>OY856411.1:750417765-751682765 GCA_963693085.1 Alisma plantago-aquatica | reverse complement strand
TCTTGGTTGTCTCTTCCTCCAAATTATCCGATCCAGTTGAAAACTTGCTATTGGTGGCTTGTGTGATTCTTATTCTACAACCAATACATTATGTAACTAAAACATTCGTCGTTTTCGATAATCTTACTGTGGATTCTTTTTAAACGTGAAGACGCTCCCCTTCGTCATGTTTTAGATACTGACCTTGAGGTGAAAGTGTCAGCGCTCACAGCATCTAATAGTTACTAGTGGCATTTCCATAATGGCGATTGGTAGAAATGCTGAGTGTTTCAATGGTATAGATAAATGTAAAACAAACTTAGGGTACAACGAGCTTAGAACGTACTGTCTTTCTTAATATGGTTCGACTATACTTTTCTTATTTCATTATCCCTAAGCCAAAAATTTAGGTCTATACGATGTCATTTTCTTTCTGTTGCAAAAATATAATCACATCATGCAAGAAAGTTTTTACCAGGCGTTTGTCGTTTTTGCCTATGATGGATACAACATTCATATGAGATTACTCAGCTTCGTCGAGTTGCAATAATCACCAATGAAATCTGAGATAATTCAACATGTGATACTTAAATTTTTAGAGTTTAGGTAGGTTGCATCATGAACGCTCTTTAATGAATGTTATTTTTTAAGGTAAAATGATTGCTATTATATTGATAAAAGCCATGCGGCATCTACATAAAATAAGAGTATGAAGAAACTCTCCAAGAAGAAGGGAGTACAACTTCTAACAGATAGACTGAAAACAGATGGGACTCTTTATTCCTCCGTTTCACGTTTAAAAAAACAGCTTTCTAACAAAATCAAATCACAATCTTTAGTTGCTTATGGAAAGAATGGAACTCTTCTGTCCTGACCGGGATAATGAAGACCATTCTCACAGCAAACCAGGAACCAACAAGCGCTGATAACCAGCGTTGCAAACGGCAGAGTTGTCTGAAAAAATCTTAAACTAGAAACAAAAAAGGATCAGAACATCAAAGACCAAAGAAAGGGGAAATAAGAACCCTACAAAAGTTGTCCAAAAGAGGCCGCCAGGGCCCAGAGCCAAGCTGCATCCAAGGGTCAGATCCTGGGATGAGGTCGCAACCACAGAGGCAACACTCTTCGCCTAGCGTCACGCTGACGACCACAAGTCTTAAAAACACATTGCCGATCGGGTAAGGACAGGCCACCCTCCAACCAAAGACGCCTCCACAAGGAACAAGCGAGCAGCAGCCCAGGGGAGCGGGGTGGCGCCTCCCAACCGCTGCAACAGATTGCCCCAAGCCCTAAAAATACCTATGTGCCCTACACGGGTCAACATGACGCTAGAGCAGAAGCCACAAGAGCCCTACACATATACATCTACTTGATTATCCATTTAATTTCATGAATGAGATTATAGTCACAAGGTATTCACTATGACATTCAAGGATGCCTGAAGCCCCTCTCAAGGCGTTCGCTGAAGTTTAAAAACTTCAAGTACTAAACATTTATTAGTGGAGGTGTACATTTTTTTTTTGGTCAACCTGGAGGTGTACATATTAAAGTACTTAAAATATTGAACCAAGCTCTAATAAGCACATGAGATGCTTTCTCTCGATTCTTTACCAACTCTGTTTGTAGGCACTGCAGCAGAAGCAACTAATCGTGATTCGTATCGTTTTTTAGTCAATGAAACTTTGCCAGGCTTTGCGTAAAGTTATTGATTTTAAACAATTGAAACATGATATTTTTCATGTTGTGGCACTCAGCATTATGGCATCTGTTTCAACTTACAGCCGCCGATTAGCATCAATCAACTTTACCTACCACATCAATCGGCAGCTATGATTGACTTTACTCAACTGCCAAGCAGCCACAAGTAATCCATCGGTTAATCAAGAGTTGCTTAACTAACTACAAAAAAAAAAAAAACTGCTTCCTCCCTAACTATTTTAGGGTGCGGGCGCATACCCCACCCCCCCCCCACAGGTTGTATCACGTATATGTATCCCGGAGGATCAATATTTCCTTATGATTGAACTACACTGTATCCCGGAGGATCAATATTTCCTTGAGATTGAACTATATTGTAGCCTCATTTATATTACGTAAGAGTCAACAGACGCTGCAAAGTGTGAAAAATAAATCCAATTATAGCTCCAGGTCTCTAACCATGGACGGCACTTACAAATTACAATTGTCAAAATTTATATCAGAATGCATGATAGCATTTACTCGACGCCAGCCATCGGATCCTCAGAAGGTTGGCTGTTATCCGCCTCGTTTTCTGTCTCATTATCATCGTCATCAGAAGGCAGCCCCTTCATCCCGTAGTCCACCTTAAAGTCATAGTCTGCATCCATCTCGTTTGCTAACTCGGATTTTCGGGCCTTCCTCCGCTTCTTTTCTGCCTTTCTCACTCGAGGATCCAATATGCCTTCTGCACTGTAGAGCTTATCGTTCTGTCTACCTGTGGCATTTGGCTTTGTCTCCGCCTGCTCCTTGCCATCACCCTCAGGCATTGGCTCGTCAGCTGTTTGTGTTACCACATTTAGATCTTGCAATGGTTCCTTCTGGAATTAATCCAACAAAGACACGTCATGTGAGTTTCTTGTTAACCTAAAATGAAGTTTGGTTATTTGCAAAATACTTAGCTAGTAACGACACAAAATCATCAAATCTGATACCTCTTCTGCCATATTCTCATCAAAATTTAGAGGGGATTGAGGAGGGATTTCAACGTGAGATAGGTCATCCACAGACACAAGGCTGCCGATGAATGAAGACTCAGACTTATAGACGTCATCTACGTCAAACTCTTTTCCGAATTCTGATACAACTGTCAATTCTTTCACTCCTTGATCTCTCATAGGTGGAAATGTATAGTATGGGATTTTACCTGAAATGAACATGCAACATTCATTATACAACATAAGTAGTTAACTATATAATGACGACAGACAAGCCTATACCCTCATTCCAGTCATGCAATACTATTCTTGCAGCAGCTTCCACGTCTACAATACCACCCTTTTTCAGTTTGCCACGAAGTATCGCCACCTTTTGAAGAAAATCATCTACTGTTGTGAAGGCTGACAGCTTATATATAGACATTAACCTTTCTGCCGGGCAAAGATTAAGGATCTCCTTTACTGCAGATAATTAGTATAACATCAGAAATTGAATTAGAATAGAAACATGTCAAGCACTTGGTCCTCATACATACAGACATGTTGGCAGAGTTATTGAAGGATTTCACAGCGGCATATGCTAAAACAAGAGCTACTCTGACAAATATGCATTTATAATATTTAGCAATACCCTGCTGCTTTCGTCGTTCCACACTAAAAGGTTTACTAATGTGTTTAACATGGTATATATATTCTCAGTAACCTAAAAATATCATTGTCTCAATTAAATGTAACACAGAGCAACGAAAATTCAGTTGAATCTAGCCAATATATGTGAAAACTTGCATCTTATTATTCTTACCAGGAGAAACAGGGTCTTCCAACTTTTCAATTCTTTTGCAGTTTCGAAGTGCTACAGATGCATCGCTATCACTGGATTTGAGCATAACAACTCCAGGGCAGTCTAATAGTTTCACTTTCTTATCTAACTGGACCTCTTGCATTGATCTCGTGAGCCCAGGCGTTGCACCAACATTAACAACATGGGACCTCTTCAAACTATTAATGAGACTACTCTTCCCAACGTTTGGTAGCCCCACAACTCCGACAGTTATGGACATTTTAAGCTGCAGCAAAAAGAGAAATGGCAAAAGAAAAAAAATTATTGAGGGAAAAACAAAGCATAGCCAATCATCAATATAGTAATCGTATAAAAATCAGTTAGTCCAAAAATGCATCCTACTGAATCCATAAACACTAAAACATAGCATTCGAGAGCATGACATAGACCCCTAGATTACAACCAGAAAGTATGCAGTAAAAGTTTGGTTTGCAGATTTCTACAACCTGCAAAATATTACAGGTCTAGAGATCTCAATCTTAATTGAAAATAAATACTTTAGGATCACACCAATAAGTTTTACAGGGCTGCAAATGTTACTATACTGGTGCTGTTTTCGGGAGGAGACTTGGGGCCTGTTTGGTAGGGTGCACTAATTTTGTATGACTTTCGAATTCCTTGCTTTTAAGTTAGAGGAAAAAACAAAATAGCCAATCATCAATATAATATAAGTATAAAATCAGTTAGTCCAAAAATGCATCCTACTGAATCCACAAACAGTAAAACATAGCATTCGGGAGCATGACATAGACCCCTAGATTACAACCAGAAAGTATGCAGTAAAAGTTTGATTTACAGATTTCTACACACTGCAAAATATTACAGGTCTAGAGATCTCGATCTTAATTGAAAATTTTAGGATCACACCAATAAGTTTTACAGGGCTGCAATTGTTACTATACTGGTGCTGTTTTCTGGAGGAGACTTGGGGCCTGTTTGGTAGGGTGCACTAATTTTGTACGACTTCCGACCATCGTACCAACCCTACCAAATGACATACCTACCACCACCATCAGCAGCAGCCGCAGCCGCCATGATGGGTAACATCTATATGTATACTTCTTTTCCAATCCGCTCATTTTGGGTCATATTGGCATTAAGATGTCAAGAATCTGGTTTTTTAACTAACCCCAAGTCAATTCAGCTTGGTCTCTTCCCTTCTCTATTAACTATGATTGACACTACATTAAACTTGTGATTTTCCGGTTTGTGTTGCATATGTCCATATGCCATTTCAAGCAACCCCCCAATCATAGGACTAAATGTTCAATTTAGACAACGTATCTGATGGCTCAGAAACAAAAATTCATAGAAATCTTGTTATTTGCAGCTCTAACAATTTCAGAGTCAAAATGAGCGAATAAAATCATGAAAAATTACAAGGAAGATCAAAACACCAAGATACACAAACATACAATAATATTTCATGTTGGATATGTCGGCAGTCTCCAACATTTGTATGTGAAGGATGTTGAATTGTTTTGATGGTCAATTCCATGACAATTTCAATGGTAAAATAAAGGAATTAAATTATGAAATTTTACAAAACCAATGTTCAATGATAAACAGACTAGATTATACGTAAATTTTATATAGAGAGAGGTCAGGGTGGGATCCATGTCTTGGTGAGTGACTATACAAATGAACAGAGCCAGAAGTTTGTTAGACTGTTAAAAACATCCACTCAAACATCGCTATTCATATGAATAATATGGACCTTTGGTAACAAAAATTTAAAATATTCGGAACCATCCAGCTTGGCGACAAGCCGACAACTATGCCAATTATAGATTGATTGAATTCGCAATTGTATACAAGTTTTGCTTCCATGGATCTACAAACCATAAAAAAGACTTATGGTTTGTAAAATTGATGATCTACAAACAATTAAATTCTACGCTTGATTGAATTCGTAATTTTTTACGTGACAGCTAGCAATGCACTGCCCCTGACAGAATCGGTTGGGGAGAAACCCTTGACACTTATTACGGTCAGGATGTTGGTATGTGTATATAGAAGAAACTTTACAAACTTCATAGGTCCCTAACCTTTTTCGCACACTACAAGTAGGTCCCTATACATACATATTAACACTTCCCTCACATTGGAGAATATATATTATGTGCCTAGCTTGTTACATAAATATTGAACCCAACAACCATTTAGAGACTTTGTAAACAAATCAACTAATTGATCTTCTGATCTGACCGGTGACAGCTGAATGAACTTCTGTTGAATCTTTTCTCGTAGAAAATGACAATGGACTCTAATATGTTTTGTTCTCACACGAAAGACATGATTCTGGGCAATGTGGACAGCAGCCTAATTGTCACACTTCAAGTTCATAGGCGCTTCCTGCATGAAGCCAAGCTCCACTAACAAGTGACAAATCCATAGGAACTCAAATGTTGCTAGGGCCATAGTTATATACTCTGATTCTGCACTAGACCTTGCTCAACAGTTTGCTTCTTGTTCTCCCAAGATAAAAGATTTTCTCCCACAAGCACATGATAACTAGAGATAGACCTCCTATCAATTTTCAGCCCAATCAGCATCTGAGAGACCATGTACATGCAGATAGATGTTCATGTTTTTTGATATAGAAGTCCTTACCAGGAAACCTCTTAAGATACTTTAAGATGCGCACAACAGCCTCCATATGACTTGTGCATGGCTTATCCATGAACTGACTAACAATACTAGTGGCAAAGGCAATATCAAGCCGAGTTATAATCAATTAAATCAACTTCCCAACAAGTGGTATGTACCTCCAACGATCATCAAGTAACTCTCCATGCTCCATGGATAATCTGACTTTAGGATCCATTGGAGTATCAGTAGGTCTAGTCCCAAACATCCTTGTTTCAGTGAGAAGATCTAAGACATATTTCCTTTCTGAAATTACAATCTCAGACTTAGACTTGGTAGCTTCAATCCGCAGAACATATTCAAGATTACCCAAGTCCTTGTCTGAAATAGGCCCTATAGAAAGAGCTTTAATTGTGCAATGCCATGCTTGTCGTCCCCAATAATCACAAAATCATCAACATATACTATTTAGAAAATGCTCCCAGAACTTTTGTCTTCTATAAATGTTTGAATGATCCATGGTACAACTATGAAATCAAAACTCAAAAAGAGCATTGATGAATCTGCCAAACCAAGCACGAGGTGACAGCTTAAGACCATACAGGATTTGTGAAGACAACATACTAAATATGGCTTCCCTTGAGCAATAAACCCAGGTGGTTGCTCCATATAAATCTCCTCATCCAGATCACCATGACATTTTTAATATTGAGTTTCTGTAGAAGGCAAAAATGAGTAGCAATTAGAGACAAGAAAATGCGAATAGAAGCCATTTTTGTCGCAAGAGAGAACATCTATGTCTCAACCTGAACTTCTGACAATAAAGCATCTAGAGGAGCTGAACTGGCAGGAGAGTGTGTCCCACTTGCATTAGTGCCTGAACAGGACTGTCCACATGAACATGTACGACGACTGTAGACGTAGGTGATTGGACGCCTATCAGAGGTGGCTAGAACCACATCGTGGATATCAGTACTAGAGGACTCAGGTACATAAGACTCAAGCACAACAGGAAGGGGCAAGAGTTCCTCGATGGCTATCAATGTCACTGAGGAACCATCATCGAGGAAGGGTGTTTTTTCAAAAAGGTGACATTCGCAGACACAAAGAAGTGATGTAAGGTAGGATTGTAGCAATTATACCCCTTTTGGACTCGAGAGTAACCTAAGAAAACATACTTGAACGACTTTGGACTCAACTTGTCTACACCTGAACCAAAGACAATGAACAAAACAAGTACACCCCAAAAAATTTAGGGGAACATGGTACAATGGCTTTAGAGGATGAAGGATCTGAATAGGTATGCGGCTTTAGAGGACGGGTGATGGCATGGGGTTAATGAGGTCGGTAGCAGTGAGAACTCCATCCCCCCCAAAATTCTTTGGGAGCATGCATATAAGAAGAGGAGTGCGGGCAGTCTCAACAATATGACAAATTTTCCGTTCAGTCACTCCATTTTGTTGTAGAGTATGTGGACAAGAGGACCGGTGAATGATGTCATTGGTGATTTTGTGGATGTGAAATTGATTAAATCATGGCTAAAATATTTTTCGGCGTCATCAAACGAGTGATGCAATTTTCTTTTTAAATTGGGTTTTCACTTATGCACAAAATGATTTAAATAATGACGAGTTCACGTAGTTCTTTCATCAAATAAAGCTATGTAGCAAGAATATAATCATCCACAAAGATAACAAAATATCTATAACCAAGTTTAGAAGTAACACAACTAGGATCCATACATCATAATGTACCAGCTCAAAAATAGACTTTGTTCTTTGACTCTCCCCCTCTAGACCAGAAAATAGACCTTGTGTGCTTCCCCAATTGACATGATTCACACTGCAAACCATGTAAGTTGGACAGACCTGGGACCAAAATCCTTCAGCTTCCCTATAGATGCATGACCAAGACGACTAAGAACCACCAAAGGAGAAGCAGCAACACAAGTTGTAGGCAACCTATATAAGTAGTGAAGTCAAACCAGTTCATACCATTCACCAATCGTCTTCCTCGTCTTCAAGTCATATATATAACACAATTATTTGGTAAGAAAGTGGTAGACGCTTGAAGAGAGCAAGTCGTTTTGCTAATAGATAACGAATTAAAAGGAAAGTGAGGGTCAGGTGAAACCGTCCCAGTTCCCTTAATAGAGGAATGGAACCATCTGCAAGGGTAACACCAAAGGAGAAGCAACAACACAAGTTGTAGATGCATGACCAAGACGATTATGAAGTCCAACCAGTTCATACCCTTCACCAATCGTCTTCCTCGTCTTCAAGTCATATATAACACAATTATTTGGTAAGAAAGTGGTAGAGGCTTGAAGAGAGCGAGTCGTTTTGCTAATAGATAACGAATTAAAAGGAAAGTGAGGGTCAGGTGAAACCGTCCCAATTCCCTTAATAGAGGAATGGAACCATCTACAAGGGTAACACCAAAGGAGAAGCAACAACAAGTTGTAGATGCATGACCAAGACGACTATGCACCACCAAAGGAAAAGCAGTAACACAAGTTGTAGGCAACCTTATATAAATAAATTGGACGAAAGAAACATGTGAAGTAGGTGAAACTATCCCAATTCCCTTAACAGAGGCAATGGAACCATCTGCAAGGGTAACACCAGGTATGTTGGGCTTATGGGTATAAGTGGTAAACAACTCAGGTACCCCTATGATGTGATCAGTTGCACCTAAATCAAGAACCTAGCTTAACTTGGACGACGATGCATTGGATGCTCAAGAGATGCAAGTTGACGAACTAGATATTTGTGCAAGAGAAGCAGTTGAGGATGTAGCCTGCTAAGAAGCACGAAGGCGCGTCAACTGAGAGTACTCCTCTTCAGACAAGGGCATCTAACAAGTCATCACCTCCTCCTGAGAACCCTCTATAGCCACCATGTTGGCCGACTTAGTAGGAAATCCATGTTATTTGTAACGAGAACCTTGGTAAGCCCTTTCCTACCACAATGGGTACAATCAGGACATTAACGAAATACTCCACGACCAGTGCCAAAACCTCCTCAGACAACACCTCTATCGCAACCATGCCTCTGGATGAAGTGTCTTTGTCAAACCGAGCCTCTGGATGAAGTGTCTTTGTCAAACTAAGTAACCAAGGCTGACTTGTCACACTGTGACTAAGTGACAATGGATGCAGTCTGCTTCAAGAAAGCATGTGACACCCTAGAATAGGTATCAGCCAAAGATGGAAACTCGACTCGTAGCAAAATCTGGCTGCGAACACCCTTGTACTCACGGAGAAGTCCAGCCAAGAACTTGACCACAGTAATCTGATCACATTGTTGTTGCATCTTCTAAATATCTGTAAAGCGAGGAAGCAGATTGTGCAAATCATCAACCAAGTGAGTCACTTCGCCAAAATATGGCTCAAGTCACTTGTCTCCATGTTGCATGCCATAGAGGTCTATTGTCATATCATACATGCAAGAGACGTTTGAATACATATGTTGAAGATGATCCCACAATGCCTTACGTCTCGAAGAGGTTTGTCATATTCGCTATATGAAGCTTTGTGTTATTCCACAACATACTTAGTAGATTAGCATCATGTTGTTTCCATCACTCAAACACATTTGGTTCATTTAGTGGCTCAGAAATTAGATGATGTATGCGTCCTTGGCCCTTGAACCAAATCTTGATTGTATGACTCCATTGACTATAGTTCTTCTCGTTAAGTTTCCGAGTAGTGATAAACTAATTTTGTCCCATAAAATAGGAATGTTGCACCAATGCCTCCTTTTTTCAGCCATGAGAACAAGCTAAAGGGTGGATGTTGGATTGTTGGACAGTAGAGAATGGACATCTAAATATAGGGGTTACGATTACCGCTACAGTAACATGCGGCCTATACCTTGGAGAAAACTGAGTAAACAACCTCCTTGTTTGCAGCAAGGAAATGAAACTTGGAGATAGTAGAGAGGATAGAGGTGTCCCTCCTCTAAGACCAAGTGTGGAGGGAAGAAGATGATTTGTCTTCTCTCGAGATGAGTTGCAAGTTTGACGGAAAAATCTACTACCGGTTGGAAAAGATGGGAGTCCATAAAGGACCCACAAGGCATCCCGGTGACTGATGAAGGTCTCCCTAGAGTCGCCAAGGTTGAGGACACAACCTAAGAGTTGGATCATATGGAGGCCAGCAAACAGAGGCACGACAGCCTCTATGGTACCCGTACGACTATAGTAATTATTGTCACAGCATGAACATGGAAGGAGACAAATCAAGTTGACGTCTTGAATTTCTTGGACTAAACATTGAAGGAGAAGGAATCGAGTTGACAGCTTGAACTCCATTGACTAATAGGGATTGAAAGGCCTAGGCTCTTATGCCATATGACATAATCGATTGGGAGGAAATCCAAAACACTCTTTATGGTCAGGGTGTTGGTATGTATATATAGAAGAAACGTTACAAACTTTAGACATAGGTCCCTAACCTTTTCCTAGTGGCAGGATTGACGCTCCATTATTAACCAAGAGTGGGGAGAGGTAAAGAAAAAGAAATATAAATTAAATCAAGGGTAAAGACATAGAGAGAGAATGCCATCATAGAGCAAACCTTGGAATGTTGAAGAAGTTAGCACAAGGAGAAGAAGGCACAACCTTCCCATGTGAGATCAGTTGGGAGTGTTTAGAGTGAATGCATGAGCATATGAAGAGAGTCAACCGTACATTCATTGTCAACCCATCAACAAACAACCCCTTTCGTGGTTCAGCCACATCTACAGCAAATACGGAGATGTTATAGACATCGCTGAAAGTTGACTCCACCTGAAGTACAGACGATGATCCAAGCCAATCAGGGATGGGTGTTGTCTGATTTGTGCGGGGGATGCGCCAGAAAGTTTGAGATAGAAAAGTATCTTCCCATTCTTGTCTGTCAAACAGCAGGAGAAATGGGTCTTTTGTTGACAACACAGCATATCCACAAATTTAGGATTCATGATTCATTCATCGAGGTTGAAAATTTCAACATTCAGAATTATTCAGAAAATTCGACAAAGATTTGATAAAGTTTGATCAAATATTCTAAAAAATGGATAAAATTCAAAAATATTTGTCTATATCAACACACAGGCATTACATATATACACATGATAAAGACATTGATAAGTGATTATATACATGCACACACAAATTTTGCTTACAAATTCTCTATTCCCATTTGCCAAATCATATAACATGCTCTTATTTCATTACTGAACAATTTGTGAATTTTGGTAATCATTTGTAAATTTTTTAATAAATCGCAGAATTCAGGAATAGTACGGGTGTCTTGCAAAATTCAGACGTAATATTCATCGCATGAAAAAAAAATTGTGAACTATACACGAATAATTCAAAAATTTTGAGAATTATGCAATGTACACAGACAGTGGCTCACATCATACTAAGAGAAAAAGGAGTGGAAATTTTCTAATATGTAATTTGATAGTAGTTTCAAGTGTCCTACCTTCTCATGAAGGAGAAACAAAAGAGAGCACTGAAATGTCTTCTGATAAGACAAAGTCCATCATTTTCAAGGCATCAAGGCCCCTATCACCTAGTTGTCTAGGCAACATCTAGTGTGATATCCTGAGATTAGGGTTTTATAACTCATTTTGGTCTAAATGGACCAATAGGTTTGGTGACAGTCCAAAACCTTGGTATAAGGTTAATTGATGTATATTAGGAGTACTAAATTCTAGAATTTGATTTGCATATCAAGCATTTGAGGTTCATTGGGCAACAACCAAATCGTTTCAAGTAATTTAATTCATGCTCATGTAATTTACAAGTTGATTGTCCATACACGTGAAATGATTGAGTGACCAATTAGACATTGAATACATAATGGTGTCCAGAAAAGACCGAGGCTCAACAAGAATAATTGAATATTCATGTCATTTTTGTGATTTATTAGGTTTCTTTGGATTTAATGAATTCAATAACTACAGATAACACAATCTTTTTAAATAATGAGTTTTTCCTAAAGCTAGATATTTTGATGATAAAGCTTTGGTTTAAATTTGACATTTGTCAGAGCTTTGGTTTGGATATATTAATTTTGAAATATTAGAATACGATATGAGTATTCTTTTTGGTGCCCTTTCAAGAGGGGGGGCAGGCAAAGCCAGGAGATCAGAGATTTCTATGGTGAATAGGGGATGAGCAATTAGAAACCCAAGACCAGTTCCAAAACAAGAGTTAAGCCATAAGTAAACTTAAGACACTACTAGCTAAAGTTTCTGTCAAATCACATGTTAATTCTTCAAATTAGGCAAAATTATGGTTAGCTTAAAACTCATGTGATACAAGACAATCGAGGCTAATATGGCATGCTGAGTTTAAGATCAAGCCATTGTGATGCAAGACATGCTCAACATGTACATCCTTATGAGCGCAGACATTGTTGCACAGTTGTTTAGGCTTTATTTAGTGTGCTTTATCAGGTACTTGAAAAGCCAAGTTGTTTGGTCGCACATTGGCTACCGCCCCCGTCTCACCTTGCTCTATGTGCCTATATAAAGGTTGCATTACGTCAATCTTTAGACAGCTTGAAGATAATATGAATGAAATTGCATTTTATTTTCATTAGTTAAATCTCGTAATCAATAGGTTTTACATGACATTTCAAAAACTACCGATCATCAACATGGTAAGGCTTCTGCTTCTCAGTTATGTTCACAATATTTAATTTGCTAAAACTATACGCTATTTGGCTGAATATGCAAAAAAATTAAAATTGAAAGTCAGAACCCATATATATAATCAAAACTATATGCATGGCTGAATACGCTATAACAAGTCATTATCTCATGCATCACAAAGCGCCAGTGTCACACAGAATTATAGCCATATATATAATCATATAACAGATTCCAAATATATATAGTGAATTATGACTACTGACTACTAAATTTCTAAGATTTCAAATCTAAACCATTGTGTTGTCATGTAAATATGACTAAATTTTAAGGAATAGTAATTGGTACTCTAGTAGTACTTCACTGACATGAAAGGAAAATTTTAGTAGTAGTTTGATTCAAATATATGGAATGACAAAAGTAGTAGTTTTTGTTGTAGTAGTGGTAATAAAACATGTAAATATATGATTGTAAACAGCCTAATAAAATTAGCAAAAATAATAAGTGCATAGGGATTCAAGGGAGGTTATAAAGTGTTTGGGTTACG
Organism: Alisma plantago-aquatica; assembly: GCA_963693085.1. Lineage (NCBI taxonomy): Eukaryota > Viridiplantae > Streptophyta > Magnoliopsida > Alismatales > Alismataceae > Alisma > Alisma plantago-aquatica. The sequence goes on along the minus strand of OY856411.1, from coordinate 751,669,487 downwards.
CAGGTGTACCTAATATTTCAGGACAAGCAGCATGTCACGTTGCCGGTTTTGGTTACCCAAACTGATTCTACATGTTAACATGTTGGATCAAATGTGGACCATTTTTTTGTCTATCACGGGTCTAGACTCTAGAGGCTGAATGTAATGGTTCTGTGACTGGTTTCTAGTCCACCATATCCGTTCGGCCGGCATGTTACATAGAGCAGGCCGATTCTGGCTGACCAAAACGCTTCTACGTGTTAAGAGGATGGACCAGCCAGTATGCAAGTTTTTTGGCTATTTGCTAGTCTAAACACTGACCAGACCCGTTCTGTGACTGGTTTGGAGTTCAACTGATCCGACCGGCCGGTCCAACTCAATTTTGAAAACACCGGGTAGGGTTTGATCACTCTCAACTGAAACCTGAGACAAGTTGTAGAAAGTGCCAGCTTCTCATGGAAGCAGATAATCCCAAGGTAGTTGTAGGATTAGTGTCTGAAACCAAATGAGCCAAGGGCATATGTAGTCACCTCAACCCAGGGAAACGAAGTAAATTTAATAAATTCATAACAGTTCTATTCAAATCAAAACAAAGGTGCTTCAAAACTGAAGAGGATTACGCTTAGCTGGCGAAGCATATATGATAAGCTAGAAATGGCTGATCAAGTTGTGACAAAATTTCAATTCACTATATGGAATGAGTTTGATTTGCTTCATTTGTATTTTTTGCTGCATTAGTTCATTACTATGACAAAGGGTATTAATTATCAAGAAAAAACGCAGGTGTGAACAACAATTATTAGTTAAAGAATGGCTACTCTTTTCAAGTTTCAAGAACAAAGGGTCTTAATTATACCTCACAACTCCTGGAATAGTTCTTCAACAATTTTAAAAGATTTTCAGCTCCAAGGCAATCACTAGTCTGCAATGTATTACTGGTCTTTTTAAGCTTGGAGGTAGACTTCCATCCTAGATTGGACTTTTGCTCCTGTGTGCTACACTTGAAAGCCACGGCAGGTAATTCTTCCCTAAGATAATTCAACCATTTCTCCAGGGACTCACGAGGTACAAGATCTGTTATACATGACTAAATTAATTAAGAAGAGATAGACAATGTAATTAGCATATTGGAACTTTATCTTTGAGGAACATTCCTTAAGTTAGAAACAGTATGATGTACTTAAATATAAAAAGGTAATTTAAATCTGAAACAAAACAAGTTCATAAAAAAGTAGATAAACACATTTCAAATAAAAGGTACAGGACATTAGGTACAAATATACCTATCTTATTAAGAAGCAAAACTATGCGCTTATTGGGATCAAACTTCATGATCAGCTTTTCCATATCAACACAACGAGTGCCAAGAGGATCCCGAGCATCTAGAACTTCCAATATAACATCTGACGCTTCAATAACTTTAGTTAATTCTTTAAAAAAGGATCTTTCAGAGTGATCTGCAATACCAGATACTTATTATGATAGAGAAAACTGATCAGATTTAGTACGTTAGTCATAAAGATAAAAACTACTAACCAATCCTCTTAGCGGCATCGTGATTATCTTTAAGTTCAGTGCTTTTCTCATTGTCACTGTCTCCTGGATCACCACTTTCTGGAATACCCAACTTTCTCTTCTTTGCCTGCAAAGTTAGGGTTTAATAAACAAAAAAAGGGGGGTGGAGGATAGCTGAACAGAAAATATTCAGTTTACAGTGGGTTCAGAGGCTAAAGTGATTCTTTTCATAGTTGGCATGGGTGCAGAACAAGTGCGTTTTCAATGGGGGATCAAGATGATTCCTTTGTTACCAGTTGAAAGGAATATCGTGTATATGATATTTAAAAACGAGCTTAAAAGTCTACCAAGTAACATAACGAATTCAAGTGCAAGCATGGCAGCAACATTTGTTGTCGTGGTGCTAGCAAAAATGCTTATAAATGTTAGACCTAATGGTAGCAATCACCCATATGATGTAGGATTATAAGACTCAAGAAATATAACGCACCCTCTCCTTTCTAGCAGCTTTCTTCTCCTCTAACTCTTCGATAGCGCGAGCTCTGCGGGCTTCAAGCGCCTTGAGCTCCTGTTCCTTGAAAGGCCAGTCATTTGGGATACCAGGGTCCTTCTCAACCTTGTTCTTTTTGTTCAGCCCAAGCTTTTTCGCCTCCTTTGCCTTCTTCTTGTGATGTTCTTTAACCTTTCTGATGATCTTATACTTTTTCTTCAGAGGCACCCTCTTACTTTTGCTCTCTGGCAAATCCAAAGAATAGCTCGCGAGAATAAGTTTAATTTGGACGAAAAAAAGGAGCCCGAATGATTCCATGAAATGCATTTGACTGTTTTTATTAAACGGTAGAAACTTACTCTTGCTTCGCTTCACCATTTTTCCTGCAAGTAGCAATCAACTGCGAGAAGTACAATAGAACTTAATGAGATCAATACAACGGCATAACAACAAATCAAAATAATGAAAGTGGTGATGCATAGCCCAGACAAGTCCAGGGTTTTTCAATTTAAGGGCAGGACAGGGGACGGTGGCCAGACGATTGGAGGCAAGCACCGGATGACTGGAAGAGGAGGAGCAGCAGCAGCAGTGGAATAGTGAAGGAGGGGAGTAGTGGACTGAGGGGGGGGGGGGGGGGGGGGGGGGGGGGGCTTACCGTGTTGCGGATGCAATTGGAAGCGGCTTCAGGTGCGGTACAGCCGGCGGCCGTGATGGCTGCGCGGTAGTCCTAAAGGCGGCAACTGCTCGCGTGCTGGAAGCAGCCCTAGGGCGGGGTGAGTGGTGGATGGGAGTTTAATTGAGGTTTTGGCCTTTTGAGTGAGTAATATACACGGGAGTGATATAATTAATCTTGTACGTGCAATTTTCTATGAAAATAACATCTATTAAAAGGGTTCACAAACATTGACGCAAATCATTATTATTTTTTATCTTTTGTCTTTCATAACTATGGAGTGCTTGTTGATAATGTGTTTTTTCTTCCTCAACGTTCAGAATATAACAAATATAAGCTTTATGATTTCTCCATGTCTATTTGATGATTTTGTATTTGATCTATAAGTTTCATCATTCAGAATTGATTGGCAGCCTAATTTGTTGCACGAGCTCTGATAAAAGAATTCTATAATTATTTGTGAATAATCTTACGTACAAAAAATAATTGTATAAATTTTGCAAAATACGGATTTTATATATTTTTAATTTTAGAGTAATTCTTTAATTAGAATTTTTAATTCCATTTTGTTGATTTATATTGATGGACTAAATAAATTAAAAATATTTACCTAATGAAAAAATCGATGACTTCTTTGTTTGGGGGGTTTGAAATAATTGTGTTTAAATGAGTGTAGAGACTAATTTTTAATGTGCTCAATTTGGTTGCCTCGTAAGTAGTACAATCCTGACAAGTGTGGATTGAGTACACAAACAAAATATATTTATATTTGTATTTATATTTATATTTATATTTATTGCAAATGTGTGTTGCAAGCGCCACAAGGGGTGAAGCGCGTTCACACGCCCCTTGTGGCTAGTTTTGTTAGCACGGACCCAGTGTAGGGTGGTTCGGGGTGCGAGCGGGTGGTTTTGGGGGGGCAAGGTAGCATGGGGTAGGTAAGGGGACAAATGGATTGATTTGTTAGGTCCGTGGAGAGAGAATGAGTGGGAAATGAGAGAGAAATTTATATCGTATATATAACTTTCAATTCGTGGTGTGTTTTTTAACGAAATAAAAACTATTAGATTCGTTACAAAATATACCATCCAACAAGATTAATATTGATATATTTGAGAAAAATAATATGGTACACCCAAAATTTATTTGTATGTTACAAATTAAGTACAATACATATAAAATATGGTGCATTGCAGAAAATAGATGTGTTGATACGACACTAACTGGGCACCATCATGTCCAAACTAAGCACATTCAAGTTGAAACTAGGTGCATTGAAGTTCAAATTGGCGCAATCAAGTCTGAATACTAGGTGCATCGTCACAGCACTAACTGGGACCAATCAAGTCTCATATTAGGTGCATCGGCACAGCACTAACTAGGCACAATCAAGTCCAAACTGGGCGCCTTCAAGTCCAAACTGAGCACATCAAATCTAAACTGGGCGTAATTAAGTCTGAATTGGGCATTCAAGTCTGAACTGGGCGCAATCATGTCTAAAGTGGGCGCATTCAAGTCGAAATTTGACGCATGCAAGTCTGAACAGGGCATTCAAGTCCAAATAAGGCACAATGAAGTCAAAATAGCGCACAATCAAATCCAAACTAGGCGTAATCAAGTCTGAACTGGGTGCATTCTAGTCTAAATGATCACATGGGTACAATCAAGAAGAAGAAGAAGATGATGATGATGATGATGATGATGATGATGATGATGATGATGATGATAGTGGTGGTGGTGGTGGTGGTGGTGGTGGTGGTACACTCACAGGTAGGCACATTACAACACTATTAGGTGCAATCATATCTGGATTTGGCATATTTAAGTCCAAATTGCTTGCATTCAAATTTGAATTAGGCTCAAGGCCGAACAGGGCGCATTCAAATCCAAACTGGACGCATTGGATCAATAATGGGTGCAATACATGTCAAAATTCATCGTGTATTATTATTTTTTCAAAATATTCTAATATTAATCATGCTGGAAAGCATTATTTGTAAGGATTTTAATGGTTTTTATTTTGTAAAAAAACTCATTACGGATCAAAAGTTATAAGCAAAACAAAAAATATATAAAAACAATAAAAAAAGATGCTTAAGAAGGAGAGAGAGAGTGAGTGAGGGAGGGAAAGGGGAGTGGAAAAAAATAAAAAAGGTTGCTTAATTAAGAAGGAGAGAGAGTGAGTGAGGGAGGGAAAGGGGAGTGGGCCACACTGCTGGCAGGGGGCGGTTTCACAGGAGGTGAAACTCGCTTACCCCTCCTTGGTGCATCAAGAAAGTATAGTTCAGAAATCTATCCAAGAGGCACTCAAGGCCATCAGGGAATGAGAGAAAGCAATAAGAACATATGCAGACTGCTAATAACATCTCGAGGGATATCAGGATGCAGAGGGGATGATTCCAATGTAATACTCAATGTATCCTACTTATTACCAAAATTCTAACTAGATTTGTGACCAAATATTGGAACATGATTAATGATCAACTCCAACGAGCAAGACAGTGATTGAATCAACATATATTGATCATAATCTCTAATGGTTAGAGGTAATTTTTATAAGACTTTAACACCTAATTCCCTTAAAGGTAAGTTCGTCGACTGGTACGAACGTCCAAGTGAACATATCACTTCAGACAACAACACGAGATGTTGTCACCTAGATCCCAACCCATGACAGTCATGTGCCTAGGTCCCCCATGCACACCAACATATTAGGGTCCAAATCCTACCTTAAACTAACCTAGGTCTAGCCAATTCTAACTTAGATGAATTCTGGAAAGGAGGTTCTTATCATATGTGCACCCCTCTCCCTGTCTGCATTAGGGCCCATTGTGACGCCAAAAATTCGCACTCAAGAGGACCCAGAAGGTGGAACACCTGTCAGACTTGTACCCTCATTCCCCACATCTCTCGTGTTGGTTAAGTCAATTCTACATTGCCTCATAACACTCTAGAAGTGGGGCACCCATCATACGGGTGCCTCACATTCCTTACCCCTCCCATGTTGACTGGTCGTACCCACATTACTCAAGAACACCCAGAAGACTCCAGAAACAAGACACTCATTAGATACATGCCCTATGTTTTCTACCTTGACCATGTTGACTACACTTACTGTTGAAATATCTAGAAGGATCTCAGTCACCAACATGTGTCCATCCACCTCTTGGCTTATAAAACACTTCAAACCAAGTTGTAACCTGATGACCCCCGCCCATAGACACTATAAAATATGGTAAACCATCCACCATTTACATAGGCTCAAACTTTGCATGCCCCTAGATTGAGATTTTAAGGACTATCTATCACAAATTTTGTGAGTCTATAGCTTGAAAAAGGCTAGCCCTTCATCAAGTAAACTACCTCTAGAGTGAATCTCTTTCTATATTTTTGAGTAAGGAGAGTCTCCCCTCCAAAATGATGACTAAGAAAGGTAGGAATGTGGAAATGACCACAATGTTATCCAATCATTCCCTCTTCATTTCTGACAACCAAGCAGTTTTATGATACAAGCAGTTGGGTTTATGATCCCTCATATTCTAATTGTTAATACTAATTCTGTATAGATTCTCTTATCTCTTTCACGTATATTTATTTCTACATTTATCTTACTGGGAAACAAATGAAAAAAAGATGATGAACTCGTCAAGATTTACGATACTGCAAGGGTGTCATGGGGTGCCTAACACCTTCCCCACTTGTAACCAAGTGCCTTACTCAGATCCTCTAGTTTCCTTTTGCCTTATCCACTTGCTTTTTTAATATTTTTATTCATTTTCATAATTTCCCTCACTAATGTGGTGTCACTCTGATATCTTGACCCGTTTTATATGTCCTAACATGGTTTCCAAACTACACCAAAACCATAGTGGTGACTCCGTTGGGGACTTTGACACTTTGGTCATTATAGATTTTGAAGAAGTCTTCTTTTGTGTTTTTTCTGCCAAGACGTATATCAAATGCACACCCCTATGAGATATGGGTCTCAAACCCCTCTTTTAAACATATTCCTCTTTGGAACTTTGTGTTTTGGATCAAGGAGCCATGATCACCTGTTGGACGCCATCCACTATAAGATCCAAAAACTGAGCCACACCTTTGCACTTGCTCCTCATTGGAACATCACGTTTTGGATTGAGGAGTTGATGGTGCATGTTAATTGTGCACCCCAACAAGGTTCGAGTCATGTACCCTCTTTCATTGCATGACCCTAGTCAAAGCAAACCTCATGTTGGACCAAGAAGCCAGGGTGGCTGAGTGATACACGCCCCCTGCTAAGTTCAACCTTGAAGTCATATTTTTGCATTGGTTTCTCATCAAAGTCGACCATGTTTGGACTAGGAGGTCAATACACCTATCAAATGTGTATCATGGCCGAGCTTGGGCTCTTGAGCCTCTTTTTTTTGTCTACAGCTCACTCGGATTCCCTATTTGTTCTTAGAATGTTTGATTCTTGGTTTGTATCATTTCTTTCAGATGGGGGCAATTTGGAGTGCAACCCTTAGGGTGTTGAAATTTGTGCCAAGAGGAGATCTAGGTACATGATTAGAGCCTTTACTTGGTGATCATGCGATCAACCTTCCCAGGAATTGTACGACCAATCCCATCACACATAACATCTGGAAAGGGCCATGTAGTTGAATTATGGTTCATATTTGCATTCATCTTTCTTTTTGCTTTTACCATGTTCAACCTCATGTCCCAATCAATTTTAAGAAAAAGGAAAAAAGATGTAGTAAATCCATCAAGAGTAAGCCCGTCCATGAAATCTCTGAGAAATAACAACTTTTAATGTTGATAATTATGAAAATTCATGAAGGGAAAAATTCTTCGATGTTTGATTATTGTCTTGCAGGATACCTAACATAAAATTGCATAACAAAACTTCTTGCAGAAAAATTAATGTCTACACGTTTTCTTTTCCATCTATCATATGATTTTGAATGCCTTCATGTTGCTTTATTAGTGCAGTAAAATATGAGTAATGGGTTTATAAAAAAATTAACACATCACACAATACACTATCCCCTATGAATGGTGACAAGTCTAGAAGTGCAACACTCATGTTGAACTGCTTGAACATCACTAGGGTAACAGTAGTGCAACAGAAACCACACACGTGGGTTAATCCCTAGCCCCAAACACACACACACCCTTCTAATGGTGATTGATTGTGGTCCTTTTGATTGGGATGCATATAGAGGACAGTACCCCTATTTGGTGAACCCAAATACCTATGTAGGGTAAATGCATATTGTAATACTAGCAAAGCTAAGGACAATCATTTCACCTATTGCGGAAATAAGTGCAGAAAGGTTGACAATACTTGCATGAAACTTATGAGGGCCAAAATGGGGACACATATTTTCATGTGTATCATGTAGGAATGTACGCCCTCTTTTTTATTGAAACACGATATACAACATGAATGTTGCTTAAATTTCAGCTCCTTGGTGAACCTTTTTAGAAAACATGAGCTACATTGTGCATGTGCAAGGCAATAATACTAAAAAAATCTCCTTTTCAAAACCCAAGATATAGTTATAATGTAGTATTTTTTATTAGAACTTATCTCTTTTTATTAATTTCCTAGGCCAAATTGCAATTTACCCACTTTTTGATTAATTGTGCAAATATTTGTCTTTTCCTTCACACTTTTGTACTCTTTATCTTCAATGCAAAATTCTGACCTCCCGACACACGAGACGACCGTTTTGCTTTGCTAAGCGGTTAGTTCGTCTCCCCGAGAGCTCCACATCTCTGAGCCAAATGGCCATTTCGGTTCTCAACTCAACATTCGCTCAAGGAATTCAACTGAAGCAGTCCACTCACCAAGCGCTCATCTCATATGTGCCAGACGATTTGCCCAAGTGCCTAGATGACTGTCTCGGGCTGACTTCAAGACCAAGTCAGACTTAAAGGGGCGCTACCACTCACCTTAGGGTTTCAACTCTCTGTTGCGTGCACACACATCCCAACCGACCATCTTAGTTCCTAGACGAACGGTTTAGAGATTTCTTCAAGGCCAAGGATTGATTCAAGGGCACCACCACCCCTTCACCTAGGGTTTGACTCAAATATGAAACGGCCACGCCACGTCACTCGTAAGGTGACCGGTTCGGCTAGCGAGATGATTGTCTCATAGCGTGCAAGCAGTAAAACCAGCAATCACCACTCCCACTTTTCTTCCCCCCCCCCCTTCAGGGTTTCCACTCCTCCTTCCCGTATAAAAGGAGGGGAGACTCCACTAAGAAAGGGATTTGATCTTGTGTACTTGCACTTTTACTTGTAACATAGTTGTTTCAATTTCCGCACTGTAATATGTCTTTTCTTTAATAAAGTAGCAATCGTTCTGGGATACTAAGTTGCCACTCAGCCTCCTTATGATGAGTATGGGACCCATCAGACCTACCTCGAACCCAACTCATGGTATTGGGGGAACTACTACTATAATCATCCATCTTCATCTCATCCACCACCACATTACCCACCGGCAGAGTGATCTTCTTCCCTCCATCTCTGATTTATATTTTGCTTAGGACAAGAAAAATTCTAAGTCTAGGGTGGAGGTGGGTGGTATGTTTCTATTCCACCCCTTTTATCTTTTCCCTTTTTGCATTATTTTTGTCTTTTATTTTTTGCATGTAGTTGCTTTGCTTCATGGCCTTTATCTAGTGGGCCATGCCTTTATTTTCTTTTATTGCAAATGGACCCTTATCTAGTTGGCCAATATGAGTAGATGTCTATCATTGTACCCCTTTTGAACTTAATAAATCTTTTTGCAATTTTTTTACAAATTGTCATGTCTGAAATCACCATGTCACCTAGGATCCCAAACTAGCATCGTGGAAGATGATGATCCCTCCTCTATTCTACTTGGGATATATTCAATTTTTGGACTTGTGCCTGCATTAGTCATAATTTTTTCATGTGCTGTTTGGCATCTTTTGATTGTATGCTCCTTTTAGGGGTATGGAAATTTTGATGTGGGAAGCATGCCACCCCGGACTTGATTTCTGTCCAAAGGTGATTCTTTGCTTTATTTTGAGAGAGAATGAGGGAGGATTGTTCATGTACTTATCACTTCACATTTTCCCCCAAAAGTGTCATTGCATCAAATAGAATTTCATGTCAATCACATTATACGAGATTTATATCAAGTTAATCCACCATTTCAAATAGAGAAAAATTATGTTTGGATCTGATTAATTTCATACGACTAGCTAACTTTTCCAAGGCCACTTTTCATCATGGTCCTGTGTAACAACTCACAAAAAGAAATAGAAAAAAATAAGAATGTCAAAATAGAAGTAAAATGAAGCCTATTTTCTACAAAATTTTGATTTAGTACAAGATATGAAATTTATTTTGATAAGTAATGAAGAACTTTGTATTTTGTGGTTTTAGGAGATTAGGTTGCTTGTCCAAATTTGGAAGTAAGGAATAAAGTGAGGTTACAAAGGTGAGGATAGACATGTTGCTAGTATAAATTGGATTTATTTGTGAGTATTTTTTCTTTACAATAAGCAAAGATTTTCAAGTTTGGGATATTTTGATGAATGTATATTCATCTATCTTTTTGTAAAATTTTCATAGTATTTTTTTTAGAACTTATCTCTTTTTATTAATTTCCTAGGTCAAATTGCAATTTACCCACTTTTCGATTAATTGTGCAAATATGTATCTTTTCCTCACCCTTTTTTGGGTTTTATCTTCAATGCAAAATTCTGACCTCCTGAGCACACGAGACGATTGTTTCACTGTTCCAAATGGTCAGTTTGTCTCCCCAAGAACTCCACATCTCAGAGCCAAATGATAGCTTTGCTCCTCGACTCAACCTCCATCCAAAGAACTTGATTGAAGCACTCCACTCACTAGGTGCTCGTCTCAGACATGCCAGATGATCAGCCCAAGTGCGCAAATGACCGTTGCAGGCTAACTTCAAGACCAAGTCAAACTTAAATGAGTGTCCCCACTTACCTTAGGGTTTCTATAACATCCCTGACATGGGTTATGAATTAACCCTAGGTGTTTTGCTTAATAAAAGTGATTATATGCATGCTCTTATCTTTTGAAAAGTAATTAAGGCTCAAGAGGAACTTATATTACAATTTTAATCCTTTTTGAATATTGTTGAAATCAATATTTTGCTTATTTTGGACTAAAGTGCAAATTACCCAAGTTGAGGGGTCTATTTGCAAAATTGTGCATGATAATATGTTCCTCATGTGTTAAAGCATCATGAGAGTGAAGATGATGCAGAGGTATGGCTTGTAATAGCCTGAATTCCAAGAAAGAGCTGATAAAGCAATGTTGTGCATGAAAACTTAGTTTTGGTGTAATGTGCAATTTACCCAAAAACCTAGGGAGCAATGTGTAAATTACCACTTCAATAAGGTCCCTAATGTTTCTTGGCATCATGTGGAGCAAATAAAATGAGAGGGGCGCCTCATTTGATTTAAGTTGGAGGAGAGAGAATCTTGATATTAAAATAATCAAGATTTAAGCATAATGAAAACATTAATGCAAAAATAAATAAAATAATTGAAGGGCCTTCAACTAAAATTAAAATGATGGAATTAAGATGTGTATGGACGTCCTTGAGATTTGCAAGGACCACAAAATATCCTAACGAGGTGAAATTCCACTCACCTTATTATAAGGAAAAGAATTCCCACTCAAAAATATATATTAATATTATAAGGGTTTAAGGTGCTTACTTTCTTTTCCCTTAATCCATGGATAATGGAAGGGAGCTCGGTGGAATTGAGTTGCCTTTGCATGCAAGTAAACTAAGGAGGAAGAGGTGGCAATAATTTTGGAATTAAAGGATTTATATAAAACATTTTCTCTCTCATCGATTTTCTTATAAAAGAGCCTTTTCCAACCCACCTAAGGATCTTTTCGGATTCCTTTCTTCTCCTTGCTTACAAAAACGACCAAGAGAGATAAGAACAGTAGGAAGGACGCCCCAACCTATTGGTAAGTCTTTGACCTTCGTTCCTCTTGATTTCATGGTGAAAATCATAAAATAATGTATGATTCCTTCATTTCTTCACTCCATCTTCAACCCTAGCCGATCCTTTCACTCCGAAAGCTTGAGAAACGACCTTGGGAGGTTGCTAGAGCTTCAATCACCATTGGATCCATGAATCTTGGAGCTTGGGATCAGATTTGAAGGTGGGTTATATAACTTAAACCCTTAATCTTTGTCATTGAATTAGATTTCTCCATACAATTGATTTAATTGTTATTATTGCTATAGCCTTGCTTGATTAATGGAGTTGCCATGGAAATGGTAGTAGCTTTTGTAAGTCTAAAGGTTGAAGATGATAACCTGTTCATAAGCACACACCTCAACAAAGAACATAAGCAAACGGTCTTGGACCTTTGGTCCAAACGGTTTCACCAAACAATTTGCAAACTGTTTGGTGTTTTGGATTCAAAACCGAATGAAGGGGTTGACCGTTTGGTTTAGTTGACCACTTGAGGTCTGAAATTATTTACATGTTGGATGATGATCCAATGGACTCAATTGGTTTATTCAATGTGTGTACCATCCTTCAATTGGAAACCCTAATCAAGTTGATTGAAGAATCCTTGATTGGTCCTAATGATTTCAAGACAACTTGGGTCAAACGGTCTTGAAACCGATTGGGACCAAACGGTTTCAAAACTGTTTGGTGGGTTAGTGTTTGATCATTGACCCATGGATGATGATCGTATGGCTTTGATTGATGAATCCTTCAATTGAATAACCAATAGTCAATTCAATGGAGCAATTGGAAATCGATTGGATTAATGAAAGACTTAGTGAGCCCTTGCGGTTTTGGGACTGATTTGGCCCAAGCGGTCTTGAGACCGTTTGAGACCAAACGGTCTTGAAACTGTTTGGGGGCAAATGGTTTCAAAACCGTTTGGTGGTGGAACCTTCAAAACCGAATGGAGTTCAATGTGGTTCAATCACTTGGATATTGAAGGTAATGATAGTTCCAATGATCCAATGATTGTTAGCAATAGTAATCAATGAAGGTAAAAAGGTTGAAACCCTAATAGTACCTAAGTGATTAGTGCCAATTAAGGGATGAACCCTAATTGCTTATAAAAATAATGACTTGGTACACTATGCCAATCATAGTTGTATGTACTTGACAAAAGGGGTTGATGTAACCTAATTAAGTTGAGGGGGTGATAATATGGAATTCTTACATGAGTATGATTCATGTGGTGATTAAGGGTATGATCCTTAAGTAAAGAGATCATGAAACCCTAATCATGAATATAAACCCTAAATGACAAGAATGTTGAACCTTAACCCTAATTCAGGGCAATTATAGTTGAAACCCTAATCCATGGTATGGATGTAACCCTAATCCAGGGTGATGATACAGATGAATCTAATTTAGGGTAATGTGATGCAAAACCCTAATTGGAATGAATAGTAAACCCTAATTATGGGTAATGGGACACAAAACCCTAATTGGAATGAATAGTAAACCCTAATTATGGGTAATGGGACATGAAACCCTAATTGGAATGAATAGTAAACCCTAATTATGAGTAATGGGACATGAAACCCTAATTGGAATGAATAGTAAACCCTAATTATGGGTAATTGGACACAAAACCCTAATTGGAATGAATAGTAAACCCTAATTATGGGTAATGGGACACGAAACCCTAATTTGGATGAATAGTAAACCCTAGTTGTGGATTATTAAATATAGTTCCTATCATAGGGTGAATTTGATGTGAAACCCTAACTAAGGATGGTTTCAGGAGAAACCCTGATGTTTATTGTGTTGTGAAGCTCAAATCCGGGGTAATTCTATGTAATGCTTGACAAACCCTAATCTTGGGCAATGTGGTGATAAACCATATCTTTGATGTGATAATGGGATGATTATCGTCATATGACATGAAATGGAAAACCCTAACACTGGTAAGGGAATAGTTGTGTTACCCATGAATAGTGAATTCATATTTGATGTACATGGTTCTGATAAGCAATTGATATCACTGTTATCATCTGTGCTAACCATGCAGGTATGTTGAAATGATGATCATGGCCAGGTATGAGCTATGATGTTTAATTCACTATTGTGATTGTGCCTTGAGTGCCATAATATACCTTGTTGCCTGGTAAGAGGTAACAAGAGAGTTAATGGGCCTCAAGTACCATGTGTGATGCTTGTAATAGCAAGTATCATGTTTGCCTTGGTCAACTGACATGAAGGTAATGGTTACCTAGAAAAGTGGTAACAATGTTTAATGATGAATCAAGGGTTTAATTACCCAGGGCCATATGATTATGGTGATGAAATTGTGAAGGGATGAGAATTCCCAGTTTTGAAATAAGGGACTGAGTTCCCAATATCTTTTAAAGACAGTTGAGTATTTGATGAAAATAATACATGTTTCTTTATATCATTGTCATAATAAGTTTTGCTTGAGAACTTGCCTGATGCTAAAAGAATATAAAAATGTACTTAAATAATCAAGTGAAATCTATTCATGTAGTGCTCTAACCATAGATCCATCATCGTCAGAAGTTGGTGATGGTGAAACAGATTTTCCTATAGAATTCCTCGAGATCACATATTCTGAATATGTGGAGGTAAATGGGTGAAAATATCCTTATGTCCTTGTGAAGAGATTGAGGGAAGGTAAACAACAAACCTCTCAATCCTTCATGTGTCGGGATAGATGTATCATAAATCTCTCGATGGTTGGGATGGATGTATCATTAATCTCCCAATGATATTTTATGTCGGGTCGATGGAGATAAGCACCAATGCTCTCGATTGTCGATGATAGTGCAATTGATGTTGTAACTCTATAGCGCAGTTCCAGTATACCCTGGAAAGCTATTTGAGCAGTCGACATAGTCCTGCTCGTGGTCTCGTACTGACCGGGATGTGGGAGGTCATGGGAATCTGGCTCTTCCATTGACCTAATTATGGTACCGATTTCGATTCTAGAAATGGTCGGTTGGAGTATGAGCGATATACCTCATCTCCTCAGAGCTTAAATCTATTTGTAAAATATAATCAGCTGTGTAGCATATTTGCATAAGATTGAAATGCAAGAACCACTGGTTGATGTTATATTGCTTAGCATGTCCTTGATACATAAAAGTTACTTATGTTCCTTTAATTCATATTGAATATGAGACATGCTACTTTATTAGTTCATAACTGAAATACTTGCATAAGAATGTTGCTCTAATATGCATAGATGGTGATTCATCTGCTTCTGATTTATATTATCTCACTGCTCAGTTTATTTCTATTAAACTGCAATGATAATGTTTTGGCGGAGAGTTATATCTCCCGTTGGGGAAATTTTTATAATTGTCTCACCCCTGTGGAATTCAACGTTTTTAGGTAGATGCAGATGAAAAGGTAGAAACTCTTCTGTAGGAGAAGAGAAGTAGCAGCAGCCTCAGGGACAATAGTGATCCATCAGGTGGATACATTGGCTGTCTAGTTTTGTATAGTTAGTCCTATGAGTCGTCTTTGTACTCTCGAGTCATAGGAGTTAGTGCTTTGACAATTCGATCTGAGATTTTGGCTTTATGTCTCGAGATTTTTTTATACTGTTAATGTATAGTTTAACATGGCAGTTAATGTTGTAACTCTCAAGAGGAAATAGTACGAGAGATGTACTAGTGAACCAGTATGTACTTGAAATACTTTAGTTCTGAATGAAAGAGTTTTCCTGTAAATGGATCTCTTGATAAATGGTTTTAATTTTTAGTGATTTTCAGTAATTCCGCTGCTATTAAAACACTTCCACATTAGTTAATCTTGTTTTATGAGTTGTATGCCACAAATTAAGTGGTATCATAGCTCTAGGTTTGCTGAGTCTACAGAGACATAGGATTAAGGTTGTTGAGTCTGTTCTAGTGTCTTCCAGTTATTTGGTAGTGTCTTCTGCTCATATAGGAGGAGAAGAAGAACTAACGATGTTTGGATCACACGATGAACACGCTGCTGAGAGCAGTGTTGCTGCACCAGGAGGAGGTGCAAGAGACCTAGACAGGGAGGAACTTGTACCTGAACAACCCTAGTTCAACCCAACTGATATGGGGAACCCAGCCTTCCAGGCTATGTTCGGGCAGTTTATGGCAGCTATGACCCATATGACGGATAGAATGCCATTACCTGCACCCAGGGCGCCAGCTCATAATGAAAGACATGGTGCTGACAAGACCTTTGAAAGGCTTAAGAGGGTAGGAGCCTTAGAGTATGCTGGTACAACCGATACAACAGATGTTGATCTATGGTTGACTGAGTTGGAGAAAGCCTTCAGAATCCTCATGATTCCTGATGATGAGAGGGTTAGGCATGCTGTATATCTCTTAAAAGGGATTGTGGGCCACTGGTGGACCATCGAGGAAGGCAAAAGACCTGGAGTTGTGATTGGATGGGATGAATTCAGGTGTGAATTCGTCACTAGATACTTTCCCAATACGTATCTAGATGATTGATCTCTCAGTTTGAGAGGATTAAACAAGGACCAATAAACATTAGCGAGTATTAGGCTAGGTTCATGGAGTTGTTTTGGTTCTGTCTGCACATGGCATCTAATGATGAGGAGAGAATTCGGTGGTTCGAGAAGGGGTTGAACGCTGAATTAACCACTCTGGTGTCTGCTTTGGAGAACCAGGAGAGGTTGGCCACTTTCGTGGAGTCTGTAAGACGCATAGAGAGGTATGTAGTTGAGAAGCGATAGACCAAGGGTAAGAAGGAATACCCAAAGTTTCAAGGACAGAGTGAAGGAAGTTTCAAGAAACCAAGGTATTCTATGCCTACACCACCACCAAGGTTCAATACCCAGATGCAGTGGACGTCAAGTAAGGGTAGAGACCATAGTTTACCACTGAAGGGAGCTCACAGCTCAGCCTCTATGTCAGTAACAGGACCACCCAGACCACCGAGGGGGAATGTAACCTGTTATAGATGTGGAAAAGAAGGCCATGTGGTGAGGGATTGTCCTGAGAAAGTCAGGAATGTGACTTAGCAGCCGAGGCAGAGTCAACAGGAATCTCAGAGGTAACAGCCTGGCAGTGGTGCTAGAGGACGTGGACAAGCATCCCAATCCAGTTCTTCAACATCCAATAATCGAGCACAGGGTCAACAACAACCAACGGCTAGATTCTATGCCATGAATCAGCCTGAAGCAGTAGTAAACCCTCGGGTTGTAACACGTCAGATGGAACTGCTTTATTCTGATATGTCTTTATCCTGCTTCGTATCTGTGTTAATAGATTCGGGTGCTATGCACTCTTTTATCACTCGAGAAGTGATTGATGATTGTGATATGATTGTCAGTTGTAGAGAAGATAGCTTGTTTTTAGAGACACCTTTGATGGGATCTGCTATGTTGCGGGAAGTGTGTTCTCCCTGCAATCTTTTCTTTTCCGATCACCACATTCAAGTGGATCTTATACCACTTGAGATGCAGGGTTTTGATATAATCCTTGGGATGGACACCTTAGAGAAGTATAAGGTTGTCTTGGATTGTAGTTCCAAGCAAGCTGTGTTCACAGATGATGGTGACACATGGATCTTTCAGGGATATAGAAAGATTCTTCCAACATGTCTTGTGTTAGCTATGGTAGCTGAGAGGTTGATGAGATAAGAATGCCTTGCATTCTTAGCCCATGTGGTTGATACCACAATAGAGAGTCCTCATCCTTCTGAAGTTCCGGTAGTCAGGGAATTTAAAGATGTATTTCTTGAAGAACTTCCAGGTGTTCTGCCACCTCGAGAGATTGATTTTGAAATAAATCTAATCCCGGGCATGCAACCAATAGCACAAACGCCGTATAGGATGGCGCCTGCTGAAATGGCAGAGCTCAAGAAACAACTGCAAGAGTTGCTTGAAAAGGGTTTTATCTGACCGAGTACTTCACCTTGGGGTACTCCAGTCCTTTTCATTAAGAAAAAGGATGGATCGATGCGATTGTGCATTGATTACAGATAGCTAAATAAAGTAACTATAAAGAACAAGTATCCTCTGCCAAGGATTGATGACTTGTTTGACCAATTGTGTGGTGCGACTGTCTTTTCTAAGATAGATCTGAGGTCGGGATACCATCAGTTACGTATCAAGGAGGGTGACATACCTAAGTCTGCCTTTAGGACAAGGTATGGTCACTATGAGTTCACAGTTATGTCGTTTGGACTGACTAATGCACCAGCTGCATTTATGGAACTCATGAATAGAATCTTTCGACCTTTTCTGGATCACTATGTTGTCGTATTTATAGATGACATCCTGATATATAGCAGAGATGTTCAACAACATGAGCAACATCTTCTCCAAGCTCTGACTTTGCTACGAGAGCATAAGTTATATGCTAAATTTAGCAAATGTGAGTTATGGTTGCCAGAAGTTTCCTTTCTCGGATACGTAATATCTACCTCAGGTATTCGTGTTGATCCTACGAAAGTAGAATCTATCATGCAATGGGAACAACCGAAGACACTGACAGAGATAAGAAGTTTCCTAAGACTGGCAGGCTATTACAGGAGGTTCATTAAGAACTTCAGTTCAATAGCTTTACCCCTGTCCAAGTTGACAAGGAAGGAGATTCCTTTTGTCTGGAATGACAAGTGTCAACAATCTTTCCAGTTGTTGAAGGAAAGGTTAACAAGTGCACATGTGTTGGTGCTACCTGAGCAAGGAAAGGGGTACATAGTCTTCTGTGATACATCTAAGAATGGCTTAGGACGTGTGTTGATGCAGGATAAGCAAGTGATTTCTTTTACTTCTCGACAACTTAAGAAACATGAAGAGAATTATCCGACACACGATCTGGAGTTAGCTATTGTGGTCCATGCCTTGAAGATCTGGAGACATTATCTCTATGGAGAAACATTCCAGATTTTCACAGACCATAAAAACCTAAAGTATATCTTTTCTCAGCATGAGCTAAATATGAGGCAACGCCGCTGGATGGAGTTAATCAATGACTATGATTGTACAATTGATTATCATCCAGGGAAAGCCAATGTGGTTGTTGATGCACTAAGTAGAAAATCAGCAACACCAGCCCTAGATAAAGCACAGCTAAACTCCTTAGTGTGCTCTAAGAGAGATATGTTTATCTCCTTAAGGCAAGACAATGTACATCTTAAAGTGTCATTGTTAGCCGGGTTATTAGCTGAGATGCATATAAAACCAAACCTGAGAATCCAGATTAAAGAAGCACAACAGACTGATTCTATGATTCAACAGATCAGGTCAGAATATGGCAGTGAGAAACGGGACAGTTTCCATGATTCAGATGATCAAGTAATCTGTTACCATGGTAGGATGGTAGTACATGATGTTGACAACTTAAGAAAGTTAGTCTTGGAAGAAGCTCATTCTTCAATGTATGCTATGCATCCAGGGAGCACCAAGATGTATCATAATTTAAAAGATATGTATTGGTGGCTTGGATTGAAGAAAGATGTAGCTGAGTTTGTTATTCAGTGTCCGATGTGTTAGCAGGTTAAAGCTGAACATCAGAAGCCCGCAGGAACAATGCAACCTCTGCCTATTGTTGGTATGTATGCCCTGAGAGCCAATCATGGGATGATTGGTGGGATACATTAAGATTGATTTGATAAACATCAAAGGCAAGCTTCCAATTCTTTCTGGTTCAGTCATATGAGATAGTGATAGAACAGATTGAATGTCTAGAGAATGACAGTACTCAATGACGTATGCCTTCAGGTTCATGACCTGAACGATGAGATCATACGGATGCTAAGAGTTTGTACATTCTTGTTATGTCCCTAGTCGGATGTCATTGTGGAAGGTAGATAGACAGCAATGACACACAAGACTGGATTGTGGTGTTGGTTGATGACAGAATCTCATTAGTCATGATATAGAGATATCAAACCAAACACATAGGTACTTGTTAGAGAACAAGGTACCGGACAGACCCACCGTGAGTTTGACACATGGAACCATGACATGGTAGTCACAGTCAGTACTCACAGTGATGGTGGTGAGTGTGATTCTTAGACCTGAAATCACTGCACTCAACACATGTCGTTGGGCACACTTTGACATCATCAAACGCAGTCCTGAAACATGGGTTGTTATAAAGGTGATGATTGGGTGGCTTTGACACATGGGGCTTTTGAGGGGTGAGTGATAGATATGGGATTTGTCCCTCATGAGGGAGTTTGATATCCAAGGCCACTTGATGAGTAGGATTGAGATAGGCGTGCGCACGCATGTGTGAATCAGTATGTGATATTGATGTCATACATATCTCCTTCAATCTGCTCTGAGATCAAGAAAGTGAATGAACGTTGACAGGATGACTGTTCCATGCCTTGAGTTCATTCGGGATATCAGTGACAAAGGAATTATACATTCACTGTAACACCATTCACGGATTGTAGGATGAAAGTTGTTCTCCAACTTTCTACTTTCACTTGGGTAGCACTGATGTGTGACTAGGCACCGCTCTTTGCTTGTGAAGTCATAAGTGTTATGGACTTTCACTGCCAACGTGAAATGGACCTGCAGGGTCACACACATAGGATTTAACCTGGAAGAGGAGTTTTGTCCACAAAGCAATGTTTAGATTGATTACTAAAGGAGTTTAGTAGTTCAATTAAACACCCAATCAGTTGATAGCTCAATATCATATGGTTCAAGGTGTTGGACGCATTGATTGGAGTATCGGATTGATTGAAATCGCAATTGACTGATTTTGCCCAACCTGTGCTCCCAACCGATCGGCTCATGTGATGAACCGGTCGGCTGAGGTTGCTGAACCAGTCGGCTGGAGTGTCCAGGCCGATCGGCTCATGCCCAGGTTGAAATGACCGGTTCAAGAGTTGAACCGATCGGCTCAACTGGTGCAACCGACCAGTTGGGAAAGTCATGTCGGCAAGAATTTTCCTTTGGTTTCAAATTGCCCAATTCGATTGGGAATAACATTGGTATTCGATACCAATTGGGAACGAAACAAGGAAAGTCTTTTTGAGTCGGATTAGGGCCATGAACCGATCGGTTCAGGGCACCAACCGATCGGTTGGAGTGCCCCAAACGATCGGCTCAGGTCCAACCGATCGACTCAATGGCCAAACCGATCGGTTCAGTTGTGAACCGATCATTTCAAGTTGCGAACCGGTTGCTTTTTGTGGAAAATTATCGAACCCTTCTACTCCTGCTTTTAGTCCCGTATTGCCGGGCACAGAGAACCCTGTCCCATGACCCGCCTATATATATAGGGGTATTGGGGGCTTCTCAAAGTACAACTCAATGCAAGCCGGTTGCTTTGCGAAGTTGTCGTTCTCTCTGGTTTTGGTAACCGTGAGAGATCCCGAGCAAGTGCTTCCCGCAAAAGGGAGGTGCAGCAAGGGAAGGACAACTGCAGTTGCAACTGGTAGCAGGAGAGTGTGTTGGTGACTAGTACGTCAAAAGGAGGGTGCGACTCCTTCCACTTCCTTGTGGGACAAGGAGAGTGGAGTTCCAGGTGGTCCGTGTGGACTACTACAGAGGCGGGAGGACACTGCCGCTTAGGAGGACAACTGTCATCCGACAGTCCGGTAGGAGGAGGAGTCGTCAGTCCCGGTGCGACCAGGAGCTGCACAGACACTGTCCAAGACCGGAGTTGAAGACCGCACATTGCGCGAGGTATTGTCGCCGAGCAAGCCTCGGGACAAGGTATGATTCCACAAACCATCCTTTCCTATTATATAGACGTTGACGCGTTTCCTCGGTATGGGTTTGGGGAGAAATTTTTGTTTCCGCTGCCTTCTCTGTCTCCCCTAAAACCCAACAGTGGTATCAGAGCCACGTCAACTGCTCTATATTTTAGGAATATCGATATGATCGATTTTGGTTTGTCGCCTTTATTTATTGCATACGATGCGAATAATATCGGCTTTATGCATGTCCAATCCTAAATCCACAAATCCCTAATTACATATATGATATGTATTATTAATGCACTTGATACACGTCGCCCTTAAACGAGTTTTGTGGTGGATGTGTGTAGCATGATTATGGCCTATAAACCCCTATCTGTGTGTGGTTGTTTGTGGTTGCTTGCATCTCGGTCTGCGCACCGATCTTCCCTCTCTTATTCCTGATGTAACTCGAAATAATTCGAGATTCTTTCCTACCTTTGCTCCCCCCGAATGTAACTCGGGGTTTCTCCTTTTAAAGCAATATAAATAGAATAAGTTTTATTTCCTGTTATGTCGAAGACCGGCGGACATCAAGACGACAGCTGAAACGATCGGTTCAAGGCGTGAACCGATCGGTTGACGTTCCAGACGGTCGGTTCAAGCAGTGAACCGATCGGTTGATGACCTGTTCGAGGAGCGAGACGAGCGGGTGGTGGACATGACGAGATGCACGACGACCAGGTGAACCGATCGGTTGGAGGAGCCAACCGATCGGCTGGTGGCACCCAGACGACCGCCTGGAGAGTACAGATCATTCATGTGATGAGTTGATCAACTCAGATAGCAAAGCACAGAGTTCATCTTGTACAGGTTGCATATGATGTAGACCTAGATGACCGTGATTCCTCTTGGCTCGAGGAATTACATTAGGATGGCCATAATCATCGCTTTTTATCGTCTGTGCATGTTTTCTGTGGGATATATCATGTATATGATATGTACTATGTATTGTGGTGATTGGATATGTATATGTATATAAAAACCAAATCCCTCATTAAAATATTAAGTTTTAGATGCCTTCCAAATGCGACACACGTGAAAAACTTGTTCGACCAAGTGTGGGCACGCCCTAGCGTGGTGCACCATCTACCTCGTGGAAGCGTGAAGGATGAATGTGTGGGTCTGCCCTAGCAGGGTGCATATTCATCGTGTTTGCTTTGGGTCGGACTTAACAAGGTGACCTAGATAGTATCTAGCGCCTTGAGGCATGGAGATGATCATTGCAAGGAGTTGTAGATGACATCTTATCAAGAGTTGCATATGATGCAATTGGCAAAAGTTGCCTACCTGAGAGATCTATGTTGTGGGTGACAACCCAAGCTGGTCCATGACTTAGAGGATTTCAGGATCTTGCCCACTAGAAGGTTGTACGCTGCAATCTTCCGAATTGATGGTGAGGGCTATCAATTTGAAGTAAAATAGTGGGAGCGATAATTAATTAAAGGCCTAATTTTATCGTCAACTTTTCAAATCAATCAAACAAGTCAAAAGGAGTTTTGGACTAAAAATTGCATATATTTCCTTTTGTTAAAATAAATGGTTAATCAACAAATCACTTTATTTGCGATCGGTCTTTGAGACCAACAAATTAAATGGGAATAATTCCATGACTGGTTAGGACGAAGAGAAGTGTTCTCAATCAAGGAGCGAAAGCTCTAAGTCCTAGTTATACCAGAACCAGATGAACTCGATCCCACCACATCAATGGCTGAAAGTATGCTTATGGAAGCATACTGAGGATGACATTGATGAGGAGTGCTTGATGTTGTGAGACAACATGAGACATATGATGTCTCCAAGACACTATCCTAGTATGTCATGACAGAAGGAGATCCAGTAAGGGATTCACACACTCAATGTGATTGGGTATGTTGAATGCCTGACTGAGAAGGATTCCCTCTGAGCCAAGGGTTGGCTATTGGTATGATACTGCAAATGTTGCAAGAATCATACAATTCATGATAAGCTACAACATGAACAACTTTGACAAGCGTTGACAGAGTTGTTGGACATGTTGAGGATAGTAGAGGCATAGATGAAGAAAGACAAACCATAATCTTTGATGTGATCAAAGAGAAAGGTAATTCTTAAGGGAAAGGATAAGGGCAAAGCAAAGAAGTGTCCTGATGCTAGCCAGCAATCCAAGCCATCTTCAGCTTCAAGGCACATGGGGAAAGGGTGTATGAGGGAACTGCCCTCTATATCTGGAAGAACAAGAGAAGATGAAGGAGGGGATGGAGATCTCCACCTAAGGTATCATGAAATGAACCGCTTCTTTATCCGAGGTATATGATACCAAGATATGGATATGTCATATATGATATGCAATATCCGCAAAGAAGTGATGGCCTTTGTGAAAGGACCAAGAAAGAAGTACCCATCATTGGAGCAAGTGTTGCTGCCATAGATAGGAGTATCTTTCAGTTTATTTCAGCCTAAAAGGGCACGAAATACAGTTGAGAACTGCTATTTCATATATTGCCAATAGATAGAAACACTTTATTTTGCATATTGTATGACAATGATGGCAATTAATAAAGTTGATGTTTCAATCCTAAAGATATGATCTTTGTGGCAATGCCTTGTTTATCTTGTGGTATTTGATATGCATAAGATAAAATGATGCCTAAAAGTTATAGATAACTCAAACAATGAAATTAGCATCAATCATGAGAAATTCATTTCTAGTTTCCATGTGATGGATACATCTAGACTCTTTTGGTTTGAGAACCAGTAAGAGACATGAATATCTTGTACATGATTAATCAATCTTCACTAATGGTAGTGGGAGAATGATTGTCCTATTAGGTATAATACATGTGATGTATTTACATACCTATTGGAGAGAATACTAATACTTCAAATGGTGTTTAGAGAAATACCAATATGAATATCTTGAAGTGTTCAAGATTATCATAAATGAAGTACAAATTTGGTAAAGTATTAATTCTTGATGAGATCAATGAATAAAATACTTGGACCAAATGTTTGAGATCCTTATGAGTGATTATGATAGTGTATCATAGTGAACTCATGATTAAGGCATGGTGATGTCTAAATCAAGAAGGAATCATACTCTAAGGAGTTAGAGAATGATTATCAAATAACTGAATTCTTCTTAATAAAAGAATACCCCACACTAATAAAGGACATTAAGAATCACAAGGGTTGTGAATTCTTATATTCTTGACAGATACACCTCAATTATCTATGTGATGAGTTGTTAATATGATGAGTCAACTATCTAGATGAATATGAGGAATCAGATTTTGAGTTATGGTATAAGACCATTACATCCTAAATGATTTCCATGTGAACCATATGGTATGACCTTGATGGTAGCACTCATTGGATGAAATCCATAAGTGCAAATAAGTCTTAAGTGTTAAGACACATGGATAACATTTTGAGAAGGATGATGCTTGTTGATTGCAACTTAATGACTAAGACATTTGTCATATGGATACTAAAACCGCATTCCTTTGAGGAATAAAATAAGGATGTGTATGTGACACAACCTATAAGGTTTATGAATCCACTAATGCAAATGAAGTCTATAAGTTACAATGGACTAATCAATGTGATTGATTGAGTACAAGCAACTCAAAATTGGATCTTTACTTTGATGATATAGTCAAAGGGTTTGACTGATATGTCAAAGATAAAGAAGGGATCTGTGATTTAGTGGGAGCGTATTCACATTCCACATATTGATGTGAAATGGAATTGTTCTAGAATGGAAATCCAAAAGTGGAAATTATCTTTAAGGAAGATAGAGATGTTTCCTATGTGATAGGAATAGAGATCTATAGAGATAGTTCTCGAAAAATCTCTTGACCTGGAAAGAAAAAGCATACATTGGCAATATGTACTGAAGTGTTCAGTATGTACAGATTCAGTGGGAGAAAACTTGTCCATATTATATGGATATTAGTATCCCAAGGCCAAGTGTCCAATTCTTATGAAGAATGGGAACACTAAGAATAGATATGGATCTATCATGTATGTAATCATCCCATTGTCTTGCATGTATGACATGGCAAGAATAAAATGCATTCATCATCTTGTATGTGTGACATGACAATATGATGTTCTCATCCTGATAACTCGTATGTGAGACATGACGAGTGGATGTCTGTCTGATTCCAGTAAGGGTTACTGGAATACCATAAGAACTTGATAAGTACTTGGGAAGTACTAGTTCTATGGAGATAAGGAAGAGTTCGATGTAAAGAGTTACATTGATACGAACTTCCGAAAGGATAGAAAATTAATCGCAAAATATACATAGGATGTATAAAAGTGAAAGTTGGTTGATAATTGGAAATGTTCCAATAAAACTATTTAAAAGGGAAATGCCGAGTATCTGTGTGTTAGAGAACAACAGTGGATACTATATGGATCTGAAGGTTCATGAGATGAACTTATATTCCACTCATTGATGACAAGTCTGGAATCCTTGATCATGCAATGTGGCTAAAGGTTAGCAATGGAATACTAGATCGCATATTACGGCAACTCCATCTCATACGTGTGACGTACAGCGAAGAGATGAGAGACATGCAGTTTATACTGACTTTGGCAAGGTGTTGTCATTACTCACTATGTTCGCACTAAGAGCACAATAACATGTGGAACATGTTTGAAGATCACTATGAATATGATTCAAGAGTGATTGGCTCGCAGTGCAAGTGGGAGTCTATTGGTATGTATGCCCTGAGAGCCAATCATGGGATGATTGGTGGGATACATTAAGATTGATTTGATAAACATCAAAGGCAAGCTTCCAATTCTTTCTGGTTCAGTCATATGAGATAGTGATAGAACATATTGAATGTCTAGAGAATGACAGTACTCAATGACGTATGCCTTCAGGTTCATGACCTGAACGATGAGATCATACGGATGCTAAGAGTTTGTACATTCTTGTTATGTCCCTAGTCGGATGTCATTGTGGAAGGTAGATAGACAGAAATGACACACAAGACTGGATTGTGGTGTTGGTTGATGACAGAATCTCATTAGTCATGATATAGAGATATCAAACCAAACACATAGGTACTTGTTAGAGAACAAGGTACCGGACAGACCCACCGTGAGTTTGACACATGGAACCATGACATGGTAGTCACAGTCAGTACTCACAGTGATGGTGGTGAGTGTGATTCTTAGACCTGAAATCACTGCACTCAACACATGTCGTTGGGCACACTTTGACATCATCAAACGCAGTCCTGAAACATGGGTTGTTATAAAGGTGATGATTGGGTGGCTTTGACACATGGGGCTTTTGAGGGGTGAGTGATAGATATGGGATTTGTCCCTCATGAGGGAGTTTGATATCCAAGGCCACTTGATGAGTAGGATTGAGATAGGCGTGCACACGCATGTGTGAATCAGTATGTGATATTGATGTCATACATATCTCCTTCAATCTGCTCTGAGATCAAGAAAGTGAATGAACGTTGATAGGATGACTGTTCCATGCCTTGAATTCATTCGGGATATCAGTGACAAAGGAATTATACATTCACTGTAACACCATTCACGGATTGTAGGATGAAAGTTGTTCTCCAACTTTCTACTTTCACTTGGGTAGCACTGATGTGTGACTAGGCACCGCTCTTTGCTTGTGAAGTCATAAGTGTTATGGACTTTCACTGCCAACGTGAAATGGACCTGCAGGGTCACACACATAGGATTTAACCTGGAAGAGGAGTTTTGTCCACAAAGCAATGTTTAGATTGATTACTAAAGGAGTTTAGTAGTTCAATTAAACACTCAATCAGTTGATAGCTCAATATCATATGGTTCAAGGTGTTGGACGCATTGATTGGAGTATCGGATTGATTGAAATCGCAATTGACTGATTTTGCCCAACCTGTGCTCCCAACCGATCGGCTCATGTGATGAACCGGTCGGCTGAGGTTGCTGAACCGGTCGGCTGGAGTGTCCAGGCCGATCGGCTCATGCCCAGGTTGAAACGACCGGTTCAAGAGTTGAACCGATCGGCTCAACTGGTGCAACCGACCAGTTGGGAAAGTCATGTCGGCAAGAAATTTCCTTTGGTTTCAAATTTCCCAATTCGATTGGGAATAACATTGGTATTCGATACCAATTGGGAACGAAACAAGGAAAGTCTTTTTGAGCCGGATTAGGACCATGAACCGATCGGTTCAGGGCACCAACCGATCGGTTGGAGTGCCCCAAATGATCGGCTCAGGTCCAACCGATCGGCTCAATGGCCGAACCGATCGGTTCAGTTGTGAACCGATCATTTCAAGTTGCGAACCGGTTGCTTTTTGTGGAAAATTCTCAAACCCTTCTACTCCTGCTTTTAGTCCCGTATTGCTGGGCACAGGGAACCCTGTCCCATGACCCGCCTATATATATAGGGGTATTGGGGGCTTCTCAAAGTACAACTCAATGCAAGCCGGTTGCTTTGCGAAGTTGTCGTTCTCTCTGGTTTTGGTAACCGTGAGAGATCCCGAGCAAGTGCTTCCCGCAAAAGGGAGGTGCAGCAAGGGAAGGACAACTGCAGTTGCATCTGGTAGCAGGAGAGTGTGTTGGCGACTAGTACGTCAACAGGAGGGTGCGACTCCTTCCACTTCCTTGTGGGACAAGGAGAGTGGAGTTCCAGGTGGTCCGTGTGGACTACTATAGAGGCGGGAGGACACTGCCGCTTAGGGGGACAACTGTCATCTGAAAGTCCGGTAGGAGGAGGAGTCGTCAGTCCCGGTGCGACCAGGAGCTGCACAGACACCGTCCAAGACCGGAGTTGAAGACCGCGCATTGCGCGAGGTATTGTCGCCGAGCAAGCCTCGGGACAAGGTATGATTCCACAAACCATCCTTTCCTATTATATAGACGTTGACGCATTTCCTCGGTATGGGTTTGGGGAGAAATTTTTATTTCCGCTGCCTTCTCTGTCTCCCCTAAAACCCAACACCTATACCACAGTGGAAGTGGGATCATGTAACTATGGACTTTGTGGTTGGTTTGCCTAGAACAACATAAAGTCATGATTCCATTTGGGTAATATTTGATAGGTTGACAAAGACAACACATTTCTTACCAGTCAAGACAACCTATACAACTGAGAAGCTTGCACAAATCTACATAGATGAGATAGTGCGGCTGCATGGGGTACCCATTACAATAGTTTCTGATAGGGGTCCTCAGTTTACAAGTCATTTTTGGGAACAACTTCATAAAGCTTTGGGCACTCAGTTGAGGTTTAGTACAACCTTTCATCCTCAGACAGATGGACAATCTGAGAGGACGATACAAACCTTGGAGGACTTTCTTAGAGCATGTGTCCTTCAGTTTGTGGGGAGTTGGGATCTACATATGAGCTTGATAGAGTTTGCTTATAATAACAGCTATCACCACAGTATTGAGATGGCACCATATGAGGCTTTGTATGGTAGACGTTGTAGATCTCCCCTATGTTGGTATGAAACTGGTGAATATCAATTTTTGGGTCCTGAGCTGGTTCAACAAACAACTGAGAAGATAAAGATCATACAACAGCAGTTGAAAACAACCCAAGATAGACAGAAATCATATGCTGACAAGCGTCGTAGACCGTTAGAATTCCAAGTCAGAGACAGGGTATACCTTAAGGTTTCACCTTGGAAAGGTATCCTGAGATTTGGAAAGAAAGGGAAGTTAGCTCCTAGATTTATGGGGCCCTATCCAATCATTTAAAGGATGGGAAAGGTAGCCTATAAGATGGAGTTACCACCTGAGTTGCATAGATTGCACCCAGTGTTTCATATCTCTGTGTTGAGGAAGTGTCATCCTGACATTGAGTTAGTTCTGCAACCTGTGGAGGTAGAACTAAATCATGACATATCTTATGTGGAAGGGCTAGTGTTGATTCTTGATAGAAGGATCAAGAAGCTGAAAAAGAAAGACATTAGTCTTGTAAAAGTTCTTTGGAATCACCGTGGAGTTAAAGAAGCTACGTGGGAACTAGAGGATGAGATGAGGAGGAAATACCCTACTCTTTTCTCTTAATGTTTTGTTGATGATTTTGGGGACGAAATCATTGTAAGGGGTGGATAAACTTGTAACATCCCTGACCTGGGTTATGAATTAACCCTAGGTGTTTTGCTTAATAAAAGTGATTATATGCATGCTCTTATATTTTGAAAAGTAATTAAGGCTCAAGAGGAAGGTATATTACAATTTTAGTCCTTTTTCAATATTGTTGAAATCAATATTTTGCCTGTTTTGCCTGTTTTGGACTAAAGTGCAAATTACCCAAGTTGAGGGGTCTATTTGCAAAATTGTGCATGATAATATGTTTCTCATGTGTTAAAGCATCATGAGAGTGAAGATGATGCAGAGGTATGGCTTGTGATAGCCTGAATTCCAAGAAAGAGTTGATAAAGCAATGTTGTACATGAAAACCTAGTTTTGGTGTAATGTGCAATTTACCCAAAAACCTAGGGTGCAATGTATAAATTACCACTTCAATAAGGTCCCCAATATTTCTTGGCATCATGTGGAGCAAAGAAAATGAGAGGGGAGCCTCATTTGATTTAAGTTGGAGGAGAGAGAATCTTGATATTAAAATAATCAAGATTTAAGCATAATGAAAACATTAATGCAAAAATAAATAAAATAATTGAAGGGCCTTCAACCAAAATTAAAATGGTGGAAGTTTATGGACGTCCTTGAGCTTTGCAAGGATCACAAAATATCCTAACGAGGTGAAATTCCACTCACCTTATTATAAGGAAAAGAATTCCCACTCAAAAATATATATTAATATTATAAGGGTTTAAGGTGCTTACTTTTTTTCCCTTAATCCATGGATAATGGAAGGGAGATCGGTGGGATTGAGTTGCCTTTGCATGCAAGTAAAATAAGGAGGAATCGGTGGCAATAATTTTGTAATTAAAGGATTTATATAAAACATTTTCTCTCTCATCGATTTTCTTATAAAAGAGCCTTTTCCAACCCACCTAAGGATCTTTTCGGATTCCTTTCTTCTCCTTGCTTACAAAAACGACCAAGAGAGCTAAGAACAGCAGGAAGGACGCCCCCAACCTGTTGGTAAGTCTTTGAACTTCGTTCCTCTTGATTTCATGGTGAAAATCATAAAATAATGTATGATTCCTTCATTTCTTCACTCCTCTTCAACCCTAGCCGGTCCTTTCACTCCAAAAGCTTGAGAAACGACCTTGGGAGGTTGCTAGAGCTTCAATCACCATTAGACCCGTGAATCTTGGAGCTTGAGATCAGATTTGAAGGTGGGTTATATAACTTAAACCCTTAATCTTTGTCATTGAATTTGATTTCTCCATACAATTGATTTAATTATTATTATTGTAATAGCCTTGCTTGATTAATGGAGTTTCCATGGAAATGGCAGTAGCTTTCATAATTCTAAAGGTTGAAGATGATAACATGTTCATAATCACACACCTCAACCAAGAACATAAGCAAACGGTCTTGGACCTTTGGTCCTAACGGTTTCACCAAACCATTTGAGACCAAACGGTTTGCAAACCGTTTGGTGTTTTAGATTCAAAACCGAATGAAGGGGTTGACCGTTTGGTTTAGTTGACCGTTTGAGGTCTGAACTTATTTGTATGTTGGATGATGATCCAATGGACTCAATTGGTTGATTCAATGTGTGTACCATCCTTCAAGTGGAAACCCTAATCAAGTTGATTGAAGAATCCTTGATTGGTCCTAATGATTTCAAGATAACTTGGGTCAAACAGTCTTGAGACCGTTTGAGCCCAAATGGTCTTGAAACCGTTTGGTACCAAATGGTTTCAAAACCGTTTGGTGGATTAGTGGTTGATCCTTGACCCATGGATGATGATCTTATGGTTTTGATTGATGAATCCTTCAATTAAATAACCAATAGTCAATTCAATGGTGCAATTGAAAATCGATTGGATTGATGAAAGACCTAGTAAGCCCTTGTTGTTTTGGGACTTATTTGGCCCAAATGGTCTTGAGACCAAATGGTTTCAAAACCGTTTGGTGGCAAACGGTTTCAAAATCGTTTGGTGGTGGAACCTTCAAAACCGAATGGAGTTCAATGTGGTTCAATCACTTGGATATTGAAGGTAATGATAGTTCCAATGATCCAATGATTGTTAGCAATAGTAATCAATGAAGGTACAAATGTTGAAGCCCTAATAGTACCTAAATGATAAGTGCCAATTAAGGAATGAACCCTAATTGCTTATAAAAACAATGACTTGGTACACTATGTCAATCATAGTTGTATGTAATTGACAAAAGGGGTTGATGTAACCTAATTAAGTTGAGGGGGTGATAATATGGAATTCTTACATGAGTATGATTCATGTGGAGATTAAGGGTATGATCCTTAAGTAAAGAGATCATGAAACCCTAATCATGAATATAAACCCTAAATGACAAGAATGTTGAACCTCAACCCTAGTTCAGGGCAATTATAGTTGAAACCCTAATCTAGGGTATGGATGCAACCCTAATCCAGGGTGATGATACATGTGAATCTAATTTAGGGTAGTGTGATGAAAAACCCTAATTGGAATGAATAGTAAACCCTAATTATGGGTAATGGGACACGAAACCCTAATTGGAATGAATAGTAAACCCTCATTATGGGTAATGGGACACAAAACCCTAATTGGAATGAATAGTAAACCCTAATTATGGGTAATGGGACACAAAACCCTAATTGGGATGAATAGTAAACCCTAGTTGTGGATTATTGAATATAGCTCCTATCATAGGGTGAATTTGATGTGAAACCCTAACTAAGGATGGTTTCATGAGAAACCCTGATGTTTAATGTGTTGTGAAGCTCAAATCCAGGGTAATTCTATGTAATGCTTGACAAACCCTAATCTTGGGCAATGTGGTGATAAACCATATCTTTGATGTGATAATGGGATGATTATCTTCATATGACATGAAATGGGAAACCCTAACACTGGTAAGGGAATAGTGGTGTTACCCATGAATAGTGAATTCATATTTGATGTACATGGTTCTGATAAGCAATTGATATCACTATTATCATCTGTGCTAACCATGCAAGTATGTTGAAATGATGATCATGGCCAGGTATGAGCTATGATGTTTAATTCACTATTGTGATTGTGCCTTGAGTGCCATAATATACCTTGTTGTCTGGTAGGAGGTAACAAGAGAGTTAATGGGCCTTAAGTACCATGTGTAATGCTTGTAATAGCAAGTATCATGTTTGCCTTGGTCAACTGACATGAAGGTAATGGTTACCTGGAAAAGTGGTAACAATGTTTAATGATGAATCAAGGGTTTAATTACCCAGGGCCATATGATTATGGTGATGAAATTGTGAAGGGATGATAATTCCCAGTTTTGAAATAAGGGACTAAGTTCCCAATATCTTTTAAAGACAGATGAGTATTTAATGAAAATAGTACATGTTTCTTTATAGCATTGTCATAATAAATTTTGTTTGAGAACTTGCCTGATGCTAAAAGAATATAAAAATGTACTTAATTAATCAAGTGAAATCTATTCATGTAGTGCTCTGACCATAGATCCATCATCGTCAGAAGTTGGTGATGGTGAAACAAGTTTTCCTATAGAATTCCTCGAGATCACATATTCTGAATATGTGGGGGTAAATGGGCGAAAATAACCTTACGTCCTTGTGAAGAGATTGAGGGAAGGTAAACAACAAACCTCTCAATCCTTCATGTGTCGGGATAGATGTATCATAAATCTCCCGATGGTTGGGATGGATGTATCATTAATCTCCCAATGATATTTTATGTCGGGTCGATGGAGATAAGCACCAATGCTCTCGATTGTCGATGAGAGTACAGTTGACGTTGTAACTCTATAGTGAAGTTCTAGTATACCCTGGAAAGCTATTTGAGCGGTCGACATAGTCCTGCTGGTGGTCCCGTACTGACCGAGATGTGTGAGGTCATGGGAATCCACCTCTTCCATTGACCTAATTATGGTACCGATTTTGATTCTAGAAATGGTCGGTTGGAGTATGAGCGGTATACCTCATCTCCTCATAGATTAAATCTGTTTGTAAAATATAATCAGCCGTGTCGCATATTTGCATAAGATTGAAAGGCGAGAACCACTGGTTGATGTTATACTGCTTAGCATGTCCTTGATACATAAAAGTTACTTATGTTCCTTTAATTCATATTGAATATGAGACACGCTACTTTATCAGTTCATAACTGAAATACTTGCATAAGAATGTTGCTCTAATCTGCATAGATGTTGATTCATCTGCTTCTGATTTATATTATCTCACTGCTCAGTTTATTTCTATTAAACTGCAATGATAATGTTTTGGCAGAGAGTTATGTCTCCCGCTGGGGAAATTTTTATAATTGTCTCACCCCCGTGGAATTCAACATTTTTAGGTAGACGCAGACGACTAGGCAAAAACTCTTCTGTAGGAGAAGAGCAGCAGCAGTAGCCTCAGGGACAACAGTGATCCATCAGGTGGACACATTGGCTGTCTGGTTTTGTATAGTTAGTCCTATGAGTCGTCTTTGTACTCTCGGGTCCTAGGAGTTAGTGATTTGATAATTCGATCTGAGATTTTGGCTTGATGTCTCGAGATTTTTTTATATTGCTAATATACAGTTTAACATGGCAGTTAATGTTGTAACTCTTAAGAGGAAATAGTACGAGAGATGTACTAGTGAACCAGTATGTACTTGAAATACTTTGGTTCTGAATGAAAGAATTTTCCTGTGAATGGATCTCTTGATAAATGGTTTTAATTTTTAGTGATTTTTAGTATTTCCGATGCTATTAAAACGCTTCCACATTAGTTAATCTAGTTTTATGAGTCGTATGCCACAGTTTCAATGCTCTACTATGCGCACATGCATCCCAACTGACTGTCTTAGTTCCTAGAAGACCAGTTCAAAGATTTCTTCGAGGCCAAGGATTGATTCAAGGGCACTGCCACCCCTTCACCTAGGGTTTGACTCATTTTTGACATGGACATGCCATGTCACTCATGAGCTGACCTCTTTGGATATCCAGACGAATGTCTCGCGACACACAAGGCAGTAAAACTAGCATCCGCCACTCTGCTTCACCCCCCTTTTAGGATTTCCACCCCTCCTTCCCCTATAAAAGGAGGGGGGAATTCACTAAGAAAGGGATCCAATCTTTTGCACTTGCACTTTTACTTTGAGCATAGTTGTTTCAATTTATGCATTCTAATCCTTCTTTTCTGTAATAAAGTTGCAATTGTTCTGGAGATTTTGTCCTCATATCTTTATGTTCTAGTTCTTCTTTGAGAACAAAGAACCAAGAACGATGGCCATTTCATAGTCACTAGCCAGAGTCTTCAAATTCTTTATTTCCTAGTCTATGGACTTCCTTCTTTCTTCTTTCCTTCTCCCTTAAATTCCATGACTAGAGAGTAGCTTCCCTATCGAGGCAAGGGGAGTATCCCCATAGCCATGTGTTACTTGACTTGATGTTTTGTACACTTCCAATAAGATAGATGGTTTTTGGTTTGGAAATCGTCGATTTTAACGAAGTGATCTCTCATTTTATCAAATATTAGTCTTGGTGGATGCGATCGTGGAACCCAAGATCTAGAACAACTGAACCATTTTCATGAGGATTTGAATGAGAACTCTAACAAATCCTTGTTGGGATGACAAACTAGGATCTGAACGCTAGGGCAATGGGTTCACGGGGAGTTCATCTTTTGTAATCCATTCTTGAATGTTTTACATGACCTCTTTTATCCCATTTTGACCCTATGGTATCCATCGATCTTGTTTTCACCTTGGCTATGGTGGTGAAACCCATAAGCCTCAATATTCCTTCCATATGATTGAAACTACACTTTCTTCGATTGTTCGTTCCATCGCTTCTTTATTTCTTGCATTTAAATTTAGCTCTTAGCATAAATCTCTTTAATAGTTCTTAATCTAACATTTCTCTTTTGTTCTTAGAGTAACTTTTCTTTATTTGTTTTTAGTATAATTTTACTTCATTGCAATTCAATTTCTTGCTTTAGTGTAATCATCAACCACCAACTCTAGAATTTACTTTTGACATTCTTTTGTTCAAAAGCATTGGGGTAGAAGAAACAAATCTTTAAAATGTTGTCATGTGGGATCGACCCTTCTATAGACCTCAATCAAAATGTAAAAAGGGATTAAACTCTAGGATGATTCATCTTAGTGAATCGGTGTGCAAATGACACATATCAGGTGGTAGGAGTCTAGCACATGATGGAAGAGTGCCTGAGACGGGGCTAGAGAAGCCTGCAATGCCTCACTTTGACCTTGCAATCATGGCAAATCCTGCCTTTCAGTCTATGTTTAGGCAACTCATGGTGACGATTATGCACA
Source organism: Alisma plantago-aquatica (assembly GCA_963693085.1). Taxonomy (NCBI): domain Eukaryota; kingdom Viridiplantae; phylum Streptophyta; class Magnoliopsida; order Alismatales; family Alismataceae; genus Alisma; species Alisma plantago-aquatica. Next base: position 751,633,754 of record OY856411.1, on the reverse strand, counting down.
TAGAGGATAGAGCGCCCATGCCTCAAGATAGGGCAGTCATCCCTAATACGGAATCTTAGGGTTTTGGGAAGACATTTGAGAGGTTGCGGTGTGTTAGAGCTATCAAGTATGCGGAGGGTACAACAGACCCATCCGGTGCACATATGTGGTTAACAGATCTTGAGAAGGCATTCAAGATCTTGAATATCCTGGAAGAGGACAAGGTGAAACATGTTGTTTACCTATTGAAGGGCAACATTGGCTACTGGTGGGACATATTTGAGGAGAAGAGACTAGGAGTTTTAGTATGTTGGGAAGAGTTCTTACGGGAGTTCGTGATCTATTACTTCCCTGAGACATACCTGGATGAGAAGACAACACATTTTGAGAAGTTGTGCTAAGGTTTGATGTCCATTAATGAGTACAAGGCGGCGTTTATGGAGCTTTTGAGATTTCGTCCTCATATGGAAGTGTCAGAGAAGGAGAGGATATGCAGGTTTGAGAAGGGTCTGAGTTTTGAGTTGTAAATGATAGAGTCCTACCTTAGATAATAGAGAAAAGTTATGTGCCTTTGTGGAGTCTGTGAAGAGGATTAAGAGATTTGCTATCAAGAAGTGTGAAACTAGTGCTAATAAGAGGCCATATAACTTTCGAGGATAGTCATATAATGACTTTAATAAGCCAAGGTTTTCTTCACTACAGTCACAACAAAGGTCAACCTTCTATGAGCCGAGGCCAGAAGTGCCATCACAATGGGCCCTGAGTAAGGGTAGAGGTTGCAGCTTTACACCAGCAGTAGCACAAAGTGCAACATCTATGTCAATGACTGGGTTGTCTAGGTCGTAGTATGATTCGAGGACTTTTCACAAGTGTGGACAAGTAGGTCATATAAGGTGGAGGTGCCCTATGAAGGATGAGGAAGTAACACAGTAGTCGAGGTAGAGCCAATAGGGTTCGCAACAACAACAATAAAACAATAATGGTGGTGGTAGAGGACCTGGTCAGGCATTACAAATGGGGACATTTGGACTAGCTGGAAGAGGATGTGGACAACAATAGGCGATGAGTAGATTCTATGCTATGAGTCAGTCAAAGGGAGTGGTCAATCCATGGGTCATGACAGGTCATATGGAACTTTTTCATTCTGACTTATATCATTCTTCTTTTATATCTATTTTGGTTGACCCGGGCGTGACACACTATTTTATCATTGGAAAGGTGATAAATAATTGGTATGTGCATGTTTATATTAGATCTGATAGTCTTATACTAGAAACCCCTTTAGTCAGTTCCACTGAGTTGAGGGATGTGTGTCCATCTTGCGTTCTTTCTTTTTCTAGATGTAATATTCAAGTGGATATTATGTCACTTGACAAGCATGGATTCGATGTGATCTAGAGATGGATACCTTGGAGAAGTATAAGGTTTTTTTTAACTATAGTTCCAAGGTGGAGACGTTCCATAATGGAGATGTTTTGTAGATCTTCCAACGAGATAGGAAGATTCTTCCTACGTGTTTGGTATTGGCTATGACAATAGAGAGGCTGATGAGACAAGGGTGTGAGGTCTTCTTGGCACATGTTGTGGATACCAAGCGGAGAGTTCCTAATATCTAGTAGGTACCTATAGTGTGAGAGTGTGAGGATGTCTTTTCAGAAGAGTTTCCTGGTGTTCCCCCTCCTAGAGAGATTGATTTTGAGATCAATCTTGTTTCTAGAACACAACCCATAATGCAGTCACCCTACAGGATGGCACCAATAGAGATGCAAGAGTTGAAGAAATAGTTGCATGAGTTGTTGGAGAATGGTTTCATCAGACTGAGCACTTCCCCTTGGGATTCTCTAGGATTGTCAATAGGGAGGGTATGGGCTTACCCTTACCCTTACCCACCAAGTGTGGTGAGTAAGGGTATGGGTAATTCCCCACTCTACCACTATCCTTACCCTCCCCTTACCCTTACCCTCTTACCCAAAGGGTAAATGGGGAGGGTAAGGGTGAAGTGGGGAATTTATATATCCTTCAAAAAAATTATACTAATAGGAACAATAATCGCATACCTAATACATGTATACATTTAAGTGAAATATGAATATGCTCCAAAATGGCTATTAACTATTCAAATATTTAGAAGTAATTTTCTACAACATTACACACATGATTTTCATTATAAAAATTATAAAATCTAGTTATTCCTTACATGTGTGTCTTACACCTCCAAAATGGTGGTGTATACCCAACCAAATTAGCTACATAAGAAGAAAAAAAACATGTATTGTATTAAATGATGACCATATAATGTTGAATAATTCGTTGAATCTAACTACATAAGGACTATATGTGTAATATATTTTACATAAATATTAGAGAGTAGTGGGTTAGAGGGTATGGATAATGGCTTACCCTTACCCTTGCCCACTAAGGTAGCGGGTTAGAGGGTAGTGGGTAGGTGGGTAAATGGTAAGAAAATTCTTTACCCTTACCCTTCCCCTATAGGGTATGGGTAAAGGGTAAATGGGTTTACCCTTACCCATTGACAACCCTAGGATGCTCCCATGTTATTTGTGAAGAAGAAGGACGGTTCTATGAGGTTATGCATAGACTATTGATAGTAGAACAAGGTTACAATGAAGAATGGTTACAATGAAGAATAAGTATCCTTTGTTGAGGATTGATGATCTGTTTGATTAGCTGAGGGTGCTACAATGTTCTCCAAGATATATCTGAAGTTAGGATATCACCATCTTAGGTGGATGGCATACCTAAGACTACTTTTCTGACTAGGTATGGTCATTATGAGTTTGTGGTTATGCCGCTTGGTCTAAGCAATGCACCACAAACTTTCATAGATTAGATGAATAGGGTTTTCATGTCGTATCTATATGAGTTTGTAGTCGTGCTCATAAACGATATCTTGATATACTATAGGGAAAATTTGCTTTCACAACAGGATAATGGTTCTAGATGTTGAGGGCCTGAGAATGTGGTTCTTGAGGAGGCTCATTCCTCAATGTACGCGATGCACCCTGGCAGTACAAAGATGTACCACAATTTGAAGGATTTGTACTGGTGTACAAGTTTGAAGTGTGATGTGGAAGAGTTCATTGCTAACCAGTTTGTCAGTAGGTCAAGACAAAACATTAAAGGCTTGCATGGATTCCACAACCTTTCCCAATATCGTAGTGAAAACATGATCATATTACCATGGACTTTGTGGTTGGTCTTCCTAGGACAACCAAAGATCATGATTCCATTTGGGTGATAGTTGATAGGTTGACCAAGTCAGCTCACTTCCTTGTAGTCAAGACAACGTTTACAATATAGAATTTGGCACAAATATATGTTGATGAGATAGTTCATTTGCATGGTATTCCAGTTACTATAGAGTGTGACTACAACTTTCCACCCATTAACAGATGGTCAGCCAGAAAGGACCATTCAGACTTTGGAGGATCTGTTGAGGGCATGTGTTTTGTAGTTTATTGGAAGTTGGGATGTGCATATGAGTTTGATTGAGCTTGACAACAACAACAACAACTATCAAAGGAGTATAGATATGGCACCGTATGAGGCTTTGTACAAGAGACATTGTCGGTCATCGCTTTTTTGGTATAAGACAAGTGAGTATTAGCTCTTGGGTCCCAAACTAGTGGGGTAGACTACAGAGAATATCAAGGTGATACATCAGCAGTTGAAGGCAGCCCAGGATAGACAAAAGTCTTATGTTGATAACAGTTGCAGACTGCTTAGGTTCCAAGTTGGAGACTGGGTGTATCTTACTATTTTCCCTTGGAATGGTGTGCTGAGGCTCGGTAAGAAGGGTAAGTTGGCTCCTAAGTTTATTGGACCATACCCTATCTTGGCACGTGTTGAGAAGGTGGCATACAAGTTGAAGATATTGCCAGAGTTGCATAGGTTGTGTAATGTTTTTCATGTCTCCATGTTGAGGAAGTGTCACCCATATATTGAGCAAATGTTAAAGCCAGTGGAGGTCGAGTTGGAGGAGGATGTTTCTTATGTCGAGGGTCATGTGTTGGTCATGTATAGGAGAGTAAACAAGGTAAAGAAGAAGTATATAGACTTAGTTAAGGTTTTGTGGCATCACCGTGGTGTGAAGGAAATCATGTGGGAGTTAGAGGATGAGATGCGTAGGAAATACCCATCTTTGTTCACGTAGGATTTCGGGAGCAAAATCCATGTTAGGGTTTTATGATTGTAAGACCTCTGACCTTGAACTTTTGAACATGCTTGCTTATCATAATTAGATGCTTCAAACCTTAATCAAACCCTAATATGTGTTGTGATATCATGTGACAAGCTTCGTTTCCAAGTTTGGTCTAGTTTGGACATTGTTTGAGTAAGTTATGCAAATATGTGCTTGTTTTGGACTTTTATACAATTTATCCATATCCAGGGATTTTCTTGCAAATTGTTACATTATTTTTGTGCATCGCATGTTTTCATATCATGTTTTATATAGTTTTGCTTTGGGGCACCTAGTTACATCTTGGTTTGAGCAATGACATCTAGCCTTGTGTTGATATTAGGATTTGCTCGCATGGATGCCCTAACTCAATGGTTGAACTTGAGTGTTTGGCCACCCAGTGTTGGCGGTCTCCAATTTCTCTTGATCCATCTAGGGTTAGCGATCAATGAGACTTTAACTCATCTTGTCTGCCAACTTTCCTAGGGTTGGCGGTTGATGAGACTTTAACTTATCTTGGTTGCCAAATTTCCTAGGGTTGGTGGTCGTTTGGTTTTCTGATCATCTTGGTCACCAAATTTTCTTGTTGTGGTTGTTTGGTTTATGAATAAAATAGTCCACCTGGTTGCATGGATGAGATGCTTGCATGGATGATATGTTTTGACCTTGGACACATGGCATGCTTGGCTAGACACCTCTCCCTCTCTCCCTTTTCTCTCTCTCTCCAACCCACGACTTTATATACCTCCCTCCTTGCATGCAAACAAGTTCTTTACACACATATCTCTCCCTTTCTTCTTTCTTGTTGCTTTGAACTTGTCCCCCTTGCTTGGTGGAGAAGGAAGAGCCAAAGAAGAAGAAGCTTGGCCGATCTTGCTTGCATGCACACCTAAGGTTTGGATCCACCCTTGTTGGGGTGGTTTGGTGCTTCCTTACTTTGCTTCTTGGTCTTACTAAGTGACATCCACCTCTTTTCCTTTGTTTTCCTTTCTTTTATACCTTCTCTCTTCTTCTTGGTTGGATCCATAGTGGAGCTTGAGTTAGAGGTTGAAGACACCTTCTTACTTGACTCTTCAACCTAGGGTTTGCTTTCTTTTTGGAGAATGAACTAGCTTGGCCGAGTGGAGTGCTCAGGCTAGGGTTTCTACCTTCTTTCCTCAACCTAGCTTGCTGTTTGGAGCTTCTTCATCAGCTATAAGGCGAGTCATATGACTTTCTTCATGATGATTTCTTACTCTTGTCTTTCATGCACATGATCTTTCTCTAAAATGTTGTTCTAAGTAGAAAGATGTGATCTTTGCCTAGGGTTAAGCTTAGATGGTATATTTTGAGTGGATGATTCTTCTTTGATTACCTCTAAATACAATGCACATTTCTTCCTTGAACATAAAAACCATAGACCATGCATATGTGCGTGATTCCATGCTAGTCGCCGAGAACTTGATCTTATGTGGTCACCAAGATTTGATTCAATGTGGTCAATAAGATTGTGATCTTATGTGGTTGCCAAGATTTGATTCGATGTGGCCGGTGAGATTTTGATCTTATGTGGTCACCAAGATTTGATTCAATGTGGCCAATGAGATTTTGATCTTATGTGGTCACTAAGATTTGATTCAATGTGGTCGATGAGATTTTCGTCTTATGTGGTCACTAAGATTTGAGTTAATGTGGTCGATGTGATTTTGATCTTATGTGGTTTCCAAGATTTGATTCCATGTGGTCGATGAGATTTTGATCTTATGTGGTCTTCAAGATTTGATTCAATGTGGTCAATGAGATTTTGATCTTATGTGGTCGCTAAGAATCCTAACCCTAGTGGCCGCCAAGGATTCTAACCCTAGTGGTTTCCAAGGATTCTAACCCTAGTGATCACTAAGAATTCTAACTCTAGTGGCCACCGAGAATCCTAACCCTAGTGGTCGATGAAATTCCTAACTCTATGGTCGCCAAGTTTTCTGTCTCTAGGGTGAAGGTTTCCTAATCCTATGTGTATGAGTCAATAGCTTTGGTTGTATGGAATCAGATGGTGGTGTTTAACCTTATGCATTTCATGATCATATGGAAATGTTAAGAGCTAGGGTTTATCCCTGAGTACTGTTGTGTGACATTAATTCAACTTATCTTGTTGATCCTAACTCTAATACAAATAGGTGATGATGGTTAATCATACTTAGCTTCCTTGTATGATTGGTATGATGAGCAATAATCTCTCAATGTTTTTGTAACCCTAATATGTTGCCATATGAACGTCATAAGCTTTTAAATGTAATGTTATGTTAAGCATACATGTCACATGTATGATGATGGCTTGATTAGCCTATGGTAAGGCTTGAAAAGATAATGACATTCTTACAGGGAATGATGTGATGGTCTTCATGACCTTTGGGCATGGTTGAGCCCAAATGGAGGTGTGATCCCCTTCATGATGTGACAAGTATTGGTATCTTGTGATGATATGATAAGAATTATGTTTCATACATTTTATATCTTTTGGAGTTGTAACATACCCATGTTTTTATTGAACTCATTTAAGGTTTGTATGTAACGTGATTGATGCAGTTAAAATATACCCAATTGACTTTAACTAATCAATGAAACCCTAATCATGCAGTGACCTGTACCATAGATCCATTCCAGTGCCAAGACTTGGTATATGGTGAAATGAGTATTCCTCTAATGGAAGCTCGAAGTCGTATACTATTGAGTACATGTATGTTCTTGAGGATGGTTGCGGTCATACCTCGATAGGAGAATGGTCTAGGTTGTATCTCAGATGATTATGATTCGATATATGTGATGTGCTTGGGGACAACTGTGGTTGTATCACAAATGATAGGGTTTGTATAACCAGGTTACTAGTGTCATGACCTATATACTAAGGGCGGACAAGGTCATTTTTTGGCTTAACTATATATGTCATTGCGGTTGACTCATACTGACTGAGGGCGGGTGAGATCTTAGGAGTCTGAATCTCCTAGATCTTATATGACACTAAAACTAAGCATTGTCATTTGGAGTCTAAGTGGTATACATCAAACTCCCCATGTATTACTAAAAGATGTAATACAATTATGTAGTATATCAGTTTAGTGTTAGACACGATTCACATCAGTTGTTGCCCCTTGCCTTGTTTTTGATACTGCTAGTTGTTATATAATGCAGTAAGAGTAGTGAATTGTTAGTAAGTGATAGTTTCATATATTCCTTTATAATACTTGTTAATCATACATGTTGCTATGCCTATCTATTTAACTTGTTTAATTATATAACCTGCTGCAATCAATAATTGTTGTTGAGAGTTATACCTCTCACTGGGACGTTGGTCTCACGTCGTGGGCCAACACATCTTTTTAGGTGATCGATAGTGACATCATTAGGATCATGGTGGTGAGGAAGAGCAGCTTGGAGAGCGGTAGGAGCATAAGCTGGCTAGTAGTTAGTAGTATCCTAGAGTCGTCCCTATATTCTTAGGTCCGGGCATGGGATGTTTTGTGGATGATATTGTTGGCTAAATGGACATCTGTAAATCCCTTTGTTTTGATAATGACAAACATTTCATTCTTGTTGATCTAACGTGCTACTTGAGTGTTGCAGGAATAAGGTGGATGACAAAGCACTAGGGAATCTATATGCTTGAATGATTGTAAATGTCATGAAATGTAATCAATTGTAAACTTGTATAAATATATAATGTACAAGTACTTAGACTTCATGTAAATCAAGCGTTAGATCTTCCCTAGCTAAACACCACATTTAGAGACACTCTCGGTCGACAAACTTTTCGACCGAGAAAGACCCAAGTAGCCGTTAGACACAGCTGACAAGGTAGTTGGCAGTTGGAGATAAACGTTGCAAACACTTGATCCATAGAGCCTGTCGGTCGACAAAAGTTCGACCGAGTAGGTGTCTCGGTCGACCATTTCTCGACCGAGATGGTCTCTGACAGCAACTGCAGAATTAATTAACTAGCCGTTGTTAAAACAACTAACTTATATCTAACAGCTAGTTAAGCACTTAGAAACCTCTAGAAAGTGTCTAGAACGTCCTTAAGCACTTGTAGGACATTCCTATAAATAGGACATGCCTTAGGACACCAAAACTCACTTGTTTACACTTGAGCAATCTTTGAGCATACACTTACATTGAGCAACCTGTTTGTGAGTAATTGAGTATATTGACAACTGGCTACTTCTTCTCTCAGCTCAAATTTCGTGTCCTATAGGCTAGCATCTCCTATCCACAGCAATCACAATTCCATACACATTGGTTAGGAGATCTACACGCTTGATCTAGGCAAATCAAGCCTTGTGCTTCAAAGGATAAGTTGTAATTTCCTTTTTCCTTTCTTGTTCACTATTATTGTTTGTACTCTCCTTGCTACTCCTAGGTTGGAGGCTGCGGATTGGAGAGGTTGGAAGATCTTCTTGGTGAAGAAGGGGACCTTGAACTACTTCAAGAAGGCTGGTGCAACGGGAGGTTACTTCTAAAGAGGAAGGCTACTTCAAGGGGGAGCTTGGAGTTACTTCAAGAAGGCTACCTTGGGTTGCTACATCTACTTCAAGTGAAGGTTGTTCAAGGGGTATTAGAAAGTATTGTATTTTGTGTAAATCCTTGTGAAGGTAATAAAATTGATACTTTCAAAATCTTGGTTGGGTAAGCAACCGGGTAGTGGACTGACAATCTTAGTATTTGCTAAGATTGGAACCACTCTAAACACTTGTCTCCTTCTTCCATTTTTCAATTGTGGTTGTTTGAGTTAAATAATTGTTAAAATAATTTAAAAACTCTATTCACCCCCCTCTAGTGTTTTTCAATTGGTATCAGAGCGGGCTTCAAGGAACCCTAACAAGGTCTTGAAGAATGGGTGACGGGGTGCTTAACAACCTTAACCTTGAAGGGACACTTATTGCTAGACCTCCAGCGTTTGATGGAACAAACTACACATATTGGAAGAGAAGGATGCAGTTCTACTTCCAAGGCATCAATTAGGACTTATGGAGGATGGTGTCAACCCCATACGAGCTTCCTCAAACACAATATGCAGAGTGGGATGCAAATACGGTAAAGTTGGCTCAAATGAATGCCAAAGCTGTAAGCATTTTATATTGTTCAATTTCAGTAGGAGAATTTAATAGGATATCAAACTGTGACACAGCCTATGACATTTGGCATAGACTGTCCATAACTTATGAAGGTACAATTCAAGTCAAGAATTCTAAGATTAGCATGCTTAAACAAAAGTTTGAACACTTCCGTATGGATCCAAATGAATCTATTAGTGAAATGTTTGCAAAATTCTCTTCTATTGTTAATGGTTTAAATGCCCTAGGAAAAACTGTTCTTGAAGAAGATCAAGTATCAAAAATCCTTCGATCACTTCCTCCTAAATACAAGCCAAAGGTGACAGCCATTGAAGAAGCTAATGACCTCACTCGACTGAATGGAGCAACTCATAGGCAATCTAGAAGCTCATGAAGCAACCCTAGAAGAGGAAGAAAGAAGAGAACGTGAACTTCAGCAAGGAAAGAAGAAGGATGTGGCTCTAAAAGCTTCAAAGATAATCACACCAGAAAGTGAGGAGTCAAGTGAAAGTGAAAGCGGAGAAGAAAAGGTGGAATGTCTAATGGCAAGAGAAGATGATGAAGACTCTCAAGAGGTAAGCCTACTTGATGTTCCTAAAGAAGAGTTAATTATTTGTCTACAAGAAACTCATGATAAGTATGTTGATGTCAAGAAGAAACTAAAGAAGGTTATCAAAACAAATGATGAGCTATATGCTAAATTAAATGATCTCTCTTATGAAAAGAACAACATTGATCTTGAGAATTTATCTTTAAAAACATCTTTAAATGACTGCACTAAAAAGCTACTCACTCTAGAAACAAACGTTGATCTTCTCTCTCAAGAAAAGACTGAATTGTTAGCTAAACTAAAAGATTTTCAGACTCAACCAATTCTGTGTAACCATCTAGACTATGACAATGTTGTAAAAGAAAGAGACTCCCTATTATCTGATTTAGATCAAACAAGAAAAGATTTACACAAGAAGATGGATGACATTGCTAAGCTACAAAGAAACCTACATGAGTTAAGAAGAAAAGATATCCTTGAAAACATTCTAAAAGCCTCCTCTAGTTTCAATGGAAGAAAAGGATTAGGATATGCTCCAAAGAAAAATCAACCTCAAAGAACTCGGACTATGTTTGTACCTAAGAACACAATTCCTAGAAAGAGAAATGAAGTTGACTCTATTACTTGTCATTTTTGTCTACGTCTTGGACATTATTCATTTTCATGCCCTTATAAGACCAAGGATTCCTACTTAGTTTGGGTCCCAAAACCCCAAACTTAGTAGAGTCGAATGCAATTCAGTTGAGATATGATCAAACGCTCAATTTTGCAATTTATATTGTTTTATCTCAACTTAATAAAAGGTTTCATGCATTATGGTAATTTTCTGAACTGCTGTACTGAAATAGAAATTTAGTCGGTCGAAGTATTGTCGACTGAAAATATAATCTGTCGAACTTTTGTCGACCGACCAGATGCCTGTAACAAATCAAAATCAACAGCAACTATTTCGTTCGAAAGTTGGTCAACCGAGCAGAATATCTGTTTTTCTTTGTTCTTAATTTGCAATACAACAACCTTCTCGATCGACAATTAGTCGACCGAGAAAGATGTCAGTCGAACAATTATCGACCGACTGAAGTTCTGAATCAGAATTTTTATATAGTATGTACTTAAATGCTTCTAACCATATCGGACCATCACATGGGTACCAAAACCTACATTTTAATGCAGGATTGGGTGGTCGACAATGGATGTTCCAAACACATGACCGGAAACAAGGATGCATTTCAAACTTTTGAAGAAAAGAAGAGTGGAATAGTCACTTTTGGAGATAACGGTAAAGGTAAAATCGTTGGAATAGGTAACATTGGTACAAACCTCAAAATAAAGAATGTTCTACTCGTTGATGGTTTGCACCATAACTTAATAAGTGTGAGTCAATTATGTGATAGTGGCTATGATGTTTTATTTAACAAAACCTGCTGCAAATTATTAATAGAAAACACTACAAATGTTGTCTACGAAGGAAAAAGAGTTGGAAATCTTTATATTCTTAGACCTAACTCTATGAAATCTGTAGTAGGAAAATGCTTGCTTGCAAATGAAAATACTTTACAACTATGGCATAAAAAGCTAGGACATGCTAGTTCACATGTTATCAAAAAGTTAGTGTAATATGATCTTGTTCGTGGTTTGCCTACTTTATCCTTTGATCAAGTTGAAAATTGTGAAACATGTACATTGGGAAAACAAACAAAAACCTCTTTTAAACCTAAACATGTACTTAGAACCAGTAGATCTTTAGAACTAATTCATATGGATTTATTTGGACCCATGAGGACACAATCTATTGGTGGCAAAAGATATTGTTTTGTTATTGTTGATGATTATAGTAGATATACATGGGTACATTTTATTGCAACCAAAGATGATACTATTCATGTTTTTATAAAATTTTGTTCCATGATTGAAAATCTATTACAAAGCAAAATATGTACCATTAGAAGTGATCATGGTGGAGAATTTGAAAATCATGTATTTGAAGAATTTTGCACATTTCAAGGGTACACACAATTTTTCTGCTCCACGCACTCCACAACAAAATGGTATAGTTGAAAGGAAAAATCGATCACTACAAGAAATGGCTAGAACTATGATGCTCGAACATAACACACCCAAAACCTTTTGGGCTGAAGCTGTAAACACCGCATGCTATGTGTTAAATAGAGTAACTGTTCACTCTCATTTGAAGAAAACTCCATATGAAATAATACATTCTAAGAAACCTAGAGTTGACTATTTTCATACCTTTGGATCTACATGCTATATCTTAAATACCAAAGATGATAGAGATAAGTTTAATTCTAAATCCCACAAAGCATTCTTTTTGGGATATTCTACCTCTAGCAAAGCATTTAGAGTCTACAACACTATCTCTAAAAAAGTTGAGGAATCTATTCATGTCTCTTTTCATGAAGAGTCCAAATCAGAAAATCTAGAAATAATTGATCTTACTAATCAATTCGAAAACTTAAACATACCAAATGATAGTGAGAAAGATACTACAAACAATAACCAAGCTGAAACACAACCTATACCTAGACTTATTAAGGATCATCCTCAAGAATTAATTATTGGAAATCCAAATGATAAAGTAAAAACTTGGTCTTCCTTTAAGGATGTCGCAAACATGGCTTTTGTTTCTATCATTGAACCTAAGAAGATATCTGAATCTCTTAAAGATGATTATTGGATAATAGCAATGCAAGAAGAATTAAACCAATTCACAAAAAATGATGTATGGGATTTAGTTCCTAAACCACAAGATAAAACCATCATTGGAACTAAATGGGTTTTTAGGAATAAGCTAAATGAGGCAGGAGAAGTAATAAGGAATAAAGCTCGGTTAGTAGCACAAGGATATAATCAACAAGAAGGAATAGACTTTGATGAAACGTATGCACCAGTAGCTAGACTTGAAGCTATTAGAATGTTACTAGCTATTGATGCACATAAAAACATCAAACTCTACCAAATGGATGTAAAAAGTGCATTTCTAAATGGAATCATTCAAGAAAAAGTATATGTTGCCCAACCACCCGGTTTTGAAATACCGGAAAAAGGTGACTATGTTTATAAACTTAAGAAAGCACTTTATGGTTTAAAACAAGCACCTAGGAACTGGTATGAAAGGCTCAAGACATATCTTTTTGGTAATGGTTTTTCTATTGGAAATTCAGATCCTACTTTATTTTTCAAAACATATACATCTGATTTTCTAGTTGTTCAAATATATGTTGATGACATTATTTTTGGAGCTTCAAATGAATCGTTGTGCACACAATTTAGTGACATTATGCAAAAAGAATTTGAAATGAGCCTCATGGGTGAACTAACTTTCTTTCTTGGTTTCCAAATTAAACAAACGCCTGCCGGGATTTTATAAGCCAAGAAAAGTATACTAAAGAACTCTTAAAATGTTTTGGGATGGATCAATGCAAACATGCTACTACTCCTATGGCCACTTCTACTAAAATTGATAAGGATGAAAATGGGGAACCTATTGATGATTCCTTATATAGAGCCATGATTGGTAGTTTGCTTTACTTAACTGCTTCTAGACCGGACATCATGTTTTCCGTTGGTCTTTGTGCTCGATTTCAATCACAACCTATGCACTCTCATTTTCAAGCAGTTAAACGAATTCTTCGATACTTAGCCGACACTACATGTTTTGGTTTATGGTATCCAAAAGGACAAACCTTGGATTTTAAAGCTTATACTGATGCTGATTATGCTGGTTGTCGACTTGATCGCAAGAGCACTAGTGGTGGCTGTTTCTTGTTAGGGAGATCTTTAGTATCTTGGTTTAGCAAGAAACAAAACACGGTTGCCCTTTCTACAACTGAAGTTGAATATCTGGCAGCCAGATCTTGTTGTGCTCAAGTACTTTATATGCAACAAGTATTAAATGATTATGGTTTTACTCTTTCATCTACACCTATCTTTTGTGACAACACAAGCGCCATAAACTTAGCACACAATCCTATTTTACACAGTAGAGCTAAACATATTGAAATCCGTCATCACTTTTTAAGGGATCATATTTCTAAAAATCATGTTTCCCTTCATCATGTTGATACGGAAGATCAATTGGCTGATATTTTTACAAAACCGCTTCCACTAGACCAATTCAACAAAATAAGGAAGCAATTGCTTATCACTCCTTTGGAAGATGTTTTCTTTGATATTTGTGCTTCTTAACAATGTCATCTATTTGCATCATTTTGGCTTTTAAATGGACATCTTTGTCATTGAATTTGGTATTTGTTGGGACATCTAATTAAGGGGGAGTTTTATTTTTAAACAGATATTTTTTTTTGAAATGACAAAGGGGGAGAAATAAATATAAAACTTAGTAATTGTGCAAAACTCAATCAATGAGTTTCATAAACTCTTGGCTTTACATTAAAAGTTGCTATATTCCCTAAAGAATTGGATTTCATGTTCCATAATTCATGGGGAATAATAAGCACACATTTTATAAACAAGAGAAGAAATTCACAAAGGTAGTCTTCAGGTATGAAACACACATGTTTTATATTTTCTTATTTTATATTTAGGAAATGTTTGTCATCTTCAAAAAGGGGGAGATTGTTGGCTAAATGGACATCTGTAAATCCCTTTGTTTTGATAATGACAAACATTTCATTCTTGTTGATCTAACGTGCTACTTGAGTGTTGCAGGAATAAGGTGGATGACAAAGCACTAGGGAATCTATATGCTTGAATGATTGTAAATGTCATGAAATGTAATCAATTGTAAACTTGTACAAATATATAATGTACAAGTACTTAGACTTCATGTAAATCAAGCGTTAGATCTTCCCTAGCTAAACACCACATTTAGATAGGTCATCCCCTTCAACAGTGTCACATATGCACACTCATACACACACTTAATGTCTTCAATTGAAACATTGAAACATGGTCTATCTCGGTCGACAAAATCCTCGACTGAGACACTCTCGGTCGACAAACTTCTCGACCGAGAAAGACCCAAGTAGCTGTTAGACACAGCTGACAAGGTAGTTGGCAGTTGGAGATAAACGTTGCAAACACTTGATCCAGAGAGCCTGTCGGTCGACAAAAGTTCGACCGAGTAGGTGTCTCAGTCGACCATTTCTCGACTGAGATGGTCTCTGACAGCAACTGCAGAATTAATTAACTAGCCGTTGTTAAAGCAACTAACTTATATCTAACGGCTAGTTAAGCACTTGGAAACCTCTAGAAAGTGTCTAGAACGTCCTTAAGCATTTGTAGGACATTCCTATAAATAGGACATGCCTTAGGACACCAAAACTCACTTGTTTACACTTGAGCAATCTTTGAGCATACACTTACATTGAGCAACCTGTTTGTGAGTAATTGAGTATATTGACAACTGGCTACTTCTTCTCTCAGCTCAAATTTCGTGTCCTATAGGCTAGAATCTCCTATCCACAGCAATCACAATTCCATACACATTGGTTAGGAGATCTACACGCTTGATCTAGGCAAATCAAGCCTTGTGCTTCAAAGGATAAGTTGTAATTTCCTTTTTCCTTTCTTGTTCACTATTATTGTTTGTACTCTCCTTGCTACTCCTAGGTTGGAGGTTGCAGATTGGAGAGGTTGGAAGATCTTCTTGGTGAAGAAGGGGACCTTGAACTACTTCAAGAAGGCTGGTGCAACGGGATGTTACTTCTAAAGAGGAAGGCTACTTCAAGGGGGAGCTTGGAGTTACTTCAAGAAGGCTACCTCGGGTTGGTGCATCTACTTCAAGTGAAGGTTGTTCAAGGGGTATTAGAAAGTATTGTATTTTGTGTAAATCCTTGTGAAGGTAATAAAATTGATACTTTCAAAATCCCGATTGGGTAAGCAACCGGGTAGTGGACTGACAATCTTAGTATTTGCTAAGATTGGAACCACTCTAAACACTTGTCTCCTTCTTCCATTTTTCAATTGTGGTTGTTTGAGTTAAATAATTGTTAAAATAATTTAAAAACTCTATTCACCCCCCTCTAGTGTTTTTCAGATATGTATGTCGATTCGAGTTTTTGGCAGTATGCCAATGTTTGTATATGGCATGTATATGTGGAGAATATCTTTTTTATACAGGTTGTGGCCTCAGCGACTGGACATACATTGTAATGACCACATTTGTGCTTAATTGGTAAACTAGGGTTTACCTAAATGATTACATGCTTGATTAGATTGAACATCGTTTAGACTTGATTGATGATTGTAGATCAATTGTGATGTTTCAAACCTAAGAAGAAACTCTAACTATGATTTTAGTTTGAATAATTAGGGTTTGAGAAATGTAAACCCTAATCGGAAAAATTAGGGTTTTGATAGTACATGAATATTGAATTTGATCAGGATAGCAGTGTGGTAAATGATTTTTCATATTTTCTAAAAATTTTGTATTTAATTAAATTTTGGTTATGATATGGACAACTCAATCATGCATATTGGAGAAAATTTTCAAAATATTTGAGTATTCTTTGAATGTCGTTCTTGATCAAACTATACTTAGACCAAAATGCTGACAGAGTGCTTTTCAGCAGTGTAGTGTTTTATTTTTAATTATTTATTGGTAAATCCAAATGATCTGAAATTTTAACTGAATATCTAAAACTCAATCATAAACAACATGTAAAATTTTCATAATTGTGTTTAGACCTTATCAGTAGACGAATTACAGTAATATTTTTATGACAAAAAATTCAGCTGAAATAAGAGAAAGTATAGTGAGGGGTCAATGTGCAATTGACCCAAGCAGCTCAATTGCTCTATATTATCAAACTAACACACAAGGAGCTCTCATAATTTGTGATTCAAACCAGAGAAATGAAATCCTAGAGAGAGAGAGGGAGAGTTAGGGTTTGAGAGGAGAAACTGATGAGATGCTGACCTAGGGTTTTGCGGTCTGAGGAATGATGAAATCATGTAAGTTTAGCTTCTTTGCATAGCCTTTCATGGTGAATCTTCTCTCACATATCAAGATTTCGGTTCTCCTCTGATTTGATCTGAAATGGTATCAAAACTTCCCCTTTTCTCACTCTTACTTCATAATCCCTCATTTTTAGGGTTTCTGAGTTGAAAGGAAGAAGAATTGTGTGAATTGCTAGGGATTTGATATGAGATCGAGATTTTCAGGGATGAATTGCGTTTTTAAGGTGTTTTCACACCTTAGGGTGAGTGGGAACTTCCTTTAAATAGTATATTGCACGAAAATTGGTTAAATCATCCATAATCTTTAATTGCTTAGTATGCGACTACAAACCTTGAATTGTGTGTTTGATCTAAGTTGTTGCAAAATGATATGAAATGGATTATTCCTCTATTTGGATGAATTTCAGATGATAAAATCATATTAGAAATGTATACAATACATCCTAATGAGAATTCCCTAAGTATTCATAGATGTTATAAGAGTAAACAGAAATATAGGGAATTTGTCTATGACTGAAATTTCTATATAATTAAATAGAGAATTTTGTTTATCTGGATCCCCTTGGTTATGAATGATTGTTTACCTGAATTCATAGTACATATATGTCATATACTATCTTGGATTTCATTTAAGGTGAATAGTGTTTGTTTGATATCTCAGTAAAGAGGGTGAAACCCTAGATCGAGGAAAGTTGGATATTTGCGAATAGATATCGTGAAATCTATTTGAACATATTTTCTTGACATGATAGACTTTATTTATTTAATTTTATTCTTGATGCATGATATCTCAGTGAATGGCATGGAATCCCAAATTCAGCTCAGTTCTAGGGTTTCATACATATATTGATTGTATATGATTTTTTGAAAGCAGTCTTTATTCAGTGAATGTTTATGTCACATGAAATCCTTATGAGAGCCATGTGATAAGTGAATGAGGTAAATGAAACCCTAAGAATAGGGTGTTCAATGAATCAAGTATTATGATATCAATGTTCTTAGTATGAGATGTGTGATGCTTAACAAATCAGTTCTGGTAAATGTTATCAGACGACCTGTGAAATGAATGGTTTACAGAGCTAAACTAAGATATGTAATGTGATGATTGAATTGTGAATGTAAAGAGTTAATTAGACATGTAAGTGACCTGAACACCATAGATTCCCTATGAGAGGTATGCGTCGTAGGGATGAAATGACCTAACCCTGGTAGATTCCAGTATACGGGGGTCAGATTGTACTAACATGTGGTACAGAGGATGAAGCCCTAGTAGAAGTCTCCTTAAATACAATATGTAGTGTCCAACATCAACCAGAGATCCCGGTGGCACTAGAGTACAGAAAACCCAATAGGTGGCTTGACTCTCCGCCTGTGTGCTCAGGTTAGAGGAGGAATTTAGTTTTACTGCCTATAGGTGTGCCGAGGCCAGAGTGCCATTTTCCTATTGTAGACCAGTGACGTAGTCAGGCTTAGCATTCCTAGGTGTGTCAGCTAAGTCTTGTATAGTGAGATTGTATTTCGTTACGATTCTTCATATGTAGACTACACTGCATATGATCAGGGCATAAGCTAAAATATGATAATATAAGTTTTAAAGAGTTTCTTATAAGTAAGGAAGGATAAGAAAGATTTGAGTACAGTTTCACATCAGATGTTCTTTAAATGAAATTTTGGCATTCTATGTTATTTAACTGTTTGTTTTAGATATGCTCAGTGTAGTAATTCTTGTATTTTATTTCAGTTTAATAAACATAATAAGATGAATGAGAGGCTAAATAAGTGTGTGCAATTATTCAATTATTCTTTGTATGTTTCTGAATTATAAGTTCTCTTTAAATTAATCAAGCATGCTCATATATTGATTTACTCTTGTTGATATCTAGAGTATCCTGCCATATTTATGATTGTCAATGATCAGTCTCTTTAAAGCTTATTGCTGTTATAATTGATATCAGTTGCTCAAAAGTATATCTGTAATTATATTAGTGCTTTAGACTGTTTCTTTGAAGTACTCATTCACTGAGCGAGTAGGCTCACCCCTCTACTCAAAAATTTTAGGGAAACCATGGGGATTGAAGATATCATTGCTTTAGAGTAGATCTGCCACAAGAGTTAAGTATGAGTATAGTTAAGTTCAGTCAGTCCTTGTCACTTTATGTCCTTGTAAAGAAATAAGAGAGAGTTGTAAATGATGATGTATAACATTATTCCTCTTTTAACAATATATGCGAATCAACAAGTCTTATGTGCTTAAAAGTATGAGAAACATAATGAATGTTCATACATGCATTGTTACTATTGAAATCAGATTAGAGAAATCAATGTTTATATTTACTTGTAAAATTAGTTTATGTGGTTCAATGCGAGAAAACAAATAGTTTGAAAAAGAAGAAAAAGTTAAGGATGATCTTTGTATTACGTTAAATCCTCAATTTATGCCCTAATCTCATGATTAATGGTAATTGTGAGATCAAGGTTTAACAACTTGGTATCAGAGCTTAGGATGAGTTGCCAGGGACCATTAAGTTAGTAAGTTAGAGTCATAAGTGTGGCAGATAGGAGATGTTATGATGTTAGCTCTGGGGATTTGAGTATTTGGATATCCTGGCCCGGTATCTGAGTACTTGGATCAATCAATATCAAGCTACTCTGTCTATTCTTTCATGTATAGCCAGGTATACAGTGGAAGGATGGTCTACAGAGGAACCCTAGAAATATTAGGGTTAGAAAATAGATAAGTAACATGAATTAAGAGCATAAATATAAAATGAGATAGAAATTTCATTTCATATTGTTGTTTATTTGGAGATGAATTGAAAAGCTCTTATATGTTTGAATTCAGATATTCAATATTTTAAAATATATATGTGTCTTTAAGATTTTTTGTACACTATGCAGTTGTAGCATTTATTGATTACATTATTTGTATCAAGTAGACTAGAAATGATCTTTGAATGAGCTTTCCTAAGTGGATAAGTTTTCTTCCACACATTTGAGATGAATAGGAGTTGAGTAATCCTGAGTAGCTCTTGGCTTCAAGACTGTAGGTTTGGCCTGGTCTAGCTGGCAGGATGCATTACTGGGATCTAATGACTCCTATTAGTAACATAACAAGAGTAAATTCTGGATATATTATATCCAAATTATAGTATCAACGTATATACTCTAAGATTTTGAAGTATAAGGGAAAGACTGGGATAACTAAGAATCAGTTGGAACTGATATCTGGGATCCAACTTTGGGGCTTATATGAGAAACCCTTAATTGGGAATAAAGGAACATGACATAAGGCTCAGATTAAATTTAATTATTAGTATTACATGAACTCTAAATATGAAATATGAAAAAGATATGAGAAAAGTATGTAAGGGGCCAAGATAGTAAGAATCAATCACGAGGAATGGATTATATAACCGAGTATAATGTTTTTATGTACTCCAAAGAAAAGGGAAAATAGAAGAAAAGAGCTAAGTATACAATAAGTACATAGAGGTGAAGAGTATTCAAAAGAGTTAAAGTGAAGAAAACTAGATGAGCATGTAAATCATAAAACTAGGATAAGAAACTTAGTTGAAACAAAGAGAAATGTTGGAAATAATGAGCTTGATGAAGGAATGAGGGTTATGATATAATTGAGAGCATGGAATGTATACCTTTATTAATAAGTTTAATACATTCATCCTTACCGCCTTTGGATTCTAAGTCTCTATAGAACAACAAACTAGTTTCTAAAAGAAGAACAAAAGTGTAGCTAAATAAATGAATAAGTCATACAAAGGTAGACTATATTCAGGAAGGAAAAACTTGATTGAAAGAGAAACTATGTTTTACCCATGCATGATCTGTTTGATTTAAAATGAAGGATATGTAATGTATTAAACATGAGGTGAAACTAGTAGAGAGATTATTGATTTAGAATTTCAACCTCACATTAGTAGAAGGATAAAAAGAAATATATGTAACATGGTATACATGATCATACACATAAAAGAAGCAACATGATCATAAGAGAAAACTAGAAATTAAAGATGACATGTGGAATAGTAGTAAATGGTGAGGGGATTATGGAAAGTAAAGAAGGGTTTGAAACATAATGGAGTAATATAGATTATAAAAGAAAGAGGTTGCGATATTCAAGAAAGTGCTAATTAGTCAAGTATCCTTGTTGATAATTAATTAAACCTACATATGAAAAATGTATTATTTAATGTTTGAAGATAAGAATTCCAAGTCTCAAAATCATCTTCTCTTTCATATCTTCCTTAATGAGAGCAATGTGGGAATGAAGTGATAAGAAAATGAATCATATATGATGCATAACCACCGTGGTAGAGACATCTAGTAAATGTAATAATGGCACACAATATGAGGATGAAACCCTAGTAGGGTAATTGAGAATGTAATCTATCTGAATGTTCAAGTAAGAGAAAGGAAATTCAATTGATAAGATAAAGAAGACTTTAGTAAAACTCGTGAGATCCAAAGTTTGAATTTTAAATTAAGGGAGCAAAGTCACATCACAATAACATCATGGTACTGGTAAGGATCAAACCCTAGAATGTTTAGAGTTGTAGTAGTTCAAGGGATGTCACTAGTGATTTGACCTTGAATACTAGCATCTCTATAAAACAAGATCATGAGATTTGCACTATGAGAAGTAAACTAGCACTGATAGTAATCCAGGGTTTAAAGATAGCTAATCTAAAAGGTAGATAAACAATATGGAAATGATTTGGAGTAAAGAGTAAGACATAAATTTGAAATGTAACAAGTGTGTTTTGAGCAAAAAGAGAAATACAATATGAGTGAAGTGTGATATGAGATAAATTCTTGCAGTGATAGCAAGAATGATGAATAATCTATTTGTACCTTGTATGTTTCAATTTTAGGAATGTTTAATCTACATGATTAAAATGAGAAGGATAAGTAGAAAAGTAAGTAGTAGTGAATGAGGAGAGAGATAAGAGAAAACAATGGCTTTTAGTGATATGTGAATTTGTTTTTAGAAGGTATATTAAGGGATGTAAATTGGTTCTACGTATGATTTCAGTGTACATGTGCAAGCAATATGTTAATTAAAGGTGTCTGATAGTTGTAGTCATTCATACCGATAATCCATATTAGTATTGTACATTTGTGGTATGGTGATATGGGTTGAATAATGATGGAACAAATGAAGGGTTACCCTGAATAAGGTAGTCTTACCTGTTCACTCATATGAATAGAAGGGATGATAACCATATTGTATTGATATGTAGCCCTAATGAGGTATAGCTTGTTATACCAAGCTTTAACATAACTAAGTGATGGTAATTGGGTATGAATAGTCCTTTAATGACTAATACAATCATGGAGTACTTTGTTACTGTTGTTGAAACCCTAGTATGCTATAACCCGATGGTTACACCTTGAATTATGTGTGGGTTCATACTTGAGAATAGTATGGAATGTGATGGTAATGTTTCACCTTATGCATCCATGATTCAATTATGATGTCGTGAGTAGTATTGTACACTTGCTGTTGAATCTAGTCTTCCAACTCAAGACTATTTTGCTATTTGAGTAGCACAATAGTAATATTCAAAACAACATAGTGAACTCTCTTTTGTGACTCAAAGGTAATATAAAATAATAGTACATATTGAGCTGTATGAATTGAGATGGTTAGATCAGATTATCAATGTTGAGGTAACACCTCAAGAGTATGAAAATATTGAAATGGTTGCTTCTCTATCTACTCTATGATTGATTGTGGCATAGAGAATTTGTTTGTTATCATTGAGAACTGCTTTAACATGTTGTGATTAGAAAAGAAATAAAGGACTTAACGTTGAAAACTACATTCAAGTATAAAATACAAGAATGTAATGACATGTAAGATTTTAGAATCTTAAAATAAACTTTGAATATACATTGTTTGTGTATTTATGTTTCGAGGATGAAACTTTTAAGGGGGTGAGAATTGTAATGACCGCATTTGTGTTTAATTGGTAAACTAGGGTTTACATGAGTGATTACATGCTTGATTAGATTGAAAATCATTTAGACTTGATTAATGATAGTAGATCAATTGTGATGTTTTAAACCTAAGAAGAAACTATAACTATGATTTAGTTTGAAGAATTAGGGTTTGAGAAATGTAAACCCTAATCGGAAAAAATTAGGGTCTTGATAGTACATGAATATGGAATTTGATCAGGATAGCAGTGTGGTAAATGCTTTTTCATATTTTCTAAAAATTATGTATTTAATTGAATTTTGGATATGATATGGATAACTCAATCATGCATATTGGAGAAATTTTTTAGAATATTTGAGTGTTCTTTGATTGTGTTTCTCAATCAAACTATACTTTGACCAAAATGCTAACAAAGTGATTTTTAGCAGTGTAGTGTTTTATTTTTATTTATTTATTGGTAACTCCAAATGATCTAAAATTTTAACCGGAGATCTGAAACTCAATCATAAACAACATGTAAAATTTTCATAATTTTTAGATGCGTTTAGACCTTTTCAGTATATGAATTACAGTAATATTTTTATGACAGAAAATTCAGCTGAAATAAGAGAAAGTATAGTGAGGGGTCAATGTGTAATTGACCCAAGAAGCTCAATTGCTCTATATGGTCAACCTAACACACAATGAGCTCTCATAATTCGTGATTCAAACTAGAGAAATTAAATCCTAGAGAGAGAGGGAGAGTTAGGGTTTGAGATGAGAAATTGATGGAGATGTTGACCTAGGGTTTTGCGGTCCGAGGAATGATGAAATCATGTAAGTTTAGCTTCTTTGCATAGCCTTTCATGGTGAATCTTCTCTCACATGTCAAGATTTCGTCCCTCCTCTGATTTGATCTGAAATGGTATCACAATTTCCCCTTTTCTCACTCTTTCTTCATAATCCCTCATTTTTAGGGTTTTCAAGTTGAAAGGAAGAAGAATTGGGTGAATTGCTAGGGATTTGATATGAGATGGATATTTTCAGGGATGAACTGCGTTTTTAAGGTGTTTTCACACCTTAGGATGAGTAGGAACTTCCTTTAAATAGTATATTGCACGAAAATTGGTTAAATCATCCATAATATTTAATTGCTTAGTATGCGACTACAAACCCTGAATTGTGTGTTTGATCTAAGTTGTTGAAAAATGATATGAAATGGAGTATTCCTTTGTTTGGATGAATGTCAGATGATAAAATCATATTAGAAATGTATACAATACATCCTAATGAGAATTTCCTAAGTATTTGTAGAGGTTATAGGAGTAAAAGGAAATATAGGGAATTTGTCTATGACTGAAATTTCTGTATAATTAAATAGAGAAATTTGTTTATCTAGATCCCCTTGGTTATGAATGATTGTTTATCTAAATTCATAGTACATATATGTCTGATACTATCTTGGATTTCATTTAAGGTGAATAGTGTTTGTTTGATATCTCAGTAAAGAGGGTGAAACCCTAGATGCGAGGAAAGTTGGATATTTACAAATAGATATCGTGAATTCCATTTGAAAGGATTTTCTTGACATGATATAATTTATTTATTTAATTTTATGCTTAATGCATGATATCTCAGTGAATGGCATGGATACCCAAATTCAGCTCAGTTCCAGGGTTTCATACATATATTGATTGCATATGATTTGTTGAAAGCAGTCTTTATTCAGTGAATGTTTATGTCGCATGAAATCCTTATGTAAGCCATGTGATAAGTGAATGAGGTAAATGAAACCCTAAGGATAGGGTGTTCAATGAATCAAATATTGTGATATCAATGTTCTCAGTATGAGATGTGTGATACTTAACAATTCAGTTGTGGTAAATGTTATCAGATGGTCTGTGAAACAAATGGTTTATAGAGATAAACTAAGAAATGTAATGTGATGACTGAATTGTGAATGTAAAGAGTTAATTAGACATGTAGGTGCCATGAACACCGTAGATTCCCTATGAGAGGTCTGTGCCGTAGGGATGAAATGACCTAACCTTGGCAGAGTCCAGTACACGAGGGTCAGAACGTACTAACATAGTGGAAGTCTCGTTAAATATAATATGTAGTGTCCAACATCAAATAGAGATCCTGGTGGCACTAGAGTACAGAAAAGCCAATAGGTGGCTTGACTCTCCGCCTATGTGCTCATGTTAGAGGAGGAGTCTAGTTTTACGGCCCACAGGTGTGCTGAGGCCAGAGTGCCATTTTCCTATTGCAGATCAGTGACGTAGTCATGCTTAGCATTCCCGGGTGTGTCAGCTAAGTCTTGTACGGTGAGATCATATTTCGTTACGATTCTTCATATGTAGAGTACACTGCATATGATCAGGGCATAAGCTAAAATATGATAATATAAGTTTTAAAGAGTTTCTTATAAGTAAGAAAGGCTAAGAAAGATCCGAGTACAGTTTCACAGTAGATGTTCTTTAAATGAAATTTTGGCATTCTATGTATTTAACTGTATTGTTTTAGATCTGCTCAGTATATTTTAGTTTAATAAATATATTAAGATGAATGAGAGGTTAAACAAGTGTGTGCAGTTATTCAATTATTCTTTGTATATTTCTGAATTATTAGTTCTCTTGAAATTAATCAAACATGCTCATATATTGATTTACTCTTGTTGATATCTAGAGTATCATGCCATATTTATGATTGTCAATGACCAGTCTCTTTAAAGCTTACTAATGTTATAATTGATATCAGTTTCTCAAAAGTATATTTGTAATTATATCAGTGCTTTAGAATGTTTCTTTGAAGTACTCATTCACTGAGCGAGTAGGCTCACCCCTCTACTCAAAATTTTTAGGGAAACCGTGGGGATTGAAAATATCATTGCTTCAGAGTAGATCTGCCACAAGAGTTAAGTCTGAGTATAGTTAAGTTCAGTTAGTCCTTGTCACTCTAGATCCTTGTAAAGAAATAAGAGAGAGTTGTAAATGATGATGTATAACATTATTCCTCTTTTAGCAATATATGCGAATCAACAAGTCTTATATGCTTAAAAGTATGAGAAACATAATGAATATTCATACATGCATTGTTACTGTTGAAATCAGATTAGAGAAATCAATGTTTAGATTTCCTTGTAAAATTAGTTTATGTGGTTCAATGCGCGAAAACAAAGAGTTTGAAAAAGAAGAACAAGTTAAGGGTGATCTTTATATTACGTTAAATCCTCAATTTATGCCCTAATGTCATGATTAATGGTAATTGTGAGAATGGGGTGTAACATACATGTAAATACTTGATATGATATATTTTGATGATATGCAAGTTGTTGGGCTTATGTAAATATATCTAAACATGATGGTAAAGTTTAATCAGTTTTAATTTACTCTCTTTTATGGTTATGTGGTTATTTATCAATTGATCATGTGTTTTGTTTTGAGTAATCTCATTTAGCATGATGGGGCATCACAAGAATGATCATGATTTAGAGTCATGTTAAACATATTAAAATACACATACTGTAAATATTCATGAATTTCTAAAGTTGTTTACTGTCTGTGATACACAAAACATTAAAATCATACATAATTGAATACACAACATATATAAATAACAAATGTTTCAATCATCTTCATAAAATATTTTAGTACATAGTATACTCAAAGGCTTTTCCATTGAAACCTTATTTGTCCCATATGGATCTCTATATCTCAAGATACAATTTATTGAATAATACCTTTCTGGTGATGAATATCCATCGCTAACTAGGATCTAATGACCTTGATCTATTGATGCATGCACCCTTCATCTTCTTTGTGTGACACACTCTCCTCTATTCCAAGCCAAAAATCGATCAAGCAGCACACATGTCTGACCCACACTCCCATCACCCTGGGCTACTTTCTCGGGGGAAGGCCCTACATGGCTTTGATCCTCAACTCTAATCACCGATGACCTACACTCCGTTGACAAGGGGGTCAGGGTGAGAAGCCCCAACTCCACCCTCCTTACGCATCTGACAACTGCTTCACCTCCTATGTCTCTAGTGGCCTGACTTTCTCGTGCCAAACTCCACAAAACTTTGTCCATGGGTTCGTGAGACCCTGTGCTAGAGGCCCTTAAGATTATACCTCTTTTACCCATGGACAATTATCCCCTCAAAGGGAATCTGTTCAAGTCTTGTTCATGGATGCATAAAGCTGCAAACCTGATACCTATCTTTTTTTATTTTCTTTTGACAAAATACAATTGGATGAGATAATTATCCTAGTACATCCTAATCGTGTTTAATCTTAAATCATGGAATTAGCTCTATATAGCCACTATCCTTTCCTGAGAACGTGATTATATCAAAATTAGTTTGATAATCACTCCAAACTTGCCTTTTGAGTTAATATTAGATAATTACTAAACTAATTAACTAGGGCACTAGATAATTCAAAATTATTTGAAATTTCTCCCATAATCTTATATTTAATTATTCATATACTAAAAATATCTTTAATATTATAATAAGCATAAAATACTCTATTCCTAATTTTGTACTCCAAGGACCCACATGTATCCTAGTTGTACTAATTGAGCTTAAATAGGGTTCTAGGGCCAATGGCCCATTCCTTGGTCTTCCACATGGTCCATAGGCTTGATCATATTATCAATTATGAAATTTAAGCTTGAAACAATATAATTTCTAAATTGAAGATTCCATATGTTAAATTTGATCAATACCACCTTACTTAATAAAAAGACCTAAAATAGGTCTAGGGCTCAAATCCATTAACTAGAATCGTCATTTTCCTTTCATTATTCTACTCTAGTTGTCCCCTCATATGATATCAATATGAAATTTGTGATATGTTACATGGATTTTTACGTAAAATTAATTAGATATATTATATATGTTACTTGGAAGTTTCTATCATCAACACAACTTAAACACACCCATGCTCATAACCAATATGTTGATACCATCCAATTAGCTGAAACACACGTGGTCATACCAATTTGTTGCTACTATCCATTCAACTCAAACACCCATGTTCATAATTGATATGTTGCTATCATCCATTCAAATCAAAAACTCATGCTCATAACATATATGCTCTCACACACACAAGTTGCTTCACAAACATTATACAAGCACAACCTTCATTCCTTAGATATGAGACAAAAATGGTGTTGCACAGAAAAACGTTCAAACCATCAATTGTGAAACATGCAACTTAATGCTAGTTTGGTTGGGTATACTTAAAGACAAAGTATATTTTTTATAGTGTAAGCTACATTAAAAAAATTTACCAACCCAACATCGTTATAATATCTCCTGTGTACCATACCAATGGCATAAAGAAGAGTAAAAAAGGATTGGTGACAAGATTATTTACGGATCAAATACAAGCAAGGAAAGTAGCTTTGCATGAAGGTCCTTAATAAACCAACTTGATGGTATCAAGGTGAAGCAATTTGAATCTATCATATAGTAGCATGAAAGACGAACCTAGAAGTATAGATCAAGGGAGGGTATTTGTTAGATTAAATGCAAGGCTTGCCACTCAAATGTCAGTTTTAGCCTTCAATTGGACCACAACTACGAGATAATGGATGAAAATGACTTATTGAATTTTTGGTGATTTTTGTATGATTGCTATTGTAGAAATGAGTTTGGATAGAGTATGTTCTTGTGTGGTGATAGGTAAAAGATGAGGACTATTTTCATATTTTCCAAAATTACTAGGTGAACAAAAAAAAGGAGTTTTGATCTCATTATTATTTTGCTCTTCATGATCATTGTGATCAATTGAGATAAAATCAAACCTAAACATCCTACTATGCATCAAGATAGCTTCCAATGTTGTATCAACAAGATGATGCCAGTCGGATTAGGGAGAGAGAGAGGTGGTGAGAAAAGGGAAAAGAGAAGGATGAATAGATTGTTTAGAAAATTAAATTTATAATATATTTTTGTTACACCTGCATGCTTAGATGTTACATATAAAGTATTAGGATAGATATGTTATACAGACTATATATTGGGTACTTCGATACAATTTAGGTAATAAAAACTTTTATGCGGAACCTAACATCAAGAAAATGTAGTTGACTAG
Source organism: Alisma plantago-aquatica (assembly GCA_963693085.1). Taxonomy (NCBI): domain Eukaryota; kingdom Viridiplantae; phylum Streptophyta; class Magnoliopsida; order Alismatales; family Alismataceae; genus Alisma; species Alisma plantago-aquatica. The sequence goes on along the minus strand of OY856411.1, from coordinate 751,604,950 downwards.
AGGAGAGATTAAGGTCTCTTTTGTGATTGTGATATTTTGTTTCTCCTGGTTTATCATTGAAAGGGGTTTAGTGCAACATTTGACAATGCAATTGACACTACCAATGCTCATATATGGTGAGGGAGTTAATTGTGAGATTTTTATCCCATGAATAGACTACATTTTTCAATGTTAATCATTGTTGCATTAAATTAAAAATAATAGAAACAACCAATGGTTATTGGTATGGTATTTGGTAACTGTGTCACCAAGAGACTACTCAATAGCTTCTTGAACAATCACCATCGCATTTTCCAAACAAAGCATACATTTCTAAACTTTGTTTACCTGGACAATGGGTCACATGAAGGACTATACTTAGACCTGTCAAATGGGTGGGTGTGTTGGGTTTGTGTTGGGTTGTTGCGGGGAGGGTCAAAATATACACTTCTAAACGGGTGAAAGAAAAGCACACCCAAACCCGACCCAGCGGGTTGCGGGTTGCCTGTGGGTGCCCATATAAAATTTATTCAATCACATAATAAGTTGCTACTTTCTTTCCTTAACACTAAAAGTAACATTCAAATAAGTTTATAGCTATATATTTTTGTCAAATATAGTGCAAAGGAACCAACCAACTGCTATGTTTGATGTGAAATCATTCAATTAGTCTTGTTGACATATGTTTATAAAACTTAAAGGGAAAATAGCAACTAGTTGTTATAAGTCAATGCAAATTAAGAAAACTAATGTAGTTTTCATAGATAAATATCACAAAAAGCAACACATAATTTTGTTTAGACATTTCTAATATTAGAAGTACTTTTTTTTCCTATTGTAAACACAAAATCAAGAGAATACCATGGTTGTTGGTAAAGGTAAAGCGTTAACTTGAATAACACAAGTAACATCTTTTAATAGGTGTATGCATATATTATATATATAAATATATTACTTCATTTAACTGGGTCACCCGCGGGTGTCCGCGGATCACCCATGAAACCCACTATATAAATGAGTGGGAATGAGTTTGGGTGATTTTTAGCGGGTGGAAAATTTAGTTACCCAAATTCAAATTAAATGGGTCGACCCGTGGACACCCACAAATTTTGACCCAGTTTGACAGGTCTAAAGAGACACAAGCCATACACAGGTCATAGGCGATGAGGAGGAAGCTCATGTCAGGCAGGAAACACTAGTGCCAGCTCATGTAGGCCACTTGCATCCAAGCCTCCCCAGTCATGAGAAGGCTATACTATGCTCTATGCCCCAGCGGGGTCACCACCAAGTTTATAATGTGATTCATGGGCCTTGGAAGCCATAGAATGCATGATCCCTCTTCCTCCTTCCAAACATCTCATCGTTATCCTAGCAGACACCAGCTGTCTCACAAGGAGAGGCCCCATGAGTCTAGATAGAAGTTCACAGGGCCTTCTCTCCGGCCCACAAGTCAAGTACAACATCCAAGCATTCCCCTGCCTGCATCCCTGCTTCATGTCTTTGCAAGCCCTGCTGCTTTTGGAGCTCATTCGTATTTTTCTGCCCAAGCTATAGTACTGGGTAGAGTGTGCATCCGTTTCATCTATCCTTATTCCTAACAGGAAAATTAGTACACATGGATATGTATTTTAATGAATTCAAATTCTGATGGACAGAGAGTAAGCAAGAATCAACAACATACAAGACTACTAATTTCTCTTTGTTACAGTTTTCTTTCCTTTCTAGAAGAAAACCTTTACGATGCTATTCTTAACATGATGCTATACTAACGAGGAACATAAAACAACCATAGGACGAAAAAGATACATAACAAACTCCGTGGAAACAACAACAGAAGCATCAACCCCAGACCAAAAAGCATACCCGAAATAAAGAAGGTCAAGCATCGATATTGTTGTGTGCCCCAAAGGATTATACTAATCTGATTGTAGATCCAGCCCAAATTATATGGATCTTTGCTGACATATGGTATGGTCCAGATTACAGATCCCAATAGGAATCTAATTACGGTTCTACATGTATAAGTATATGCATTCTGATTAGAGTTTTGCAATCACCTTGTATTCTGTTTACATAGATGACAATCGTCGTACTCAGACTATATTCTACCTCTTTTGAGAGTGCTCCTCCTTGTAATCTCTTCTATGATATAGTGGAAATCTTGCCCCGTCCCATGGAGTAGGTCATTCCGACTGAACCACGTAAATCTTATGTTCTTTAGTTGCGTGATCGTTCTCTTTATTCTCATCTTGTTATTCCACTGTGAACTCGTGGTATTCTATTGTTTAAAATCCTAACAACTATATACATATTCAAGATATCTGGAATTAATCCAACCAATGCATAACATTTAATCCAACTGTGGCGACCAGGTTTTGCATGGTTTTTGACAGCTTCGCAGCAATCAAGGTGAAAGATGGATCTGATATGGGTGAAAATACTCCATCATGGGTCCCTTGGGCTCGCAGAAGTCTTGAATTCCCTCAGGAATTAAGTTGTGCTGAGATTCAGAATTCAAATGACTCAGACTGATAGTCGTCTAGAGTCTATAACTAAAGTAGTAGTAGTAGTATTTGATTAGAGTTCATCTTGTGCATCGTGACCTAGGCTTCTCCGTCACCTGACGGGGAGGTTGCTACCTCAAGGCCTCTACGCCTCCCTGATGGTAGTGGCTACTACCGCGGGAGGTATGTCCCCCAACCATCCACCTGATTTGCAGATCGCCTACCCCATCGATGAGGAAGGCCCCGAAGGGGATATGCCATAGCTGACGGAGACACTAACATTAATGAGGGTGACTTCATCCAAGCAAGTCACAAAAGGAAGATGAGAGACCTTAACGCTGACCAGAGACACAAGGATCGATAAGGAGATGATAATCACAATCGAGTCCATGCGAGGGCAGAGCAATCCAAGGTACCAACCCACCTACGCAATACATGATTTAAAAGCCTATAGTGATCAAGGTATTACAGGAGCAAACTTGATGATTCTTTATTGAAGTGACAATTGGTTTAAATACAACAATTCATGCACCCATTACTTGGTAGAAACTAGCTCATGTTCCTCACTACTTGGCTCACTAATCATAAAATAAGGGACTTACTAACAATAACTACCGACTTACTGAAATAACAACATACTAATAATATATACTAATAGACGTGCCCTGACAAATCATCCCCTAAACTCAAAACGAGTCAAGGTTTGAGTTTAAACTTTATCCACAAGAAATATGCTTTAGCAACATCGTGTTCTTCAAACATCTATAACTTCACACATTCCAAGATCACTTCTGATCTTCTCAAACAACTCCAGCTTCACAGCCTTCGTCATGATGTCTGCAACTTGCTCATTGGTACCACAATGCTCCAGCTTGATCACTTCTTCTTTGAACAACTCTATAAGAAAATGAAACATGGCATCGATGTGCTTACTGAGCCCATGTAAAACTAGAATTCTGGATAGATTAATGGAAGATTTATTATCACAAAGGATCCTTGTTCCACCACCAACATTCTCCATCCATCCATTTTCTCTAGAATCCTATTTAGACATATACATTATGTTGTACAGAAAGCAGCAACCACAAACTCTGCCTCTGTTGTTGACAAGGTCACCGCAGGCTGCTTTTTGGAAGCCCAAGACACAAGATCTCCATCCAATAAGAAGACATAACCACTAGTATTCCTTATGCCATCTACATCACCTGCATAGTCACTATCTGTGTATCCAAAAGACCATCATTCTTCATGTTCTTCCTATACAAGATGCCAAATCCTAGGGTTCCCTTTAGTTATCTTAACACTCTCTTTATTATTGTCATATGCATCCTTGTTGGCCTTGCCATATACATGTTAAGTAAGCACACAACATACATCAAATATGGCCTTGTTGCTGTAAGATACAACATGTTCCTAATTAACTAGCTTGTATTGTGTAGCATCAACTAGAACTCCATCACCTTCTATAGTGAGCTTATCTCCTAGAACTATGGGATTCTTCACAGGGTTGCTTTCCAACAGGTGAAACTTTTCCAGAAGATCATTGGTGTACTTCTTCTATCCAACAAACACTCCTTGATTACCCTGAATGACTTCTACTCCTAAGAAGTACCTCATTCTTCCTAAGTCAGTTATCTCAAACTTAACCTGCATAGATGCCTTGAAACCTGCAACTAGTTCAGCATTGTTGTTGACACACAAAAAATCATCAACATACAAGTTGACAATCAAGAGAGTAGTCCCTTCTTTTTAACAAACAAGTTGTGTTCATGAGGACACATTTGGAACCCTGACTCTAAGAAGTACCATTCAATCTTGTTGTACTAAGCCCTTGGTTCCTGCTTAAGACCATATAAAGCCTTCTTCAACTTGTAGACTTTAGCTTCCTGCCCTACAACCTCAAAACCTTATGGTTGCATCACATAAACTTCTTCTATGAGCTGTCCATTAAGGAATACATGTTTAACATCCAGATGATAGACTGACCAACTGTGATTGCATCAAGAGCTAAAAGAGTTATGATTGTGTCCCATCTGGCTATAGGTGCAAACACCTCAGTATAGTCTATCCCATGTTCATGTGCATAGACCTAAGCCACTAATCTAGCCTTGTACTTGTCAACTTCCCCATTTTTGTTCAACTTTGTCTTGAACACCCACTTCACTCCTATTGGTTTGACTTCAGTAGGCAGTTTTGTCAACTCCCAAGTGTCATTCTTGGCTATGGACTGCTTCCTCAGTGACATGGCATCCCTCCATTTCTTATCATGTGCAACATCTTTAAAGGACACATGATCTTCTGTTGCAACCATCAGAGCATATGAGCCATTAGAATTTAGACTCACATACCCCATCTCATAATCATCATGCCAGTGACGTATGATCATGATCCTTGGAGGTAGCCCTAGTTTGTCAATATTGTGCTCTTCATCTAATGTTGATGATGAATCCCCTTGAGTAAATGGAGTTATTGGTGTCCCAACTGAAGCAATAGAACCAGTTGGTGTGATTGGTGTGTTGTTAATTGCTTCTGTTAAAGTCTTAGTCTCTTCATTTTCTTCATCAGAATCCTCCACATCATCATCACATCCTTCCCACATCATTGCATGTATCAACTTTGATTCCCGTGTCCAGCCTTTTCTCTCATCAAATATGAGATATGTACTAATTATTACCTTCTTAGTATTGGGTTTGTATATTTTATAGGACTTGGACTCAGAGCACATTCCAAATAAATGACATTAGATAGTCTTATCATCTAACTTCTTCCTATGTTGATATGATACAAGGACATTTCCTACACATCCAAATACCTTAAAATGATCCATCACAAGAGGTGTACCTTTCTGAAGTTCCTAGGAAGTTTTGTTCTTATTTATTGTGGTAGGACTCATGTTCAACACATAGGCAGACCAAACAACTACCTCAAGCCAAAACTTTGTTGGAAGCCTAGTGTCTGCAAGCATGCATATGCCAATATTCATAATGGTCCTATTCTTTCTCCCAACAACTCCATTATGCTGAGGAGTTAGAGCTATTGTGAGTTGCCTACATATACTAACTTCTTCACAGGAGTATTTAAACTCAATTGATAGAAACTCTCCTCTCCCATCGATTCTCAAGCAAACAATCATGACACTAGTTTCCTTCTCAGCTAACACCTTATACTATCCAAATACTCCAAAAGCTTTTGACTTAACAACAAGAAAATATACCCACAACTTTTAGCTAAAGCCATCAATGAGAGTAAACATGTACCTTTTGCCACTATTTGAGGTTGGTGTAAGTGGATCACACAAGTTAGCATGTACCAGTTGAAGCTTGTTCACTGCCTGCCATGTGCTTCTCTTTGGAACTGGTTTTCTATGTTGCTTACCTACCATGCATGCTACACACACCAACACTCACAGTGTCTTGGAGCTTTGGTAAGCCTTTGACCATTCCATTCTTATGCAATCTTTTCAAACCCTACTGATGAAGATGTCCAAACCTTTGGTGCCAAAGCTAAAGATTGGGTTTACCAACACCAGTTGTCTTGAAACATTGTGCTTCTTCTCTTAGTGGAATTGTACTAGTTTTCCTCTAAAGAACAAACATTTCATTGATTTCATGTGAGTCTGAAACAACAACCCTTTCTCATCATGATATATTTTGTAGATTCCATCCTTCATGAGTAAGGCTAGCCCTTTTTCTTGCATTTAACCCAAGATCAGGAGAATGTTCTTCAGACCAGGCACATAGAACACCTCATGTATTATAAGAGGCATCTGATAAACTGTCATTGTGATGGTTCCTTTACCAAGCACCTACAACCTCATGTCATTCCGTAATTTGACAGTTCAATTGAATGTGTTGTCAAGATTAGAGAACCATTACTTGTCACCACTCATGTGATTGCTACAACCTGAGTCCAAGAACCACTAACTAGCTATCTTCTCATCAATACTTCGGTCAGCCATTAAGACCTGCATATCCTCCTCTTCTGATCCAACACATGCCATGAGTAGCATGCCCTCCTTCAGGTCTCCATCTCCATCAGTAGAATTGTCAGCATAATTAGCTTTCCACTCAGGACATTCATTCTTGAAATGTCCAAGCTTGTGACACTTGTAGAATTCTACAATGTCTCTACTCCAACCTCTTATATGCACTCTTCCACGACTAGGATAACCACCACAACCCTAACCTCTTCTTCTTCCACCTTCATGAACAACTTTCAGAGCATGATCCTCACCAATAGACTGCTTTCTAAATTTTTGCTTATGAACTAACAGAGCGCTTTGCAGATCATCTATTGGTAGAGTATCTATCTCCTTTGACTCCTCAATTGAGAAGAATATATAATTAAACCTCTCAGTGAGGGTCCTAAGGATCTTCTCCATGATCTTCCCATCAATCATCACTTCACCATAGTTTTTCATTGCATTGTAAACAACCATAACTCTGCCAAAACAATCATTGATAGTCTCACCTTGCTTCATTTCCAGAACTTCAAAGTCTCTCCTGAGCCTCTGAAGCCAAGCTTTCTTGATACGAGCATCACCTTGACACTTCTACTTCATGGGATCCCATAAATGTTTAGCAATACTTTTCTTAGTGATGGTCCACGAAATTTCTTTATCGATGTTGTTATACATGTAGTTCTTCACTTTGAGATCTTTGACCCAGAGATCCTCCAAAGCCTTGCTTTTAGAAGTATAGAGTTGAACTTCAGGGCTTGGTTCCCTGAAGCCATCAACAACAATCGACCAAAACTTTCTTGACCGCAACAAATTCTCCATTAGGAGACTCCAATGATCAAAATCACCGTCGAACTTTGGCAACCCAACATGAATAAGGCCATATTCACTCATAATCACTGATTGCACTCACAAAAAGTACTCTTGAAATTTCATCAACAGTCTCTCGTGTTTACACTCACCCCGAGACACAACCTCACCAAATATACTCATGTTTCCTTTCTCCCAATTCACACACACACACACACACACTAATTGGAGTTCGCAGAGGATCTGATACCACAATGATCAAGGTATTAGAGGAGCAAACTTGATGATTATTTATTGAAATGACAATCAATCTAAATACAACAATTCATACACCCATTACTTATTGGAAACTAGCTCATGTTTCTCACTGCTCGGCTTACCAATCACTAAATAAGGGACTCACTAATAATAGCTACTAGCATACTAAAATAGCAACAAACTAATAATAGATACTAGTATGTTGGTATGTATGCTCAGAGATCCAATCATGTGATTAATGAAATGGCATAAAATGTAAATGATTTGATTATTAATAAAAGGCAACCTTCCAATTTATTATGTTTTGTTCAGTTATGAGATAATGATGGAACACTATAAATGTCTAGAGAATAATATTACTCAATGACGCATATCTTCAAGTATTAGCCTTCTTGAAGTGAGATCATATATATGTTAAGAGTACATATACATATTCTCATTATGTCCTTGATCAATTGTTATTGTGGAAGGTTGATAGACAACAATAACACATAAGATCAAAATGTGAGTTGGTTGATGACTACATCTCATAGTCATGATATGGCAATATGAAACCAAACACCGACATACATGCTAGAGAACTGTGTATCAGACAGACTCACTGTGAGACTGACACATGGAAGCCATCATCATGGATGTCATAGTCAACTATCACAGTGATGGTGGTGGTTCTTAGACCTGAAATCATTACACTCATCACATGTCATTGGATACACTTTGACATCATCAAACACAGTCTTGAAACATGGGTTGTTATAAAGGTCATGTTTGGGTGACTTTGGCACATGGGGATAGACTATAAATGATAGAGATGGGTTTTTCCCTTTGAAAAAAAATTGATCTTGAAGGCTTCAAAAGGTAGGTTGATATGGTGTCCTGGATCAGTGAGAATACAAACACCACCATCAATAGGGTCCATTTCTACTGGCATAACCCTCACTTGAAACATGTGTCCCTCCACGTGTGACACTCTATGACCATCAAACCTGGACCAGAATACCTTCTACCTTCGAAGGTGATCGCCTCTAGTTGGATATATTCTTCAACACCTCAAAGGGGGAACCAACCTAGATATTCTTCAACACTACAATGGGGGACACCATCCCTCTCACCGAGGTCGTGTCCCTACATTGGAGTGGGACATCTTCCATCTAAATCCATGAGGAATCTGATGGTGCTGAAACATCATCTGGTCTCCATCGATCAAAGGTATGTTGAGTATCACCCATCCCATTATCTCCCAGACCTGCCACCGGTTCCCTCGATCTTCCTATCTTGAACACCTCTCCTGTGGTAGGTCAGCTAGCTCAGACCTCCCCCTCCAGTTTACTCCAGTCCATAGTCCCCCACCAAGTAAGGGCCATTGTCACCTTCGGATCTCTCTTTGCCGCTTCTCTGGATGCCCCTCCTTATTAAGCTCAATAATGATCTTCTTGCCTATTGGTTATTGGCTATGCCAAATGTTGCTTGTGTGTCCGATTTGGGTGGTTCCCCTTCTAGAGTTATCTCCAACACTGATGGGTGACAAAGTTCTCCTTCTAAGGGATGGGTAGGTAGCCGCTCTGTGCCCAAATCCCTTAAAAGAGTATCATGCCCAAGGATTCCTACATTCATGGCACCACTTCCCTCTATCCATGTTGGGACATGTCTATTATGTAGAAAAATACATCATCAGATAGGCAACGGAAACAAAAAAATTACTGACATTTCCCACACCAAAAGATCACATAAACAACTATGCATTGGGAAGGATGGTTTCACAAAGATATACATGGTCCTGGAGCAAGTCCAACGACAATCCTCGTCGATGTAGATTCACACTTTGTCTTGGATGGTGTTTGTGCAGCTCCTAGTTGCATTGGGACTTATCTAACTGCTTCTTGATGGACATCAAACTTAGACAACTGATGCAGCGGCTCCTCAGATCTTGCCATGGACTATGAGCTGATGTTCCCATCCTAGCAATAGCCAAAGGACTCATGCCTTCAGGGTAGTCCACACATACCAACTAGAACTCATGTCATCCTGCTAGAACAGACAGGAAGGAGTTGTCCCTCCCGTTGGTGTACTAGTCACCAACTTGCTCTCCCACAATAATGATCCTCAATTTGGTTTTCTCTTGTGGCTATCCCTCCCTAGTCGAGTAGGACTTGCCTGGGCTGTCATGGTTACTACAACCAGAGAGGACAACAATTATTAGAGTTACTAATTCTCAATTGTTTGTGTAGTAGTTGTGTTTTGGGAAGCCCCGAGTACCCCTCTATATATAGGATGGGTTAGGGTCAGGGTTCCCAGTCCTCAGCCAATGTGAAACTAAAGCGGGAGTGGAAAGGACCGAAAGATCTTGAATTTTCACAACAATTCTACAAGTTTCACAGACTACATGTGCTAAAACGGTCATCTCGACCGTCTCGCATGCATGACGGCCGTTTTACTAAGTGAAACGTTCATTTTGTACTTTCCAACTTTGTGGGTAATTCAATTCCAATTAGTACTCAACTTGACGTCAGTACCAATCCTTCGTGTAATTGAATTACACCCCCGAAATGGACATCCAATATAAATGAGATGGGCGTCTCACACCATCCTAGACGGCCATCTCACACAGATGAAATAGGCCCAGGTCAGGTAGAATTCCAACCAATGTACAATACAATCAGTCTGACACTCCAAACGACTGTCTCAACACTTGAACCGATCGTCAACTGATCCATTACGTGAATTGAATATATCTAAACACTTTAGTAATCAATTCAATTATCATTCAAGATCAAACTCGTCTTCTAGATGAGTTCCTATGTGTATGACCCTATAGGTCCCATATCACGTTGGCAGTGAATGTCCAAAACAACCTATGACATCACAAGCAAAGAGTGGTGCCTAGTCACACATCAATGCTACCCAAGTGAATGGAAAGTTTGGGGAGCAACCTCAACCTACAATCTCAAATCTTGTTCCTTAAACCAGAGCAAACTGCATGAGATATATGTAAGCTCAATATCATGTATGGACTCACATGTGTATGGCCATATGTTTCTTAGTCTTGCTAATCAAGAGGCCTTGGGTATCATACTCCTGTCAGAGGGACAAATCCCATATCTATTATTCACAATATATCCCCATGTGTCAAAGTCGCTCAATCATCACCTTTATAACAACCCATATTTTAGGACTACATTTGATGATGTCAAAGTGTACCCAACAACATGTGACGAGTGCAATGATTTTTGGTCTAAGAACCACAACCACCACCATCACTTTGAGATCTGGCTATGACTTCCATGGTGATGGCTTCCATGTGTCAGTCTCATGGTGGGTTTGTGTGATACAATTTTCTCTAACATGTATCTGTGTGCTTGGTTTGATATTGCCATATAATGACTAATGAGATGTAGTCATCAACCAACTCACACTCGAATCTTATGTGTTATTATTATCTATCAACCTTCCACAATAACAACAGATCAGGGAAATAATGAGAATATGTATATGTACTCTTAACATCAATATGATCTCACTTCAACAAGGCTAATACTTGAAGACATACATCATTGAGTAATATTATTCTCTAGACATTTATAACGTTCCGTAATTATCTCATAACTGAATGAAACATAATAAATTGGAAACTTGCCTTTTATTAATAATCAAATAATTTACATTTTATGTCATTTCAATTATCACATGATTGACTCTCTAGGCATACATACCAATAGACTCCCACTTGCACTTAGATCCAATCACCCACAAATCTTATCCCAAGTGATCTAACATGACCATCATACTTCTAATGCGCAAGTGCTTTTATAGCGGGTTTAACAACATTTGCTTTAAGTCAGTATTGTGCAATTTTCTCATATCTTCGTTGTATGACTATTTATATGAAATTGAAGTGCCATAGTATGCTATTCAAGATTCCCAGCCTGACTATTAGCTCCATTGTTGTCATCAATATTTCTACCATGTCATCAACAATTGGAACCTCACACAAGTTCACCCATATGAACTTATTGTTCCATATAGTATTCTCTGTTGTTCCCATACCATAGGGATACTCAGCTTCTCTTGTAGATTTGAACAACTGTTATTAGCTCAGAACCCTTTCTAGATTACAGTTCTCATTTTCCGTCAAACATAAATTTAGATTGTGATTATTTTGTTAGTTTGGAAGCTTGCATGGGTGTAACCCTTTACATCCAACTCTTCCTTATTACCATAACCAAAGAACCAATACTTTACGTACTTCAAAAGCACCAAAGGATGTTATTTATGGTATTCTAGGGACTCTCACTAGCATTTGGCATATACCCTCTCATCATGTCTAATACATATGAGATTGCTAGGCAAGTATATATATGTCTTCTCATCATGTCAAATACATATGAGATGACTAGATATCCTCTCGTCATGTCCAACACATATGAGATTACTGGATATCTTGTCATCATGTCCAATACATACAAGATAATGGGATAAGTACATAACATTGCATTCAAGATAATCCAATTGTGAATGCATATGGCATCTATCCATGTTTCCTATCCGTCATAAGAATTAGGACACTAGGCTCTTAAAAGACTAACTCCATGGAACATGGACAAGTTTTCTCTCACGGAGTCTTGCATGTTGAACCCTTCAACATCTTGCCAATGTATGTGCTCTTTCTTAGGTCAAGAAGCTTTCCAGATCTATCTCTATAGACCTCAATTCCTATCACATAAGATGCTTCATCGAAACCCTTCTTATAGAAGGTACTTTCCTTGTCACGTTTTAACATTTGCATGATAAGGATGCCATTCCCCATCATTATGTGGGATATTAATATGCTCCCACTAAATCTTTTGTAATCATAGATTCCATATTCATTATGACTGAAGTCAAACCCTATGACTGTCTTGTCAAATATATGATTCTAGCTCTGAGATGCTTGCGTCAATCCACAGATTAACTTTGTAGCTTATAACTTTATTTGCACTAATGAATTTATAAAACCAGTAGACCGTGTCACGTACACATCCTTTTAATTACTTCAAATAAGTAATTTGGTTTTAACATCCATATGCCAAATCTCACAGTCATACTAAGCTACAACAGCAAGCATGATTCAAATGTATTTAACCATGGTAACTGGTGAAATAATTCATCATGTTCAATGCTTGAACTAGTTTGAAAATGTTTTGCAACCAATATACCCTTTCATGTTGGTCTTCTTTAAATACTCAAATGCACCCTATGGGGTTTACCCCTTTAGGTGGATCCACTAAGGTCATACCTTGTTGGTTTACATGGAGTCCATCATTGATCTAATGGTCTCAAGCCATTTCTTAAATTTTGATCCCTTAGTAGCTTCTAGCACTACTACAGAAGTGGCCTTTGGCATCGGTCGTTTAACCCCATTTGGCGTCGGTTTTCGACCGACGCCTATGTGGGCGCCGCTAAAGGTCGAACACTTTGGCGTCGGTTGTTTAACTGACGCCTATTTAACCTATCGGCGTCGGTCATTTAGTAGATAACCGACGCCAAAAGGGTTCGCGCCACATAAAACGACGTCAGCTAGGGCACTTTCTGCTTCGGTTATTTACTAACGGACCGACGCCTATATTACTTATAGCGTCGGTCTTTTAGTAGATAACCGACGCATAAAGTGTCCTAAATGACGCCATTTTTGTGGCGCGAACACTTTTGGCGTCGGTTATATACCAAAAGACCGACGCCTCTAATTTAAATAGGCGTCGGTTTGATACGTATATCCGACGCCATTTCGAGGACTGCTTTGGCCACATAAGGCGTCGGTTATCTATAAATAACCGACGCTGTAGATCTTTGCTGACTATTTTTTATAAATAACCGACGCCTATTTTTTTTTTTCATATCAGTTTGCAGGCCTGCTGTGGCTGGTCAGCAGGATGAGAACCTGCAGTTCAGTTTTCTGAACTGCAGGTTTACGACATCCATTGATATCAGCCTACAAACAGGCCGCAAACCTGCAAAAGTCATAAGCAAAATTTCACACAAGTACATACATTCAGACATCAATTCAATTCTCACATTCACACATATAGAAACATTCAAATACATGTATTAACATTCAGAAATATTCATTTACAAAGTATCATTCATTATCGCTATCAACATGCCAATTATATCTTACAGTTGCCATTGCTTGTATGGCTTTTGCCCATTCTTCTCTTACTTCATTTAATGCTTCCATCGTATATGGAGCATGTATATTTTTTAAGCGTTTACCTGTAGTGTTGTCAGTTTTAAACACCTGCAAAGAGAATGATGTATATATATAAGTAATAATATAAAAATAAGATAAGATTGATATATTGCATACTAACTAATGAGAGTATATATAATACCTCATGTATGGTATCGATGTCCAATGCGGCATATTTGATAATCATCTGCATAAATCACATCACATAGTATGTGCATGCCCAGCCATTGTCTTGTGTAGCACACTATAAATTGAAACATACAAAATAATACAACTAAGCACAATTCACATCAATAATATATATATTCGAGTCGGGAACTTACTTGTACGTTCTGCCAATTTATTGGCTGGTTCTTTTTCCTTGGGACCGTTCCTCCAGCCTTTTTGAATGCATCTAAACCCCTACATGTTAATATAACACAATAAATTGCATAAGTAAATAGTAATGTAATAAAAGATGTTAACGGATATAAAAATGAAATATTTCTCACCAAAATAATGGCATTCTCATTACGTGTCCAATTTTAGGGTTCAATGTACTCCCCGCAGGATCTAGATAATAAACAGTGAATGTCCCGGGGACAATAACTAGTAACTCCCAATGTCTACCGCTAGAGGTAAGAAGTTAACAATTAATAACTCAAAATGCAAAATAAAAATGGAATTTTCTTAAGTCCAAATTATAAATAAAGTAAACTTACTTGACATTGAATGGAGCTATTATTATCGTCTTCTTTTGCTGACCAAAAATTGTAAAAGCATCTATACAGTATTGTTGAACATTATCAGGGTCTTTAGCTACCAAACTAATCAATGATGGAATCAAAAATCCCAAATGATCAAATGCAAATTGTTTGCAATGATCTTCGACTAAGTAGCTGCAAAACATATAGGCGTATGCATTAATATATAAGAAACCAAATCACCGGATCTTACACAAGGTATATGGATGTATAAACAAGATCTCACCTTATCCATGTCTCTATCATTGATGTATTCAGCCAATCATACATAAACAGCTCAATAATATCTTGTATAAATAAAGAGCTATCGTATGATTGACCTGCATAATCTGCATCTAAAGAAATAATTATAGGGCAATGTACATTATGTGCCCGTAGCCAACATGCCATTCCCCTACAAGCAGGACCTAACAGGTATGTTAGGTCAGTTGGAACCCAATCGGGTAATGCGGGAAGTGGAAGTGGAGGCCTAGGTGCTCCTGGGGTCTTCTTTTTAACCTGTACATATAATTTCAGATCAGTTGACATCATATATACACATTAACAGTCTAAATCAATGTAAATTTATCTTACAATTTCAGTCGTGTAGACGACATCTGCTTTGGGCCACAATATCACCCCGCCTTCTGCATCAGCAAGTCTATCAATATCCGGGTGGGGATATGGCAATGTAGCTTCTCTCCAATCAGGTAACACACGTATCGGGCTCACACAAACGTAGCCCTGTGGCATTGGAGTCCCGTGAAACATTGCCCCAGGAAGGGACGGGTAAGCCTGCGCCTCTGCAACAACGTAGTCTTGCATTCTTAAGCGGCATGGCTTCAATGCCTACAAATTTACGTAAAGAATATTATACATATATACATATCATCTTGAAAACATAACAACTTGAAAAGACTAACTACAATGTCATAAACAATACTTACAGCAGACGTGCTAGGCGATGGGTCTCCAGGATTACTCGCAGTCTATGCATCAGGAGAAGAGTGGGTCGGCATTGGCGTATTGGAAGCCTGAGATGCCTGCCACCGCAGCAATTCTTCCTTGACCTTCTCAGCAACTACATCGTTGACCTTCTTAGCAACTAAATCCTCAACTCTCTTATTCTCCTATACATGGATAAAAGAAACATTAGCTTCTTATTAATGAATTTCCTTTTGCAGTAACATTCTAAAAAAAGAATAGGTTACCTCTTCTTGAGAAAGTCCCGCTCTGGGTTTGTGCTGGGATGGCCTAAAGAATGCTTTGATGCCAACACCAGCACCGGTACCTCTAACACGTCCAGGATGCTCTAGGTTACCCAGAGCAACTGTCAATTCATCCCTTGTGCCCTGAGGGATGAACGTGCCTTGTTTCCTCTGCTCGTGCAGCTCCCGCTAATCACCATAAACAGAAATTGGTAAGTTAACACCACAAATAATCAATATTCAAACGATTTCTCTAAGAGTGTTATTTTACCATTTTTGCAGCCGCCTCAGCAGTTACAGGCTTCTTTATTTCACCCTTCTTGTTTTGCCTGCCAGCTATCCAGATATCATGGCGAGGCATGGGTGTGGCAGACTCCTGAGTAGGAGCAGACTCCTGAGTAGCCGCAGACTCCGCCTGTAGTCTTTGGCGAACGCTTGCATAGCCTTTTGGACCCATAGTGTGGTCATGCACATTCAGTGCACGTCTTGCTTTTTGTGCATCACTGAGGGCCTAGTTAGTATGCACATTAATGATTTGGTTAGTAGCACTAAATGCTAATCTTGAATAGGTGAATACAATGTATATTAATTAAATTAGGAGTGACGCCTAATACCTTGAATTCTTCAGATTTTCTTGAAGCAACAAAATTGTCCCAATCTTCTTTGTCCAAGAAGTTCCATTGTTCAAGGGCTGACTTCTTCTTCTTATCACCCTCTTTTATGTATTCTCTGTTCAGATTTGTCCTATAATTCCTAAGCATCTTTCCAGCGCATTGCATCACATTTTTACGATGCAACTTCTCATCCAATGCAAACATATTCTGTAAAATAGAAATGTTATTAACTAGTATCCAAAATAGAATTGCAAATAATAGAATTTGTAATCTACAAAATAGAATTGCAAATAATAATAACTCACGCATAAATCCTTCCATATCAAGTCTTTTTTTTCCCTTGAGGAACTTTATGCCAATTGTCATACTTAACACCACAATGGCTCTGAGTGGTACACCCAAGATAGTTCACAAAATTATTGCGGTTCACTCCAATTGGATTTCCTCCATTATCAAACTCCACCACCAATTTGGATCCACTACCACTTAGCGCTAATAACTTCTTCAACAGAGTGATGCCCCTTTTCTTGTTAAGTGTTTGGTGTTGCGCATCAAGTTGCTCCAGTGCTTCAGTGGGTACAGGTGCATCAACCTAAAATTTGACAAAAATAAAACACACTAAATTAGCCCAATATAGAAATATAGGATATATGACATAACTAGAAGATAATGAATTTTATAGAAATACAGGATATGCTTTTAGAACTTACATTAGTATCCTCGCCATGCTCGTCATGGATAGCATGCTCATCATGGACTTCATGCTCATCATGGACATCATGCTCATCATGGTCAGCCATCTGAAAATGTCATTAAAAAGGCAAACATTTAGCATTTCTATTAACTAGAAAAGGCAAACATTTAGCATTTGTATTAACTAGAAAAAGGCAAACATTTAGCATTTGTATTAACTAGAATAAGGCAAACATTTAGCATTTGTATAAACATACATGCCTCTAAAATTGTGATCTTTTATCAATTAACAATCCTTCATTGTGATCTCCGCGCACATATAAGTCATCATTAGCTTCAATATTTTGTGGAGTTGGCAACCCAACTGAGAATGGACTGGAGTCATCATACTTATTATAGTACTCTTCTTCATCTATAGGATCTTCAATGAACTGTCTTTTACCATGAAGAACAACCGACCATTTATCATTTGCAGGATCATCGATATAGAATATTTGTTTCGCCTGTGATGCCAATATGAATGGTTCACCCTTCTCGCCAATCTTTTCAAAGTTCACCAAAGTGAAACCCAATTCATCCACTATAACTCCTTTGGTGTTATCAACCCAATTACATTTAAAGAGCGGAATTTTGAAATCTATGTAGTCAAACTCCCAAATGTCCTCAATGACACCGTAATATGACATTTTAGCTTCACGTGGACTCTTATCCTTTGCACTTGCAAAGTACATAGTCGACGCTTGAAGAGTGACCCCACTATTTTGGACGACACTCTTATCATCTTGGTGCTTTGTGTAATATGTGAATCCATTAATGTCAAACCCTTCATAAGACATAACATTCGGTTTTGGTTTAAAGGCGAGGCATTTGATAGTTTCTGTAATATCATTTGGTGTTTGAGATAGTTGATGTAAGACTTTATCTTCAAACCACTTAGTAAAAGTCTTATTATGCTCTCTAGCAAGCCACATTGAACTTGCTCGAGGATGTTGTCTCTTTATGAAATTGGTATGTTCCTCGATATAAACACTCACTTCGTCCATATTGTGTAAAATATACAAGTGAGCTTGTTCCAACTGCTCACGGCTGATTACTTTCACCCGTGATCCCAAAATTCCTTTGCCCTCCTCAATATTCTTGTCATTATCAGGAGTGTCATTACCACTGAGAAAGTCATTGCAAAAATCCATAACCTCTCTCGCCACATAACCTTCAATAATACTCCCTTCAGGCCGATAACGGTTTCGAACATCACCTTTAAAAACGCTCATGTATCGTTCAAAGGGATACATCCAATGCAAGAAAACTGGTCCCAACATTTTCACTTCCCTAGTCAAGTGGACAACAAGATGTACCATGATATCAAAGAACGAAGGAGGGAAATACATCTCAAGCTGACATAGGGTAACAACCACTTCTCTTTGCAAATTATCGAGAGTATCAGGGTCAATAACTTTGCTGCATAGACTGTTGAAAAAGAAACAAAGTCTGGTAATTGCAAACCTTACATGCTTCGGCAATATAGATCGAATTGCCACGGGCAATATTTGTTGCATTAGAGTGTGACAATCATGAGATTTAAGACCTATCAACTTCAGATCTTTCATTGATACCAATCTACGGATGTTGGATGAGTAACCATGTGGCACCTTAACATTTACCAAGCATTCACAAAAAGTTTTCTTCTCCTTTCTAGACAACGTGTAACAAGCGGGAGGTAAGTATGTTCTTTTATTACCCATTTCACGTAATTCTGTTAATTCTGACCTTATTCCCATTTCACGTAGGTCCAGTCTGGATTTTATCCCATCTTTAGTCTTACCTGGTATATTTAATAGAGTACCAATGATGCTATCACAGACATTTTTCTCAACGTGCATTACATCGATACAATGCCTGACTGTCAAAGAACTCCAATAAGGAAGATCCCAAAATATTGACTTCTTCTTGAATGAAGAATTGTCACTCCGTGTGGCCATACTACATTGTGATTTCTTACCAAATTCATTGACAATGTCTTTTACTCTTTCATAAACAACATCCCCTGGTATAGGTTTAGGTGCACTTCGTTCATCATTCCATCCATTGAATGCTTTGCGCTTCCTACGATACAGATGGAATTTTGAAAGAAACCTTCGATGACCAAGATATACAGTCTTGCCGCCATGTTTTAGTCTTATTGAATCAGTGTTTTCTTCACATATAGGACACGCTTTAGCTCCTTTGACACTATATCCAGACAAATTCCCATATGCTGGAAAGTCATTAATAGTGCAAAACAACATAGCGTGCAAACGAAATGTCTCTCTTGCTGAAGCATCATAGGTCATCACACCTTCAGCCCAAAGTTTCTTTGAGTCATCAATCAAAGGTTCAAGATAAACATAGATATCATTTCTGGGTTGTTTAGGGCCCGATATCAACAATGACAACATAACGTACTTATTTTTCATACACATCCAGGGAGGAAGATTGTATATAACAAGCATGACTGGCCAAGTGCTATGTTGGCTGTTCAATGTCTCGTACGGATTCATCCCATCTGTACAAAGCCCAAGTCTTAGATTCCTATCTTCTTCACCAAATTTAGGGTATAATAGATCAATCTTCTTCCACTGTGGGGAATCAGACGCATGTCGTAGGATCCCATCATTATTTTTCTTAACATCTGCATGCCACCTCAAATTCTTCGCATCTTTTGGATTTGCAAACAAGCGTTGAAACCGTGATATTATAGGTAGATACCACAACATCTTGGGAGGAGAACCAGTTTTGGACTCCCCCGAAGTCGTCAATTTATACCGTGACGCACCACATTTTGGACAATCTTTCAAATCTACAAAGTCCTTTTGAAATAATACACAATCATTCGGGCATGCGTGTATCTTCTTAGCCTCCATTCCCATTGGGCACAACATTTTCTTTACCTGGTATGTTGAGATTGGAAGCTCGTTTCCTTCAGGAAGCATTTCTTTCAACAAAGTCAACAATGAAGTGAAGCTTTTGTCACTCCATCTATTGTTAGCTTTCAACTTATACAATCTCAACACAGCGCTAAGCTTCGTAAACTTAGCAGAGCCTGTGTATAACGGTATCTCAGCATCATGCACAATGTTTGTAAAGATAGGAGGTGGATCAGTGTGCTCTACCCTACAACTATCCAGCATCGCATCAACGATGTCTGCTGGAACTGGTTCGTTCACATTTACGTCATCGGAGGCAATTTCTTCTTCCACCCAAGCACTACTATCGACATCTACTGGTTTCGATTTTGAAATCTCTCCATGCCAGTGCCATTCTGTATAGCCTTGTACAATCCCGTTGCACATGACATGACTTTTGATTTCCTCACCAGTGTTGACTTTCAAGTTGTTACCGCAATGCCTACATGGACAGTAGAACCTATCTGTAGGTTTTTTCCTATGTTCTTCGGCAAATCTAATAAACTGATCAAGACCAGATATAAACTCTGGGGTGCAACGATTACGAATGGACATCCATGATCTATCCATTCTATGATCAGAGAAAACAAGTATATATTAGGAAAACAAGTGATTGTTCATTCTAATGATTGTTCACATTCTAGGCCTACAAACACATTTGATGTCATTCTTATATATAATAAATGTGTACCACCTATCCCATCCTTGAACACCTAATCTCACTAGTAAGTGTATAATGTGTATTGGGGTTTCAAGAAAATTTCGGCAGCATTTCCCCGCTGTTCTCTAAGTACATATGTACTTAGAGAACAAACGGGGAAATGCTACCAAAATTTTCTCGAAAACTCAATACACATTATACACTTACATCCTAAGTGAGATTAGGTGTTCAAGAACAGTCCCAAACCGGGGACTATCCAAGATTTACTCCTAATGAGTCAATCTTGGACGGGTTTCTAGGCCAACAAACACAATAATAGATATCTACAATGAAGTCGGACTCCATACAAACAATACATAATTTAGTGATTGTTCATTCTAATTTATACCGATGTACAAGTAATATAAAAAACAATGATTGTTCACATTCTAGGCCAACAAACACATGTGATGTCATTCTTATATATAATAAATGTGTACCACCTATCCCATCCTTGAACACCTAATCTCACTAGTAAGTGTATAATGTGTATTGGGTTTTCAAGAAAATTTCGGCAGCATTTCCCCACTGTTCTCTAAGTACATATGTACTTAGAGAACAAACGGGGAAATGCTACCAAAATTTTCTCGAAAACTCAATACACATTATACACTTACATCCTAAGTGAGATTAGGTGTTCAAGAACAGTCCCAAACCAGGGACTATCCAAGATTTACTCCTAATGAGTCAATCTTGGATGGGTTTCTAGGCCAACAAACACAATAATAGATATCTACAATGAAGCCGGACTCCATACAAACAGTACATAATTTAGTGATTGTTCATTCTAATTTATACCGATGTACAAGTAATATAAAAACAATGATTGTTCACATTCTAGGCCAACAAACACATGTGATGTCATTCTTATATATAATAAATGTGTACCACCTATAACAAACACATTGTCCAACATTAGGTTCAACACTTGAAACATACATTCGTTTTCAACATAAAAAAATTGTATCATTAGGGTCCAACATGTGGATTATATGGGACATACACATCAAGGTGGTCATAAGGGAGGATATTTCCTTATTTATGAGTAAGCGATATAAGATTAAGATCCATATAAAAATTAGGGCAGAAGGAAGAAATAAATCTTCTTTAGGATACAATAGACCCTTATGGATGTATTTAGGGTCATAGATACCATCATAGAACAAAAGGGGTACACTCTAGGATTTAAGATCACACTACATCATGTATTTTATACAAAATTACATGTATGTGTATATAAAAAATATATTTATAAGGAACTTCTATACATATCTAATCAACAAATCAGTAATTAACTAAGTATTCATCAATACTTACTATTAATCAGTATCTCTAATCATTAAAATCGGCAAGCAGATCAGTAATTGTAAATAACAAACTACGAATTGTTGAATTAAAGTAATCACTAAAGTAATACTAACCAGTAGTACCAATCATTAATCACTTAAAGCAGCATGGAAATCAGTAAAACTAATCATGCATTACTAGTATAATAGAGCAATAGGATATTTACTTCGATGCATTACAACAGTACCCAATTATTTCATTAATCACTGAAAGCAGCAAGGAAATCAGTAAAACTAATCATGCATTACTAGTATAATAGAGCAATAGGATATTTACTTCGGCGACAAGGTCCAGGCGTCAGGTAGGCAGGCAGGCGTCGGCGGGCGGCGGCAAGGACGTCAGGAAGGCAGGCAGGCGTCGGCGGGCGGAGGCAAGGAGGAAGGCGGCGCGGCGGCGAGCTCCAGGCGTCAGGCAGGCAGACCAAGGACCAGCGGCGTCGGCGGCAACGATCTCCAAGCGTCCGGAGAAGGGGGCACGGTCCAGAAGGGGGTGCAGCAGCAGTGGTGGCGGAGAAGGGGGTGCCGGAGTAGCAGTGGCGGCACGACGGCGCTGTCGTGGAGAACAAGGAGCAGAGAAATCGACGGCGACAGCGTGGGAAATCGACGGAGAAGCAGAAAAAAGGGCTCGCAATGAAACAGAAGAAAGGGGAAGAGTCGGGCATCGCGGGTTATAAAGTCCCAAATAGCGTCGGTTTCTTACAACAACCGACGCCTAAACATCTTTAGCGTCGGTTGTTGGCAAAAACCGACGTCCAATTGGACGATATTTTCATGAAATTGTTTGGCGGGAACCACCTTCAGCGTCGGTTATCCTTGAATAACCGACGCTGATGGTGACACTTTTCGTGCAAATTTTCATCGCACATAGGCGTCGGTTTCTACCTAAATAACCGACGCTGAAAATGACACTATTTTTTTGGATCAAAAAATGGATTTCGCGGGCGACTTTAAGCGTCGGTTTGTTATAAACAACCGACGCTGAAGACAAAGCGGTACCCGTGTCTGGCTGGTCTTCGAATATAGACGTCGGTTTTCGTAAACAACCGACGCCTAACATAGAAGGCGTCGGTTTTCCTTAATAACCGACGCCCAGAAAAGTGTCACTGAATGCTATTTCTGTAGTAGTGTAGGTAGGTTGTTGACTCATCTCTGTGGTCAACTCACCACCTTTGAGTTATAAGATATCATAATCTTTCAAACTCAATGTGTGATCTACTAGAACTATGAGTCATGTGTTTACATAAGGAGCTTGAGATTCCACAACAACTTGTGTTTCTCCTTGTTCTTATTGTAGCTATTTAGGTTTAGTATTTTCTTATTTGTCTCGAACATTTTGAGATCTAATTTTACTCCCATTGATTCATTTGGAATTAAGTTCCCCTTTAAGGAATATAATCATCCAGACTAATAAACACTTTGTTGTCAGATTGGGGTAAGAGTAGTATTTGACAAAATAACATTTATGTGATTTGTCGATAAAGCCCATTAAGAAACTATTTTCTTATATAATCCTTCAATCCTAATCACTACAAAATACACATCAGGACACTTCCCATGCCATATCTCATATGGTGTCTTTTGAACCACTTTACATGATAGATTGTTTTTGTGTCAAGCATGTGCCAAAAAGAAATTGTAAGATTAGCTAGATGTAAGGACCATGGCCTGGGTTTTGGGATAACCCTATTTATTTTTATTAAGTAAGTTTCTTAGAATGTTAATCTAATCCTTTGAGGTGTTTTGTTATCATGTGACACGTTTATGATTCAAGTTGGCTCTATTTAAATGATGTTTGAGCAATGATTCCTTATTTTGGACCAAAGTGCAATTCACTCAAGATGAGGGGTTATCTTGAAATATGTCACACGATGAGTGTGCCCTTAGTGCTTTAGCATTATAAGATATAGAATGATGCTAATGGGTTCCTTGTGGAGAGCTTAAGTTCCAAGTTGAGCTTGTATGATTGATGCTTGTGCTTTATGTGCTAGTTTTGGTGAAAATTGCAATTTACCTAAAGTAAAGGGTTAACATGCAATTTACCATATCTAGAGTGTTACTTCTCTTGTTTTACATCATATAGAAGACAAAGGAGGAGGTGGGCACCTTTTTTGGATATCAGGTAAGGAATAATAATAAAGTTCTATGAATCATGTGTGTTTTGACCTTGGAAGGTAGTGTATCAGCTTAAGGTAATATCGTGTATCGGTTTGGGAGAAATGGTGCCCTTGATAGGAAGACAGAGGCTGATACCTTACCTAGAGTATATCACCACGTTTGCATGTTAAGCAAGAGTGGTTTTGTGTGGCCTTTGCACATGTACAAGTGTCACCTAGACTCTTAAGGAGATGACACCTCTCCTTTGACCTCTCTTTCTTCCGTCAAGTATATAACCCCCTCCTTCTTCCCACAAGTAAACCATTTCATCCATTCTTATTCCTCTCCTCTTTGTGGATGAGAATGGGAGCTTATGGAGCTATAGGAAGTCCCCATGGAGCTTGGGAGGTCGAGTTCCTTGCTCATGGTAATTCCTTGTTCAACTTTCGTCTTGGTGTGTTATGCTTCTTTTATGGCCATTTATTTGAGATATCTTCTTCATATTCTTATTCCTCTGTCATACATGGATCATACCTTGGATGAAGGATGATTAGGACGTGGTACTCTCCTTCTTTCCTTTCTTCTTGAGCTATCATAACCTTAGCACCTTCTTCTTTCTTGAGGTAATGTTGAGGTCGAGTTGGGACTCTTGATGGACTATCTTCCACCTTGAGAAGGTGTGCTTTGGAGATTTGATCATGGAGCTTGAACCCTTGATGGATACCTTCTTGAGGCAGGCTATATAACTCTTAACATCCTTTGCTATTTTCACCCTTTCATGTATTTATGTTGCTTCTTATCTCTAGATCGTTTACCTCATGTATGCTAGTAGTTGGTGGTGATTTTTTAGAACTGTTTTGATGGAGTTTCATTTAGTTAATGTTCATGTCTTGCACCTTCTCGACACATATATAGATGGACTAGTATCCAATTTTCCTAAGGATGAAAATGACCAAGTCGACACATGCACCATGTTGGGAGTGGTCGTCATGACTTGTGGTGTTTAAATTAGCACACCATGTGACAAACTGTCATGACTTGGAGATGCTTAGGCCGACATGGATTGATGAAGCTAACCCGTCATGATTTAGAGGAGCTAACCTATAATGCCCTATAGGTGCTTAGACCGATATGTTCCCAAACTGATATGCTTTGAGGGTATTATCCTGTCACGACCATGATGATATCTTGTGAGCTAGAGTGTTAAACTGTGATGCCTTGGTTGAGAAAGAGGCCATCACACTTTCATGTAGGGTTACTCGATACACCTTGAGGAAGTGAACCGTGATGCCTTGCTGAAACCCTAACCCTAATAACCCATCACACCTTCAAGTAGAGTTGCTCGTCACACTTTCAAGAAGTGATAAACTGATACACACCATGAGTGCTAAATCGATATACCTCTCGTTTGGTTAACCTGACACTATAATGGTCTAAACTAATACCTTTGGATGAGCTTGCCCGACACACCTTGGTGTGGTTAGGTCGATGCATGAGTGTGATGAAACCAAGATCCCTTTTTAGCCATATGAAATCAATATGTCAAGGCTGACCCCAAGATGCTACAAGCCAAGACATACCTTGATAAGATAAACATATACACCTGGTGGGAGTTAAGACTGTGTTGTAATATGGATGTCAAGCCGACACACCTTGTAAGGGGTGGTAAACTGATATCACATGATGGGTGTGAAACCTATACCTTAAGTTGAAGGTGAAACCAACATCTAGGGTTGAGGGATAAACCGAGATGCCTTGTAATTGATTAATGGATACATGTATAATGAAGGATTGTTTCACCTATACTCTTGTGTATGGATATAATCAATACATAATATGATGATCTATCTAAGATGTCATGGTTGTGAATGGTTAATCCTTAATTATGATGCTTAGCCCTGTGAAGGGTAATAACATATGGGTCACATAAAGATGAAACATCATGGTGGTACTGTTGTGTGGTTTCCACATCAACTTTTCACATGTTTTCACACACAAATTCAATTCATTTTGTTCTCTTTTAGCCTCTATTCATATCATTCTTGCTACCTTTTTGTTATTTTACTTATCACATGATGTGTGTTGCAGATTTGCATCAAAGGAATCAAATTGGAGGTTTTCCAACTCAAATTCGTCTTATTCAGGATTTCTCCAAGCCTTACAACATCCAAAACTTTAAAATTGCTGAAACAGCAACGCACATGACGTGCCTTATTTAAGACATGACGTGCTCAATTCCAGATGGCTTATTGCTTCTGTCACTGAAGAAAAGTACAAGCGTGTCCATAAAAGACATGACGTGTACCTGGGAATTCAGAACTTAGTCTAGCCTTTCTAAAAAAGTACACGACGTGCATTAAATCAGACACGGCGTGTACCTAGGAATTCAAAACTTAGTTTAGCCTTTCTGGAAAAGTACACGACGTGTATTAAATAAAAAATGACGTGTGTTTCACACAGAAACAATTGCCAGAGACAGGACATGCCGTGTCCAGAGAAAGACACGGCGTGTTCCTGTCAGTTTCAACAATTTTCAAATATGACTCCTTTCATTTTAAAAGACAAAACCACTCTACGGAGTAGTTATCTTGGGTCATAATTTGAAACTCTTTCATCCCAGAGCAAGGCTAGAGCAAGGAGGGCAATTTTGGAGGTGAAAGAAGGTGGTTTCTTCCCCATTCTTCTTCTTTTCTTCTCCAAGGTGCAACAAAGCTTCTCCACTCCACAAAGCTTCTTGGGAGAGGGGTTTGTCCGGTTTGGAGCAGCTGTAGGAGTGAGATTTCATGCTAAAGATGGAATTCTACTCCTCTTGGGTTACACCTTGGGTTTTCTTAGCTTTTCTTCTCTAAATCATGTTAAACTCTGAAATTTCTGTGCATTTTCTACTGTACACTATCATGGACGAGTAGTTTCCCCTTCTTGGACATGGGAGAGTAGCTCCCATGTCATAGTATGTATGGAACATGACAATTTCGTACTAAATGCTATGTTGCTTGTTTTTCCAGCTTGTGAGTACCAGTTTCTTCATTTCTACATGTATGGTTGGCCACCTTATGTGTATGTTTTATGCTCTTTTGCTTGATCTAAGAAGATAGGTAGGGGAGTAAGGAGATACTCTCTTGGAAACTCCTTCTTTACCACAAGAGTGGAAATTATGGAGTTGAGGAGTAGGTTTGTGATCCAAAACGAATTTCATACAAGGGAATGTTGAATTGAGTTAGGATCGTTGTACTTGCACTGAGAGGTGAAGTGCAACATACAACTCTCCTTTAAAATAAGTGCTTAGTATGTTTAAATTTCATGCTCCTGTTGTATGCTATGATATGTGGATGAAATCCTAAGTCCAAGATACTTCTAATTATAAATTTTAATCTCTTTTAGTAATCCATTTACTGTTTGTTTAATTATGAAATTCTAGTCTAATTAACCAAATCACCTTTAAAATGGTCTAGATTGTTGAACCTTAGAACTATTGCGTTTAATTGGTTTTCTAAAGCTCCTTGTGTTTGATCTCGACTACAAATACTCTCGTATACTTGTGGGAGATAGCTAGTTGAGTAAAAGATCATTCTTATGAGTGAAACTCGTTAGTGTAACAAACCAACAAGTTTTTGGCACCGTTGCTGGGGAGCTATGGTTAATATAATTAGAGTAACAAGTGCTAACTAGTATTCAAGACTAGATCATAATTTCCATTTTCGGAATTCCATATATCTTTTAGTTGTGTTCTCAAAATTTTCTTGCTATTTTTTAGGTTGTATGCGTCGCTCGCAAAGAGGTCTTCAAACATCTGCGTTGCTAGACCTTGAGATCGAGCGTACTCTTTCAAGCTTAAGAAGAGCAAGAGGGGTAGAACAACCACTACTAAGAGGTGTTCCACCATCATCATTGTTACCGTATTCTTTGCCTTTTGAAGAAGCTACACCAAGAGATCCAACCATGGAGGACGACCGTCCTTTGAAGGATTTTGCAATGCCAGTTGCCACAAACATTTGTGGAGCCATTGACTTGCCTATAGTTGAAGTGAACAATTTCTCTATTGCTCCTTCTATGATGTAGATGATGCAGCAAAACCGCTTCAGAGGTACAGTCAATGAAGATCCAAATCTTCATGTGGTTGAGTTCTTGGAGTATATGAATGCTTTCAAAATCAATGGTGTATCCTCCAAAGGAGTGAAGTTAATGCTATTTTCCTTTCACCCTAAGAGATAGATCCAATGCGCGACTTTTGTCTCTTCCAAAGAAGTCAATTAAAAGCTGGGACCAACTTCTAAATGCTTTCCTTGCAAAGTATTTCCCGCTGAGAAAGATAGCCCAACTTAGGAATCAGCTCACCAACTTCTCTCAAAATGATAAAGAAACTCTGTATGATACATGGGAGCAGTTTAAAGTCCTTCAACACCTTGCCCTCACCATGGGTTGACCAACTGATTGCTACCCCAAACGTTCTATAATGGTTTGTTCTACAACACCCGGATGACACTGGATGCTGCAGCTAATGGAGCATTGATGATTAAGTCTTATAGAGAGGCTTATGACATCATTGAAGACATAGCCCTCAACCATTTCCAATGGGGATCAGATAGGAGAGCACAATCATCCTCTACAGCTAATCCTTCGATCGGGAAACAAGGAGGGAAATATACAATTGATGTCGTTGACTTAATTGTTGCTAAACTGGACATTCTTATACAGAAGTTCGAGAAGATGACTACATTGCAGATCCAATTAGCTAAAGTGATATGTGAAGCTTGTGGTAATTTGGGACATAGTTCTTCTTCATGCTTTGCTCCTAACATGAATGAAGGGAGCCTAGAACAAGTCAATGCTGTTGGGATGCAGGGGAACAAGCAGTACAATCCCTATTCCAACACCTACAATATGGGATGGAGAGATCATCCTAATTTCTCCTACCAAAACACAAGCAACGCTCAGAACTTCCAACATGGACAACAACAACTACATCATCAACAAAACTTCAACCGCAAAATAATGGGAATCCACCGGGTTTCAACAACAACATGGGTTACCAACAACAACAACAGGGTTAAGGGGCAACAACAAGCTCTTGAAGGATGCAATTGCCCAACTCTCCGCCAAAGTGGATGGCATTTCCACTCACAAGGATGTTGGAAAATCAAATTGCCCAACAACCCTTGACGGAGCAAAATAACACCTGATTCAGTTCTCTTCCAAGCCAACCGAAGGTGAATCTGAGACAGCAAGAAAATGCCATCACCTTGAGATGTGGAGCTGAAATCCACAAACCTTCTCCACCCAAGGAGAAGAGTGCATAGACCGCCGATGAAGACAAGCTTGACACCCCTACGGGTGACAAAGGTAAAGGTACAACTGAGGTACCATCTTCTGTTAAATTTAATGCATCATTTCTGCTGAGGTTTGTAAACACGAAGGAGGACTCAAAGTTTAGGAAGTTTATGGACATTCTAAACAAACTCCATGTCAATCTTCCACTAGCTGAGGTTATTGTAGAAATGGCGTCATATGCTAAATTCCTTAAAGACATCCTCACCAAAAGGAGGAAGGTGGACCAAGTGGAGACCGTGATGCTTTCTGAAAGGCTCAGTTCTATCATTCAAAATCAACTTCCTGAGAAGCTGGATGACTTGGGAGCCTTCACTCTACCATGCAAGATCAGCAATACCACTTTTGACAAAGGTCTTGTAGACCTCAGAGCTAGTATCAGTCTCATCCCGTCTACCCTATGGCAAGAGCTAGATCTTGGATATCTAAAGCCTACAAAGATGGCCATTGAACTGGCCAATCATTCCATCAAATACCCCAAAGGTATCGTGGAAGATGTGCTAGTGCAGATTGGTAAAGTTTATATTCCTTGTGATTTTGTAGTGCTAGACATGGTAGAAGTTCGTTCCAACCCCATTCTTTTTGGGAGGCCTTTTCTAAGAAATGCGGGATGCCTAGTTGATGTTCGCAAAGGCAAACTCACACTCTGAGTTGGCAACGAAGCCATGGAGTTTTCTGTATATGATACTATGAAAGCACCCTCTCGTGTAGAAGAAATCTATTTTATGGACTCTGTTGATTCTGTTATAGAATAAGATCATGATATTTCCAATTTGATACTAAACTACTGTGATGATGATGAACGTATGAATAATAGATTTGAAAATTCTAGAGTATTTTCTATTGCCCACTCAGATGCTTCTGAAAAAGACACTCCAATTTTTGATTACAAAGCCAAAGACAATGCAACTGGAAGAAAGGTAGGACTTAAAGCCCTTCCATGAGGGCTGAGGTATGCATTCCTTGATTCTGACTCTACTTCTCTAGTAATGGTTAATAATGAGTTAACCAATGAACAAGAAAGTAAATTGCTTGCCGAATTGTGTTTGTATAAAGACGTTATTGGTTACTCGATCGACGATTTGAAGGGCATTCGTCCCTCTATTTTTATGCACCGAATAAATATGGAGGATGATGCTAAACCCACCATCGAACTGCCTAGACACTTAAATCAAAATATGCTTCAGGTGGTTAAAAAGGAAATCTTTAACTTGGTTGATGCTGGTATCATCTATCCTATAAGCGACAACCCTTCGGTTAGTGCCATCCACGTGGTACCTAAGAAGGGAGGTGCAACTGTCATCATGGGAGACAATGATGAGTTGATTCAAACATGTATTGTTACAAGTTGGCGTATGTGTATTGACTACCAACATTTGAACAAAGCGGCCTGAAAAGACCATTTTCCGTTGCCGTTTATCGACTTAATGCTTGAACGCCTTGCAAAAAAACTCTTATTTCTGTTACTTGGATGGGTATTCCGGGTTTTTATAGATTCTTATCTACCCTACTGACCAAGAGAAAACCACTTTCACATGCACGTATGGAACTTATGCTTATCGTCGTATGCCCTTTGGCCTTTGCAATGCTCCTACGACGTTCCAACGATGCATGATGGCTATTTTTTCTGATTTCATTGAAAATATAATGGAATTTTTTATGGATAATATTAGTGTTTATGGAGATTCTTTTGATCAATGTTTATGCAACCTGTCATTAGTCTTAACCTGCTGTAAAGAGGTTAACCTAGTACTAAACTGGGAGAAGTGCCATTTCATGGTACAATCCGGTGTAGTATTAGGTCATGTTGTATCTGACAAGGGTATTGAGGTTGACAGGGCCAAGGTGGAAGCTATTGAAAATATTTCTACTCCTTCAGTCAAAGACATCTGCAGTTTCCTCGGTCATGTAGGTTTCTATAGAAGATTTATTAAAAATTTCTCCAAAATCGCAAAGCCATTATGTTCCTTACTTGCCAAAGATGCTGAATTCATATTCAATGATGACTGTCATACCGCCTTCACCAAGCTAAAGGAAGCTCTTATTTCTACACCAATCATTCAGCCACCGGACTAGAACACTCCTTTTGAGTTGATGTGTGATGCAAGCGATTATGCAGTAGGGGCAGTTCTAGGATAGTGAAAGGACAAGAAGCTACATGCCATATACTATGCTAAGCAAGACCCTAGATAAAGCACAAATCAATTACACAACCATAGAGAAGGAGATGCTTGCTATAGTGTATGCCTTTGAAAAATTTCGAAAATATTTAGTAGGATCTAAGGTGATTGTATATATAGATCACACTGCCATAAAATATTTGCTCAATAAAAGGATGCAAAGCCTCATCTCATCCGTTGGATATTGCTTCTGCAAGAGTTTGATCTTGAGATCTGGGATAAGAAGGGGATAGAGAACAATGGTGCTGATCACCTTTCTAGATTGACTACAGATACTGGAGATTGTTTACCTATTGAAGATCATTTTCCTATTGAGAAGCTTTATGCACTATCGTCCACCCAAGTGCCATAGTTTGTAAACATTGCAAATTTCCTTGCTACAAGACAACTGCCATCAAGTTTGACATACCAACAAAAGAAGAAATTCTTTCATGACGTGAAGTTTTACTATTGGAACGACCCCTTGTTGTTCAAACATGGGAGTGATGGATTTATTCAAAGGTGTGTCGATGAAGAAGAGATAGCTACCATTATTTCTGAATGCCATGCCTCTCCTTATGGAGGTCACTTCGGAGGAGAGAAGACTGCAACTAAGATCCTACAAGATGGTTTCTATTAGCCAACCTTGTTTAAAGATGTCAATCTATTTGTCAAAGCTTGTGATAAATGCCAAAGAACCAGAGGAATTTCTAGACGTGATGATATGCCTCTTAACTCTATCTTGGAGATTGAGGTATTTGACATATGGGGAGTTGATTATATGGGACCATTCCCATCTTCATGTGGTTACCAATATATTCTCATCGTAGTTGAGTACGTCTCTAAATGGGTTGAGGCTATCCCAACCCAAGTACCAGATGCAAAGTCTGTAGTTAAGCTTTTTCAGAAAATCATCTTTCCTTGCTTTGGAGTTTCAAGAGCTATAATCTCAGATGGTGGTACGCATTTTGTTGATAAACAATTCAATAATCTTCTTTCTAAATATGGAGTCACACATAAGGACTCTACGCCTTATCATCCTCAAACTTTCAGGCAAGTAGAGGTCTCAAACCGGAAAATAAAAGGCATTTTAGAGAAGACAATGTCTAGCTCAAGGAAAGATTGGGCATTAAAGATAGATGACGCACTATGGGCATACCAGACGGCTTACAAGACCATAATAGGCACAACTCCATTTAAGCTGATATATGGTAAATCTTGTCATCTTCCGCTGGAGCTAGAGCAATGTGCACTATGGGCTATAAAGTTCTTAAACTTTGATACGAAGAAGGCTAGTGAAAATTGACTACTACAACTACAAGAACTGGAAGAGCTACGACTTGATGCATATGAAAATGCAAAACTCTAAAAAGAAAGAACCAAGATGTGGCATGACAAGAGAATCTGAAGGAAGGATTTAAAAGAGGGAGACAAAGTTTTGCTATTCCACTAAAGACTTAAGCTATTTCCTGGAAAACTAAAATCAAAGTAGTCTGGCCCTTTTCTCGTATTGAAGATTTTTCCTTATGAAGCTGTTGAATTACAAGGCAAGGATGGAACATTCAAAGTAAATGGGCAACATTGCAAGCTGTATATCTCGGGGGACGAAGTTCACAAGAGAGCTTCTTGCTCCCTTCAAGATGCATGAAAGACGTTTGAAGAGTCTCACTCTGGTCTCTAAATGGAGGACCTCGTGGGAGTTGAACCCACATTAGGATAGATTTCTTTTCTAGTCATTTGAGTCAAAACACTTTCTAGTTTCATAAATAAGCTTGTCATGGATGAATATAATAATGTAGACAATTCCATTGCATATCTGTTGTTAACTCTGTGCTTTCAAAAGCTATTTTCTGCAAAACTACAGAAGACACGACGTGTCTTAGTTAAGACACGACGTGTCTCTACTTCTAGAAACACAACAAACGAGTTACATCTCCAGGTACATGACATGTCTTTATTTGACACACCGTGTCACTGATAAGCAAATACAAGTTCTCCTCAACCTGGAAAAGTACACAATGTGTTCTATTTTAGACACGATGTGTTCCCAAGCAGAAAACAAAGGCAGCAGGAATTCAGGAAAAACACACGGCGTGTCTTTATTTGCACACGCCGTGTTTCGAAGAAGAAAAGGAAACATCAAGTGTTCTGAAAAAGTACACACCGTGTCCAATTTTACACACTCAGTGTAGCTTATCAGTGCAAATGGGCATTTGAAATCTCACATGACGTGTACAAAATGGAACACAGTGTGTCTTTTATTACAAAAAAGAAGTTCTGATAAGACACATGACGTTTCTTTATTTGAACACGTCGTGTCTTTTGACAAAAAGAGGGTTTTAACCCAACACACGACCACCCTCTCACTTACATTTTCATTCGAGTTAAAGCAGCCGTGTGATCTAACCCTCTTCTTTTTAGAGCATCTGTGTGCCCTAGATCCACAATTGCCGCCGCCATGCTATGTTCACGGCCGTGTCTGCTCCGAGCAAGTAGCCACCATCACTGTCTGTTTCTCTTGCTCACATCATGTCCCCTTCAAGCTAACACACTACTGCTCCACCACCATCGTGTACCCTAGAACAAGGTGGTGCTAGCCCCACCATCAAGAATGAGCCGCCAACATTGTCTCTTCTTCAAGAAAGCCACCATCATCTTCTCCAACAAGGTCGTGAGAAAAGGAATCCACCATACTCCTCTCCAAGTGGCTCCTTGATGCCAAGGAGGTTAACAAACCTCCCCGACCAAGTCACCTCGACCACACAAGGGCCAACTCTAAGCAAGACACCACCGTTTCCCCTTCATTTTCACAAAAAATCGGCCGTTCATGACCTGCAGATTTTCGCAAAGTTCTAGGTACACAACGCGTACCTAGAAGCACACAGTATGACTGACCTTCTGTTTCAAACACATGACATGACTGCCTTAGCACATGATGTGTGCAAACTGGTCAGCAGTAGAGATGGCTCCATTCAAGCAGACCAGCAACCACAAGTGCGGCGCCAGCTCCTCCCAAGCATCAAGATACATCTCAACTACACAATTTCAAGTCACCCCTGAAGAAGACATGACATACAATTCCTGATTTCAAGGAGGGTTCTTCCTTCTAAGTTTGCTTGCCAGCAGACAATGATGACTCTGGGATTCAAGGATGAAGTCCTCACGTGCCTACAAGACATGGGGTTGAGCTACATCTGCCTTACGGTATCAAACACCTACCCCCATCTTGTATATGAGTTTTTGACGACACTCCTCACCGAGCAAGACCCACAGAAGAAGCTCAAGCCCTTTGGTATTATACATTTTAGGCTTTTGGGTCATGCTTTCAAACTCACTTTTCAACATTTTTGTGAGTTATTGGGGTGTCACTATGATGGCGCGATTGCTTACCCGCCTACTTTTCATAGTAGTGAGTTTTGGTTCAAGATTTCTGATGAGGACTACCATGAGGCAAAATCAGCCAGGGCATCTTCTATCCACAACCCTATCTTCTAGTATATTCATCGCCTTCTTCGTACCGAGGTTTTTTCCAAGAAGGAGACACAAGAGGTTGTTGGGAAGCAGGATCTCTTTTTCTTATGGGGGTATGATGTATGAGCACGAAATCAATGCTGCTTTCTATATTCTTCAATGTTTCCTTGAAATCAAGAAGGTGAAGAAGAGGGATGCCGATGACATAATGTGTGGTTGTTTAATTACTTTGATTGCATAGAAACTTGACGTTGATTTGACAGGGCTTGAGGTTGCACCAGGTAGAAACCTGGTAGATATTCAATATCTTCTCTCTACAGGGTTGATCTCGAGGGTTCTCAATTGTGATAATAAGTTCTGTCAGTTCTTCGATGATGATCAATATGTTGACCTTCCAGATCCCGAGCATGTCACCTTAGAGAACAAGGACAACTAGAAAGTCCTACTGGCCACTGATGAGGAGATAGAAACTGCCCAAGCTGCTGATGATACCAAGGCATGCCCTTCAACCCCTTCTGCTTCTTCTGCTCCACGGCCTCCCTCCACTAGCACCCAGATGGAGTATTCCTAGCGATGCCTGATGTTAGACATCTGTATGGCTACATGCAGCAGTGGTTCGATCATATCGACGGCCACCTGGATCAGATGGGCACGCAGTATACTGCGATGCACGATATGGTCCACCACATGGATTCATGGCATATCTCACATGGCCACTACTCCATCCCGCAGCCGTATCAGCCGCCGCCACAACATTCAGAGTCTGCCCTGCAGCCCACTCTGATGGATGTACCGGAGGATGATCTTGTCAGCCAGTTCTTTCAGACTGACCACGGGGGCACTGGCCCCTCTTATTGATTTTCACCCATGACAGGTATCCGGTTGTTACCTTCATGAGCTCGATTGATGCAGTGAGGAAACTACATATTTCAAGCTTGGGGGGTGTAACTGGCCCGTAATGTAGTTTCTATTTCATTTGCTTTTGTCATTTGCTTTTGTTGGTCACGTCAGTCCTTTATTTCAATCTTTTATGTTCATGTTATGTATTTCCCTTCATGGCAAGTTTAGTATGAAATGAGGCTATGGTGATAGAATGAACTTTTGCACCTTGTATGCTCGAACTACCTTGTACCTTATATTTCTTTTGGCCATATGTAAGAATTAGTAAAGAGCATGCATGAATCAAATGGAAAATGAAATTCCCCATGTACATGATCCTGGTTTGTAATTGTAGCTTGAACTCTCAATTTTCACATCTTTGATTGCTAAATACATGTAACAGTCTCAAAATTTTAGCGAATAAACCAACTCTACAACAATGATCAGAATACGAGATACTCTTGACAAACTTTTAGTGCATATACAATCGATTTTTTAGTGAAAAAATTGCAAAAATTATGAATGGAATCTTGTTAACTTAACTTTCTCGTTGACTCCCTTATGTTGTGCAAAAATCTCTTTTATTTTTTATCACTTTACCCAATAAAAGATGGCAAACAACCCACATATCATGCTAGCCTAGTGTGAGTCTGATCCGACAATGATGGTTAGGTGGTATGAAAATCGAAAGAGGGTAAAGATAACACCCCAACCGGTACTCCAAGTGTGCGTAAGCCTAAATTAGCAGCTGAGTTCCAGAATCCCAAAAATCAATTGTCATATCTTTTAAGAAGAGAACTCAACTGAGATTGTTAACGTTAACTAATATTTCATCATAACATCCATAATATCTGGAATTTTTTTTTTGTGTTGCACATCCACTAGTTGTTTGGCTTAACTATCCAAATCCTATTTAGTGTTGTTTAGTTGATTGTTTTGCTTAGTTTGTGACCACCATTGCTAAACTAAACTTCTCTATCTTGGATTTGTAAATTGAAATGATAGCTATGAAAATAAACCTAATGTACATGGTTGATTGAGTTTATTGCATATCTTATTTTCGCTTGGTCCATGCACGAGTTTGAACATTCCTTCATTTGTGTGGATATGCTCTTTTTGCTTGAGGACAAGCAATGATTCAAGCTTAGGGGGATTTGTTGTGTGGTTTCCACATCAACTTTTCACATGTGTTCACTCACAAATTTAGTTCATTTTGTTCTCTTTTAGCCTCTATCCATATCATTCTTGCCACCTTTTTGTTATTTTACTTATCACATGATGTGTATTGCATATTTGCATCAAAGGAATCAAATTAGAGGTTTTCCAACTCAAATTTGTCTTATTTGGGGTTTCTCCGAAGCCTTGCAACATCCAAAACTTTAAAATTGCTGAAACAACAATGACACGACGTGTCTTATTTAAGACACGACGTGCACAATTCCAGATGGCTTATTGCTTCTATCACTGAAGAAAAGTACACATTGTGTCCATAAAAGACACGACGTGTACCTAGGAATTCAGAACTTAGTCTAGCCTTTCTGGAAAAGTACTCGACGTGTATTAAATCAGACATGACGTGTACTTAGGAATTCAGAACTTAGTCTAGCCTTTCTGGAAAAGTACACGACATGTATTAAATAAAATACGATGTGTGTTTCACACAGAAACAACTGCCAGAGACAGGATACACTGTGTCCGGAGAAAGACACGAGGTGTGCCTGTCAGTTTCAACATTTTCAAATACGACTCCTTTCATTTTAAAAGATGAAACCACTATATGGAGCAGTTATCTTGGGTCATAATTCGAAACTCTTTCATCCCAGAGCAAGGCTAGAGCAAGGAGGGCGATTTTGGAGGTGAAAGAAGGTGGTTTATTCCAAAAAGAACCCCATTCTTCTTCTTTTCTTCTCCAAGCTTCTTCTCCAAGGTGCAGAAAATCTTCTCCACTCCACAAAGCTTCTTGGGAGAGAGGTTTGTCTAGTTTGGAGCAGTTCTAGGAGTGAGATTTCATGCTAAAGCTGGAATTCTACTCCTCTTGGGTTACACCTTGGGTTTTCTTAGCTTTTCCTTCTCTAAATCATGTTAAAATCTGAAATTTCTGTGCATTTTCTACTGTACACTATTATGGACGAGTAGTTCCCCCTTTTAGACATGGGAGAGTAGCTCCCATGTCATAGTATGTATGGAACATGACAATTTCGTACTAAATGCTATGTTGCTTATTTTTCCACCCTGGGAGTATCGATTTCTTCATTTCTGCATGTATGGTTGGCCACCTTATGTGTATGTTTTATGCTCTTTTGCTTGATCTGAGAAGATAGGTAGGAGAGTAAGGAGGTAATCTCTTAGAAACTCCTTCTTTACCATGAGAGTGGAAATTATGGAGTTGAGGAGTAGGTTTGTGATCCAAAATGAAATTCATACATGGGAATGTTGAATTGAGTTAGGATCGTTGTACTTGCACCGAGAGGTGAAGTGCAACATACAACTCTCCTTTAAAATAAGTGCTTAGTATGTTTAAATTTCATGCTCCTATTGTATGCTATGATATGTGGATGAAATCCTAAGTCCAAGATACTTCTAATTCTGAATTTTAATCTCTTTTAGTAATCCATTTACTGTTTGTTTAATTCTAAAATTCCAGTCTAATTAACCAACTCACCTTTAAAACATTCTAGATTGTTGAACCTTAGCACTATTGCATTTAATTAGTTTGCTAAAGCTCCTTGTGTTCAATCTCGACTACAACTACTCTCGTATACTTGCGGGAAATAGCTAGTTGAGTAAAAGATCATTCTTATGATTGAAACTCGTTAGTGTAACAAACCAACAAGTACAAAAGTCATTGTGTTTGCATAATACATTGTTGTAACCTACACATAACTTAATGAGATGATACACATGTGCATTTATAAAATGGCGATACGTAGTGCCGATGACACGATGATTTATGCATGTCTAACTAATATTGTTCAAACCTAAATTGGTTCCGAGAAAGTAGAAACGATGTGAATTAAAGTTTGGTTGTTAAACATGAACTTGAAAACCCTAATTAGCTATAAGGGAAACCCTAACCCTAATTATGAGGGGGTTGCAATCTGAATGATTCTCTTTATGGCATGGTGATGATATTTATATGATATTGCTTTTACCATAAAATCCTAACCATGCATGTATTTTGAGATGATGAGCATAACCAGGTTTGAGATATAATGATTTAGCATGATACAGATTAAATAGGCCTTGTGAGCCATGTGATATACTTGTACAACAACTATAATATATAAATGGGTTTGATGACCTAGAGATGATTGTTGCCTAGTAAAAGGTGACACTGTTCAATGATGAACTGAGGGTTTGATACCCAAAATGTGTGATCATGATAATGAAAATGTGGAAGAGATGGGATTCCCAGAAATGTGTTTAAGGGATTGAGATATCAAGATGAGTGCAAGAAGATGTGTTCCAATTATTACATGATTCCTTGAAAAGTATTCCACCTTCTTTATAGAATTTATTTATAATTCATGTTTGTAATTTGATTGATGCTAAAAGATGTAGTAATGCACTTAACTTATCAAGTGGAACTAAAAATGTAGATTGCTCTGGACATAGATCCATTCAGTGTCAGAACTTGATGGATGGTGAAACGAGTTTAACTCGGAGCGCATATTGTTGAATATGCGGGGTGCAAGTTGAGGTATCTCCTTGTATCCTTAACTCATAGGATTGGCTACGAGCCATACCCTGGAGAGAGTATGGTTGAAGACCGTGACTCAATATACATTAAAATTGACTTCGGGCCATACCCTAATAATTAGGATTGGTTACAGACCATACCCTGATACAATCAGGATTGATTATGGGTCATTCCCTAATAAAGGAACAACTACAGGCTACATCTCTCTAGCAAAGAGCATGTATACCCAGGCTAGCTAATTGTAGTTTGACTCATAATGTCACTACCAATATTCTTGTATTGATTGAGGGGTGAGGTTGTGGAGTCTGGCTCTTCCATGAACCTTGTATGACATCAATGCTACCTAATTTAGGTTGGTTGGAGCATGAGCGGTATACCTCATCTCCTCAGGGCATAAGAATGATTGTTGAAGAAAGATGAAATAAGCAATATAGTGTACATGTATATGATCAAATATAGAAACATTGGACGAGGCCTTGCTCTGCTTTTATACTATTTAGTTTATAACAGTTATACATGTTCTTCATATTCCTTTTTAAATTACTAATTGTTATTCTAATCAGTGGCAGGTGTATATTACTACTCTATTTACTTAGTTATCTATGATAATAATAGACTTGGCATAGAGTTATATATCTCACTGGGACTTTTGCCCACCCCATGGGTTAAATATCTTTTAGGTGGACATGCATGCCAAACTAAAGATCAGATAGCTGAGGACCTAAACTAAGAGGAACTACACCTGGTGGATCACAGTATACGAATGGTGTCTAGTAGTAAAGTCCTATGTGTTGTCCGTATACACTCAGGTCCTTGGGGTGTTCTCAATGTGCTCTGATGACTTGATGATCGACCTATGGTTTTTGGCTTGTGTACCCTTGGTGGTATGTATATACATGTGGAACTATTATCTTATGTAACAAGTTGATTGGAAAATAATGTTGTAGCACCTTGAATATATGTTATGAAATGCAAGTGTTGACTCTTGTGAAATAAATCTCAGCTCATGGTGCTATTGCAAATCAATTTTAGATTTTCCAGCGATTTTTAGTAATCCGTTGTTAATGGTTAATCGTGGTCTAAGTTTTGAGTAATATTTCTTTATGTGGAAAAGGGTGTCACACTAGATTTTATTGATAATATCACCACGACTTAATAGGGTGTGACACCTTCTTTCTTACACATTAGTATGTTTCAGGTGGAGTTCAATATGATACACTATCATGATCTCCCAGAGGTCCTCAAACTCTTGGTTTATGTATTTCAACATCAAACACATCGAGGTATC
This sequence comes from Alisma plantago-aquatica, assembly GCA_963693085.1. Lineage (NCBI taxonomy): Eukaryota > Viridiplantae > Streptophyta > Magnoliopsida > Alismatales > Alismataceae > Alisma > Alisma plantago-aquatica. The sequence continues at coordinate 751,564,077 of OY856411.1, read as the reverse complement.
TTAATACTTTTACCACGTTATTTATGTACTTCAATTATGGTATCCTTGAACACTTCAAGAGATTCATGTTCATATTTCATCAAATACAAACTTCCAATATCTATTGATCGCATCAGTAAATATAATGAGGTACTTGTAACTACCTTTATCCTTCTTTCCAAAAGATCTATGTACATCAGTATGTACTAGTCCTAATGGAATAGTCGATATCCTACTACATCTAGTGAAGATGCTTTTGTTATATTGCAAAATAAATAATATATGCATGTCTCTATTGGTTTAATAACCAAAAAGAGTCTAGATAACCATCATATGGATTCTAGAAATGTATTTCTCATCTATGCACTATAAATGACAATGTTATAGGTATTCAATGTCTAAGTTATAAATCCATTCAATATATGTGTCATAGACATATTTGTCTTTACAACTATCAAGTATAGTTTGTGAGACATAGGGAATTGCCATAAAAGATCATATTTTTTAAAATGAAACATAACGTTCTTGTCATACAAAACATATAATGTTTTCATCAATGGCGAGTACATAATAGCAATTCTAATTGTATTATGTGCTCATGAATGACAATTTCCAACTATAGAGGCAGCAACCCTTGCTCTGCATAGTTCTAGCTTACTTCTTCTCAGGTCCTGAGTAGAGATCTCTATCTCCATCTTCCTGAGATCCTCTATAAAGAGGATAGTTCTTTCCAATGTCTAGACATGTGACAATGGTGGCACTTTCTTTTCTTTATCCTTTAAGTGAAACGACATACTCCTTTTACACTTACCCTTCTCCATATATTGAATGCAGAAGACTTGGACTTATGCTTAGCCTCAAAACACTTCTTAGCCTCTCGTTTGCCCTTGGACTCACTTCCGCTGATCATCATCATAGATTTGTTCTTCTTCTTCCTTGCTTTGGCATCAACATGCCAAGCATTTGATAAAATGACTATATGATCCATGCAACACTTCCATACTCACATCTATGGTCAACTCTTGACCTAAGAGAAATATCAGTCATTCCATATGTCCAATCATATTGAGCGCATGGGGTTCTTCTGGATCTTCCTGTGTTAATTTGCACTCAATTAGTGCTTTAGAGACATCATATCTTTTTTGCTTTACATGATTCTTAAGATGTATTACCATCTTGAGAATATCCATGCTATCATGTCATTCATGCAACTCATAGTTCATACAACATAGCATTAGGTATTCAAATGTCTATGTCATCATTAGCATGCTTCCAATAAGCATCCATTCAGCCTTAGGCATATTTGGAGCATGTTTCTCTAGCATTGGTCTATCAAGGACATAGAGATTTCACTCATGGATGAGAAAATTTCTCAAAGTCATTAACCAATAGTGGAATTCTATCCCGTTTTGTCCTTCTTAAGGACTAATTGCAATTTGAACGAGATTGTGTTTGACATTTGATTCTACAAAGAAATATTGCAACTTTTCAAAACATTTTTGATTTGGTTTGATTTGATAAATTTGATGATATTAATTAGGTCTTTAATTAACTATCACTCTCACTATTTTATTTAAATTGATAGCCCTCAACATCAATTCGGAATATTGTAGCGTACAATATTCTAGTGGGCCAGATCCAAGATAATTCAATTGTGGCCTGATCAACACCGCAAACACAATCAATCATCAAGGTAGGAAATTCTTTTCAATTGCATCATATGTAATTCTGGATAGATGATATGTGCAATCCCTTGCCATAATCATTTGCATGCTTCTGGTCCAAATGTTTTGAGAATCACCAATCAAGCCTAACCCAAAAGCTGACACAATAATAATGCACCCCATGGAGGCAGAACCTACATTATTACCATCACATTTCCACGAGATAGACGACGTACCCTGAGGAGGTAGAACCTATGCTTGGTCGATCAAGCTTTTCATGTGGGCCACTTTTGTAAAGCATCTAAGACTTGATATTATCGTTGAGGGAGTTTGTATAAATACATATACTTTATCCAATCACCACATATGTAGTATGTATCATATGCATGCCATAACCACTAATGAGAACATGCAATAAATAAAACACACAAGCGATGGTTATGGCCATACTAATGTAATTCCTTGGAGCCACAATGATTTACTACCACATATGGTCCACATCACATGCAACCTATTATTTGATGAAGATCTTGTGCTCGAACCAATCCAAGTTGATCAGTTCAACTCTTGAACTGGTCATCTCACCTCCTGGTCACTTGGTTGGGCTCTTAAAATGATCATCTGGTTCTCAGGTCCAAGCAGCATCTGGACACCTCCAGCTGGTCGGTTGGGCCACCAGTCGATCGATTCATCTTCCTATCATCTGGCCTCCTTAGTCCTCTAGTCAATCAGGTCATCTCATGAGTTGCTCTTTTTGTCTTTATGCATATCACCATCTCATGTTGAAATATAAATTAAAACTATCATATTTCTTATTACATTGTATATGGAGAAAAATCTCAAGTTACATTCGAGGGGACATAGAAAGAAGATAATTAATTTACATTTGAAAAGGAGAGAGAGTCTCGGTACATAGATCGATTAATAATAGGAATAAATAACCACAACTATGTACACACAGATCTGCGGTTTTGGCCATAACCATGCTTCACATCCACCACCAAAATCGACTTTATGGCGATGCATGTAAATTTCATATATATATAATGTGTGTGTATGTGTGTGTGTATATATGTATATATATATATATATATATATATATATATATATATATATATATATATATATATATATATATATATATATATATATATATATATATATATATATATATATATATATAGAGTCAGGCTAGAATACACTCGAGTGTATCCGGAGCGGAATACACTCACGTAGTTTTTCATGATGCAATATTTTTTTTGAAAATCTAATCTGTTGATCTTATTAAACATGTCATGAACAACTCATGCGCAAAATTTGAGCACATTTGGATATGTATAGCTCATGTTATGAAGACCGCAAAAATTATACATTTCAAATTAGTTTCGCGCATCGATTTTGTTGCCCTTGGATGAGTGACTTACACTCATCGAAATGGGCTCAAAATTTGTATGTAGCTTAGTTATAGTATGACGGTGAAGATCAACGGTTAAAATTTTGCAAAAAATAGTCTTGATATGCAAACACACTTGAGTGTATTCGTGTGATCCGTACACTCGAGTGTATTCTAGCCTAACTCTCTCTCTCTCTCTCTCTATATATATATATATATATATTAGTTTGGATTCTTTATGTGGTGATTAGACAGACGTGTACATAAACTAGTTTAAATATTCGCATCACATGCAATAAATAAATATAGTAAATCTAAAATCCGATCATATCGATTATCCCAAAACATAATTAATTGACGTGGCTCTAATACCACTATAGGAAAATATGACATCAGATAGGAAGTGGAAACAGAAAATTTACTGAAATATTTCCCATTAACCAGTAGATTGCATCAATAACTATGCAATGAGAATGATGGTTTCACAAAGATATACCTGGTCCTGGAGCAAGTCCAACAATAATCCTCGTCGATGTAGATGTGTACTCTGTCTTGGACGATGTCTGTGCAGCTCCTAGTTGAACTCGAACTTGTTTGACTGCTCCTTTAAGGACATCAGACTCAGACAACTGTTGCAGTAGCTCCTCAGATCTTGCCACAGACTGTGAGTTGATATTGCCCTCCTAGAAGCAGCCAAAGGACTCCTGCCTCTAGAGTAGTCCACATGGACCAAATAGAACTCATGTCGTCGTAGCTAGAATGGACATGAAGGAGTTGTCCCTCTCGTTGGTGTACTAGTCACCAACGTGCTTTCCCACAACAATGATACTCAGTTGTTTCTCTCCCATAGCTATCCCTCCCTAGTCGGGTAGGACTTGCTTGGGCTCTCGTGGTTACCACAATCAGAAAGGACAAAAATTGTCATAGAAACTGATTCTCAAATTTCTATGTCGTAGTTGTGTTCTGGGAAGCCCTCAATACCCCTCTATATATAGGAGGGGTTAGGGTCATGGCTCCCAATCCCCAGCCAACATGGGACTAAAGAGGGTGTGGAACAAACCGAAAGATCTTGAATTTTCACAACAATTTTGGAAGTTTCACAACCTGCGTGCGCTAAAATGGTCGTCTCACATGTGAGATTGTCATTTTGCTAAGCAAAACAATCATTTTGCACTTTCCAGTTATGCACATATGTCGGCAATTCAATTCCAATTAATACTCAACTTGACGTTAGAACCAATCCTTTGTGCAATTGATTGCACCCCCAAAATGGGCGTCTAGTGTAAACAAGATGGGCATCTCACACCATCCTAGACGGTCATCTCATACAGATGAAGCGAGCATCTCACAGCCCAGATTAGGCAAAATTCCAACCAATGTACAATACAATCAACCTGACACTTCAAACGACTATCTCAACACTTGAATCGATCTTTTACCAGTCTAGTCAGCTGATCCGTTGCATGAATTAAAATACCTAAACACTTAAGTAATTAATTCAATTATTATTCAAGATCAAACTCCTCTTCTAGATGAGTTCCTATGTGTGTGACCCTATAGGTCTCATATCACGTTGGCAGTGAATGCCCATAACAACTTATGACATCAAAAGTAAAGAGCGGTGCCTAGTCACACATCAATGCTACCCAAGCGAATGGAAAGTTGGGGAGCAAACTCAACCTACATTTTTATGGTGTTATAGTTTTTGTATAGTTCCTTTGTCACTAATATCCAGATTGAACTAAAGGCATGAAGCACTCATCCTCATTATTATTCAATCTTATTCCTTAAACCAGAGCAGATTGCATGAGATATATGTAAGCTCAATATCATATATGGACTCACATGTGTATGGCCATACTTCTATCAGTCTTGCTAATCAATAGGCCTTGGATTCAGAAGGGAAGAGATATGTCGTTTTCCTTAGAGGTAAGGGAAGTGTGACACTGGCAGGATGCATATGAGATGAATGGGGGAGCAAATGGGATTAGTATCTTTAGCCTGCAAAGTGAAGGAAGGGTGTGAAGCTCTTGAGTAGTTGATTGGGGGAGAGAATGAGGGAATATTTAATATTTTATGGGTGACATAATTATAAGGAATGCAAAAGGGGTACTAGATAGAGACACCAAGAAGAGGATTAGAAGAATGTTTAGAGAACATAGACTGAGAGTGTTCTCTATTCTGGAGCCGATGCGGAGGGCATGAACATAATATTTGTGCACTAGCTACTATTTACTTTAACATATATTGCATGGACATATTTCCCACTCAAATAGTCTAGTAAGGCTTGAATTAGATCCTAAGTCCCATGGTTCCAACCTAATCCATCCAATGGATCCACAAACTTCAACATAGTCTTGATTACAAAATTAAGACTGGAACCATCACAATGTCTTAATTGGATCCTAATATTCATATATTTCCTCAATGATACTTTGTTTACTTAAAATTAAAGACTTAATCTATGTCTAGGTATCAAATTCATCAATCACAATCATATCATCTAACTTATCACTCCACTTTGATCTTTACATCATATCCTCGAATGAAATCTGAAAATTTCAAATTAGGGTTTGTTACTAGTAGCCTTTCAACGTTTGATTAATGGTCAAGCTTCAAATATGGCCAAACTTCAAAAGTGCACTTGAAAAGGGTTCTCAAGATTTTGAATGAATTTTGGTAGACTTCTCAATGGGTTCAAGAGTTTTAAAATGAGTGGTGGGCTCAAGTGATGAGACCAAAATTGGGCAACCTTTTCGTGAGGATCATGTCGTAAGATATCTAAAAAAGGTTTCCCAAGCATGAGTTACTTTAGAAGTTATTTTGAATATCCTTAAGGACATTGAGAATATGTAAACAGGGCCTAATGCAACCAGAGTGTAAGGTCAAAAATGGGCATTAACGTACAATAGGATGTGGAAACTTTAGGTAAGATTTTCATATTATAGAGATTGTGGATACTATTTGGCATGCTTTTTTGTTGTTGTTGTAAAATCTAGATGGTAGCACACAATGAATACTTTATGTAATAGTACTAACATGTAACAATATTGAAAGCATGTGAAAACAACAATCCTAGAATGTAAAGTGAGCATCAATCAATACTATAAGATTGAGCTTTCCTTCTTTTAACCCATGAGTTTATATGTGATTTATGTCCCCACTGAAGCATGAAATATATGGGAAGGTTGGTCCTTATCTTCTCTTTGGTGTGGTGGCACCCATTTAGATGGTAACCCAATTAATGCATATATAATTACTACTCCCATTACACCTCATGATTACAATATTCATAATGAGTTGCTAGTGTAGGAGATGCAGGTTTCCTCAAGGCCTTAAGAAGTTAAACATTGCACTGTAGAATTACCTTTACTAACACCATCACACCTTGTCCATGGATCCAACATGAGTGTTGGCACCCATTTCATAGACACATGAGTATGTACGTGTGTAAAGTGCAAGTGTGAAAAAATTGATAATTTCAAGTGCAATCCCATGCCAGAAGATATATCAAAAGGTAGCAAGCAGGAAACCTGTAACATATTGGATTTAGAACCCTACCCTAGAAATTTGATCTTTTGGGTTTAGCCAAGCAAGGTTTGGGTTAGATCTAAAAGATGTTTGGTATAAACCTAATGAGTTAATGCATGAATAAATCACCCTAATGTAACCTAATGTTCTCACATTAATCTTAAGCCAACAATAGACACATAAAATATGTCACATGAGATAATAATGAATTATATACAATTCCGTGCAAGTAATCACATATAATTCTTTTGGTAATAATATTAAGCTGTGGAACATAAATGGATGAGAAATAATGATAATAGTGAAAAAATATGATAACCTAAGTAATATTGTATATTAATGGCCACAAATATTAATTATGACATAATTCATTACAAGGAAACCCTAAAAGTGAAATCTAAGTTAAAAATCATGTTCCTTGACTCCCAAAGTTGTTATGGTCTAGACTTCCCTCTACATGGATCCTTTTGATGTACCCTTACATGTAAGATTAAGATGTTCATTTGTAACCTTATGAGAAATTGAATATAGTCAATACTTTACTTCCGCCGCTATACTTTGGTTGTTTTGAATACTATACATAAGATTTGAAAATTTTACACCCACTCCAACATATCTTTTGGGTGTGTTTGGACTGGAGGTTTTATTCTCCAAATTTTTAGTAGAGATGTGGTTTCACTTCTTTATAGAACCAAAGAAGACATGTAATATTCCCCGCCTCACCAAAACTTATCAATAATTAAGTAAGTGATCATGTATGTAAAAGGAAAAAATCATCTTTCTCATGATGGAAAACATATAGGAATCCCAAAACAAAAAAAACACAACTCAATAGAATATAATAAAGAAACCAGGATAGAATCCCTACTTGAGTCGATGGATAATTTTACCTATGAAAGAAACTCTGCGAAGAGCTAATGTCGACTATGACTGTAAAGCTTGAAAAAAGATAATAAATTTGAATTTTTATTATATGATAAAAATAAGAAAAACTATAAATGAGAGTTTAAATTAGTAGGAAAATGTAAGAAACCCCAAAAATGACTTCACCCGACTGTGGATATGACATTGAAAATATGCCTAAGAAACTGTTACTAACAATCCTATTATGAGTAAGGAAGGTGTTAGACACCCCATGTCTCCCTAATTATCAATTTTGGAATTGTAATCTTGAGTTTTCCAAAAGAAAGTCATTTGGTTGGTTATAAAAACAAAATAAGAAAAACAACACGACTTAGATGTGCAAGTCTTCAGGGACTTACGATGACTGTGGATTTTCTGTTGTCATCACTGAAGATGATAACTTTTATTAAGGTATCACAATCGCCTTAAGATCTCCCATAGTAAAGATCCATCCTGATGATTGGGATGAGCTGTGAGAAATAGAAAGAAGTGGGAAAGAATAGATGATGAGATCAAGTGAGATATGAGTGTCTTTGTGGTAACCTCAATGTGTAAAATTCACATCTTTCTATTAAGACACATTGAGAAAGAGTATTGACTTATGCGCAAGACACACTCTTTTTAATCATATCAAGCAAGTAGACATAAAGTCAAAATAACTAATCATCTGTGTGATATGATAATGAATAAGAGAATATAGATTAGAGATTTTATTAGGTTGAACAAGCAAGATAGATAGGCAATTAGCATACACGGAGAACAAATGGATGACAATCAATAAAATAGGGGTGTCAAAAAATCATGATCACGTCGATTCTGGGTCAAAAAAGTCCCGTCGGGATTGTTTGACTGTCAAATCCACATCTGACCCCAGAACCAAATTTTATTTATATCTTTCCACCCTAACCAATCTAGATTGAGAAATTAGAACTAGGAAGCAAACCTAGACCCATATTTGCACATATTTTTTGAAAAATGAATTCTCCGATAGAATTATCCATATAATTGTACATCATTTCATTACATAAATGAAACCAACAAAGTGTCAATAATTATAAAATCATGCAATTGTGATATTCTTTTTCCTTTGCTTATATTGGAAAAAATCATACCGATTGTTAAAACATCAGTATTGCCTAAACATAAATAAATCTCAACACAACTGTGACATCACATATGTCATGCTAAAACAACACATATAACACATCAAAATTGTTGCAACATCACATATATCTTATCAAAATAACACATAGATCACATCAAAATATACAATATCAAATCAATTGGGATGATTATACTATACCAAAAAAATATTTCTTGTTGGGTTTTATGTGGTCAGAGTAGGCAGTGAATTTTTTTTACTTGACCATAAACCCATAAACACCAGATCACATCAACATCTATGTAATGGGAAGGATGGTTTTAGTAAGATATACTTGGTCCTAAGGCTTGCTCAGTGACAATACCTCACAACTAGTATGATCTTCAACCACCTGTCTTCGACGATGTTTGTGCAACTCCTGGTTTTGACCCATACTCTGGTTGACTATCGTCCTCCTGAGTGGAAGAAGTCTCCCACCTATATAGACAGTCTACATGGACTATCGGGAACTCTAGTCATCCTAAAGAATGTACTAGAAGGAGTTGTCCCCTTTTGTCAGTGTACTAGTCACCGACACACTCTTCCACAAGCATTTGCTTTTCTACAGTTGTCTTTTCCTCAGTGTCCCTCCCTAGATGGGTAGAACTTTCTTGGGCTCTCTCAGTTACCACAACCAGAGAGGATAACAAATTTACATAGTAACTGATGTTATGAGTTGTGTTTCTGGAGAAGCCCCATGTACCCCTCTATTTATAGTAGAGGGAAGGGTCAGGGTTCCCAGTCTGTGCGGGAGTAGAAGGGTCCAGAATTTCCACGAACAATTAGCACTTTGGCAGGCAAACCGGTCAATTCATAACTGAAACGATCATTTGGCAAGGTGAGCCGATCAGTTCACTTGTGAACCGGTCGGTTGGGAGTGTGAATCGGTCATTTCACTTCCCAAACTTGCCCACACTTGACTTTCCTTGTTCATTTTTAATTAACATAAATATTAATTCTTGTCCCAATCGAATTGAACAAGTGAAACAGAAAACTTTTTCTCACAAATCGAGACAACCCAACACTGCTCGCTTGGACAGCTGAACCGATTGGTTCACCGGAGTGAACTGGTTGTCTCACTGACCATGAGCCGATCGGTTCACCTAGTGAACCAGTCGGTTGGTGGTCCAAATTGTGTAGAATATAGTGAATTCAGTTCTCAATCAATCTGACACTCAAACCAGTTGGTTCAATACTTGAACTTGATGATTATGAGTCAAGTATATTGATTGAATGTTTTATTGAGTACCTAAACACTTTAGTAATCAATCCAAATATTATTCATGGATAAACTCTTCTTCCAGGTTAATCCTATGTGTGTGACCCTATAGGTCCCATTTCACATTGGCAGTGAATGTCCATAACTAGCTTATGACATCATAAGCAAAGAGCGGTACCTAGTTGCACATCAGTGTTACCCAAATGAAAAGGAAAGTTGGAGAACAACTTTCAATCCTACAGTCTGTGATTGGTGTTTTAGTGAATGTTAATTCCTTTGTCTCTGATATCTTGAATGAACTCAAGGCATGGAGTCGCCATCCTTTCAACGTTCATTCATGTTTCTTGAACTAGAGCAACCTGTCTGAGATATGTGTGACATCAATATCATATATTGATTCACATGTGCATGCACATGCCTTTCTCAGTCTCACTTATCAAGTGGCCTGGACATCATACTCCCTCAAGAGGGACAAATCCCATATCTATCACTCATAGTCTATCTCATGCGTCAAATCCACCCAATCATCACCGTTATAACAACCCATGTTTCAGGACTGCATTTGATGATGCCAAAGTGTACCCAATCACATTCTACAAGTGCAGTGATTTCAGGTCTAAGAATCACAATCACCACCATCATTATGAGAGATGACTCTAACTACCATGTCATGGTTCCATGTATCACTCTCATGGTGGGTTTGTCCGATACACTGTTCTCCAACATGTATCTGTGTGCTTGGTTTGATATCATATTCATGACTAATGAGACACTGTCATCAACCAACACACACTCTAGTCTTGATGTGTCATTGTTGTCTATCAACCTTCCATAATGACATCTAACTAGGGACATAACAAGAATGTACATACTCTTAAAATCCATATGATCTCATTGTTCAGGTCCTCAACCTGAAGACATATGTCATTGAGTGTTGTCATTCTTTAGACATTCATTCTGCCCATCATTTATCTCATAATCGATTGAGCTATAATAAATTGGAAGCTTGCCTTTGATATTTATCAAATCAATCAGAATATATGCCAATCCAATCATCATATGATTGGCTCTCTGGGGAAACATACCAGCAGACTCGTACTTTCACTTAGAGCCAATCACCTTTGAATCATATTCTTAGTGATCTCTAAACATGTCCCACATGTTTCTATTACACTAGTGCTATTCCAATGAGTTAGCAACACTTTGCTTTAGTCACTATATTGCATGTTTCACATATCCTCACTGTACAACATTTTGTATGAGATGGAGTTGCCATAATATGCTATCTGATATTCCTTGCATAACAATTAGCTCCATTGTTTGACTTAGTATTTCTACTCTGTCATCTTTGGTTGGAATATCTATAAGTTCATCTGTATGAACTTCTAGATCCATATAGTATCCTATGCTGTTCATAACACAAGGATACTTGACATTCCTTTTAGAATTAAATGGCTTTTAATTTTACTTGGAACGTTTCCATTTAACATCATATATTCACTTTTATATCTTGAATATAACTTTTATATTTTGCATTTTGCAATCATTTTTCTATCATTTTAGAAGCTTGCATCAGTGTAACTCATTTACACTCAACTCTTCCTTTTATTACCATAGAACTAATCCTTTAATACTTCATAAGTACTTAAATAAGTTCTTTATGGAATTCCAATGACTCTCACTAGAAGTAGATAGACATCCACTCATCATGCCCATTACATACGAGATAACTGGATGAACATATCATATTGTCATGTCTAATACATACAAGATGATGAATGCATATGTATTTTCTTATCATGTCTGATACAAACAAGATAATGGGATGATTACATACATGATAGATCTAATTGTGAATGCTTAAGACATCTATCTATGTGTTCCTATTCTTCTTAAGAATTTGGGACACTAGGCATCTTGAGAGACTAACTCCATATAATATGGACAAGTTTTCTCCCACTAAGTCTGTACATACTGAACCCTTCAGTACAGACTGCCAATGTATGCTCTCTCTTATCAGGTCAAGAGAATTTTGAGAACTATCTCTATAGATCTCTATTCCTATCACATAGGACATTTCTCTTTATTCCTTTAAAGAAGATATTTCCACACCAGTTTTGTTTTATTCCTCATCATCATGTGGAGTATGAATACACTCCCACTAAATCTTTGTAATCACAGATCCCTTCTTTATTTTGATATATCAGTCAAACCTTTTGATTATATAATCAAAATAAAGACTCCAATTCTGAAGTGCTTGTACTTAATCAATCATATTGATTAATCTCTTGTAACTTATAGACTGCATTTGCATTAACGGAATTATAAAACCCTTCAGGTTGTTTCACGTACACAGCCTTATGTTATTCCTTCTAGGAATGCGATTTTAATATCCATATGCCAAATATTGTAGACTTCAAGTTCCAATAACAAGCATGATCCCATAGCCACTACAATTGGTTAAATAAATTTATCAGGTTCAACACCTTGAACTCACTTGAATTCATCTCAACCAATCAACTCTTTAAATGTCATCCATGTTAGTCTTAACTCTTAAGACCCAATTGCACTTATGGGTTTTATCCCTATAAGTGATACCATTAAGTTCATACTGTATTTGGTTCACATGGAAGCCATTTTGGATCTTATGGTTTCAAACCATAACTCAAAATCTGGTTCCTCAACATCATCTAGATAGATTATTGGCTCATCATCATATGGCCAATTCATCACCTTTGAGTTTGTATAAAATCATTATCCATCAATCTTAAGGTGTTATGTACTAGATATATGAGGTGTATCTGTTACATAAGGAATTTGAAATTCCAAAACACTTGTGATTCTTGATCTCCTTGTTTATTTAGTGTAAAGCATGTTCTTTTAGAAGAATTCTAGATTATTAGTTATTTGTTTGATGACCATGCTCTTACAATTTTGAGTATGATTCCTCCTTTTATTTAGACATCATTATGCCTTAATCATGAGTTCTCTATGATACACTATCATAGTTACTCACAAGGTCCTCAAAAATTTGGTTTAAGTATCTCGTTCATTGATCATATCAAGAATTAATACTTTTTTATCAAGTTTGTTCTTCATTTATGATACTCTTGAACATTTCAAGATATCCACATATGAAGTATTAGCACTTACTCCAATAGGTATGTATATACATCAATATGTATTGTACCTAATAGAATAGTCATTATCCCACTACATATAGTGAAGATTGACTTGTCATCATGCCCAATAAATAATACATTCATATCTCTTAATGGTTCATTAACCAAGAGAGTCTAGTTTATCCATCAACATGGAACCTAGAGATGAATTTCTCATTCATTTGTTTATATGATAATGCTAATTGATTGTTTGAGTCATCATTAACTTTTAGGTATCATTTATTTTATCTTATGCATATTAAGTACTATAAGATAAATAAGTCATTTGCCATAAAAGATCATATCTTTGAAATTGAAACATGAACTTTATTGATAGACATCCTTGTCATTACAAGATGCAAAAATAAAGTGTTTCTATTTATTGGAAAAATGAAATAGCAGTTCATAACTAGATTACATGCCCTTTGGGCCGAAATAAACTAAAAGGTACTACTATCTATGGCAGCAACACTTGCTCCAATGTTGATGAGTGTTCCTTTGTGGTCCTTTCATAAAGGCCATCACTTCTTTTCAGATCCTGCACATTAGATATGTTCGATCTATATCTTGGTATCATATACCTAAGATAAAGAAGCATTTTGAGTTTATTTCATAATACATGAGGTGGAGACTTCCATCCCCTCCTTCTTCTTTAGTTCATCTATGTAGAGAGGGCAATTTCTTTTCCAACGTCCGGGCTCATGACAATGGTGACATTTGCCTCCCTTGTTCACCTCTCCCTTGGCTTTGAGAGTTGAAGATGACTTAGGTTGCCAGCTAGTATCAGAACCTTTCTTTGCTTTGCCCTTTCCCTTGCCTTTAGAATTTCCCTTCTTTCTGCTGACCATTATCACAGATTTGGGTTTTGTCTTTCTTCATCCATGCCTCAGCTGTCCTTAACATGCCCAACAACTCTGTCAGTGGCCTGTCAAAGTTGTTCATGTTGTAGTTCATCACAAACTGACTATAAGATTCTGGAAACGATTGTAGTATCACATCAATAGCCAACTCTGGGCTCAGAGGAAATCCCATTCGAGTTAGATTCTCTACATACCCAATCATCTTGAGTGTGTGGGGCCCTACTAGATCTCCTTCTGTCATGACACACTTGAACAATGCCTTGGAGACATCATATATCTCTTATCATGCATGGTCTTGATACATGTTCTTGAGATGTTGAACCATCTCAATGACGTCCATGTTCTCATGTTGTCTCTGCAACTCATAGTTTATTGAGTACAACATCAAGCACTTCACACCAATGGCATCCTCAATATGCTTCTTGTAAGCATCCCTTTCAGCCTTTAGTGTAGTGGGAGCAGGTTCATCTGGCCCTGGTGTATCTAGGACATAGAGCTTTCACTCTTGAGTGAGAAAAATTCTCAACGTCCTAAACCAGTCATGGAAGTTGTTCCCATTTAGCTTGTCCTTCTCAAGGACCGATCACAATGAAAAGTGATTGTTTTTGCTAGCCATTTATTCTACAAAAAGGAAATTTGCAATTTTAGTCCAAAACTCTTTTGGTTTGATTTGATTTGAAGATTGATGATATATTTAGGTCTTTAATTAATTATTTCTCCCACTATTTTGATCAAATTGATAGCCCTCACCATCAATTCAGAAGATTACATCGTACAACCTTCTAGTGAGCCAAGATCCAAAATAATTGAGTTATTACCCGACCAACGCCATCGTGCATAATCAATTATTAAGGTAGGTAACATTTACCAATTGCATCATATGCAATTCTTGGATAGATGATATGTACAACTCTTTGTCATAGTCATCTGCATGCCTCTAAGTGCTTAATCTCATTAAGACCACTTAGTTAAGCCTGACCCAAAAGCCAACATGATAGGAGTGCACCCCACTTGGCAGGCCCACACAACTACCATCACACTTCCACGAGATAAAAAACACACCACCCTTGGGATGCCCATGCTTGTCGATCAAGCTTTTCATGTTTGCTGCTTATGGAAGGAATCTAAGACTTAATATTATATTGAGGGGCTTTAATATGCTTATATATGCATATATGTATCCAATCACCACATATATAGTATGTATCATATACATGCTATATACCACAAACAAAAACATGCAATAACGATAAAGCAATAATTATGGCCATCCTATTATAGTTCCTTGGAGCCACAAGGAACTACGATCATCTAAGGTTTACATCACATGCAACCTGTTGTTGATGAAGATCTATACTTAGGTTGTTCCGAGTTGATCAGCTCATCCTATGACTGATCGACTTGCCTCCTAGCTGGTCGGTAGGTTGTCACCAACCGATCATCTGGATCCTCCAGACGGTCGGTTCACCAGGTCGTCAGGTTCCTCCTTAGGCCAGTAACTACTCCTCAGTCAGTCATCTCGGTCTATCAAGCAATCATCTTCAGTCCTTGTCATAACAACAAATAAAGCTAATCCTATTCTACATAATCTTTGTGAAACCTTGAGTTACATTTGAGGGGAGCAAAGGTAGAAGAGAATCTCGAGTTATCGTGAGTTACATTTAGAATAGAAGAAGAGGGCTCGGTGTGCAGACTGAGATGCAAACAACCATAACCAATCCACACACATCCACATAGGGTTTATAGGCCATAACCATGCTACAAATCCACCATCAAACTGTTTTAGGGCGACACGTATCGATTTCATATATACCATATCATATATGTATATATTAGTTTGGGATCATGTGGTATTAATCATATATTCACATTAGTCATTTAAATATTCACATTGTATGAAATAAAAAAAAGATGGTAAAACCAAAATTCGATCATATTGATTATTCCAAAACATAGAGTATTGACGTGGCTCTAATACCACATGTGGGTTTTACATGGTTAGAGTAGGCAACCGAAACATAAATTTTACTTGACCATAAACCCATAACCAGTAGATTGCATCAACATCTATTTAATGGGAAGGATGGTTTTAGCGAGATATACCTGGTCTTGAGGCTTGCTCGGTGACAATACCTCACAGTTAGTGCAGTATTCAACCACCTGTCTTCGACGGTGTCTGTGCAACTCCTAGTTTTGACCCAGACTGCGGTTGACTGTCGTCCTCCTGAGCGGCATAAGTCTCCCACCTCTATATATAGTCTACACAGACTACTGAGAACTCTAGTCATCCTGAAGAACGGACTAGAAGGAGTTGTCCCCTTTCATCGACGTACTAGTCACCGATACACTCTCCCACAACCAGTTGCTTTTTAACAGTTGTCTTTCCCTCACTGTTCCTCCATGGATAGGTATAACTTACTTGGGCTCTCTCAGTTACCACAACCAGAGAGGATAATAACTTTGCAGAGCAACTGATGTTCTGAGTTGTGTCTCTAGAGAAGCCCCATGTACCCCTCTATTTATAGTAGAGGGCATGATCAGGGTTCCCAATCTGTATGGGAGTAGAAGGGTTTGGAATTTCCATGAATAATTTGCACTTCAGTAGGCGAACAAATCGTTTATAATTGAAACAGTCATTTGGCAAGGTGAGCTGATCGATTCACTTGTGAACCGATCGATTGGGAGTGTGAATCGGTCGCTTCACTTCTCAGACTTGCCCACAATTGACTTTTCTTGTTCGTTTCTAATTAGCACAAATATTAATTCTTGTCCTAATCGAATTGAACAAGTAAAATAGAAAACTTTTTCTCACAAACTGAGACAACCCAACACTACTCGTTTGGACAGCTGAACCGATCACTGACCATGAGTCGATCGGTTCACCCAGTGAACTGGTCAGTTGGTGGTCTAGATTGTGCAGAACATAGTCAATTTAGTTCTCAATCAACCTGACACTCAAATCAGTTGGTTCAACACTTGAACTTGATGATTCTGAGTCAAGTCTATTGATTGAATGTTTTATTGAGTACCTAAACACTTTAGTAATCAATCCAAACATCATTCATAGATAAACTCCTCTTCTAGGTTAATCCTATGTGTGTGACCCTATAGGTCCCATTTCACGTTGGTAGTGAATGTCCATAACTAGCTTATGACATCATAAACAATGAGCAATACCTAGTCGCCCATCAGTGCTACCCAAGTGAAAAGGAAAGTTGGAGAACAACTTTCAATCCTATAGTCTGTGATTGGTGTTTCAGTGAATGTATAATTCTTTTGTCTTTGATATCCTGAATGAACTCAAGGCATGGAGCCGTCATCCTTTCAACGTTTATTCATGTTTCTTGAACTAGAACAGACTGTCTGAGATATGTGTGACATCAATATCATATATTGATTCACATGTGCATGCACATGCCTTTCTCAATCTCGCTTATCAAGTGGTATGTACATCATACTCCCTTAAGTGGGACAAATCCCATATCTATCACTCACAGTACATCTCATGCGTTAAAGCCACCCAATCATCACCGTTATAACAACCCATGTTTCAGGACTGCGTTTGATGATGTCAAAGTGTACCCAATCACATCCGACGAGTGGAGTGATTTCAAGTCTAAGAATCACAATCACCACCATCAGTGAGAGATGACTCTGACTACCATGTCATGGTTCCATGTGTCACTCTCATGGTGGGTCTGTCTGATACTCTATTCTCCAACATGTATGTGTGTGCTTGGTTTGATATCATATATCATGACTAATGAGGCACTATCATCAACCAACACACACTTTAGTCTTGATGTGTCATTGTTGTCTATCAACCTTCCACAATGACATCTGACTAGGGACATAATAAGAATGTACATACTCTTTGCATCCGTATGATCTCATTGTTTAGGTCCTCAACTTGAAGACATACATCATTGAGTATTGTCATTCTTTAGATATTCATTCTGCTCCATCATTTATCTCATAATCGATTGAGCTAGAATAAATTAGAAGCTTGCCTTTGATATTTATCAAATTAATCGGAATATATGCCAATCCAATCATCATATGAGTGACTCTTTGGGCATACATACCAATATTTCTACCATATCATAACAACATTTGTATAACAAAATGCGTAACCGACGCTACATAACATATAAGCAAATTCTAAAGTAATAGGAATATCATGCAAAAAAAAAACAAACATAACACATCAAATAAATAAAATATGTTGCGACATCACATATATTATACTAGTATAACACAATGTCACTTCAAAATATAGTATACATTTCATAAAGATATTTATATAAGTAGGTCTTTAGAATCTAATTTTGTCCAATTTCTAAATGTGACCCAACCCGATTTAGATACGGACAAGTAATCTTAAACCTGGAACTAACCCAGAAAGTAACAACTAAAATTCAAACATGGTTTTTTCTGTATAGGATACGATGGGGTTTACGGGTTTGCACAAATTTGACAACCCAATAATGAGATGAAGATGCAGTTGATGCGATCTGAAAATAAAGATTGAATGAATGATTATTTGTTTAACTAAATCTAGATATTCAGACACCACTTTATCATTTTCAGCAGCCTTTTGATGTACTACAATTATTATTATAGAAGGAGGATCTTCTAGATTCTATTCAGCGTATCAGAATGGGATACTTGCCCTCTAGATTCAGGGGAGTCAAAAAGGATGTTGGTTGACAGTAAATATAGGGAATATTAATATTTATTGGTGAGGGTCGACAGTTCATCGTTGGGAAAAAAGTTTCAACAAATCATGTATATGAAATAAAAATGTGATTTATCCCATGAAGGGGACCTTGCAAAATGGCAGTTTCTATAGGAGGGACTAATGGTGGGATGTGTCTCGATGCAATTCTTTCGCCGAGTTGTCCCAGGGTAGAAAACTTGATTTTCCTGATCTTCTCTTTCTAGAACTTGTGAGCGTATTTTGAATAAGAATTTTGAGTTAGATTGTAAAATCATAATATTGAGCAATAAAACTTCAACTAAAAAAAAAGGAGACATAAGAGAGATGAAAAATTAAGGAATAAGACTTCTCTTTTTTCTTTTCTTTGTCAAAAAGAATATGAATTAAATTAAGTATCCACTTCATTATTGATTATTGAATAGAGATAAAATGACAATAGTTTCTAATCGGGATTGGATGTGAATATTTTATTCATTGATAATCCATTTGGCCAACTTAGGAACAAAAACTTATAAAAATCTCAATTAAAGAATAAATTACACTTCATTCCAGAAGACATTTTCTATTCTTGAATCCTTGACAAGTGATAAATAGATGAAATGGGATATATTAAATTAGCAAAAAATATGAGAAACACCGTTAGCCAGAGAGTAAAATTGATATTATCGTCTATTGAATGACCCAAAAATAGGGTACTAACACTTTCAAAACGTCATGCTAATCTATATCTATATGGACGTCAATATAGTATATTGTGCTAAGCATGAGAATGGGATCAACAATGCATTCAATTTCCTTTGTTGATTCCTCTAACTGGTGATTACAATCCCGGGGTGGCTCCACCATTCCCACAAAAGAAACACGTTTTTTCAGAGGATAAACTGCAAACAACTCAGATTGATTGAGAATTACTTACATAGTTCCTCGAGTTACAAGGACTTGTCATGTAGTTTACATCAGGATTAATTGAATCCCCAAAAACAGGCAGCGATAAAATTCACCATCCGGTGCAAAGCTAGGTTAACATATTGCAAACTTGTCGTACCTGTAGTAGTTCCAGTGGCCACGTCGGATAACATATTACAAGGACTTGTAATATCAGGACTTGTCATGTAGTTTACATCAGGACTAATTGAATCCCCAAAAATAGGCAGCGATAAAATTCACCATCCGGTGCAAAGCTAGGTTAACATATTGCAAACTTGTCGTACCTGTAGTACTTCCTCGAGATGTTGATCAACACAGGATTCGGCTGGTTCGAAGCAAAGCTAGGTTAACATATTGCAAACTTGTCGTACCTTTCCAGTGGCCACGTCGGATGATCTCCAAGGACGCCAAAAGGAAATTCACCATCCGGTGCTCCACCTTGCTAAAATTGATGTGGGTGATGGTCTGGATCCACGCCAACCTAAGCACAAAGTTGAGGGCCTGAATACCAAGACATGCAAGTTAATGATGTGTATATAAATAGGGAATAGTGATGATTAACAAATGAAAATAGAAAGAAAGATATGAACAAGGTATAATTACAATGGACACGTAGTAGATGCTCTTGTTCTTGAGCACCGGCTCGTCTCTCAACCAAGGGTGCCTCGCTTTGCGGTTGAATAAACCCCAGTCCTTGACAAAGTCCCAGTAGAGCTGGTAAGCATGACCACTGCCAGACACGTCGGGCTGGGGTCGACGGCGTACTTCATCCTGGCAGCGGCGACCACCATGGCGGAGATGTACTTTCCCGAGTTGGCCATGTGGTTCAGATCATAGCCTTCCTCCATATATCTCCGCAAGCACTGTTGTGTAACATATGGCGCAAAAGCAAGAAGCTCAGATAATGTTTGGAGTACAATCTATATAAGGAAGAAAAAAAAATTAAAATAGCACATTTTGAGGAAAATAATTTGATAGCATCCTTCAAAAATAATTTTCAAAGTAGCCCATTTTAGAGAAAAATGTCACTTGAATTGATGCTTTTCTGGTCAAAGTAAAAAAACACAAATCAAATTGGAACATTCCACCAAAATAAAAAAAATAAAAAAATAAAAACAAAGTAAAAATACCAAATGAATTGGTGTTTTCACCTACATGTTAGGTGACTGCGCCAATTCAGTTGGCGTTTTTGTCTTTTTTTTATTTTTTATTTTTTTGTTTAAAGCTCCAATTTGCATGGCGTTTTAGTTAATTTGACCTGAAAAACGTCAATGCAAGTGGCATTTTCCTGGGCTACTACTTCCAATGGGGTGCTATATTCGGAATTATTTTCCTCAGTGCTATTTTGAATTTTTTTTTTGCAGGACACGCGATGAATGAGGCGGTTGCAGGGCTGTAATTAATCACCTGCGTTGCCCGCCAGTAGTATGGGAGGAAGGATATGATGTAGGACAAGAGCTTGTAATGCCTGCTCCTGCTGCATGTCTCGTAAGGAGGCCGCTTGAAGCCTCCGGCCATGGGGCGCCGATTCACCGCTACGACTGTTGCTGGCCTGTGAAACTGCCCCATTAATATTTTTTAGAGGTGGGTTTTTAGTATAGATGTGTGGTTGGAATTGGCTGGAACAAGATTTGTAACAGTAAGATGTAACAGTGAATCTGACGGCCCAGCCATGAAGAAGCATGCCGTGAACTCCATGTGCCTCATCAGAGGGATCTGACGTACAGATCTATCATTTAGTATAGCTAAGTTAGAGATATGAAAGTGAGGCGGTAAATATCAGTTTGTGAAGTGAACTGGCTTGTGAGTTTGTCAGCCATGAAGAAGTCGACCATTAATATACGATAGAAAGGGGACAGCACAATGTTTCGCATGACCCGTAGGAAGCACATGCGTGTGGAGCGGTAGGCAACGTTGAAGGGACAGAAGAGTAGCACGATGAACATCTGAACAGCAAAAATGACAATGTTAGCCCATCAAGTGAAATATTGAAAATTTGAAGTGTTATGAAACAATGCGAGCTAGATCGTATGTTCATACCAGTAATAGTATTCCAGGTATGGCGTCCACGCGGTGCGGCGAGATGCCGGCCGAGACGAGGAGGAGGTGTATCACCATAGCGCCGACGACGGTGGTCATTAATCCAGCGGAGATGAGGAAGGCGTCCTGGTGCTTGAGGGCCGTGTGCGGGGAGAACTCGAAGATGAAGTTGTTGTTGATCTCGTGCTCAGCCATGCGAAGAGGTTGCAACCGTACAGGAAGATGTGCAGGTTCAGCAAGGCAAACGTACTGTTGGTTTGTTGACCCACATTTTCTTAAGTTAATTTCTCAAATAAATAAGTATTTAGCGAACTGATTAGTCAATTGAATATTCAGGAATCGCACCTGAAGATTGGATAAACGGTCTCCATGTAACTGTCAGATTTGGAGGAGAAGATCCCGGACAGGTGAGCCAGTATGACGTACACACTGAACAGTGTCACAAAACTGCCAGTGAAAAGCCCTGGTAATTCATTTGCCGTCAGTTTGATTATGACCTGGTATAAGTAGTAGATGGGGTATATCGTATAGATATGCAAATGCGGGGATATACCCATGAAGAAGGTGATCATGTGGGAGTCCTTTGGCTGTTGAGGCCGCAAGAACTTCATTGCCTTCTTCCTGTCGTTGCCGGCGAAGTTCTTCGTGAAGATGACCTCAATCTCATCCCCCAACTTCACCGCCTGGGCAACACAACCCGGTCAGTCCTTGATTATTCTCACTACGTACGTCAAGATCAGAAACAAGCATGCCATTGGTTCCCAAAACTGTTAGTCATGCAACCGGCGGTCTACTTTCAGAATCTACATAAAATACCTCGTATGACCTAAAATACGCGGTAATTTATCACACCTCGTAATTTAGGAAAAAAACCAAACTAACCTACTTTTACTAACTTATTTACCACACTAACTAGTTTCTAATATATTTCTCAAATAATCTAGTTGAATCAGAAAAAGAGAATGCCGTCGGCACATGGTGGGCCTATCTTTGGAGACGCGAGTCTATTTGGCGTCTTCAAGGAGAAGCTGCCACGTGGAACGCCGACATTCAATTTGTTTAATTTTTTTTCAATAATATGATACCATGTATGATTTGAATAAACAACAATAACGCTAATTGTTGTTATGCGACTAATTATTTGTCTATGTTGAGTTATATATATATTATTTGAATATAATTCAAAATATTATATAATTTGATTTACATGGAAAATAATATAATAAATTAAAAATATAATATATATGACACATAATTGATATGTTAAATATATGATATACGTTTATATTTTTGTATTTAAATATAAATGATATATTTAATAATATATATTTTTAAAATTTTGTATTCATATTTATCTGCTAATCGGATATATTGTATTATATAGAAACATTTATATCAAATATTATTGTAGTCTATATAGAATATATGTGATTAATTATTACATGCATATATTAATGAAACCAATTTTTCGTATAAAAATATTAAGAAAAAATATGTATTGAAATATTTTTATAAAAATCAAACATAAATTACTTGCACATTATTTGGAAAATATATATGTTTCCAAATTTCTTAGTTTTAAAATCACAAATCTATAGTCGCTATAATTAATTAAAAAATATACCCTAGAAATATTATGTAATGTGAATCAGAAAAATTTAAATAAAACTACTATATTCTATTATACAATATGAATAATGTTATTTTTAATATATATCATATATTATTTGATTACAATTTAAATAATTATCCTCTAAATAGAAAATAGTACAATAAGATTAATAATATAATACACACTATATATATATATGACATGTAACTGATATGTTAAATATATAGTTTACATTTATATTTGTGTATTCATATATAATAATATATCATTACGATTTTTGCATTCATGCTAAATAGATATGCTATTATATTATTCAGGAAAGCATATTCTAAATATTAATATATTCTGTATAAGGAATATATAACTAATAATTACATGCATGTATCACCGAAGTGATTATTTATTTAGAGAAATGTCAAGAAAAAAATCTTTTAGTATACATATTAGATATAATTTTCAATATATATAATCATTTAATATATGAAATAGCAAAAAAAAATTGACATTTACTAAATGATAATATAACCATATTTATTTTAAAATATATTTTATTAATATGTGTAAGCATATATAATCATTGTTCATATTGTATAATAGAATATAGTAATTTTATTTAAATTTTTATGATTCACATTACATAAGATTTTAGGGTATTTTTTTACTTAATTATAGCAACTATATATTTGTAATTTTAAAACTAAGAAATTTGGAAACATATATATATTTTCCAAATAATGTACAAGTAATTTATGTTTGATTTTTATAAAAATATTTCAATGCATATTTTTTCTTAATATTTTTGTGCCAAAAATTGGTTTCATTAATATATGCATGTAATAATTATTCACATATTTTCTGTATGAACTATAGTAATATCTGATATTATATCTTTCTATATAATACAATATGTTCGATTAGCAGATAAATATGAATACAAATTTTTAAAAAGATATATTATTAAATATATTATTTATATATAAATACAAAATTATAAACGTATATCATATATTTAACATATCAATTATATGTCATATATATTATATTTTTAATTTTATTATATTATTTTCCATCTAAATCAAATTATATAACATTTTGAATTATAGTCAAATAATGTATGATATATATATATATAATTCAATGTAGACAAATAATTAGTTACATATCAACAATTAGAATTATTGTAGTTTATTCAAACAGTACATGGTATCATAGTATTAAAAAAAATTAAACAAATTTGAATATCGTCACCCCACGTGGCGGCTTCTCCTTGAAGACGCCAAATAGACTGGCCTCTCCAAAGAGAGGTCCGCCATGTGGCGACGGCTGTCACTTTTTCTGACTCAAACTAGGTTATTTGGGAAATATGTTAGAAACTAATATAATATGGTAAATAAATTAGTAAATGTAGGTTAATTTGGTTTTTTTTTTCATTTATCGAACTTTTATTGGTATTATTCTCGGTACGTGAGATCCGAAAAACACTAAGCACTTCAGTACGTATCAACCAAAAAGCTGCACGAAGCAGTACGGCAAATAACATTGGAGGGCATCTTGTAAGCATTGATACCTAAGAAACTCAGGCCTCAGGTCATATATGTATCACGTACACGTACCTTCTCCGAGGTGACAAAGTGGGATCTTTTCACCTTGTGCAAATAACTAGCCGATTCTTGCCTATCCGCCACCTACATGCAACAGCATAAGACCGAACAGCATCAGACAGTGTTGATCCTATTTGATAATGTTTTGGAAAGGCACGCCATTTTCTTATATATACTTGATATTAGTTAGTACTGACGTGCAAGATGCAATATAGTCCGGAAGCCAGCTTTTGCTGATTCACGACATACCTTATCGAATTTTTTCAAGATCTTTCTGAACGCCATGATGTTGAGCGAGCTGGAAATAGTAACCATAAAGAAGAAAGCAGGAGTCAGCATCGTTCGGAAAAGTAGATTAGCAATAATAATAGGAAAAAAAACTTAAACGACACATTTGCCAATTTTTATTACCGAAATGATTTTTGAACTTATTGTCCAAAATGACACATTTCTAGAGCAATGCGTCCCCTACTGGGATGCATTGCTCTCACACGAGGCAATGCGTCCCGCTTTGTGGGACCAATGCGTCGTGCGCGGAGACGCCCCCAACGGCTAGAAATTGCCACGTGGGCAATACGTCCGGGACGGAGACACATTGCTCCCTGGACAACGGTTATTTTGCCGTTGGGGCCGCGGCGCGGCGCCCCCGGTGCCACGTGGGCACAATGCGTCCCCAACCGGGACACATTGCTCTCCTATATATATTGGCCAAAATCAACCCCCCAAACTCACACCATTCTTCATTTTCTTACTCTTGCTCTGGAGCTTTTTCTCGGATTTCTACTGCTTTGAGGTGATTTCTAGCTTATTTCAGGTGATCTTGGAGCTGATATCGTCTACTGCTCAGAGACGATCTTGGAGTTTCTTCTTTCTCTTCTTGTATTCTTCGATTGTCAACACATAACTATCCATTTGAGGTATTTATTCTACCAAAATTTTAATTTTCAAAACATGAACTTAACATTAGTACGAAATATTACAACTGAAATAATTGTATTGTTACTCCTTAATTCCACATTACTGAAATAATGATGTAGAAAATGACAATTGAAGGCTAATTAATACCTGAAAATTATTGTTCAAAATTGTAAAATTGTTGTTCTGAAATGTTAGTGTTACTAAAAAATTAGCAAAATTGTTGTTATGAAATGTTAGTTAATTTTACTGAAAAAATAGCAATTTTTGTTATTCACTGTTAATGTTATAGAAAAAGTAGTCAAATAAATTTAATTCCAAATTCAAAATTATTGTTCTAAAATCTTAACTATTATTTTAAAAATGATGCCACCGCTCTAAAATATTAATTCATGTTAATATAATGTTATAAAATATGAATTTCTTTCTGATGTTAATATAATATTCTAAAATATAGGAACATGGCATCTAGTTCAAATTCACGAATTGTGAAGTTGCAATATGATGGGCAATTTCTCTCTGATGGATCTTATTCTAGTCGATCTGTTAGACCCATAAACATTTCACTTATTAATACCCTATCTGAACTAAAATCATATATCTATACTACACTTGACATCAATCCCAACCACTTCTCTATCAAAATATCCTATCTTTTCCCTGAAGAAAATCATATGCTCGTACAAGTTGATGATGATGATGCATACAAAACCTTGTTATCACTTTTAGCTGATGCCTATATTGATGTGTTTCTTGAAAAAACATCTATCCACCAACAACCTTGTTTAATGAGTCTATTGAATCAATTTCAATCTCAATTCCCTCACAATGCTGAGTGGAGTCAACCACCTCAATTCTCTCAAAGTCATTTAACTACTGAATGGAGTCAACCACCTCAATTCAGTCTTAGCAATTTAACTGCTGAGTGGAGTCAACCACCTGAATTTTCTCAAAATCTTACTACTGAGAATATTGGTGTTGAGGTTGAGGAGGGAGATAATGATATTGATCATGAAGGTGATAATGATAGTGATCACGAAGGTGATAACAATAGTGATATTGAAGGTGGTAATAACAGTGAACCACCTGAGGATGAGTCATTGACTGAAACCATTGATGAGCACACACATCCATTCACTGACTCTATTGCAACATTGAGTTCTATTCCATCCATATTTGACAACCAATGGCCCCAACATGAACACATTGATTCCAACTATGAAGCTTTTCAAGATGATGACTGGGTGGAAGATTTTCGTCATGAATTTCGTCTCAATTACAATCCTTCTAGTGCTGTTATATATGAGGGTGCTTTATTTGCATCTAAAGTTGTACTGGTTGAGATGCTCCAAAAATGGTCGGTACAAAAGAATGTCCAGTACCGTACATTACGCTCAAATAATCATCATCTTAAACTTGTTTGTATCCATGATCAACGATGTCCTTGGAGATTGACCGCTTGCCAGTACAAAAGAGCAGGTGGCATGTGGAAGATAAAACGTTGTAAAGCAGGCCACAATTGTGAATTAACTGTTATGAATCATGATCATCACCAAGTCACATCATCTTATATTGCTCGAATGATAATGCCAATCCTAGTATCACAATTGGATATGTCGACACGAGAAATTTGTGACAAGGTGAATGCTGAACTAAGGCTCAATATATATTACAAGAAGGCATATCTAGTCAGGAGGAAGGCTGTTTGTAAAATATTTGGAGACTGGGAATCATCATATCATAGTTTGTTTCCGTTCCTGATTTCTCTGACACAATATATTCCAAGAACTATATATGCCCACCTTATTGATGATTATACCCTTCAAACTGAAGGCACTCGTAGATTCAAGCGGGTGTTTTGGGCATTTGGTCCAGCTGTGAGGGGTTGGGCCTATTGTAGGCCTGTTCTTACTGTTGATGGCACATTTTTAACAAGAAAATATACTGGCATACTTCTCATTGCATGTGGCATAGATGCTGATAATGGTCTATTTCCACTTGCTTTTTCTGTTGTCGAGAAAGAAAATAAGGACTCCTGGGAGTGGTTCTTTGGTTGTCTACAAACTTGTATTCCAATCATTCCACGACGTACAAACTTGTGTATTATTTCTGATCGAATGAGTGGGATTTTTCCAGCACTTGAATCAAAATTTCATTGGGCTCAACATCGTTATTGTCTTCGACATCTTCGGGAGAACTTCCATAAGCAGTTCAAGTCCAAGGAGTTGAGGGAGCTTTTGTGGAAGGTGGGATCCACAACTGATACACATGAATTTGATTATCATATGACTATTATAGAAACCATAGAACCAGTAGCGAAGTCGTATTTATTAGGCCAAAATCCAGTACATTGGGCTCTCGCATATGACAGAGGTTGCATGTATGGGTCATTGACTACCAATCATGTTAAAGGGTGTAATGGAGTCTTAAAAGGTGTTAGAGGTTTGCCAATACAAGCGTTAATTGTTTCCACATACTATCGCTCCATGACCATGTGGCTGCATAGGCGTAATCTCACAAATAAACGTGCACAAGATGGACTGAAATGGCCCTTTAGGGTTCATGATAAGCTTTATAATGTTCGAGAGGATGCAAAAAAATTGACAATACACATCCGTGTGAACAATGATGAATGGCTTGTTGGTGACATGGATGGATATAGATTTCAAGTAATAGTGCGTCTAAATGGTGACAGTCAATGCAGTTGTAGTTTTCTACAACAATGGCATTATCCATGCTCTCATGTTTGGGTAGCTGCAGACTCTGTCAATTGTGATCTTGATGCACTTGTGAGTGCATATTATACAAATGAGGCTTATCTAAATGCATACATAACTGAATTTCATGGTATTCCCGACAAGAGGTATTGGCCTCAATTTGATGAAAGTAGAGGTATTTATCCCTTATTACCCCCTAGGAAACAAAGGCAAGCTGGAAGACCAAAGAAAAAGAGAAGGCATTCAACTATGGATGTTGATCCAAATCAGTATACATATCACTGTCATAAGTGTGGCAGAAAGGGCCATAATAGACGCACTTGTCCTAATGTCATATGATGTCTGGTCATGTAATGTTTGTAATTTCAATTTACTCTAGTCATGTAATGTTTGCAATTTCAATTTACTCAAGTCATGTAACGTTTGCAATTTCACTAAAACAATGAATTTATAATGGTTTTTTTATAGATGGCTCATCGAAGGACATGGACATTTCACATGTCCGTAGAGTTAATCCAAATAATAGCTACGAAGTGCCTACAGGGAAAAATGGCTCATCAAACTCTATTGGATGATGACTGGAATGACGTACCAGATTTGTTGTACAACAAGTTAGGATTTATAGTGACAAAAGAACAAGCAAAATTTCATTGGCAATTTTTAAAGCAAATGTTTCACATGTATGAAGAACTTCTTAAGCTACCTGGTTGGTATTGGGATCACAAGAAACAGAAAGCAATGCCAATCAATGAACAAGTTAAAAACCAGTTAGCTGTATCACATCCAGAGATACATCGAGTTGTACATCAAATGTGGCCATTTTATGAACCTCTAGATGAGATATTGAATCAAATGCAGTAACTAATTGTTGTAGTATTTCTCTTTTAGTAGTTCATGTTGTATTTTTATATTGTTTAGTGGTTCATATATTTGAATTAATTTCATCTTATCTAATGAAGAATCTTGACAAACTTAAATGTTGTACAATATTTGCACTTTTCATTTAATGTAATATTTGCACTTTTTACAGATATGGCTCCTAGACAAGCAACCTATCGACTCTCCCAACACCACATCATGTTGGCACAATGGCCTATTACTGACCATGATGTTTTAGAAAATATTTCCATAGCTGGTTTTGGGCTTGTTCATAGGCTACCCTGTATTCACCTTGACCCTACTTTAATCACTGCATTAGTTAATAGGTGGGACAACTCTAGCAATACTTTTAGGTTTCCCCCTTTTGAGATGAGTGTCACTCTTCAGGATGTTGCAGTTCTTTTAGGCCTGAGGATTGATGGCCCACCGGTTATAGCTTCATATTCTTTAGGTGTAGATGAGGGGCAATTTTCTTCATGGACTCACCTTTATGAGAATTTCTTAGGAGATGCACCAGATGGGATGTCTAAGGGGCATATTTCCTTGATTTGGTTGTGTGAGATCTTCAAGGATATGGATCTGACAGTGGGTGATAAAGAACAACAATTAGAACTGAGGACAAGGTATACTAGGGCATATCTCTTATATTTCTTAGGTAGTTACCTTATCCCAGATAGTATATAGGATAGAGTTCATGTTAGGTACCTCCCTCTTGTGTCCGATTTTGCACGTTGTGGCACTCTATCTTGGGGTGCTGCAACTCTAGCTTTCTTATATAAGGAGTTGTATAAGGCAATCACCCAGTCCAGGAGAACTGCCCATCTATCAGGTTGTGTGTGCTTATTACAGCTGTGGTGTTGGGAGAGGTTGGGAATTGGACGTCCAGGTACAATTGCAATGCGTTGGGATGATTGACCAGAAGATGTTCCCTTGGGTTATAGGTTAAAGATCTACACAATTAATTTTTATATTTGTCCAAATATTATTTAGTGTTTATCTAAATTTAGTTTGTCAATTTAATAGGTGGCCTACCTTTGTCCAAAGGAGTCAAACTATCAGGGGAACAATTCAGTTTTACGATTCAGCATTTGACCAGATTTTGCCCTCACAGGTATAACTTACTTACCTCTGTTGTATGGTATATGTTTTATTTATTTGCAATTTACTCCATTTTATATGGTACACATTGTCTATATGAATAACAGATAGAGTTGACTCCTTACACTGTTGATGTTCTCGAGAGATTGCCTGCCATTTGTAGAGATGGTAGTGATATTTGGTTGGCACGAGTGCCTCTGTTGTGCTACACAATAGTGGAGTGGCACTTTCCCGACAGAGTACTTGGACAGTTTGGCTTTGTTCAAGTACAACCTACTCTTGAGCTGCCGCAGCATAGCCGGATAGATGGGAGGGGTCATGCAGCTGAGGATTGGATGCTTCATTATAGACAGGAGGTGCAGATGTGGAACAAAAGACGTGAGAGATTAGTTCCCGCTCCACCAGCTGATACAGTCTTCAGTCCTCAGGTTCACTATGCATGGTATCATCCACAATACATCTTGCCCCCTCCAGCTATGCCTCCAAGCATATACTACCCGCAAAGTTACCGCCAACAGGAATTTGTGAGTATCATTATTATTTCTTTTACAAATTGTTATTATTTATCTTTGTTATTTGTAATATATGTAATTGGTCTTTATTATGTGTACATACTTTGTTTTACAGGTACAAACACAGGTGGCGATCCGAGCAGCATTAGAGCACACCCCTGTACAGATAAGAGACAACATCTATAACATCCAGGGGAGTTACTTTGATAGTCTTCCCGACTATACTCGACCGTGGGATCCGATACCCACTCATACCACAACCCTTGAGCCCACTCCTACTCCTACTCCTACTCCTACTGGTGAGCCCACTCCCACTCCCACTTCTTAGTTCATGTCATGGGGACCGACAGGGCCATATTTTTCAGGAGCTGCTTCATATTCCTCATTCATCACCCCACCTCAACCACCATCATACTATGGAGCAAGTTCTTCTTCTGTTCCATACACTCCATTCCCACCACCAATTATTCCCGAGAGTCGACCACCATCTTATGTCACATATTCACCTACTCCGTTTAATTTCTCAGGATGCACCCCACCTGATGCATCCTATCCTGGTTTTCAGAGACCCCTCACCCCACCTCCACCTTTTCATTTCTTCCCTGATGCTCGCCAACAACCTCCTACGCAGTTGTCCCCAGTTCAGCCGTCTCCAGATGACATCGATACCGAGGATCCTGATGTAGAGGGAGGTGGGCGAGGACGTCGTGGGCGAGGACGACATACTTAGTTTTTTATATATTGTACAATTTTGTATGTATGCCTTTGTGAGGACATCTATTGTATACAGATCTATCATATTATGATATCACATTGGTTCATTTTGGATCATGTTGTTGTGTATTATTATACAATTATGTATCATATTGTTCTGTTGTGTATTATTTTCTCGTCATGTTGGTTCATGTTTTAACCTTATTTTTAATTGCTATCTCATTTTTTAGGATTAAGTTCTTATTATATAATCAATTAGGAACCAACTGATGTTGGTTACAACACACTTATATATTCCATATGCATGTTACGAGCTATTGAAATTGACAAATTTATAATAATTGGGTATATTATAGACATCCAAATACAAGTGAACGAATTGTAAATGTACAAATATAATCAATATTGTTAATATACATATCAATAACCATGAAACAATATCAGTGACTGCAAAAATATGATTAAAAAATGCAATGCGTCCTGCATGGGGACGCATTGGTGCAATGCGTCCTGCATGTGGACACATTGAGCAATGCGTCCCGGCCGGGGATGCATTTGTCCCACAGGAGGGCAATGCGTCCCGGTTCGGGACACATTGCTCTGTTGTGGGACCAATGCGTCCTCTGCTGGGACGTATTGGTGAAATGCGTCCCAGCTGGAGACGCATTGGTCCCACAACAGAGCAATGCGTTCCGAACCGGGACGCATTGCCCTCCTGTGGGACCAATGCGTCCCCCGTCGGGACGCATTGCTCAATGCCTCCCAACAGGGGACACATTGCTCCAGAAATGTGCCATTTTGGGCAATAAGTTCACGAACGTTCCATTGAGGTAATAAAATTGACAAATGTGCCATTTAGGTTTTTTTACCATAATAATAATGAAGCAGTGAGAAAAGGCTAGTACCTGTACGTCTTGAGCAGCCCGAGTCCCATGTAGAGCTCGATGAACGCTCCCCTGA
Source organism: Alisma plantago-aquatica (assembly GCA_963693085.1). NCBI lineage: Eukaryota > Viridiplantae > Streptophyta > Magnoliopsida > Alismatales > Alismataceae > Alisma > Alisma plantago-aquatica. The sequence goes on along the minus strand of OY856411.1, from coordinate 751,531,531 downwards.
TCATCTTCTCTGCACACTAGATCTTCTTTCTGGTGATGGAGTCCCCCGTGGGTCCGTCGCACTTCTCCGTGGGCTTGCCACCTTTCTTGGCCTTGGTTCGCGTCACCCCGATGAACGTAATCCTGTTCCTCTCCAGTGCTACCACGATGTCGTCGGCAATGGCAGGGGAGGAGACCTCCGAGAGACAAGGAGTGGGGTCATCTGTCTCAGGTGCCGCATCTACAACGTACAAGGGGGGAATGAATTGAGTCAAGGGCTCGTTTGGTTGCTAATAGTTGGAAGACACAAGATGAGTTCAAACGCAGGAAATAGAAAACGTGTAATTAAACTACAACTCATTCGTTTGGTTAAGCAGAATTTGAACAGGACGAGGCAGTTTGTGGCTGCTGTTACCTGCGGTGGTAAGAAGAACCCAAAGAAGAAAGAATCGCTGCTGCCAACACGGAGAATGAGAGATGTGCGAGTCCTGGAAATGAAACCACACCCGAAATGGGCACGGTCTGTTTCCCTGAATTTTATACATGGATAAACATTGGCTGCGGTTGATTTTCACTGTGCAAAAACGACACTAGTACAAAAGGGGCCAGGCTAAACAGGCCTTGGCGTTAATCATGCATCAACAACAACGGCGACTGCCGATAAATTTACTGAAACCGTTTATCTTGGGTCGTTCTCTGTGGCTCCATTAAATATATTATCAAAATGCACGGTTGAAATTCTTTTGGCAACAGTGACCGTTAAGGTTGGCCTCTGTGCCTATTAACTAGTAATAAACAATACAGCACATGCAACGTTGCAAGGTCATGCATTTATTCTTATAATATTAAATCTGTTGAACATAGTATTCAGCAGGCACCCGTTAACATTCTTGTCACACGACTAATTTAATTTAATAATGCTAAACAAAACATTCTGATCAGATGCTCAAAAGTCACTTTATATTGAAACATGCGTTCAGTTACAAAGAGCACATTCCCTTTGGCCCTTGGATTACAAGTAAAAAATCAAAAGAGATCAGATTTCTAATCTTAATGATACAGTCTTTTCAAGATTCAACAATGCAGATTCTTAGAATCTTCATCGTCACAGAAGCTGGATACTTCAACTGCAGTTATGAAGTCTGCCGTCAAGAATGGATCATCCTTAAATGATGTATTAAATCAAACCCAAGACCGTTACTAGTACTGAGCTTAGCTTTGGAGTGATGGGAGCCATTCATAGGAGATCCTCCATGAAGAACATACGCGACCTGCATTAGGTAAGAGAAGAAATGTGAATCACCCAACATGGAGTAGAAGAGCACAACTTACAGTATATCTGCTGAAACAAAACAATCATCATAGCTATTAAAAACAAATTAAATCAGACCACTAACCTACGCATATGTTTCTATAACAGAGTTCTAATAAATGGTGTACATGACATTCTTACTAACCAATGATTGAAACCTTATACATAGAAATATAGGACTAATATAGAAGCCAGAAATGTTGTTAGGCTAGTCAATAATGAACTAGAAACAGGTCTGATGTTCAGAGTCCACATGGATAAAATCAATGTGATTTAGTAATAGCAATACGGGTGATTTTCAGAGTAAGATTTTCTCCATACAGGAAAAATTTCAGTAGTGGAAGCATGTCCGTTCCCATTCAACTATTTTGTAGCCACAAATATAGGAGTTCTAATGAAGCATCTGAAAGCTATACTGGATCTAAGAAGAGTTATTTAATAGTAAATTTATGTAGGCCTTCATTAAGCCAACAATAGGTGGGCGCCAACTGCTATACTATGTTGGTGAGATTGTCAAACAACAGGCTGGAATCTCCTCTATGACCCAAACGCTAAAGCCCAACCATGATAGCAATTTTCAAAGGCACCATATTCAAAAGTGGAGTCAATGCATGGTTACAATATTTACAATATGTAATATAGCTGAAGGCAATATTGACTCATCAATCTGACCCATCTTTTTCATCAACTTTCTAAAGGTAACAATATCCAACTCTGTAGGTAAATTAGATATAACTGACGATAACAGCTAACTTGCCATATGGGAGTCACATACAAACAACCATAAAGAGGGTGATGAATTGATCCATAAGGTATAAGGCACATAGAGAAACTAGTGTCATGTGTGATGTGCTTTTCTTACTGTTTGGCCTTTGTGGGAAACTAATCAAAGAAAATATTTCACTAAAAGTGACTTTTGATGGGGGCATAGATATTCCATATGCGGTTCCACATGTCAGTCTTGATATTCATTGGCCTCAAACAAGCATCAAGAGGGACGACCTGCTTTGTAAAGACCAATACAAAGGCTAGTGACATTTCTAGACTGGTCACTAATCAAACAAGGTTGTGTATACGATTAGAGTGCACACACACACACCCACTCTCACACAAGTACTGAATCACCCTCAACTTGAAGACATATAAGAGGTGCTTTAGTTGTATGAACATCCTGTACTCTGTAGTATGATCTAAATTACCCACGCTCACACAACCACTATATCACCCTAACCTTCTAGACATTAGGTGTTGTAGTTGCATGGACATCCCTTGATACTACTTCTATGATCTGACATATTCTAACAACGTCATTTGCTAAGTATTTCCTTACAAAGGACTTCAACCTTTTCCCATGGACTGTTCTATAGTGGTGTGTCCAGAATTTTGACTTACATTCCAGTAGTAACCTACCCATTGAAGAGGTGTTGCTTAAAAGTAAATATTCCACAAATTTCAAAGCATGAAGAAATCAAAACACATCCTGGCTAGGCACTTAGGTACATGGATGTCTAAGATGCAAAGACATACTCCATAGTAGTATAGAATAGTTGACCCACTAATCTTGATTATGATAAAGGTTAGAATAAACATCATTTGATTTGCGACCTCTACCAAACCAACCACCTCAACATTAATCGCAACAATCCCATCTTGTTTCATGCATAAACCTAGACTAACCACCACATGCAAATACATTCCTATATAATAACCATTTCAGAAATCTAATAAGCACTTGGACGAAAATTCTTGAATAGTACCAAAAAGCCAAAAGCATCTCATTCAAACAGGATATAGTCAATACATAATATTTATTAACTATAATTACGGATTCAAAAAAATGTATAAGAACTATAGATTTGTATTCTCTAAGTCATCTAACATATTTCCGATCTCTTATATCATAAAAATGTAAGAGTTGGGTATGTTAGTATACTTACACATGTATAACTTTTATATTCACGATAGAAGTGCTTGGAAACTACTACAACATGACGTTTCTTCCCTCTCACAACACTTAAACATGAAGCAAATGTTAGAATCTGCAAAAAATAAGGTCTGAAAATTAGTAAGAAAGGAATTATTTGCATTGTTAGACTAAACGAATAACTAAAGAAAGAAATAAAGAAAGAAAGAAACCTAGTACATGAGATTCTAAAACTCATTTTAAGATAAGTTCCTTACAAATTTATATGTCCTATACCTCACCCAACAAAATGATGATTACACATGCTTTCATTATCACCCCATGATAGTTTTATAACCTGTTTAAAGATCTATCATCACATATATTGTGGAAAGCAAAATTTGGAGAAAAAATGATATTAGTAGTAACTAAATCAAAATATAAAAGAGTCACACCTAAAATATTGAAGGGAAACTTCAACTAGCCACTTCAAGATCCTACAAATAAAATTTCTACTAGATTATATTTGAAGAAGAATGAGATACTTAAATGAATCTTAAAAGACAAGAGAAACATACAATACCTTCAAAATTTCATGGAGTATTCCAAATTTCATGGCCCTTGCATGCATCACATCTGAGTTCCAAAAAGATCCATATACTAACTTCCCTTAAGTAGTACAGTCTCAGAAAAAACAATTGACCAAAAAGTGAAATCTCCATATGTTTATATCTCCTTGTCTAAAGTCTAAAGTCCTTCAGTAGTCCTAGTTGCAAAATATGTTCCAAAAAATGCCAGTGGACTGAATACACCATTAAGAACGACAAAATCTGGCAGCCTTATTATCTATAAAGAATAAAAAAGATTCAAATGATATACTATATCTGAGAAGTAAAAGTTTAATATTTAATGGGATGAAACTTACATTTTATCCTGATATTTTTCTAATGGCCACAAGGGCCATGAGAGATTTGTGGTGAGTAGTTGTGCTGTGATGTTATCAGAATCAAGATGTCGTGTGTTAAACATGGTCATAAAATCAACTAAGATTTCATATTTGGAAAACATACCTGAATATCATTGTGACTACTTGATGTGTGGGGTTCACGAGAATTAGACGCACCTTGTCGATTTTCCTATGATTATGAACCCCATTTAAAACAAATATTTCTTACAAAGAAATTTGTTTAGCTAATTAGTACCTGTCCAAGTTGTTCTTGTAAACATGCAATTTTTGCTTCCAACTCCTTAATTCGGGATTGTTGCCTAAGATAAGGCCTCATTTGCACCCGCTGTAGATGAGATACCTTCCATCTTTGTCTCGATGCCCCAACACCGTATCCCCTCTCATAACCACCATGATGTTCTCCATGTACATCATCAAGAACATGAACAAAAGCTTGATGGTCTGTTGACCTCTGAAGTTGTCGTTGTTCACATTTTGAGGCAATTTCTTCCTATAATTGTTAGATTAATAGAACTAGGTCCATGGAATATTAATATAGAAATAATACAATGTGCATAGCAATTTTACTTACACATTTTCTCTTAGTGTACTCATCAAAATATTCACCATTAGTATCTTGATGGTATTTAAGATATGCTTGCCATTCAGATGCTACAATTCCCTTTTCCATCTGTGTCCACATTAATAAAATAATTTTTATATTTCAAAGATATACCAAAAAGACTTGAATTCACAAATGTAACTATCATTTTTACCAATTCTTGATAACGACGTGAATATGATTTTGCTCCAGTCCTATGCGTGGGACGAGGACCTCTACGATTAATCTTATTTCGAGTGGACTCTTCCTATGAAAAATGAAATGAAATATACTTTCATAAGACTTGTACAAAAATATCAAGAATGTATAATAAATCATTACTTTACTTTATTACCTGTTTAGAAGGAGTCCTCCAATATTCCAATAATTGTTTCCATTCCCAGCTAGTGACCCGTGAATCTGGTGTTTCTTGGCATTCTTGATCTGGATGCTCGAAATTAGAAATTTTATTTTTTAGTGTGCTGCGCCAAGATCTAACCTTCCTTTGTAGATTAGCATAACACCAATACACAACATCTTGCATATTCGCTATGGTCTCTCCATCTATCATGTAAAACTCATACAATTCCTAAATAATGTACATGTCAGAAAAAATTTCATATAAAAGTAAGTCCAAAGTAATATACCTATTAGAAAAAAATCATATAAAAGTAAGTCCAGAGTAGTTGTGTAATTTCTAGTAACATACCATGACATCATCCATAGTGGATTCAAAACCCTTAATGTGTTCTGCACCCCATTCTTTGTGTAATGGGAAAAGCATACCCTTCTTTGCACATATTCCAAGATAATTAGTCAAGTTCCTAGCTACTTCCCCAATAGGAGCTCCTCGGTCATTAAAGAAACACTTGTATACTTTTCCACGTGTTGGTAGTAAAGAACTTAACTTTGAGGCTCCTCTACGTCTTTGTTTTGGAACAAATGGTACATTGTGAGCTATAACACAAAAGTTCATTTAGTATTATACCTATTTGTCATGTGAATTGAAATCAAGATGCACGCGGTTTCATACCAATAGAGCGTGTAGTCATTCTTGTATTTTGTCCCATTGGGTTTCCTTCATTCGGGGGCCTTGTAGAATTTCTAGAAGAGTTAAATCTAGGATAATTCCCTCTAGGTTCCACTATATTTCCTACACAATGAAAACAATTTATTAACACAAGAGGGGTCTGGATTTGACCAACATGTGTAAAACAAACTTCTAAAACTCTTAGAAATATCTCTTCTAGAATGCATGGTGACACCTAAAGAGAATAAGAAACCATGAAATATGGTAAAAACCTCTCAATTATATCAAAAATACATAAGCTATCCAAAAGAAAGTAATAAGTTACTTACCATCTTGAGAACCTTCATTTGGGGGCCTTGTGGAACTCCTAGAAGTGTTCAAGCCAGAATGGTTCCCTCTAGGTTCCACAAAGTTGCCTACATGATGAAAACCATTAATTAGATCAACAGAGGGTCTGAATTTGACAAATATATGTAAGAGAAACTTCTAAAAACTCTTAGAAAAACCATGATCATCTTCAAATCCTTCAGTTGCTATCCTTCTGGGATTATTTAGAGTGTTTTGGGTAGAAATATCTCTTCTAGAATGCATGGTGACACCTAAAGAGTTTGAGAACAATAAGATCTATGTAGTAATGAAGCCCAAAAGAGAATAGGAAACCATGAAATATGGTAAAAACCTCTCAATTATATCAAAAATACATAAGCTATCCAAAAGAAAGTAATAAGTTACTTACCATCTTGAGAACCTTCATTTGGGGGCCTTGTGGAACTCCTAGAAGTGTTCAAGCCAGAATGGTTCCCTCTAGGTTCCACAAAGTTGCCTACATGATGAAAACCATTAATTAGATCAACAGAGGGTCTGAATTTGACAAATATATGTAAGAGAAACTTCTAAAAACTCTTAGCAAAACCATGATCATCTTCAAATCCTTCAGTTGCTATCCTTCTGGGATTATTTAGAGTGTTTTGGGTAGAAATATCTCTTCTAGAATGCATGGTGACACCTAAAGAGTTTGAGAACAATAAGATCTATGTAGTAATGAAGCCCAAAAGAGAATAGGAAACCATGAAATATGGTAAAAACCTCTCAATTATATCAAAAATACATAAGCTATCCAAAAGAAAGTAATAAGTTACTTACCATCTTGAGAACCTTCATTTGGGGGCCTTGTGGAACTCCTAGAAGTGTTCAAGCCAGAATGGTTCCCTCTAGGTTCCACAAAGTTGCCTACATGATGAAAACCATTAATTAGATCAACAGAGGGTCTGAATTTGACAAATATATGTAAGAGAAACTTCTAAAAATTCTTAGAAAAACCATGATCATCTTCAAATCCTTCAGTTGCTATCCTTCTGGGATTATTTAGAGTGTTTTGGGTAGAAATATCTCTTCTAGAATGCATGGTGACACCTAAAGAGTTTGAGAACAATAAGATCTATGTAGTAATGAAGCCCAAAAGAGAATAGGAAACCATGAAATATGGTAAAAACCTCTCTGTTATATCAAAAATACATAAGCTATCCAAAAGAAAGTAATAAGTTACTTACCATCTTGAGAACCTTCATTTGGGGGCCTTGTGGAACTCCTAGAAGTGTTCAAGCCAGAATGGTTCCCTCTAGGTTCCACAAAGTTGCCTACATGATGAAAACCATTAATTAGATCAACAGAGGGTCTGAATTTGACAAATATATGTAAGAGAAACTACTAAAAACTCTTAGCAAAACCATGATCATCTTCAAATCCTTCAGTTGCTATCCTTCTGGAATTATTTAGAGTGTTTTGGGTAGAAATATCTCTTCTAGAATGCATGGTGACACCTAAAGAGTTTGAGAACAATAAGATCTATGTAGTAATGAAGACCAAAAGTGAATAGGAAACCATGAAATATGGTAAAAACCTCTCTATTATATCAAAAATACATAAGCTATCCAAAAGAAAGTAATAAGTTACTTACCATCTTGAGAACCTTCATTTGGGGGCCTTGTGGAACTCCTAGAAGTGTTCAAGCCAGAATGGTTCCCTCTAGGTTCCACAAAGTTTCCTACATGATGAAAACCATTAATTAGATCAACAGAGGGTCTGAATTTGACAAATATATGTAAGAGAAACTTCTAAAAACTCTTAGCAAAACCATGATCATCTTCAAATCCTTCAGTTGCTATCCTTCTGGGATTATTTAGAGTGTTTTGGGTAGAAATATCTCTTCTAGAATGCATGGTGACACCTAAAGAGTTTGAGAACAATAAGATCTATGTAGTAATGAAGACCAAAAGTGAATAGGAAACCATGAAATATGGTAAAAACCTCTCAATTATATCAAAAATACATAAGCTATCCAAAAGAAAGTAATAAGTTACTTACCATCTTGAGAACCTTCATTTGGGGGTCTTGTGGAACTCCTAGAAGTGTTCAAGCCAGAATAGTTCCCTGTAGGTTCCACAAAGTTGCCTACATGATGAAAACCATTAATTAGATCAACAGAGGGTCTGAATTTGACAAATATATGTAAGAGAAACTTCTAAAAACTCTTAGCAAACCATGATCATCTTCAAATTCTTCAATTGGAATCCTTGTAGGATTATTTGGAATATTCTGCCTAGAAATATCTCTTGTGGAATTCATGGAAATGCCTACAAATTTTATTACAAGAAGATATATGTATTAATGAATCCAATGGGTGCATGTCAAAAAGACTAACTATCCACAAATAAAATCTATTTACCACCTTGAAAACCTTCATTTCTGGGTCTTTTAGAATTCCCACTAGGTTCTACAAAATTTCCTAAATGATGAGCACTATTAATAATAACAAGAGATTCAAGTGCATACACATGCACAAGATTCAAGTGCATACCATAGTGAAATTCTTCATTTAAAGACATTGTACAATTAAGTAACGAGGTGAAGCTTGTAATATTCTCTCTAGCTTTCATAGAGGAATCTATAAGATAAATTAATACATTAAATAATATGAAGTAGTATGAGTTCAAAATTAAAAGAAAAGATAATGGAATATAGAAGTCCAAACCCCAAGTGTGACATTCATCCCTCTCCTCAGGGTGCATTGAAGATGATAAGGATGCACATGATTGTCTCGGACCAATAGGAATACATTTTCCCAAGTGATTATCATTTACAACATTATTGTAATGGTCTACTGGATTTGGCATGAAATCCTTAAAACATCTAGTATGAAACTCACTCTTGTCATTTTGAACCTTTGCTTTCAATTTTTTCTTCAACGGGGCCTTAATTCCTAATTTAAAAAAATAATATTCAAAGGCATGATCTATATTCTTTATTAAAGTGAAAATATTAATAAAGAACTTACCAGGAAGATTTCTCAATGGTTCACAAAGACTAAAAGAAGAATTATGTTCCCCACCTGATTTATCTTTATATTCACATGCAAGATTTTGACCAATTATCTCATCTAGTGCTCTCATCCTTCTACCAATACGAGGCATGGTCCTGGAAATACAAGTAGAGAACAAGAAGTTAGGAATTAAATTAAAGCTCAGTATACATAAAAATAACTTACATTCTATATTCTTTCTTTTTAGCCGCTTTCTTGCTTTATCTATTAGTGATGTATCTACTAATAGATCACCATCAACATCAGATCTAACCCAAGAGTCATTGTTATCATTTTCATTGGTTGTCCCTATGAATTCAGCTTGATGGATATTTCTAAGAATCTCGTCATCCTCTTCATTTATATTTGAATAGTTAGAACATCCATATGTATTTCTAGGCCTCCAATGGCAAACAACACTCCAATCTGGAAATTCAGGATCAATTGAGTAATAGACTTGTTGGGCTAGTGCTGGAAAGATGAATGGTTCATCTTTAAAGCTTCTTTGACATGTATCCATCATAGTAAAATTATATTCATCCTTCTGGCACCCATATACTGAATCATACCATGTGCATTTAAATAGATACATAACAAGTTTTTTGGAATATGCAATTTGTATGATGTCTTCTAATGTACCATAATATACTTGGCCATCATGTCCAATGGTTGCTAATCCACTATTTTGTGTCACTCTCATGCTTTCTTGAGCTTTAACCTCAAATTTATACCCACTCATAAAATAACCTTTGTATGAAAATACCCCCGGTTTTGGTCCATGAGCCAAGCATTTGACATCTTCAGGAAAATGATAAGAATCATCAAGTGCTGAAATCTGATAAAAAATAGTGAATAGTTATCCACATAATATATTAAGATAGCATGCGGAAATAATTGAGAGACTTACATAATGTTTAAACCAATGTACAAAGTTATCGTGTTGTTCTTTTTGAATTTCATAATCACTCCAACTTGGGTTTTCTGTTTCCAAATTGTTTTTATGTATCCTACATGAAGCATGACTAGTTTCAATAAAAGTTATATCTATAATATAGAAATAAAATATATATATATCGAATTTACCTTAGATAAGGTTGGATTTCCTTAGTGTTGAACAAGACAAACCGATGTGCTTGGAATAGTTCCTCTTCAGAAACAAAACACTCCATAGCAGTACCAATTGGTCCCTCCTTATATGTTTCCGTACTATCCAACTCAACATTCTTACTATTCATGTATCGAGAATAAAAGGCAACGGCTTCCTCCATGAGATAGGCCTCAGCAATCGAACCCTCTGGTCTATTTTTATTTCTAATAAAATTTTTGAGTCTAAATAAATAACGCTCAATTGGATACATCCATCTAAAATACACTGAGCCTGCAACTTTGGCTTCAGTCGCTAAATGGATGGGCAAATGCATCATTATATCAAAAAATGCTGGAGGAAAGATCTTTTCTAACTTGCACAGAGTGATACAAATTTTCTTCTCTAATTCTTCCATCTTACTAACGCTTATAACTTTATTACACAATTCTCTAAAAAATGATGACAACTCACTTATTGCTTCTGCAATTGGTTTAGCAACTGTAGTTCTTGAAGCCAGAAGTAGAAGTTGTTGCATCAAAACATGATAATCATGGCTTTTTAGTACTCCAATCTTTCTATCTAAAACATGTACTTTGCTAGAAATATTTGAAGAAAACCCATGTGGCAATTTCAAATCTTTGAGAACTTTCAAAAAAGTTTGTTTTTCATCATCTGTCATATTGTATAATGCATGTGGAAGAATTGATTTTTTAGTCTTGTTTGTTTTTCTTGGCCACAAAGAATGTCGGATTTTTAGTTCCTCCATATCTAGCCTTGCCTTAATGTCTTTGGTCTTCCCATCTTTTTCTAACAACCAATCCAAAATATTTTCACAAACATTCTTCTCAATATGCATGACATCCATGTTATGGCGTAGCAGTAATGTTTTCCAATAAGAAAGCTCAAAAAAGATACTTTTCTTTTTCCATCCACATTTTCCAAAAATTATGGGATCATAATCATTTAAAAGGTTGTCCACCTCTTCAGAAGATAAGGGTGTGGGTGCAGTACCATACTCAGTATCACCATTAAAGTTCCTAACATCTTCACGCCATGGATGACTAGTAGGCAAGAAACGCCGATGTCTTAAATATACAACTTTTCTACTAGACGGAAGGTAAATCGACCCATTAGAAGAATGACATGTAGGGCATGCTTTATATCCCTTTGTACTCCATCCAGACAACATCGAATAAGCTGGAAAATCACTTATTGTCCATAACAAAGCTGCACGCATGGTGAAATTTTCACCAACAGAAGAATCATATACTTTTACACCATCATTCCATAATAATTTCAACTCATCAATTAGTGGACGTAGATAAATGTCAATTTCTTTTGGCATCTTAGGTCCATCAATCAATAGAGTCAGCATAAAATAAGATTGATCCAGAATAAATGAAGGAGGCAAGTTGTAAACCATCAATATCACAGGCCATATGGAATGATTGCTGCCCTTAACCATACTGAAGGGGTTAAATCCATCAGATGCCAAGCCTAGACGTACATTACGAGGTTCAATACTAAACATAGGGTGTTTAGTATCAAAATCTCTCCATACTTTAGAATCTCTAGGATGACTCATTTCTCCATTTTTACTTGGTGGTGTCTTTTTATGCCATGTCATTAGAGAAGATGTAACGGTGCACATAAAAAGTCTTTTTAATCTCGGAATCAAAGGGAAATAACGAAGAATCTTAGCCGGTATAGACTTCTTCTTTTCAACTGAGCTTTTCCATCTAGACTTTTTACATTTTGGACACTCATTTAAGTTTTCATTTTCTCCATAATACAACAGGCAATCATTAGGACAAGCATGGACCTTCCTACATTTCAAACCTAAAGTGCTCATGACTTTTTTACACTCATACCAGCTTTTAGGAAGTGTATTATTTGGAGGAAGAATTTTTTGCATAAAATTCAAAACATCGCATGCACCTTTCTTACTCCATTTATTATCACATTTCATTTTTAGTAAATCAAGTATAGCATCAAGCTTGGAGACATTACAATCAGGATATAGAGGAGTGCACGCATCATTCATGAGATCTTTAAATTTTCCAATATCACACTCATCATGATATTGTTGAGGTTCATTACTTGAATTACTGATTTGCTCAACTTCCTCGTATGTACCCATCATGTCATCTAGCATATGTATAGTTTCATTATTGTTCACATTTTGTATTCTAAGGTTATAGTCATTTTCTCCATGATACTTCCATCTTGTATACTGATCAAGGAATCCATGACACAAGATATGATATCGGGTAACATCTAAATGTTGATGAATTGTATTCTCACAAATTTTGCAAGGGCATAGTCTTTCAATGTTAGAGTTTCCTTTGAATGCAAAATTTAAGAAAACTTCCACACCCTCACGGAAGTACATATTGTTTAATCTATCAAATTTTGAATTGCAAGAATACATCCAACTCTTGTCTTCAATAAACTTGTTTGCCATCTTGATTATTTCCTTCACTCAAACATAAAACAACTACAAACAATCTGAGTAATAATTAAACTAAAAAGCAGATACAATAAAAGTTACTTTAAATGATGAAATATAACTCAATATAATCTAATGAGAATTGTATACTAGAATTACTCTATTGCCATTTTTCATTTAATATTTATGAGACATCTTAATGTTATTTGGATAAGTTTGCACTACATGATCAATGACAATGGAAATTCAATTTAGCATTCTACCAATAACAACAAAAAGCAACTCTTAACAATGTCAAAATGAAAAGTAGGATTTGATGATCAAGCAATTCACTTAAAAATAGTAATATTAGATAAATAAAAAATCACTCAGCCCCCGTCTGAAATACTCTGCTTTTTAGCAGTGGCGAAAGATTATTTGAAGAGGACCTACCAGAAGAAGCGATCACGCTAAAAGAGGAGGGGAAGCCCTCTCTATATATCCTAGACGGAAGACTTGTTGGAAAAGCCCTGGAAATACACTATCGTCAGGCTCCTTAGATCTGATATAGGGTATATGACAGTCTGAGACAGACTGAAAATCATTTAGAAAATCGATGGCCACTTCAATATGTACAAAATGGAGTTAGGACACTTCGTGGTGCAATTATCTTGCATAATAGACTTCGACGAAGCCCTCACAGGAAGTCCGTGGAAGATCTTTGACTTGAACCTACTGGTTTGGGAATGGTTTCCCACATTGAACCCAAAAGAAGAATATCCAGAACACTTCTTGGAATGGGTGATGATAGTGAACCTTCCACTCCACCTGTATGTACAAACCATGTTTGATTATATAGGGTTGGCTCTGGGGAGACTCGTAAAGGTGGGTGACCACACTGTAAGCAAAACAAGGAGCATATTTGTCAGGCTGGCAGTCGAATTGGATTCTACGATGGAGCTAGCACCAACTATATTAATTAATAGATCGTCGACTATGAAGTCGTTTATGAGGGACTTCCATGGGCGTGTGCCTTATGTGGGCAGGAAGGACATACATCTAAGAATTGCTATACACAAGGACATACATTCGGGAAGACGACCTGCTTCGTTCTAGGTATGCTGAGCCGGGTGGACCCGAAGATGAAGATGCCGCAGGCCCTATGCATATGCCCCACAAGAGAAATCGCTGACCAGGTTTGGTTTAGTTCCGTTGGACTCACTTGTGTTTTGCTCTGTCATGGTTTACTGTTTTTCATTGTAATGGTTTTATTTATGTGAGATTATGCTTGTCTTGTGATGCTGCAGAATCAGAAGGTCCTAACAAAGATGGGAGAGTACACGGGCATCACATCAAGACTCGCCACGCCTGGCCGTGTCCCCACGAACCAGCTGCCACCGATCACCGAACAGGTGATTATAGGGACGCCGGGAACCATTAAGAGTTGGGTGTCTAATAAGAAGCTCAGCGTAAGGGAGTTGAAAGTGTTGGTCTTTGACGAGGCGGATCACATGCTCGGTGAGGTATGTTTCCTATTTTATGCAGATTGGGTAGGATGTTCAGAACTGCATCCCTTATTCTTATTCTAGAAATCAGTTCTTACTAAATGAAGTCCTAGCTACCGGTGCATTGACAGGGCCAGTAAGGAAAAGCAAAGGGATTGGCCTCTTTTTCCATCGGAAGAAAAGGGGCAGGTGAGAGGCGTCGTCGAGGCAGAAGAACCGAACTCTTTTTCCCTTTGGTTTCCAGAGGAAGTCTAACCTTAGAAGGATTTGGCCTCTGTTGATTGCCTCCCCTTGCCGTTCTGCTGCTTGCGGGTCTGCTACTCGCCAGCCGCCTTGTTGCTCGCCAGCAGCGCCGCTGTTTTGTTAGCCGCCGCTGTGTGCCACAACTTCAGCTACAAGACCATCGCCCAAAGAATCAGTCGTCGGCCACGCCAGAGATCACCAACACCGTGGCACCGTCTCCACGGAAAGAGTCGCACCGTCGCCAGGGAGAGAGCCGCGGGGAAAGAGTGAGTTCCGTCCGCCAGAGTATTTTGTGCGGATGGCAATTCACTAGGGCCGGCCGGCCTGGTTGTAAGTGGGGGTATTTTGCAGTTTTTTCCAATCCATGACTAAGTAGACTCGCGGGAAAAATATCTGAAATATGGTGGACCGGCGGGAAACTATCACCAAGGACGACACCCTTTAAGCATACACAGCCGTTAAACTTGTGGTTGCAGCCCCCGTCTAAAATACCCTGCTTTTCAGCAGTGCGAGCTACGATCCAACCAAACATTTAACATTGCACGAGTTGAAATGCAGCCCAACCAGACATGCCCCAAGACACGTCTGGAACGGTAGCTGTGGCTCCCTCAATGATGACAAGGGGGCATGGTACGTCAGTTTTAAATACGTCACGTACCGGAATTGTAGCTGTCGTTGGAGCTGAGGCTGGACAGCTTGCCCGAGAACGAGTCTTCACCACCAGCAGCGTTGTTGTTGTTCTTCACCATCTTCCTCCTCTCGTGGAGTATCTTCTTGAGGTCGAGCAGTATGTTGAGCTGCTTGTGCAGTGCGTCCCCTCTCTCGACGACTCGGACTCCTTGGCGCCGTAGAACTTGTTGACCTTGTCTAGCTCCTCGTCGAGCTTGTCGAAGAACCGCTTGACCTCGTCCTCCCTCGAGTGGACCAGCTCTGTCTCGTACTGCTCCTCTTCCTCCGACTGCAATAGCCAACATAATTAATCATGTTGTGATAATTATCAGACAGATTCATTTCGTGGTGGGTGATGTACACCTGGAAACGCCATAAATGAGCAAACAAAGAGATGTGATGTCGGGTTTATAAAAGTGGTAGTATAAGAGGCCTTCTGGTAGGGCAACCAATAAGAACACCAAAAAGTCAACACATGAAAAAATTAATTGAGAGAAAAATTATTTCTTGAGAAAGGGTAGCGGAGCAGCTTGTTGTCCGCCTATCTTTTTAGTTGAAAATGTTGTATGAACTATTCAAATTTATAAAATCTCAATAAAAATATATAAATTCAAAATTTTGTATTAAAACAAATTCTTTAATACTATAAAAAATTCCGATTGACCTCCTACTATTTTTTTATAGAAGACATCGGTCAATTTTATGAGGAGTAGACTACTCTTATCATCAATCAACACGTGTCCCTAACCCATATAATGGTCCCCCAGGACCTGGTTATATGTGGAGCAGGCTGCTCCTCACACCATCAAATGCCATGTGGCAACTCGTTTTAATCCTGATCTTCAGATTTTAACGACCACAATAAGTGAACGTGGATCACAAAAGGAGCAGCGTGCTCCTCTTCATATTGAGAACAGCAAATCCGCGCTCTATAATGGTAGGGTGTGAATATTATGCATCTCACACAAAGTCCCGATTTGGGTTGCTGCGAACTGGCTGGAGGCCGGAAAAAAATGCATGGAATAAAAGGCGCATGCAGTGGCGTCGATCGTGAAACTGGCGGGTTGTTGTGTCGTGTTGGGCATTAGCTAGATGGATGAATGGACGACTGGGTAACAGTTAAACTCGCAATAAACCGGAAAAGGATGAATTTCCGTTGGATGGTCTTTCTGTTTGCTACTCTGTTTCTGGCATGTAGAGATGATGAGAGATGTTGGCAAACATAGGAGAAATATGGTTGGTTTCACAATCTGTCAAAACTCCGAAACAAGGAAAGAAAAAAAATAAGAGAAGGGAAACCATATATATTGTTGGTAAAAAAGCCAAAATGCGACGTTTGGCCATTTTAATTCCCATAATAGCACGTTCTTGAACTTAATTTCCAAAATGGCATATTTTGGGGGTAATGCGTTCCCTGTGAAGACACATTTCTCTATCGCGAGGCAATACGCCACTAGAGGAAAAACATTCATAGTTCATAGACATAACTGTGGACTATGATCCATAATCTATGGTGTGAACCGTGGACTATAAACCGTAGATGGATTACAACTGTGGTCTATTTTTAATTCTATATTTTAGTTGAAATTCTTATAGACTACTGACAAAACCGTGGACTATTCTTCATTTTATTTTAAAAAAATAATTATATCCCAAAAGAATTGTATAAAATTATGTCATTTAAATAAGATCTCACATCTAATGAAAAATATGAGCCATTGTAATTTTCATTCTCAAACAACCAATTCTATATATTTGTAACAGTTAACAATCTTGATGAATTCAACAACACTATTTATTTGCTTGAAACATAAAATTTCAATCTCTCATTTGTTCAAATTCATAAACAAGACATTACCTTTATCTCCATTTGGATTTGAACTTATAAAATACAATATGATGTGATTCTAAGAATCAGATAATACATGATATCATAGTAGTAGGACCAACAATAATGTTCAGTGATATCTATATTCTCACTACTACAGAAATGGCTTATAACATCACTTTTAAAGGCATCGGTTGTATAAATACACCGACATCTAAAACCTAAAGCGTCGGTTTAATAAAAAAATCGACATCTATTTGTGAAGGGCGACCAGACACGAGTATTGCTTTTATTCAGTGTCGGTTCCCTAATAATAAACCGACGCCTAAAATTAACCGCAAAATCTAAAATTTCCAGTGAAAAAAATTACCTCCAAAATTTAACATATGGCATCGGTTATTAACTACTAAACCGACATCGAAAGGTTATTCACGAAACAGAAATTAGGCACATTTTCGTCGTCAGTTTTGCTACAATGACCGACGCTTATGGGTTTTCCCGCGTTGTTCCCTGGAAATTTTTCACACCCTTTGCGCGTCGGTTTTGACAGAAACCGACGACTATGGTCATTAATCGAGAATAATTTTTTTAATCGGCATATGTAGATATACGTAAGTTTTTTTCTAGTAAAAACCGATGACTATCATTGAGAATAGGTGTCAGTGTGTTTGTAGAACTGACACATTTAGTTTTATGTGTCGGTTTTATTTAAGAACCGACACCTATTGTTAACTTAACATCACCCACGCGAGCCCGACTCTTCCCCTTTCTCTGTTTCATTCATTCTCGTGCTACTCCAGGGTTTGGTCCGACGATTTCTCCTCTGCCGCTGCTCGCTGCCACTGCCTCCACGCCTGCCGCCGTCACCGCTCAGACTACCGCCTCCGCTGCCGCCACGCCGCCTCTACTGGACACCTGTTTCTCTCCGTCACCGCGCGATGCCCACCAATCACCCTCACTTCTTGCCGCCGCTCAATACCTGCTCGCCGCCGCCGCCGCTCGACAGAGGAGGTACCCTCTTCACTTTCTCCCTCTCTTTTGCTTGCTCAACACCTGCTCGCCCCGCCGTTCTGCTGCCCGATCCTCTGCCTAGAAGCAACATGAGGAGGTCACGACCGTGTGGGCCTCCACCTCTTCTTCTTCCTTCACCTCTTCTTCTTCCTGCTCCCTCTCCTTACCAAATGGATTAAAGCAAGGCCACGACCGTGTGGTTGTGGCCAGCCCACACAGTCGTGGCCTTGCTTTTATCCATTTGGTAAGGAGGGAGCAGGAAGAAGAAGATACATTTGCAATTGAATACTAATGCTTGACCTAATTCTGTAAATTTTGATGCATGTTGAATTAAGATATTAAAACCCTAATATACATTTCACCATAATCTTGAATTAAGTATATTGCTAAAATCTTGTGATCAATCTATGTAAGATATTAAAACCCTATTGTTAAATCTCTGATTTTGTAGTGATGTGTCACCCTAACATCTACATGAATCCCTATTGTATGATGTAGATTGATGATAATGCATGAGCTAGTTTGAAATTTTGAAATCAATTATGAATCTCTCCATCCCTAGGTCATACTAATTTATGTGTAATCTTTATCTTGATGATGAACATGCATGGACACTCGAAATGTTGAAATCAATGTTATAGAATGACAACACACGCATTTGTTGGCCTAGAAACCCGTTTAAGATTTACTCATTAGGAGTAAATCTTGGATAGTCCCCGGTTTGGGACTGTTCTTGAACACCTAATCTCACTTAGGATGTAAGTGTATAATGTGTACTGGATTTTTGAGAAAATTTCGATAGCATTTCCCTGTTTGTTATCTAAGTACATATGTACTTAGAGAACAACAGGGAAATGCTGCTGAATTTTTTTTGAAAACCCAATACACATTATACACTTACTAGTGAGATTAGGTGTTCAAGGATGGGATAGGTGGTACACATTTATTATATATAAGAATGACATCACATGCATTTGTTGGCCTAGAAACCCGTCCAAGATTTACTCATTACGAGTAAATCTTGGATAGTCCCCGGTTTGGGACTGTTCTTAAACACATAATCTCACTTAGGATGTAAGTGTATAACGTGTATTGGATTTTCGAGAAAATTTCAGTAGCATTTCCCCGTTTGTTCTCTAAGTACATATGTACTTAGAGAACAACGGGGAAATGTTGTTGAAATTTTCTTGAAAACACAATACACATTATACACTTACTAGTGAGATTAGGTGTTCAAGGATGAGATAGGTGGTATACATTTATTATATATAAGAATGACATTGTAACATACTGAATCTCAGGGTCTTCCCTGCAATTTACCCACTTTTGATCTTTTCTTGACCTTCGAGTCCATTTGGACCTTTTCCATAAATTTCCCATCCTTTATAATCATTTTTGGACTCCTTGTGCAATTTGAGCACAACTTGATGTTGAAATTACTATTTACCCTCATTTATGTAAATGAAGGGGTGTTTGCACAAATAACCCACATTAGGAGATAAGTTAGGGTTAATTATGTAATTTGGTCATTATGGGATAATATAGTAGATTATATTTATTTGGAGCTTTTTGGATAAATATGTTATTAATAATGTGTATTTGAGTTCATATATGGGGATATTAACCTTTATTGTTTCTCTCTCCTCGAAATATGATTTTAATTCATATTAATATGTTATTTTGTTGAGAAATGAGTATTTGTACCCTAATGTGTTTTATATGTCGAATTTACTCACATGTTTCTCATTAATAAGCTTTTTCATATAATTCCTTGATTTTAATATATTATTATACTCTTTTATGAGCTATATATTTATTAAGGGCCTTATTATGCATTAAACGAGAAATTGATTGCATAGAATTGTAATACTCGTCATTATGAGCCTATGGTTCAATTTTGGTGACTTTTGGAGTTGATTTGACCCCCCAAATTGATTTTACAAGTCTTTAATATAGTGTAACTATAGTGCATTAATCGTTTTCAATTTAATCGTTGGTAACGCTATGGTTCCGTTATTTTCCCTGTCACGCGCCTTGAGCGACGCCTGAGGACCGTCGATCTGAGATCTAACGGCTCTCACTCCGTCTTCGACCTTCGGCCAGCCGAACAGGTGCGGCGGCCCTACACTCCCGCAATCCGTTCTCCCTCCTCTCGGAACCGTTTCTTGTGATTTTTCCTCCAACGGCTTTGGCTTTCAATTCTGATCATTTTGAGCCCCATTTGACTGCCTCTCGCTCCTTGCAGGCCAAACGCCCAAACGAGCCTCTCAGCTCCTCCTGCCATGGAGGTACAGCCGCCGCATAAGAGCTCCTTCCTTCCTCCTTATATGCCTCGTGGCACAGCCGGACCCCTAGAATCACTTTCCCTCGCTCAATTTCCCATCCTACACACTCGCGAGCCCTGACCTGCTCAGCCTTCTTCCCCGGAAGCGGCGACCTGCTGCTCGCTGCTCCAACCACCTCCGGCCAATTGAGCGCTAGGCGAGCAACTTCGGCACCCGCTCTCCCCGTTTCTGCCCTCGGTTTTCCTCGAGACACCCCGATCGCTTGGTCCTATAGATACCCTGAAGCTTCCTGAGGAAGCTCCGCCGGCGCCTATCCTTTTTGAGCTTTGTTGCTTCTCTGCCCTGACCGACTACTTCCCTCGATCCGCCTTTCATCCGCGAGTATTCTCTGAAGCTTTGCTTCTCGAAACTCAGCCTCAATACTTGGTCTTGTTCTCATTTTTGCTTCTCTGCTCTCGGGGTTTTTCCAGCGAGTTTGATGATCGTGGGGAGTCTGCGCCTGGTGGTGATTGCACCCCTGAGTCCGCCGGACCACTGCAGTCCCTCCTGCATCTCCTAGTTGTAGAGCTGAGGCATGGGGTGCGGAGTTTCATTGGAGTCGAGCTCCAGTGATGGCTCCAGCGCCATGGCGAAAGCAAGAGGATGCCTGGTCAGTAAATGACCAGGGCAACCCTCGCCCTATGGCATCCAACCCTACAACGCAGGGGGTAATATCGTCTTTTCCCCTTGTTCTTCATTCTGTCGCAAACGACCGATCAATGGTTACATATGACCGATTTGCCCTCGTAAATTTATTTGGTTTGATTTAACAAGCAAGGGTAGTTTAGTCTTTTCCCCTGTTATTTACATCGATTTGTAATTCAATTTAAATACTTGTCACACTATGGTTTTTCTTAATTTCTGATTGGTCAGGTTTACTTAATTCATAGTAAATCAACCGTTGGTCAGAAAAATATGAATAAATAGTCGATGGAAATGATTTTTAACGTAGAATCGGATTTTAGGATTTTTGAGACCTGATTCTCAAGGGTTTTCTGAAGTTTGCTTTGATTGGCATTTTAATATGTAAATGTTTTAAAATACATAATTAATTCATTTTAACTCTGTTTTATATAATAAAATATGTTTTCTTAATCAGGAGATTATGACTAATCGTTTGGGCTTGGTTTTGAACCCTAAATCGTGGTTTTGTAAAAGTAGGATTTTTCCTATGCTTTATGTCTTTATATATATTAATACTTGTGTTATGTTTATAACTAGGATATAATGGTATGGTGATACAATCTGTTTGGTGGATGTGATAGTAATGTATATAATCTAAGGTATGTGCATCCTATTCTAGTATGTGATTCCTATGTATGTGACCCCTATGTTGTGAATGATTATTGTGCAAATAATCCTAATCTCTTAGTTGGGTCTTTTCCAACCCCACACTCATTATTGTGCTAGCCTTTTTATTCTCCTAAATGCATATTTGACTCTTTACTTATTTTATGCTTCTAATGCCATTGTGGCTTAATCATGTGAATCATGCTTCTACATATGATGCCTCCTTTACTTGGAAATGATTTAATCTTGTTATTGCCTATGTTGGCTTATCCCTTTGAAATATTTGGAACATTGTATAATGTTGATGCTTGTTGACTCTTTTAATTCTTGGAACTCTTGGATATGGTTGTGGCCTATGATGGCCTATTTGTTTATTCTTGGGTTTTATTCCCAATGCTATGATGTTATTTTGTTCT
Organism: Alisma plantago-aquatica; assembly: GCA_963693085.1. Taxonomy (NCBI): domain Eukaryota; kingdom Viridiplantae; phylum Streptophyta; class Magnoliopsida; order Alismatales; family Alismataceae; genus Alisma; species Alisma plantago-aquatica. Next base: position 751,509,602 of record OY856411.1, on the reverse strand, counting down.
ACTTTTCACTATGCTGCCAAGTGAATGTTTATGCATGATATAGTTATTGGCCAATTGACAATGTAGTGTACATGAGTACAAACCACCCACAGGGCACTGAGGTTTTAGTCCTCCTGCCGGGCACTGGGGTTTTATTCCCCCTGCCACTTTTTAGGCACTGGGGTTTTAGTCCCCCTGCCATTGGTGAGGTCCGGTAGGTGCCTCACCCTACATTGAGAGGACGTTGAGTCATAATTTATATTCATGCAAATGTGATAATTGTTGATATTTAAATGTGGCAGTTTCTCTCTCTCATATTCATATATTTGTCTCATTTCTTTTGAAATATCTTATTGTGGAGAATCTTTTATATTGTAAAGCTTTTTATTATTATTTGTCCTATTCCTTTTGATTAACACATACCTTTTATCTTTCTCTTGCTGGATGACCCCAACCATTCAGGATAGGATCAGAGTGTGCATGGAAGCTTGGTGAACCTAAAGCTAAGGATAGGATAAGAAGAAAGGAATATATAGCTTGAGTGATCATGTTTGCTTTTATGTTATATAGTTGTTTGTTTGGAGACAATGTTGTATTAGTCTAGTCTTCCTCTACCTAGATCCTTGTGCTTGTATAAAGTTGTACTCCCATTTGGGAAAATTTTATAATGTACTCTTTATACATTTTGAATGAAGTCAAGATTTAATTCTTCCGCTGCCATACTTTTGATGATTTTGTTTATCATGTTTAATAGTAGAGACTTGGTCTTTACAACATGGTATCAGAGCATCAAGGTAGTCGGATTCTTGACTAGTTCAAAATTGTCTCCTAGATAGAACCCTTATCTTATATAGTTTTCCTTTAGTTAGTTTTTCACCTTAGAGTTGACCTATAATGTTTGATTTAGGATCATAATAATTTCTTATTAGAAATAAAATTTGTCAACTTTTTGGTAAATTGTTTATTGAGTAACTATTAGAGCAAGAAGTTGAAAGTGATGGTGTCTAGAAAGGGTCAGAGCTTGGGGGCTGGCAATATTTTCCTCCGCCCCACTAGCTTAGTAACGAGGACTCCTGAGCTCATATGACCTAGCCTGGCCTGATCTGAAACGGACAGCTCGAAATAGTCTACCTTTAGACATATTACGTTATTGTTGAGTAACCTTTATAACCCTTATATGATGATTTTATTTCTTTTCTCAAACAAAAATCATCTTGTGATCCCTAAGTACCTTATGTGAGTCTTAGATTCCTATGTTTAGGGTTTGGTGTACCCTATGCCCTATGTTATACCTTGAGTTGGAAGATAGAGTTTAGTAAAACTTTTAATGTTGGGCTTTATACCCTTAAAATAGTTTGACTTAGTCAACCCTTTGAGTAAAAAGGTAGTGTTAGTACCTTGTTAGATTTTGGGGTTGTTGATTTCAAGGACGAAATCCTCTTTAGGGGGTTGGAGTCCCTCAATGCCTTGAAATCAAGAAACTCTAACTCCTTAGACATGAGATTAGTAAGCTTATATGGTTAGAGTTGAACAAACCTAATATGATGGTAATTCATCTTGTTTGTTTATGAACAAATGGATAAGTCACATAATCCATATGCTTGAACCTTAATATATTCTTGATGCACATAATCATTAATTATTCATATGTGGATATACATAGTTTGGGTTAGTCACCCTAATGATAAAATGTGTATGGTAAAATACACCCTAAGGATGCTTTAATATGTAATGGTCATGTTGACCTAAACCCTAAGATGTAATCATCTAGCCTTGACAACATATGTACATATATACCCTTCATGCCTTTCATGATACTCTAGTGACATTAGGTGTCATCACATGATATACCTTAATGCATGTAAATGGATTATAATCACTTAATCATAATTGTGACCCAATTATCAACACATGTTAGGCATATCACCTTGTTCACTAAAATACATCTCATTGATCATCTTATTGGTTTATGAATAAAATCAGTAATATGATAATGAGTAATTTGATTCCTATAATGTGATATTAATTCATAGTAATTAGTGTTATAAGAGAAAATGATTAATGATTCATGATATGGGTATGTTAGATGTTGTGCCAATATGTAACTTAGATATAAGCCATTAATGTGACACATTTAGTCTTGTTATTAGATTAATAATTTGTTGGATAAAATTATATGTGATAATCCCACATGATGTAGTTATTGGGTAATAATATTGAGTTATTTAGGTTTTTAACCTAATGCATTAATATATGTTGTAATGGCCTTGTAAACCCTAATTGTGCTTAAAACCCTGGATGAGGGTAATACCCATAATATTATATTGAGATGTAATTGTTTTGTAATAAAATGTGACACAAGTGATAGTATAATAGATATGCTGCCTTTTCATGATAGAGTTTATGCAACAAGATGTTAGGTTAAGTTTAATAAAATGATATAGGTTTGGTGGAAACCTTAGTAACACCTCACCTATGTAGATTTATGTGGTACCCTAGATTAAGGGTTATAACCTAGTTGTTTAATGGTTGGGATGTTACACACTCACCCTCTCTTTCCTCTTGTTGTGATTTTGGGGACGAAATCCTCTTTAAGGGGTGATGTGCTGTAACATACTGAATCTCAGGGTCTTCCCTGCAATTTACCCACTTTTGATCTTTTCTTGACCTTCGAGTCCATTTGGACCTTTTCCATAAATTTCCCATCCTTTATAATCATTTTTGGACTCCTTGTGCAATTTGAGCACAACTTGATGTTGAAATCACTATTTACCCTCATTTATGTAAATGAAGGGGTGTTTGTACAAATAACCCACATTAGGAGATAAGTTAGGGTTAATTATGTAATTTGGTCATTATGGGATAATATAGTAGATTATATTTATTTGGAGCTTTTTGGATAAATATGTTATTAATAATGTGTATTTGAGTTCATATATGGGGATATTAACCTTTATTGTTTCTCTCTCCTCGAAATATGATTTTAATTCATATTAATATGTTATTTTGTTGAGAAATGAGTATTTGTACCCTAATGTGTTTTATATGTCGAATTTACTCACATGTTTCTCATTAATAAGCTTTTTCATATAATTCCTTGATTTTAATATATTATTATACTCTTTTATGAGCTATATATTTATTAAGGGCCTTATTATGCATTAAACGAGAAATTGATTGCATAGAATTGTAATACTCGTCATTATGAGCCTATGGTTCAATTTTGGTGACTTTTGGAGTTGATTTGACCCCCCAAATTGATTTTACAAGTCTTTAATATAGTGTAACTATAGTGCATTAATCGTTTTCAATTTAATCGTTGGTAACACTATGGTTCCGTTATTTTCCCTGTCACGCGCCTTGAGCGACGCCTGAGGACTGTCGATCTGAGATCTAACGGCTCTCACGCCGTCTTCTACCTTCGTCCAGCCGAACAGGTGCGGCGCCCCTACACTCCCGCAATCCGTTCTCCCTCCTCTCGGAACCGTTTCTTGTGATTTTTCCTCCAACGACTTCGGCTTTCAATTCCGATCATTTTGAGCCCCATTTGACTGCCTCTCACTCCTTGCAGGCCAAACGCCCAAACGAGCCTCTCAGCTCCTCCTGCCATGGAGGTACAGCCGCCGCATAAGAGCTCCTTCCTTCCTCCTTATATGCCTCGTGGCACAGCCGGACCCCTAGAATCACTTTCCCTCGCTCAATTTCTCATCCTACACACTCGCGAGCCCCGACCTGCTCAGCCTTCTTCCCCGGAAGCGGCGACCTGCTGCTCGCTACTCCAACCACCTCCGGCCAATTGAGCGCTAGGTGAGCAACTTCGGCACCCGCTCTCCCCGTTTCTGCCCTCGGTTTTCCTCGAGACACCCCCGATCGCTTGGTCCTATAGATACCCTGAAGCTTCCTGAAGAAGCTCCGCCGGCGCCTATCCTTTTTGAGCTTTGTTGCTTCTCTGCCCTGACCGACTACTTCCCTCGATCCGCCTTTCATCCGCGAGTATTCTCTGAAGCTTTGCTTCTCGAAACTCAGCCTCAATACTTGGTCTTGTTCTCATTTTTGCTTCTCTGCTCTCGGGGTTTTTCCAGCGAGTTTGATGATCGTGGGGAGTCTGCGCCTGGTGGTGATTGCACCCCTGAGTCCGCCGGACCACTGCAGTCCCTCCTGCATCTCCTAGTTGCAGAGCTGAGGCATGGGGTGCGGAGTTTCATTGGAGTCGAGCTCCAGTGATGGCTCCAGCGCCATGGCGAAAGCAAGAGGATGCCTGGTCAGTAAATGACCAGGGCAACCCTCGCCCTATGGCATCCAACCCTACAACGCAGGGGTAATATCGTCTTTTCCCCTTGTTCTTCTTTCTGTCGCAAACGACCGATCAATGGTTACATATGACCTATTTGCCCTCGTCAATTTATTTGGTTTGATTTAACAAGCAAGGGTAGTTTAGTCTTTTCCCCTGTCATTTACATCGATTTGTAATTCAATTTAAATACTTGTCACACTATGGTTTTTCTTAATTTCTGATTGGTCAGGTTTACTTAATTCATAGTAAATCAACCGTTGGTCAGAAAAATATGAATAAATAGTCGATGGAAATGATTTTTAACGTAGAATCGGATTTTAGGATTTTTGAGACCTGATTCTCAAGGGTTTTCCGAAGTTTGCTTTGATTGGCATTTTAATATGTAAATGTTTTAAAATACATAATTAATTCATTTTAACTCTGTTTTATATAATAAAATATGTTTTCTTAATCAGGAGATTATGACTAATCGTTTGGGCTTGGTTTTGAACCCTAAATCGTGGTTTTGTAAAATTAGGGTTTTTCCTATGCTTTGTCTTTATATATATTAATACTTGTGTTATGTTTATAACTAGGATATAATGGTATGGTGATACAATCTGTTTGGTGGATGTGATGGTAATGTATATAATCTAAGGTATGTGCATCCTATTCTAGTATGTGATTCCTATGTATGTGACCCCTATGTTGTGAATGATTATTGTGCAAATAATCCTAATCTCTCAGTTGGGTCTTTTCCAACCCCACACTCATTATTGTGCTAGCCTTTTTATTCTCCTAAATGCATATTTGACTCTTTACTTATTTTATGCTTCTAATGCCATTGTGGCTTAATCATGTGAATCATGCTTCTACATATGATGCCTCCTTTACTTGGAAATGATTTAATCTTGTTATTGCCTATGTTGGCTTATCCCTTTGAAATATTTGGAACATTGTATAATGTTGATGCTTGTTGACTCTTTTAATTCTTGGAACTCTTGGATATGGTTGTGGCCTATGATGGCCTATTTGTTTATTCTTGGGTTTTATTCCCAATGCTATGATGTTATTTTGTTCTACTTTTCACTATGCTGCCAAGTGAATGTTTATGCATGATATAGTTATTGGCCAATTGACAATGTAGTGTACATGAGTACAAACCACCCACAGGGCACTGAGGTTTTAGTCCTCCTGCCGGGCACTGGGGTTTTATTCCCCCCTGCCACTTTTTAGGCACTGGGGTTTTAGTCCCCCTGCCATTGGTAAGGTCCGGTAGGTGCCTCACCCTACATTGAGAGGACGTTGAGTCATAATTTATATTCATGCAAATGTGATAATTGTTGATATTTAAATGTGGCAGTTTCTCTCTCTCATATTCATATATTTGTCTCATTTCTTTTGAAATATCTTATTGTGGAGAATCTTTTATATTGTAAAGCTTTTTATTATTATTTGTCCTATTCCTTTTGATTAACACATACCTTTTATCTTTCTCTTGCTGGATGAACCCAACCATCCAGGATAGGATCAGAGTGCGCATGGAAGCTTGGTGAACCTAAAGCTAAGGATAGGATAAGAAGAAAGGAATATATAGCTTGAGTGATCATGTTTGCTTTTATGTTATATAGTTGTTTGTTTGGAGACAATGTTGTATTAGTCTAGTCTTCCTCTACCTAGATCCTTGTGCTTGTATAAAGTTGTACTCCCATTTGGGAAAATTTTATAATGTACTCTTTATACATTTTGAATGAAGTCAAGATTTAATTCTTCCGCTGCCATACTTTTGATGATTTTGTTTATCATGTTTAATAGTAGAGACTTGGTCTTTACAGACATCACATGTATTTGTTAACCCTAGACCCTAATCTTGTTATAATATATACTTGTTTTCTCTTTGATCATAGAATGGATAGATCATGGATGTCCATTCGCAATCGCTACACCCCAGAGTTTATATCTGGTCTTGACCAATTTATTAGATTTGCCGAGGAACATAGGAAACAACCTAGAGATAGGTTCTACTGTCCATGTAGGCATTGTGGTAACAACTTGAAAGTCAACACTGGTGACGAAATCAAAAGTCGTGTCATGTGCAACGGGATTATACAAGGCTATACAGAATGGCACTGGCATGGAGAGATTTCAAACCCAAAACCAGTGGATGTTGATAGCTGTGCTTGTGTGGAAGAAAAAATTGCCTCCGATGACGTAGATGTGAACGAACCAGTTCCAGTAGACATCGTTGATGTGATGCTGGATAGTTGTGGGGTAGAGCACACCGATCCATCTCCCATTTTTAGAAACATTGTGCATGATGCTGAGATATCGTTATACACATGTTGTACTAAGTTTACGAAGCTTAGCGTTGTGCTGAGATTGTATAAGCTGAAAGCTAATAATAGATGGAGCGACAAAAGCTTCACGTCATTGTTGTCTTTGTTGAAAGAAATGCTTCCTGAAGGAAACGAGCTGCCAATCTCAACATACCAGGCGAAGTAATTGTTGTGCCCAATGGGAATGGATGCCAAGAAGATACACGCATGCCTGAATGATTGTGTATTATTTCAAAAGGACTATGTGGATTTGAAAGATTGTCCAAAGAGCTACCAATCTCAACATACCAGGTAAAGTAATTGTTGTGTCTAATGGGAATGGATGCCGAGAAGATACACGCATGCCTGAATGATTTTGTATTATTTCAAAAGGACTATGTAGATTTGAAAGATTGTCCAAAATGTGGTGCATCACGGTATAAATTGACGACTTCGGGGGAGTCCAAAACTGGTTCTCCTGCCAAGGTGATGTGGTATCTACCTATAATATCACAGTTTCAATACTTGTTTGCCAATCCGATAGATGTGAAGAATTTGAGGTGGCATGCAGATGTTAAGAAAAATAATGATGGGATCCTACAACATGCATCTGATTTCCCACAGTGGAAGAAGATTGATCTATTGTACCCTGAATTTTGTGAAGAAGTCAGGAATCTAAGACTTGGGTTTTGTACAGATGGGATGAATCCGTATGGGACATTGAGCAGCCAACATAGCACTTGGCCAGTCATGCTTGTTATATACAATCTTCCTCCCTGGATGTGTATGAAAAATAAGTACGTAATGCTGTCGTTGTTGATATCGGCCCCTAAACAACCTGGAAATGATATCGATGTTTATCTTGAACCTCTGATTGATGACTTAAAGAAACTCTGGGGTGAAGGTGTGATGACCTATGATGCTTCACGAAGAGAGATATTTCATTTGCATGCTATGTTATTTTGCACTATTAATGACTTTCCAACATATGGGAATTTGTCTGGATATAGTGTCAAAGGAGCTAAAGCGTGTCCTATATGTGAAGAGAACACTGATTCAACAAGACTAAAACATGACGGTAAGACTGTATATCTCGGTCATCGAAGGTTTCTGACAAAATTCCATCCATATCGTAGGAAGCGCAAAGCATTCAATGGATTGAATGAGGAACATAGTGCACCTAAACCTATACCAGGGGAGGTTGTTTATGAAAGAGTAAAAGACTGTCAATAAATTTGGTAAGAGATCACAATGTACTATGGCCACACGGAGTGACAAATATTTATTCAAGAAGAAGTCAATATTTTGGGATCTTCCTTATTGGAGTTCTTTGACAGTCAGGCATTTTATAGATGTCATGCACGTTGAGCAAAATGTCTGTGATAGTGTCATTGGTACTTTGTTGAATATACCAGGTAACACTAAAGATGGGAAAAAATCCAGACTGGACCTACGTGAAATGGGAATAAGGTCAGAAATAACAGAATTACGTGAAATGGGAAATTGAAGCACATAGTTACCTCCCGCTTGTTACACATTGTCTAGAAAGGAGAAGAAAGCTTTTTGTGAACGTTTGGTAAATGTTAAGGTGCCACAGGGTTACTCATCCAACATCCATAGATTGGTATTGATGAAAGATATGAAGTTGATAGGTCTTAAATCTCATGATTGTCACACTCTAATGCAACAAATATTGCCTGTGACAATTCGATCTATATTGCCGAAGCATGTAAGGTTTGCAATCACCAGACTTTGTTTCTTTTTCAACAGTCTGTACAGCAAAGTTATTGACCCTGATACTCTCAATAATTTGTAAAGAGAAGTGGTTGTTACCCTATGTCAGCTTGAGATGTATTTTCCTCTGTCATTCTTTGATATCATGGTACATCTTGTTGTCCACTTGACTAGGGAAGTGAAAATGTTGGGACCAGTTTTCTTGCATTGGATGTATCCCTTTGAACGATACATGAGCATTTTTAAAAGTGATGTTCGAAACCGTTATCAGCCCGAAGGGAGTATTATTGAGGGTTATGTGGCAAGAGAGGTTAAGGATTTTTGCAATGACTTTCTCAGTGGTAATGACACTCCTGGTAATGACAAGAATATTGTGGAGCAATTTGGCAAAAGAATTTTTGGATCACGAGTGAAAGTAATCAACCGTGAGTAGTTGGAACAAGGTCACTTGTATATTTTACACAACATGGACGAAGTGAGTGTTTATATCGAGGAACATACCAATTTCATCAAGAGACAATATCCTCGAGCCAATACAATGTGGCTTGCTAGAGAGCATAACAAGACATTTATTAAGTGGTTTGAAGATAAAGTCTTACATCAACTATCTCAAACACCAGATGATATTACTAAAACTATCAAATGCCTCGCCTTTAAACCAAAATTGAATGTTATGTCTTATGAAGGGTATGACATTAATGGATTTACATATTACACAAAGCGCCAAGATGATAAGAGTGTCGTCCAAAATAGTGGGGTCACCCTTCAAGCGTCGACTATGTTTTTTGCAAGTGCAAAGGATAAGAGTCCATGTGAAACTAAAATGTCATATTACGGTGTCATTGAAGACATATGGGAGTTTGACTACATAGATTTCAGAATTCCACTCTTTAAATGTAATTGGGTTGATAACACCAAAGGAGTTATAGTGGGTGAATTGGGTTTCACTTTAGTGAACTTTGAAAAGATTGGTGAGAAAGGTGAACCATTCATATTGGCATCACAGGAGAAACACATATTTTATATCGATGATCCTGCAAATGATAAATGGTCGGTTGTTCTTCATGGTAAAAGACAGTTCATTGAAGATCCTATAGATGAAGAAGAGTACTATGATAAGTATGATGACTCCAGTCGATTCTCAGTTGGGTTGCCAACACCAGTAAATATTGAAGCTAGTGATGACTTGTATGTGCGCGGAGATCACAATGAAGGATTGTTAATTGATAAAAATTTGCAATATTAGAGGCATGTTTATATTTTTTTATATGTTTTATTTTTCTGAATGTGAACTTTATAATGTGAATTACTTTACAACGTGAATGTGAACTTTACAATGTGAATTACTTTATAATGTGAACTTTACAATGTGAATTACTTTACAATGTGAATGTGAACTTTACAATGTGAACTTTACAATGTGAATGTGAACTTTCAGATGGCTGAGCATTCTCCTGATGACCGTGCTGATGATTACCGTGAGGGTGAGGACATCAATGCGCCACCTTACAATGTAAGTTTTAAAAATATATCATATATTTATATCTACATGTCCATATATAGTTACATCCTGTAAGTGTGTTTATTTTGTCAAATTTTAGGTTGATGATGCACATGTACCCTCTGAAGCACTTGAGGCACTTGATGAGTAGCACCAAAAAGTTGACAAGAGAAGGGGCATCACTATGATGAAGAAGTTAATAGCGCAAAGGGGAAATGGAACCAAACTTGTTGTGGATTTTGATAATGCAGGAAATGCAATTGGAGTGAATCGCAATTCGTTTGTTTCATATCTTGGGTATGCTACTCATAGCCATTGCGGTTGTAAGATAGATTCTTGGCATAAAGTTCTTAAGGGGAAGAAAGATGTAATATGGAAGGATTTATGCGTGAGTTATTATTAATTTGCAATTCTATTTTGTAGATTACTAATTTTTTGGATACTAGTGAATAGCAGTTCTATTTTGCAGAGTATATTTGAATTGAATGAAAAGTTGCATCGTAAATGCGTGATGCAACGTTGTGGGAGAGTCCTAAGGAACTATAGGACAAATCTCACCCGAGAATACATAAAAGAAGGTGACAAGAGGAAGAAGACAACCACTGAACAGTGGAACTTCTTGGACCAAGAAGAATGGGACGCGTTTGTTGCTTCAAGGCAAACTAATGAATTCAAGGTATTAGGCGTCACTCCCAATTTAATTAATATACATTATATTCACCTATTCAAGATTAACATTTAGTATTACTAACCATTAATGTGCATACTAACTAGGCCCTTAGTGAGACACAAAAAGTAAGACGTGCACTGAATGTGCATGACCACAGAATGGGTCCAAAGGGGTATGCAGGCATTCACCAAAGACTACAGGCTGAGTCTACTGCTCAGTATGCTGCTACTCAGGAGTCCTCTACTATAGGTACCATACCTCTGCCTCGCCATGATGTCTGGATAGATGGGAGGTAAAATAAGAAGGGATAAATAAGGAAGCCCGCAACTGCTGAGGCGGCTGCAAAAATGGTAAAATACAACTCTTAGAGCAATCGTTCGAATATTGATTATTTGTGGTGTTTTCTTAATTACAATTTTTTTTGGCGATTAGCGGGAGCTGCACGAGCTGAGGAAACAAGGCAAGTTCATCCCTGAGGGCACAAGGGATGAATTGACAGTTGCTTTGGGTAACCCAGAGCATCCTAGACGTGTTAGGGCTGCAGGCGCTGGTGTGGGCATCAAAGCGTTCTTTGGGCCATCCCAACGCAAACATGTCCCAAAAGCGGGACTTTCACAAGAAGAGGTAACCTATTCTTTCTTTATAATGTTATTGTAAAAGAGAATTCAATAATCAGAAGCTAACATTTCTTTTATCCATGTATAGGTAGATAAGTTAGTTGATAGGAAACTCAAAGAAGCAATGAGCAAGTGGCAGGCATCTCAGACTGCCACTCAGCAGGCAGTACCTATGGCGTCCCGCTCTACTCCTACTGCAGAGGTTGAGAGTAATCCTATAGACCCACCACCTAGTACATCTGTTGTAAGTATTTTTATGGCATAGTAACTAGTCATTTCAAGATGATATGTTTTCAAGATGATATGTATATAACATTCTTTACACAAAAATTGTAGCGGTTGAAGCCATGCCGTTTAAAAAGTAAAGAATTTGTCATTGTAGAGGCATTGACTTACCCATCCCTACCAGGGGAAATGTTTCATGGGTCTCCATTACCAGCTGGTTGGGTTTGTGTGAGCCCAGTACGTATATTCCCCAATTGGATGGATCTTCCATTGCAATATGCCCACCCAGATTGTGAAATGCTTGGTGAGGCAGAAGGAGGAGTGATATTGTGGCTAAAAGCAGATGTCCTCTATACTGAAACTGTATGGTAAATTTACATTACGTTAAATTGTTAGTGTGTGTATATGATGTCAATTGATATGAAATTATATATATACAGGTTAAAAAGAAGACACCCAGAGCATCTAGGCCTCCACCTCCACCTCCTACATTACCAAGTTGGGTTCCACAGGACCTACCTGTCCCGTTAGGTCCTAATTGTAGGGGTATGGCAATATGGTTAGGCAAACATGATATAAATTGCCCTATAACTGTTTCTATAGATGCGGATGCTGCAGGTCAATCATATAAAAGCAACCTATTTATACAAGATATTTTGGAGTTGTTTCAATATGATTGGCTGAATACATATGTGATAGAGCTATATATGGATAAGGTGATATCTTCTTTATACATCCATATACCTTGTGTAGGATCTGGTGATCTGGTTTCTTATTTATTAATGCATACGTAATACATGTTTTGCAGCTACTTAGACAAGATATGTGCAGATTTTTCATTCGAACATGTAGGATTTTTGATTCCATCTTTGATTAGTCTAGTAGCTAAAGACCCTCCGTCAGTTCAACAATACTATTGTGATGCTTTTACAAATTTTGGTCAAAATAAGAAGACGGTGATAATAGCTTCATTTAATGTGGAGTAAGTTTACTTTGCTTATAATTTGGACTTAAGAAAATTACATTTTTATCGTGGATTTTGAGTTATTAATTTTTAACTTTTTTACCTCTAGTGGTACACATTGGGAGTTACTAGTTATTGTCCCCGAGACGTTCACTATCTATTATCTAGATCATAAGGGGACTGAATTGAATTCAAAATATGGACACAAAATGAAAATGGCATTATTCCAGTGAGAAATATTTCATTTTCATACCCGTTAACATATGTTATTACATTACTATTTAATTATGCAATGTACTATGTTACATTAACATGTAGGGGTTTAGATGAGTTCAAAAAGGCTGGAGGAAAGGTCCCCAGGAAAAAAAACCAGAAAATAATTTGGAAAAACGTGGAAGTAAGTTGCCGACTGCAATGTATATATTATTTATGTGAACAATGCTTAATTAGTTGTATTTTTTAATATTTTGTATGTTTCAATTTATAGTGTGATACACAAGACAACGGATGGGCATGTGCATACTATGTGATGCGATTTATGCACATGATTATCAAATATGCCGTAGTGGACATCGATACCATTCTTGAGGTATTATATATAGTCTCATTAGATAATATGAAATATATCAATCTTATTTATATATTATTATTTATATATATACATCATTCTCTTTATAGGTGTTTAAAACTGATCACACTACAGGAAAGGCCTTACCATATGTACATGCTCCCTATACGACGGAAGAATTAAATGATGTAAGAGAAGAATGGGCAACAACCATACAAGTAGTGGGGGTTTTAACATATAATTGGGATGCTAATAGTGAATAATGATCAAAGAATGATACTTTGTAAATGAATTTCTGAATTATAATATGTGTGAATGTTTCTACATGTGTCTGAATGTTTATACATGTGTGAATGTTTCTATATGTATGAATGTTTCTATATGTGTGAATGAAACTCCTGACTGCTATATGAATGTTTCTACATGTGTGAATGTGAAAATGAATGGAACTGCAAATTGCTACATGAATGTTTCTACATGTGTGAAAATTGAATGAAACTGCAAGTTGCTAAATGTGTAAAAATTAATGTTGTTAATTTTACAGGTTTGTGGCCTGTTGTTGGCTGATATCAATGAATGTCGTAAAACCTGCAGTTCATAACTGAACTGCATGTTTCTCATCCTGCGACCAGCCACAGCAGGCCTGCAGACTGAAAAGAAAAAAATATGAAATAGACGTCAGTTATTTGTTTAAAACCGACGACAAATGATTACAACGTCGGATAAATAATTATACCGACGCCTAATGCATGCGATGTTGCGTCGGTTATCACTAATAAATCGACACTGATGGTTCTGGCGTCTGTTGCCCTACTAGTAATCAACGTCGATTTCCCTAATGAGGCCAGACACCACAGCCGTGCTGGCCAGCATGGTCGTGGCAGTGGGCCAGACACCATGGCTGTGCTGGCAGCTGGCCAGACAACACGGCCATGCTGGCCAGCACGACCGTGGAAGCAGGTGATATGGCGTTGATGTTCACTAATAAACCGACGTTGATAATGCCCCAGATGGCACCCTTTCTATGGCGCGAAGGTTTATGGTGTCAGTTTTAAAGCTAATAACCGACGCCTATACCCCCATGCTGGCACGTTTTTGGTGGCACGAGAAGGGTTGTGGAATCAGTTTGAGAACCGATGCCTAACAGTTGGCCTTTTAGCAGCACCCACATATGTGTCGCATTAAAACCGACACTAAAGGCCTTAAATAACAGACACTAAAGGCCGGTTATGTACTAGTGTCCGTTTGGAACTTTGTTTATCCCCCAAGTTTATTCTCACAAAGCTTTCTTTTCATGTCCAATGGCTTTAAACAAAAGTCATATTCCTATAAAAACAATGCATCCATGTCAAATATAAATATAAAAAGGTGTTTTCTGAATTAATTAAACAGATAAGTTCATAATATTTTCTAATTTTTGACAGCTATCATATGTATGCTTGTCATTATTTAATAAAATTTTCAATAAAGATAAAGAATGCAAAATTTAAAGAACATATTATGTATATTTTACACCAATGCTTAAAGTCATGCATTTATTCTTTATGCCAAGTTTAATTTAGTTATGAACAACCAACAAAGAATACACTAACAATGCATTAACTAGATACGAAAAGATATTAAATGTTAAGCATGAGATATCTATTTGCTGTCAAGATATCTTAAACAATAATAACTCTTACCCATATGAAAAGGCAAACGGTGAACATGAGAAGATATTATTGATTCATCCGCTTTACCATAAGTGGGCTTGTTTTGATGTTTGAATAAGACGAACATGATCCATCACCTGTGAGGAAAGAGTCAAGAATAAACACAGAGCACAAACATGATGATAGTTAATAAGGTGATGGTTTGAGTTGGTATGTAGTTTATACAAAGAAAAAGATCATTGGCAATATAATATCAACTCAGGGGAACAGCCGTAAGCGCACAGGAACAACCAGAAATGTAGATTTATCTACTCGAAATATAAAGACAAGACCTTTCTCTTCTAAAGTTCCCGTTGCTTTCCCCTAGCCATTGTCATCTGCTGATTACAGATCGAGATGGAAGGCTTCCCTCATCCAAGAACCGCCGAAGATCAAGTTGAACAATAACGATCCTGAGATGTTGGGGTTCTTCACTCATGAGAACAGGTGAAAGGTCACTCCTTTTGGCGGTTGTGCGATCAATAGGGTTACCAGAGAGGAGAGAAGCGGCTGGGCGAGAAGTTGTTCAGACGGGGACTTAAATAGGATTTAGCGGCAACCATCCCGTCATAATTTTGGCAATTTCGTAGATTCAAAATTCGTTCTAATAACCGTGGACTAAACTAACAGGATAAGTAGAAGGATCCACTGAGAATTATCAGGGACAGATAATCGTGGACTTCAAAACTGTACGTGGACTATGAAAGCTCATGCTCTAGTGCGTCTCGGACCAAGACGTATTGGCCCCACACAGGGGCAATGCGTCCCGGACCAGGACGCATTGCTCTGCGAGGGAGCAATGCGTCCCGAACTGGGACACATTGGTCCCACCGGAGAGCAATGCGTCCTGGTCAGGGACGTATTGCCCCTGTGTGGGACCAATGCGTCCTGGTCCGGTACGCATTGCTGGCAATACGTCCCACATGGGGACACATTGAGTAATGCGTCCGCATGCAGGACACATTGCTAGCAATGCGTCCCCACATGGGACGCATTGAGTAATGCGTCTCCATGTAGGACACATTACTGTTTTATAATTTTTTTCATTCATTATTATTCTTTAATGTAAAATGTTTGTATATTAACAACATTGATTATATTTGCACATTTACTATTCTTTCACTTGTATTTGAATGTCTATAATATACCCAATTATTATAAATTTGTTAATTTCAATAGTTCCGAACATGCATATAGATTATAGAAGTGGTATTGCAACCAACACTAGTTGCTTCCTAATTGATTATACAAGAAGGAATTAATCTAAAAAAATGAGATATCATTAGAAACAAGGTTAAAACATGAACAAACTTGAAGAGAAAATAATACACAACAGAAGAATCTGATAGACCCAAAATGAACCAATATGATATCATAATATGATAGATCCACATATAAGCCAAATAAATGCCTAGACAAAGGCATATATACAACACTACACAACATGTATGTGTATTAACAACATTGATTATATTTGCACATTTAATATTCTTACACTTGTATTTGAATGTCTATAATATAGTCAATTATTATAAATTTGTTAATTTCAATAGCTTTGAACATGCATATGGATTATAGAAGTGGTATTGCAACCAACACTAGTTGCTTCCTAATTGATTATATAAGAAGAAATTAATCTAAAAAAATGAGATATCATTAGAAACAAGGTAAAACATGAACCAACTTGACGAGAAAATAATACATAATAGAACTGTGACACACCGATCACAAAATATGATTTACATAAGCAGAAGCGTTCACTAAGCGTCAAATTACTGAAAATCACTAAAAATTAAAACTATTTTATAGAGAGGTCCACACACAGGAAAACTCTTTCACAAAGAACTGAAGTAATTTAATTACATACTAGTTTCAAGTACATGTCATGTATTATCTTTTTCTGAAAATTACAAGCATCAACTGCCCTGTTAAACTAAACATAGACAGTATAAAATCTTGAGGCACTGAGCCAAAATCTCGAAAGGACTAACTACTACTCCGAGGACCTGAGAGTACAAAGACAACATATAGGAATCTATTCACATATAAACAAAACTTGATGGCCAGTGTCTCCACCTGAGAATTCACTACTATTCCTGGTGCTGTTGCTGTCCTTCACCTATAGAAGGGTTTCTGCCTCCTCGTTCGCGTCCACCTAAAAATGTGGTTCCCACGGGGGTGAGACAATTGTAAATTGCCCCAACGAGAGATATAACTCTCTTCCAGAAACATTATTATTGCAGTAGTTAATTCATGGACTAACAGATTAAAACATTATTCTTATCTAAAACATTGCAACTATAACATGATAGCGCATCATGTCACTTATCCAATAAGGAAATATGAAGAACATGTATAACATTTATCTGCTATATTAGGCAGGATAATATCAACCAATGTTTCTTGTATTTCAACTTTATGCAAATACAATACACGGCTTATTATATTTTACCCATCAAGTGTCAAACTGCAATTAGCTTGCTAAGGTATATTGACATCTTCACTATAGAGTTATAGCCGCAGCGTATACTCTTTTCAGGCTTAGATCACATAGCTAATCCCTGACATTGTTTTGTGGTGTCATGGCATGTAGCCATATTCTTTTAACAAAGTATTGGGATCTTAATCCCTCATCTCATCAAGTACATTTCCATTTCTTAACAAGTTCATCATCATGATTATAGAGTATGGGTATTCAAACCCTTAATTCATCATAGAATACTTGTTACCACTTATCAGGTAACTTAATACCTTCAGGTCATTTGACCAAGGTAATCATGATTCTTACTACACAAGCATTCCACATAGCACACAAAGCTTAATTCACCTCTTGTTACCTCTTAATAGAAAACAATGCATATTATGGCTTATGAAGCCTATAAACAATTTCAATAATTAAAACATCATATGGCACACATGGCTCATTAATTTCAGGTTACCTCTCACTAAGAAACAAGGCATATGAAGGCTTATAAGGCCTATAAAACATTTTCAATATACATAGCATCATAGCCCATACCTGGCTATGCTCATCATCTCAACATAACTGCATGATTAGTACTCATGCTAATAGTTATAATGCCTACATGTCAGCACCATGCAACACAAAGTAATACCACTATTCCCTTTTTAGGGTTCAAGGTTTCTCTTACATATCATCACCCTCCCTTAAGATTTTCCATAAATAACCACTTAGGTTCTTAAGATCCTATATTAATGATCAAGCCCTATTTCATTGCTTCATACAACTAGTAGCCAATATTGATAACATAAGTATTCAACCATACTTATTTATTCTTATAATTCATCATTAAATGAATTATCGACACACAATATGAGCTTCTTTCTCATCTTTACCAAAGTATGATTGCCTCATAGATTATTGGTTTGGATTAACCTTTTCATAAGGCATGTTAGCCTACACTCATCAAAGTGCATTACTTCATAATATAACAATTGTCATGACACACTTCATGTGTCACTCAACAAAATATATTGGATTTAAAATACATCAAGGTGTATAAATCTTAAGGTGTTGGATGTGATATCTATCATGTACATTCCCTCCTCACCTTTATCTTACTTGAATTCATCCACTTAGTTTTTATTAGGGTATTTCCCATCCTAATACTTTATGCATCAACTCATGACATTTACCATGTAATGTATTGGTCATAAGTCACTTATTTAGAATATACAACCATTGCCAATGATATGGACTCATATCGAGTTAAGGCATTGTTGATATAGGGTTGACCATTATCAACCACTCTAGGTATTTCACCTATCAAGGTATTAGCCATACCATTACTTGGTGTTACACTCATCACTTCTAAGAGTGTCTTACTCTCACCTTTACAAGGTGTATAGGGTTGAATCATGTGCATATATTCACCATATCGGGTTAGGGTTGGTTATGTCGAGCACATGGTACGTATATGTGTCGCCCATGATTCTTAAGAAGTATCAACTCATCACCATGTCAGGCTACCATATTGTATAGGGTTGTGTATCGTGCAACTCTATCGTGCAAGGTCATGTGTCATACAACCATGTCGTGCAAGGTCATGTAGGCCTCATGATACTAAGTACCAATGATGTATTATATGATCATATCGTGCAATAGCACTTATTACTCTTCACTTATATCGGGTTGCCCAAATTAGGGTTTCTTGTCAACTTACAAGTATACAATTGACCTTGTATCGTGCATGGAGTCTATAATAGACCTCCTATCATTTAGTAGAGTAGGTGCATCATCATATCGGGTTAGAGCTATTTGTATATATGCTTGAGCCCGATATCACTTTTACAAAGTGACACCATATTCTTCAAGCTCTAGACCTTTGTTTTAACTGATATAATTCATGGTAACAGGTCTAAGCAGTTACTAGAACTCATAATTTCATCAACTATTTCAGGAAATTTCATAATTAAAAGTATTTCACTAAGTATAGCAATTTAGGTGATGAATAATAACATGACTGAGTTCAAGTTATATAACCCGCCTTAAGAACCACTTCAAAGCTCCAAGCTCCAAAGCTCCACGTTCCTAAGGTTGAAGATGACTTATGAAAAGTACATGGCTCGTTCACAACTCCTTCATATAAAAGGAATCACCATGGATAAGCAATTGGTGAAGAAGAAAAGAAAAGAAGATCAAAACCCTAAAATCATGCTTCAATTCAAGGTTGAAGATGATCTTATCCTTACCTTAGGGTTAAGTATGAGATACTTCTTGATCCTTAACACCATTGCACGATACACCAGTGTCATTGCACTATGTGGCAACCATATTGAACTATATGGCAGTCACTTGAACGATATGCCACTCAACTCTTCACCCTATTGGCCGATATCACCTTATATGGCTAATTTCACCTACTTGGCCGATATGGTCTTGCCATGGGCGATATACCAAGGCCTATGCACAATACCACAACATCCCTTCATGATATGGGATCTCTATGCACGATACCTTAGGGTAGGAGGGTGGTAAGGGTCGCAAAATTGCACCAAGGGGTGAAACTAGGGGTATATATACTTGTTGTTCATGAAGGAAGGCAAAAATGAGGTGTCAACATTTTGAGCTAGTAGGTGCCACGTGTCATGCATGGGTTACACGTGTACATGCATGCATCAACATTTATCTTGACATTAAAAAAGGTTAAGGACCATCTAAGATGCAAATTCGTCCATTGCTTATTCATTTGGATAAGTCATGTAGGTTTACTCACTATTTTAAGTCAAGCCGATACACTTTTTCTAAGGAAACTTGCTGGCCGTCACACCTCACCTTCTTGAGGTTCTTTGCACGATATGGACTTTTCCAAGAGTTCATAAAATGATATGGGACACCTCCTTAGGCTCCATGGCCGATAGGCACTCATATATAAGCTTTTCAACTTGATACAACTCAAGTTAAGCTTTCAAATTCAACCCTTTTTCTTGGTCATTTATTCACCAAGATTACCATCATTCATAATGGAATCAAACATGGTTTCTCCTTCTTTCTATCTCCTCTATATGATACTAGGAGGGAGTAGGAACACTCTAGAGGTGGTAATTTTCATATCAACCCCAAATTTTGGGTAAATTACAATTTGTACTAAAATTGGTGCACAAGGTACCAACATTGTTCAAACTTGGAATTTGGGATTTCCACAAGCCACCACTTAGCATAATTATATATATTATGATGCTAAAACACATGGGGTACATTTAACATGTGACATTTTGCATTATAGACCCTCAATTTGGGTGAATTGCACTTTGGTCCAAAACAAAGGAAAATGGCTCAAACAACATTCAATCGGGACCAGACTTGAAACATAAGTGTGTCATATAATAACAAAACACCTTAGAGGATTATATCAAAGTTATAAGAAACTTTATTAGCCAAAAAAAATAGGGTTACCTCATAACCCAGGTCAGGGTCGTTACAAGTTATAAATCCCTAACAAGGATTTCGTCCCCAAAATCCCAGGAAAAAGGAGAGACATATCTTACTCATTTATCATGCCATCAAGTCTCCACATAACATCTTAATGTCATGGAGATATCATAGGTCTTTAATCCACACAAAGTTCTTCCATTAGTTCAACCTTATCAATGTTTATGTTTATGCAGAGCATAAACCCCTAACATATGATGTCCATATTATTTAATGCAACTAGGTTGATTTCACAGTTGGCCAATATAGATAACCAACATAAATCATCTATTATTCTCAGATACTAGAATCCTTACTTTGGTATTCATCATATGTGTTGAGAACACATCTCATCCTTATCATATTCATTTCTCTATTATTACCACCAAGGGTACACATGCACATGGTATTTCTTTTATTTTAGGACATTGCTTGTTCCATATATCATTATCTTGGAACCAAGGTCCAAAGCAAACTGATACTTTTCTAAGTATCCATCAACGGATTATTTCTAATTCATGTACATCAAATGTCATAATACTTACTTGATTGTCATGTTAATGAAAGGAAGAAACATAAAGGAACATACCCCTATCATTACCCAAGGTTGTTTATCAAAGGGGAAATATATATATTTAACAGAGGTAATCCAGTCAACAATCCTTTATTTGTTTGGGAAGGTTCACTTAGCAATTCCTATGTAGTTGAGAAAGTTTACTTAGCAATTCCTCATTAGTTGGGAAAGTTCACACTTTCTCATTAGTTGGGAAAGTTCACTTAGCACTTTCTCATTAGTTGGGAAAGTTCACTTAGCACTTCCTCATTAGTTGGGAAAGTTCACTCAACACTTCCTCATTAGTTGGGAAAGTTCACTCAACACTTCCTCATTAGTTGGGAAAGTTCACTCAGCACTTCCTCATTAGTTGGGAAAGTTCACTCAGCACTTCCTCATTAGTTGGGAAAGTTCACTCAACACTTCCTCATTAGTTGAGAAAGTTCACTCAGTACTTACTCATTAGTTGGGAAAGTTCACTTAGCACTTCCTCATTAGTTGGGAAAGTTCACTTAGCACTTCCTCATTAGTTGGAAAAGTTCACTTAGCACTTCCTCATTAGTTGGGAAAGTTCACTTAGCACTTACTCATTAGTTGGGAAAGTTCACTTAGCACTTCCTCATTAGTTGGGAAAGTTCACTTAGCAATTCCTATTTGGTTTCATTATACTCACTAGATTGTTTCAGAATGACTACTTGATCAGAGTAATCAGAAAGATAACAATCTAAGAGTTCCATACTTGCCTATTTCCAATAATCATATACCTGGCCAGGGTATACAAGTATTGAGATTAGGTAGTATGCACTTTATTTACTATCATGTTCCTCACTTTTCATATCATTATACACACATGTTTTTTTTTTCATTCCTGGATTTTCTTCAGGCATCACTTCTATATCTCATCTTTTATCACACAGATAAGAGAGATTATAAAGCATTTTAAGGAATACTGAGTAAAATGTAAATTCTCATCTTCCTTGTGTCCTTATAGGACTAGTCAGGGGAAGTTAAAAAACAACTACTTTCTTATTTTTAACACATAAAATCATGAATTGAAATATCAGAATGAATCTATTTCATCTAATCTGTCACAACCCAAGGGTTGACTATTGCATCAGATTGATTCATTGCATAGAACCTTGTAGTTGCTTGTTGTTGACCCTGTGCTTGATTATTAGGTGTTGATGAACTAGCTTGGGATGCTTGTCTACGTCCTCTATTGTTACTATAAATCTGCTTCCTTTGTGAGCCTTGCTGACTCTGCCTTGGAGGTAGAGTTGCCATTGAATTCCCATCTGGACAATCCTTTACTAGATGTCCCAATTGTCTACATTGGTAACAGATCCTGGTCACAAAATAGGGTCTGTGAGATCCAGTCACCGATGTTGATGCTATGTCAGGGGCTCTACTTGGAGCAATACTACGGTCCCTACCCCTACTTGACGTCCATTGCGTCTGGGTATGGAATCTCGATGGTGTTGCCGATGCAGAAAATCTCGACTTCTTAAAACTTTCAGATCTTTGTCCTTGAGACTGAGTGTACACCTTCTTACCACTGGTCTGTCATTTCTCGATTTCAGACCTCTCTATCCTTCTTACTGACTCCACAAAGGTGGCAAAACTCTCCCCATTCTCTAAAGCAGACACAAGAGTGGTCAGTTCAACGTCCAACCCCTTCTCAAAATGCCAAATTCTTTCCTCATCATTAACTGCCATATGCGGATAAAACTACAACAACTCCATGAACTTAGCTCCATACTCGCTAAAGTTCATCTGTCCTTGTCTGATCCTCTCAAATTGAGAGATCTTCTTGTCTAGATACATCTTAGGGAAGTATCTACTGATGAATTCTTGTTGGAATACCTCCCATCCAATTTCTTCACCTGGCCTCTTATCTTCTTCTATAATCCACCATTAACCATCACTCCCTTTTAGGAGGTACACATCATGTCTTACCTTGTCAGCTTTAGGTATATCAAGGTTCCTAAAAGCCTTCTCCAGCTCCGTCAGCCACAAATAAGCATCTGCTGGATTAGCTGTACCAACATAATCTATGGCTCCAACCCGACAAAGTCTCTCAAAAGTCTTTCCGGCTCCATATCCCTCATTGTGGGCAGGTACCCTAGGTGCAGGTAGTGGCATCCTATCCGCCATATGCGTCATAGTAGCCATAAACTTCCCGAATAGGGTATGGAAAGCTGGATTTTCTAATGCATCTTGATCAAGATGAGGAATCTCAGGTACGAATTCCTCCCTAGCTTGATCCCTTGCACATTTTCCTGGTGCAACAACACTGCTCTCAGCAGCGTGTTCATCATGTGATCCAGACATATTCAAGTTCTACTTCTCCTATATGAGTAGAAGACACTATCAGATAAACTGGAAGATACTAGAATAGACTCAACAACCTAAATCCTATGTCTCTGTAGACTCAGCGAACCTAGAGCTCTGATACCACTTAATTATGACAAATCGATCACAAAACATGAAGCAGAAGCATTCAGTAAGTGTCGGATTACTGAAAATCACTAAAAATTAAAACCATTTTACAGAGAGGTCCACACATAGGAAAACTCTTTCACAAAGAACTGAATTAATTTAATTACATACTAGTTTACAAGTACATGTCCTGTATCATCTTTTTCTGAAAATTACAAGCATCAACTGCCCTGTTAAACTAAACACAGACAATATAAAATCTCGAGGCACTGATCCAAAATCTCGAAAGGACTAACTACTACTCCGAGGACCTGAGAGTACACATACGACATATAGGACTCTATTCACATATAAACAAAACTTGATAGCCAGTGTCTCCACCTGAGAATTCACTGCTATTCCTGGTGCTGCTGTTGTCCTTCACCTACAGAAGGGTTTCTGCCTCCTCGTTCGCGTCCAACTAAAAATGTGGTTTCCATGGGGGTGAGACAATTGTAAATTTCCCCAGCGAGAGATATAGCTCTCCGTCAGAAACATTGTTGTTGCAATAGTTAATTCATGGACTAACACATTAAAACATTATTCTTATCTAAAACATTGCAACTATAACCTGATAGCGCAACATGTCACTTATCCAATAAGGTAATACGAAGAACATGTATAACATTTATCTGCTATATTAGACAGGATAATATCAACCAATATTTCTCGTATTTCAACTTTATGCAATACATTATACAACTGATTATATTTTACCCATCAAGTGTCAAACTGCAATTAGCTTGCCAAACTATATTGAAATCTTCACTATAGAGTTATAGCTGCAACATATACTCTTTTCAGGCTTAGATCACATAGCTAATGTCTGGCATTGTTTTGTGGAGTCATGTCATGTAGCCATATTCTTTTAACAAAGTATTGGGATCTTAATCCCTCATCTCATCAAGTACATTTCCATTTATTAACAAGTTCATCATCATGATTATAGAGTATGGGTATTCAAACCCTTAATTCATCATAGAATACTTGTTACCACTTATCAGGTAACTTAATACCTTTAGGTCATTTGACCAAGGTAATCATGATTCTTACTACACAAGAATTCCACATAGCACACAAAGCTTAATTCACCTCTTGTTACCTCTTAATAGGCAACAAGGCATATTATGGCTTATGAAGCCCATAAACAATTTCAATAATTAAAACATCATATGGCACACATGGCTCATTAATTTCAGGTTACCTCTCACTAAGCAACAAAGCATATAAAGGCTTATAAGGCCTATAAAACATTTTCAATATATATAGAGCATCATAGCCCATACCTGGCTATGCTCATCATCTCAACATAACTGCATGATTAGTACTCATGCTAATAGTTATAATGCCTACATGTCAGCACCATGCAACACAAAGTAATACCACTATTCCCTTTTTAGGGTTCATAGTTTCTCTTACATATCATCACCCTCCCTTAAGGTTTTCCATAAATAACCACTTAGGTTCTTAAGATCCTATATTAATGATCAAGCTCTATTTCATTGCTTCATACAACTAGTAGCCAATATTGATAACATAAGTATTCAACCATACTTATTTATTCTTACCATTCATCATTAAATGAATTATCGACACAATATTAGTTTCTTTCTCATCTTTACCAAAGTATGATTGCCTCATAGATTATTGGTTTGGATTAACCTTTTCATAAGGCATGCTAGCCTACACTCATCAAAGTGCATTACTTCATAATATAACAATTGTCATGACACACCTCATGTGTCACTCATCCAAATATATTGGATTTAAAATACATCAAGGTGTATAAATATTAAGGTGTTGGATGTGATATCTATCATGTCTTGATGTATCACTTCCCTCCTCACCTTTATCTTACTTGAATTCATCCACTTAGTTTGTATTAGGGTATTTCCCATCCTAATACTTTATGCATCAACTCATGACATTTATCATGTAATGTATTGGTCACAAGTCACTTATTTAGAATATACAACCATTGCCAATGATATGGACTCATCTCGAGTTAAGGCATTATTGATATAGGGTTGACCATTATCAACCACTCTAGGTATTTCACCTATCAAGGTATTAGACATACCATTACTCGATGTTACACTCATCACTTCTAAGAGTGTCTTACTCTCACCTTTACAAGGTGTATAGGGTTGAATCATGTGCATATATTCACCATATCGGGTTAGGGTTGGTTATGTCGAGCACATGGTACATATATGTGTCGCCCATGATGCTTAAGAGGTATCAACTCATCACCATGTCAGGATACCATATTGTCTAGGGTTGTGTATCGTGCAAGGTCATGTGTCATACAACCATGTCGTGCAAGGTCATGTAGGCCTCATGATACTAAGTACCAATGATGTATTATATGATCATATCGTGCACTAGCACTTGTTACTCTTCACTTATATCGGGTTGCCCAAATTAGGGTATCTTCTCAACTTACAAATATACAATTGACCTTGTATCATGCATGGAGTCTATAATAGACTTCCTATCATTTTAGTAGAGTAGGTGCATCATCATATCGGGTTAGAGCTATTTGTATATATGCTTGAGCCTGATATCACTTTTACAAAGTGACACCATCTTCTTCAAGCTTTAGACCTTTGTTTTAACTGATATAATTCATGGAAACAGGTATAAGCAGTTACTGGAACTCATAATTTCATCAACTATTTCAGGAAATTTCAGAATTAAAGGTATTTCACTAAGTATAGCAATTTAGGTGATGAATAATAACATGACTGAGTTCAAGTTATATAACCCGCCTTAAGAACCACTTCAAAGCTCCAAGCTCCAAAGCTCCAAATTCCTAAGGTTGAAGATGACTTATGAAAAGTCCATGGATCGTTCACTACTCCTTCATATACAAAGAATCAACATGGATAAACAATTGGTGAAGAAGAAAAGAAAAGAAGATCAAAACCCTAAAATCATGCTTCAATTCAAGGTTGAAGATGATCTTATCCTTACCTTAGGGTTATGTATGAGCTCCTTCTTACTACTTAACACCATTGCATGATACACTAGTGTCCTTGCACGATATAGCAACCCTCTTGAATGATATGGCACTCACTTGCACGATATGCCACTCAACTTATCACCCTATTGGCCGATATCACCTTATATGGCCAATTTCACCTACTTGGCTGATATGCTCTTGCCATGGGTGATATCCCAAGGCCTATGCACAATACCACAACATCCCTTCACGATATGGGAGCTCTATGAACGACACCTTAGGGTAGGAGGGTGGTAAGGGTCACAAAATTGCACCAAGGGGTGAAACTAGGGGTATATATACTTGTTGTTCATGAAGGAAGGCAAAAATGAGGTGTCAACATTTTGAGCTAGTAGGTGCCACGTGTCATGCATGGGTGACACGTGTACATGCATGAATCAAAATTTATATTGACATTAAAAAAGGTTAAGGATCATCTAAGATGCAAATTCTTCCATTGCTTATTCATTTGGATAAGTCATCTAGGTTTACTCACTATTTTAAGTCAAGCCGATACACTTTTTCTAAGGAAACTTGCTGGCTGTCACACCTCACCTCTTTGAGGTGCTTTGCACGATATGGACTTTTCCAAGAGTTCACAAAACGATATGGGACACCTCCTTGGGATCCATGGCTGATAGGAACTCATATATAAGCTTTTCAACTTGATACAACTCAAGTTAAGCTTTCAAATTCAACCCTTTTTCTTGGTCATTTCTTCACCAAGATTACCATCATTCATAATGGAATCAAACATGGTGTCTCCTTCTTTCTATCTCCTATATATGATACTAGGAGGGAGTAGGGACACTCTAGAGGTGGTAATTTGCATATCAACCCCACATTTTGGGTAAATTATAATTTGTACCAAAATTGGTGCACAAGGTACCAACATTGTTCAAACAAGTTCAAAATTGGAATTTGGGCTTTCCACAAGCCACCACTTAGCATAATTCTCTCTCTTATGATGCTAAAACACATGGGGTACATTTAACATGTGAAATTTTGCATTATAGCCCCTCAATTTGGGTGAATTGCACTTTGGTCCAAAACAAAGGAAAATGGCTCAAACAACATTCAATCAAGACCAAACTTGAAACATAAGTGTGTCATATAATAACAAAACACCTTAGAGGATTATATTAAAGTTCTAAGAAACTTTATTAGCCAAAACAAATAGGGTTACCTCATAACCCAGGTCAGGGTCGTTACAAGAACAATCTGATAGACCCAAAATGAACCAATATGATATCATAATATGATAGATCCACATACAAGCCAAATAAATACCTGAACAAAGGCATATATACAACACTACACAACATGTACAAAACTATGAAAATATAAGCATGTCCTCCACGCCCACGACGTCCTCTCCCACCTCCCTGTACATCTGGCTCCTGAGTATCGAATTCATCTAGAGATTCCTCAATGGGGGGCAACTGCGTAGCAGTAGGCTGATGAGGACCAGGGAAGTAATGAAAAGCTGGAGGTGGGGTGGGGGGTCTCTGAATACTAGGATGTGGGGCATCAAGTGGGGTGCATCCTGAGAAATCAAATGGAGTCGGTGAGTATGTGACATAGGATGGTGGTCGACTGTCATGAATAACTGGTGGTGGGAGTGG
The DNA here is from genome assembly GCA_963693085.1 of Alisma plantago-aquatica. Taxonomy (NCBI): domain Eukaryota; kingdom Viridiplantae; phylum Streptophyta; class Magnoliopsida; order Alismatales; family Alismataceae; genus Alisma; species Alisma plantago-aquatica. The sequence goes on along the minus strand of OY856411.1, from coordinate 751,481,473 downwards.
AGTATATGGAACAGAAGAAGGACCTGCTCCATAGTAGGATGCTAGTGGAGGTGGGGTGATGTATGAGGAAAATGAACCAACTCCTAAAAAGTATGGCCCTGTCGGTCCCCATGCCATGAACTGAGAAGTGGGAGTGGGAGTGGGCTCAACAACAGTAATCACAGGAGCAGGAGCAGGAGTAGGAGTAGGAGTAGGAGTAGGAGTGGGCTCAGGGGTTGTGGTATGAGTGGGTATGGGATCATACGGGTGAGCGTAGTCGGGAAGAATGTCAAAGTAAGTCCCCTAGATGCCATATATGTCATCTTTGATCTGTGCAGTGGCATGCTATAAAGCCGCTCAGATATGCACATGTGATTCCACCAGTTCAAACAAAGTATGTACACATAATAAAGACCAATTGTATATATTACAAATAATAAAGATAAATAATAATAATTTGTAAAAGAAATATAAATGATACTCACAAATTGATGTTGACGATAACTTTGTGGGTAGTATGTGTTCGGAGGCTGAGCTGGAGGGGGCAGTACATACTGGGGATGATACCATCCGTAGTGCGCCTGTGGACTGAAGACTATCTCCGCTGGTGGAGGGGAGACTAAGCTCTCACGTCTGTTGTTCCACAGTTGCACCTCCCATCTATAATGATGCAACCAGTCCTCAGCTGCATGACCCCTCCCATCTATCACACTAAGGCGTGGCAACTCCAGAGTAGGTTGTACTTGAACAAATCCGAATTGTCCAAGTACTCTATCAGGGAAGTGTCAATCTACTACTGTGTAGCACAGTAAAGGCACTCACGCCAACCAAATATCCTGACCCTCTCAACATAAGGCTGGAAGTTTCTCCAGAATATTAGCAGTGTAAGGAGTTAACTATATCTATTATTCAAATAGATACAACATGTATCATATAAAACAGAGTAAATTGTATAAAAAATACAACATATATCATATAACATGTTAGTAGAAGTAAGTTAGTTATACCTGAGAGGGCAAAATATGGTCAAATGATGAATCATAAAATTGGACCGATCCTCTCATAGTATCACTCCTTTCAAGAAATGTAGGCCACCTATTAAATTGACAAACTAAATTTAGATAAACATTATAAAATGTTAGGACAAATGTATAAAAAAATGTGTAAATCTTTACCTATAACCCAATGGAACATTGTCTGGCCACTCCCCCCAGTTCATAACAATTGAACCTGGGCGTCCAATTCCTAACCTCTCCCAAGACCACATCTGCAGTAGACATACACAACCAGACAGGTGGGTGGTTTTCCTAGAGTGGGTGGTAGCCTTATACAAACTCCCTATACAAGTATGCTAAAGTTGCATCACCCCAAGATAGAGTGCTACAACTAGCAAAGTCAGATAGAAGCGGGAGGTACCATACATGAACCCTACCCTAGAGCGGGTGGTTTTCTTAGAGCGGGTGGTAGCCTTGTACAACTCCCTATATAAGTATGCTAAAGTTGCAGCACCCCAAGATAGAGTGCTACAACTAGCAAAGTCAGACAGAAGCGGGAGGTACCATACATGACCACTGTCCTGGGTATTATCAAGAATAAGGTATCAACCTAAAAAGTATAGGAGATATGCTCTAGTGTACCTTATCCTATTTTGTATTTGTTGTTCTTCATCTCCCAAAGTGAAATCCATATCCCTAAAGGTCTCACGCAACCATATCAAGGAGATATGCCCCTTAGACATCCCATCTGGTGCATCCCCTAAGAAACTCTCACAAAGGTGAGACCATGAAGAAAATTGCCCCTCATCTACGCCTAAAGGATATGAAGCTATAACCGGTAGCCCATCAATCCTAAGGCCTAAAAGAACTGCAATATCTTGAAGGGTTACACTCATCTCAAAAGGGGGAAATCTAAAAGTATTAGTAGAGTTGTCCCACCGGTTAACTAAGACAGTGATTAAATTGGGATCAAGGTGGATAGGTCGTAGCCTATGAACAAGCCCAAAACCAGCCAAAACACCCGGGTCAGTAATAGGCCACTGTGACAACATAAAGTGGTGCTGGGAGAGTCGGAAGGATGCTTGTCTAGGAGCCATATCTATGAAAAGTGTAAATATTACATTAAATGAAACGTGCAAATATTGCACAACATATAAGTTTGTCAAGATTCTTCATTAGATAAGATGAAATTAATTCAAATACATGAACTACCAAACAATATTAAAATACAACATGAACTACTAAAAGAGAAATATTACAATAATTAGTTACTATATTTGATTCAATATCTCATATAGAGCTTCATAAAATGGCAACATTTGATGTACAACTCGATGTATCTCTGGATGTGATATAGCTAACTGGTTTTTAACTTGTCCATTGATTGGCATTACTTTCTATTTCATGTGATCCCAATACCAACCAGGTAGCTCAAGAAGTTCTTCATACATGTGAAACATTAGCTTCAAAATTTGCCAATGAAATTTTGCTTGTTCTTTTGTCACTATAAATCCTAACTTGTTGTACAACGAATCTGGTACGTCATTCTAGTCATCATCCAATACAGTTTGATGAGCCATTTTCCCCTGTAGGTACTTTGTAGATATTATTTGGATTAACTCTACAGATATTTGAAATGTCCATGTCCTTCGATGAGCCATCTATAAAAAAACCCATTATAAATTCATTCTTTTAGTGAAATTGCAAACATTACATGACTTGAGTAAATGGAAATTGCAAATATTACATGACTTGATTAAATTGAAATTGCAAACATTACATTACTTGAGTAAATTGAAATTGCAAACATTACATGAATTGAACAAATTGAAATTGCAAACATTACATGCCTTGAGTAAATTGAAATAGCAAACATTACATGACCCGACATCATATACATTAGGACAAGTGCGTCTATTATGGCCCTTTCTTCCATACTTATGACAATGATATGTATATTGATTTGGATCAACATCCATAGTTGAAGGCCTTCTTTTTTTTGGTCTTCCAGCGTGCCTTCGTTTCCTTGGGGGTAATAAGGGATAAATGCCTCTGCTTTCATCAAAATGAGGCCAATACCTCTTGTCGGGAATACCATGAAATTTAGTTTTGTAAGCGTTTAAATAAGCTTCATTTGTGTAATATGGGCTCACAAGTGCATCAATATCATAATTGATAGATCTTGCAGCTACCCAAATATGAGCACATGGAAAATGCCATTGTTGTGGAAAACCACAATTGCATTCACTTACACCATTTAGACGCACGAAGCCTTGAAATTGATGTCCGTCCATGTCATCAACAAGCCATTCATCATTGTTCACACGAATGTTTACTGGTAGTTGTCGTGCATTCTGTGATACATAAAAAAGCTTATCATGAAACCTAAAGGGCCATTTAAAACCCTTTTGTACACGATCACATGCTTGATTACGCCTCTCCAACCATATTGTAACAAAGAGATAGTATGTGGCAACAATAAATGCATGTATTGGTAAACCTCTGACACCTTTTAAGACTCCAGTTAACCTTTCAACATGATTGCTAGTCAATGACCCATACCTGTAGCCTCTTTCATATGTGAGGGACCACTCACTAGTACAGAAACAACATTCAATGTCACTTTTCTGGGCATCGGTTATTTAGGAAATCCGACGCCTATAACATTCAACGTCAGTGATGTAGGTCATCCGACGTATATAGTCAAGACACGGGTACCGCTTTGTATTCATCGTCGGCTGGGTAACACAAAACCGACGCCTAAAATCGCCCGCAAAATCCAATTTTTGAGCGAAAACAATTTGGCCCCAAAGTGTCACATACAACATCGGTTTTTTAGCATCAAACCGACGCCTATATAAGATGAAAATTTGCGTGAAAAGTTCCAGCTTAGGTGTCGGTTATCCTTTGATAATCGACGCCGATAATGGTTCCCGCCAAATTATTTAGGGCAAAATTTGTCTAATTGGACGTCGATTGTTTAAGTAGAACCGGCGCCGAAGAATGTAGGTGTCGGTTTTATGTTATAACCGACGCCTAATACCCACTTAAAAAACCCTTGAACGACCATTGTTCCCCTTTCTTCTGTTACATCGCGAAGCAACTATTCCGCCCCTCTGCTCTTGCTGCGTCACCACCCGCCCGCCCGGTGCTGCTCGCCACCTGCTACTGTCGCTCTCCGCCGATGCCGGACGCCGCTGCTTGCTGCTCTGCGTCGCCTCTGCCGCCCTCTTTGCCTCTGTAAAGAGGCGAGATCACCTCCTTACTAAAATTTAAAGGAAGTACAAAACATCCATCTTTTTAGAAAGATAAAAGATATTGAGGGATGCATGTATAATATTCCAAGTAAATAAGCATGCACCAGATACATTACAAAATGTCAATAGCAGTGGAAATAAAAGAACTAAGCCTATTACATGGCTTTCATTGTTCATTACATGATTGTTCTCAAATGATAAAGATAAGAGAAAAGGGTCTAGCTATAGCAACCTAGACATCCTTTCAGATAGCTTGAGATCTACTCCTGAGATGAATTCCTTCAAACTTGTTCTTCTCCTTGCTTAGCACCAACACCTGGGTGGTTGTACATAAGTACCGCTACTTTAAATTAAATAGAACATAAATCCACATGCTAGAATAGTAGTCATGGAAAGAGTAGTTACAATATTCAATAAGCATGGCAGTGGGGTATAAGACCCAACCAAGAAGAAATTATAATCTAATTTGAGGCATGAACAACATTAGGATTCAAGAATAGGATATTTAGGGTTTATTTAAGCCTCATTAGGGAAATATAGGGTTGGCTGCAATTATCCCAACATAGGGTGTAAGGAATGCACATACCTCTCTTACTGATATCAATTACTAACTTTCACCACTTTAATTGAGTCCAAGTTCCACTTTGCCTATTTTCAACGTATTAACATGTATTAGAGTACATAGTGCACATTAATATATAGAAACCCTATTTTTAGAGCTTTTTAGAAAAATTAGGATTTAGACTCTTAAAACATCACCAATAAACTTATTAGGTTTTCCTAATCAAGAAAACATATATTTATGTTAATTTTGGAGTTATGATGATCAAGATGTAATTTTTATGGATTTTATGCATTAAATTTGTTTTACAAAAATCACCCTTCGTCAAACCATAAAATAAGACCTTGAAAATATTTTTATTGGATAGATCTCGTTCTCCTGATTCCAAAACATATTTTATTTTCAAATTTGGATAAGCGGTTTAGAAGATATGAAATTTTCAATATTGACCAATCAGAAATTGTCACATCATCAAACCGATTGAGATAATTGAAGAGAGAGGGAGAGGGAGAAAACACCATTCGACTAAGACCAGGTTTTAAGTTGCATAGGTAACCAAACTAGAGCTTCTAGAGAAGGTAAAACAGCAAGAAATCAAAACTTTAGAAGAGCATGGTAAAAAGAGATGGAAATCGTCGATTTTCAACATAAAAGCATGAATTTTAAGCATGTACTAAGCAATATATGAGAAGGGTGTTAACCAAACTTGCCTCTAGGAAGGTAAACAGAAAGGATTCCGAGATTAGAAGGCTTGGTTGCTCCAAGACAAGCTTCTTTCTTGAGCAAAGATCACCTTCTTCACTTTAGAGGTGCAAACCCTAGCAAAAGAGCATATAGATGAGGTGTTTTAGGGTTCTAGGTGGGGTTTTACCATGTATGGTCATGGTTCCGACCTAGAAGAAGGTGTAAGGAATACTATCAGTATGAAAATAGGGAAGGAATGGAGAAAACTTACTAGTTTTGGTCGAATTTACCAAGGAGGAGCTTTAGAAACCCTAATAGAGCAATTTGGAAGCCCCATGAGCCTTCTTAACCAAAGTAGGCTCCCTCTATTGCCTTGGGGCAGAAACTTCGTGGCAAAATACAGAAGAAACTATTATCTAAGCTATAGGAAAGAAAATGAGAGCAAGAATTTTCGAATTATGAGTTGGGAAGGGGTATACATGGCTATATATAGAAAGAGGTGAAGCATAAGGAGTCTTAAGGGACTTTCCATGTGTCTTTAGCCTAGGGATTGATGGACATGCAAGAGGATAGCTCATAGAGACTTCATCCATATCCAGAGTCGGTTCTAAGGGCCCATAGATTATTTTAGGCCATCCCCACCGTTTTGCAAGAAAGAAATAACCTCATTGGTTGATAGCTTCTAAGGATAAGCATCTTTATAAAGAGGGTAATCCCTATAATGCCCTTGGAAAGAAATACCATCAAACCAAGGTGAAACTAGGTGCTCCAATGGTTTCAAATCTCGTTAATGGTAAGGTAATATCTAAGGATTAAAATTCAGGTGATAATTTGCAAAGAAAACCTCCCAATTGGGTAAATTGCATAAAAGTCCAGAATGTGCATATAATTGCATAACTTGCACAAACAACATCCAAATCAAACCAAATTTGAAACTTAGCCTAATATTATGTTTTCAAATCATATCAAAAAGTTAGATTAATCTTTATAGAACTTAATTATGGTAATTAAGCTTTTATTGAGGTATTTGTGCATAAACCCTTATATTGGTACAATTAGTGAATAAATGTTCACTAAACCACTATAAATTCCACTAATTAAACATAAATGACATAAAGGATAGAAATGAGAGGGAAACTTGGGAAAAAGGTTTACATGGATATTACATCTAAGATTCATTATGTTACAACACTCCACCCCTTTAAAAGGATTTCTTCCTCGAAATCTCAAGCAAAAAGAGAAGGGTGAGTACGTAACATTTCATCTCTCAACTCCCAAGTGGTTTCTTCTAGACCATGATATTTCCACAAAACTTTTACCAGCTCAATCTCTTTGTTCTTCAACTGCTTTACTCGGGAGTCAAGAATCTTCACAGGTAGCTCTTCATAGGTCAGATTCTCATGTATCTCCAAAGGCTCAAAGGTAAGCACATGAGATGAGTCCTTGACATACTTCTTCAGTACAGAGACATGGAACACATTATGAATCTTATCATAGGAAGGAGGTAAGGCTAAGCGGTATGCATAGTCTCCAACCTTATCTAAGATTTCAAATGGTCCAACATAGCGGGGACTCAACTTGCCTTTAACTTTAGATCTAGCAATAGAACGGATAGGCTTGATCTTCAGAAATGCATAGTCACCCACTAGGAAGTTAACATCAGACCTCTTCTTGTCAGCATACATCTTCTGTCGGTCTTGAGAAGCTTTCATGCGTTTCTTTATCAACTGCACCTTTTCTATCATTATTTGCATGTCATCGGTCTTCACTAGAGAACGTTCACCGACATCATCCCAATGCAAAGGTGAACGACATGGTCTACCATAGAGAGCTTCAAAAGGTGGCATACCAATACTAGATTGGTAGCTATTATTGTAAGCAAACTCAGCTAATGGCAGATACCGATCCCATGCACCACCCCAATCCATCACACAAGCACGAAGCAAGTCCTCCAGAATCTGAACTATTCTCTAAGATTGACCATCAGTCTGTGGGTGGTAAGCAGTACTGAAACACAAGTCAGTACCCATCTCCTCCTGAATATGACCCCATAAACGAGAAGTAAACTTTGGGTCACGATCAGAAACTATTACCTCAGGTACTCCATGCAGGCGTACGATCCACTCAACGTACAACTGAGCCATATCTGCAACTTTGTAATTGGTTTTAAAAGGCAAGAAATGAGTAGATTTTGTAAGCCGGTCAATAACTACCCAAACAACATCATAACCTTTCTTGGACTTGGGGAAACCAGTAACGAAGTCCATTGTGATTTTCTCCCACTTCCATTCTGGAATTTCAAGAGGGTGAAGAAGACCACCAGGTCGTTGATGTTCGATCTTGACTTGCTGACATGTCAATCACTTCACGACGAATAGAGCTATATCATTCTTCATGTTCTTCCACCAGAAGCTTCGTTGTAAGTCCTTATACATCTTTGTTGTTCCAGGATGAATAGTGTACTTGGACCCATGAGCTTCACTCAGAACTTTCTATCTCAACTCACCAACATTAGGAATCTACAACCTTTGTTTTAAGCAGACAACACCATCCACTCCGACAGAGAAGTCAGATTGCGGTTTCTCAGTTAAAGCTTTCATCTCCTCAAGCTCAGAACTCTCCAACTGTGCCGCCACGACTTCTGAGATCCAGGTTGGTGTAATGGTCAAGCTGGCCATATGAACACACAACTTGTCTTCATCCACTGATTTAACAAGCTGAGGTCTCCATCTAGCCACATGTTCAAGGTTTTCCCATACTGAACATCTCAAAGCAGCACAAACAACATCCTTCTTGTGACTTAAAGCATCAGCTACGACATTCGCTTTACCAGGATGATAGGTAATGGTGAAGTCATAATCTTTAAGATATTCCATCCACCTACGTTGTCGCAAGTTCATATCCTTCTAAGTCAACAGATATCTCAGACTCTTGTGATCAGAAAAGACTTCAAACTTTTCACCATAGAGATAGTGTCGCCAGATCTTCAAAGCATGAACTATGGCAGCAAGCTCCAAATCATGTGTAGGCCAATTAGCTTCATTAGGTTTCAACTGTCGAGAAGCATAGGCGATCGCCTTTCCATCTTGCATCAAAACACACCCTAAGCCTTGTCTGGATGCATCGGTGTAGATGACATAGGGTATGCCCTCAACATGCAAGGCAAGCACGGGAGCAGAAGTCAGGCTCTTCTTCAGCTTCTGAAAACTGTTCTCACATTTTGGTGTCCAAGAGAACTTGACCTCCTTTCGCGTCAGCTTGGTTAAAGGCAAGGCCAACTCAGAGAAGTTCTTGATAAACTTTCGATAGTAACCTGCTAAGACAAGGAAACTACAGATCTCTGAGGGATTCTTTGGAGCTTTCCACTTGGTCACAACTTCTACCTTTGCAGGATCAACAACTATATGTCCGGCAGAAATCACATGACCCAGAATCATCACTTCCTTTATCCAGAAATCACACTTTGAGAATTTTGCATAGAGTTGATTTTCTTGTAGTGTGTTGAGTACAATCCGCAGATGCTCGCGATGTTGTTCTAACGTCTCAGAATAAACCAAAACGTCATCGATGAACACCACCACAAACTTGTCAAGGTATGGGCAGAACACTCGGTTCATCAAGTCCATGAAGGCAGCAGGGGCATTTGTCAATCCGAAAGGCATGACCATGAATTCGTAATGCCCATAGCGAGTTCTGAATGCCGTCTTTGGTACATCATTATCCTTCACGCGCATCTGGTAGTAGCCACTTTGTAGATCCATCTTAGAGAACACATTGGCTGACTTTAGTTGGTCGAACAAGTCATCGATGCGAGGCAAAGGATAATGATTCTTTACCGTCACTTGGTTAAGCATGCGGTAGTCCATACACATCCGCATCGAACCATCCTTCTTCTTTACGAACAGGACAGGGGCTCCCCAAGGTGAAACACTGGGGCGGATGAAGCCCATATTGATAAGCTCTTCTAGCTGCTTCTTCAGCTCGGCAAGCTCGGCAGGGGCCAAGCGGTAAGGCGGCTTCGACATTGGTGAAGTTCCAGGTACAAGCTCGATGGAGAACTCCACCTCCCGAGTTGGTGGCAAACCGGGTAACTCCTCGGGAAAGACGTCTGGGAAGTCCTTCACCACATCTATGTGGTCGAGAGAAGGAGGTGTAGCCTCGAGGACTATAGAGGCTAAGAAAGCTCTACACCCTTGCGAGACTAGCTTTTCAGCTTTGATGGCGGAAATAACAAATTTCCGATCTTCTCGCTTCCTACCCTTGACACACAATCTTCCCTCAATAGGATGTGACAAACTAACCTTTGATTCTTCACAAAACAAAATAGCTTTGTACCTCTTCAACCAATCCATTCCCAGGATGACATCAAAGGCGGTCATGTTGAGCAAGATGAAATCTGAGGGAAACATTATACCAGATATACAGAGGTCCATGGTTGGAGTTTGGAGATATGAAGAGCATATCTTACCACTAGGGGTTTTTACATCTAATATATGATCCATATACTCAGACTCTATTTCTAACATAGAAGCAAGCTGACATGATATGAAGGTATTGGATGAGCCAGAATCAAATAGTGCCATTATAGGATGCATATTAAGATGCAAGGTACCTTGAATAACTTCATTATCTTCGCCTGCTTCCTCAGCATTGAGAGAAACCACTCTCCCATTCCTCCTCTCCGCTGGCGGTCGCCTCGGGTTCTGGTTGTTGTTTTTGTTGTTATTCCGCAAAGGTGGATTCTGCCTTGGCTGTTGCGGTTGCTGGGCATTATTCTGTCCTTTCTGGAAACGGGGGCAGTGTGGTCGGATATGTCCAACTTGGCCACACTCATGGCAGGTCAGAGGAGGCCGGTTGTCTCTACGAGCAGGTGCATTGTTGGCAGGACATCTCCCTGGAGGATGGTGACGAGAGCACCTATTGCACCGATCACGTCCGCGATTCTCATTTTGGGTAGGGTTCTTCCTCTTATTGTTGCTATATCCATTACTGTGTCCATAGGATTGGAATCTTGGGTAGGACTTGATGGCCAGGGCCTTATCCACCATCTGCTGGAAGGTGAGTGGAAGTTGTGGAACAAGACTTCGACCCACTTGGTAGTTTAGGCCCTCCAAGAACAATGTTGCCCTTCTCTCGGCTCCAAGGTCGGTGGCATAACATTCCAGGAGTAGGAACCGTTGGATGTAGTTAGCCACACTCATGCCTCCCTGCCTGAGGCTGTAGAATTCGGCTTCCTTCTTCCTCAAGAAGGCAGGACAGATATACTTCTCCCTGAAGAGCTTCAGGAACTGGTCCCACTCCATGGTAGAGGTGTCTCGAGTGCGGGCGACACCATTCCACCAGACACGTGCCAGTCCGTCCAACACATACGTCGCGAACCGAACTTTCTGGTCAGGAGGGCATGCCATACCCTCAAAGGTCCGATCCAAAGCCAACACCCAGTCATCTGCTTTATCCACCATGTTGTGTTCACTTTCACCTTTGAAGTAGGGTGGCTGCATCTTTATGAAGTCAGTGAGGGTGAACTCCCTCAGCTTGTTGGCATCGGCAGCCACTGTGTGGAGTTGCCCCATCAAGGTGGAGAGCACCTGGCGTAGCATTGCCAGCTCTTGCTCCGGTGTGAAGGAGGCGGTGCCTGGAGTAGCAGGGTTGACCACACTATGGCCGATAGGAGTAACATGAGTGTTTTCCGCATTGAAGTCATTAGGGTTTGACTCCTTTCCCTTGATCCCACTGTCGAACAAGTCACCTATCCTGAAAGGTAGGGTTAATATGTTAAGTTCCGAGGAGTATTTGAATCATAGATGAAAAAGAATATATGCATAGACGAGAAAAGAATATATAGAATGCTATTGCCTAAAATCATACTATTTTGGGCAATTCGTATCAGCTCAGGCCAGGCCGGTATCATATGGGAACGGGAGTCCTCGTAAACCAAGCTAGTGGTGCGGAGGAAAATATTGCCAGCCCCCGAAACCCTGATCCATTCTAGACACCTTTGCTTCAACTTCATGTCCTAATAGTTGCCTAAAGGCTCTGATACCATGCTGTAAAGAGGCGAGATCACCTCCTTACTAAAATTTAAAGGAAGTACAAAACATCCATCTTTTTAGAAAGATAAAAGATATTGAGGGATGCATGTATAATATTCCAAGTAAATAAGCATGCACCAGATACATTACAAAATGTCAATAGAAGTGGAAATAAAAGAACTAAGCCTATTACATGGCTTTCATTGTTCATTACATGATTGTTCTCAAATGATAAAGATAAGAGAAAAGGGTCTAGCTATAGCAACCTAGACATCCTTTCAGATAGCTTGAGATCTACTCCTGAGATGAATTCCTTCAAACTTGTTCTTCTCCTTGCTCAGCACCAGCACCTGGGTGGTTGTACATAAGTACCGCTACTTTAAATTAAATAGAACATAAATCCACATGCTAGAATAGTAGTCATGGCAAGAGTAGTCACAATATTCAATAAGTATGGCAGTGGGGTATAAGACCCAAACAAGAAGAAATTATAATCTAATTTGAGGCATGAACAACATTAGGATTCAAGAATAGGATATTTAGGGTTTATTTAAGCCTCATTAGGGAAATATAGGGTTGGATGCAATTATCCCAACATAGGGTGTAAGGAATGCACATACCTCTCTTACTGATATCAATTACTAACTTTCACCACTTTAATTGAGTCCAAGTTCCACTTTGCCTATTTTCAACGTATTAACATGTATTAGAGTACATAGTGCACATTAATATATAGAAACCCTATTTTTAGAGATTTTTAGAAAAATTAGGATTTAGACTCTTAAAACATCACCAATAAACTTATTAGGTTTTCCTAATCAAGAAAACATATATTTATGTTAATTTTGGAGTTATGATGATCAAGATGTAATTTTTATGGATTTTATGCATTAAATTTGTTTTACAAAAATCACCCTTCGTCAAACCATAAAATCAGACCTTGAAAATATTTTTATTGGATAGATCTCGTTCTCCTGATTCCAAAACATATTTTATTTTCAAATTTGGATAAGCGGTTTAGAAGATATGAAATTTTCAATATTGACCAATCAGAAATTGCCACATCATCAAACCGATTGAGATAATTGAAGAGAGAGGGAGAGGGAGAAAACACCATTCGACTAAGATCAGGTTTTAAGTTGCATAGGTAACCAAACTAGAGCTTCTAGAGAAGGTAAAACAGCAAGAAATCAAAACTTTAGAAGAGCATGGTAAAAAGAGATGGAAATCGTCGATTTTCAACATAAAAGCATGAGTTTTAAGCATGTACTAAGCAATATATGAGAAGGGTGTTAACCAAACTTGCCTCTAGGAAGGTAAACAGAAAGGATTCCTAGATTAGAAGGCTTGGTTGCTCCAAGACAAGCTTCTTTCTTGAGCAAAGATCACCTTCTTCACTTTAGAGGTGCAAACCCTAGCAAAAGAGCATAGAGATGAGGTGTTTTAGGGTTCTAGGTGGGGTTTTACCATGTATGGTCATGGTTCCGACCTAGAAGAAGGTGTAAGGAAGACTATCAGTATGAAAATAGGGAGGGAATGGAGAAAACTTACTAGTTTTGGTAGAATTTACCAAGGAGGAGCTTTAGAAACCCTAATAGAGCAATTTGGAAGCCCTATGAGCCTTCTTCACCAAGGTAGGCTCCCTCTATTGCCTTGGGGCAGCAACTTCGTGGCCAAATACAGAAGAAACTATTATCTAAGCTATAGGAAAGAAAAGGAGAGCAAGAAGTTTCGAATTATGAGTTGGGAAGGGGTATACATGGCTATATATAGAAAGAGGTGAAGCATGAGGAGTCTTAAGGGACTTTCCATGTGTCTTTAGCCTAGGGAATGATGGACATGCAAGAGGATAGCTCATAGAGGCTTCATCCATATCCAGAGTCAGTTCTAAGGGCCCATAGATTATTTTAGGCTATCCCCACCGTTTTGCAAGAAAGAAATAACCTCATTGGTTGATAGCTTTTAAGGATAAGCATCTTTATAAAGAGGGTAATCCCTATAATGCCCTTGGAAAGAAATACCATCAAACCAAGGTGAAACTAGGTTCTCCAATGGTTTCAAATCTCGTTAATGGTAAGGTAATATATAAGGATTAAAATTCAGGTGATAATTTGCAAAGAAAACCTCCCAATTGGGTAAATTGCATAAAAGTCCAGAATGTGCATATAATTGCATAACTTGCACAAACAACATCCAAATCAAACCAAATTTGAAACTTAGCCTAATATTATGTTTTCAAATCATATCAAAAAGTTAGATTAAGGTTTATAGAACTTAATTATGGTAATTAAGCTTTTACTGAGGTATTTGTGCATAAACCCTTATATTGGTACAATTAGTGAATAAATGTTCACTAAACCACTATAAATTCCACTAATTAAACATAAATGACATAAAGGATAGAAATGAGAGGGAAACTTGGGAAAAAGGTTTACATGGATATTACATCTAAGATTCATTATGTTACAGCCTCTGACCACCATCTTCTTCCTTGCCGCCGCCCGCCGTCCTTACTTGCCGTCGCCGCTGTCCTCCTTTCCGTCGCCGCTGCCTGCTCTGTGCTCGCTGCTGTCCTCCCTGCCGTGTCGCCTGCCTTCCTGCTGCCCGCCTCAGCCTCCAAGTAGTAGCCGTAGCCTCTGTTCTTCCTTCTCCCTAGCTCTTTACCTACAACAAACATGGCCGTGGCTGTGTTGGCCTACCACGGCCGTGCTGGGCAGCACAGCCGTGGTAGGCCAACACAGCCACGACCATGTTTGCTGTTGGTAAGGATATGAACAAATCTATATGTAATGCTTTATGTAAATTCTAGGATATGAACAAATCTTTTGCTTGCATATATTTGTGCTTCTAATCCTAATGCTTGACCTAATTCAGTAAATTTTGATGCATGTTGAAATAAGATTTAAACTTGTCCATTCTAGCATCCTAATTTGATTTGATTAAACCCTAACATTGATGAAACCCTAACATCAATTGTGATGAAACCCTAACATGTACATATCTATTATTGTATTTGTTGGCCTAGAAACCCGTCCAAGATTTACTCATTAGGAGTAAATCTTGGATAGTCCCCGGTTTGGGACTGTTCTTGAACACCTAATCTCACTTAGGATGTAAGTGTATAATGTGTATTGGGTTTTCAAGAAAATTTCGGTAGCATTTCCTCATTTTTTCTCTAAGTACATATGTACTTAGAGAACAATAGGGAAATGATGCCGAATTTTTTTTGAAAACCCAATACACATTATACACTTACTAGTGAGATTAGGTGTTCAAGGATGGGATAGGTGGTACACATTTATTATATATAAGAATGACATCACATGTGTTTGTTGGCCTAGAAAGAGAACAATCATTGTTCTTTATATTAGTTGTACATTGGTATAAATTAGAATGAACAATCACAAAATTATATACTGTTTGTATGGAGTCTGGCTTCATTGTAGATAATAGGAGTAAATCTTGGATAGGATGTAATTGTATACCCTAATCTTGTCCTAATATATACTAGTTTTCTCTTTGATCACATAATGGATAGATCATGGATGTCCATTCACAATCGCTACACCCCATAGTTTATATATGGTCTTGATCAGTTTATTAGATTTGCAGAGGAACATAGGAAAAAACCTACAGATAGGTTCTACTGTCCATGTAGGCATTGCGGTAACAACTTGAAAGTCAACACTGGTGAGGAAATCAAAAGTCATGTCATGTGCAACGGGATTGTACAAGGCAATACAGAATGGCACTGGCATGGAGAGATTTCAAACTTGAAACCAGTAGATGTCGATAGCAGTGCTTGGGTGGAAGAAGAAATTGCCTCCGATGACGTAGATGTGAACGAACCAGTTCCAGTAGACATCGTAGATGCGATGCTAGATAGTTGTAGGGTAGAGCACACCGATCCACCTCCTATCTTTAGAAACATTGTGCATGATGCTGAGATACCGTTATACACAGGCTGTGCTAAGTTTACGAAGCTTAGCGCTGTGTTGAGATTTTATAAGTTGAAAGCTAACAATAGATGGAGCGACAAAAGCTTCAATTCATTGTTGACTTTGTTGAAAGAAATGCTTCCTGAAGGAAACGAGCTGCCAATCTCAACATATCAGGTAAAGAAAATATTGTGCCCAATGGGAATGGAGGCCAAGAAGATACACACATGCTTGAATGATTTTGTATTATTTCAAAAGGACTATGTAGATTTGAAAGATTGTCCAAAATGTGGTGCGTCACATTATAAATTGACGACTTCGGGGGAGTCTAAAATTGGTTCTCCTGCCAAGGTGTTTTGGTATCTACCTATAATATCACGGTTTTAATGCTTGTTTGCAAATCCGAAAGATGCGAAGAATTTGAGGTGGCATGCAGATGTTAAGAAAAATAATGATGGGATCCTATGACATGCGTCTGATTCCCCACAGTGGAAGAAGATTGATCTATTGTACCCCAAATTTGGTGAAGAAGATAGGAATATAAGACTTGGGCTTTGTACAGATGGGATGAATCTGTACGGGACATTGAGCAGCCAACATAGCACTTGGCCAGTCATGCTTGTTATATACAATCTTCCTCCCTGGCTGTGTATGAAAAATAAGTACGTTATGCTGTCGTTGTTGATATCGGGCCCTTAACAACCCGGAAATGATATCGATGTTTATCTTGAACCTCTGATTGATGACTTCAAGAAACTTTGGGCTGAAGGTGTGATGACCTATGATGCTTCAGGAAGAGAGACATTTCGTTTGCACGCTATGTTGTTTTGCACTATTAATGACTTTCCAGCATATGGGAATTTGTCTGGATATAGTGTCAATGAAGAAAACACTGATTCAATAAGACTAAAACATGACGACAAGACTGTATATCTTGGTCATTGAAGGTTTCTTTCAAAATTCCATCCGTATCATAGGAAGCGCAAAGCATTCAATAGATGGAATGATGAACGGAGTGCACCTAAACCTATACCAGGGGATGTTGTTTGTGAAAGAGTAAAAGACATTGTCAATGAATTTGGTAAGAAATCACAATGTAGTATGGACACACAGAGTGACAATTCTTCATTCAAGAAGAAGTCAACATTTTGGGATCTTCCTTATTGGAGTTCTTTGACAGTCAGACATTGTATCGATGTAATGCACATTGAGAAAAATGTCTGTGATAACATCATTGGTACTCTGTTAAATATACCACGTAAGACTAAAGATGGGATAAAATCCAGACTAGACCTACGTGAAATGGGAATAAGGTCAGAATTAACATAATTATGTGAAATGGGTAATAAAAGAACATACTTACCTCCCACTTGTTACACATTGTCTAGAAAGGAGAAGAAAACATTTTGTGAATGCTTGGTAAATGTTAAGGTGCCACATGGTTACTCATCCAACATCCGTAGATTGGTATCAATGAAAGATCTGAAGTTGATAGGTCTTAAATCTCATGATTGTCACACTCTAATGCAACAAATATTGCCCGTGGCAATTCGATCTATATTGCCGAAGCATGTAAGGTTTGCAATCACCAGACTTTGTTTCTTTTTCAACAGTCTATGCAACAAAGTTATTGACCCTGATACTCTCGATAATTTGCAAAGAGAAGTGGTTGTTACCCTATGTTAGCTTGAGATATATTTCCCTCATTCATTCTTTGATATCATGGTACATCTTGTTGTCCACTTGACTAGGGAAGTGAAAATGTTGGGACCAGTTTTCTTGCATTGGATGTATCCCTTTGAACGATACATGAGTGTTTTTAAAGGTGATGTTCGAAACCATTATCGGCCTGAAGGGAGTATTATTGAAGGTTATGTGGCGAGAGAGGTTATGGATTTTTGCAATGACTTTCTGAGTGGTAATAACACTCCTGTTAATGACAAGAATATTGAGGAGGGAAAAGGAATTTTGGGATCACGGGTGAAAGTAATCAGCCGTGAGCAGTTGGAACAAGCTCACTTGTATATTTTACACAACATGGACGAAGTGAGTGTTTATATCGAGGAACATACCAATTTCATCAAGAGACAACATCCTCGAGCAAGTTCAATGTGGCTTGCTAGAGAGCATAATAAGACTTTTACTAAGTGGTTTGAAGATAAAGTCTTACATCAACTATCTCAAACACCAAATGATATTACAGAAACTATCAAATTCCTCGCCTTTAAACCAAAACCGAATGTTATGTCTTATGAAGGGTTTGACATTAATGGGTTCACATATTACACAAAGTGCCAAGATGATAAGAGTGTCGTCCAAAACAGTGGGGTCACTTTTCAAGCGTCGACTATGTATTTTGCAAGTGCAAAGGATAAGAGTGAGCTAAAATGTCATATTACAGTGTCATTGAAGACATATGGGAGTTTGACTACATAGATTTCAGAATTTTTCTCTTTAAATGTAATTGGGTTGATAACACCAAAGGAGTTATAGTGGATGAATTGGGTTCCACTTTGGTGAACTTTGAAAAGATTGGCGAGAAGGGTGAACCATTCATATTGGCATCATAGGCGAAACAAATATTCTATATCGATGATCCTGCAAATGATAAATGGTCGGTTGTTCTTCATGGTAAAAGACAGTTCATTGAAGATCCTATAGATGAAGAAGAGTACTATGATAAGTATGATGACTCCAGTCCATTCTCAGTTAGGTTGCCAACTCCACAAAATATTGAAGCTAATGATGACTTATATGTGCGCGGAGATCACAATGAAGGATTGTTAATTGATAAAAGATCACAATTTTAGAGGCATGTATGTTTATATTTTTTTTATTGAAGCTAAATGTTTGCTTTTTAATATCAATATCATTTTCAGATTTGATTTTTCATTATCTTCTAGTTAATACAAATGCTAAATGTTTGCCTTTTTCTAGTTAATACAAATGCTAAATGTTTGCCTTTTTCTAGTTAATACAAATGCTAAATATTTGCCTTTTTCTAGTTAATACAAATGCTAAATGTTTGCCTTTTTAATGAAATTTTCAGATGGCTGACCATAATGAGCATGAAGTCCATGATGAGCATGTTGTCCATGATGAGCATGGCGAGGATACCAATGTAAGTTCTAAAAACATATCCTGTATTTCTATAAAATTCATTATCTTCTAGTTTTGTCATATATCCCATATTTCTATATTGGGCTAATTCAGTGTGTTTATTTTTGTCAAATTTTAGTTTGATGATGCACATGTACCCACTGAAGCACTTCAGGAACTTGATGCGCATCACCAAAAAGTTAACAAGAAAAGGGGCATCACTCTGTTGAACAAGTTAATAGCGCTAAGTGGCAGTGGATCCAAATTTGTTGTGGAGTTTGATAATGGAGGAAATGCAATTGGAGTGAACCACAATAATTTTGTAAACTACCTTGGGGTTGTCACTCGAAGCCATTGTGATGTTAAGTATGATAATTGACATAAAGTTCCTCAGGCGAACAAAGACTTGATATGGAAGGATTTATGCATGAGTTATTATTATTTGCAATTCTATTTTGTAGATTACAAATTCTATTATTTGCAATTCTATTTTTGGATACTAGTTAATAACAATTCTATTTTATAGAATCTGTTTGCATTGGATGAGAAGCTGCATCGTAAAAGCGTGATGCAACACGCTGGAAAGATGCTTAGGAACTATAGGACAAATCTCAACAGAGAATACATAAAAGATGGTGATAAGAAGAAGAAATCATCCCTTGAATAGTGGAACTTCTTAGACAAAGAAGATTGGGACAATTTCGTTGCTTCAAAAAAATCTAAAGAATTCAATGTATTAGGCACCACTCCCAATTTAATCAATATACATTGTATTCACCTATTCAAGATTAACATTTAGTGCTACTAACCAAATCATTAATGTGCATACTAACTAGGCCCTTAGTGAGGCGCAAAAAGCAAGGTGTGCACTGAATGTGCATGACCACACTATGGGTCCAAAGGGCTATGCAAGCGTTCACCAAAGACTACAGGCGGAGTCTGCTGCTACTCAAGAGTCTGCTGCTACTCAGGAGTCTGCCACACCCATGCCTCGCCATGAAATCTGGATAGCTGGGAGGCAAAACAAGAAGGGAGAAATAAAGAAGCCTGTAACTGCTGAGGCGGCTGCGAAAATGGTAAAATACAACTCTTAGAGCAATCTTTTGAATATTGATTATTTGTGGTGTTAACTTACCAATTTCTGTTGATGGTGATTAGCGGGAGCTGCACGAGCAGAGGAAACAAGGAACGTTCATCCCTCAGGGCACAAGAGATGAATTGACAGTTGCTCTGGGTAACCCAGAGCATCCTGGACGTGTTAGGGGTGCAGGCGCTGGTGTGGGCATCAAAGCATTCTTTGGGCCATCCCAGTGCAAACCCAGAGCGAGACTTTCACAAGAAGAGGTAACCTATTCTTTTTTTAGAATGTTACTGCAAAAGGGAATTCAATAATAAGAAGCTAATGTTTCTTTTATCTATGTATAGGAGAATAAGAGAGTCGAGGATATAGTTGCCAAGAAGGTCAATGATATAGTTGCTGAGAAGGTCAAGGAAGAATTGCTGCGGTGGCAGGCATCTCAGGCTCCCAATCAGCCTATGGCGACCTACTCTTCTCCTGATGTACAGACTACAAGTAATCCTGTAGACACACCGCCTAACACGTCTGCTGTAAGTATTTTTTATGACATTGTAGCTAGTCTTTTCAAGATGATATGTATATATGTATAATATTCTTTACGTAAATTTGTAGGCATTGAAGCCATGCCGCTTAAGAATGCAAGACTATGTTGTTGCAGAGGCGCAGGCTTACCCGTCCCTTCCTGGGGCAATGTTTCACGGGACTCCAATGCCACAAGGCTACGTTCGTGTGAGCCCGATACGTGTGTTACCCGATTGGAGGGAAGCTACATTGTCATATCCCCACCCGGATATTGATACACTTGCTGAGGCAGAAGGCGGGGTGATATTGTGGCCCAAAGCAGATGTTATCTACACTACTGAAATTGTAAGATAAATTTACATTACTTTAGATTGTTAATGTGTATATATGAGGTCAACTGATATGAAATTATATATACAGGTTAAAAAGAAGACACCCAGAGCACCTAGGCCTCCACCTCCACTTCCTGCATTACCAAGTTGGGTTCCAACTGACCTAAAATACCCGTTAGGTCCTGCTTGTAGGGGAATGGCATGTTGGCTACGGACACATAATATACATTGCCCTATAATTGTTTCTTTAGAAGCAGATTATACAGGTCAATCATATGATAGCTCTTTATTTATACAAGACATTATTGAGCTATTTATGTATGATTGGCTGAATACATCAATGATAGAGACATGGATAAGGTGAGATCTTGTTTATACATCCATATACCTTGTGTAAGATCCGGTGATCTGGTTTCTTATATATTAATGCATATGTAATACATGTTTTGCAGCTACTTAGTCGTAGATCAATGCAAACAATTTGCATTTGATCATGTGGGATTTTTGATTCCATCATTGATTAGTATGGTTGCTAAAGACCCTGATAGTATTCAACAATACTGTATAGATGCTTTTACAATTTTCGGTCAGCAAAAGAAGACGATAATAATAGCTCCATTCAATGTCAAGTAAGTTTACTTTATTTATAATTTGGACTTAAGAAAATTCCATTTTTATTGTGCATTTTGAGTTATTAATTTTTAACTTTTTTACCTCTAGCGGTAGACATTGGGAGTTACTAGTTATTGTCCCCGGGACGTTCACTGTTTATTATCTAGATCTTGCGGGAAGTACATTGAACACTAAAATTGGACACGTAATGAGAATGCCATTATTCTGGTGAGAAATATTTCATTTTTATATCCTTTAACATATGTTATTACATTACTATTTAATTATGCAATTTACTGTCTTACATTAACATGTAGGGGTTTAGATGCATTCAAAAATGCTGGAGGAAATGTCCCAAGGAGAAAGAATCAGCCAATAATTTGGGAGAACGTAAAAGTAAGTTCCCGACTCCAATATATATATTATTTATGTGAACTGTGCTTAGTTGTATTTTTTAATATTTTGTATGTTTCAATTTATAGTGCGCTACACAATACAACGACTGGGCATGCACATACTATGTGTTGTGATTTATGCAGATGATTATCCGACATGCCACATTGGATATTAATACTATACATGAGGTATTATATATAGTCTCATTAGTTAGTATGAAATATATCAATCTTATTTTTATATTATTACTTATATATATACATCATTCTCTTTGCAGGTGTTTAAAACTGACCACACTATAGGTAAACGCTTAAAAAATATACATGATCCATATACGATGGAAGCATTAAATGAAGTAAGAGAAGAATGGGCAAAAACCATACAAGCAGTGGGGATTGTAAGATATAATTGGGATGCTGATAGCGATGCTGAATGATATTTTATAAATGAATATTTCTGAATGTTTATACATGTCTGAATGTTTCTACATGTATTTGAATGTTTCTACATGTGTGAATGTGAGAATTGAATTGATGTCCGAATGTATCTACTTGTGTGAAAAAGTATTTGTTGATTTTGCAGGTTTGTGGCCTGTTTGTAGGCTGATATCAATGGATGTCGTAAACCTGCAGTTCAGAAAACTGAACTGCAGGTTCTCATCCTGCTGACCAGCCACAGCAGGCCTGCAAACTGATAAGAAAAAAAATTAAAATATAGGCGTCGGTTATTTATAGAACACCGTCATCAAAGGCCTACAACGTCGATTATTGGATAAAACCGCCGCATAATGTGACAAACAATCCGACCGTGCAGGAAACCACAGCCGTGGTGGAAATGGCATCGCTTATTCGTATAAAACCGACGCCTATAGGAATAAACACGGCCGTGCAGCGAAGCACGACCGTGTCGTCTGGTAGTATGTCGTCGGTTGTTCGGTTGTTAACCGATGCAAAAAGTGTCCTAGGTGGTGCCCTTTTTGTGGCGCGAACCCTATAGATGTCGGCCGACTATATATAACCGACGCCTATTAACCATATAGGCATTGGTTATAAAACCGATGCCGAAGAGGTCGACCTTTAGCGGCGCCCACATAGGCGTCGCTTGAAAACCGTCGCTAAAAGGGGTTAAACAACCGACACCAAAGGCGTGTTCTGTAGTAGTGACTATACTGGATTTTGGGCTATCAAATACTCCTTAGCCGCATGTTCTATGATTTCTATATCGGCCATTAAACGATCAAATTCATGTGTATTAGTTGTGGATCCCACCTTCCACAAAAGTTCCTTCAACTCCTGTGACTTAAACTTTTATGGAAGTTCTCACGAAGATGTCGAAGACAATAATGATGTTGAGCCCAGTTAAATTTTGACCTAAGTGCTGGAAAAATTCCAGTCATTCGATCAGAAATAATACATAGATCTGTACGACGTGGAATGATTGGAATACAAGTTTGTAGAGAACCAAAGAACCACTCCCATGAGTCCTTATTTTCTGCCTCGACAACAACAAAGGCAACTGGAAATAGACAATTATCAGTATCTATGCCACATGCAATGAGAAGTGTGTCAAAATATTTTCCTGTTAGAAATGTGCCATCAGTAGTAAGAACAAGCCTGCAATAGGCCCAACCCCTCACAGCTGGACCAAATGCCCAGAACACCCGCTTGAATCTACGAGTGCTTTCAGTTTGAAGGGTATAATCATCCACAAGGTGGGAATATATAGTTCTTGGAATAAATTGTGATAAAGAAATCAAGAACGACAACAAAGTATGATATGATGATTCCCAATCTCCAAATATTTTACAGACAGTCTTCCTCCTCGCTAGAAATGCCTTTTTGTAAGATATATAGAGCCTTAGTTCAACATTCACCTTGTCACGAATTTCTCGTGTGGACATATCCAATCTTGATACTAGGATTGGCATTGTCATACGAGCAATATAAGATGATGTGACTTGGCGATGGCCCTGATTCAGAACAGTTAGTTGACAATTGTGGCTTGTACTATAATGTTTTACCTTCTACATGCCACCTGCTCTTTTGGACCGGCAAGCGGTCAAACTCCAAGGACATCGATGGTCATGGATACAAATAAATTTAAGATGATGATTATTTGAGCGTTGTGTCCAATATTGAACATTCTTTTGTACCGACCATTTTTGGATCATCTCAACCATTACAGCTTTGGATGCAAATAAAGCACCCTCATATATTTCAGTGCTGGAAGTGTTGTAATTGAGACGGAATTCCTGACAAAAATCTTCCACCCATGGTTCATCTTGAAAAGCTTCATAGTTGGTATCAATGTGTTCATGTTGGGGCCATTCTTTATCAAATATAGATGGAACAGAACTCAATTCTATAATAGAGTTAGGGAATGGATGTCCATGCTCATCATCAGTTTCAGTCAATGACTCATCATTATGATCACTATTATTATCACCTACCTAATCACTATCTTTATCACCTTCATGATCACTATTATCACCACCTTCTTGTTCACCCTCCTCAACCTCAACACCAATACTCTCAATAGTAGGATTTTGAGAGAATTCAGGTGGTTGATTCCATTCAACAGTTACATTATTGCTACATGGTTGGGATTCAAACTGATTCAACAAACTAATGAAACTAGATTGTTGGTGGAAAGATGTTTTTTCAAGAAACACATCAATATAGGCATCAGATGAAAGTGCGAACAAGGCTCTATATGCATAATCATCATCAACTTGTATGAACATATGATCTTCTCCAGGGAAATAATAAGATATATTGATAGAGAAGTGGTTGGGATTGATGTCAAGTATTGTATGTATATATGATTTTAGTTCGGATAGGGTATTGATAAGTGAAATATTTATGGGTCTAACAGATCGACTAGAATAAAACCCATCTGAGAGAAATTGACCATTATATCGAAGCTTTACAATTCGTGAATGTGAACTAGATGCCATGTTCCTATCATTGTAAAACAATAATTCAGATTTTAGAACAATAATTTAACTTTGGAACAATAATTAACATGAATTAATATTTTATAGCATGAATTAATATTTTATAGCATGAATTAATTTTTTTGAACATTGACATCAATTTTAGAAGAGTAGTTAAGATTTTAGAACAATAATTTTGAATTTGGATATAAAATTGAAATAATGTTTTTTCTGTAACATTAACATTCTAGAACAATAATTTTGGAATTTGGAATAATAATTTTTTGAACAATAGTTAACCTTCAAGTGTCATTTTTTATAACATTATTTTAGTAATGTGGAATCAAATAGTAGCAATACAATTATTTTATTTTTAATATTGCATAGTAATTTTAGGTACAAATTTTTGAATCTAAAAATATAGTAGAAAAATTACCTCAAATGGCGAGATCTCAAAACCTAAGAATAGAAAGAAGAGAAAGAATCCCGACCAGACAGCGAAGCAATAGAAATCCGAGCAGCGAATCAATAGAAGAATAGCTCCAAGATCGCCCTGAATCAGCTCCAAGATTACCAAAAATCAGCTCCAAGCAATAGAAATCCGGACACACCACTCCAAAGCAATGGAAGTAGAGAAGAAGTTTAAGAAATGGACGAATGGTGTGGGTTTGGGGGTGATCTTGTCTCCATTATATAGGAGACCAATGCGTCCCCAACTAGGATGCATTGCTCCCCACGTGGCAACGAGCGCGGCCCACAACGACTATTTTTCAATAGTCGGGGGAGCAATGCGTCCCCACCCGGGACACATTGCCCCAACTAGCCGTTGGGACGTCTCGGGACGGAACACATTGGTCCCACCGAAGGGCAATGCGTCCCAGACCGAGACACATTAGCCTCACACATGGGCAATGCGTCCAACTCCGGGACGCATTGACCCCACACAGGGGCAATGCGTCCAACTTCGGGACACATTGCTCTCCAGTGGGACCAATGCGTCACAGTTTAGGATGTATTGTTCCCTGGAAGAGTAATGCGTCCTGATCCGGGACGCATTGCCCCTGTGTGGGGCTAATACGGTCTGGTCCGGGATGCATTGCCTCACGAGAGAGTCTCCACAGGGGACACATTGCCCCCAAAATGTGTTATTTTGAGAATTAAGTTCAAGAATGTACTATTATGGGAATTAAAATGGCCAAAGCCATTTTGGTTTTTTTTGCCTATATTGTTTGATAGAGATGAATACTGCATGACATATAGTTGCTTCTCTCAGCGTATGAAACCGCTGGCGTCTGCTTCAACCTGATGATGCGGCATTCCACTCCCGCACTTTGCAGTACTCGAGGCCACGCAAAACATGCACGCACAGCCATCTACACACGACACACCTACTACGCCTCCCATCCGACACCCACAACCAGCAAAGACAAAAAAAGGGGAAATGAAAACAAATGACCGAGCGCAGCGCAGGAGCTTCCTGGGGTCGGTTATACATCCCATCGGCGGGCGCGTGAAGGACGAACGACCTATAGGGATCCAAATCAAAGACAACGACGGCGATGGCGGTGAAATCGACCGACCCATGGAGAAAGAACAACCAAGGAGTAATAGCTGCTGTACAAAATGATCATTATAATATAATATGTAGAGTAGCACCTGGAGGTGGATGGAGGTAGTGTGATCGCCGCCGCCGCGGACGGAACCCTCCACGCAATTTCCCAGCCCTCCGCCGCCAGCGCGTCCTCCTCTGCCGCCGCTTGTTAGTTTCGAGATCACGTACCGCACCGGCTCCAGCAGCGACAACTCGAACGATGAGCAGCCGGAGGAATGCCCAGGGATGATCGGCGACGGGCGGGACATCTTCACCTTCTTCACGCAGCTGCCTGTAGTCTACGAACGCGTCCTTCCATTCCGGGATCATCTGCACATCCAGCTTCCGGGAAAACTTCACCATTTTCTTCGGCTTTAGATATCGCCAATTGCTTCCCGGCCCGCGCGTATTCCTTCCTACTATTTTCCTCTTCCTCGTTAATTAAACGCTCTTCGTCTTCGTCTTCGCCACGAATCGATTCCGTCGGATGATCGGCGATGGATGATGCTTGATAGATTAGTACTGTTACATATGTGCGGTTACACACCAACGCACTCCCATCGGAACTCCGATCCCTATCTCGCTAGCTGCGGAATGCGGATGTTTGAAAATGTGATGGACAAGGGTTTCGGTTAGAGAGGATTTTGGGGGCGGCCGAGTGAAGGACCTCTCAAGTGTTTACGGGATTGGCGAAGATAGTGATAGAGCCGCCTCGGGGCAAGCCGAAGTTTAAATAGAGCGAGAGGCCACGGACCATGCTCCAGTCCGCCAGGTCAGTTTTGCACATAGTAGTTAAACAAGAGACCCAAGTCGCAAACGGAGTGTCAAAGGAAGGTGAGAAGAAGACAACCCACGAGGAAATGCCCAAGTGGGATTCAGGAGGGGAAAGTGGGTTGCGACCCATATTTTTGTACAACTCGTACCCAAACCTGACCCATATTTTATGGATGTCTTATCGCCCGACCTGAAACTCTCCCAACTTGAATAGAGTCTCACCCAACCGTACCCATACATAGTTAATGCATCTCTACGATTAATTGGGTATGCATGAAGTTGCAAACATATTAGACCAACAGACACAATTCTGGCCTTGAGCAATCTATCAAGCAATGTATGTTTGTTTTTACTTGCTAGTGAGAGAACACACCCTACTTGAGGTTCTCCTATCAATCATGGCATAATAATCCATAATCCTCCTACGATTTCTTTTTCTGCAACATTCCCGCTGTCCGCATCCACCCAGTTTCTCAATCTCTACATTGAGGATGACTTTCACCATCACTGGTGGCACACACATGCATAGTCAGAGGATTCTCCTTGTCAACACGTCCCCATGGAGTCAGTCACGACAACAACTACTTCAAGAATTGTCTCAAAAAATCCATCTTGCGGTCAATAGAACAAGCTCCTTTGCTACCTCAATGTTTCCATTAGCATGTTACATTCTCCAGACAGCCCACTGCAGAAAGCAAGCATAGTTGAGAAGGTCATGAAGTTTCTCCCAACATCTACCGTAAAGAATGAGACCGGATAAGGTCCCACTCAAATGGTACAATACATAAGTCATGAAATGATCAAGCAACATAAAAATATAACTATTTCATTTATCACAAATATCCCAATATATTGGTCCTCACCTTAAGAGGGGGGTATTACAAAATATATATTTTCAACTATTTACATATAAAACCAGCTGCACAGGGCAACCTGGCCATCCCACGCTATCCTTGTTTCAACATCATGCATGTGATCTTCCTCAGTTGTTGTCTTCTAAGTCACCTATCATCTGGGTGGTTTGGGAACAAAACCCACAAGAGAAAAGACAAAGAGAAGGTATCATGTTAGAACACTTCTTAGTATGTGTATAATAAACATTATTAACATTATTAGGTTTGCAGGATGAAAGAGGGAAGTTCCCAAAGCAATAAAGGGTACATCAAGTAGGTAAACTCAAGAGGATAAAATTCAAAGGTATAACAAAAGAATGAGGAAATAAAACTTATGAGATCAACATAATCATTTCAAAGACCTTGCCCAATGTATCACAACAATAATAAATATGTGCATGCATGTTAGACTAAGTTAATCTATCGTAGGTTCGAGACACTATAGAATCCCCAGCCAAGGAGCAACGAGGAGTACAACCCCGATCCTCCAAGGATAAGCGGGAGTAAGACCCCAATACTCCATGGCTAAGAGGGAGTAAAATCCTGATATCCAGTATATATAAAAAAGTATATGTTTGTACATAAGTACTACTACTATAGACTACCGGTCTAATAACAAGCACACAAATAGTATGTCAAGATGAAATGATCCCATGATCAATATATTTAGAAATTAAATATGGCAAAGGAGGCAATAAGCCCCATATAAAAGAACAAGTTCCACATTTCAAAAGTAAAAGAAGAAATATATCTTATGGTGTATAAAATGGTGTCAAGAAGAATTATTATTAAAAAATTATCTCATTATGGAAAGATGGGTTTGTATTCATGTAAATGCTGATATTCAAATAGGGATTGCACATACCTAGTCTTCACAACTACTGGTTAACTCAAATGGTATACTTGGTCCCCAAAGTTGAGCATTCATCCTAGGAACATGTCATTTATTTTAGTCAAACCAAAGTGAACATCTGTGTATACACCTATTATATATTTTCATATTTTTCTCATCCTAGTCCTAGTCACATAATGACATATTATGATCTTTAATCTGATCAAGTACACATATGATCTGTAAGGACCCTGACCTCTGTTTAGGGCTTATCTTGTTTGCTTTGCTTAACCTTGATGCTTAGTTGCTTGCTAATCACCTTTAGTGGTGATTAGGGTTTGTTTGTGCTTTGTTGAGAGCTGGAGGTGTTACTTGCAATTAACCCAAGTCTAGGGTTTGTGGGCAAGTTTGCCACCTTGTGAAGTGTTCCTCCCTCTCCTTGCTTCATCTAGTGTGGAGAAGAAGGTTTGGGCTCGTTGCTTGAGTTCCTTTGGGCTTGGTTGAGCTTGTTGGGCTTTGTGGTGCCTTATCTTTGCTTCTTTGGACCTTGTGTAGAGCAAGAGTGCCTTGTGTCGGCCTGTGGTGTGTCGCCCAGGGTGTGTGTCGGCCATGGTGTGGGTGTGTCGGCCATGGTGTGGAAGTGTGTCGCCCATGGACCCTTTGACTCTCTTTGACCTCATTTGTGTCACCACTAGTGGACACTTGGTGCTTGATGCTTGCATGTGGCAATGGCCTTGGACATGTGTTTAAGACATGCTAGAGTGGTGGCATTGCCCATGGATAAGTGTCCCTAGGTGGGCGACACCTTGCCTTGTCTTACCTTGGTTTCTCCCCCATCCTCTCCTATATATGTGTTCCCTTTCTCTTACTAAGGATCCCTTTAGTTCCTTAGTTTCCTCTCTCCCTTGGTGCACGACACCCTCTTCCTTTGCAAGCTTGGTGGCCGATCCTTATCTTGGAGTCTCCTTCTTCCTCTAGTGGTGGACGAACCCTAGAGTGCCTTGCTCTTCTTCTTGTGGTGGAGCTTGGAGCTTGCTTAAGGTGGGTTACATAACTCCTAACCCTAACTTCACTAACTTCTTTATGTTCTTATATGTTGCTTATGATCATATCGGCTATGCATGTTGCTAGTTTAGTTTCTTGTATAGTTGTCCTTGTTGGTCGAACCATGCGTTCTAGGGTTTCTTGTTGAGCAAAACCCCTCTCTCTCCTTGGTCTTGAGGAGTGAGCTTGGACTCTAGAAATATGAGCAATACTCCTCTCTCGTTTGAGTTGAGAGGTGAGCTTGTATTCTAGTTGCTTGAGCAACACCCTCCTCTCACCGTGGATTCTAGAGGTGAGCTTTGTAGTGGTTGTAGACCTTGGTTGTGGTTGAACCTTGTGTTGCCCGATTGGTGTTAAGAAGCTTGGCAAGACCCCTCTCTCTCGATAGTTGAGAGGTGAGCCATCTTCTTGATCCATTAGGGTTTTGGTGCCCTTGTGCTTGAGGACGGTGGTGACCCTGTCAGGTTGCATCTTGGCCGATATGGCCTTGGGGTTGGTGTTGCCCGATATCCCCTCGTGATCTTGAGCCTTGGATGACACATGTTGTGGCTGTATCAGGCGTTGCTCCTAGTTGCTGACCTTCGTGTGTCGGGCGTTATACCTCAGTTGTTGCCTTGAGTGTTGGCCGATAGGTCATGGCTAGGTTGGAAGGACGGCAGGCTGAGTAGAACCTTTGGGCATTGTTCCCTGTTGTGCTGCCCGATGTGTTTAACCTTGTTCGGTGGTAAGCATCACACCTGGTTGAGTATCCTGCCTGGCACGCCTACTTCAGGTGGTTGCTTGGTATCGTCACCCTAAACGATAGGGGACGTTGTGGGTTGGCCTTGTGACGGGCTTCACACCAATCCTTGCCTTGTGTCGGTCGATAGGCCATGGGTAGGCTGGTTGAATGATAGGTTCCTTACTGCCCATTTGTCCTTGGGTGTTATGTCTTGTGGGGTGGTGCTGGCCGACACTGGGTCCGAGATAGTAACGCGTCGTTGCACGATACCCCTCTGACCGAGCTGCACATTATGTTGATGGTCGTTACACTTTGGTTGCCCGATATGCATGTGATGCACGACACAGTGTTACATGACACAGAGGTGTACGACACTCGTTGCACAATACACATGAGTGCTCGAGATGGTTTGGTCCCTTGTTGACCGATACATGTGGTAGCCGATACACCATGCTGGTTTGCTTGGCCGATATGTGGCTGGTTGGCTTGGCCGTTTTGAGGTTTGAGTGTTGGGCGATAGGGGAGAGTACCCTACCCGATACTACTTCTAGTGAGGGTCTTGTTCCTTTTGAAAAACTGTATGCTAGTTCTTGCTTATGCAAACACGTTTGGACTTATGATGATGACCCTTGATATGCTTGATAGTAATTGAGGTAGTAGATTATATCTATGTAACTTGACATGACTTTACATGTGTTTATGATCATCTGGAATGACCTGAATAATGCTGAGTACATGATGAGCATATAAGATGCTTTGCATGATGATACAACCTATGTCTATGGTCACAGGTTGAGGCATGATTGATAAAGCATATAATCATCTATGTTTGGACTTATGATGATGACCCTTGATATGCTTGATAGTAATTGAGGTAGTAGATTATATCTATGTAACTTGACATGATGATTGTGCATACTAACCATGCAGGTGTTTCATACAAATGCATAGCCATGTAAAGGACTATGAGGTATATATATGTTTGAGTAACACTGCTTTGATGGTCACTCTTGATGATGAGATGATATATGTGTTTTGGTCTGAGGACCTGAGTTTGGCTAAAGTGCCCAGTTGAGGCGTTATCCTCTGATGATGATCTGGGATTGATATCCCAAGTGATGAGAATGCCTGTTGAGGTAGTGGTTTCTTGTGATGAGGGATTGAGATCCCGGAATAGCATGATGGTGGTAATAATAATGTCGTTTTATGTTATGCATATGTTACAACTTGGTTGCCTCCATAATCCACTTAAAATGAATTAACTAATCATAGTGGAACATATCATGTAGTTTGCCCTGGCCATAGATCCATCATTGTCAGGAGATGGTGATGGTGAAATGGGTTCTCCTGTGGGTTAACCCGGAGCGCATATTGTTGAGTATGCGATGTTTCTCCTAGCCTAAAGTGAGGAGGTAAGAGTGCAACTTCGGTTGTAGACTCCAGGGTGCGGATTCAGGCCCATAGCCCAAATATGATAAGAGCATGGTGAACAAGCCCATGGCTCAGGATATGTGATATGGGAGCATGAATGCGTTCATGGCTCAGAGTACGGTGAAGAGGCCCGTGGCTCAGTTTCACTAGTGCCAATACCTGTACCGAGGTGGGCTAGACAGAGGGTAGCCTGACCCTGTGGCTGCGGCCACTTAAGCATGAGACTACGGTCCTTCTTGTGTTGTACTCGTGCATTGACCACAAGGTGGGAGGTCGTGGAGTCTGGCTCTTCCATTGACCTTGTATGGCACCGGCTTGGGTTTCACAACCGAAGGTTGGATTTGAGCGGTACAACTCACTTCCTCAGGGCATAATAATATGTAATACAACCGAATAGTATTTATTGCTTAAGGAAAAATACGAAACATTGATTGAGGCCTTGTTTGAGTAGCTGATCTTGTTATACTTGCAGTTACTTATACATTCCTTATGTTATGTGGTAAGATCTTATAAATCTTATCTTGTTAATCATGATCCATAAAGAGATATTGGGTCATATGCCTTCCGTACATCTTGTAAGCCTGATGGTATGAATAGCTTTGCTATATAGACTGCTCTTGTGATACCTTTTATCATTATCTACTGCTATTACTTTAATCTTCCTTTGGTTTTATGGTTTCAGCGGGGAGTTATGTTTCTCGTTGGGACTGTGTGTCTCACCCCGCTGGTTTACACCCTTTTTAGGTGTTCGAGCTAGACGTGGTGGTGGTCGCGGGGTTGCGGCCGAGTAGCAAGAAGAGCAGTAGAAGGCAAGAGATGGACATGCTACTGTTTGGGTTGTTTTGTAATAGAGTCTTAGAGTCATCTCTGTACTCTCAGGTCCTTGGGAGTGTTTTGATGTTGTTTCACGATGTATAGCTACTGATGTTTTGTATGTCCTACTGCTGGCTGGATGTGGGCCGTTATGTACATATAAACAGGTGATGAACTCATGTGATGACTAGACAATTGATCTCCTAAGATGTGGACACATATCCAGCCTTGTAAATGTTTATATAACATGTTTCCTTGAAGGATGAGGACCTAAATGTAATAGTTTTTTAGTTTATCTGCTTTTCGAAATTGGTTTAAATTAACCCATGTTTTTGGTAATTTGTGGTTTATGATGTTTTCTGCACGTTTTCGCGTAACACCTCGCTGTCTGTGTGATTGCGGGATGTGTTGCCACAAGTTTTGGTATCAAAGCTCTAGGTTCGCTGAGTCTACAGGGATTTAGGACTAGGTTGTGTCTGTTCTTGTGAGTCTTCTAGATTTTCCTACAATCACCTTCTGTCGTCAGCGGAAGAAGAACCAAGATGTCTGGAAACCATGAAGAACATGCTGCCGAGAACAGCGATGCTGCATCAGTTGATGGAGCTATAGGGCAGGCACATGAAGATCGGGTGCCTGAGGTCACCCAACCTGACCCAGCCATTCTTGAACACCCTGCCTATCAACAACTTATGGGGTAGATGATGGCTACGATGAATCTCATGGTAGAGAGATCGCCAGTGCCTCCACCAAGAGCACAGGATCCCCATGGTGAAACATCGGGTATTAGGAAGACCTTTGAGCGGCTTCGCCGAGTCGGAGCTTTGGACTATGCTGGGACGGCTGATCCAGCAATTGCAGATCTGTGGCTGACAAGTCTTGAGAAGGCTTTTCAGATCCTCGACATCCCCGAAGCAGACAAAGTAAAGCACGCTGTCTACCTTCTGAAGGGTAGTGCTGGTCACTGGTGGACCATCAAGGAGGAGAAGCGACCTGGTGAGGTGATCGGTTGGGAGGTTTTCCGGTGCGAGTTCGTCAGTAGACACTTTCTGAAGACGTATCTGGATGAGAAGATCAACCAGTTTGAGCGTCTGCGCCAAGGAACGATGAACATCACCGAGTACGAAGCCAAGTTCATGGATCTGTTGAGGTTTTTTCCTCACATGGCGGCAACAGATGACGAACGGATCAGACGTTTTGAGAAGGGTCTGAATGCTGAGCTGACAACACCTGCTTCTGCATTCGAGAACCGTGAGCGGTTTTCTACGCTTGTGGAATCTGTCCGGAGGATTGAACGGTCAGTCAGGGAGAAAAGAGAAACCATGGCTAAGAAGAGGCCTACTCAGTTCCAGGGACAAAGGTTTGGTGGTTTCAAGAAGCCAAGGTTTTCAGCACCTTCCGTGATGAGAGGTTCCAGTACACCATCGCAATGGTCTCCGAGTAAGGGAAGAGGATATGTTTCTTCACCGTCAAAGGCACATAGTACAACTTTAGTAGCATTGACAGGGCCATCTAGGCCATAGTTTAAAGTTAAGGCATGCTATATCTGCCGTCAGATAGGGCATTTTAAGTCAAATTGCCCAAGTAGAGATGTTGAAGTGACGCAACAGCTGAGACAGAATCAACAAGGGTTAGATAGACAGCAGCCCAGTAGTAATAGAGGGCAAGGACGCGGTCAAGCGTCGCAGGCAGGATCGTCTGCTCAAGGAAGCAGAGGACGTGGACAACAAGCAACAACTCGATTCTATGCTATGAGTCAGCCAGAGGCGATAGTCAACTCGCGAGTGGTGGCAGGTCAGATGGAGTTATTTCATTGTGATATGTCTTATTCTTGCTTTATATCTGTTCTGGTTGACCCGGGTGCTACACACTCTTTTATCGCCTATAGTATGCTTGAAAACTGCCGTTTACCTGTTAGTTGTAATAAAATATAGCTTGTTGTTAGAAACCCCTCTTGATGGTTCCTCAATGCTTCGAGAGGAGTGTCCATCTTGTGTCTTATCTTTTACGGGACACAGTATACAAGTGGATCTTATACCACTTGATATGCATGGTTTCGATGTGATCCTTGGGATGGATACCTTAGAGAAGTATAAGGTTGTTTTGGACTGTGGTTCCAAGCAAGTTGTGTTTGATGATGATAGAGAGAAGTGGATCTTCCAAGGAGATAGGAATATTCTTCCGATGTGTCTAGTATCGGCTATGGTGGCAGAGAAGCTGTTACAATAAGGATGTAAGGCATTCTTAGCTCACGTTGTAGATACCAAGGCAAAAGGTCCTAGCCTTGAGGAGGTGTTAGTTGTCCGAGAGTTTGCAAATGTGTTTCCTGATGAGTTCCCCGATGTTCCTCCACCCCGAGAGATTGACTTCGAGATCAATCTGGTCCCAGGAACACAACCAGTTGCACATACACCATATAGGATGGCTCCAGTGGAGATGGCAGAGCTTAAGAAGCAGTTGCAGGAGTTGTTGGAGAAAGGTTTCATTCGACTGAGTACGTCGCCTTGGGGTGCTCCAGTGTTGTTCGTTAAGAAGAAGGATGGATCGATGCGGTTATGTATATATTACCGATAATTGAACAAAGTCACAATCAAGAACAAGTACCCGTTACCGAGGATAGATGATCTGTTCGATCAGTTACGTGGAACTACAGTGTTTTCAAAGATCGATCTACGGTATGGATATCATTAGTTGAGGATTAAAGAAGATGACATACCAAAGTCAGCTTTTAGGACGAAGTATGGTCACTTCGAGTTTGTGGTTATGCTGTTTGGGCTAACCAATGCGCCTGTTGCTTTCATGGATTTGATGAATCGAGTGTTCCGTCCGTTCCTAGATCAGTTTGTTGTAGTCTTATAGATGACATCTTGATCTATAGTCGGGATAGGGAAGAGCATGAGCAACATCTTCGACTAGCGTTGACTCTTCTTTGCCAACATCAGTTGTATGCCAAGTTCAGTAAGTGTGAGTTCTGGTTGGAAGAAGTTACTTTCTTGGGTCATGTGATATCTGTGGAAGGAGTCAAAGTGGACTCGAAGAAGGTGGGGAGTCCGTTGCAGAGTGGGAACAGCCGAAGACGCCGACAGAAGTTCGTAGTTTCCTGGGATTAGCAGGATACTACTGAAGGTTTATCAAGGACTTTAGTGCGATTGTGTTGCCGATGATGAAGTTGACTAGGAAGGATGTACCTTTTGTCTGGACTAATCATTGCCAACAAGCTTTCCAAAGTTTGATGGAAAAGTTGACTAGTGCACCGGTGTTAGTGCTGCCAAAGCTTGGAAAAGGCTATGTTGTTTTCTGCGATGCTTTCAAGAAAGGTTTAGGTTGTGTGCTGATGCAAGAGGATCATGTGGTTTCTTTCGCTTCGCGACAGCTTAAGAAACATGAGGAGAACTATCCGACTCATGACTTGGAGTTGACAGTGATGGTTCATGCGTTAAAGATTTGGAGACACTATCTTTACAAGGAAGTGTGTCAGATCTTTACAAATCATAAGAACCTGAAGTACATCTTTTTGTAGAATGATCTAAACATGCAACAATGCCGATGGATGGAACTAATCAATGATTACGACTGCACCATCGAGTATCATCCTGGTAAGGAGAATGCGGTAGCTGATACGCTTAGCTGAAAGTCTTCTTCTCTTTCTTCAAAGAAGACACAATTAAGTTCCCTGGTATGCCATAGACGGGATATTTTTGTTTCCTTGCGACATATGAATGTGCAGATGGAATCTTCCTTGTTAGCTGGACTTTTGGCACATATGCAAGTCAAGCCTATGCTGAGACAACAAATCAAGGATGCACAACAAATAGATGAAACAATGCAGATGATCAAGTCAGATTTCGGCAGCGAAAAGCATGATGGGTTCCTTGAGTCTGAGGATGGACTAGTTTGCTACTGAGATAGGATGGTGGTCCCCAATGCAGATGATCTGAGGAAGCTAGTGCTTGAAGAA
The DNA here is from genome assembly GCA_963693085.1 of Alisma plantago-aquatica. NCBI lineage: Eukaryota > Viridiplantae > Streptophyta > Magnoliopsida > Alismatales > Alismataceae > Alisma > Alisma plantago-aquatica. The sequence continues at coordinate 751,444,998 of OY856411.1, read as the reverse complement.
GTGCACATGTCGATGTATGCTATGCATCCGGGAGTCACCAAGATGTATCATAGTCTGAAGGACTTGTATTGGTGGCCCGGCTTGAAGAAAGATGTAGCCCAGTTCGTGGCTAGGTGCGCGGTTTGTCAACAAGTCAAGGCTGAGCATCAAAAGCCAGAAGGTACATTGCAACCCCTGCCGATACTGCAGTGGAAATGGGATCATATAACCATGGATTTCGTAGTTGGTCTACCCAGGACAACTAGGAATCATGATTCCATTTGGGTAATAGTGGACAGATTGATGAAGTCTACCCATTTCATACCAGTAAAGACAACATATACAGCCGAGAAACTCGCTCAAGTATATGTGGATGAGATAGTACATTTGCACGGTGTGCCAGCGACGATAGTTTCTGACAGAGGTCCTCAGTTCACAAGTCGTTTCTGGGAACAGTTGCACAAAGCGTTGGGAACGCAGTTGAGGTTCAGTACCTCCTTCCACCCGTAGACAAATGGATAGTCTGAGAGGACTATTCAGACTTTGGAGGATCTCCTTTGAGCTTGTGTTTTACAGTTCCTAGGCAGTTGGGACGAACATCTCAGTTTGATAAAGTTTGCCTACAACAATAGTTATCAGCGGAGCATTGACATGACTCCTTATGAGGCCTTATATGGCAGGAAGTGCAGATCTCTGTTGTGTTGGTATGAGTCTGGTGAATATCATCTTCTGGGTCCTAACTTAGTACAACAGACAACAGAGAAGATTAGAGTGATACAACAACAGTTGAAAGCGGCGCAGGACAGGTAGAAGTCTTACGCAGACAATCGACGACAACCTTTGGAGTTCCAGGTAGGAGACAAAGTGTATCTTAAAGTCTCACCGTGGAAAGGTGTGCTAAGGTTTGGCCGGAAGGGTAAGTTAGCACCCAGATATATGAGACCATACCCAGTCATAGCACATATTGGCAAGGTAGCTTATGAGTTAGAACTGCCACTAGAGTTGCACAGGTTACATCCAGTGTTCCATGTCAGTATGCTGAAGAAAAGTCATCCGGATACAGGAATAGTGATATTGCCAGTCAAAGTTGAGCTTGATGAAGATGTGACCTACGAGGAATGTCCTGTGATGATCCTGGACAGAAGGGTTAAGAAGCTGAAGAGGAAAGAACCTGGTTCTTGTGAAGGTTCTTTGGCATCATCGTGGCATTGAGGAAGCCACGTGGGAGCTTGAGGAAGAGATGATGAGGAAGTATCCCTAGCTTTTCCCTTCGGATTTCGGGGACGAAATCCCTTTGTAGGGGGTTAGACTGTAAGGACCCTGACCTTCGTTTAGGGATTATCCTGTTTGCTTTGCTTAACCTTGATGTTTAGTTTCTTGCTAATCACCTTTAGTGGTGATTAGGGTTTGTTTGTGCTTTGTTGAGAGCTGGATGTGTTACTTGCAATTAACCCAAGTCTAGGGTTTGTGGGAAAGTTTGCCACCTTTTGAAGTGTTCCTCCCTCTCCTTGATTCCTCTAGTATTGAGAAGAAGGTTTGGGCTCGTTGCTTGAGTTCCTTTGGGCTTGGTTGAGCTTGTTGGGCTTTATGGTGCCTTGTCTTTGCTTCTTTGGACCTTGTGTCGAGCAAGAGTGCCTTGTGTCGGCCTGTGGTGTGTCGCCCAGGGTGTGTGTCGGCCATGGTGTGGGTGTGTCGGCCATGGTGTGGAGGTGTGTCGCCCATGGACCCTTTGACTCTCTTTGACCTCGTTTGAGTCACCACTAGTGGACACTTGGTGCTTGATGATTTCATGTGGCAATGGCCTTGGACATGTGTTTAAGACATGCTAGAGTGGTGGCATTGCCCATGGACAAGTGTCCCTAGGGGGGAGACACCTTACCTTGTCTTACCTTGGTTTCTCCTCCATCCTCTCCTATATATGTGTTCCCTTTCTCTTGCTAAGGATCCCTTTAGTTCCTTAGTTTCCTCTCTCCCTTGGTGCACGACACCCTCTTCCTTTGCAAGCTTGGTGGCTAATCCTTATCTTGGAGTCTCCTTCTTCCTCTAGTGGTGGCCGAACCCTAGAGTTCCTTGCTCTTCTTCTTGTAGTGGAGCTTGGAGCTTGGAGCTTGCTTAAGGTGGGTTACATAACTCCTAACCCTAACTACACTACCTTCTTTATGTTCTTATATGTTTCTTATGATCATATCGGCTATGCATGTTGCTAGTTTAGTTTCTTGTATAGTTGTCCTTGTTGGTCGAACCATGTGTTCTAGGGTTTCTTCTTGAGCAACACCCCTCTCTCTCGTTGGTCTTGAGGAGTGAGCTTGGACTCTAGAAATATGAGCAATACTCCTCTCTCATTTGAGTTGAGAGGTGAGCTTGTATTCTAGTTGCTTGAGCAACACCCTCCGCTCACCATGGATTCTAGAGGTGAGCTTTGTAGTGGTTGTAGACCTTGGTTGTGGTTGAACCTTGTGTTTCCCGATTAGTGTTAAGAAGCTTGGCAAGTCCCCTCTCTCTCGATAGTTGAGAGGTGAGTCATCTTCTTGATCCATTAGGGTTTTGGTGCCCTTGTGCTTGAGGACGGTGGTGACCCTATCAAGTTGCATCTTAGCCGATATGGCCTTGGGGTTGGTGTTGCCCGATATCCCCTCTTGATCTTGAGCCTTGGACGACACATGTTGTGGTTGTGTCAGGCGTTGCTCCTAGTTGCTGACCTTCGTGTATCAGGCATTATACCTCAGTTGTTGCTTTGAGTGTTGGCCGATAGGTCATGGCTAGGTTGGAAGAACGTCAGGCTGAGTAGCACCTTTGGGCGTTGTTCCCTTTTGTGCTGCCCGATGTGTTTAACCTTGTTCGATGGTAAGCGTCACACATGGTTGAGTATCCTGCTTGACACACCTACTTCAGGTGGTTGCTTGGTATCGTCACCCTGAACGATAGGGGACGTTGTGGGCTGCCCTTGTGACGGGTGTCACACCAGTCCTTGCCTTGTGTCGGCCGATAGGCCATGGGTAGGCTGGTTGAATGATAGGTTCCTTACTGCCCATTTGTCCTTGGGTGTTATGTCTTGTGGGGTGGTGCTGGCCGACACTGGGTCCGAGATAGTAACACGTCGTTGCACGATACCCCTCTGACCGAGCTGCACGTTATGCTAATGGTCGTTACGCTTTGGTTGCCCGATATGCGTGTGATGCACGACACAGTGTTGCACGACACAAAGGTGTACGACATGCATTGCACAATACACATGAGTGCTCGAGATGGTTTGGTCCCTTGTTGACCGATACATGTGGTAGCCGATACACCCTGCTAGTTTGCTTGGACGATATGTGGCTGGTTTTCTTGGCCGTTTTGAGGTTTGAGTGTTGGGCGATAGGGGAGAGTACCCTGCCCGATACTACTTCTAGTGGGGGTCTTGTTCCTTTTGAAAAACTATATGCTAGTTGTTGCTTATGCAAACACGTTTGGACTTATGATGATGACCCTTGATATGATTGATAGTAATTGAGGTAGTAGATTATATCTATGTAACTTGATATGACTTTACATGTGTTTATGATCATCTGGAATGACCTGTATAATGCTGAGTAAATGATGAGCATATAAGATGCTTTGCATGATGATATGACCTATGTCTATGGTCACAGGTTGAGGCATGATTGATAAAGCATATAATCATCTATGTTTGATAATATGGTGTTTTGTTAATCCATGATGATTGTGCATACTAACCATGCAGGTGTTTCATACAAATGCATAGCCAGGTAAAGGACTATGAGGTATATATATGTTTGAGTAACACTGCTTTGATGGTTACTCTTGATGATGAGATGATATATGTGTTTTGGTCTGAGGACCTGAGTTTGGCTAAAGTGCCCAGTTGAGGCGTTATCCTCTGATGATGATCTGGGATTGATATCCCAAGTGATGAGAATGCCTATTGAGGCAGTGGTTTCTTGTGATGAGGGATTGAGATCCCATAATAGCATGATGGTGGTAATAATAATGTAGTTTTATGTTATGCATATGTTACAACTAGGTTTCCTCCATAATCCACTTAAAATGAACTAACTAATCACAGTGGAACAAATCATGTAGTTTGCCCTGGCCATAGATCCATCATCATCAGGAGCTAGTGATGGTGAAACGGGTTCTCCTGTGAGTTAACCCGGAGTGCATATTGTTGAGTATGTGAGGTTTCTCCTAGCCTAAAGTGAGGAGGCAAGAGTGCAACTTTGGTTGTAGACTCTAGGGTGCAGATTCAGGTCCGTAGCCTAAATATGATAAGAGCATGGTGAACAGGCCCATGGCTCAGGATATGTGATATGGGAGCATGAATGCGTTCATGGCTCAGAGCACGGTGAACAGGCCCGTGGCTCAGTTTCACTAGCGCCGATACCTGTACCGAGGCGGGCTAGGTAGAGGGTAGCCTGACCCTGTGGCTGCGGCCACTTAAGCATGAGACTACGATCCTGCTTGTGTTGTACTCGTACACTGACCACAAGGTGGGAGGTCGTGGAGTCCAACTCTTCCATTGACCTTGTATGACACCGGCTTGGGTTTCACAACCGAAGGTTGGATTTGAGTGGTACAACTCACTTCCTCAGGGCATAATAATATGTAATACAACCGAATAGTATTTATTGCTTAAGGCAAAATACGAAACATTGATTGAGGCCTTGTTTGAGTAGCTGATCTTGTTATACTTGTAGTTACTTATACGTTCCTTATGTTATGTGGTAAGATCTTATAAATCTTATCTTGTTAATCATGATCCATAAAGAGATATTGGGTCATATGCCTTCCGTACATATGGTAAGCCTGATGGTATGAATAGATTTGCTATATAGACTGCTCTTGTGATACCTTTTATCAGTATCTACTGCTATTACTTTAATCTTCCTTTGGTTTTATGGTTTCGACGGGGAGTTATGTTTCTCGCTGGGACTGTGTGTCTCACCCCGCTGGTTTACACCCTTTTTAGGTGTTCGAGCTATACGTGGTGGTGGTCGTGGGGTTGCGACCGAGCAGCAAGAAGAGCAGTAGAAGGCAAGAGATGGACATGCTGCTGTTTGGGTTGTTTTGTAATAGAGTCTTAGAGTCTTCCCTATACTCTCAGGTCCTTGGGAGTGCTTTGACGTTGTTTCACGATGTATAGCTGCTGATGTTTTGTATGTCCTACTGCTGGCCGGATGTGGGCCATTATGTACATATAAATGGGTGATGAACTCATGTGATGACTAGACAGCTGATCTCCTAAGCTGTGGACACGTATCCAGCCTTGTAAATGTTTATATAACATATTTTCTTGAAGGATGAGGACCTAAATGTAATAGTTTCTTAGTTTATTCGCTTTTCAAAATTGGTTTTAATTAACCCATGTTTTTGGTAATTTGTGGTTTATGGTGTTTTCCGCACGTTTTCGCGTAACACCTCACTGTCTGTGTGATAGCGGGATGTGTTGCCAAATGATCCATTAAGAATTTGCTTTAGTTCTATTATCCATCTTTGCATTCATATGTCTAAGTATGCATGGGTCACATATATGTGTGGGTAATTCATTCCTCCAATTTAGGTCTAGTAATATTTTCCTCATCAATTATCATTACTCTATCATTTATTCTAGTAAGGTTAAACATATTTGTATCTCATGGTAAGAATATGTTTTCAAGATTCCTTTTTATTTGTAACTATCATCAAGTAGGTATGTGCTAATATGTATGTCTAGGGTTTTAGTTAACAACATGGACATATGGTGGGGTGAACATAGTCATTAACATGCACTAAGATTATATGGTAACTCTAAGTGTTAATACACCAACATTATACAAAATTGTTAATTTTTAGAATGATATTATACATGTCATTTAGACGTCACAAACTAGAACCCATGATTATTGTCTAATAGGTCATATAATTTATCATGAAACTACTATAGACATTGTAGATCTTTTATTTATTAATACATATATATAATATATTTAACACTACAGTTAGGTATAGATCAATCAGTTACTAGGCTACTTAGTATATCAATGTTTCATGTATCCATGTTATATCTAATCAATCATTATTGGATAAGAAAATATTTCAAATCATATAAAGAAGGAGGAGATGGCTCATGTAAAGAGTGTGAGATCACCCCTTTACTAAATTATGGTAAACAAAACACATTGGAAAGCAGCGGAATAAAAAATTTCTGACTAAATCAATTTCATAAAAGATTGTACAAAAAACATCAACAATCTCCCTTTAGGGTTACATCAAGATATATAAACTGGATCTAGATAGAGGGAAGTCCAACTACTACAGTCTTGTCTCCAAGCAACAACTCCATTAACTAAGTCCATGCCAAAGCTAAGATCTTTAGGCTTTATCCATCAACTTGCTCATCACCTGGGTGGTTGGGAAGGCACCCAACAAAAGGGAAAGGAAAAACAAGTATGTATCACAAAACTATTCTAGGATAACAAGATAAGAATAATATGTAAAAATAGGCTAGCCTTCATCATAAGATGAAGATAATAAGAGAATGAGGTCATATATAAAAGAAGCTTTAAATAGATGCTTGTCATAAACAAAGTATAATAAAAGAATTGCATGCATGATTAATATTGACGGCCTTAACTAAGTAGGGTTGAGACACCTACCAGACCTTCATCCAAAGGGTGAGGGGAGAGTAACACATTCCAAGTCACCTACACACATTTTTTATGTGGGGGAGAATAAGATGTTCCCCAGGGAAAATAAACACATTCCCTACTATGGGTGGTTGTACATACAAGTACCACTACTATAGCTAGTTAGTCTAATAGAATCAACATGCTAGAATCAATGGCAAGTAATAAAATCATTCAAGTAGAACATGGCAGAGGGGTGCCAAGACCCAAGAATAATATTGCGAAACATATTATGAGGCAAGTATAGCAAAATAATCATGAATATAGGATATAGGGTTCAAGTAAACCTCATTGTGGAAAAAGTAGGATAAGGCACAAATATTTCCCAACTTAAGGTGTAAATGCACATACCTTATTCTTTAGAGTCCTAGAAACCACTGGCATGGAGAGATTTCAAACATGAAATCAGTAGATGTCAATAGCAGTGCTTGTGTGGAAGAAGAAATTGCCTCCGATGACGTAGATGTGAATGAACCAGTGCTAGTAGACATCATTGATGTGATGCTAGATAGTTGTGGGGTAGAGCACACCGATCCACCTCCCATGTTTAGAAACATTGTACATAATGCTGAGATACCGTTATACATAGGTTGTAAGTTTACAAAGCTTAGCACTGTGTTGAGATTGTATAAGCTGAAAGCTAACAACAGATGGAGCGACAAAAGCTTCACGTCATTGTTGTCTTTGTTGAAAGAAATTCTACCTGAAGGAAATGAGCTGCCTATCTCAACATACCGATTAAAGAAATTATTGTGTCCAATGAGAATGGAGGCCAAGAAGATACACACATGCCCGAATGATTGTGTATTATTTCAAAAGGACTATGTGGATTTGAAAGATTGTCCCAAATATGGTGCGTCAAGGTATAAATTGATGACTCCGGGGGAGTCCAAAACTAGTTCTCCTACCAAGGTGATGTGGTATCTACCTATAATACCACAATTTCAATGCTTGTTTGCCAATCTGATAGATGCGAAGAATTTGAGGTGGCATGCAGATGTTAAGAAAAATAATGATGGGATCCTACGACATGCGTCTGATTTCCCACAGTGAAAGAAGATTGATTTATTGTACCCTTAATTCGGTGAAGAAGTCAGGAATCTAAGACTTGGGCTTTGTACAGATGGGATCCGTACGGGACATTGAGCAGCCAACATAGCACTTGGCCGGTTATGCTTGTTATATACAATCTTATTCTCTGGTTGTGTATGAAAAATAAGTACGTTATTCTGTCGTTGTTGATATCGGGCCCTAAACAACCTGGAAATGATATCAATGTTTATCTTGAACCTCTGATTATTGACTTGAAGAAACTCTGGGGGTGAAGGTGTGATGACCTATGATGCTTCACGACGAGAGACATTTTGTTTGCACACTATGTTGTTTTGCACTGTGAATGACTTTCCAGCCTATGAGAATTCGTCTGGATATAGTGTCAAAGGATCTAAAGCGTGTCCTATATGTGAAGAGAACACTGATTCAATATGACTAAAACACGACGACAAGACTGTATATCTTGGTCATCGAAGGTTTCTTCCAAAATTCCATCCGTATCGTAGGTTGTGCAAAACATTCAATGGATGGAATGAGGAATGAAGTGCACCTAAACCTATACCAGGGGAAGATGTTTATGAAAGAGTAAAAGACTTTGCCAATGAATTTGGTAAGAGATCACAATGTACGATGGCCACATGGAGTGACAAATCTTTATTCAAGAAGAAGTCAATATTTTGGGATCTTCCTTACTGGAATTCTTTGGCAGTTAGACATTGTATCAATGTAATGCACATTGAGAAAAATGTCTGTGATAGCGTCATCGGTACTCTGTTGAATATACCATGTAAGACTAAAGATGGGATAAAATCTAGAATGAACCTATGTGAAATGGGAATTGTAGCGACCGTATCAGAGAAAATGTTATCAACAAATTCAAATTAATACAGAAGCGTTTCGTTAGCAGCGGAATTAATGAAAATCACTAAAGATTAAAACTTTTTGTAAAGAGAACCTCAAACGGTAAAACTCTTTCATAAAGAAACTAGGTAAGTTATTTACAACTGATTCATCAGTACATCTCTGTATCATCACATCTTGAGAGTCATAATACTGGCATCCCTGTTGAACTGTACATGAGCAGTATACAAAATCTCGAGGTATTAAGCCAAAAATATCAGATCAATAATAAACCATATTACTGACTCCTAGGACCTGAGAGTACATAGACGACACATAGGACATTCTATCTACAAGACTTGACAGACAGTGTCTCCACCTGAGGATCACTACTGTCCCTGATGTTGCTGCTACTGCTGTTGCTGCTCACCCACTGAAGGGTTTCTCCTTCCTCGACGTCTACCTAAAAAGTTGAATTCCACGGGGGGTGAGACAATTGAATAATTGTCCGAGCGAGAGTTATAAGTCTTCGCCAGAAGTATTGTTACTACAAATAATTGAATGGCATTGAGCAGTAGAATTATAATTATTTAACAGCAGGCAATTCATTATATAACTGATTGAAACAGTATAACTTATGCAATCATTTCAATTACAAATTGATTGAATAGCAAGTCATGCATTTAATAAGGAATATGAAGACCATGTATACTACTTGTCCAACAAGGACTCAATAAATAATATATCATCAATCATTGTTTCTCGTAGTTCAACCTAAGCAAATATGCTACATGGATGATTACATTTTACAAACATAATTATGCCCTGAGGAGATGAGGTATACCACTCATACTCCAACCAACCATTACAAAATCGCAATCGGTACCATACATAGGCCATCAGAAGAGCCAGATTTCTATGACCTCATCTTCCTCAGTCAGTGTGAGGTACAACATGCAGGACATCTTGTGTCTCAGCTATAATAGCTTTCCAGGGTATTCTGACAACTTTGTTATTAGAGTTATAGTGGCATGCTGTACTCTCTTTTCCATCGAGGGATTTCTTATTTATCTCACATCGATGCGGCATTAACAACATCATTGGGAGATTAGTGATACATCATCCCTACATATACATATAATGAAGGATTGAGAGATGAAATGTACATCTCACATCAATTCCTTCATTAGGACGTAAGGATATTCGCGTCCATAACCCCCACATACTCAAAAGTAGCTCTCCAGGAATTCCCTTAGGAAAACCTGTTTCACCATCATTTAATTTCTGACAATGATGGATCTATGGTCAGGGCTCTACATGATATCATTAAACTTGATTATTTAAGTACATTATGGCATTCTTTTAGCATCAGGCATGTTTTCAAACATAAACCATTAAAACAATTGCTGTAAAGAAAGAGTACTAATTATATCAAGTTCATTTCACATCTAGTTATCATTGGGATATCAATCCCTAACCATCTCATCATTATGATTCAGGAATATGGGTTTTCAAACCCTTAGATCATCAAAACACTTGTTACCAAGTAACATATTGCCATCAAGTCATTTAATAGTATGAACATGATAGTAGTAATGCAGATATTTCTCCTGGCTCATACGGCCTATCATTCTCATTTGTTACCTTTCACTAGGCAACACAGCATATGATTTCCTTCAAAACTTATAAAGTGCTTTTAATGAATAATGCATCACAACCCTTACCTGGCTATGCTCACTATTTCATAAAGACTTGCATGTCCAACACAAATGATAATATGCACATTATATCTATATCAGCACAATGCAAATTATTTCCAAGTAAAGTATAGAATACCACGGCCGTGCTATCTTGCACGGTCATGCTACAAAAGATCACCACGACCATTTTACATCACCACGGCTAGTTTCTAGGGTTAGGGTTTCCTATTCAATTCAATTAGGATTAACCAACCCCTTTAGCTTAATTAGGAATAGTGTTTCCTCATTTCATAATTCAATCATAGAGTTTCATTCTTAAAAGCATAACCCAGAATTAGGGTTTACTGTTCTCATCATCACATTACCCTAGATTAGGGTTTACTATTCATATCTCATCACATTACCCTAGATTAGGGTTTACTATTCATATTACAATGAATTAAGATCATACCATCATTATGTATGAGGATTACTTTCATTAATGCCCTCAATTAGGATTATGATTCATTAGCTGTTATAATTAGGGTTTCATGATCTCACTATCATGGATCATACCCTAATTAGGTATTCATCCATATTGGGAATCCATTACTTGATTCACATTTATATAGGAAGTCTTCTCTCTCATCCTTCTATAAGTTGATGTTTGCATCACTCTTGATTAGGCTAAGTCAATTCAACATTGACATCATGGGTCATGTCATTACTATTGTAATCATTAAGGATTGCTCATTCAAAGAGTACTAACCACTCTATCCCATCAAGGGTACCTTTATTATAATCAACATTGATCACATCATGTCTCAATCAACTAATTACTTGGTCCTTTAACCACTTTAAGTATCTATGAGGTTTAGGTTAATCAACCACTAAACCATCTTGACTACTAAGGCATCAAACGATCTTAACCTTTTTAGACTTCAAACGATCTTGTATACGAAACCTCCAAATGTTCTTGGACTGCCCTTGAAACTGTTTGGTGGTGAAGACCGTTTGGTCATGTTGACTTTTGAAACCATTTGGTAAAGTGCACTCTCAAGACCGTTTGTCCAAGATGGGGTGAAGACCGTTTGGTCAAGTTTGATTTTGAAGCCGCATGGACATAACCGAATTTGAAACCACACGAGCACAAACGGTTTGGGATCATTTGGTCCCAAACGGTCTTGAGACCGTTTGGTCCAAACCACCTCAAAACCGCAAGGACCAAAAAGTATCTCAACCACTTCAATTGAGTTAGGGTTTCCAATGTTGAACCCCTAAATCAATCATGCACTTGTTAGCCACTCATCAATTTAGTCAATTAGGTCAACCCTCAACTGATTTGACACTCAATTGACCCTCAATTGATCATCAATTAGAGCTTGGATCAATTGGATTAGGGTTTGAAATCGATTACCCTTCAACATGTTTCAATGTGAGTCTAAATGAATTGAAACCCTTGATCCATCATTCAATTTGATCATGACCTGACCCCAAACGGTCTTGGGATTGTTTGGATGTCCTCCAAACGGTCTTAATACCGTTTGACCATTATTTTATCAAAAGCCAAATAATTCAATTCGGGTTTGGATATTGGAATTGGTCACCAAAATCAGCAATCGATTACTCATCAACTTGATATCATTGGATCCTCAATTGGTCAACTATGCTTAACCCTAGAACTCTAAACGGTCTTGGGTGATCACCAAACGGTCTTGAGACCGTTTGGGTGATCCCCAAATGGTTTTGAAACCATTTGGGTCCCGCTACCCAAACTTCAAGTTAACTCAATTATTGAAATCAGCAATTGACCCGATTAGGGTTTAGATGGTTGATGAGCCTTCAATTGGTGAACCACTTGGAATTAATTGATGATGTTTGGTAGGTAATTAGTCTACATTATTCTCAACAGTCCTCCAAATGGTCAAAGCCTTGTCAACGCCTCCAAACGGTCTTGGACCATTTGCTTCTATGCGGTTTGGTTGAAACCGTTTGCATTCAAACGGTTTGAAACTGTTTGCTCCAAACAGTTTGGCAAACCGTTTGAGCAAAGTTGGGAGACCATTTGCTAATGTAACTCTTGGATAAACATAGAGATTAATGCCACCTTCGTCTACCTCAAGAATAGGGGCTGTTCTTCACAGAATTGCTAGCAAGAACACAAGAGTAGCAAAGGAAGAAGAATAACTAACGATTTTTCATGGAAATGAAGATGCATAAACAAAGCTCCAGGTTTAGAGTTATAAAACCCACCTATAGGACTGATCCATAGCTCCTAGATTCGTAGCTTTAATGGTGGCTTGAGCTCCAGTAGTTGTCCAAGGTCTTTCCTCCACTTTTTGGATGAGGAAAATGGCTAGAAAGGAGAATCGTGTGAAGAAAACCATAAACCAAACCTTGCTTTAAGGTTTTCCACCAAGAATCTGAGGTAGAAGATAACCAAGACTTACCTACAGGTTGATCGTCCTCCCTCTACTCCAGAGCTCTTCCTTGGTTGGCCAAAGCAAGTTTGAGAAGAAAGGACTAAGGGAAACGATCCTTTGTTGTTGGTGGTAAAGATACATATATGTATTTATGGGTTTTTAAGGTAATTAGATAAAAGAGAGTTATCTTCTTTTATATTACAATTAAATACACCAAAGCTTGATCCATCTTTTGGATAAGTGGCCACGTTCTAATCTCATACAAAAATCCTCCATTATACAAGGTTAAAAGGAAAAGAAACCAATCATCTTAATAAGTTATATATATATTAAAGGGCCATTTGCTTAAATCTTGATTATTTTAATATCAAGATTATCTTTCCTATGTGATCATTCAAATGAGGCACCCTTATCCTTATCTTTGCTCTATAGATGCCAAGAAACATGAGAAATCCTCTAGAGGGTATATTTTACATGTTGGACCCTAGGTTTTGGGTAAATTGTACTTTACACCAAAACTAGGTCTTAAAGCACAAGGATTGCTCTACAAGCTATATCTTGGTGCTCAAGCTTGTGGAAACCATACCTCTACATCATATTCATTATTATGATGTATCAACATCAGAGGAACATCTTATCATGTGGAATTTGCAAGTTAACCCCTCAACTTGGGTAATTTGCACTTTAGTCCAAAGTTAACAAAACAATGTTTCAACATCATTCAAAAGGGACTGAAATTGAAATATAAGTTCCTAAAAAGCCTTAATTACATTTCAAAAGATAACCACAAGCATCTAATCACATATTTAAGCAAAAAACCTAGGGTTAGTTCATAACCCATGTCAGGGATGTTACATGAATATGGACAGAATTAACAGAAGTAGTTAGTAGCGATCAGAGAACATACTTACCTCCCGCTTGTTACATGTTGTTAAGAAAGGAGAAGAAAGCTTTTTGTGAATGCTTGGTAAAAGTTAAGGTGCCAAAAAGTTACTCATCCAACATCTATACATTGGTATCAATGAAAGATCTGAAGTTGATAGGTCTTAAATCTCATGATTGTCACACTCTAATGCAACAAATATTGCCCGTGGCAATTCGATCTATATTGCCGAAGCATGTAAGGTTTGCAATCACTAAACTTTGTTTCTTTTTCAACAATATGTGCAACAAAGTTATTGACCCCGATACTCTCGATAAATTGCAAAGAGAAGTGGTTGTTACCCTATGTCAGCTTGAGATGTATTTTCCTCCTTTGTTCTTTGATATCATGGTACATCTTGTTTTCCACTTGACTTGGAAAGTGAAAATGTTGGGAACCATTTTTTTTGCATTGGATGTATCCCTTTGAACGATACATATGTTGGTATGTATGCCCTGACAACCAATCATGGGATGATTGGTAGGATACATTAAGATTGATTTGATAAACATCAAAGGCATGCTTCCAATTCTTTCTGGTTCAGTCATATGAGATAATGATAGAACAGATTGAATGTCTAGAGAATGACAGTACTCAATCACGTATGCTTTTAGGTTCAGGACCTGAACGATGAGATCATACGGATGCTAAGAGTTTGTACATTCTTATCATGTCCCTATTCGGATGTCATTGTGGAAGGTAGATAGACAAAAATGACACACAAGACTAGATTTTGGTGTTGGGTGATGACATAATCTCATTAGTTATGATATGGAGATATCAAACCAAACACATAGGTACTTGTTAGAGAACAAGTTTACCGGACAAACCCACCGTGAGTTTGACACATTGAACCTTGACATGGTAGTCACAGTCAGTCCTCACAGTGATGGTGATGAGTGTGATTCTTTGACCTGAAATCACTACACTCAACACATGTCATTGGGTACACTTTGACATCATCAAATGCAATCCTGAAACATGGGTTGTTATAAAGGTGATGATTGGGTGGCTTTGACACATGGGTCTTTTGAGGGGTGAGTGATAGATATGGGATTTGCCCCTCCTAATGGAGTTTGATATCCATGGCCACTTGATGAGTAGGATTGAGATAGGTGTGCGCACACATGTGTGAATCAATATGTGATATTGAAGTCACACATATATCCTCCAATCTACTCTGAGATCAAGAAAGTGAATGAACATTTACAGGATGACTGTTCCATGCCTTGAGTTCATTCAGGATATCAGAGACAAAGGAACTATACATTCACTGTAACACCAATCACGGATTGTAGGATTGAAAGTTGTTCTCTAACTTTCCTTTTCACTTGGGAAGCACTGATGTGCGACTAGGAACCACTCTTTTCTTGTGAGGTCATAAGTGTTATGAACTTTCACTGCCAACGTGAAATGGGCCTGTAGGGTCACACACATAGGATTTAACCTGGAAGAGGAGTTTATCCACAAACGATGTTTAGATTGATTGCTAAAGGAGTTTAGTATTTCAATTAAACACTCAATCAATTGATAGCTCAATATCATAGTGTTCAAGGTGTTGGACTGAATGATTAGAGTATCAAATTGATTGAAACTACAATTGACTGATTCTACGCAGTCTGCACTCCCAACCGATCGGCTCATATGATGAACCGATCGACTCAGGTTGGTGAACTGATCATCTCGTGTGATGAACCAATTGGCTCAGGACAGGTTGAAATGACCAGTTCAAGGGTTGAACCGATCGGCTCAACTGGTCCAAACGAGCAAGTTGGAAAAGTCAGGTTGGTGAGAAATTTCTTTTCATTTCACTTATCCAATTTGATTGGAACAAGGATTGGTATTTGGATCAATTTGAAACAAAATATGAAAAGTCAATCGGCAACTGACCATGGTAGTGAACTGACCGATTCAGAAGTGAACCGATCAGCTTAGGTGCCCCAACCGATCGGTTCTGGTCCCCAACCGACCGTTTCATGCTTGAAACGATCGGTTCAGCTTGCGTAGTTGGTTGTTTTGTGGAAAATCTCGAACCCTTCTACTCCTGGTTTAATCCCGCATTGCCCGGGGTAGAGAACCCTATCCCATGACCCTCCTATATATATAGGGGTACTGGGGGTTTCTCATGTACAACTTAGAACACCAGTTGCTATGCAAAGTTGTCGTTCTCTCTGGTTGTGGTAACCAGGAGAGCCTGAGCAAGTGCTGCCCGAAAAGGGAGGCACAGTAAGGGAAAGACAACTACAAAAAGGCGATTGGTTTCAGGAGAGTGTGTCAGTGACTAGTACACCGACAGGAGGGTACGAATCCTTCTGGTGCCTTATGCTGTAAGGCGATTGGAGTTCCCAGTGGTATGTACAGAGGTGGGAGATTTCTATCGCTCGGAGGACAACTGTCAATCCTGACAGTCTCGGTGAGACGAGGAGCTGCACATACACCGTCCAAGACCAGAGGTTAAAACCGCACAAGCTACAAGGTAACGTCGCTGAGCAAGCCTCGGGACAAGGTATGCCTCTACAAACCATCCTTCCTACTGTATATACGTTGACGTGATTCCTTTATTCTGGGTTTGGAGAGAAGAAATTTTTTGTTTCGTTGCCTTCTCTGTCTCCCCTAAAACCCAACAGTGGTATGAGAGTGACGTCAACTGCTCTATACTTTAGGATTATCGATGTGATTGATTTTGATTTGTCGCCTTTATTTATTGCATACGATGTGAATAAAATTGTCTTTATGCATGTCCAATCGTAAATCCACAAATCCCAATATACATATATGATATGTAATATGAATGCACTCGATACGCGTCACCCTTAAACGAGTTTTTTAGTGGATGTATAGCATGGTTATGGCCAATAAACCCTATGTATGTGTGCTTGGTTGAATGTGGTTGCTTGCATCTCGATTTGTGCACCGATTCCCTATCTCTTATCCTTGATGTAACTCGAGATAACTTGAGATTTCTTTCCTACATTTTCTCCCCCCGAATGTAACTCGGGGTTTCTCAATTCAAATGTAAATAGGATAGAACTTTTATTTCTTGTTATGTCAAAGAGCAACAGACAACTTGATGACAACTTAGACGATCAGTTCAAGGTGTGAACCGATCGGTAGGCGTTCCAGATGACCGGTTCGAGGAACGAGATGAGCGGGTGGCGGCCCTGAGGAGATGCATGACGACCAATGAACTGATAGGATGGAGGCACCAGTCGATCGGCTGGTGGCACCCAACCGACTGGCCTGATGGCGAGCCGATCAATCATGGAGATGAGTTGATCAAACCCAGTAAAGGAAAAATACAGAGTTCATCTTTTATAGGTTACATGTGATGTAGACCTAGATGACCGTGATTTTGCTTGGCTCAAGAAATCACATTAGGATGACCATAATCATTACATTTATCATTTCACATGTTTTCTGTGGGATATAGCATGTATATGATACATACTATATATTGTGGTGATTGGATATGTATATATACCTATAAAAACCAAATCCCTCATTAAATATTAAAGTTTTAGATGCCTTCCAAATGTGACACATGTGAAAAGCTTGATCGGCCAAGTGTGGGCACGCCCTAGCGTGGTGCACTGTCTATCTCATGGAAGCGTGAAGGATGAATATGTCCGTCTGCCCTAGCAGGGTGCATATTCATCGTGTTGGCTTTGGGTCGAGCTTAACAAGGTGACCTAGATAAGATCTAGCACCTTGAGGCATGGAGGTGATCATGTCAAGGAGTTGCATATGACATCTTTCAAGAGTTGCATATGATGCAATTGGTAAGAGTTGCCTATGTAGAAGATCTAAGTTGTGGGTGACATCCCTAGCTAGTCCATGACTCAGAGGATTTTAGGATCTTGCCCACTAGAAGATTGTACGCTGCAATCTTCTAAATAGATGGTGAGGGCTATCAATTTGAACAAAAATAGTGGGAGCAATAATTAATTAAAGTCCTAATTATATCGTCAACCTTTCAAATCAATCAAATAAGTCAAAATTGAGTTTTGGACTAAATTGCATATATTTCCTTTTGTAGTACAAATGACAACAAACAACAATCACTTTTCGTTGCGATCCGTCCTCGAAAAGGACAAGCTGAATGGGACTAACTTCCACGATTGGTTTTGGACATTGAGAATTTTTCTCACTCAAGAGAGAAAGCTCTATGTCCTGGATACTCCAGCTCCAGAGGAACCTGCTCCTACCGCACCAAAGGAAGAAAGGGATGCTTATAAGAAGCATTCTGAAGATGCCATCGATGCAAAGTGCTTGATGTTGTGCTCAATGAACCACGAGTGGCAGAGACAACACGAGAACATGGGTGTCATTGAGATGATTCAGCATCTCAAGAAATCAAGCACGACAAGAGAGATATGATGTCTTCAGGGTGCTGTTCAAGTGCGTCATGACAGAAGGAGATCCAGTTGGTCCACACACACTCAAAATGATTGGGTATATGGAAAACCTGATAAGACAGGGATTTCCCCTGAGCCAAGAGTTGGCTATTAATGTGATACTGCAATAATTGCCAGAATCCTACAGTCAGTTTGTGATGAACTACAACATGAACAACTTTGATAGGCCATTGACAGAGTTGTTGGGCATGTTGAGGACAACCGAGGCACAGATGAAGAAGGACAAGCCTAAATCTGTGATGATGATCAGCAACAAAAAAGGCAACTCCAAGTGCAAGGGCAAGGGTAAGGCTAAGAAAGGTTCTGATGCTATCCAACAGCTCAAGTCATCTTCAACTCTCAAAGCCAAGGGTGGCATTACCAAGAGAGGCAATTGCCACCATTGTCAAAAGCCAGGACATTGGAAAAGGAATTATCCACTCTATCTGGAAGAACTAAAGAAGAAGGAGGCGACGGACGTCTCCACCTAAAGGTGTCATGAAATAAACTTATAACACTTTTGAGGTATATGATACCAAGATATAAAGTGTAAAGCACCCAATAAATGGGGCAAGTGTTGTCGCCATAGATAGGAGTACTTTAGTTTATTTTCAGCCTTAAAGGCATGTAATAGAGTTATTGTAACATCCCTGACCTGGATTATGAAGTAACCCTAGGTGTTTTGCATAATAAGATTAATTATATGCATGCTTTTGTCTTTGAAAAGTAATTAGGGCTCAAGAGGAATTTATATTACAATTTTAGTCCTTTTTGAATATTGTTGAAATCAATATTTTGCCTATTTTGGACTAAAGTGAAAATTACCCAAGTTGAGGGGCCTATTTGCAAATTGTGCATGATAATATGTTCCTCATATGTTAAAGCATCATGGGAATGAAGATAATACAGAGGTATGGCTTGTGATATCCTGAATTCCAAGAAAGAGCTGATAAAGCAATGTTTGTGCATGAAAACCTAGTTTTGGTGTAATGTGCAATTTACCCAAAATCTAGGGTGCAACATGTAATTTACCACTTCAATAAGGTCCCTAATGTTTCTTGGAATCAAGTGGAGCAAAGAAATTGAGAGGGGCGCCTCATTTAAATTAAGTTTAAGGAGAGAGAATCTTGATATTAAAATAATCAAGATTTAAGCATAATTGGAACTTTATTTCAATTTAATGCAAAAATAAATAAAATAATTGAAGGGCCTTCAACCAAAATTAAAATGGTGGAATTCATATGTATGAGTGGACGTCCTTGAGCTTGCAAGGATCGAAAATATCTTGAAGAGGTGAAATTCCACTCACCTTATTATAAGGAAAAGAATTCCCACTCAAAAAGATATATTAGTATTATAATGAATTGAGGTGCTTAATTTCTTTTCCCTTAATATATGGATAATGGAAGGGAGTTCGGTGGCTTTGAGTTGCCTTTGAATGCAAGAAAACCAAGGAGGAAGAGGTGGTACTATTTTTGGAATTAATTGAATTTTAATTAAACATTTTCTCTTTCATCAATTTCCTTATAAAAAAGCCTTTTTCCAACCCACCTAAGGACTTTTTCCGGATTTCCTTTCTTCCCCTTGCTTGCAAAACCGACCAAGAAGGCTAAGGACAGCAGGGATCACGTTCCCAACCTGTTGGTAAGCCTTTGAGCTTCGTTCTTCAGGATTTCATGGTGAAAATCATAAAACAATGTGTAATTCCTTCATTTCTTCACTCCATCTTCAACCCTAGCCAATTCTTTCACTCCAAAAGGTTGAGAAAAGACCTAGGGAGGTTTCTATAGATTCAACCACCATTGGAGCCATGAATCTTGGAGCTTGGGATCAGATTTGAAGGTGGGTTTTATAACTTGACCCTTCTACATTGTTATTCAACTATCAATCCTGCAATTTTGTTGATTTCTTCATCTTTTTGGTTAATTGCTTGTTGTAATTGGTAAATTCATGAAATCAGATGCATTAGGAGTTGAAGGGACGAAGGTATATGATGATTACATCATATTGGACACTTTTTACAAAGAAATCTTGTTCCAAACGGTTTCAACATGTTTGCCCATTCAGTTTCACCAAACCGTCTGAGAGTAAACAGTTTGAGACCGTTTGAGAGAAAATGGTTTCAAAACTATTTGAAAGAATTGACAAATGGTTGAACGCTTGAGAATCCTGTTCCTAATTATGTTGGTTGATAACCCACCAAAGTTTATGGATTAATTCCAAAGGAATCATGAGTTGAAGGCTAATCAATTAGGCAAACCCTAATTGGATTAAGTGCTGATTTTTCAACTTGATTGATTTGACTTTTTGGGTTAATTAGCCCAAATGGTTTCAAAACCGTTTGGGGATCAGCCAAACTGTCTCAAGACCGTTTGGAGGTCACCCAAGACCATTTGGAGGTCTAGGGTTGAGTATGGTTAAGTGTTTGAAGATCCAAAGATATGACATGAACCCTAATCGGCTAAGTGCTGATTTTGTAAGCTAATTGCAGTCTGACACATGATGTCTCTGCCAAAGTAGACTCGTACTGACCGAGACAGATGAGGTCATGGAATCCTGCTCTCCCATTGACCTTGTTTGGTACTAATGCTTTACGTAATCATGGTCGGTTGAAGTATGAGCGGTATATCTCATCTCCTCATGGCATAAGTTGTTTGTAAAATGTAATCAGCCGTGTAGCGTATTTGCATAAGATTGAAATACGAGAAACACTGATTGATGATATACTGCTTAGTATGCTCTTGTTATAGGAATGTACTTATGTTCCTTTAATTCATATTGAGTATGAGAAATGTTGCTTAATCAAGTTGTAGCTGTAATATTGCATAAGAATGTTTCTCTAGTCTGCATAGATGTGATTCACCTGTTATTGATTTATAATATCTCACTGTTCAGTTTATTTCTATTTAAACTGCAATGACAATGTTTTGGCGGAGAGTTATATCTCCCGCTGGGACAATTTTCAATTGTCTCACCCCCGTGGGATTCAACATTTTTAGGTGGACGTGGACGAGGTAGAAACAGAAGCCTCATAAGAAGAGAAGAATAGCAGCAACATCAACAGGGACAACAGTAGATCCTTAGGTGGAGATACTGGCTGTCAAGTCTTGTATATGTGTAAATATGGTCCTATGTGTCATCTCTGTACACTCGGGTCCTAGGAGTTAGTGTTTTGATACTTCGATATGAGATTTTGTGCAATGAGGCATGATATGTAATGTATATATGAACCAGGATGTAATGTTTTACTTTGGTTCTAAATGAAAGAGTTTCCCTGTGAATGGATCTCTTGATAAATGGTTTTAATTTTTAGTGATTTTTAGTAATCCGCTGCTAGTAATCGCTTCCGCATTAGTTAATTTTGTTTTCGCGAGATAGACGTCACAATTTAATGGTATTAGAGATCTAGGTTCGCTGAGTCTATGGAGACATAGGATTAAGGCAGTTGAGTCTATTCTAAGTGTCTTCCAGTTTATCTGATAGTGTCTTCTGCTCATATAGGAGAAGAAGAACTAAGGATGTCTGGATCACATGAAGAACACATTGCTAAAAGCTGTGTAGCTCCACTGGGAAAAGGTGCAAGAGACCAAGACAGGGAGGAACATGTACCTGAACAACCCCAGTTCAACCCAACTGATATGGGGAACCCAGCCTTCCAGGCGATGTTTGGGAAGTTCATGGCAGCTATGACCCACATGACGGATATAATGCCAATATCTGCACCTAGGGCACCACCCCATGATGAAAGACATGGTGCCGGTAAAACTTTTGAAAGGCTTAAGAGGGTAGGAGCCTTAGAGTATGCTGGTACAGCTGATCCGGAGGATGCTGATCTATGGTTGATGGAGTTGGAGAAAGCTTTCAGAATCCTTATGATTCCTGATGATGAGAGGGTCAGAGATGCTGCATATCTCCTCAAGGGGAGTGCTGGACATTGGTGGACCATCGAGGAAGGCAAAAGACCTGGAGTTGTGATTGGATGGGATGAATTCAGGCGTGAATTTGTTGCTAGATACTTTCCCAAGACGTATCTAGATGAGAAGATACCCCAGTTTGAGAGAATTAAGTAAGGACCAATGAACATTAGTGAGTATGAGGCTAGGTTCATGGAGTTGTTGCAGTTCTATCCGCACATGGCATCTAATGATGAGGAGAGAATTTGGCGGTTCGAGAAGGGGATGGATGCTGAATTAACCACTCTGGTGTCTGCTTTAGAGAATCGGGAGATGTTTGCTACCTTTATGGAGTCCGTAAGGAGGATAGAAAGGTCTGTGATCGAAAAGCGACAGACCAGTAGTAAGAAAATGTATCCTCAGTTTCATGGACAAAGGTCCGAAGGTTTCAAGAAGCCTAGGTTTTCTACACCGACAACACAACAGAGGTTCAATACCCAGACGCAGTGGACGTCAAGTAGGGGTAGAGGACGTAGTTTTCCTCCAAGTAGAGCCCCTAGTGTGGCATCAACATCAGTAACTGGACCCCCTAGACCACACCAAGAGAATAGAACATGTCATCGATGTGGACTAGTAGGTCATCTGGCAAGGGATTGCCCAACGGGGAATGCTGTGGTGAATCAACCCCCGAGACAAAGTCAACAAGGTTATCAGAGAAAGCCATTTTCTAGTGGTACCCGAGGATGTGGACAAGCATCCCAGGCAGGATCTTATGCATCTAATAATAGAGCACAGGGCCAACAGCAGGCAACAGTGAGATTCTATGCTATGAATCAGCCTGAGGCAGTGGTTAATCCATGAGTTGTGATAGGTCAGATGAAACTATTTTATTCTGATATGTCTTTATCCAGCTTCGTATATGTGTTAATAGATCTGGGTGCTACACACTCTTTTATCACTCGAGAAGTGATTGATGACCGCAATATGATTGTTAGTCAGAGAATAGATAGCTTGCTGTTAGAGACACCTTTGATGGGATCTGTAGTTCTATGGGAAGTGTGTTCTCCCTACAATCTTTCCTTTTCCGATCACTACATTCAAGAGGATCTTATACCACCTAAGATGCAGGGTTTTGATATAATCCTTGGAATGGACACCTTAGAGAAGTATAAGGTTGTCTTGGATTGTAGTTCCAAGCATGCTGTGTTCATAGATGGTGATGACACATGGATCTTTCAGGGAGATAGAAAGATTCTTCCAACATGTCTTGTGTCAGATATGGTAGCTGAGAGGATGATGAGACAAGGATGCCTTGCATTCTTAGCCCATGTGGTTGATACCACGATGGAAAGCCCTCATCCTTCTGAAGTTCCTATAGTTAGGGAATTTGAAGATGTATTTCCTGAAGAACTTCTAGGTGTTCTGCCACCCCGAGAAATAGATTTCAAAATAAATCTAATCCCGGGCACGCAACCAATAGCACAAACACCGTACAGGATGGCGCCTGCTGAAATGGAAGAACTCAAGAAACAACTGCAAGAATTGCTTGAGAAGGGTTTTATCTGACCGAGCACTTCACCTTGGGGTGCTCCAGTCCTTTTTGTTAAGAAAAAGGATGGGTCGATGCGGTTATGTATTGACTATAGACAGTTAAACAAAGTCACCATAAAGAACAAGTATCCTCTACCAAGGATTAATGACTTGTTTGACCAGTTGCATGGTGCGACTGTCTTTTCTAAGATAGATCTGAGGTCGGGATACCATCAGTTACGTATCAAGGAGGGTGACATACCTAAGTCTACCTTTAGGACAAGGTATGGTCACTATGAGTTCACATTTATGTCGTTTGGACTAACTAATGCACCAGCTACATTTATGAAACTCATGAATGGAATCTTTTGACCTTTTCTGGATCAGTATGTTGTCATCTTTATAGATGACATTTTGATCTATAGTAGAGATGCTCAGCAGCATGAGCAGCATCTTCGCCAAGATTTGACTTTGCTAAGAGAGCATAAGTTATATGATAAGTTTAGCAAATGTGAGTTCTGGTTGCCAGAAGTTTCCTTTCTTGGACATGTAATATCTACCTTAGGTATTCGTGTTGATCCTAAGAAGGTAGAATCTGTCCTGCAATGGGAGCAGCCGAAGACACCGACAGAGATAAGAAGTTTCCTAGGACTTGCTGGCTATTACAGAAGGTTCATTAAGAACTTCAGCTCAATAGCCTTACCCCTGACTAAGTTGACAAGGAAGGAGATTCCTTTTGACTGGAATGACAAGTGTCAACACTCTTTCTAACTACTGAAGGAAAGGTTAACGTGTGCACCTGTGCTGGTGCTACCTGAGCAAGGAAAGGGGTACATAGTCTTCTGTGATGCACCTAAGAATGGCTTAGGATGTATGTTAATGAAGGATAAGCAAGTGATTTCTTTTGCTTCTATACAGCTTAAGAAACACGAGGAGAATTATCCGACACACGACTTAGAGTTAGCTGCTGTGGTCCATGCCTTGAATATCTAGAGGCATTATCTCTATGGAGAGACATTCCAGATTTTCACAGACCATAAGAATCTGAAGTATATATTTTCTCAGCATGAGTTAAACATGAGGCAACACTGTTGGATGGAGTTAATCAAGGACTACGATTGTACAATTGATTATCATCCAGGGAAAGCCAATGTGGTTGCTGATGCACTAAGTAGAAAATCAGCAACACCAACCCTAGATAAAGCACAGCTAAACTCCTTAGTGTGCTCTAAGAAGGATATGTTTATATCCTTAAGGCAAGACAATGTACATATTAAAGTGTCATTGTTAGCCAGGTTGTTAGCCGAAATGCATATAAAACCAACTCTGAGATAGCAGATTAAAGAAGCACAACAGACTGATTCTATGATTCAGCAGATCAGGTTAGAATATGGTAGTGAGAAGCGGGATGGCTTCCATGATTCTGATGATCAGGTAGTCTGTTACCAAGAAAGGATGGTAGTACCTGATGTTGATAACTTAAGAAAGTTAGTTCTAGAGGAGGCTCATTCTTCAATGTATGCTATGCATCCAGGGATCACCAAGATGTATCATAACTTAAAAGAAATGTATTGGTGCCTGGTTTGAAGAAGGATGTTGCTGAGTTTGTTATGCGGTGTTCGGTGTGTCAGTAGGTTAAAGCTGAACATCAAAAGCCCACAGGAACAATGCAACCTATGACTATACCACAGTGGAAGTGGGATCATGTAACTATGGACTTTGTGGTTGGCTTGCCTAGAACAACCAAAAGTCATGATTCCATTTGGGTGATAGTTGATAGGTTGACAAAGACAACACATTTCTTACCTGTCAAAACAACCTATACAGCTAAGAAGCTTGCACAAATCTACATAGATGAGATAGTACGGCTGCATGGGGTACCAGTTACAATAGTTTCTGATAGAGGTCCTCAGTTTATGAGTCATTTTTGGGAACGACTTCATAAAGCTTTGGGTACACAGCTGAGGTTTAGTACAACTTTTCATCCTTAGACAGATGGACAGTCTGAGAGGACAATACAAACCTTAGAGGACTTGCTTAGGGCATGTGTCCTTCAGTTTGTGGGGAGTTGGGATCTACATCTGAGCTTGATAGAGTTTGCTTATAATAACAGCTATAAGTACAGTATTGATATGGCACCATATGAGGCTTTGTATGGTAGACGTTGTAGGTCTCCCCTATGTTGGTACGAAACTGGTGAATATCAACTTCTGGGTCCTGAGCTGGTTCAACAAACAACTGAGAAGATAAAGATCATACAACAACAGTTGAAAATAGCCCAGGATAGATAGAAATCCTATGCTAACAAGCGTCATAGACCCTTAGAATTCCAAGTCAGAGACAGGGTGTACCTCAAGGTTTCACCTTGGAAAGGTATCCTGATATTTGGAAAGAAAGGGAAGTTAGCTCCTAGATTTATGGGGCCTTATCCAATCATTGAAAGGATAGGAAAAGTGGCCTATAAGTTGGAGTTACCACCTGATTTGCATAAAATGCACCCAGTGTTTCATATTTCTATGTTAAGGAAGTGTCATCCTGACACCGAGTTAGTTCTACAACCTATGGAGGTAGAACTAAATGATGACATATCTTATGTTGAAGGACCAGTGTTGATTCTTGATAGGAGAATCAAGAAGTTGAACAACAAAGACATTAGTCTTGTAAAAGTCCTATGTAATCAGCATGGCGTTGAAGAAGCTACTTGGGAACTAGAAGATGAGATGAGAAAGAAATATCCTACTCTTTTCTCTTAATGTTTTGTTGATGATTTCGAGGGCGAAATCATTGTAAGGGGTGGATAAACTTGTAAAATCCCTGACCTAGATTATGAAGTAACCCTAGGTGTTTTGCATAATAAGAGTAATTATATGCATGCTTTTGTCTTTGAAAAGTAATTAGGGCTCAAGAGGAATTTATATTACAATTTTAGTCCTTTTTGAATATTGTTGAAATCAATATTTTGCCTATTTTGGACTAAAGTGCAAATTACCCAAGTTGATGGGCCTATTTGCAAATTGTGCATGATAATATGTTCCTCATATGTTAAAGCATCATGGGAATGAAGATGATGCAGAGGTATGGCTTGTGATAGCCTGAATTCCAAGAAAGAGCTGATAAAACAATGTTTGTGCATGAAAACCTAGTTTTGGTGTAATGTGCAATTTACCCAAAACCTAGGGTGAAACATGTAATTTACCACTTCAATAAGGTCCCTAATGTTTCTTGGCATCAAGTGGAGCAAAGAAATTGAGAGGGGCGCCTCATTTAAATTAAGTTGAAGGAGAGGGAATCTTGATATTAAAATAATCAAGATTTAAGCATAATTGGAACTTTATTTCAATTTAATGCAAAAATAAATAAAATAATTGAAGGGCCTTCAACCAAAATTAAAATGGTGGAATTCAGATGTATGAGTGGACGTCCTTGAGCTTGCAAGGATCGAAAATATCTTGAGGAGGTGAAATTCCACTCACCTTATTATAAGGAAAATAATTCCCACTCAAAAAGATATATTAGTATTATAATGAATTGAGGTGCTTAATTTCTTTTCCCTTAATATATGGATAATGGAAGGGAGTTCGGTGGCTTTGAGTTTCCTTTGCATGCAAGCAAACCAAGGAGGAAGAGGTGGTACTATTTTTGGAATTAATTGAATTTTAATTAAACATTTTCTCTTTCATCAATTTCCTTATAAAAGAGCCTTTTTCCAACCCACCTAAGGACTTTTTTTAGATTTCCTTTCTTCCCCTTGCTTGCAAAACCGACCAAGAAGGCTAAGGACATCAGGCAGAACTTCCCCAACCTGTTGGTAAGCCTTTGATCTTCGTTCTTCATGATTTCATGGTGTAAATCATAAAACAATGTGTAATTCCTTCATTTCTTCACTCCATCTTCAACCCTAGCTGATTCTTTCACTCCAAAAGGTTGAGAAACGACCTAGGGAGGTTGCTAGAGCTTCAACCACCATTGGAGCCGTGAATCCTGGAGCTTGGTAGCAGATTTGAAGGCGGGTTTTATAACTTGAACCCTTCTACATTGTTATTCAACTATCAATCCTGCAATTTCGTTGATTTCTTCATCTTTTTGGTTAATTGCTTGTTGTAATTGGTAAATTCATGAAATCAGATGCATTAGGAGTTGCAGGGACGAAGGTATATGATGATGACATCATCTTGGACACTTTTTCCAAAGAAATCTTGTTCCAAACGCTTTCAACATGTTTGCCCATTCGGTTTCACCAAACCGTTTGAGAGCAAACAGTTTGAGACCGTTTGAGAGCAAACGGTTTCAAAACCGTTTGAAAGAGTTGAACAAGGGTTGACCGTTTGAGAATCCTATTCCTAATTATGTTGGTTGATAACCCACCAAAAGTTTATGGATTAATTCCAAAGGAATCATGAGTTGAAGGGTAATCAATTAGGCAAACCCTAATTGGATTAAGTGCTGATTTTTCAACTTGATTGATTTGACTTTTTGGGTTAATTCGCCCAAACGGTTTCAAAACCATTTGGGGATCACCCAAACGGTCTCAAGACCGTTTGTAGGTCACCCAAGACTGTTTGTAGGTCTAGGGTTGAGTATGGTTAAGTGTTTGAAGATCCAAAGATATGGCATGAACCCTAATCGGCTAAGTGCTGATTTTGTAAGTGATTGAGATGATGTTTTGGGTGATTGAGCCCAAACGGTCTCAAGACCGTTTGGGGGTCACCCAAGACCGTTTGGAGGTCTAGGGTCAAGTATGGTTGAGTAATTGAAGGACTAAATATACCAAATTGAATTGCAATTGAGTGCTGAATTGATGATCAATCTAGTAACCTAAACCCCAATGGAATTTCACAAAAGCCAAGGATAGGATGGGGCAAACGGTCTCAAAACTATTTTGAGGTCATCCAAACGACCTCAAGACCGTTTGGGGTCAGTTCATATCAAAAACTTGATGATAATTCACTAGTTGCAATTGACTCAGTTCCACAATGTTGAACATTGATGGCTACTCGATTTCAAACCATAATTGAAGGTTCTTGAGTAGAAATCCTAGATCATTTGGGTTCAAAACCCTATTTGATGGACTAATTGAAGGTGGATTCAATTGTTCAAGTAATAGAGAAATCAGGGATTCAATTGATATTGGTTCATCCATTGGAATCATGAATCATGCAAGTGTTGAAAGGACTTTTTGGTCCATTCAGTTTTGAGATGGTTTGGACCAAACGGTCTCAAACCGTTTGGAGACCCAAAGTGCAAACGGTTTCAACACATGTTTTGTCTAATCGGTTTTAAGAACAATTTGCTCAAATGGTTTTCTATCAATTGAATTATGAGAACCAAGATTGTTTAGGGCTTATGAAATCAGATCTTTTGAAGATCAACATGGATGATCCATTTGGATATCTCATTTAATTGAAGGTCCAATAGGGTCAATCCAATTGGATACCTAATGCAATTAAAGATTCAATGGGTTAATCCAATTGATCACTTAATGTGATTGAAGGTTCAGTTGGTCAATCTATTTGAATACCTCATATAATTGAAGGTTCAAGTGATTAAACCATATGGAGACATGATGTACTTAGATGATTGATACCCTTAATGGGATTAATCATTAGTGTATAATAATGTAATAGTTCAATACATCATGTTAATCCTAAATGCATGTATTTGAATGAAGAATAGGCTCAATGTAATCAAGAATTGAGTAGTGAACATCCTGAGTAGGATGAGAGAGAAAGATGTATACATGAATGATAATCATGTAGAAATTAAGCCTATACATTCAATGTGATGTGATATACAATTAGGGAATGATCCTTGATAAAGAGATCATAAAACCCTAATTGAGTTGATTAATGAACTCAAACCCTAATTTAGGGAAAGTTTGAGTAAAACCCTAAACTAGGAGGATGATGTGATATGAATTTAGGGTGATGACATGAGTAACCCTAATTCAGGGTATTTTGATGATAAACCCTAATTAGGATGAATAGTAAACCCTAATTGTGGGTTATTGAATATAAACCCTAATCTAGGGTTATGTGATGTGAACAATAAACCCTAATTCTAAAATAGGGTGAAGGTATGTGAAACCCTAATTTTGGGTTATACCATATAACATGAAACTCTAATCTTGGATAATGAAATGATAAGTCATTGGTCTTGATTGAACAATAGAGAATGAGTAACCCTGATTGACAAGTAATGGGAAACCCTAACCCTGGTAAGGGAATAGTGGTGTTACCCTTGAATAATGATGTTATATATTGTTTTGCATGGTGCTGATATGAAATTGATGTATTATCATCTGTACTAACCATGCATGTATGATGTGAAGATGAACATAGCTAGGTATGAGCTATGACATTTATGTATTGAAATTGTTTATTGGGCCTTATGTGCCATGCTATACCTTATTGCCTAGTATGAGGTAATAAGAGAAGTAATGGGCCTTAAGTGCCATGAGAGATGTTTTATGTAACAAGCATCATATTTACCTTGATCAGATGACCTGAAGGTGATAGTTACCAGAAAAAGTGGTAACAATACTCAATGATGAGCTAAGGGTTTGAATACCCATATCTATATGATTATAGCATTGAGTTTGCAAAGGAATGATAATTCCCAGTATTGAAATGAGGGACTGAGATCCCAATGTCTTATAAAGACTGAGAAGTGATTAATGGAAATAGTACATGTTTTCTTTATAGCATTTGTCTTATTAAGTTATGTTTGGAACCTTGGCTGATGCTAAAAGAATATGATAATGTACTTAATTAATCAAGTGATACCATATAATGTAGTTGCCCTGACCACAGATCCATCAGCGTCAGAATTAGCTGAATGGTGAAATGAGTTTTACTCGGAGCACATATTTTTGAATATGTGGGTGTGATAACCCGTATTTTAGGGCTCTGATAACCAATATAGTATTTTTAGACCATGTGTGTCATTTCGATGATTGATCCCAAAT
The DNA here is from genome assembly GCA_963693085.1 of Alisma plantago-aquatica. Classification (NCBI taxonomy): domain Eukaryota; kingdom Viridiplantae; phylum Streptophyta; class Magnoliopsida; order Alismatales; family Alismataceae; genus Alisma; species Alisma plantago-aquatica. Next base: position 751,414,656 of record OY856411.1, on the reverse strand, counting down.
TGAGGAATTGGTTATTTAATTACTAACTCGATTCACCCCAAAATAACTAGATATGCAATTGGTGAACTCTGAGATAGGCTAGGACCATAATATGTATGGTTGGACTTGTGGTACAAGACAGGATGATTCGTTGAATATTATTAAAGGTTTATGTACCTATTTATTAAATGAATATATTTACATGGCTATGTGTTGGAGACTTGGTATCGAATTTCTTTGGAAGCTTTAGTATATGATGAGGAACTAATGTTTAAAATGTCACGACATTTGGATGAGCCTTTGAAGAATATAGAGTTTTGAAATACATGATCAAATTATTAATTAATTTTGGACCTAAGGTGTTTCCAAATAACCTTGTCACACAAACGGTCACTTGAGCACCCTACTATTTCATCACCCAGGAAGGCTGGGCTATTCCCAGGTCATCCCTCACCTCCGAGACTTGAGGAACAGAAAGCAGTGAGGTGTCCATCTGATCCGACGAAGGTGGGAGCAGGTTGAGGAAATCACCTTGATAAACCCAGATTCTACGCAACAGTCGGAACTGCTCGACAGTTCACTTGACGCAGCCAATGAGAGGTTGTGTTCCTTCTTCTCCATCGTACCTCACATGTCCATCATCCATGCGGTGGTGTGAGCTTTTCAATGGACCTGAAGCTCGAGGAGACCTCACGGCTCGTCTGGAGGCAGCGAACACCCCATGTCGACGGACGGAGACAACAGCGGAATCCTCCGTGATCAAACCACAGAGGTTCTGCGCCGTCACGAGGAACCCTAGCCGGACTTTCTTCCTTCTCCGGCGGCCATGGACAGCGAGGTCAACAACCCTGGACCCTCAACCATGTTGTGCATCTCGAGTGGGCAAGGAAGAGCGGGAGTCAGATACTCACCCAACCAGCTCGACCGACGACTCCCTTTCGTCCTTCACAGCGTGCAGGTTGTCGAGGCCACCACCGACGGAGCTCACCACCACCGGCGGAGCCCACCACCACCGACCAGAATTGCCAACCCCAGGGAAAGATCAGTAAGAATCCCTACTACCTCCGAGTCGTGGCAGTCATGTTATCCCTCTGCAAGTGCTGCGAGACAAAGAGGATACCCTGTGGGAGGTTCGTCCTTGTCAGTTCGGCGTGTAGGATGCCAATCGTGTAGTGGAGGTTGCGAGCAGAGTCTTGGCGAGAAAATGAGAAAGCGAAGAGGGAGAAAGAGGAGAGGAAGAGACCCTGACCCTAACTCATTGCTCACCGGGGAGAAGGCTCAGGGCGGCGATGTCTTCTCACCCAGATCGGAGTAGACGTAGCAGTCACCTTGGCCAGCGGTGACGATGATGGAACTGATTCCTTATCCAGGCAAGATGACGATCAGATGGAAGAAGATCTCTACCTCGATTCCACACTACGTGAGAAAATGGAGCCTTCCCAGTGCACACCGGAGTCAATCGCAGAGGCGGCGGCGCTCTCACGAGTGAAGACGAGGGGAAAGGAGCGGGGACCAGGGTCAGACTCGCGAGGTCAGACTTCCGTTGAGCCGGCTCCAATGTTGTTAGATCGGGTCACGCTTGGATAATCTGATGGGCTGAACCGGGCGTGGATAGAGGAGGGACCCGGCCAACTTGGACCAATTACAGGATGACACCTCAGGCTGTGGGACCCATCAAGGTAAAATCCTTTCTAATTTTGCAGAATTAAACTAGAATTTGGAAATATCATTAAAAATAGCTCCCTTGGCCAATAAATGCCCCAAAAATACCCCCAGACTCATAAAAATACCCTCTTTCTTATAGAACCATTGTATCAAACTTTTGAGACATCCTAATTGATGATATTTCATATATATGATGCTGATTCTTTATAGGGTTTAGTTAAATGGAATAAATAGAAAATGATCGAGATTATATCTAAGAAAAATATTGCTGACCCATAGGTTCCATATAGAAACAAAACACATGATTTGATTTTATATTTATGACTAAATATTATGCCTTTTCATATTAATGTCTAATTAGATGCCTTTGAACCTCATTTTAATTCTAGAAATGAGTAAATGCATCAGAAAAATATGCAATTTGGATCAGACCTCTAAAATGACCTCCTAATCAGTATAAAATTATTAAAAACTCATTTAGGGTCAGTTGGAACCTAGGTTTGGCCTAAACCCTAACTTAGACCTAAAATATCAATGACATAATGAACCATGTATTAATGATGATTAAATGTTATTATCAGGTGATGACCAGAGATGTAGATGATCCATAATATAAATAGGAATCTCTGAACTCAGGTACGTGGATATAATTATATGACTAGATTTGCTGGATGTTAAATATATATACTTGCTTGTTTGTACTTGAAATACCTTGTTGGATGTAGATCTATATGTATTGTCATATCCGCCTTGAACAATAAAGAACACTAACGAAAGAAAATGGAATGTAGTTACTGATGGTTCATTAAACTCCCTATTAGAGAGGGAAAGATTTAACGTTGACTAGCACCTCCCTAGAGTACACGGTATACAGGGAGATCCCTAGAGTAGTACATAGGGAAGGGCCCACCATTTATGTTTGTGCTAAGTCCACCATAGTAATACATGTCCATTGAAATATGACTAATAACTTGGGATTACCTGATTCTCCGCCTTAAATAATGTTTCCTTTCTCTTTCTTCAATTTCAAGTATTTTATATGCCAGCATAGTATAGCTTTTAATTCCATGTACCAACTTTTGTTGATGTTTTTGTTTCTCGTATTTTCTAGGTTCACAGCTAGCATGAGATAAAAGGATTAGCATGTGAGCAAGTTGTACAGGTTGTACCTATTGTCTAAGATTCTTCTAGCATACATGTTCATAGACTTGTAAAATTCTCTTTCAATATACAATTGTAATTCATGTTGTAATAATTTACATGTTGAATGTTGAGAATGTTATGGTTGTATGTTCATGTATGCGTATTATGCTTCCGCATCGCTTTCTGATATGATTGTTTGATGTCTTCGGATTATGGGCTCTCATTCCCAATAGGGTTTGGAGAAGCCAAAATCCGGGGACTTCACAGTTGGTATCAGAGCATGAACAATAGCTACACCTAACAATTTCTCACCATGAAACATCAAACCTAAATCTCACCTTTCACTTTAAACCTTAGAAACTTAGTAAGTTGTTCTATAGGACTTAGCCTCTAAGTTAGAACCTAGATGTTCGAGAACTAGGTTTAGACAAGTGTGAGAAACCCTTTCCATATAGAGCTCATATGTATTGGGTAGCTACACTAGTCTACATCTCGTTCTCACCATTTCACTAGGTGACATGACACTAGACTATCTTCTGTGTGTTGGACACTCGTTTTGCTGATTTGGTTTTGTTCCCAATCGGCTCGCACCTCGACAGTTTTCTCTGACGCCTTCTTTCTCGGAGAAAAACTATATAATATTTTATTATATATATGTAAATATAAAAATGTGTCCCTCACACTGGAGAGTAGTTAGTGTTCATGCAATCTAAGCGAAAGGGAGTGACATCAGTCTAGAAGAGAGAGTAGTCTGGATTAGATGTCTAGATCCTTATCAAGATATGTGATACATAGATCAGATGATAGAATGATAATTGAAATAAGCATGTGAAATCTTATCTAAGTTTGATCTCTGATGGTATAAGTTTCCTGATATAGGTTTAAGTTGTATATTAGTTGAATCTAATTTTGGAGAATTTAAGCAAAATCTTGATGATGAAAGTATATTCCCTTTTCCTACTTAAGATAAGCTAAGTTAAGATAGAGATGAGTGTGCATGAGCCTCAAGCTCTTATACAAGGGAGATATCTAGTGGTAGGATGAGATATGTGGTGAACTCTAGAGAGAGTAAGACCCACAGGGAGAAGGTCATAGGACCTAGCCTCCAATATATGAGATATGTGTAAAAAAAAATCCTACACTAGATTACTCTCGAGTGTTGAGTTGAGTCCTTATGCATGATTCAAATCTACATGTGAGAACTGGGTAAAATAAAAGGATGGGTAGAAGACCCATATGATAAAGTCAATCCTTTGGCTGAGTTAGGTCCTAGCTAGAGTGACATATTTTGTGAATCTCATCATTAGTTGCAAGTGAGGTAATATATGAACTCTAGTTATGAGAGTATGATGCTTTGTTCAAAAGATACTCAAAATACATGTTCTCCCTTCTTCTTCTCTTTCTTAATATATGATGATAGAAACCTCACTTGAGCTATATAGATGATTTATAGATGAGGAGTCACTCGTATAAGCTTGACCTATTCTATAGTTTCCCCCCTATATCATACATGTAGTACCCAAGGTTGAAATCATGATAAGTTTGACTTTAAAATACTATCTTCCCTTTCATATGAAACATGAAAGATATGATGCTGAGATCATGGGATAAACTTAGTATATTACCTTTTCCCCTTCACATAATACATGCAAGACATAAAACGTTGAACTAATGAACTTGATATAAAGATATTTTTGGATCATAGGATATATGATCAGAAATATAGTTTGTAACTTTGATCCTTCTCAATGTATGCTTCTAAGTTGAGTATGAATATCACACCATAGGGTGAAACCCTAATGGTCAAGCATGTTACGTAAGCCCTTCTTATGCAGAAAAATCCTAATATAAAGGATGAAGATAAATCTCCTCTAATGCTGAAATCATTGTAAAGATGTTAATGATGTTAGATTTGAACGATCTGAATATCATGGCATATAAATGAACTCCTCTTGAACTTTAAAAGTATGATCAAAACTCGAATCCTTAGGGGTGATGTAATCCTAAGATATCATAACGTCATGCTATGGCTAAGACATGAAGTGATATTTCCACATATATAAGGTGGGGTGGTCACACCCAAGAACCTCTAGACCCTAAGCTGACAACTTAGAGTGCATGCAATTCTGGTGGTCTTAGAACCTAATCAATGATGATGTATATGAAGTTGAACTCCTAAATAGCCTCTTAATAATGAGATTAGTAGAATTTCGAGGACGAAATTCTATATAAGGTGGGGTGAATGTGATAACCCGTATTTTAGGGCTCTGATAACCAATATAGTATTTTTAGACCATGTGTGTCATTTAGATGATTGATCCCAAATTGAGGAATTGGTTATTTAATTACTAACTCGATTCACCCCAAAATAACTAGATATGCAATTGGTGAACTCTGAGATAGGCTAGGACCATAATATGTATGGTTGGACTTGTGGTACAAGACAGGATGATTCGTTGAATATTATTAAAGGTTTATGTACCTATTTATTAAATGAATATATTTACATGGCTATGTGTTGGAGACTTGGTATCGAATTTCTTTGGAAGCTTTACTATATGATGAGGAACTAATGTTTAAAATGTCACGACATTTGGATGAGCCTTTGAAGAATATATTGTTTTGAAATACATGATCAAATTATTAATTAATTTTGGACCTAAGTTGTTTCCAAATAACCTTGTCACACAAACGGTCACTTGAGCACCCTACTATTTCATCACCCAGGAAGGCTGGGCTATTCCCAGGTCGTCCCTCACCTCCGAGACTTGAGGAACAGAAAGCAGTGAGGTGTCCATCTGATCCGACGAAGGTGGGAGCAGGTTGAGGAAATCACCTTGATAAACCCAGATTCTACGTAACAGTCGGAACTGCTCGACAGTTCACTTGACGCAGCCAATGAGAGGCTGTGTTCCTTCTTCTCCATCGTACCTCACATGTCCATCATCCATGCGGTGGTGTGAGCTTTTCAATGGACCTGAAGCTCGAGGAGACCTCACGGCTCGTCTGGAGGCAGCGAACACCCCATTTCGACGGACGGAGACAACAACGGAATCCTCCGTGATCAAACCACAGAGGTTCTGCGCCGTCACGAGGAACCCTAGCCGGACTTTCTTCCTTCTCCGGCGGCCATGGACATCGAGGTCAACAACCCTGGACCCTCAACCATGTTGTGCATCTCGAGTGGGAAAGGAAGAGCGGGAGTCAGATACTCACCCAACCAGCTCGACCGACGACTCCCTTTCGTCCTTCACAGCGTGCAGGTTGTCGAGGCCACCACCGACGGAGCTCACCACCACCAGCGGAGCCCACCACCACCGACCAGAATTGCCAACCCCAGGGAAAGATCAGTAAGAATCCCTACTACCTCCGAGTCGTGGCAGTCATGTTATCCCTCTGCAAGTGCTGCGAGACAAAGAGGATACCCTGTGGGAGGTTCGTCCTTGTCAGTTCGGCGTGTAGGATGCCAATCGTATAGAGGAGGCTGCGAGCAGAGTCTTGGCGAGAAAATGAGAAAGAGAAGAGGGAGAAAGAGGAGAGGAAGAGACCCTGACCCTAACTCATTGCTCACCGGGGAGAAGGCTCAGGGCGGCGATGTCTTCTCACCCAGATCGGAGTAGACGTAGCAGTCACCTTGGCCAGCGGTGACGATGATGGAACTGATTCCTTATCCAGGCAAGATGACGATCAGATGGAAGAAGATCTCTACCTCGATTCCACACTACGTGAGAAAATGGAGCCTTCCCAGTGCACACCGGAGTCAATCGCAGAGGCGGCGGCGCTCTCACGAGTGAAGACGAGGGGAAAGGAGCGGGGACCAGGGTCAGACTCGCGAGGTCAGACTTCCGTTGAGCCGGCTCCAATGTTGTTAGATCGGGTCACACTTGGATAATCTGATGGGCTGAACCGGGCGTGGCTAGAGGAGGGACCCGGCCAACTTGGACCAATTACAGGATGACACCTCAGGCTGTGGGACCCATCAAGGTAAAATCCTTTCTAATTTTGCAGAATTAAACTAGAATTTGGAAATATAATTAAAAATAGCTCCCTTGGCCAATAAATGCCCCAAAAATACCCCAGACTCATAAAAATACCCTCTTTCTTATAGAACCATTGTATCAAACTTTTGAGACATCCTAATTGATGATATTTCATATATATGATGCTGATTCTTTATAGGGTTTAGTTAAATGGAATAAATAGAAAATGATCGAGATTATATCTAAGAAAAATATTGCTGACCCATAGGTTCCATATAGAAACAAAACACATGATTTGATTTTATATTTATGACTAAATATTATGCCTTTTCATATTAATGTCTAATTAGATGCCTTTGAACCTCATTTTAATTCTAGAAATGAGTAAATGCATCAGAAAAATATGCAATTTGGATCAGACCTCTAAAATGACCTCCTAATCAGTATAAAATTATTAAAAACTCATTTAGGGTCAGTTGGAACCTAGGTTTGGCCTAAACCCTAACTTAGACCTAAAATATCAATGACATAATGAACCATGTATTAATGATGATTAAATGTTATTATCAGGTGATGACCAGAGATGTAGATGATCCAGAATATAAATAGGAATCTCTGAACTCAGGTATGTGGATATAATTATATGACTAGATTTGCTGGATGTTAAATATATATACTTGCTTGTTTGTACTTGAAATACCTTGTTGGATGTAGATCTATATGTATTGTCATATCCGCCTTGAACAATAAAGAATACTAAGGAAAGAAAATGGAATGTAGTTACTGATGGTTCATTAAACTCCCTATTAGAGAGGGAAAGATTTAATGTTGACTAGCACCTCCCTAGAGTACACGGTATACAGGGAGATCCCTAGAGTACAAGGTACACAGGGAAGGGCCCACCATTTATGTTTGTGCTAAGTCCACCATAGTAATACATGTCCATTGAAATATGACTAATAACTTGGGATTACCTGATTCTCCGTCTTAAATAATGTTTCCTTTCTCTTTCTTCAATTTCAAGTATTTTATATGCCAGCATAGTATAGCTTTTAATTCAACGTACCAACTTTTGTTGATGTTTTTGTTTCTCGTATTTTCTAGGTTCACAGCTAGCATGAGATAAAAGGATTAGCATGTGAGCAAGTTGTACAGGTTGTACCTATTGTCTAAGATTCTTCTAGCATACATGTTCATAGACTTGTAAAATTCTCTTTCAATATACAATTGTAATTCATGTTGTAAAAATTTACATGTTGAATGTTGAGAATGTTATGGTTGTATGTTCATGTATGCGTATTATGCTTCCGCATCACTTTCTGATATGATTGTTTGATGTCTTCGGATTATGGGCTCTCATTCCCAATAGGGTTTGGAGAAGCCAAAATCCGGGGACGTCACAGTGGGGGTAATTGGGCAAATATATCCTTATGCCCCATAGGAATGGCTATGGGCTATGTCCTATGCACGGGATTGGTTTTGGACCATACCCCAATAAGAGTATGGCTAAGGGCCATAACTCCTCAATATAATAACCAGGCATTGGCTATGGGCCATAACCTTGAAGAGAGTATATGCTACGGGCTATAACTCGATAGCGAGGATGCCAATATACCCTGGCAAGCTAATTGTAGTCTGACACATGATGTCTCTGCCAAAGTAGACTCATACTGACCGAAACAGATGAGGTCATGGAATCTGGCTCTCCCATTGACCTTGTGCGGTACCGATGCTTTACGTAATCGTGGTCGGTTGGAGTATGAGCGGTATATCTCATCTCCTCAGGGCATAAGTTGTTTGTAAAATGTAATTAGCCATGTAGCATATTTGCATAAGATTGAAATACGAGAAACACTGATTGATGATATACTGCTTAGTATGCTCTTGTTACAGGAATGTACTTATGTTCCTTTAATTCATATTGAGTATGAGAAATGCTGCTTAATCAAGTTGTAGCTGTAATATTGCATAAGAATGTTGCTCTAGTCTGCATAGATGTGATTCACCTGTTATTTTTTTTGGTGAAGTCAGGAGGCTATCTTATTCATCTTGCCCTCCTCGTGTAAGCTAAATCAAAAGAAACATTGCTTACATCATTAGGATTGAGAAAATTAAACTTGGTAGTACTACTACCATTTAAGGACTCGATATTTATGATCCGTTCTATAGGGTTGGGTGGTTTGCTGCAAAAACAGAAACCATACCCGGTTTTTTGATGGTGTTTGGCCAACATGTCAGCTGCAGTGTTGGCTTCTCTGTGAACATAGTTAATAGTCCATCTAGGCCTCCTTTTCTTCCGGATTTTCTGGATCCATCTAGCTAGCCTTGGGTTTTCTTCAGGAGCCATGTCTACAACGTTACATGCAAGTAGAGAGTTCGTTTCCACAACAACTTGGTTGAACTGCAATGACAATGTTTTGGCGGAGAGTTATATCTCCCGCTGGGACAATTTTCAATTGTCTCACCCCCCGTGGGATTCAACATTTTTAGGTGGACGCGGACGAGGTAGAAACAGAAGCCTCATAAGAAGAGAAGAACAGCAGCAGCAACAACAGGGACAACAGTAGATCCTCAGGTGGAGATACTGGATGTCAAGTGTTGTATATGTGTAAATATAGTCCTATGTGTCGTCTCTGTACTCTCGGGTCCTAGGAGTTAGTGTTTTGATACTTTGATATGAGATTTTGTGCAATGAAGCATGATATGTAATGTATATATGAACCAGGATGTAATGTTTTACTTTGGTTCTAAATGAAATAGTTTTCCTGTGAATGGATCTCTTGATAAATGGTTTTAATTTTTAGTGATTTTCAGTAATCCGCTTCTAGTAATCGCTTCCGCATTAGTTAATCTTGTTTTCGCGAGACGGATGTCATAGTTATAAACTGCTATTTCATATTTTCCAATGGATATAAACACCTTATTTTTGCATATTATGACAATAATGGCAATTAATAAAGTTGATGTTTCCTTGTGGAAATGCCTTGTTTATGTTGTGGTGCTTGGTATGCATAAGATAAAATGATACCTAAAAGTTACTGATAACTCAAAATAAGAATTAGTATTATCATGAGAAATTCATCTCTAGTTTTCATATGATGGATAAATCTAGACTCTTTTGGTTAGAGAACCAGTAAGAGACATGAATCTCTTGAACATGATAAATCGACCTTCACTAGTGGTAGTGGGAGAATGATTATCCTATTAGGTATAATACATGTGATGTATTTACATACCTATTGGAGCAAATGCTTGTACTTCAAATAATGTTTAGAGAAATACAAATATGAATATCTTTAAGTATTCAAGAATAGCATAGACGAAGTACGAATTTGGTAAAGTGTTAATTCTTGATAAGGTCAATGAATGAAATACTTGGACCAAATGTTTGAGAACCTTGTGAGTGATTATGATACTGTATCATAGTGAGCTCGTGATTTAGGCATGGTGATGTCTAAATCAAGGAGTCATACTCTAATGAGTTAGAGGATGATTATCAAATAACTAATTTCTTCTAAAATAAAGAATACCCTACACTAATAAAGGACATTAAGAATCACAAAGGGTTGTGAGTTCTTATATCCTTGAGAGATACATCTCGATTATCTATGTGATGAGTTGGCCATGTGATGAGTCAACTATCTAGATAAATATGAGGAACCAAATTTTGAGTTATGATTTATGACCATGACATACTAAATGACTTCCATGTGAACCATAAGGTATGACCTTGATGGTAGCACCCATTGGGATGAAATCCATAAGTGCGAATGAGTCTTAAGCGTTAGGACACATGGATAACATTTTGAGAAGGATGATGCTTTTTGATTGCAACTTAATGACTAAAAGATTTGGCATACATATACTAAAACCACATTCCTATGAGGAATAAGACAAGGATGTGTACATGACACAACCTATAAGGTTTATGAATCCATTAATGCAAATGAAGTCTAAAAGTTACAATGGAATAATCAATGTGATTGATTAAGTACACACAACTCAGAGCTGGATCTTTACTTTGATGATATAGTCAAAGGGTTTGACTGATATGACAAAGATAAAGAAGGGATCTGTGATTTAGTGGGAGCGTATTTGCATTCCACATGTCGATGAGGATTGAGATGTTCTAGAATGGAATCCTTTGTGGAAATTATCTTTAGGGAAGATAGAGATATTTCTATGTGATAGGAATAGAGATCTATAGAGATAGTTCTCGAAAACCTCTTGACCTGAAAAGAGAAAGCATACATTGGCAATCTATACTGAAGGGTTCAATATGCACAGATTCAGTGGGAGAAAACTTGTCCATGTTACATGGAGTTGATATCCCAAGGCCAAGTGTCCAATTCATATGAAGAATGGAAACACTAAGAATAGATAAAGATCTGTCATGTATGTAATCATCCCATCATCTTGCATGTATGGACATGGCAAGAACAAAATGCATTTATCATCTTGTATGTAGGACATGACAATATGATATGCTCATCCTGATAACTCGTATGTAGAACATGACGAGTGGATGTTCGTGTAGTTCCAGTAACGGTGACTGGAATATCATAAGAACTTGATAAGTAATTGAGAAGTACTAATTCTATGGAAATAAGGAAGGATTCACTGTAAAGAGTTACACTGATACAAACTTCTGAAAAGGATAGAAAATAAATCACAAAATATACGGGATATATAAAAGTGAATGTTTTTTGATAAATGGAAACATTCCAATAAAACCATCTTAAAAGGAAAAGCCAAGTATCTGTGTGATAGAGAACAACAGTGGATACTATATGGATCTGGAAGTTAATGAGATGAACTTATAGTTATTCCGGTCATTGATGACAAATAAGGAGTACTTGGTCATGCAATGTGGATAATGTTACAACCCCAATTTTTGGGTTCGAGTGGTGAGAAATATAATTTCTCATATTAAAGATGTTTGAACAAATAATCATATATTTGGTTGAGAATAATTAGATTTCGTTTAAAATAGCCTTGTTGTTTGATTTGTGGGCTTTATTGGCTATTGGGCCCAATAAAAAGGAAAATAACAAAGGAAAATTCAATTAGTAAATGGATAATTGAATTTTAAGAAAAGAAATATGTGGAAACTTCTAGAAGGAAAATCCAAAGAGGATTTCATGCCTCTTGGGTTCCTTGGGTACCAAGGAGTCCAAGGTTGCAAAAAGAAAGAAATAGGAAAAGAAAAGATTAATTAAGTATTTCTTTATGAAGAAAGAAATTGGGAAATAATGATATAATGTGGAAAATGAATGAAAAGAGGCATAAATGAGATTTCTTGGGGAAATTTCGTATCCATGTGGTTGTTAATATTAAAAGGAATGCCAATGAGGAAAATAAAAGAGAAATAAAAAGAAATCCTCAAAAAGGAATATTTAAATGAGAAATAAACAAGATAATGTGAAATAAGGCATAAAGATGCATCTTGAAGGATAATAAATATCCTTGGAAAAGGATTTCGAAATAATGGAGTATATTGGGATCCAAGGAGTCCCAATAAAGAGGAAAGAAAGAGAAAATACTAAAAAGGAAAAATAAGAGGATAATATAATGCATTATTAAGGAATTATGAGGTATTCTTAAAAAGAAAGTAATTTCTATTGAAAGAGAATAGAAATTCATGGCCAATGAAATAAAAAAGGCAAGTGCAAAGAAAATGAAAGAGGAATTTCGAATTCCTAATATCCAAGTAATAGGATATATCAAAGGAGAGAGAGATAGAAGAATGGCTTCTCTTTGAAGGAAAACGACTCCTATTATATGAGGGACTTTGTCTCTTTAAGGAAGGCCATCCTAGGGCTTCGTTGACTTCCCCTATATAAGGGGGTAAGGCTTGGGGACGAATCCAGAGGTATCCCACACAGCTATACCTCCCTTCTTCTTCCTTCTCCGTCCAAAACCCTAGCTTGGGAGAGTAGAGAGACCAGGGAGCAATGAAGAGGCAACAGTGGGTTTTGGTGGTAGCCTGGGGTACCACGGAGCCGAGGATCCTCGTCGCCATCAAGGTTGTGCCCTAGTGTGTGCGCAATGGCAGCCGGCGACCTGCTGTACCGGCCACAAAAGCTTGGGCCACGAGCGGGGGATGGACCACCTTGGCCAACTGTTAGGGGCACCATGTGTGCGCCCAAGAATGGCGGAGGTAGTGGAGCAGTTTCCGGCAAAGTTCGCGGTCAGGGAAGGGAGTAGAGTCGCGCCTAGGGCGGCTAGGGCCAGCGTCGCGCGACTGGCTGAAGGAAGGGGATGACCCCTCGGCCTTTGGATGGAAATACCCTCCGGGGTGTGAAGCGCCGACCTGTTAAGTAAAGGGCAGTCGCGTCATTTCCTCATATTTCCAAACAAAGCAGATTACGTTGCATGAAAGGGGGGCCGACGTGTCAGCCTTTGATTGGCTCAAGTAAGTGAACTTTTGTGAAATTCATATTTATTTAACCGTAGCTCGTATTGAAACAAGTTATATATGGATTTTGATCCTCAGAATGAGGGGAATTCAATAAAAATATGTTTAGAAGCTAATTCCTCTTGAAATTCGAAAAGTAGTGTAATGTATGAACTTTAATGTATTAATGGTAAAGAAACCCTATTTTGATATGATTAATGTGTTTAATAGGGTTTAATGGATCTTTAGAGTTGATATTAATCTGTTAAATGTAAAAAGGAACATTGAGTTCAAAAAGGAAGAACTTTGCACATGATTAGTCTAATTTAGAGTTTATATGCTTGAAATTGGAAAAGTACGTAAAGTTATCATCTTTAATGATTTAACTAAGGAAAAACCCTTAGATTTGATGATAGATGGATAACTCAAGCTGATATTAACCTGTTGTTAATAAAAGTGAAAATAGGATTTAAAAAGATGATCTTTTTATATAGTTGGTTTAATTTAGGGTTCTATGTACATGAATATGCCTTAATGGGATTAGAAACCCTAATTTGTGTTGACATGAATTCTAATGGTTTTAATTGTACAAATTGAAGAATAAAATAGAAATATGATGATTTGAAGATAAATTATGTACTAAAGATCTTTAATGTGAATTATTTGGATAATTAGTGTTTCCTAGTGCATAAAAGTGGAAATAGTGATAAATAAGGTTCATATATGTGAGTTGAACTATAATGAAATATGATTTGTCAATTTGAAAGAAACTGAAGATGATAATTAGCCTTAATGTTTTGGATATGACCTAAAAGGATAAAGATAATAGTTTTAGTGTAAAAGAAACATATTAGACTTAATTGACATTCAATTGTGCCTATGATGCAGAAATTAAGGTTTGTGAACTAAAAGAGCATTAAAAGTGATAAATGCATAATGAAGGCTAAAACCCTAATAAAACCCTAAAGTTGGCCTAGAAATCATAAGGTGGAATCCAAGTTGATCTTGAGGATGTTTTGAATAAAACAATGACACTTGGATGTTATGCATTATTTTCAGGATATTGTTGATTGCTTGTTAATTGTGTTGAATGTTAATGCATGGACATCAAGTTACTATGGATCAGGTATGTGGTTACGATTATGAATAACCGCTTTAGGTTTTCCGATGCATTCTCAGATGTTTAATCACATTGAATGCAACTAAACTGTTGAATGTTTATTTATTTCTTGCAATTATAAAGTGGCTATGACTATCACAAAAAATATATGCCTACAAACTCAGATCTTGGTTCTCTCTGTGGCATTATAGATAACCTAGTACATGGCTGCCTATGGGTAGGTCCATCAGGTTAGAGAGAGACCTAGTACATGGCTACCTATTGGGTAGGTCCATTAGGTCTATGGATGACCTAGTACATGGCTACCTATTGGGTAGGTCCATAAGGTCTATGGATGACTTAGTACATGGCTACCATGGAGGTAGGACCATCAAGTCACATTGAGTTAGATATTGGGCTACCTTCGGGTAGTGCCATGCGACTCTATTACCTAAAAGAGAGGTGAAATCTATGTCCACTGCAGGGACAGCCCAGAGTTTGAGAATATGTATGGATTGAGTTGTATGGCTTAAAATGTAATCTTGATTGTTAAATGATTAATTGAATGATTACATGGTTATCATAGTTGCATGATTATCTATTTCCCCCACATACCAGCTTCGACTGACCGACGTTTTGTTTGTCGGCGTTTTAGGTACAATGAAAAGAACTAACAGTAAAGTGGCACATGTGATACTAAAAGAGAATTAAAGTACAAAGGAGGATTAGATAGATTAGTATCGGTGTGGATAGAAGTTTAGAGATCCAAGTTTTCAAAAGGTATGTAAGGAAAAATTTTATTACCATTTTCAGTATAGTCTGTTAGAATTTAATAATTGTTTATGGTTATATGTCGAACCTTTGATCCGAGATTAATGGGTGCGGCTCAACCTCTTGGTCTCCCTTAATTGGGGGTTATCGGGAGGTGGGGTCGTAACAGATAAAGTAAAGGATTACTAGATCGAATATTACGACAACTCTATCTCATACGTGTGACATACAATGAAGAGATGAGAGACATGCAGTTAATGTCGACTTTGGCAAGGTGTTGCCATAACTCACTGTGTAAGCACTAGAGCATAGTAACATGTGGGACATGTTTGAAGATCACTATGAATATGATTCAAGGGTGATTGGCTCGCAGTGCAAGTGGGAGTCTGTTGGTATGTATGCCCTGAGAGCCAATCATGGGATGATTGGTGGGATACATTAAGATTGATTTGATAAACATCAAAGGCAAACTTCCAATTCTTTCTGGTTCAGTCATATGAGACACTGATAGAACAGATTGAATGTCTAGAGAATGACAGTACTCAATGACGTATGCTTTCAGGTTCATGACTTGAACGATGAGATCATACGGATGCTAAGAGTTTGTACATTCTTATCATGTCCCTAGTCGGATGTCATTATGGAAGGTAGATAGACAACAATGACACACAAGACTAGATTTTGGTGTTGGTTGATGACAAAATCTCATTAGTCATGATATGGAGATATCAAACCAAACACATAGGTACTTTTTAGAGAACAAGTGTACCGGACAGACCCACCGTGAGTTTGATACATGGAACCATGACATGGTAGTCACAGTCAGTTCTCACAATGATGGTGGTGAGTGTGATTCTTTGACATGAAATCACTATACTCAACACATGTCGTTGGGTACACTTTGACATCATCAAACACAGTCCTGAAACATGGGTTGTTATAAAGGTGATGATTGGGTGGCTTTGACACATGGGGCTTTTGAGGGGTGAGTGATAGATATGGGATTTGTCCCTCCTGAGGGAGTTTGATATCCATGGCCACTTGATGAGTATGATTGAGATAGGCGTGCACATGCATGTGTGAATCAATATGTGATATTGATGTCACATATATCTCCTCCAATCTACTCTAAGATCAAGAAAGTGAATGAACATTGACATGATGACTGTTCCATGCCTTGAGTTCATTCGGGATATCAGAGACAAAGGAATTATACATTCACTGTAACACCATTCACGGATTGTAGGATTGAACGTTATTCTCCAAATTTCCTTTTCACTTGGGAAGCAATGATGTACGACTAGGCACCACTCTTTTCTTGTGAATTCATAAGTATTATGGACGTTCACTGCCACGTGAAATGGGCCTGCAAGGTCACACACATAGGATTTAACCTGGAAGAGGAGTTTATCCACAAACAATGTTGAGATTGATTTGCTAAAGGAGTTTAGTAGTTCAATTAAAGACTTAATCAATTGATAGCTCAGTATCATAGTGCTCAAGGTGTTGGACTGATTGATTAGAGTATCAAATTGATTGAAACTGCAATTGACTGATTCTGCGCAGTCTGCACTCCCAACCAATTGGCTCATATGATGAACCGATCGACTCAGGTTGGTGAACCGATCGGCTAATGTGATGAATCGATCGGCCCAGGATAGGTTGAAACGACCAGTTCAAGGGTTGAACTGATCAGCTCAACTGGTCCAAATGAGCAAGTTGGGAAAGTCAGGTTGTTGAGAAATTTCTTTTCGTTTCACTTGTCTAATTTGATTGGAACAAGGATTGGTATTTGGATCAATTCAAATCAAAAGAGGAAAAGTCAATCGGGAACTGACCAGGGCAGTGAACTGACCGGTTCAGAAGTGAATCGATCGGCTCAGGTGCCCCAACCGATCGGTTCAGGTATGAGCTGATCGGCTCAGGTCCCCAACCGACCATTTCATGCTTGAAATGATCGATTCAGCCGACACAGTTGGTTGTTTTGTGGAAAATCTCGAACCCTTCTACTCCTGCTTTAATCCCGCATTGCCCGGGGTAGAGAACATTGTCCAATGACCCTCCTATATATATAGGGGTACTGGGGTTTCTCATGTACAACTCAGAACACTAGTTGCTCTGCAAAGTTGTCGTTCTCTCTGGTTGTGGTAACCAGGAGAGCCCGAGCAAGTGCTACCCGATAAGGGAGGCACAACAAGGGAAAGACAACTGCAGAAAGGTGACTGGTGGCAGGAGAGTGTGTCAGTGACTAGTACACTAACAGAAGGGTACGACTTCTTCCGGTGCCTTGTGCATCAAGGCAATTAGAGTTACAGGAGGTCTGTGTGGACTACTACAGAGGCGAGAGATTTTTGCCGCTCGGAGTACAGCTGTCAATCCCGACAGTCCTGGTGAGACCAGGAGCTGCACAGACACCGTCCAAGATCGGAGGTTAAGACCGCGCAAGCCACGAGGTAACGTCGCCAAGCAAGCCTCGGGACAAGGTATGTCTCTACAAACCATCCTTCCTAATGTATAGATGTTGACGCGATTACTTTATTCTGGGTTTGGGGAGAAGAAATTTTTTATTTCTGCTACCTTCTCTGTCTGCCCTAAAACCCAACAACATGAGCATTTTTAGAGGTGATGTTCGAAATCGTTATCAGCCTGAAGAGAGTATTATTGAGGGTTATGTGGTGAGAGAGGTTATGGATTTTTGCAATGATTTTCTGAGTGGTAATGATGCTCCTGTTAATGCCAAGAATATTGAGGAGCATTTTGGCAAAGGAATTTTGGGATCACAGATGAAAGTAATCAGCCGTGAGCAGTTGGAACAAGGTCACTTGTATATTTTACACAACATTGACAAAGTGAGTGTTTATATTGAGGAACATACCAATTTCATCAAGAGACAATATCCTTGAGCCAATTCAATGTGGCTTGCTAGAGAGCATAACAAGACATTTATTAAGTGGTTTGAAGATAAAGTCTTACATCAACTATCTCAAACACCAGATAATCTTACTAAAACTATCAAATGCCTCGCCTTTAAACCAAAATTGAATGTTATGTCTTATGAAGGGTTTGACATAAATGGATTCTCACATTACACAAAGCGTCAAGATGATAAGAGTGTCATCCAAAACAATGGGGTCACCCTTCAAGCGTCTTTATTGTATTTTGTAAGTGCAAAGGATATATTATAGCATCATTGAAGACATCTGGGAGTTTGACTACATATATTTTAGAGTTCTGACCAAAAAAAACACCAAAGGAGTTATAGTGGATGAATTGAGTTTCACATTAGTAAACTTTGAAAAGATTGGCGAGAAGGGTGAACCATTCATATTGGCATTACAGGCAAAACAAGTATTTTATATCGATGATCCTACAAATGATAAATGGTCAGTTGTTCTTCATGGTAAAAGACAGTTCATTGAAGATCCTACAGATGAAGAACAATACTATGATAAGTATGATGACTCTAGTCCATTCTCAATTGGGTTTCCAACACCACAAAATATTGAAACTAATGATGACTTGTATGTGCGCAGAGATCACAATGAAGGATTGTTAATTGATAAAAGATCACAATATTAGAGGCATGCATGTTTATATTTTTTATATGCTTTATTTTTCTGAATGTGAACTTTACAATGTGAACTTTACAATGTGAATGTGAAATTTACAATGTGAATTACTTTACAATGTGAATGTGAACTTTACAATGTAAACTTTACAATGTGAATTACTTTATAATGTGAACTTTACAATGTGAATGTGAACTTTCAGATGGCTGAGCATTCTCCTGATGACTGTGCTGATGATTACCGTGAGGGTGAGGACGTCAATGCACCGCATCACAATGTAAGTTTTAAAAATATATCTCTGAGGTTTCTATCTATATGTTCATTTATAGTTATATCCTGTAAATGTGTTTTTTTATGAAATTTTAGGTTGGTGATGTACCCCCTGAAGAAATTGGGGCACTTGATGAGCAGCAAAAAATTGAGAAAGTGAGGGGCATCACAATGATGAACAAGTTACTACAACAAAGGGGCAATGGACCCAAACTGGCTGTGGATTTCGATCATGTAGGAAATTTAGTTGGAGTGAACCACAACTCATTTATTTCATATCTTAGGGTTCTTACTTGCAGCCATTGTAGTCCTAACGTAGAATCCTGGAATAAATTTCCTAAGGGAAGGAAAGACTTAGTATGGAAGGAACTATGCGTGAGTTATTATTATTTGCAATTCTATTTTTGTAGATTACTAATTTTTAGGATACTAGTTAATAGTAATTCTATTTTGTAGAGTATATTTGATCTGGATGAAAAGCTACATCGTAAATGCGTGATGCAACGCTGTGGGAGGGTCCTACGGAACTATAGGACAAATCTCACCCGAGATTACATACACGATGCTGAGAAGAGGTTCTTGATTGATTTCCAATTCTAGACATTGATCACTTTTTGACTAAATCTACACTAATAATTTTTGTTTGTATTCTCTTTAAAAAATAAATTTAGGCAGAAGGCAGCCACTGAGCAATGGAACTACCTGGACCCCAAAGACTGGGAGGAGTTTGTTACCGAAAGAAAAATGGATGAATTCAAGGTATTAAGCGCCACTCCCAATTTAATTAATATATATTCTTATGTATTCACCTATTCAAGATTAACCTTTAGTGTTACTAACCAAATCAATGTGCTTACTAACAAGGCTATCAGTGATGCTCAAAGAGAAAGGCGTGCACTGAATGTGCATGACCACACAATGGGTCTAAGAGGCTATGTAGGCATTCTCCAAAGACTACAGACTGAGTCTACTGCTACTCAGGAGACTGCAGAGTCCTCTACTATTGGTCCCGCACCTCTGCCTCACCATGCTATGTGGATAGCTGGGAGGCAAAACAAGAAGGGAGATATAACAAAGCCCGCAACTACTGAGGCACGGCTGCAAAAATGGTAACATTCAACTCTTAGAGCAATAGATCGATATTGATTATTTTTATGTTTACTTACCAATTTTTGTTGATGGTAATTAGCGGGAGCTGTACGAGCAGAGGAAGGAAGGCAAGTTCATCCCTGAGGGCACAAGGGATGAATTGACAGTTGCTCTGGGTAACCCAGAGTATCCTGGACGTGTTAGGGGTGCATGCACTGGTGTGGGCATCAAAGCGTTCTTTGGGCCATCACAACGCAAACTAGTCCCAAGAGCGGGATTTTCACAAGCTGAGGTAGCTTATTCTTTTTTTAGAATGTTATTGCGAAAGAGAATTCAATAATCAGAAGCTATCATTTCTTTTGTCCATGTATAGATAGATCAGTTAATTGATAGGAGAGTCAAGGAAGCACTTGATAGGAGAGTCGAGGAAACACTTGATAAGAGACTCAATGAAGCAATTAGCAAGTGGCAGACATCTCAGACTGCCACTCAGAAAGTACCTGTGGTGGGCCGCTCTTCTCCTAATGCAGAGGTTGGGAGTAATCCTATAGACCCACCACCTACCACGTTCACTGTAAGTATTTTTATGACATATATAGTAGCTAGTCTTTTCAAGATGATATGTTTATGTATATATGTATATAACATTCTTTACATAAATTTGTAGGGGTTGAAGCCATGCCATCTAAAAAGTCAAGAATATATCATTGCAGAGGCACATGCTTACCCAGCCCTTCCAGGGGAGATGTTTCATGGGACTCCAGTACCAACTGGTGCGGTTCGTGTGAGCCCGATACATATACTCTCCGATTGGAGGGATATTCCACTGCCATATGCCCACCCAGATTCTGAAACGCTTGGTGAGGCAGAAGGCAGAGTGATAATGTGGCCCAAAGAGGATGTCGTCTATACTAATATTGTATGGTAAATTTACATTACGTTAATTTGTTAGTGTGTATATATGAATCAATTGATTTGAAATTATATATACATGTCAAAAGGAAGACACCCACTACATCTCAGCCTCCACCTCCACCTCCTAAAGTACCAATTTGGCTTCGAAGGGGCCTACATGCCTCGTTAGGTCCTAATTATAGGGGTATGACAGTATAGACATGCGAACATGATTCAAATTGCCCTATAAATGTTACTATTCTGGAGGATACTGTAGGTCAATCATACGATAACAATCTATTTATATAAGTTTTGCATACGTATTAATGCATACGTAATACAAGTTTTGCATATACATTAATGCATACATATTAATGCAGGTCAATCATACGATAACAAGCTATTTATACAAGATATTTTGGAGTTGTTTCATTATGATTGGCTGAACACATCTATGATAGAGCTGTGGATATGGTAAGATCTTATTTATACATTCATATACCTTGTTTTATATATGGTGATATGGTTTCTTATATATTAATGAATACGTAATACATGTTTTGCAGCCACTTACACACGATATGTATAGATTTTGCATTTTCCCATGTGGGATTTTTGGTTCCATCTTTGATTAGTCTTGTAGATACAAACCTTCTTCAGTTACTTCATAATGCTGTGCTGCTTTTGAATATTTTGGTAAAAATAAGAAGGCGGTGATAATAGCTCCATTCAATGTCGATTAAGTTTACTTTGCTTATAATTTGGACTTAAGAAAATTACATTTTTATTGTGGATTTTGAGTTATTAATTTTTAACTTTCTTACCTGTAGTGGTAGGCATTGGGAGTTACTAGTTATTATCCCCAAGACGTTCACTGTCTATTATTTAGATCCTGCGGGGAAGGAATTGAATACATTATATGGACACACAATGAAAAGGCCATTATTCCCATGAGAAATATTTCATATTTTTATATCCATTAACATATATTATTATATTACTATTTAATTATGAAATTTAATGTGTTACATTAACATGTAGGCCTTTACAAGAGTTCAAAAAGCTGGAGGAAACGTCCCCAGGAAAAGAATCAGCCACTAATTTGGGAGAATGTAAAAGTAATTTCCCGACTCCAATGTATATATAATTTATGTGAACCGTGCTTATTTGTATTTTTGAATATTTTTTATGTTTCAATTTATAGTGTGCTACACAAGATAACGGCTGGGCATGTGCCTACCATGTAATGCGATTTATGGACCTAATCATCAAACATGTCGCAATGAAAATCGATACTATACATAAGGTATTATATATAGTCTCATTAGATAATATGAAATATATCAATCTTATTATATATTATTAATTATATATATACGCCATTTTCTTTGTAGGTGTTTAAACTAACTTCAGTACATGTGGAAAGTTATTAGATGTACATACTCCCTATATGAGGGATGAATTAGATGTCGTAAGAGAAGAATGAGCAAAATCCCTACAAGTAGTGGGAATTTTTAAATATAGTTGGGTTCTGATGACAATGATGATGATGATGAATAAAGTATGATATTTCTAAACTTTGTTCTCATAATTATTTTTGTGTGAATGTGAATGAATTTTTCTAAATTGTCATATGTGTGAATGTGAATGACTTTTTCTTATCAATTACATAAATGTTTCTATATGTATCTAAATGTGAAAAGAGATGAAATGAATAGAACTGAATGTGAATGTAAATGACTTTGCAGGTTTCTACATGTATCTGATCAATACATGTGTCTGAATGGGAATGACTTTGCAGGTTTGTGGTATGTTGTTGGCTGATATCAATGGATGTTATAAACCTACAGTTTAGAACTGAACTATAGGTTCTGCATCCTGCTGACCAGCTATACAACATGCCAGTAAACTGATAAGAAAAAAAAAGTAAAACATAGATGTCGGTTATTTGTATAAAACTGACACCAAAGACTTACAACATCGATTGTTAGCCAAAAACCGACGTCTTTTCCCTTGCCGGCGTCAGTTATATGTAAGAACCGACGCCTGTTGTGGCCAGGTACTACGACCATGTTGGGAAGTATGACCGTGCTGGCAGGGATATGACATCGGTTATTAGCATAAAATCAACGTCTGTATCCCATTATAGCGTCGATTATTAGTAAAAAACTGACGCTTATAGTTCCCTTACTGGCGCATTTTCGGTGACAGGAAGGGTTATGGCGTCGGTGTTTGTTTAATAACCGATGTCTTTAATCATGATATAGTGTTAATTTTAGTTAAGAACTGACACTTATAGTTCTCTTGCTGGCGCGTTTTCAGTGACAGGAATAATCGACACTAAAGGTGACGACTTTTAGCAGCACCCACTTGGATGTCACTTGAAAACTGACGCTAAAAGCTCTAAATAACTGACGCCAAAGGCCTTTTCTATAGTAATGCACACACACGACGAATGATGAAATTAGGAGAAGAGATGGGTTTCATAGGGACCGAGGAAGATTTTTGTGGGGTTATATATATGTGAGCGGAAGGGTTGTGGCGAGGAGGGTGGTGACCAAAAAGCTTGGGGAGCAAGTAATGAGGCGTTTCCTTGATTCTTCATGAAACTAAACGAGTAGGGGCTCTTTAGATGTGGAATTTTAAATGCAACTCATAGGCGAAAGAATCGTGCACAACGATCAATCAAGGAGTGAGAAATTCGGATTTGAATATCAAGGCTCCGCGGCGGTACTGTTCACCCGTATTGGTCTCCTACTCAAGGTAGGAGATGATCTGCGAGCCGTTGGATTAAGATCTAACAGTCCATGTGTGTGACATTTATGTGGTTGCCAAATACAAATAAGAATAAAGTTCTTATTTAATCATTTAACTTTTTTCTCTTTCCTTATTTAAGGGTGCTAACGACCTCCAAAATTAATAAAATATACCCAACCTATTTTGAATATAATAAATCCGACTATGCAATTAGATTTGACTTTTAAAGGTTTTTACTATTTTATTTAAGCAAATCTTATTTTCTCGTTCCTCATGCATTAATGACTCTAGGATTCTCCAAAAATAATAGAACTTCACCTATAAGTCATATTAAATATGATGTATATGAATTTACTATTATTTCCATTTGTTGAAGTTGTTTGCTATTTTAAATAGTGAGTTAAAAGTTTTACACACGTTCTCTCTCCTAAATTCACCTTCTCATCAAATATTTTCCAAATTGAGTCAAAATGCATCCAAAGATATATTTTAACATGTATAGTACGAATTTGGCATTATTTTAGTTTTTTGAAGAATTCAATTATTTTATTTAATACATTTACATTTTATCACTTATTTTATCCTTTTAATTTATTAGAGGCATCTAGAAACTTTATAAAAATATAAAACTTGACCTATAAGCAATAATAAATGTGTGGAACACGATTT
The DNA here is from genome assembly GCA_963693085.1 of Alisma plantago-aquatica. Classification (NCBI taxonomy): domain Eukaryota; kingdom Viridiplantae; phylum Streptophyta; class Magnoliopsida; order Alismatales; family Alismataceae; genus Alisma; species Alisma plantago-aquatica. Next base: position 751,390,374 of record OY856411.1, on the reverse strand, counting down.
TGGCACAAATTAATTTTTTTCAACATATATTTAATATTTTTTGTCTTTAAGTCATTTTCTCTCTCCTGAATAAAATAAAATATTTAACATTGACCAAATTAAATAAATATTCACACATAGACTCATTTTGATATGTAGATTATGAATTTAGAGTTAGTTTTCCAATTTGAGGACGTTAGTTATTTTATTTTCCTTACTGGCTTATCTCCTATTTTCTTTTAATAAAGACTTTAATATATGCATTTATCTTCCAAATTAGGTGATACTTGGCCCTTAAGTTTCTTTTAGGTCAATATAATGAGATTGAGTGCCAAATTATTTTCATGGGTTTCCATTTATGGTTTTTGGAATAATATTCTCCTCATTATCTTCTTTTACCCAATATATTCCATATTATCTCCAATTATTGCATTTATCATCTCCTTTGTTTATACTCGAGATTTATTTCCTTTTTCATATTATAAAAAGCTCTAGAAAGTTCTAGGATGAAATATTTTATCCTTTTTACTACTTAAGTGGACATTTTATATATTAAACTCATTACTAAGCTTTTATTGAGGTATTTGTGCATAAACCCAATTATTGGTAGAAAAGGTGAACAAATGTTCAAGAAACCATCATAATTTCTACAAATTAAACAAAAAAGACAAAGAGGATAAAAAAGAAAGGAAAAGATGAGAAAGAGGGCCAAAAGACAAAATGTCCAGGATTTAGTATGTTACAACACTCCACCCCTTAAAGGGGATTTCGTCCCCGAAATCACTAGCAATTAGGGAAGGGTGAGTGTGCAACCAAACCTCAGGTTGTCCTCCAACCAAAACTTCTACTAAAAACTCATCAACATTTACTTCACCCGCAACTCACCATAGGTCATGTTCTCACAGATCACCTAGGGTTCCATTATTATGATATTCCTTTTTAGGAGATTTAACATTATTTACATTTTTTTGGCTCATTAGCATTATATTTATTAGGACCACCTTATCATTATTATTCTTTTTAATTATTGCATGTCATATTCACTAGGTTGCTAAAAATAATTACATTTCATTATTATGCATTAAACCCTATATATATTTATTATTTATTTCATTAAGAATTTTAAGCACAATTAGGGTTTACTGAATTATCTCAATATACTTGATCATCATTAATTTGGATTTACACTTCATTATCATTATATTTATAACAAATTAGCCTGCATGCGATAGGACATTTTAGTCAATTTGTTATTCAGTCTACAATTAATCCAAATTATGTCACATCAATTACATACATTTATATTAAACTTGATCTCATTGCCACATTATCTTTATTTCTCACATTAATGTCATCATTAATCATTTTCTCATATCTATTGATTCAAATTATTGATTTTGCACATTTAAGTGAATCCAATTACTTCACACTCATATTGAAGCCATTACATGTGTTTTAATGATCAAGGCGAGACATATTACATATCAATGAATTGATTCACATTAAGTGACCAATCACATGTGTATTAGATAACAAGGTAACATGCATTTCATATAGATGACTTGATAAATATGTGAATAGATGATTATATATATATCATTTATGTGTATCAAAGTATGGCACTTAACATTATTAATGTATCATGAAAAGCATTAAGGATGCATTCATTAGGGTTAGGTTATTACAAGTTAGGGTTTAGGTCAACATGACCATTATTTTCACTTATCCATCCTTAGAATGCATTAGGTTACAATTATCATTCTCATAATACCATTAGGGTTTATAGGTTCATGACATGATCAACATCTTACATATTGACAATTAGCATTGATATCCATATTATGTGCAGTGGACATTCATTAGGGTTCAAGCATATGAGTTATTCCTTAGATGACCATTACATGTTCATCAATATGTAAACAAGCATGTTAGGTTATAACTATATTTGGTCACAACCAAAGATCCAAGCATACTAACCTCCTATTCATGGGGTTAGGGTTTCTAAAGATAGAGTAGATAGATTTCAAGATATCATAGGATTCCATCCCCCTAAAGAGGATTTTGTCCACAAAATCTAACCACTCAAACATCATCAACTAACCATACTCCACCCCTTAAAGGGTTCAACCCATCAAGACAAACTACATTAGGGTTAATGGATGAGTCTAACTAAACCTTATATAAGATCCATCATGCTTCCACTTGCGCACTCTGATATCTTCCCAAACACCCAAACTCTAAGGTCTAGGTTCTAGGGATAAAATTATCCAACCATGTTGTCCTAAATGACGTAAGGAAACTATTTTGGTATCCATCCTCAAACAAATCATCATACCCAGAAACTTAGGGTTCCCAAAGATAATACAACACAAAAGTCTAAGGTTACTATTGCCTAAAAGCAAACTACTTCAGACAATTTGTATTAGCTCAGGCCAGACCGGTATCATATGGGCACGGGAGTCCTCGTAAACTAAGCTAGTGGTGCGGAGGAAAATATTGCCAGCTCCTGAAACCCTGATCCTTTCTAGACACCTTTGCTTCAACTTCATGCCCTAATAGTTGCCTAAAGGCAAACCTAAACAACATTAACTTATGCATCTTTTAGTTATGAGCATCTTAGGGTTTTATTTATCAAGACTCTAATGTGGAACTATAGGGTCCTAAATCAACCTTTCAACAACATAGATCAAATCGAGGGTAAGCATGTATCTTAAATGGAAACTATGTAAGGAAATGATTATAACTAGGGAGACAAAACTAAAATATTTAGATTCTGACTAACCTCGCTCTGATACCATGTTGTAAAGAGTATGAGATCACCCCTTTACTAAATTATGGTAAACAAAACACATTGGAAAGTAGCAGAATAAAATATTTCTGACTAAATCAATTTCATAAAGATTGTACAAAATACATCAACAATATCCCTTTAGGGTTACATCAAGATACATAAATTGGATCTAGATAGAGGGAATTCCAACTACTATAGTCTTGTCTCCAAGTAATAACTCTATCAACTAAGTCCATGCCAAAGCTAAGATCTTCTGGTGTTATCATCAACTTGCTCATCACCTGGGTGGTTGGGAAGGCACCCAACAAAAGGGAAAGGAAAAACAAGTATGTGTCACAAAACTATTCTAGGATAACAAGATAAGAAAAATATGTAAAAATAGGCTAGCATTCACCATAAGATGAAGATAACAAGAGAATGAGGTCATATATAAAAGAAGCTTTCAATAGATGCTTGCCATAAATAAAGTATAATAAAAGAATTGCATGTATGATTAATATTGAATACCTTAACTAAGTAGGGTTGAGGCACCTACCAGACCTTCAACCAAAGGGTGAGGGAAGAGTAACACATTCCCAGTCACCTACACATTTTGTATGTGGGGAAGAATAAGATGTTTGCCAGGGTGAACAAACACATGCCCTACTATGGGTGGTTGTACATACAAGATACCACTACTATAGATAGTTTTTCTAATAGAATCAACATGCTAGAATCAATGGAAAGTAATAGAATCATTCAAATAGAATATGGAAGAGGGGTACCAAGACCCAAGAACAATATTCCAAAACATATTATGAGGCAAGTATAGCAAAAGAATCATGAATATAGGATATAGGGTTCAAGTAAACCTCATTGTGTAAAAAGTAGGTCAAGGCCCAAATATTTCCCAACTTAAGGTGTAAATGCACATACCTTATTCTTTAGAGCCCTAGAAACCACTTTTCACAACTTTTAAACGAAATCAGAGTCCACTTTTCCTATTAAAATAATCATATTTATGCATTAATACTAAGTCCATTCATTAAAGATCTGAAAACCCCAAAGTAACAACCTTTTTCCATAAACCTTCGAATTAGACTCTAAAACCATCACTAATGCATTAGTTAGGTTCTCTTGATCAAAATAACATATAATTTTATATATTTTCGAGATATAGATATTTAGAGCTATTTTTTCATAATTTTAAGTTAATTTAAATCATCCTCAAAAACACATATTTGAAAAACTCAGAATCAAGAATCAAAATTTTTTTTAATAGAAATATTACATTTTTTTCGATTCCAAATCATATTTTACTTTTAATTTTGGACCAACGAATAACAAGATATGATTTTTCGAAGATCAGCCAATGAAGTAATGCTACATAAGTAAATTAGGCAAGAGGGTCGAAGAGAGAGAGGGAGAGAGGGGACACACCCACCGACTTGGCCCAATTGGGAATAACCAAGTCACATGGTCAAAGGGTCGGGTTTGACTCGTACTAATGCAAAGAAAAGCGGCAAAGTGACCATATTGCCCTTGGCGAAGAAATAAATGAAAGAAGGAAAATGAGAGGGCAATAACAGAAAATCACCCTGCTGCATCATCTCTCTTGCTCGGCCATGCCATGGCTGCGAGCAGAGAGTAGCATCTCGGGGTTGATTTTGGGCAAAACCTATAGAGGCGACAGTTCCTCATTTTAAAACTATGCAACTGAAGCATAAATTTCCTTGAACTAACCTCTACGACCGATCAAGAATCTGAGATTCCCATCGCTCTGGAGAGGCACCGCAAGCTTCGATCAATAACTCGACCACCGACGGCCACACACATGACGAATGAAGAAATTAGGAGAAGAGAAGGGTTTCATAGGGGCAGAGAAAGATTTTCGTGGGGTTATATATATGTGAGGGGAAGGGATGTGGCGAGGAGGGTGGTGGTCGAAAAGCTTGGAGGGCAAGCAATGGGGCATTTCCTTGATTCTTCACAAACCTAAATGAGTAGGGGCTCTTTAGATGCATAATCTTAAATGCAACTCATAGGCGAAAGAATCGTGTGAAATGATCAATCGAGGAGTGAGAAATTTATATTTGAATATCAAGGCTCCATGGTAGTACTATTCACCCGCGCTGGTTTCCTACTCAAGGGAGATGATCTGCCAGCCGTTGGATTAAGATCCAACGGTCCATGTGCGTGACATTTATGTGGTTGCCAAATACAAATAGGAATAAAGTTCTTATTTAATCATTTAACTTTTTCTCTTTCCCTATTTGAGGGTGCAAACGATCTCCAAAATTAATACAATTTGATACCCAACCTATTTTGGATATGAAGAATTCAAATATATAATTAGATTTGACTTTTAAAGGCTTTTACTATTTTATTTAAGCAAATCTTATTTTCTCTTTCCTCATGCATTAATGACTCTAGGATTCTCCAAAAATAATATAACTTCACATATAAGTCATATTAAATATGGTGGATACGAATTTGCCATTATTTCCATTTGTTGAAGTTGTTTGTTATTTTAAATAATGAGTTACAAGTTTTACACACATTCTCTCTCCTAAATTCACCTTCTCATCAAATATTTTCCAAATTGAGTCAAAATTCATCCAAAGATATATTTTAACATGTATAATACGAATTTGGCATTATTTTATTTTTTTGAAGACTTATTTTATTTAATACATTTACATTTTATCACTTATTTTATCCTTTTAATTTATTAGAGGCATCTAGAAACTTATTAAAAATATAAACTTGTCCTATAAGCAATACTAAATGTGTGCAAATGTTTTTGGCATTAATTGTTTTTTTTCAACATATATTTAATATTTTTGGTCTTTAAGTCATTTTCTCTCTCTTGAATAAAATAAATTTTTTAACATTGACCAAATTAAATACAAATTCACACATAGAATCATTTTGATATGTAGATTACGAATTTGGCATTATTTTTTCAATTTGAGGATGTTAGATATTTTATTTCACCTTATTGGCTTATATCCTATTTTCTTTTAATAAAGACTTTAATATATGCATTTGTCTTCCAAATTAGGCGATACTTGGCCCTTAAGTTTTTTTTAGGTCAATAAAATGAGATTGAGTGCCAAATAATCTTTGTGGGTTTCCATTTATGATTTTTGGAATAATATTCTCCTCATTATCTTCTTTTACCCAATATATTCCATATTATCTCCAATTATTGCATTTATCATCTCCTTTATTTATACTCGAGATTTATTTCCTTTTTCATATTCTAAAAAGCACTAGAAAGTTCTAGGATGAAATATTGTATCCTTTTTACTACTTAATTGGACATTTTATATATTAAACCCATTACTGAGCTTTTATTGAGGTATTTGTGTATAAACCCAATTATTGTAGAAAAGGTGAACAAATGTTCAAGAAACCATCATAATTTCCACAAATTAAATAAAAAGGACAAAGAGGATAAAAAAGAAAGGAAAAGATGAGAAAGAGGGCCAAAAAGATAAAATGTCCAGGATTCGATATGTTACAACTCACTTATATTATTATTGTTCGCCAATGCTCAATTTGTTTGGGAAATTGCTAATCTGTCTCCTCATAGTCTCATAGAAACTGAGGTAGAAACTTACTTTTCCTTCCAATACTACATTTGCTTCAAACCCTGGTCAAAGTGCAAATTAAGAGGAGTGGCTAGAGGAGGTCATACTCAGTTATTCTTCATGTTTCTTGGAGGCTGTTATTCTTGAAAAACTTGAGCATCATCTTTCTAGTTGGTTATGAACTATGGCAAGGCCAAGACGATGTTACAAGTAATTGTTGGGGGTTACAGTGCAACTGTGTGAATGGAGTTGGTGGAGGAGAAGGTCTAGAATAAGAGATACGATTAGATCTGCATGCCATAATGATGTATGATATTGGAAATGGAGGACAGCGGAGAAGGGATTAGAGGAAGGCCATTGTTTTTGGGCACATCACATTTTCATGTGGCTTGACTAAGTGTGGATAGATAACTTTTGCTGTGAGGACTGTCAATATAGGGTGAGGGGGAAGAGATACAAATGTTGATAGCTAGGGCCATAATATCACAAAGAGGGAGTGTGAGTAAGGAGCAGAAGGAGGAGAGGAGATGAACAAGGGACAGAAAAAAGTAATGACAACCATCAACGACAGTTTGTAATTCACAGGTGTAGGACCTAGGATTGAGAAACCAGAGGCCAAGGTGTTCTAAGCTGGCCTCAGGTTTTCGAACAACCACTGGTTGGCCTTGATGACAACTATTCATGGTCTACCTGTGCGACTGAGCTATAGAGAAACATAAGGATGACTAGGGCGGAAGATAGGTCAAGGAAGGTTATGAGAGGGAGAGACAGTGGTGAGGAAAAAGAAATAGATGGATGGGTCACTAGTAGAAGGATGCGTGTGTGACAGTTGTCGTTCATACGTGGGAGATGAAGAGTAGCCCAAGAAATTGTGTGTGTTACCTGAAAATGAATAAGACTTTGGTCAAATAAACTTGAAATCAATTAAATCTTAATTATGCTATATATATCCTACATTAATAGATTTAAAAGTAATTAACACTTGATTGGCTTGAAAATTATTGGGTAGAATAACTAGAATATGAGGAATTATATTTTACCATCAATTTCTTCTATTGAGAATACTTGTTATAAATTCTTATTTGCATGTTAGTTGCCCACTTAATGCATTCTTTACCTTCTTATACCAATATGATATAAAGTTTCATATTAATACGATTTCTCTTCGTACACTAATTTTACATATGTTCTTGGGTTCCAAAATACAGTTGAGATTTATGGAATGGATAATTTATACAATTAATACTAATTAAAGACTTAACTAATTATTTGATCCTAAAACTTTAAGTAAAAGGATACTTATGTATTTCTTGATGATATTTGATTCTAATTTTTCTTTTGGCATAAATTAATCTAAGTAAAATAAAAAGAAATTAACTCCATCATAGTCGAAAAAAGTGTCTAGTAAAAAGTAATGATTAAACTATAAACCTAGATTCTAGTATGTTGCAACACTCCATATAGTAGATTTTGTCCCCGAAATTCACCCAGATATGTCTTGATATACTAAGTTATATCTCATAATCAAAGTATGAATTTCTAGTTCGCATAGTGTCGATGAAACTATGCTACTCCATACATCACCTCTTCATTGTACTACTCCTATTAGAGGTTTATCCTAGAAACTAACATCAAATCCTTTCCATTAGTTATGGTTCATGTACTCTCAGGATTAACCATGGTGTCTTATTTTTCTTTTAACATTAGGGTTATATCCTAAGTTTATTATATTTATGGATTTTGTCGAGGATGATTACTTATCTAGTGTCTCGTGTCCAAGCATTTCATGTAAACTATTAGCAAATTCGTATAAAGGTATAGGATTATGTTTTTTATCCTTTTCCCTTTTTTCCCCATAAATTGTCTTAGTACTTCACTAGTTAAACTTCTAATTATAAGTGAAGATAAATTTTGAGAATTTATTTTAATCATCGAAGCAATGCTTATGGTGTTATGAATAGAAATGCTCACTCATTACTCCAAGTTTGGTGGTAGCTACAATTGTTTGACATTATTACTATGAGTTACACCCATATGAATTATTGCAACAACTATTAGTTTTGATTATTCCTTTTGTTAAGGTGCAATACTGAGTGTACAAGACTCCACCCCTTAAAAGGATTAATCTATAATCTTATATATTCATCTATAGGGGAAACAAGACTAGATAAAATAGATCTCATATATCTAAAATTTCTCCTTCATACTCTCTACATCACGCTTAGGTCCATAGTTTCACTGTCCACTTATCCAGTCGAAGGGTTTGTCACTAAAAGTTTTCCCTACTAAAAATATGTAATGGTAATGACTTGGTTCCAAAAATCATTGATAAAACCTAGATATTTTCTTTTTGTACGTATAAAATATAATTAAAATATTTTTGATGATGAAAATCCACAAGGTGAAACTGAAAATTTGGCGCCCAAATCAATATGAGAACCAAGTCAATCACTTTTCACCATAACCAGCTAAACTGAAAGAGTCTAATTCTTCAATGATATGTAAGGGTCTACTAAAACATCTCTAACTCATACCATAGATGACATGGATATAGACTACATGAATATGATGTCACTTTCTACCATATCAATATCAGTTACTTCACATGTCATTTACTACTTAACCTTAAACATATCAATATATTGTCACACAATATGTAGCCTTAACATGGGAAATTGAGAAGTCCTTAGGTCACCCAAATATCCAATAAGATTTGGGTTTGTCAGACCAAGGGGAGTATATGAGAGTTCAACAGTTGGTGATCATATATCCATATGCCCTAAAAGAATTGTCATGGCCTTCTATCTAATTATGGAGGTGGTGTATATGAACTCCCAATGATTTCCACCCATGAAAAAAATTTGCCATCAACAAACCATAGTATTTTCATAAATTTTAATCTCATGTAAGGTAGCTACCACTCCCTTTTGCAGAGAAGTTTTGAAAAAAATATACGGAAATAGTTAGGCTTAAATAAGGCATGCCTTACAATAAAGGAAGCTATATCATAACCCTAAAATTTGTGTCGGGGTTCAGCTTTGGTCGTCCATGCATTCTCTATACTTGAGAGAAAGATTTGAAAGTTAATCAAGGAGCATGGTTTATTGTGGGAACTAGGGATAAGCCTAGCTATGAGTCTTCAAATAAACCTAAATTTCATAATGTTCACACTAGTTCCCTAAAGAAATGGATAGAAATCTAAAACTTTAATATTCAAGTTCTTACATGATGTTAGTTCTACATCGATAGAGACTAGGGGTGATTAAGGTTTCTAAATAGTGAGTCTCAACTACATAAGTGGTTTGGGGTGTGGAAGTGACCAAATTCATCATCTATTGAAACCCTAGTTGGTATACCGTGTCTGAGTATAGGCATAACAACAACCTAATTATAAGGTTACTTAACTACCTACCATGAGATAACTTAGAATAGTCAAATTATCAACAACTGTTGGCTTTGATACCATATTGTAAAGAATGAGACCCGATAAGGTCCCACTCAAATGGTATAATACATAAGCTATGAAATGATAAAGTAGTAGAAAAATATAAATATTTCGTTTATCACAAATATCCCAATACATTGATCCTCACCTTAAGAGGTGGTATTACAAAATAAAAATTTTCAACTATTTACATATAAGACCTGCTACAGAGGGAAACCTGGCCACCCCAAGCTATCCTTGTGTCCATGTCATGCATGTGATCTTCCTGAGTTGTTGTCTTGTAAGTCACCTATTGCCCAGGTGGCTTGAGAACAACACCCAGAAGAGAAAAGACAAAGAGAAGGTATCCGTCAGAATGCTTTTGAGTATGTGCATAATAAACAATATTTGATTATTAGGTTTGTAGGAAGAAAGAGGGAAGTTCCCAAAACAACAAGGGCTACGTCAACTGCGTAAATTCAATGGTATAAAAAAATAACGAGGCAATTAAAATTATGAGATCAACATAGTCATTTCAACGATCTTTCCCAATATATCACAACAATAATAAACATGTGCATCCAGGTTAGACTAAGTTCATCTATCGTAGGACAACATAGGATCTTGAGCCAAAGAGAAAGGGGGAGTAAAACTTGATTCTCCTGGGATAAGAGGGAGTAAGACCTCGATACCCCATGGGAAAGGGGGAATAAAACTGGGTATTTGATACCCAATATCTATAAAAAGTATATGGTTGTACATAAGTACCACTACTATAGACTACTAGTCTAATAACAAGCATGCAAATAGTATGGAAAGATGAAATGATACCATGATCAATATATTCAATAATGTAAATATGGCATAAGAGGCAATAAGACCAACATAAATGAATAAGTTCCACGATTTCAAAAGTAAAAGAAGAAATATATACCTTGGTGTATAAAATGGTGTCAAGAAGAAAAATTAATAAAAAGATGCCTCATTATGAAAAGATGGTTTTGTAGTCATGTAAATGCTCAAATTTAAATAGGGATTGCACATACCTTTTCTTCACAACTACAAGTTAACTCAAACAATATACTTGGTCCCCAAAGTCGAGCAATAATCCTAGGAACATGCTATTTATGTTAGTGAAACCAAAGAAAATATGTGTGTATAAGGAGGAGATGGCTCACTTGCAATATGATCATTTGCCGATGGTCAAATTGTTTGGGCAACAACTGATTTGTATCCTCATAGTCTCATAGAGGTTGGGATATAAACATGCACTACTACAGAAATAGCATTCAGTGTCACTTTTCTGGGCGTCGGTTATTAAGGAAAACCGACGCCTAACATTTAAGGCGTCGGTTGTTTAAGAAACCCGACGTCTATATTCGAAGACCAGCCAGACACGGGTACCGCTTTGTATTAAGCGTCGGTTGTTTATAACAAACCGACACGTAAAGTCGCCCGCGAAATCCATATTTCGATCAAAAAAAATAGTGTCATTTTCAACGTCGGTTATATACGTAGAAACCGACGCCTATGTGCGATGAAAATTTGCGTGAAAAGTGTCACTGTCAGCGTCGGTTATCCTTGTATAACCGACGCTGAAAGTGGTTCCCGCCAAATAATTTCATGAAAATATCGTCTAATTGGACGTCGATTTTTTCAAACAACCGACGCTAAAGATGTTTAGGCGTCAGTTTTTGTAAACAACCGACGCTATTTGAGAACTTATAACCCGCGATCGCCCGACTCTTCCCCTTTCTTCTGTTTCATTGCTACCCTATTTCCCTGTTGCGGCGATTTCTCCGACGATTTTGTGCTGCTGCTGCTAGTTTTCTCCGACGCTTCTCTCCGGCGCTCCATCTCCGGCGTCCCTTCTCCGGCGCCCTTCTTCTCCGGCGCGTTTCTTCTCCGCCTCCGCCGCCTGCTGCTCTAACCGCCTGCGCCGCCGCCCTGCTGCTCCAGCCACCTGCTGCCCGCCCTGCTGCTCCATCCGCTGCGCCGCCGCCACGCCTGAGAACCGGCGCCGCCGCCATGCCTGGTGCCCTCCTGCTTGCCCACCTGCCTGCCCTAGCTCCTTCCTTTCTTCCTACTGACGCCCGGCGTCCTGTTTCTACAGCACTGGTTAGTTTTACTGATTTCCTTGCTGCTTTCAGTGATTAATGATTGATACTACTGGTTAGTATTTCTTTAGTGATTAATTTAATTCAACAATTCATAGTTTGTTATTTACAATAACTGATCTGCTTGCCGATTTTAATGATTAGAGATACTGATTAATAGTAAGTATTGATTAATACTTAGTTAATTACTGATTTGTTGATTAGATATGTATAGAAGTTCCTTATAAATATATTTTTTATATACACATACATGTAATTTTGTATAAAATTCATGATGTAGTGTGATCTTAAATCCTAAAGTGTACCCCTTTTGTTCTATGATGGTACCTATGACCCTAAATACATCCATAAGGGTCTATTGTATCCTAAAGAAGATTTATTTCTTCCTTCTGCCCTAATTTTTATATGGATCTTAATCTTATATCGCTTACTCATAAATAAGGAAATATCCTCCCTTATGACCACCTTGATGTGTATGTCCCATATAATCCACATGTTGGACCCTAATGATACAATTTTTTTATGTTGAAAACGAATGTATGTTTCAAGTGTTGAACCTAATGTTGGACAATGTGTTTGTTATAGGTGGTACACATTTATTATATATAAGAATGACATCACATGTGTTTGTTGGCCTAGAATGTGAACAATCATTGTTTTTTATATTACTTGTACATCGGTATAAATTAGAATGAACAATCACTAAATTATGTACTGTTTGTATGGAGTCCGGCTTCATTGTAGATATCTATTATTGTGTTTGTTGGCCTAGAAACCCGTCCAAGATTGACTCATTAGGAGTAAATCTTGGATAGTCCCCGGTTTGGGACTGTTCTTGAACACCTAATCTCACTTAGGATGTAAGTGTATAATGTGTATTGAGTTTTCGAGAAAATTTTGGTAGCATTTCCCCGTTTGTTCTCTAAGTACATATGTACTTAGAGAACAGCGGGGAAATGCTGCCGAAATTTTCTTGAAAACCTAATACACATTATACACTTACTAGTGAGATTAGGTGTTCAAGGATGGGATAGGTGGTACACATTTATTATATATAAGAATGACATCAAATGTGTTTGTAGGCCTAGAATGTGAACAATCATTGTTTTTTATATTACTTGTACATTGGTATAAATTAGAATGAACAATCACTAAATTATATACTGTTTGTATGGAGTCCGGCTTCATTGTAGATATCTATTATTGTATTTGTTGGCCTAGAAACCCGTCCAAGATTGACTCATTAGGAGTAAATCTTGGATAGTCCCCGGTTTGGGACTGTTCTTGAACACCTAATCTCACTTAGGATGTAAGTGTATAATGTGTATTGAGTTTTCGAGAAAATTTCGGCAGCATTTCCCCGTTTGTTCTCTAAGTACATATGTACTTAGAGAACAACGGGGAAATGCTGCCGAAATTTTCTCGAAAACCCAATACACATTATACACTTACTAGTGAGATTAGGTGTTCAAGGATGGGATAGGTGGTACACATTTATTATATATAAGAATGACATCAAATGTGTTTGTTGGCCTAGAATGTGAACAATCATTGTTTTTTATATTACTTGTACATTGGTATATATTAGAATGAACAATCACTAAATTATATACTGTTTGTATGGAGTCCGGCTTCATTGTAGATATCTATTATTGTGTTTGTTGTCCTAGAAACCCGTCCAAGATTGACTCATTAGGAGTAAATCTTGGATAGTCCCCGGTTTGGGACTGTTCTTGAACACCTAATCTCACTTAGGATGTAAGTGTATAATGTGTATTGAGTTTTCGAGAAAATTTTGGTAGCATTTCCCCGTTTGTTCTCTAAGTACATATGTACTTAGAGAACAGCGGGGAAATGCTGCCGAAATTTTCTTGAAAACCCAATACACATTATACACTTACTAGTGAGATTAGGTGTTCAAGGATGGGATAGGTGGTACACATTTATTATATATAAGAATGACATCAAATGTGTTTGTTGGCCTAGAATGTGAACAATCATTGTTTTTTATATTACTTGTACATTGGTATAAATTAGAATGAACAATCACTTGTTTTCCTAATATATACTTGTTTTCTCTGATCATAGAATGGATAGATCATGGATGTCCATTCGTAATCGTTGCACCCCAGAGTTTATATCTGGTCTTGATCAGTTTATTAGATTTGCCGAGGAACATAGGAAAAAACCTACAGATAGGTTCTACTGTCCATGTAGGTATTGCGGTAACAACTTGAAAGTCAACACTGGTGAGGAAATCAAAAGTCATGTCATGTGCAACGGGATTGTACAAGGCTATACAGAATGGCACTGGCATGGAGAGATTTCAAAATCGAAACCAGTAGATGTCGATAGCAGTGCTTGGGTGGAAGAAGAAATTGCCTCCGATGACATAAATGTGAACGAACCAGTTCCAGCAGACATCGTTGATGCGATGCTGGATAGTTGTAGGGTAGAGCACACCGATCCACCTCCTATCTTTACAAACATTGTGCATGATGCTGAGATACCGTTATACACAGGCTGTGCTAAGTTTACGAAGCTTAGCGCTGTGTTGAGATTGTATAAGTTGAAAGCTAACAATAGATGGAGCGACAAAAGCTTCACTTCATTGTTGACTTTGTTGAAAGAAATTCTTCCTGAAGGAAACGAGCTTCCAATCTCAACATACCAGGTAAAGAAAATATTGTGCCCAATGGGAATGGAGGCCAAGAAGATACACGCATGCCCGAATGATTGTGTATTATTTCAAAAGGACTATGTAGATTTGAAAGATTGTCCAAAATGTGGTGCGTCACGGTATAAATTGACGACTTCGGGGGAGTCCAAAACTGGTTCTCCTGCCAAGGTGTTGTGGTATCTACCTATAATATCACGGTTTCAACGCTTGTTTGCAAATCCGAAAGATGCGAAGAATTTGAGGTGGCATGCAGATGTTAAGAAAAATAATGATGGGATCCTACGACATGCGTCTGATTCCCCACAGTGGAAGAAGATTGATCTATTGTACCCTAAATTTGGTGAAGAAGATAGGAATCTAAGACTTGGGCTTTGTACAGATGGGATGAATCCGTACGGGACATTGAGCAGCCAACATAGCACTTGGCCAGTCATGCTTGTTATATACAATCTTCCTCCCTGGATGTGTATGAAAAATAAGTACGTTATGTTGTCATTGTTGATATCGGGCCCTAAACAACCCGGAAATGATATCGATGTTTATCTTGAACCTTTGATTGATGACTTAAAGAAACTTTGGGCTGAAGGTGTGATGACCTATGATGCTTCAGCAAGAGAGACATTTCGTTTGCACGCTATGTTGTTTTGCACTATTAATGACTTTCCAGCATATGGGAATTTGTCTGGATATAGTGTCAAAGGAGCTAAAGCGTGTCCTATATGTGAAGAAAACACTGATTCAATAAGACTAAAACATGGCGGCAAGACTGTATATCTTGGTCATCGAAGGTTTCTTTCAAAATTCCATCCGTATCGTAGGAAGCGCAAAGCATTCAATGGATGGAATGATGAACAGAGTGCACCTAAACCCATACCAGGGGATGTTGTTTATGAAAGAGTAAAAGACATTGTCAATGAATTTGGTAAGAAATCACAATGTAGTATGGCCACACGGAGTGACAATTCTTCATTCAAGAAGAAGTCAATATTTTGGGATCTTCCTTATTGGAGTTCTTTGACAGTTAGGCATTGTATCGATGTAATGCACGTTGAGAAAAATGTCTGTGATAGCATCATTGGTACTCTATTAAATATACCAGGTAAGACTAAAGATGGGATAAAATCCAGACTGGACCTACGTGAAATGGGAATAAGGTCAGAATTAACAGAATTACGTGAAATGGGTAATAAAAGAACATACTTACCTCCCGCTTGTTACACGTTGTCTAGAAAGGAGAAGAAAACTTTTTGTGAATGCTTAGTAAATGTTAAGGTGCCACATGGTTACTCATCCAACATCTGTAGATTGGTATCAATGAAAGATCTGAAGTTGATAGGTCTTAAATCTCATGATTGTCACACTCTAATGCAACAAATATTTCCTGTGGCAATTCGATCTATATTGCCGAAGCATGTAAGGTTTGCAATTACCAGACTTTGTTTCTTTTTCAACAGTCTATGCAGCAAAGTTATTGACCCTGATACTCTCGATAATTTGCAAAGAGAAGTGGTTGTTACCCTATGTCAGCTTGAGATGTATTTCCCTCCTTCGTTCTTTGATATCATGGTACATCTTGTTGTCCACTTGACTAGGGAAGTGAAAATGTTGGGACCAGTTTTCTTGCATTGGATGTATCCCTTTGAACGATACATGAGCGTTTTTAAAGGTGATGTTCGAAACCGTTATCGGCCTAAAGGGAGTATTATTGAAGGTTATGTGGTGAGAGAGGTTATGGATTTTTGCAATGACTTTTTCAGTGGTAATGACACTCCTGATAATGACAAGAATATTGAGGAGGGCAAAGGAATTTTGGGATCACGGGTGAAAGTAATCAGCCGTGAGCAGTTGGAACAAGCTCACTTGTATATTTTACACAATATGGACGAAGTGAGTGTTTATATCGAGGAACATACCAATTTCATAAAGAGACAACATCCTCGAGCAAGTTCAATGTGGCTTGCTAGAGAGCATAATAAGACTTTCACTAAGTGGTTTGAAGATAAAGTCTTACATCAACTATCTCAAACACCAAATGATATTATAGAAACTATCAAATGCCTCGCCTTTAAACCAAAACTGAATGTTATGTCTTATGAAGGGTTTGACATTAATGGATTCACATATTACACAAAGCGCCAAGATGATAAGAGTGTCGTCCAAAATAGTGGGGTCACTCTTCAAGCGTCGACTATGTACTTTGCAAGTGCAAAGGATAAGAGTCCACGTGAAGCTAAAATGTCATATTACGGTGTCATTGAGGACATTTGGGAGTTTGACTACATAGATTTCAAAATTCCGCTCTTTAAATGTAATTGGGTTGATAACACCAAAGGAGTTATAGTGGATGAATTGGGTTTCACTTTGGTGAACTTTGAAAAGATTGGCGAGAAGGGTGAACCATTCATATTGGCATCACAGGAGAAACAAATATTCTATATCGATGATCCTGCGAATGATAAATGGTCGGTTGTTCTTCATGGTAAAAGACAGTTCATTGAAGATCCTATAGATGAAGAAGAGTACTATGATAAGTATGATGACTCCAGTCCATTCTCAGTTGGGTTGCCCATTCCACAAAATATTGAAGCTAATGATGACTTATATGTGCACGGAGATCACAATGAAGGATTGTTAATTGATAAAAGATCACAATTTTAGAGGCATGTATGTTAATACAAATGCTAAATGTTTGCCTTTTTCTAGTTAATACAAATGCTAAATGTTTGCCTTTTTCTAGTTAATACAAATGCTAAATGTTTGCATTTTAAATGGCATTTTCAGATGGCTGACCATGATGAGCATGATGTCCATGATGAGCATGAAGTCCATGATGAGCATGCTGTCCATGACGAGCATGGCGAGGATACTAATGTAAGTTCTAAAAACATATCCTGTATTTATATAAAATTCATTATCTTCTAGTTATGTCATATATCCTATATTTCTATATTGGGCTAATTTAGTGTGTATTATTTTTGTCAAATTTTAGGTTGATGCACCTGTACCCACTGAAGCACTGGAGCAACTTGATGCGCAACACCAAACACTTAACAAGAAAAGGGGCATCACTCTGTTGAAGAAGTTATTAGCGCTAAGTGGTAGTGGATCCAAATTGGTGGTGGAGTTTGATAATGGAGGAAATCCAATTGGAGTGAACCGCAATAATTTTGTAAACTATCTTGGGTGTACCACTCGGAGCCATTGTGGTGTTAAGTATGACAATTGGCATAAAGTTCCTCAAGGGAAAAAAGACTTGATATGGAAGGATTTATGCGTGAGTTATTATTATTTGCAATTCTATTTTGTAGATTACAAATTCTATTATTTGCAATTCTATTTTGGATACTAGTTAATAACATTTCTATTTTACAGAATCTGTTTGCATTGGATGAGAAATTGCATCGTAAAAATGTGATGCAACGCGCTGGAAAGATGCTTAGGAATTATAGGACAAATCTGAACAGAGAATACATAAAAGAGGGTGATAAGAAGAAGAAGTCAGCCCTTGAACAATGGAACTTCTTGGACAAAGAAGATTTGGACAATTTTGTTGCTTCAAGAAAATCTGAAGAATTCAAGGTATTAGGCGTCACTCCCAATTTAATTAATATACATTGTATTCACCTATTCAAGATTAACATTTAGTGCTACAAACCAAATCATTAATGTGCATACTAACTAGGCCCTCAGTGACGCACAAAAAGCAAGGCGTGCACTGAATGTGCATGACCACACTATGGGTCCAAAAGGCTATGCAAGCGTTCGCCAAAGACTACAGGTGGAGTCTGCGGCTACTCAGGAGTCTGCTCCTACTCAGGAGTCTGCCACACCCATGCCTCGCCATGATATCTGGATAGCTGGTAGGAAAAACAAGAAGGGTGAAATAAAGAAGCCTGTAACTGCTGAGGCGGCTGCAAAAATGGTAAAATACAACTCTTAGAGAAATCGTTTGTATATTGATTATTTGTGGTGTTAACTTACCAATTTATGTTTATGGTGATTAGCGGGAGCTGCACGAGCAGAGGAAACAAGGCACGTTCATCCCTCAGGGAACAAGGGATGAATTGACAGTTGCTCTGGGTAACCCAGAGCATCCTGGACGTGTTAGAGGTGCCGGCGCTGGTGTTGGCATCAAAGCATTCTTTGGGCCATCCCAGCGCAAACCCAGAGCGGGACTTTCTCAAGAAGAGGTAACCTATTCTTTTTTTAGAATGTTACTGCAAAAGGAAATTCATTAATAAGAAGCTAATGTTTCTTTTATCCATGTATAGGAGAATAAGAGAGTTGAGGATTTAGTTGCTAAGAAGGTCAACGATGTAGTTG
This sequence comes from Alisma plantago-aquatica, assembly GCA_963693085.1. Taxonomy (NCBI): domain Eukaryota; kingdom Viridiplantae; phylum Streptophyta; class Magnoliopsida; order Alismatales; family Alismataceae; genus Alisma; species Alisma plantago-aquatica. The sequence goes on along the minus strand of OY856411.1, from coordinate 751,371,485 downwards.
CTGAGAAGGTCAAGGAAGAATTGCTGCGGTGGCAGGCATCTCAGGCTTCCAATACGCCTATGGCGACCCACTCTTCTCCTGATGCACAGACTGTGAGTAATCCTGGAGACCCATCGCCTAGCACGTCTGCTGTAAGTATTGTTTATGACATTGTAGTTAGTCTTTTCAAGTTGTTATGTTTTCAAGATGATATGTATATATGTATAATATTCTTTACGTAAATTTGTAGGAATTGAAGCCGTGCCGCTTAAGAATGCAAGACTACGTTGTTGCAGAGGCGCAGGCTTACCCGTCCCTTCCTGGGGCAATGTTTCACGGGACTCCAATGCCACAGGGCTACGTTCGTGTGAGCCCGATACGTGTGTTACCCGATTGGAGAGAAGCTACATTGCCATATCCCCACCCGGATATTGATAGACTTTGTGATGCAGAAGGCGGGGTGATATTGTGGCCCAAAGAAGATGTCGTCTACACGACTGAAATTGTAAGATAAATTTACATTGATTTAGACTGTTAATGTGTATATATGATGTCAACTGATCTGAAATTATATGTACAGGTTAAAAAGAAGACACCAGGAGCACCTAGGCCTCCACTTCCACTTCCCGCATTACCCGATTGGGTTCCAACTGACCTAACATACCCGTTAGGTCCTGCTTGTAGGGGAATGGCATGTTGGCTACAGGCACATAATGTACATTGCCCTATAATTATTTCTTTAGATGCAGATTATGCAGGTCAATCATACGATAGCTCTTTATTTATACAAGATATTATTGAGCTGTTTATGTATGATTGGCTGAATACATCAATGATAGAGACATGGATAAGGTGAGATCTTATTTATACATCCATATACCTTGTGTAAGATCCGGTGATCTGGTTTCTTATATATTAATGCATACGTAATACATGTTTTGCAGCTACTTAGTCGAAGATCATTGCAAACAATTTGCATTTGATCATGTGGGATTTTTGATTCCATCATTGATTAGTATGGTAGCTAAAGACCCTGATAATGTTCAACAATACTGTATAGATGCTTTTACAATTTTTGGTCAGCAAAAGAAGACGATAATAATAGCTCCATTCAATGTCAAGTAAATTTACTTTATTTATAATTTGGACTTAAGAAAATTCCATTTTTATTGTGCATTTTGAGTTATTAATTGTTAACTTTTTACCTCTAGCGGTAAACATTGGGAGTTACTAGTTATTGTCCCCGGGACGTTCACTGTTTATTATCTAGATCCCGCGGGAAGTACATTAAACACTAAAATTGGACACATAATGAGAATGCCATTATTCTGGTGAGAAATATTTCATTTTTATATCCGTTAACATCTTTTATTACATTACTATTAACTTATGCAATTTATTGTGTTATATTAACATGTAGGGGTTTAGATGCATTAAAAAAGGCTGGAGGAACGGTCCCAAGGAAAAAGAACCAGCCAATAAATTGGCAAAACGTACAAGTAAGTTCCCGACTCGAATATATATATTATTAATGTGAATTGTGCTTAGTTGTATTATTTTGTATGTTTCAATTTATAGTGTGCTACACAAGACAATGGTTGGGCATGCGCATACTATGTGATGTGATTTATGCAGATGATTATCAAATATGCCGCATTGGACATCGATACCATACATGAGGTATTATATATAGTCTCATTAGTTAGTATGAAATATATCAATCTTATCTTATTTTTATATTATTACTTATATATACATCATTCTCTTTGCAGGTGTTTAAAACTGACAACACTACAGGTAAACGCTTAAAAAATATACATGCTCCATATACGATGGAAGCATTAAATGAAGTAAGAGAAGAATGGGCAAAAGCCATACAAGCAGTGGCAACTGTAAGATATAATTGGGATGTTGATAGCGATAATGAATGATACTTTGTAAATGAATATTTCTGAATGTTAATACATGTATTTGAATGTTTCTATATGTGTGAATGTGAGAATTGAATTGATGTCTGAATGTATGTACTTGTGTGAAATTTTCTTTGTGACTTTTGCAGGTTTGCGGCCTGTTTGTAGGCTGATATCAATGGATGTCGTAAACCTGCAGTTCAGAAAACTGAACTGCAGGTTCTCATCCTGCTGACCAGCCATAGCAGGCCTGCAAACTGATATGAAAAAAATATATATTAATAGGCGTCGGTTATTTATAGAAAACCGTCAGCAAAGACATACAACGTCGGTTATTTGATAAAAACCGACGCCTCATAGTACAAACAACCCGACCGTGCAGGATAGCACGGCCGTGGTGGAAAAGGCGTCGGTAATTCATATAAAACCGACGCCTATAGTACTAAACACGGCCGTGCAGGGAAGCACGGCCGTTTCGTCTTGAAGTATAGGCGTCGGTGTTTTAGTATATAACCGACGCCAAAAGGGTTCGTGCCACAGAAAAGGGCGTCATCTAGGACACTTTATGCGTCGGTTATCAACTAAAAGACCGACGCTACATGGAATATAGGCGTCGGTCTTTTAGTAAATCACCGACACAGAAAGTGCCCTAGATGACGCCGTTTTCTGTGGCGCGAACCATTTTGGCGTCGGTTATATACTAAAAGACCGACGCCTATAGGTTAAATAGGCGTCGGTTAAAAAACCGACGCCGAAATGTTCGACCTTTAGCGGCACCCACATAGGCGTCGGTCGGAAACCGACGCCAAATGGGGTTAAAAGACCGACGCCAAATGGGGTTTCTGTAGTAGTGATGCTACTCATGTAAATACTACATGCACTTCAAACCATGGTCAAATATAAGATTAAGAGGAGTGGCTAGAGGAGATCATACTCGATCAATATTTCTCCATGTTTCATGGAGTCTGTTAGTCATAGGAAACTTAGTCATCATCTTTATAGTCAGTTACAAACTATGGTAAGTTGAAGACAATGTTGCAAGAAACTATTGGGGGGTCATAGTGTAATTGTGTGAATGGAGTTGGTGGAGGAGAAGCTCTGGAAGTATAGATATGATTAATTTTGCAGGACCGAAGGATGTTCGATATTGGAAGTGGAGGATAGAGGAGAAGGGATTAGAGGAAGGACATCACTTCTAGGTGTATTTCATTTTTTCATGGATCTGCTGAGTGCGGGTGCCCAGATCTTGCTGTCAGAACTATCAGTGCAAGGTGAGGGAGATGAGATACAAACATTGGTAGCTAGGGCTATAATATCACAGAAAGGGAGCCTGAGAAGGGATCAGAAGGATGAGATGTGAGGAATAAGAGTATGAGAAAAGTAATGACAACCATCGATGCCAAGTTGTAGCTCACATGCATAGGATCTAGGATTGAGAAACCATATGCCAAGGTGTTCTAAGTTGGCTTCGATTCTTCATATAGCCACTGGTTGGCCTTTACGGTGGTTTCTGATGGTCTGCCTGTGTGGCTAAGCTACAAAGAAACATAAGGATCATTAGGGTTGGAGATAGGCCAGGAAAGGCTATGAGAGGGAGATGTAGTGGTGAGGAGAAAGAATTGGGGGGGGGGGGGGTGGATGAGTCGCTCGTTGTAGAAGGATTCATATGTGGCAGTGTTGCTAAGACGGGGGAGATGAAGAGTGATATGTGATATGGTGTCATTACAAGGAAATGAACATAACTTTAGTCAAATAAATTTGAAATCAATTAACTCTTAATTATACTATATATTTCCCTTTCATGAATAGATTTAAAAATATAACTAAGTCCTAATTGGCTTGAAAATACTGGGTAGACTAAATAGAATATGAAGAATTCTATTTTAGAATCAATTAATTCTTTTGAGAATACTTGGTGTAAATGATTGTTATCCCACTTAATGCATTCATTATCCTTTTTATGCCATTATGATATAAAGTTCCATATTAATATGATATCTCTTCCTGCACTAATATTACATATGTTCTTAGGTTCCACAACAAAGTCGAGACTTATCCAATGGATAATTTGTAAAATTAGTCCTAATTAAAGATTTAACTAACTATTTGATGCTAAAATCTTAAATAAAAGTACATTTATGTATTCTTGATGGTATTTTATTCCAATTTTTATTTTTGTTTAAATTAATCTAAGTCATAGAAAAATAAACTAACTCTAACATAATCAAAAGGAGTCTAGGAAAAAGTAATAATTAAACTATAAACCTAGATTCTAGTATGTTACATCTATCATTCCCATTAGGGAACATTCATTTCCATGACTTCCCAAACACATTCCTCTATACATGTAGCTCATAGCTAATCATTTATGAGTATGTATATTTCCTCACGTAGCATGCAAATGCCATACAAAACTTACTCTACTTGATGTTCCTGTACTATCGACATTGTAGAACTCAAAATACTATGGCACTATGCCCTAAGAGCTAGTTATATGATGATTGTAAAGCACACTATGTTACAATTCCAGTTATTATGCTTGCTTCAATATGATATAATGAATAGATACAATAATGTCCTAAGAATTAATGACCCAATGACATGAGGACCTGAACATGCGATCATGTGTATGCCTAAAGTATTCATTCTTGTCTAGGTCCCTAGTTAGATATTATTATGGAAATTAGGACAAAAATAATACATTAGGACTACTATGTGTGTTGACTGATGTCTACTCTCATTAGTCTAATATTTGATATCAAGTCAAACACATAGTTACTTGTTATGAACAAATGTATTGGACATACCCAACTTTAGTATGATATATGGAAGCCATAAATGATATTCAAAATCATATCTCATTGCGATAATGGTGATTGTGGTCCTTAGACCTGAAGTCACTACAATGATCACATGTTGTTCATTGTACTTTGACACTACTCAATGTGACCTTGAATAAGGGTTGCTATACAAGTAGTGCTTTGGTGTAAAGTGACACTTGTGACTATTCTGGGTGATGTAGATGGAATTTTTCCATCCAATTGGAGTGACATCCTACCACTTGATGAATATGATAATGAAATCCATGCCCATGTTCATGTGATTCAATATATGATATTGAGCTCATATATATCTCAAACAATCTACTCTAGATCAAGGAACACAAATAAGGAACATTAAGAGGATGGATTTTCCATGCCTAAAATTCAATCTGGTTATCAGAGACAAAAAGATTATACGATCACTATAACACTAGTTTTGATACTAGGTTAATGTTGTTCTCCAATTACTTGGGTGGCAATGAAGTCTTGCTAGATACCAATCATTATCTATGAAATCAGATTATGATCATAGATATCACTACCAATGTAATTTGGATCCTATAGGGTCACCAACATGGCATGCAAGGGAAGATAATTATAATAACAACACATGATTAATTGGTTACTAAAGGTTTTAAAAATCAATTGAATCATTAATGGACGAAATGAAGCCCAATCAGTCAACTAGAAAGTCCAGTTGCCAACTAGATAGATCGATCAATTGATTGGAAAGTCCACTTGATTGATGAGGTTGAGATCTGCCCAAATTTTTGATTGGCTGGGTCAGTCAATCGATTGGACATGATCAACCTTTGGTCGATTGGCTAGTTTAGTCGCTCGACTGGACTAGATTAATAGATTGATCAACCCAGTCTTATAGGTTCTGACCCATTCCATTTGATTGATTGGACTGGTCAGTCACTCGACCAAATGTTCCAAATGCAATCTTATATAGAAACCCACCCATGCACGTCTGTCAAATGGACTAAGATTGGTTGATCGACCATCTTATCATTAGCGGGCTACGGAAAGTTGACCACTGTCTTTTTATTTCACAATCTTTATTTAAAACCATGCTTCCCTGCCTATATAATAAATAGGGCATGGAATCCAGGGTTTTGGTTACACAATTGGACTAGTCATGGTTACCCATGGTGAGAGAGAGAAGAGATTGAGCAATGCTAGAAGGCTGCTCCTTCCTGCTGGCTCTTGGAGCGTGATGTGGAGTTCTCGATCATCTACGTGGTGTTCCAGACACTGATACTTTTTGGAGACACGACCAAGATTTGGGGACCATCTAGGTTATGACCCATTGGTTGAAAACATTAGGAAAAGAAAGAACTTGAGGTGGCCAAATTTATTATAAGGTTAATTTGAAAATGATGGCCAAGGTTCTCGTTAATGCTTGTTATCTCCGCTAATGGAAATCAACCTTGTAGCATCCCTTCACATGATCTCAGACTCCATTTTTGGCGAAGAAGACTAGTATGAAGTCTTGTGCAACATCCAAAATTCGGAGGAGTTGACAAAAACAACTGTACTTGCATGGACACATAGCTATGAAAATTAATTGTGGAAGAAGGTATCTATAGAAGAGGCATTTTGCAAGATGGGCAGTCTAGGGTTCGTGTAGGTGGTCGATGGGTTTGAAACCACCTCCCGAAGATTATGGTGGCAAGCTCTAAGGGAATTGTGGAGTATCGGGGGGGGGGGGTCGAAGAATACCATTGTGGACTGAGTGTTTGTGATGTGCTCAAGGCACAAGGTAGAAGACATGGTCTTCACCCTACAATCAACATCTAACATTCCACTATGGACCCACACTCACAACTAATGTGTGACATGTCAACTTAGGCACAGTAATCATGACTTAGGTTAAAATAGGTTAATCAGGAAATAACCATTAAATAGCTCGGTCAAAACACATGTATTCATTTTCTTTTGTTTATAACATTATTTTTTGTATCTAGGATTATGTGATTTTAATGGAAATTTTAATATTGTCTTAATTGACTAAGAGAAATAAAAAAATCTAATTAGATTCTTTGTTTGAGATAGGGAATCATGCAACTCACAACATTAAATATACAGGGAGATCAATGAATTGATAATTATGGGAGAGGAGTTAAATTACTAGAATTTGAAAAAAAAACTCTAATATCTCATTACATAATCATATACTAAGTAATGGAACATATTATGAACATCTATTGACCTTTCCTATCTATTATTGCATAACCAGGGCTAAGTTGTGTGCATGATTAAATTTAGATGTATAAGATCTTAAGCCGTCATGTGTAAGACTTATCCCAGGGGTTTACATCACTATAAGAATTTAGTTTTTGTAACTTAGAATTCTTGCCCAAGTTTAGTTTGAAATGAAACATTAGTATTGTTACAAATTTAGTCTATTTAGGTCAAGGAAAAGAACTTATGTTTGAAAAGAACGTCAAGAAGAACCCAGGGTTGGAGTGGGAGTACATGATGTCCAGAATTAATATGATGGTTCAGAAGCGTTCTTTTACTCACAATGAACAGCCAGACTTTTACAAAGCACTAGATCGTTTTGGGGTGAAGGAGCCAAAATGGAGCATTAGACAGATTAAAACCTTTCTATGGAGACCACCGGACATTCATAATTTGAAGATGAATATCACGATAGGGAAATCTAGTGATCCAGTGGGAAATCCTCGTCGTTGGGTTGCTGGAATAGTGAGAAATTTTAGGGGAAAAGTCGTTGTGGCTTTCCGTTCCTGGCTGCAAGCTGAGAACTATGTTCTAGCATACATACAGGCTTGTATTGTAGGGCTGAAGATAGCTGATGATAAGTTTCTGAAGATTTCATATATGGAGATTGATGACCTACGAATAGCTGATATTTTGTGGGGGGTTGCTGCAGCTCCATGGAAGGCGGCACATATCATCAGGGAGATAAAAAGTAAGATCTCTGGGGATAACATTAACGGCACCTTGGTTCATAAGATCATTAACTCGATTCCGAGGGAACTAGGGTTATGGGGGCAACACCTGGATGATGTGTTTGTATGCTCGGCTCAAGAGACTCTTCCTCGTAAGATCAGAGGCATGTTGATGATGGAAAGACGGAATACACCATACATTCAGCTGGAGAAGACGATATAAGATGTTTTTCGTTTGGTGTTTTTTTACGTTTGGTGGATTTCCTTTTTTTTACACGGGGTGAGTTGTTGGTTTCGTGGTTTGTTCAAGGGTGATACCTGCGATATTATAAGCAGGAGCTGTATATTTTGGTTGATTGTGCCTACACGGGGAGAGTAGGATGAATAAAAGCATCTCCCGGCTTAATTTAAAAAAAAAAAAAAAAAAAAAAAGGAAAAGAACTTATATAATGGATCAGGAGTGTCTTTGTATGCAAATGTTAGGAATGATGAATAAACAACCTGTTGGGTCCCCCAAAAGAATGTGTAACGTTGCATCATAGACAAGTAATTTACAATCAAATTATGAGGTTGCAAACACAATACTAGTCAATTTTACTCATTATTGTTTTTGTATGTGATGAGGAGCCCCCTGATAGGGCTTATTTGTTGCAACCAATAAAGTAAACACTATGGATTACAATGGAGAGTGGTTGGTTCTGATGCATCATGCTCTTGTTAAGGATCGTCAACAAAGCTAATATGTTTGCCTATATGTTTTAAGATGACTTTTCTCTAATATTTATCTTAAAAAAGTAATAATTTCTACTTATGTTTAACATCTTTTCTTCAACCTTTACATGCATGAATACATTTAATTTTAAAAAAGTGACTTTTTCAAACTATCATATTTTATCAGGAATGAAAGAATAATCCACACACACTCTCTCTCTCTCCTCATGATTTATATCTATATCATATGCCCCACTCTCTCTAAATTCAATCACATATTTGTTAATGTGTGATCTACCCATGTTTCTCCATCCATTCTCTACTCTAAATCTTTCCACTCATCATGCATTACTGCTCATCCTCACATGTGAAGGGAGTCTAGATTGGCTCACTCTCCCTCAAGAATCTCTCTCTGCACACCCTCTCCCTGATCACTCATCCATCACCTCTCATTCTTCTCCATCATCATCTCAATGACCAAGACTTTCTCACTACTTGCTTGACCTAGGGTTTCTCAAGGCCTCCTTATTTCTTACCCAATTTCCATGGCCTTTGTCTTTACCCACTGAATTCCCACCGCCAGAGAGGTAAGAAATGTATGCTCTCCCTCGAGTTGTATCCTTATTCCCTCCTCAAATCGTTCTTGACAAGTATGATGCCATCCTTAGAACAAAAAAGGGGTGCCACCCACATGAGAAAATGCCCCAAAGGGAAATGCTAAAAATCTGACTCAACGCTCCACCTTAACTCCACCGAGATCAGCTATGTGTCGTCTAACATCGTCTCAAAAATATTATTGTACTCTCTAACACAACCTTCAATCCCACTATCCCTTCAAGGGCCAACACTAACACCTGTTGTGAATGGATCTCCCTTCCCTCAGCTCTCTGCCCCAAGGAGCTATCTAGATCAAGATGGAGTTTACTCCCATAAGCTAACCATACTTGAGAACTTTCTATATGTAGTTCTTTTTCCTCCAGCCTATCAAGCATACATCGATCTTCCCTCTTGGTGGCACGATATGGTCCCCCTCAAAGCCCTTTCGTGGACAGACCCCTTCTTCAGTAATATCACATGTAACATCTACATTGAGCTCGATAGGATTGGGGTTCTTAGTCTACTCTAAACGTTGGTCTAATCTCATGGGATCTTTTGACATTAAAGATGAGTTCCTCCTCACTTTTACCTGGTTTATGCCTTCCAAATAAAACCTTTTGGTTCATGGCCGTGATAGTGCCATCCACTAGCAACCATATTGCCCATATTACCATAACCCGTCAACCCCATCAACCTATATTTGGTCCAAACCACCAATACATTTGATGTTGACAACTCAAGAGTCATTCACTTTGTGGACAACGAAGACAATTTCCACATCCTCGGTAAGTCACTACTAACCACTTGACTACAATAACATTCCTTTCATTTGCTTCAAAACCCTCCATCGAGAGCCCCCTCCTTGGTTCCCAATTAACGATTTTTCTAGTTACCTTTCTCATCTAACCTAAACTCCTCATCACTCCCAAATTTGGGATTTCTCAACATCCTAGACTCAATCCATACCCCTACTATTGCAACATCACCTCTGATAATCTTCAAAGAGGTTTTGGAGGTTGTCCAACATGCCACTCACCACCCTCTCCAAACAGATCTCAACCTTCCCACAATTCACCGTCATGCTATGTGCATTTGTCTTCTATAGATAGACGTTAAATCTATAGGTGGAAGCTACCTTTCATCATATGAATACTATGGTTTTTATGACAAGGATTACCTTTGCTATTTTGGTTAGAGATACAATCTACCGCCACCGGATAGCTTTCAAGGTTCCCCGACCCAAAATCACCTTTGACATGAGCCACTTTTTTGCCGCCACCTGTGAAGATCAGTTCAAACTATTCCGACATTCCTAAAGACAAAGCTCCGACCAAGCTGTCTCTCCAATGGTTAGTAAATGGTGGTCCTTGCCGAGTTACCAGCCAAACATGTTGTTAATCGATGCTACTATCTTCTCGATCTTGTCTATCTAGGGCTTGTATTAAGGACTGCCCTCTCCGTACAAAGTTTTCTTTCCCAGTATTCAGCTAACTTTTCTTGCCACTTGCAAGACGGTTTGCTAAGACTATTTAAAACCATTCGGGGTACTTCGCGGAATAGTGATGTACCCTTCCTATCCTTATAAAAAGTTTTAGGACAAAAAACCAAAATAGCACACTTTAATAAAAATATGTACTGAAATAGCACCAAAGTCATCTTAATTCCCGAAATAGCCAACTTTCTAGGAAAAGCGACAACACTTTTGGCGTTTTACTGTTTCGGGGACCAAAATCGCAGAAAAAATGGCGTTTTTACCTAAATATGCCAAAAAATAGACATTTTTTTAATGCTTTTACATGAAAAACATCAAGTTTTTGGTACTTTCAGCTGAAAACGCCATATTTTTGGCATTTTTGGCCCCAAATACAGTAAAACGTCAAAAGTGTTAACGCTTTCACTAAAAAGTGGGTTATTTCGGGAATTAAGATGACTTTGATGCTATTTTAGTACATATTTTTATTAAAGTGTGCTATTTTGGTTTTTTTACCCACAGTTTTATCCCCAATTTGCGGAAGGGTGATGTACCCCTTCTTATCCTTCAGAATGAAATCATTTTATAAAAAGAACAACGTTCATCCCCACATTTCATGCGCGGGATATGACCATTTTATAAAAAGAACAACTATCATCCCCACATTTCATGCGCGGGATATGACCGCTTCGAGGGGTCATTTCAATCATCATATTGACCGGAAAAGACTCACGGCTGGCAGTCAGCCGTTAATGACTGGATGAGGCAAGCCAAACATCCTACTAGCTATTTGGGCAATGCCACCGGCTGCTGGCGGGGCCATGGCATCAGGATGCAATCATGAACGGTGTAAATGCTGCACTTGGTGTTAGGATGGCATGAACCGTGCTAGTCGTGACAAACTAGTGGTAAGTTCTACAGGTTTGGTTGGGTGTACTTTGGATAAAAAATTGTGAATTTAATGTGTTTTTTCTTTTTCTTGTTTACGTGCTACATAAACATGCCCCTCTCATTATACGTTGCTAGACACACGACGGTCTCGTTTCGTTGCACATTCGTAGCTCGTCACGACGACGAAGACCGGGTCTAACGAGAGACTCGATTCTGACTCCACCACTCGGACACAATTGCAACTTGCGAAGCTTGGACGAGACTCCGACTGTGCCACCGGGACGTGATAAAAAAAAACAGTGAGGTGTGTATATGTCGATTTAATGGGACACGTTGGGACGGTATATCCGGGACAGCAGATCTGAACATGGCCGTACAAGTATTGTTTTGATTTACTCACCTCACAATTGGCAAGCCATATACCGACACCTTCAATATGAGTACGAGTTGCACTTTCCAATTAGTTCGGCTGGTCAAGCCTGCTGTTTGTGAAACACAGAATGCAGAATCGAATCTCAGTGCATCCCGTTGAGGTACTACAGAAATGGATTAAAAGTCTTTGGTGATAGCTATTGACTGTTTGCTTGCTTCTAATACTTTGGACAAGGGTAAAGTTACCCACTATAAAAAAAGATGAGTATGTTTTTTTTTTTCTTTCTCGGGAGAATGATTTCGTCCCCATAACACTCCTAATCAGTCGAACCAGTATTTTCTGTAGAGCCAATATGTAATTCAATAAACAAATCACAAGCGCTCCACTAAACTGGCTCCTCTCATACGGCAGTTCCTTTCTCATCTTCTCCGACCCGCCTTCTCTTCCTCCTCCTTGCTCCTCTCCGTTCAGAGGTACTTTTCTTCATCTGCCGCCTTGTCACTTTTTCATTCAATGACAAGGCGGCATGCCCTTCATTTGCTCCAGTTCAAAGCGAAACATAATCTATCATGCTTTGGGAGAATAATCAGAATCAAAATTAAAGTACTGCTGGTTCTTACCAAGACTAGCATTGAGTGTATCTATCCAATCACCAACCTAATTTTCAAATGGTTAAGTCGGTCACAATCAAAAGACTATAAAACAACATGGATAAAGAACCATCCGAACATAAATACCAAAAAATGGTGTTCATTGTGGAAGACATCAAATATCACTTCAAAGGAGGTCACATGGTCCTGCCAACCATCCTAAGATATTTGAGAATGAGATTACTCCTCCAACCCTAATGGAACCAGTTTAGTCTGATGTCAAGCCAGGGTGAATTGACATCCAAATTAGAAGAGTTCAGTGGAAGGCTCTTTTCTTGTGGAGCCAGAGTCGGTACTTAGTCTCTATCTAGGATTGGGCGACCTGGTCTCAGACCTTGGAGCTCGAGTAGAAATTCCTAATCAACTTGATCGCTACAACAAACTACATGATGATGTTTGATGATATTAACAAATGATATGCATCTCCCGTGGATATCACTAGCTATGATGATATAAAATGGTTGAAGGTTACTACAATTCTACCTCAGTTCTTTCTCAACAGACTTGTGCTGATTGGTTCCTCTTAACTATAACATCATCGACTGACAAGATGATACTCTTAGTTTCTACATGTTATCAAATTTTGATGTCTAGGAATTCATTTGTGTTTTAGAATGAAGTTTGTGTGTTCCTTGAATTCTCAATTCATCATGTAACATGGCGTCGACAGTTTCCAGGGCTTTCGCTACACCATTAGTTATGACACATAATTCTATTGGTTATCAATTACTTGATGATTGGATATCAGTTCACACTGATGCATCTGTTACTGAGACAAATGCATCAAATGCGGTAGTTGCTCGATGCACAAATGGAATTTGGATAGGTGGTTGGTCCCAAAATATTTATACTTCATCTTTCCTTGACGCTGAAGTCGTAGCAGTACAACTTGCTTTGAAACAATTATCTTCACTTATATAGACAAAGATTCTTATTCGTCAGATAGTTAGGATGTTGTATCAATTATCAAAGCTAATGATTTCTGATTTCCAAAGTTATATATTTGGATGTGCCTCATTAAGTTTTATATTGATAAAGTCTGGCAAGTACGATTTCAGAAGGGCACAAGACAATATAATCAACAAGCAGATGCTTTAGCTAAGCTACATAGAACTACCTTGTCAAATTTTAATGTGTATAATACTCCACATGTGGGATTCAATTAAAAGCATATGCTTTTCAGACATTATATGTATTGTTTTGACATGAGACTATGCATGACTTCATAATGAAACATTTGTTTCCCCCCAAAAAAAGAAATTATGGTGATTTCAGAGACTTGATGGGAGGAGAGGCGAAGTGGATGAACCATCATAGTGCATTAATAAGGGAGGCGTCGAGAGATGGTGAATGTGTTACCAACACATGACAACACTACAATGCCATGCATGCATACAAATAGTAACAAAGCATAAAGACACGACACTACTACATATGTATAATGAGTAAAATATGGAGACTAGTTAACTCTTATGCTACAACAATGCAATAAATAATGATATAGGCATCGTGAATGCTCATATACTACACCATAGTTCCTCATCAAATTCACATAAGCCCATCTTGGTGGAAAGTACCCTAAAACCCATTGTTCTCCTTCATAGACAAGATGACCCATACAAACTTCATGGAAGACATTTCAAACTAGAGAACAACCAAAGCCATAATTGATGTTCCACTAGAATCAACAAAGTTCACAAAGGTTATATTGAACCATAGTATGGTCATCACCTTCCCAAAATGTCCAACGAAAGTAGTTACTAGAACCTTTGATGTCACAAAGATACTTGGCACTTAATATTGAGTATGTCTTTCACAAAGCCAAATTCTTGTCCCAACTCAAACTATTGTATATATTTCTTGAACACACCTTGGTAAATCATCTGTGTAGACTCACGATCACTGTCCCTCGTGAAGATAATTTTTTCATTGGAATATGACTAAAGGAAGCTCTGATAAGGGGGAAAATAGTGCATATGGTGGTGGGAAATGTTGGATCTCTATCTCAGAGCTCCAATTTCATTGATAGGATGTTGAAATTTCAAACTCATCACTATTGATCTTGGATAAAAGATCCACTTAATATATCCAAACACTTCAACTAGTCTGTTATACCAAGTCTTATTTACACATAGTAGTTACTCTGTAGTCCAACTTGGCAATGAGTAGAAAAATATATTTATATTGTCTGTATCATAGTCAAATAGCCCAAAAAGCGGGTGGAAAAGTCAGCCCCACTTTCAGTACAAGAAGGCGGATATTGCCAATAGGAAAATTGGGGTAGCTCCCCATGCCAAGGAAGGCATTTCCAGGGCGAACCTCAAAATCCTTTTTAATATTGTTCATGATCATCCCTCAATTTTAGTTTCCCCTAAAGGATTGTGCGATATTCAACATTAGGGCACAAAACATGCCATGGATGATTTCTATGATTACCCACCCCTTCACAGAGGACAACAGTAATAGGGACATGTGCGTCTTTGAGAGACTCTTAGGAAAATTTTTCTAAAAGACCAGCTTTTAAAAATGTAATGACATTCGATATAGGACCTAGAACCCAAAACCACAACAAAAACCATGGGCAAACACCACAACACAAGAAGACACCACTAGTTCTAGGGAACAATCAAAACATGGCTGAGGACAGTTTACCAAACAAATCTATGAACTTGGATATCGATAAGATAAATGATGGGATATGTAATGCCCTAGATGCTAAGACAGATGTGTCAAAAATCTATAGCAACATGGAGGATATACAATAAAAAATGCATTTGATACTATAGAGGAGACGATGGTAAAAGATACATTTGAAGAAACATGTAATCATATCAAATACTCTAATGAAAAATTAATTGATAGTATTACAGTTGCAGACCCACCAAAAATTTCCTTTCCTGCGAAGATTGCAATCTATCAGGGATTTCACAGGAAAAACTGGTTTCCATTTGAAATATGATCTAAGTGCTAACATATCACTTTACAAAATTGAGAATGAATTGGTATGGTCTAATAAAAGACCATCCACTATACCAATAACCATTTCTTATATTGTGCTTATGAGTGAGACATATCATATTTTCCTTCTCTTAATTACTACTTGCAAAATCTTTCTTTATGATTATTATAACATGGAATGTTTGTGAATAGGTTTCATGAAAGAGAAAAAGGTCAACTAGACATAATATTAGTACCTACATACCAAAACTTATCACTATGCAAGAAATAGATGCTACACATGATCAATAACAAATAAAAGTACTAGGGGGTAGCATTATTAACGATGAGATATAAAAGCCAACAATTAGACTTAGTGGAGGCATTATGGTGGGATGGAATAACACACACATTATGTGTCATAATATATCATAGGTGAATTCTTCATTACAACTAATTTCTCTATTACTAGCAACCATTGTTGTTGATAGGAGACAATACTATTTTCACCATATTTAACTACTATCGAGCACACAATTCTAGATCACCAACACAAAATGAAAAAGTGAAATGGTTCCATTGACACATATGCATTCACTACTATATAAGGTGATCCAGGTCACACTAAAAACTCCTTCTTTAGTGAGATGTTAAACCTGACTAAAAACAACAAAAATGACAATGATAGATAGCAGGAGATATGAACTACACCAGATTTAGATATGAAATATCACACACCAAGGACACAATTTCAAAGAACCAACACAACATCAACAAGTTTAATGATTTCTTTGACATCTATGAATTGACTGACTTTAGACCTATTAACAATAAATAGTATTGGATTAGGGGTTCTTCTTAGGTTTCTTGTGGATAGGTTCCTTTGCAAAAATCTTTGGGGAAGAATGCTACACCATGAACAAAGCACTAGTGGATGCACACATTGTGTCATACCACATTCCAATTTCTTTGAACACTAAACAAAGTCCCTGGGCACGATATGTACCAACTATAACAGTTGCAAGGATATAGTTACAACAAATTGGAGTAGATATACAAATTTAAAAGTGGGTAGAAGGTCCAAACAAAAAGAGCGGGAAGGCACTTTTGGCAATGCCCAAAAAAATTTAGACAACTTTAAGATACTCTAGTTCTAGAAGATACTCTCCCTAGGAACAAACTAGAGATAGAAAATATTATGAAACAAATCCAAAAAATCATCTTGGATTAGGAAATAAATTGAAAACAAAGCTCAAGCAATAATAGTTGAAAGAAGATTTCATCAAAACAAATACTTACACAAGGTTTGTTATAGGCATAAGAGACATAGTTTAATTCAAAACCTTGATTTTGAAGGGGATCAAACAATATCGAAATAGAGATTATCCAACACATCATGAATGACTTTATAATCACTACGACTAGAAGAGCAGACACTAGTACAGGAATGGTCTGTAGCGTCAGTTTTTTTAAGCATGTAGTGTCACTTTTTAACCGACTCCTAAGTGGGCGCCTATAGAATTTTACCTATAGGGTCGGGTTTTTAACCAAAGAAAACCGACCCAATAGGTTGTAAAAAATGAGGAAGAAACTGTGGCCAAGGTTGTAAGGTCGGTTATCAAAATCAATTTGTAGACCTATAGCATCGGTTTTCTTAAAAAACCGACCTTAGAGTGAACCTCTAAGATCGATTTTTTAAGAAAACCGATGCTACAAGTCTACAGATGAGCTTTACAATCTGTAGACCTATAGCATCGGGTTTCTTAAAAAAACTGATGCTACAGGTCTACAAATTGTAATCACACACGGCCGTGCTATGCGGCACAGTCGTGCTGCCATATCCCAACATGGCCGTGCTACACAGCACGACCGTGCTACCAGAAGATAACATGGCTATGCTACACAACACGACCGTGCTACCAGAAGCCAACACGACTGTGCTACATGGCACGACCGTGCTACATGGCAGAAATAGAAACATAATAGAAGAACAAGAAGAACCATGATATGGGAGAGGGGAGAATTGATGCTCAACCGTCACCATTCTAAACCACACATTAATAACAAAAATGATTCACATATTGTAACATACCCGAATCCTGAATCACGACTCAACTCTTAATTTGCTTAGGCCCCTTTTCAAGTATGTTAGATAATTCACTTATTCCCTAAAGTAGGACTTATTATTAATAGTTAGTGGTCAAGTAATGTAATGTGAACGAATATCTTTTAATTATAAAATAAAATAAGGAATTAAGTTCATCACATGGTTAATTATATAACTTTCCTAGTATAAATAAAAGGTTTAACTTTCTAGAATCTTCCTATGAGTAAAAGATGAGAGAAATCATATTAATATGTAATATTGTATCATATATGACTAGTTGAATGAGTAAATGCATTAAATGGGTGTTCAATATACAAATAATTAAATATAAATTAAACATTTTCAACTAGTCAAGTTAATGCTAAATTCGAATTTCTCACATCCTAATTAGCTTATATGTCTATTTTGAGTCTAATTTGGTACCAAATTCATCCCTAACAGCAATTTAGATGATACGATGTTAGTTTAAGTGGCATTCATGTGATTTACTTTAATGCCACACCCTTTCCCAAAGTTTTCGATTACGTACTCTATCATGCAGACTTAGTGATTTGTAGTGCTATTTCTTCCTCGTATCTAACATTTCGTATCCATTTTGACTTGATCTCATGGAGAGCTAGTAATCTCCTTTGTTTACGCACCTAACTCCGTGAAATCGTCCGCAACTCCTGCTCACAGGGACGCTCTAGCGATAGTCTTCTTCGGCCATTTTCTCTCCTCGCTCTTATTCACTTCACACCAATGCTTCTCCTCTTCCACCTACCTCTCTTCTTCCTCCTCCCCCTCTTCTTCTCTTCCTTCATCTTTTCCCCAGTGCACAACCACCATGGAAATCTGGCTGCTTGCCTTCATGCAATCAACCTCCACCTGCAACGACGCCATCAAGCCAAGACTGCACAACCAGCTGATACACCTCCGTCGGCTCCTCTAGACCTCATCCCATGGTCACGTCTGCCTTCTTTTCTCTTCCCCTCTACACGCCCATCTTCTCCTCCCTCTCCTCACGCCTGCAGTGGCCGCCGCACGACAGAAGCTTGCGCCCCATTGTGACCATTGTCGGATGTCGTGACGGTGATGGCTCCTTCACTAACCTCGCCTTCTACCTCCACCCAGTGATCTGCACTTCTGACACCATCAATCATCATGTGATGCGGCTACCGTAGACACCTTTGTCCACCAACCAGCCACGAAGTCACCACCTCCTTCAGACGCAGTGGCACTTAAACGTCCTCCTGCACTATCGACGCTGGCCTCACCTGCGTCAAGGTCTCCTCGACGCCCATCTCATCATCCCCAACTCAGGCCGCCACCAACAAAACCTGCGTTTATGCAGACACCACCACCGATGCTTGAGACACACCAACTGTTATCTCTTCCTCCTCTCCTCCTTTCCTTCCAAACTCAACTACAACCCAACAAGGTTTTCTCTCTCTCTCAGCGTCGTGAATCCAGAGCAGCAAGTAGTTGTGACTGACGTGTGGCCGTTGACGAAAGCACCTGAGGTCACCCACATCGCCTCCCTCTCCACCACATGGGTCGTGCACCTCCATCACAGGGTGTATCTTCTCCATTTCCCTCTGTATCATCTTACTCTTCTTCCTTCCCTATGACCTATAGATTTATTGTTTCCCCCTCTCCTCAGTGCCTGCCGTGGCTTCCAAAAGGTAGTAGCTTGCCCCCAGATGTGACCAATATCAGATCCACTGGTCACGATGCTTCCTCCACCAGCATCTCCTTCTTCCTTCACCCTATGGCCTGCAACTGAGGAAACTATCATCAGACATTATTGATGTGATGCAGGTTGCTCCAATCCTTTATGACACAACCAGACTCCAACCTCATCAAGACCTTCTCTGACCTCAGCCTACTCCCCAGTAATGTGATGGCCACCTACTTCCATCCTAACAGGGATTATGTAGCCTCGTCAATCCTCAAAATACCTATATGTTTCACCTAAAGTCAGAGTTTGTGACAACCTCTGTATGCATGTATATGTTCAAGTCACAACGGAGGAGTCTTTGCTAGATTATCTTGGAAGGTCAACACATGGTTCAATCTGGGTCATGCCTCCATGAAACTAGGAACCTGATCACTAAAGACTAGTTCTGATCAGCCACCTATAGGTTATTACTCGCTTATCTCTACAATCTTTGTTCCTGATTTTTCATATTAACAAATAAGTAAGTAATATTAATAATATATTACAATCTACTTTAATATGGTGAACAACATTGGTAATGATCCTCGTGTTTACTAGTAAGAGAACTTGATTATTTCACACCTTCCTGATAATAGTTACACATGTTCATACATGTTCATTGTATTAAAATGAGTAAACACGAGATCTATAACTTCCTGTAGGATATCAATAATATAATGAACAATACCCTAGATCGGTATCTAGGGTGTCACACTTAATTATTTAATAATCCAAGTAACTCGATTAAATTCTATGGTAGTCATCATATTAGTTATATATATTAGAGTACTAGTCTACTAAATAATATATCTCTTTGATGTACAATTTAGGGAAAACATATATCACATGTATAAGAGAAGGTCAAATCATATTTTACTTTTGATGTAATGATGATCTAACATAGTCGATACATCACTAAACACAGCTCAGCTTTGGTCTAATATCAGCCCGACCTCTAGGGTCAGTTATCTCAAAAAACTGACGCTACAAAGACTAAGTGGTGCCCGAATTTTTTGAGACCATCTCTAAGGTCGGTTATTTAAAAAAACTGACCCTAGATGTCAGGGTCTATAGAGTCGGTTATTTGAAAAAACCGACCCTACAGACTAAGTGGTGCCCAAAATTTTTGAGACCATCTATATGGTTAGTTATTTGAAAAAACTGACCCTAGAGGTCAGGGTCTATAGGGTCGGTTATTTAAAAAAACCGACGCTAGAGTTCCAAAGCGGTGCCCACAATTTTTTTGTTGACCCTATAGCATTGGTTATTTGGAAAAACTGAACGTATAGATCGAGGCACGAAGCCAAATTCACACGAATTTTTGCCGCGGGAAACCTGTAAGGTAAGTTTTTTTGATAAAGCTGATGTAATAGTCTATTAGGTCGGTTATTTTAGTAAAAATGACGCTATGGGCAGCGATGTTACATGCCAAAAATGTAGTAGTGAGACATTCAAAATACACTACTACAGAACATGCCTTTAGTGTCAGTTAATTAAGACCTTTAGTGTCGGTTTCCAAGCGACACCCAAGTGGGCACCGCTAAAGGTGGACCCCTTCAGCATCGATTCCCTAACCAATGCCAAAACGCTTCCCGCCACTGAAAACACATCAGAAAAGGGACTATAGGCGTCGGTTATTTAAGAAAACTGGCACTATAGAGTGATTATAGACGTCGGTTATTAAAAGAACTGACACCATTACCCTTCCCGCCATCAATAAAGCACCAGCAAGGGCACAATCGGCGTCGGTTATTGTATATAACCAACACTATATCTTGATAAATTTGTCAGTTTTATGCAAATAACTGATGCCATATCACTGCCAGTACGGCTGTGCTGGCCAACACGACCGTGGTAATAGGCATTGATTTTTACCGACGCCGGGCTGGGATAAAGACGTCAGTTTTTTGTTAAAAACCGACACCGTATGATTTTGGTGTTGGTTGTTTATAAACAACCGAAGCCTATTTTCTTATTTTTTTCTTATCAGTTTGCAGGCCTGTTGTATGGCTAGTCAACAGGATGTATAACCTGCAGTTTAGTTTTGAACTGCAGGTTTACAACATCCATTGATATCAGCCATACAAATGCCAAAAACCTACAAAGTTATTCACATTCAGACACATGTATTGATTAGATACATGTAGAAACTTATAAAGTTATTTACATACACATTCAGTTCCATTCATTTCATCTTTTCCACATTCAGACACATGTAGAAACATTCATGTATTGATTAGAAAAAGTCGTTCACATTCACATTCACACATATGACAATTCATAAAAAGTCATTCACATTCACACAAAAATAATTATGGGAACAAAGTTATTCTTTATTCATTATCGTCATCATTTTCAATAAAATTATATTTAAAAATTCCCACTCTTTGTATGTATTTTGCCCATTCTTCTCTCAGAGCATCTAATTCCTCTCTCATATAGGGAGTATATACATCTAATAGCTTTCTACCTGTGCTAAAGTCAGTAGTTTTAAAGACCTATAAAGAGAATGATGTATATATATAATTAATAATATATAATAAGATTGATATATTTCATATTATCAAATGAGACTATGTATAATACCTATTGTATCGTATCAATTTTCATTACGGCATGTTTGATGATTAGGTCTATAAATCGCATCAAATAGTAGGCACATGCCCAACCATTGTCTTGTGTAGCACACTATAAATTGAAATATACAAAATATTCAAAAATACAAATAAGCACAGTTCACATAAATAATATATACACTGGAGTCAGGAAATTACTTTCACATTCTCCCAAATTAGTGACAGATTCTGTTTCCTGAGGACCTTTCCTCCAGCTTTTTATGTAAAGCCCTACATATGTTAATGTAACTGTAACATCCCTGACCTGGGTTATGAGTCAACCCTAGGTTTTTTGCCTAAATATGTAATTAAATCTTTGCGATTAACTCTGAGCATGTAATTAAGTTTCTCTGAAACATATATTTCAGTATTTGCTCCTTTTCATTTAAAGTTGTAGCATTGTTTTGATATACAGGGACCTATGTGCAATTTACCCAGTTAAAAGGGTTAGATTGCAATTTGCACATGATGAGATGTTCCTCTGATGTTGAGACATCATGAGAAATCTTTTTAGCAAAGTTCGAGGGATTTCCCAAGCTAAGGCACCAAGGTGCAGCTGTGGAAGCAATCCCAGTGCTTGAAACCCTAGTTTGGGGTAAAATGCAATTTACCCAAATTAAGGGATACAAATTGTAAAATATGTCATCTAATGTATCTTTTAGACTCTTGCCATCATTTAGAGAAGAAATGATGAGGAAGTCACCTCAATTAAATTATCAAGTTATGAGATATACCTTGTGAGTGAATAATCAGGGTATATGTGCAATGTTTCTCTATGTATGTACCTCATTATTAGCTTGCTCCCCTTTACCTTCTTTTCCTAAGACCTTAAGAGAAGGTTTGTCCTTAGAATAAATAGGAAGGGACGATCAAGTAAAGAAGGAGGGACCTAGTTGGAATTATGGACAACTTATGTACTAATATTGAAAATCCTACCCCATGTATATAAGCTCTCCTTCCCTTAGTTGCAAGGGAACTCACCCTTCGTTCCCTTACTGTTTCATTTCACCAAACACGACCAAGGACTGCCTTGGAGCTAAGGAGGACGACCAAGGGGTGCAAGGTAGGTTTAAACCCCTCTTCTTGCCTAATTCCATGGTTAAAACTCGAATTCAAGGTCATCTTCATGGCTAACTCTTGAAACCCTACCTTTCTAGCCGTCTCTTTTCATCCTTCCTTGGAGTTTTCACCTTGGCCAACCTGTAAGAACTCAAGGACGCCATTAAAGCTTGGGGCTTGAAAGCTTGGAGCTCAAGAAGCAAGCTTTAGGCGGGTTTTATAACTCTAAACCCATGCTTTACTATATGCATCCTTTATATGCGGTTAGATGATAGTCCTTCATGTTCCTTACTGTTCTTTGCTATTTTACAAGCAAACCCATGGGATATTCGTACTGTTCTTGAGCTAGGAGATGAAGGCGTGATTTCCAAGAAAAACCCACCGCTTTTCTTTTCCTTAAACGGTCCTAACAGTTTGCTCTCTCGGACTCAAGACCGCGAGGTGAGCAAACGGTCTTGAGACCGCGACAGGGCAAACGGTCTCAAGACCGTTTGGCCCCGTTGACTGAGCGTGGAACGTATAAGAAATCTGTTCCTAATTATATAGGCTAATTACCCTCAAAATTTGGGAGACTAACTCCACAGGAATCGGGAGATATGACCTTTTTAAGTCACAACTTTAAATGAATTAATTGCTGATTTTCAAACGGTCTGAAATTTCCTTTTTGGGCAAACGGTCTCAAGACCGTGTAAGGTCGTTGACTAAGCTTTGACCGTATGATATTACTGTTCAAAATTATGTTAATGAACAACTCACCAAGTTTGATGGTCTAATTCCAAACGGGCTAAGAGTTGAAGGGTGATTACTAGGGATAACCCTAGGTGAAATCAGTACTGAAATTATGGTGACCTAATTAGGGTTTTTAGGGTTGATTGACCTAAACGGTCTCAAGACTGTTTGGGGGTCACCAAACGGTCTCAAGACCGCGAGGGCAATCAACCAAGACCATTTGGAGGTCTGGGGTCAAGATTTGTTGACCAATTGAAGGTACTTTTACACCAATTTACATTGCAATTAAATATTGATATAATCATCAACTCAATTTGTTCAACCTTGATGAATTTCCACTAGAATCCAAAACTTGGATGGGCAAACGGTCTCAAGACCGAGAGAACAATCACCCAAGACCGTTTGAAGGTCTAGGGTTGAGTAATTTGACCAATTGAGGACCCAATTGCAAATAAGTTATCAATTTAATCAAAATTCTGTTTTGTGGTTCAATCATGGTTCAACCCCTATCAAATCACCTTAGACTTTGATGAAATCTTGGGAAAACGGTCTCAAGACCATGTGGGGTCCACCCACATGACCTCAAGACCGTTTGGGCCAAGTTTGGGCCCAATTGGAGCTCAATTGAAGAGTTCAACCTTGTGTTGATGCACATTGTTGAGTGTTGATGGGTGAACATTGATAGACCCTAATTGAATCGATTTCAATCCTACTTGGTCAAAAATTGAGGGTCAATTGGTTGACCAATTGGTCAAGCATAATCTTGATTAACCTAATCCATAGGTGGTCAACATAGATTGGACCTTTTGAAGGCTTCAACATCGTTTGACATTATTGGTTGCACCTTTGAGCCTTGTTGAAGGGGCTCGCGGTCTCAAGACCGTGAGGGGGCTCGCGGTCTCAAGACCGTGAGAGGGCTTGCGGTCTCAAGACCGTGAGGGGGCTCGCGGTCTCAAGACCGAGAGGAGGCTCGTGGTCTCAAGACCGCGAAGGGCCTCGCGGTCCTGAGGTCAAACTAGCTAAACGGTCAACACCTCTTCGCGGACTCAACATCAAATTGATCTTCGCGGTCTCAACATTAACTTGAACCAATGGAAGGCTTCGCGGTCTTGAAGCCTAAGGGGGCTCATGGTCTTGGAGTTAGCAGGAGGCTCGCGGTCTTGGAAAGTCAAAGTGGGCAAACGGTCAACACTTTCAAGTGGTCTCAATTCAATTGATGATTAATGATTGAAATCAATCAATGTGATTCAAGGTTGACTTCATTAAAAAAAATGATGATATAAATGGTTCAATGTTGCCCTAATCAAACCCTAATGACAACCTAGGATTTTAAGGGGTTATTTGACTAAGGTTTTGACCATAATGATGATCAATGGGGTGAATTACCAATATACCCCTGAAAGGTCAATTGAGTTATACCTTGCTCAATTCAAACCCTAATTACATGAGAATGATGTTTTTAGTCATAATGACTCTATCTAACCTGATCTAGTCTAATGTTATCATCAAACATTAGTATGATGAAAGAGAAAGTACTTCTAGAGAGAGAAAGTACCCTAGAGAGAGAAAGTAACTCTAATCACATAATGGTGATGTTTTTGGCTATGTTAGCCTATGATGACTCAATCCAACCTGTTTTAGAGTGATGTTGACATCACCTAACATTATGATGAGAGAGAAAGTACTTCTAGAGAGAGAAAGTACTTATAGAGAGAGAAAGTACCCTTTTTAAGTGGAGACTCAAGTAAAGCATCTCCAATGCACATAAGTGAGCATAATTAGGGTATGGTCCACCTGGGTGAGGTCATAGAAACCCTAATGATGATAAATGATGAACTTTTAACTAATCCAAGAGCATCAATAAAGATGTTACTCATACATGATGATGTTATGAGTTTAATTCACCTGGATGTGAATAGTAAACCCTAATTCAAGGGTGATGACATGTAATGTGAATAGTAAACCCTAATTCAAGGGAAATGGCATGCTTTTGAGCATTAAACTCTATTTGATTTGAATTAAAGATTTAACTCTTATGACAAGAGTAGGAAGTACATTCCTTATTGTTGCATTACCTTTATTAGATGTATTAACCATGCAGGTTCTGATATGAAGGTAATCATATCCAGGTATGGATGTTGATGTTATATTCATTAAAGGCATGTTGTTAGCCTTATGAATAAGTAAAGTAATCTGATGCCTTGCCAGTGGCATCCTATGCTGATAATGGGCTATGAGAGTCATGAATACCATCAAGGTCATGCCTTAGAGATGACTTGTGATGAGGATAATGAGAAATAATGATTGATATGAGCTAGGCCTGTTACATTTAGTATTCTTCTTTTATAGCTGCTATGCTACTGTTATTGTTTGAAGAACAATGTATGCTGTTAAAGAATACTGAATGTACCTAACTAATCAAGTATAATGTAGAGCCCTGATCATAGATCCATCATTGTCAGAAATTAAGTGATGGTGAAACAGGTTTTCCTTAGGGAACTCCTGGAGCACATACTTTTGAGTATGTGGGGTACATGGATGTGTAGAACCTTACATCCTAGTGTAGGAAAGTGATGTAGATGTGGAATCCATCCATCCTTCACTATAGTTCCATACCGTATCAGTGTTAGGTAAACATGAAACCTCCTGATGACGAAGAGAGCACAGATATCCGTATCAGTGGTAGGTAAATATGAAACCTCCTGATGACGAAGAGAGTACAGAACGCCACTGTGACTCTAGAATAGAGAAGGACCAGTTTACCCTGGTGAGCTATAGTAGTAGAGACACGAGATGTCCTATAAGTGATCCTCTTACTGACTGAGGAAGGTGAAGGTCATGAGAATCCGACTCTCTTAATGACCTATGTATGATACTGATGCGGCTTCTCAGCGATCAGTTGGAGTATGAGTGGTAAGCCTCATCTCCACGGGGCATAATGTTGTTTGTAAAACATAATCAACCATGTAGTATAACTTGTTAGAGATGACTCCAAGTTAGTTGATTGATGTTACATTGCAATAATGTTGATATTCTCCATATCTCCTAAATTGTAGAGATCTTGTTATACCTGCAACTGTTATAGAATGCTTTGAAGGCTTTACTGTTTAAAATAATCTTTGATGTTATAATAAAGCTTCTGGCGAAGAGTTATAACTCTCGCTGGGACAATTATGTATAATTGTCTCACCCCGTAGGCTTCAACTTTTTAGGTGGATGTCGGAGACAAAGGAACCAATCTACAGGTGACCAGTCTCAGCAGCAGCAGCACCAGGGGCAGCAGTAATCTCAGGTGGAGATTTGTCCTGCCATGTGGTGTAGTTAGAGTCAGTCCTATGTGTCCTCTGTACTCTGAGGTCTTGGAGTCTTTTGTTTAGTGATCTTGAGATTTTATATCTTGATGTATATAATTACTCAAGAAGTAATTATCCTGAGATGTAAACAGTTTATCTATCTTTATGAAAGAAGCTTTTATGGATTCAAGCTCTTGTCATGAAAAGTTTTAATTTCCCGTGATTTTGTCTTCCGCTGATTACCGATTCGCTTCCGCTAAGTT
This sequence comes from Alisma plantago-aquatica, assembly GCA_963693085.1. Lineage (NCBI taxonomy): Eukaryota > Viridiplantae > Streptophyta > Magnoliopsida > Alismatales > Alismataceae > Alisma > Alisma plantago-aquatica. The sequence continues at coordinate 751,344,461 of OY856411.1, read as the reverse complement.
TTAATCGTGTTTATGTCATGGTTTGGAGATCAGAGCCAACAGTAACATATTAAATTACATAATTAAATAGTAATGTAGTAACAAATGATAACAGATATAAAAACATGAAATTTCTCACGAGAATTGTATGTCCATATAATGTATTCAACTCATTCCTTGTAGGATCTAGATAATAGATAGTGAACGTCTTGAGGACAATAACTAGTAACTCCTAATGTTTACCACTACAGGTAATAAAGTACAAAATTAATAACTCAAAATCTACAATAAAAATGTAATTTTCTTATGTCCAAATTATAAGCAAAGTAAACTTACTCGACATTGAATGGATATCACTGTCTTATTATTTTTACCAAAATATTAAAAAGCATCACAACAGTATGAAGTAACTAAAGAAGGGTCTGCATCTACAAGACTAATCAAAGATGGAACCAAAAATCCCACATGGAAAAACCCAAAATTTGTACATGTCGTGTGTAAGTGGCTGCAAAACATGTATTACATATGCATTAATATATAAAAAACCAGATCACCATATATAAAACAAGGTATATGGATGTATAAACAAGATCTCACCATATCCACATCTCTATCATAGATGTGTTCAGCCAATCATAACGAAACAACTCCAAAACATCTTATATAAATATCTTGTTTTCGTATGATTGACCTGCATTAATACCTATGCATTAATACATATGCAAAACTCACACATAATATTCTACACAAACATAATTAAAAATAATAATAACTCACACATAGTTCCTTCCATATATGGTCTTTCTTCCCCTTCGGAACTTTATGCTAGGATTCTAGGTTAGGACTGCAATGGCTGCGAGTAAAACTCCAAGATATGAAACAAATGAGTTGCGGTTCACTCCATATGGATTTCCTGTATGATCGAAATCCACAACCAATTTGGGTCCATTGCCCCTTTCCTGTAGTAACTTGTTCATCATTGTAATGCCCCTCACTTTCTCAATTTTCTTTTGTTGCTCATCAGGTGCTGTAATTTCTTTAGGGGGTACATCACCAACCTAAAATTTGATAAAAAAACACGCTTACATGATATAATTATAAATGAACATATAGATAGAAACCTTATGGATATATTCTTAAAACTTGCATTGTCAGGCGGCACAGGAACGTCCTCACCCTCACGGTGATCATCATCACAGTCTTTTGGGAATGCTCAACCATCTAAAAGTTCACATTCAAATTATAAATTTCACATTGTAAAGTTCACATTGTAAAGTACACATTCACATTATAAAGTAATTCACATTGTAAAGTTCACATTCAAATTGTAAAGTTCACATTCACATTGTAAAGTGCACATTCACATTGTAAAGTAATTCACATTATAAAGTCCACATTCACATTGTAAAGTTCACATTCAGAAAAATAAAACATATAAAAATATAAACATGCATGCCTCTAATATTGTGATCTTTTGTCAATTAACAATACTTCATTGTGATCCTCGCGAACATACAAGTCATTGTGATGCCCATCTATAATGTTTGGTGGTGTTGGAAACCCAACTGAGAATGGACTGGATTCATCATACTTATCATAGTACTCTTCTTCATCTATAGGGTCTTCAATGAACTGTCTTTTGCCATGAAGAACAACTGACCATTTATCATTTGCAGGATCATCGATATAAAATACTTGTTTCGCCTATGATGCCAATATGAATGGTTCACCCTTCTCGCCAATCTTTTCAAAGTTCACTAACGTGAAACCCAATTCATCCACTATAACTCCTTTGTTGTTGTCAACCCAATTACATTTAAAGAGCGGAATTCTAAAATCTACATAGTCAAACTCCCATATGTCTTCAATGACACTCTAATATGACATTTTAGCTTCACGTGGACTCTTATCCTTTGCACTAGCAAAAAACAATGAAGACGCTTGAAGGGTGACCCCACTGTTTTAGATGACACTCTTATCATCTTGATGCTTTGTGTAATACGAGAATCTATTTATGTCAAACCCTTCATAAGACATAACATTCAATTTTGGTTTAAAGGTGAGGCATATGATGGTTTTAGTAAGATTATCTGGTGTTTGAGATAGTTGATGTAAGACTTTATCTTCAAACCACTTAATAAATGTCTTATTATGCTCTCTAGCAAGCCACACTGAATTGGGTCAAGGATATTGTCTCTTGATGAAATTGGTATGTTCCTCGATATAAACACTCACTTCGTCGATGTTGTGTAAAATATACAAGTGACCTTGCTCCAATTGCTCACGGCTGATGACTTTCACCCGTGATCCCAAAATTCCTTTGCCAAAATGCTCCTCAATATTCTTGTCATTCACAGGAGTGTCATTACCACTCAGAAAGTCATTGCAAAAATCCATAACCCCTCTCGCCACATAACCCTCAACAATACTCCCTTCAGGCTGATAATGGTTTCGAACATCACCTTTTAAAATGCTCATATATCATTCAAAGGGATACATCCAATGCAAGAAAACTGGTCCCAACATTTTCACTTCCCTAATTAAGTGGACAAAAAGATGTACCATGATATCAAAGAACGAAGGAGGAAAATACATCTCAAGCTGACATAGAGTAACAACCACTTCTCTTTGCAATTTATCGAGAGTATCAGGGTCAATAACTTTGCTGCAAAGACTGTTAAAAAAGAAACAAAGTCTGGTGATTGCAAACCGTACATGCTTCAGTAATATAGATCGAATTGCCACGGTAATATTTGTTGCATTAGAGTGTGACAATCATGAGATTTAAGACCTATCCACTTTAGATCTTTCATTGATACCAATGTACGAATGTTGGATGAGTAACCCTGTGGCACCTTAACATTGACCAAGCATTCACAAAAAGCTTTCTTCTCCTTTCTAGACAACGTGTAACAAACGGGAGGTAAGTATGTTCTCCGATCGCTACTAACTACTTCTATTAATTCTGTCCTTATTCCCATTTCACGTAGGTCCAATCTAGATTTTATCCCATCTTTAGTCTTACCTGATATATTCAATAGAGTACCGATGACACTATCACATACATTTTTCTCAACGTGCATGACATTGATACAATGCCTGACTGTCAAAGAACTCCAATAAGGAAGATCCCAAAATATTGACTTCTTCTTGAATAAAGACTTGTCACTCTGTGTGGTCATCGTACATTGTGATCTCTTACCAAATTCATTGGTGATGTCTTTTACTCTTTCATAAACATCCTCCCCTGATATAGGTTTAGGTGCACTCTGTTCCTCATTCCGTCCATTGAATGCTTTGCGCAACCTACGATACAGATGAAATTTTGGAAGAAACCTTCGATGATCGAGATATACACTCTTTCCGCCATGTTTTAGTCATATTGAATCAATGTTTTCTTCACATATAGGACATGATTTAGATCCTTTGAAACTATATCCTGACAAATTCCCATACTCTGTAAAGTCATTCACAGTGCAAAACAACATAGCGTGCAAACAAAATGACTCTCTTTGTGAAGCATCATAGGTCATCACACCTTCACCCCAGAGCTTCTTCAAGTCATTAATCATAGGTTCAAAATAAACATCAATATCATTTCTAGGTTGTTTAGGGCCCGATATCAACAACGACATCATAACGTACTTATTTTTCACACACAACTAGGGAGGAAGATTATATATAACAAGCATAACTGGCCAAGTGCTATGTTGGTTTCTCAATGTCATTTACAGATTCATCCCATCTGTACAAAGCCCAAGTCTTAGATTCCTGTCTTCTTCACCGAATTCAGGGTACAATAAATCAATCTTCTTCCACTGTGGGGAATCAGACGCATGTCGTAGGATCCCATCATTATTTTTCTTAACATCTACATGCCACCTCAAATTCTTCACATATATAGGATTGGCAGACAAGCGTTGAAACCGTGGTATTATAGGTAGATACCACATCACCTTGACAGGAGAACTAGTTTTGGACTCCCCCCGAAGTCGTCAATTTATACCTTGACGCACCACATTTCGGATGATCTTTTAAATCCACATAGTCCTTTTGAAATAATACACAATTATTCGGGCATGCGTGTATCTTCTTGGCCTCCATTCCCATTGGGTACAACAATTTCTTTAACCAGTATGTTGAGATTGGCATCTCATTTCCTTCAGGAAGAATTTCTTTCAACAAAGACAACAATGACGTGAAGCTTTTATCGCTCCATTTATTGTTAGCTTTTAGTTTATACAATCTCAACACAACACTAAGCTTCGTAAACTTACAACCTATGTATAATGGTATCTCAACATCATGTACAATGTTTCTAAACATGGGAGGTGGATCGGTGTGCTCTACCCCACAACTATCCAACATCACATCAACGATATCTACTGGAACTGGTTCGCTTACATCTACGTCATCAGAGGCAATTTCTTCTTCCACACACGAACTGCTATCGACATCCACTGATTTCAGGTTTGAAATCTCTCCATGCCAGTGCCATTCTGTATAGCCTTATACAATCCTGTTGCACATGCCATGACTTTTGATTTCGTCACCAGTGCTGACTTTCAAGTTGTTACCGCAATGCTTACATGGACAGTAGAACCTATCTCCAGGTTGTTTCCTATGTTCCTCGGCAAATCTAATAAACTGATCAAGACCAGAAATAAACTCTGGGGTGCAGCGATTTGGAATTGACATCCGTGATCTATCCATTCTATGATCAAAGAGAAAACAAGTATTTAATAGAACAAGATTAGGGTCTAGGGTTAACAGATTAGAGTTTATGCATGGTTAAATTTTAGGGTTTAAGGTCTTATATATAATTAATGGTTAAAACATCCTAAGTGAGATGAAGTGTTCAAGAACAGACCCAAACTAGGGACTATCTAAGATTTATTCTGAATGAGTAAATTTTGGATGGATTTCTAGGCCAATAAATACATGTGCTGTCATTCTTATATATAATAAATGTGTACCACGGGAAAATGATATTGAAATTTTCTTGAAAACCCAATACACACTATACACTTACATCCTAAGTGAGATTAGGTGTTCAAGAACAGTCCCAAATCGGGGACTATCTAAGATTTACTCCTAATGAGTAAATCTTGGATGGGTTTCTAGGCCAACAAATATATGTGTTGTCATTCTTATACCTACAATCCTAGATTCATCATTCATATCCTAGTTCTTCAAGTTAGGGTGATTATTGATGTCTTTAGAATTATGATTGGCAATCTAGAGAAAAGTTCACCATTTACATTCCAAGCATGTCATGTGTGTGCATTAGAGTTCATCATTAAGCCAGAAGGGTGATTAGGATTCTCAATATACTCAACAAGGAAACAAGTTACCAATTTCATAGTTAGGATGGTAGAGATACCCTAAGATCTAGATCTAATGGTTCATAGTGAGCCTGTGGTAAAGTTACATCACTAGATGATTATATAATTTCAAAAGCAGTATACAAATAAATTCAAATGAGTAGATAACTAAATAAAAAATAATAGAAAAAAAAATACAAACAAGTAGATGAATAAAAACAAATATGTTGATAAACTAATATAAATCAGTAGATGATCAATTAATTCCTAAATCAGTACATAAATAAATACAAACAATAGATGATTTAGTGTTTTGAAACCATGGACATCTTACTATGATATTAATGCTAGTAATATGATCAAAAGTAAGGAGGCCCAAGTTGGTAACAAGTGATGTGTAGTGTGGACTAGTTAGCATCACCTCAATTGTGTCCAAAAAATGATGGAAGAGAAGAAAATAGTGATATAGAAAAGAGGGGGGGATGACCTTGGGCGGCGGAGGGCAGGGAGCAGGCGGAGGCAGAGGAGGATGAGCAGGTGCTGACCTTGGGCGGCAGAGGGTAGGGAGCAGGTCAAGGAGGACGACCAGGTGCTGACCAGGTGCAGGCCGAGGAGGACGTCGGAGGGAAGGGAGTATGCTGAGCAGCTAGGATGAGCAGAGAGAGGGTGGCTGGCGGCGGCGGCGAGCATAGAGAGGGAGGCCGGAGGTGGTGAGCAAGGAGAAGGGCGGCGGCAACGTGCAAGGAGGAGGGAGTAGGGGGAAGAATCGCCAAAGCTAGAACCTAACCTTCAATCGGAAATAAAATAGAGAAAGTGGAAGAGTTGGCTACGTGCGGGTGCTATTAAGTTAACCATCATCTGGTATTCAAAAAATCTGACGCTAATAAAAATAGGTGTCGGTTATGACTAAAAAACTGACACCTATGCTCAATTATAGTCGTCAGTTTCTACTCAAAAAACTGACGTCTATCTATATAGGTCGACAAAAAAATGTTCTCGAATTCTGACCATAGTCGTCGGTTGCCTTAGAAAATCGACACCAAAGGGGGGAGAAAATAATCACGTGGACAGCACGGGAAAACACATCGGCGTCGGTTATCGAAAGACAATCGAAGATAAAAATGTGTCTAATTTCTGTCTTGCCAAAAACTTTAGTCGTCGATTAATTAGTCAACAACTGACGCCATATGTTAAATTTTGGAGGATTTTTTTTCTACGGGAAAATTTGGATTTGGCGGTCGATTTTAAGCGTCAGTTGTTTATTAAGGAACCGACGCTAAATTAAAAGTGATACCCGTGTCTGGCCACTCTTCACATATAGATGTCAGTTTGCGTATTAAACCGACACTGTAGGGTTTATGCGTCAATTTATTGTATACAACTGACGCCTCTAAATGTGACATTATAAGCCATTTCTATAGTAGTGATAATATATTTAACAAAAAAATCTTGAGCAAAATTTAACCGGTGTTGGAGTTCAAACTAGAAAAAACTAAAACATATGCTTTAGTTTGTATACAGAGAACAATTGGAAAATGTGATGCCTCTAAATGGTTATGATATGCCTTTATATAGATACAATTAGAAAACAATTAAGGACCTCATATACAAAGTCTTTATAGAACTCTGGCAATGATAGACCTTAGTTTGATCAAAAATTTATCACTCTAATTAAGAAAATTGATAAAACCACTAAGATCAATCAATGTAGATCAATAGTCGAGTCAAACAACTAATTAGGGGTGAGCAGAATTTGGTTAATAACCGATTAACCGAACGGTTAATTCCGAATGGTTAATTTTATTGGGTCAATTTGGTTAGTTCGGTTAATTTGGTTAATTTATTTCGGTTAATTGGTTAAATGGTTAATTTGACGGTTAAATATATTTTTGGTTTGGTTAACCAAATTAACCAAATAGTCAGAATTTATTCATAAATAATATCCTACACATGCATATATACATATATAGTTGTACTTTTATTTCAAAATACTTCCCCATATATATAGTAATCATGTTTTTATGGGCCATACAAAATTAAATTTACAACAATACTACTATAATATAACAATATTGTCCCAAATTCTATGACTATTTCAAATTATATAATTACACGAGTGTTATTTGGTTAACCAAATTAACCGACCGAATTAACCATTAACCGATTGGACAATAACCGAATTAACCAACTCAATTTGGCGAGTTAATGGTTAAAATCTCAAACCACAAATTAACCATTTAACCGAACCGAATTAACCGTAACCAACCAAATTAACCGAATGCTCACCCCTACAACTAATGAATTGCTATCTTTTTACAGGAACAATAATAAAGATGTCGATATCTTAGCTAAATTAGTAGCTAATCAAGATGTCACACTGCATTGGTGGACCCAATGGCTGGCCTTCACCTAGAACTTAGATTGAGATGAAGCTACACTGGGGCACACCCTATTCTATAATGTGATTCTTAGTCAGCTCAAGTCATGGGTACATGATGAATAGAATTAACTTTGTACTTTGCTTTATATATATATATATATGTATGTATGTATATATAGTCCATCTTTAGTACCCGCGTGGGTAGCCTGGAATTTACTACCCGTGCCTCCTAAAAAGTAACTATTTGGTCAGGAAAGTAACTCACTGGAAAAAAAAGGAACTATATTGACTAAAAAGTAACTATTCGACTCAAAAAGTAAACCGTATAATATACACAACAAAAAATCTAGAATAAATATGTAATTATATATTTGTTATAAATGTTACATGCATAACTATATGTGTATGAAAAGTAATAGTTTACAAGATAAAGTAATCCTCTACATGTGTAATGTTAGAAACCCCTAAAAAAGTAACCAAATTAGGAGCAGGTAGCGACCCGCGCGGGCCTTGATTGACCCCCCCCCCCTCACACACACACACACACACACACACACACACACACACACATATATATATATATATATATATATATATATATATATATATATATATATATATATATATATATATATATATATATGGTTGTTCATTCGTTGCCCAACGGGTAGCCAGAATTTTTGCTACCCGCTGGTGTAACTCGGGTCAAAAGAGTAACTATATGGTGTGCTGGAGTAACCCGTCTGAATAGCAAGAGTAACTATATGGTATGCTGGAGTAACTCTGAGTGCAAAGAGTAACTGCGCAGAAAATATACAGTCAGTAATATATATGGACGGGTTTTTTTATTTGGGGGGGGGCAAATGATATTATTTTTTGATCAATTTTTTTGGAGAGCTAGACAAAATTATCCTCTACAATTGCGAAAAAAAATAAAAAAAAATCAGGAAGTGTGAAAAATATATATGTGTGTGTGTATATATATATATATATATACAGTCAATAATATATATGGAGGGGTTTTATGATTTGTGGGGGGGGCAAATGATATTATTTTTTGATCAAATTTTTTGGAGAGCTAGATAAAATGTTCCTCTACAATTGTGAAAAAAATTAAAAAAATATCAGGAAGTATGAAAAAAAATATCAGGAAGTGTTGCTGGGTAGCTACCCGTTAGTTACCCGCCGGTATTAAAGATAAGCCCTATATATATATATATATATATATATATATATATATATATATATATATATATATATATATATATATATATATATATATATATATATATATACATACCCGCCCCCTATTTCAGTTACTTTTTTTGGAGTTTCTTACTTTTGCATGTAGAGGGTTACTTTACCTTACAAATTGTTATTTTTCATACAAAAATAGTTACATTTGCAACAACTATAACAAATATACAATTACATTTATATTTGCTATGTCTTTTGCCCAAATTTAGTTTTTGAGTTGTATAATTACTTTTTTATGGACATAGTTACTTTATAATTCAAAGTGTTACTTTTCAGACCAAATAATTACTTTTTGGGCTGATGGGTAGCAAATTCCAGGCTACCCACGTGGGCATTGAATGAACGCCCTATACATTGCTTATTAACAATTCATACAAAACTATTAATTAAGCCCTTAGTTTCATAGTGCAGAAACACATGAAACACATGAAGTAGCACCAACCAAACACTATATCAAAGGCTGCAAAGTACAAGAAGCTTAGATCATGGCCAATGGGATTTTACACACATTATACTCTAAGAATATTCCCATAATTACCTTCAAACTTGGTTTTGAGAAAGACATTGACAACATCAATTGGGATTTCATGATCATGTGCCTCATAGGATATAATCTTTTTAGTAAATATATTTTATATGGACTAAATCATGTATCAAGTTGGGGCACTCTTTGGTGCATATAAATGGATCACTCTTTGTCTATTTCAAGAGAACCATTGGACTTAGGCAAGGAGACCCGCTTTCACTGTATCCATTTTTCACTGTCATGCCCATTCTAGCCTCCATATTTAGGTCGGAAGTTAAAAACAAGGTTCTTTCTTCTATAAAAAATCTACACAACAAACAAATAAAGCACTTTGCATATGATTCCATTATATTTATACAGCATGTCGACAATAATGTTCTCCATACTTTCAGAATCCTCAAATTTTTTCAACACATGTTGGGACTCAATGTTTGTAACAGATCTATCTTAGATGGACCACACATTGACTTAGTCAACATGAACATATATAGTCACATCATCCAATGTAAAGTGGATACCTTTCCTCTTCAATATTTGGGTTTGTCTCTCTCCCAAAAAAAACTACTATCTAGTGTTTAGAAGCCTAGGGATTGCCCCTGACCACCACATATTGGTCATGGATTCACATATATTGGTCAAGGATTTTGCCTTCAGCTTTAGCAAGTTTGGTAGTAGTGGTCGTTTGAGTCTGCACTAAAATGAGAAATGATTATGATGCCATATAGTTGAGCCTTGACGAGGACGTCAAGAATATGTGTGGGGGAGATTGTAACATATCCGGATTTTAGGCCTCAGATAAAATAATCTTAAAAGGAATGATTGGACTACCCATATCACCAAGGTGCACCTCCTTTACAGGGAGCCTGACACTTGAGAAGTCTATGCTAAATCGTGTTCAACTGAGTAGTACTAGGATGGATACCAGTCAGGAAGTTTATCCTGGCATGTGTGTTAGTGAGGACAAAGCATGCACTAAGGCTATTGGCGGTCCACAAGGTCATTCGTCATTCCTAAAACTCTACTAGGGCCTTGGATAGTGAGCCCATGTGTTATAACAAGATCAAGTGAGATATGAGTGTGTCTGTAGTGATATCAATGTGTAAAAATTCACATATTTACATTAAGATACATTAAGAAAGAGTATTGACTTATATGAAAAACACAATATTTTGAATAAGATCAAGAAAATAAGTAGATATGAAGTCAAAACAACTAATCATTTTGTATGATATGATAATGAGCAAGAGAAACTAGATTAGAGGTTTATCAAGTTGAAAAAAGCAAGATAGATAAGCTATTTGCATTCAAGATGGACAAACAGTTTAGCAACAATGAGACACGTGTGTCAAAAAATTGGGTACATGTCAGTTCTTGGTCCAAAAATCTCATCTTCATTGTTTGATTGTCAAATCCAGACCTTAACCCAGACCCGAATTTTGTTCATACCTCCCAATCTAGAACCAATCCAGATTGGAAAGTTTAAACTCAAGTCGATATTTGAATTTGTTTTCTTTTGAAAAACCGATTCTCTGATAAAGTTACCGATATAATTGTAAATTATTTCAGTGATTATGTAATATTATGTAGTTGTAACTTTGTTTTTTTCTTATATTGGAGAAATATATTTCTAATAGTAAAACATCAATATCACCTAAACATAAGAAAATTTCAACATAACTGCAACATTACATATATCATACTAAAACAACACATATAACACACCAATTTTTTTGCAACATCACATATATCATACCAAGATATCACATACATAACTTCAATACATCACCTATGAAACCAATTAGGATGAATATACCATACTAAAACAACATTTATACCATATCAGAACAATATCTGTATAACATAATGCCTCGTCAGTGTTACCTAACACATTAATAAATTATAACACAATAGGGATATCATGATATCATGCAAAACAAACACATATAATACATCAAATAAATAAAATATGTTGCAACATTACATATATTATATTAAAATAACACAATATCACTTCAAAATATAGCCTACATCTCATAAAGATATGTAAGTATTCAGAATTCAATTTTGTCTGATTTCTAAACCCGGAATCGAACCAGTTTAGATTTGGACACGTATTCTTAAACTTGAAACCAACCCTGAACATAATGATCAAAATTCAGACCTAGTTTTTCTTGTTCGAACAAAATCAGGTTCATGATTTTGGATAAAATTTTGGCATCCCTAAATAAGATGAATAAGTAGTTGATGTGATGTAGAAATAAAGTTAGCATGAATGATTATTAGTAAAACTAAATCTAGATATTTGGGCACCTCTTTATCATTTTCAACACACTACAACAAATATGATGTTCCCCGACTTACAAAGACGCCGTATAAAGTCAAAAAAATTGTCGTTTCTGTTCTAACTCGGCATTTTTTAAAATGTCAGACGTATGCCGTATAAGTCCGTTCCGAGAAAGAAAACCGGCATGTCTAAAATGCTGGAGCAGTAACATAGCCGGCAACACACGGAGTGCCGAAAACGTAATGGTCGTTTCCATTCTATGTCCCTATTCCGGTATTAAAATATGCTGGGAATGCCGTTACGGTCTTTAGTAAATTTTAAAAGTACATTTATTAATCAAAATTAAACAATAAGAATATTCTACATTGAACACAAACAATCATGTACAATCATAAAAAATGTGGCACCACACCAATTTTATTCCCAAATTTCAAATTTCAGTCATTACATATATATAGTTCTTTTGACGGAACACATTGGCAATAGGCAAATTCAGAACTGTATTTCATTCTCACTAGAATATATAAAAATGTTTCAAAACAATGATACAAGGCTCGAAAGATTGGAGCAGGATGGTACTTGGACACGTCTAGCTTTAGAAGAAGACAAGTTGATAAAATGATCTTTTATGAGTGCCCTGGGAGCATCCATTCTTGTACAATTTGAAAACAAAATCAACACCCTGATCTGTATTTTGCTTGAAGCTTAAAACTATGATGTATAATTCTCAAGCATTGTAGTAATCAAGTTGTTCCTTTCCCCATGAGAGCACGTCATATGCAGAGGATGAATCAAACTTTCCCCAGGAAATCACACCTTTTTCAGATGATAAAGCTTAGGCAGCACAGCCGTGGCACGGAGGGTTTCCAGCTATCCTTTCTGCATCGGCCTTCATTCTCCAAGCTCAACCTCGGATCAGCTAAGTTGCCATCTAACACGGCCAACTTCAGCTACAAAAACACCTGTTCACGTCTTTTTCAGATGATAAAGCTTAAACATCATAACCGCGGTGTAGAGGACGGAGGGTTTCCAGCTATCCTTTCTGCATTGGCCTTCATTCTCCCAGCTCAACCTCGGATCAGCTAAGCTGCCATCTTGCATGGCCAACTTCAGCTACAACAGTACCTACTGCTCCGAGGGATTCACATGAACGGTTGGATATCCTTCTCCAGGCAGGGAAATCAAAGATCATATGTTGTGTAATTCATACTTGCTCGTAGCTCAAGACCCACACATAATTTTTTATTCTGATATAGATCAAACTAACCACTTTGACCTTATGCTGCTTGTAGTTTCTGAACACAGGATATATCATGTAAAGATTCATATTGACTGCCAAACAAAGGCATGTATATCATATATAGTCGGGTTCTCCCTTTCCGGGTGCATGGTCAGGTCCAACAAGGTGGTCGTGTGGGTACTGAGCAGTGATATCGGTATGTTAAAGCAATACTAAATGGGCGGAACATCCTTAGGTGAGTGCCCATAGGACAAGAGCAGCCTAAAGCTGGTTCCAGGATCAGTGACCATTGTGTCTCAGTCTCTCAGACTTTCAGTCATCCCAGTAGTACGTGACTTTCTAGGTCCACAACTCCCAGTCACAAAGCAAGCTCATGTGCATCTTTTAAGGTATCCCTGCTTCCAACAACTTATTGCCCCAGCACGACATAATGGCGTCCATCACAATCAACTGCCCAGTGAACTTTAGCTATAGTGGCTCTTTGTCGTGATCGCAGACAACTTCATACTCTGTAGACCTTCATGTTGTGAACATGAATAAAATCTCTTTTGATGTGGTGTCACTGATGTGCAAAGCGGCATGACCCAGCTCGGACTTCATGCACATGTAGAAACATGTTGTGCCAAACTTCCAAGCCTGGGGATCTTCAGATTCCACACTTGCCCGGTTCAGTGATAAGAATCACAAATCAGTATGAGTACGTGCACATGAGTTCAAAAGGAATTTACAGAAGGCATTGATGTGTGTACTCATGCAAGTAAGCATATATAAATAAATGAAAGTTACACAAGAAAGCATGCAAAAAAAAATTAGGAAGAAAATAGATTATGGATTGTCATATCAATGAAGTATAAATAGTTCTATTGAAAAAAGTAGGCTGCAACTTTTTGTGCTTGTACGGTGCATATATTTTCTTTCAGTATGTTGAAAAGCATATTAATTGCTGAATATATTATTAGAAATAGATAAAATTTTAATCATATGGAATCCATAAACTAGGATATTCCCAAGGCAGACTCATCTTTTTGCATTTTCAATTTTGTGACTGATGTAACATCTCTCACAAGAGCTAAAGAAACACAACCCCGGCTAGCAAAATCAAAACACATAACAGGATCCCATCTTTACTTCAAGGAACCCCTCCTACAATCCATATCCTTCTACCAAAATGATACTCTTCCACATAAATTCTTTATTATAATACTAACTGTTCACCACTTACTCATTTAATATGTTCGTTCTCCCTTTTCCTAACCTCTTCCTCCTTCTAACTTGCTCCTCCACTCTCTCCCCCCAGTCTAGCATCGTCATTTATCATGCCTTATATATGAGAAATTTGGGAGGTGTGGTAGAGGAGTTAGGGTGTGGAGGAGGAAGCGAAGATGAGCCAACAAATTAGGAAATGGCAGGGAGAATGTGGGCTACAAATATAGGGCTGAAAGTGATTTGAATGAGTATTTAAAATGAAATTTCATTCAATATCAACCTGGTGGGATATGGATATGGATCCTTAATAGGATATGGATCTAAATCCTTTAATAGACCTGAAAATATTTTCTAGGAAAGAAATATCTAATATATGAGGAACAAAAGAGATGGTTTCAAGGAAGATTTACCACAAATGTTGTCTAGAAGCAAAAGGACATGATAACATCTCTCCAGATACCATTGAAACAAAGGTGTTGCACTACATATAGATCATAAAGAGGAAAAACAATGAATTGGCAAAGTCAGAATCTTACCAACGAATCTAAATGAAACCTTGAAGGCAAGTTCCTTCCCCGTCCATATAGATTACATTTCATCTAATAGATTGTGAGGTATAGGTGGGCCTATTCCTTGACTAGAATGTTCAAGATAAGCTAATGTAGGGATGCAACCTGTAGGGATGATAAAATGATGTTATGTATACTTCTCCAAATATGGGAAACAACAACTGTTTAGAGAGAATCAACCTGGGGAACTCAGCCCCATCCCGTAAGAAGCATAGCCCATTAAGTCACAGAGAGGCCGACTACGCTATGGGAGAAATAATTTCGAACAACACCACCAGGAAGATTTGAACACGGGACCCTGCATGAGGGGTCCCGTGCTGCGACCACCTGAGCTACTACTCGCCGAAAAAATCAACTTTCTTTGTCAATTGAATGAGGCCCATTTGTTTTCAAATTATTTTATTAAGATGACATCAATTTGTCAATTCATTTTAGTATCAAGAACCCATCAAAATACATATAAAAAGACTAACAGACCATCTGAATATGATCCCATAAATCATGTCATGATGTCACTATGACACTACTCAAGTTAATACTTGAGTAGGGTGCTCTTATCCTAAAAGGGGTCTTCCACTCCTTGAAGTGATTCCACCAAGAGGGTCAGGGACTCGAGAGTTCCTTAGAAGCATTGAGCACACATCGGGAAAAGAAAACAATTTAAGACAGAGTATAGAACATACTAAGAATAAAGAGGTGACCTTAGAATGGAACAACCCTACATATGGCAGAAGGGTTGTTGTCAATATTACAATGACTATTACTGCCTGAGATCCAGAGGAACCCACAGTGCCATTCTGGCCACAATTGTGTGTTCGAGCCTAGAAACTAGAAAGCCTACTCACCTCGGTGATAGGCCAAAATGGAATGAAGTTCTTATCATGTCATGTTCAGAAGTTCATATCAAATACTGAATTTATTAGTACAAATAGGTAAAATTCATATCATATGTAATCCATAAATTATGACCTCCCCACGACGGACTTATGTTTTTTCATCTTCAATCTTATGACCCATGAAACATTGAAAGTTTGACGATGACAGGAATGTCATGATACCGAACTAATACTTAAGCATAGAAGTGGGGTAGAAAGTGTCAATTCTCAATTACCCCTTAGAATTTAAATTTTTGAATACCGAGATTTTTGTAAAGTTCCTACAAAATTCCTTAACATTGACTTTCTATTGAACCACCAACTCTCTGTCACCTGCTTGCTCAATTAAATAGTCATATTTCCACTTCTATGTAAAACAACACCCACTTACTTGCATGGAAACATAAGTGGTAAGTGCCACCTCAGTAACCTATACTTTTCTTTACTTTTGATGGCCAATTTCCTCTCTGGTGATACTAACAACTCCCGGTATAAGATGTTGGATTATCCCCATGCCTGCTTGTCCAAATTTAGTGTGAATTTACATGATATAGTCATGTAGGTCTAGGTTAGAATGTATCATATATATTATTGAACTAAAATCACTTTGTTGCCCTTCAACCAACCATTTTAATTTTGGTCTGATTAAGCAAAGACCTTCGAGTTATGAAAATTAGTAATTCCAGTAATCGTTTATCTATTTGGATGAAGCTTTAAGCATATAATAGCACATCTAGCACGGAAACAAATGCATCATGTAATACATTATGAATCTTAATCATTTTCATTGATGCGACCCCAATTACATAAGCTTAAAGTCTAAAATGTTGTACCTATAATAATGCTCACTGGATAAAACTGTTGTGCAATCAGAGAGAAGGTGAGCTAGGTGCCTCCAAGTGACTGTTTCCTAAGGAGCAAGATTTCCTATTTTCTTTTATCTCTTTGGGAGTCATGCTACTAGAAAGTTCTAGGATTGTATAGTGATTCTGAGCCAATTATACATTTAACTGAATGTTGTCCTGAGTAGCTTATAATTTTTAGATAGTTTGAAAAAAATAGGTATGGTCACTTATGTGGTTTCCCATCATATTTGATCTCTATATGGATTCATTATTGTTAAATAAAAAATCTAGACTACAACCTACAAGGGTTTGTGAACTAGCTACCTCATTAGTGCAAGTACCCATAGAAGTGAAACAGTGAAATCGGGGGTCAATAAACTACTTACTACTTACTAACCAGATGTTCCACATTACCCCAAAATCGTTTTCACTCATACACATAATCATATGAACTAGTAGGCATTTGCAATACTTATGGAAGAGGTCAAATGATTTTTTATACAGGTCCCATTACTTTAGATGGTCAATATCCATCATGAGTCATTGTTAACATCAATCCCACAAGCAATCAGATTTTTCTCAAGCTATTCTCACTGTTAATGACTTTGAAAAAGAAAAGTACAAAAAACATGCCATTGACCCCAACAGTTCAAGGAGTCTTTTCCAGAGAAGGTTTCTTCTTCAAGGGCTAGGGATACCATACAAAATTGTAAGGTACCCAGATCAATTGACATGACATTGGATAAACTGTTGATGGTTATAAAGAATTTCTAGATTACATTTGTGATTTTCCTAGAGTAGGCAGATCACACCAGAGAAACTCAAAGCTTTGACTTTGTGCGACAAAGTATAGCCAGATCCCAAGTCAAGATCAATAGCCATGAATTCCTCAGATGGTTGCCAGAGGACAGCAATCCGGTTCATCAGAGCATTGAATTCTACATTGGAGTTGACGACCTTGACAAAAACTGCGAACCTCCATGGTTCAAGCAGCGACAATAGGGTTACAGGGTTGAATGTAATGGGGGGACCCTCCCTATGTGATCGATATGTATCTTTGCATCTGTAAGTGTGTCTGGAGACACTTGAGCCAGAGACAATGGTGTTCTATTGGATCTTCCTATCATCACTTCTTTGTACGATTTATGGGTTGCCATAGCCAATTCCTCCATTGGTGATTTGACGTTCATACTCATAGTGATCAGAGGGTCATATATGGCATGAACAATCTTCATAGGAGATGGAGGACAATCGGCGCCACGGGTGCCACCCCGTCCCCTAAATGCTAGTGTCACTAAATATAACATTTGGCTTTTTCCCACTAAGAATAAACACATAGCAAAATAAAGTTTGCGATTTATTAAGGATTGAAAACCCTCCCATTATATATAAAGAGGTAGAGATATAGGGAGGCTTATGACCCATGTCAAATGTACAAACAAGAATTGAGTTTGTGGATATTAATGAAAGCTCTACCGCACCATCTTTTTTAAGGATCATGCTCTTTGCATAAAGAAGTATATTCTTACCTATATATCGAGCCACAAATCATTTTCATCATACCCAAGTTTTTGCTCAGACTTGTTGCAAATATATTCCAACTGACGTTGGTTGTGCTGAGTACATAGTAACAAAGTCTACTTTTGATGATATATATGTAGGGAAATTATACTTAAAAAACCAAAGGGCAAGTCATTTTGACAATGGTAGGCTTGAGCGCTAGTTAATTGATTAATGCATGGCCACATACCTAGTATGGAAGACCCCCAATACCTACAATGCTTTATTATTTCACTAACATCATGGATGGTCAATAAACTTTTGCTGGGGGAAATATGAAGGAACAAAAAATTGCATGTTGAGAGACATCAAGTGTATGTGTAATATTTTGATCAGTTAGCACTCATGTGAATTGTAAGAGATCCCACCATCATATGCTTCTGTAGCCACAGAAGGATTACAATGTGCACTTTGGTTGTTGGATTCTCAATACCTATCCTACAGGAAAAAAGAGACCATTGATTGATGTTTCTCCCACAAAAATATCAAAATAGCCGATAGAGAGTATGGATCATGAAGGCCCTTAGTAGTTCATATGTTTTTTCTACTTTAACAGAAAATCATCAATGTCGTCCTATTAAAAGGAGAAATGAAAGCTCTTGGCATTACTTATCTCATCATCATTTTTCATGCAGGAAAATAAAAGGATCTAGTATTAGTAGTTGTAGCTCATTTCAATGGGTGCATGCCTCTCCTTGTCGATGGAGTGAGTATGGGAAGCAATGGCTTATTATCTAAATTTAGAAAGGGAGGGTGAGATTGGGGTGGCATTGATTGGGATTTGATTAGATAGAGGCTAGAAGACATGAATTGGAGGTTAATTAAAGAAGAAGATGAAGAAGAAGAGGGATTGGAGCTTGAAGGCAAAGTAGTGGGCCTATAATTTGTTTCTCTCATGTCTAACCTAGTTTAAATTCTTTGTCCCCATTACTGCTTAAGTCATTTACCTATTGGCATAGTTCCAACTACCTAACTCCCATTTTATGTCCATGTTATTCTATCGTCTATAACCTCACTTGAATGATATATTTGAAACTAATAAACTTGCAAGTACCAACCCCTCCCTGCAACTCCTCTTTTCCACTACATTCATGAGTTTAAAATGTAAAAAAATCAACTCATCTTCCCAGTTATGTTGATTAATATTTGCCTCAAATTTCAAATGAGTACTAACATACTAAGAGATCATGGTAGATAAAACAATATCATAAGCCAAACAAAGCTCAAGTTACAAGAAATAATGAAAAATAATTGTTGTCACAAATGATTTCTATTTAAGCCTAGTGGGAATTTTTTTTTATTTATATAATGACTTACAACTATCTGTTATAAAAGGCAACTTTCATCTAAAAGGTATGAAGATGTGAAAAATGACACTAGTACAGAAACGGTCTATAACGTCAGTTTTTTAAAGCCTATAGCGTCACTTTTCAGCCAATGCCTAAGTGGCCGTCGCTACAGAAATTGCTCTATAGCGTCGATTTTTATAACCCAAAAAAACTGACCTTGTATAGTAAAAACCGACCCTATAGGCCCTCAAAAACTAAACCCAAATGAGATATAACTTTGTACCTAAACCCTATAACGTCAGTTTTTAATAAATAACTGACTCTAAAGATTATTTCTAAGGACGGTTTTTTTACTAAATAAACGACTCTAAAAAACCTATAGTGTCAGTTTTCTTAAAAAACTTACCTTATAGGTGTCTTGGCCGTTCCACGTAGAACGGTTGTGCTGCATAAAACGGTCGTGTTGGGATGAGGTAGAACGGCCGTACTGCCTAGCACGGCCGTGTTGGTCTATATTAGCATGGTTGTGCTACATGGCACGACCATTCTACCTCATCCCAACACGGCCGTTTTATGCAGCACGACCGTTCTACGCGGAATGGCCAAGACACCTATAGCGTCGATTTTTAAGAAAACCGATGCTATAGGGTCGTTTTTTTAAATTTCTGCAGAAACTGAACAGAACAAAATAGAATAACAAGAATAAGATATGGGAGAGGGGAGCATTGATGCTCAACCGTCACCATTCCAAACCACACATTCATAACAAAAATGATTCATATATGGAGTTGAGTACACATAATCACATCATAATTTACAAAATGATAGATTGTAAGCCTGAGATGATATTAAATGTCAGATACAAAAGTAAATATGAAAGAGTACTGAAACCACATACATAAATAGAACGTAACTGACATATTTATTCCAATGCTATATTGACTTCATTTCGAAAAGCATCTGACCACTCTTCGCGGAATTCATTTAAGTCATCACGTGTGTAAGGCTGAGTTGTAAAGATCTGTAACAGAAAATGCACATGCTAATATTTTATAAAAATGACTACAACTCACTTGTAAATTTATGATGTTATTCTTTATTACCTGATCTATAGTCTGAATGTCATTTGATGCTTGTTTGACAATAGCTTGCATATATTTCATTACATAGTAACCACAAGCCCAACCATTATTTTGTATAGGACACTACAAATAAAGAATTATACTTAATGTTAGTAACTACTATAAATAGAAGACTATAAGAGTTGACATATAATAGTTAAAAATTAATACATATAAGACTAAGCAGTTGTCAAAGTAGCTATCTTGACATTTTCCAAAGTCAATGTCTTTAATATTATGGGTATTTGTCCTCCGCCTTCACAAAAAGCTTTTATACCCCTATCAATTAAACGATAGTTGGTAAAATAGAAATTCTAAATAGAAATATCATGTTGAAGCATTGACTATATTTATGCTTACGCCATAGTTGGCAATTTCAGTTTATGACCCCTTGTTGTTTTTTCCATTGGGTCAAGATAATAAAGAGTCATCAATTTTGGGACAATCACCACTAATTCCCAATGTCTAGATCTGAGTAAGAATAAAACAAACATTAAAATAAATACATTTGTTCATTATTACTATTATATTGAATAATAATACTTACTGGACGTTAAAAGGAATTAGGATAATTTCCTTTCCCACAGTAGCAAAATATTTGAATGCATCAGAGAAGTACTCACTCACTTCCTCAATATGTGTCTCCACCTGACTAGTGACCGAAGGAACTAAGAATCCAACATTCTTTATATCAAAGTTTGTGGCCTCAGTATATAAATGGCTGTTAAACATTTGTAATTATTTTCATATGTAGAAATAAGCTAAAAATTTGTATTGGAATTTTCTATATTGATAGATCCTTACCTTATCCATACTTCTAATATCGAAGTATTTAGCCAATCATAATGGAATAACTCTATAATATCATCAAGAAAAATATAATTGTCAAAGTCCCTCCCAGTTGCATCTTCTATTAAATTGATCAACATTTGTAGTCCAGAGCTTTGGTTGGCTAAGTATCGATACAAATATTTACATTTACTTCCCAATTCATCGAATGTGGATTTTGGAATAATAGATGGCTTGGGCATAGGAGGACGACTAGTTGAATTTTTACTTTTTGGTTTGCAAACCTGTTAATTAAATTACATACTTCTATTATACGAGTTCATATATGCAGTCAAATATGAAAAACATGGTAGAATTCAAGTATACCTTGTCATTGATAACCAAGTGTCTAGGCCAACCCACCATAGCACCCTCATCTTCTTCAACTGTACTATATTCAGGATTAGGTATGGGTAGTGGTTTATCCCCCATTCCGTCATACACAAGATGGATGGACACACGACAAATGTCATCAGTAATTTGTTGGCAATGCAATGTACCACCAAGGTTGTACACCTTGCCCACTGCCACAATATTATATTTTGGAACCTCCACTACAAGTTTACAGTTCATACAAACCTAGATTGAAATAATATAGGTTATATAAGAAGCAGTAGAACAGATACTTGTTACAACTATATATATTATCATATATATATCATACTAATAACACAACATATAGAACAAAAACTTACTGCAGATTGTTGTGGTGGGTCATTGGGAGTGCTCCCATGACCTTCTACAACTGGAGCATGGCCAGCTTGTACCTCATCACTTGAGAGACGCACAATATGAATAGGTTGAGAAGGTTGAGTAGGCTGAAATGAAGACATTATTTCTTGTACTTTCTGCGCTACTAATGCTTCAACCTCCTCTTGTGTAAGACCTCCTGCACGACCTCTTTTAGATTGCGAAGGGCCAAAATAAGACTTGAATCCTATGCCAGCTCCAAATCCCCTAACACGGCCAAGATGCTCCTTCATACCAAGAGCAACTGATAGTTCATCCATGTGGCCAGTTGGGATGAACTTTCCTTCCTTCCTTTTCTTGTGGAGATCAATCTATTCATAGTTAATAAAAATATTAAATCATAATATCAATTAGATATAAATAAATCTAAGTTTGTGGGAGTTACTATTTATTTAGTTGGGATAAACCTACCATCTTTTGTGCCACCTCCTTAGTTGCAGGGTTGACAATTTCACCTGCTCAGTTCTTTCTAGCATCAATCCATGTCAAGTGTCGGGGTGGATGCTCAACTTGAGTTGTACTAGATTCTTCTCCAGAAGAGGATTGCTTCTTTTGTAGTTGGCGACGGAAGGCATAACCACCGGGCCCCAAGCGATGGTCATGCACATTTTTGGCTCGTCTTTCCTTTTGAGCTTGGTGGATAGCCTGATCATTTAAAATGAGATATTGTAATTCAGACTTGGCAAACATGTATAAAATGATTCACCTCCTTAATTGTATAAAATTAAAGATTCATACAATACATCACAATCTTTATTACCTAAAACTCTTCCGATCTCCAAGCTGCAACAAATGTTTCCCACACCTCAGGATCTATAAAAATATATACATCTATTTCTTTCTTCTTTTGTTTAGGATTATCTATAAATTCCCTTGTGAGATATGTCTTAAAACCCCTCCATCGTACACCACAACGTTGTAGCACTCTTTTCTTGTGATCTTTTTCATTTAGATGAAAAACACCCTATACATACAAAAGAAGCAATTAATAATATTGTTTTGAAAAGCAATTAATTCCAAGCAAACTAAATTAGAATCTATAGATAAAAAAACACCCTATCACTTCCACTCACAAATATATCTTTCCATATGAGGTCTTTTTTTGCATTAGGAACATCATGCAAATTTTCTATATCTATTGGCACCTTACTGTGCGCGGTCGCCCCTTCGTAATGCTTGAAAGCACTAGCATGTTCCCCAACAGGTGCTCCTGTGATATCAAACTGGATTGGCAATTTTTCCCCTTTAGCCCTAAGCTCCTACAGCCTACACATCAGTGTGGGACCTCTACTTTTCTTAGCATCACCACTACCATCCTCATGGTGCTCATGCTCATGCTCAGAATTTTCATCTTCACTCGCCATTTTAGAACATGCAAGTATACATGATAAAAAAAAGTGATAATAAAAGCACAAGTGATAAGGTATACTAGCTTGAATGATAATAAAATAAATAATTCAAAGAATACAAGCCTCTATTATTGGTTGAGTTGTTAGTCAAAGAAAATTCCTTCAGCATGGTCTTGACGTTTATAATATTCATCGGTGTTATCTTCAACATTTACACTTGGCAAACCAACTGAGAATGGACTGAAATCATCATACTTTTCGTAGTATTCTTCTTCATTTATAGGATCTACAGTAAACTGTCTTTTTCCATGAAGAACGACAGAGCAATTTTTATTTGTTGGGTCATCAATATAGAATACTTATTTTGCTTGGTCTTCCATGATGAATGGGCTCATCTTTCTCACCAATCTTTTCAAAATTCACCAATTTGAAACCCAACTCATCCACTAAAACTCCTTTGTTGTTGTCAGCCCAATTACACCTAAAGATAGGAACTCAAAAATTTGTATAGTCCATTTCCCATATGTCCTCAATGACCCCTAATTGATACATGCATAAATTTATTATTGTCATATTTATATATTAAGTTAAACATCATGCATCGATGATCTCATATATAAACCCTAAAGTGTCAATCTGAGAATACACAATTCTATTATAATATATTAATTAGGGGTCAATATAAATCAATTCATAGGAGCAGTAACAAATTAAAAATTAACAAATTTTGATTATTCTACAACTCAGCCAACACGGCCGTGTTGGGCAGCACGGCCGTGCAAACAACACGACCGTGCTGCCCAACATGACAGTGTTGGCTGAGTTGCAGAATCATCAAAATTTGTCAATTTTTAATTTGTTACTGCTCCTAACACGGCTGTGCTGCCCAGCACGGCCGTGCTACCTGGTCAGTTGCTTGAAAGTAAACGTAAACGGAGGAGTGATGAGGTGGAAGAGAGAAATACCTTGAGAAGAACCGGTCGGTGAGGGAGCTTGTGCGGGAAAAGAACTGGAGAGAGATGCACACGACCTTTGCAACACCTAAGGTGCCAGAGATGGTGGTAACGAGTGTCGTCGTCGCCGAAGATGGTGGTAAGAAGCTTGGGCGTCGTCGTCCAAAGAAAATGGCACTAGTTTGCCTCTTTTCGGACAAGGAGATGGTTGCGAGAGGTCACCTTTGTAGAGGCAGCGTTGCTTTTCTTCAGGTGCGAGAGCGGAAACGGGGAAGAAGCAGCATAAAATGGCAACCTAAACCGGACTATCGGGTTTCTATGTGCAATAATAGAAGACCTATAGCGTCGGTTTTGGGTAAAAACTGACCCTAAAAGTCTACTAAAAAAAACGCTGCCTGGGCTTAACCTATAGCGTTGGTTTTTTAAGATAACCGACGCTATAGACCTGACTTATAGCGTGGGTTATCTTAAAAAATCGACGCTATAGGTTAAGCCCGGGCATCGTTTTTTTAGTAGACTTTTAGGGTCGGTTTTTACCCAAAACCGACGCTATAGGTCAGCATCTGTAAGGTCGGTTATATATAAAAACCGACTCTAGAGTTCTAAAGCGGTGCCTGTATTTTTTGTTGACCCTTTAGCATCGGGTATTTAAAAAAATCGACCCACTAGATCGAGGCGCGAAGCCAAAATTGCGTAAATTTTCGCAAAGGGAAACCTATAAGGTCGATTTTTATGATAAAGCTGATGCAGTAGTTTATTAGGTCAGTTATTATAGTAAAAATGACGCTATGGGCAGCGACGTTACTGGCCAGAAATGTAGTAGTGCGAGATACTTGTTTTTTCACATTTTATATTACCATTCTCCTCTTATTTATGGAACACAAGGTAAGCAACAGAACCTATGTTACAACATGACATTAGACTCCTTACACCTCAGCCTCACCCCTTACAAAACCCCTTATCATAAGAATGGATTACTGCCTATGCAAATAATTGTTAACTTAAAGTTTAGACTCTAATTGCAACTCTAAATTTAAAACCCAATGCATCATTGAAACACCCCCAATACATGAAGCAATCCTACAATCCATGTATCTTATTAAACATGCCAAACTATTAACAGTTGTAGAAAGTAGGATACACATGATTAGATATTTAAGATCATATTTCATCTATGTAATTAACATATATTGTGATAATTTAAACCATTCCTTGTATATTAGTTACAAGCTCATCTACACTACCAAGATAGGATGTATCTTCCCCCAAGTAAAATTAAAGCCTTGATATTATTTATTGTGATCTATCAAGACTTTCATTTCTAGAATATTCTAAACTCCTTATATATTATAGTAATTCATCTCACTAGAATAGGATGGAAGTATAAAACACACATTGTAAAGAAGTGAAACCACTCCTCTACTAGAAAGAAAAGATCGCATCCGTTGAACCAAACACCACATAAAATTTTCATCAACGGGATGGAGACCAATTCAATCAACATGTATGCATCATTACATGATGAGTAGCAGCAGAAAAAGTCATTATCTAATAATTTAAAAAGTTTAATTACATGATACAATGATTCACCACACATGGGTGACTAGAACTAAAACTAAACATGTAAGCCAAAGATCAAGCTGAGGGTCATCTAACCACCTCTCCAAGTCTCCCAAAAGGTCAGCTACAAGGTTGATGTTGAAGTTCTCAAAATCTAACCTGGGGTTGGAAGCATACCCCATAAAAAGAAAAGGGATAAGAGGATATCAACAAAAAGCTGGTATGTGTATACTAAAGAAAACTTGAGCAATATAGGGCAATAAGTACATCAATTATAAATTCTTCCCATTCAAAAGAAAGGACTACCCACACGGTCATAAAAGATAAGATTCATAATAAAAGAGATACTTTCCATATGTAAAACAATAAAGAAGTGCCACATGCACATATCATGACCAACATCCTGCATACATGTGAGATAAGCAAAACACTAGAATATTATAAAATACAATGGTGGTCAAGAATCACACATCTTGAACCTGATGAGACATGGGCCAAGAATCACACATCCTACCCTGGCATGGGGAATCACACATCCACCACCCAAATATATATAACATGGGCCAGGAATCACACATCTTGCCCTGGCATGGGGAATCACACATCCACCATCCAAAATATTACAATGTTGTCACAAATGATAATGAGACAAAACCAATGCAATTATACTACTCTAGGGTTACTGAATCACATAGTAGGTAAATGTAGTGGCAAGTAGGAAAGTATAATCATCATTATATAAGATTTGCCACAATGAATAACAAAGGAAACCACCAATAAATCTCCACATCACAGTGGATGTATACCATCAATAAGATCATAATATACCATGTTACAAGATAAGATGCCAAGAGATTATCCAAGATCGCAATAACCAAGATAGTTCACATGAACCATGATAACAAGAGATAAGACATATTGTGTAGGCTCAATTTCAAGAAAAGATAGGTGAATTTCTCCATATAGAGGAATAGGGGATACAACATACCTCAAATCAGAGTCAAAACTGCAAAGCACTCCTAGATCCAAGTCTAGGTCACCAAAGGCCTATTAAACACATATACAAATTTTGTGTCAAATTCATCACACTAACCAAACCCTAAAAACTATATTTTTTATATATGTGTGAATTAGGTTATGCAAACTATTCCATATTTTAGGTTATGTTATTACAAGTCTAAAACATATTTTATTATATTTTTCTGACTTATATATAATTAGTTATGATTTTTACAAGGTAATTCATCCTTAATTAGATCCACTGAAACACCTATTATTAATATTTAGATTCAGTTATCAAAATATATACCATTGGTTAGATCTTATTTTTATGATTCCAACGAATATTTTTACATAATTTTTTGATCATCCGATAATTAGTTATTGATTTTTAAAGAGCGGCCAATCAGATAATTACAAGCAAACCGATCGTAAAGCAAGAAAAGGAAAGCGAGGGAAACTACAAAAATACCCCCGATCGAAAAAACAAAACAAAGGAGAAGTGAAGGGGTAGAATCGGGAAATATAGGGTTGTCATCTTCTTCGTTTCCCATGGACCAGCGAGCAAGAACAAACCACAACAGAAATTGTCAACTAAAGTCAGAATCTCAGATGCCAAAAAGCACTGGCGACCTCACCGCCAGGTTCGCCTCAAACAAACGAACTGAAAGACCCCAACCAAAAGTTCTATGGTGTATGATTGACCAGATTCGCCCAACCGCCATGACTGGAAAACAGAAGGAAAAGGGAAAAAGGGGAAAACCAATATCGGACCTTCACGCCGCAATTGGAACCAAAAGAGGGTTCCCCACACCTCACGAGTCAGTCGTCAACCTATAGGTCAGGAACTGGCTGACGAACCAGCGACAAAAACCAACAGTCGGTGACAGAAGACTGGTTCAGGGATGACCTGCTTGGAGTCGAGCGAAGCCAAACCAACGCTAGAGAACAAATCCCTATGTTGTGACGAAGGTCAGGTTGGCTCTTTCCAGAGATCCGAAGGCTCGAGGTGGCGAGGAGATGGGCTCGAAGTAGAGAACGAGGGTGAAACAGGGGAACAAGGGAGGAAGATGTGGATATGGGATCACGTCTTGAAGTTGATGTACTTATTGGGTCCATCAGTGTGGCACGGAGAGAGGAACACAATGGAGAAGAAAGCGGAGAGAAAGGAAGAAGGGAAAGGGAGAGAGACACGAGCGAAGATCGCAGTCGGGACCCTACACAGAATGGGTCGTGCTGGACTCCTACCAAAGGTGGGAGATGAGCCGAGCGTCGCTGATAAAAAATCAGAGGGTCTAGATTAAACCCAAAACTTAAGAAAATGAAATTCTGATTCATAGCGTGACAAGGAAACTGAGAAAATACTTTGCACTTAAATAACGTTTGATTAACTTTCTTTACTAAGCAAATTGAGGGTCCAAACATTAACTAAATTTAGTAAAATTTTGCACAGAGATCAATTAAGGCATGTAGATTCTGATTATGTACTTAGTTTTGCCTTTTGGAAACTTTTAATGTGTTAAATAATTAAAATGTCATTTTCTCTTTCCTCCTTCAAAAGAGGTGATAATATTCCTTAAAATTTGTGAAACTTCACCTTTAAGTCTCCCTAAGAGACTAGGATACTATTTTATCATTAATTTCTCATGTTGATATTATTTCTTTATTTATTTATTAAATAAGAAGATTCTACACATTTTCTCTCACCTAAATATACCCATTAATCAAACATTATCCAAATTAGTTGCAAATTTTCCCAAAGGCTTATTTTATTTCTTGGATACAAATTTGGAGTTAGTTTTATTATTTTGAGAGCATTAAGTATTTTATTTCCCCTCTATTGGCCTAAATCCTATTTTCTTTTAATAAAGATTTTAATATATGCATTTATCTTCCAAATTAGATGATACTTGGCCCTTAAGTTACTTTTGAGCCAAGAAAACGAAATTAAGTATCAAATTATCATTGTATATTTCCGTTTATGATTTTTGGAACAATATATTCCTCATTATCAACTCTAATCCATTAAATTCCATATTATCTCTGATTATTGCATTTATCATCTCCTTTATATTTGAGTTTTCTCTTCTTTTTCTTATTCTAAAAAAAGTACTAGAAAGTTCTAGGATAAAATATCTTATTATTTTTATTACTTAGTGACAATTTATACTTCAGACCCATTATTAAAACCCAACTGAAGTATTTGTGCATATACCCTATATTAAGAATATATAGGAAATATTTATCCGATTAAGTTCTTTAATTTCTTATTATCATCCAAACAAGTCATTATTAAGTACAAGGTATTTTAGATTATCGTAATTACAGGTATCAGCTTATCCTTGTTTGGCTAAGTCAAAAGGGTAAAACTATTTGGATAGGATTCTATTTTTGGTATGTTACACACATCCTATGCATGAATGCAAAATGAGGTATGTGTTGTAGTTTGCTATTCCACAAGGTTGGATTCAGTTTCTTGCTATTTAACAATTTTATAAGGTTCCCCACTATCTCAGAGCTCCTATGAAATCAATGCACTTGCTAATGTAGTAGGTCTAGTATGAAACTTAAATTTTGGAATGACATGGTAAACATTAGGTGAATATGTTTGTAATAGTTTGATGCATTTTCATCCAAGTTTATAACCTGACATAGTAGTGTAGAAGTACTCAACTTCTACAAATAAATTATAGAATACAACTTGAAACCAAAACTACATATACAACCATACTAGAGTAGCTTTCAACAGATTTGTCAAATTTTGATGATCTCCATTACTTAACAGTATAGTATGAGGGAACAAAGGACACTGCCAAATGACCAAAATGTGGATGTAAATTTTTTGGATGAATATATATACGTTCTCATACTTTCATGCAAGATACTAGAATATTTTGAGTGATAATAGCACTACAAAAGATATCCTTCAACTCAAAATGTCCCTATTCATCTCAAGTTCCTCGTCAACTTCGTAACTTCAAAGAAATTTGCATAATTAGGAACAACAAAGGATGATAAAAACTCTGATAGTCAAAAATCTCAAACACCTAGTAGCACACTAGTTAAATAATATATCCTACAAATGCAAAGACTTATTTGACTATAAAAATAATCTTGACTGTACCAACATGCTCATGTCAGCCAATTTAAAAAGTTATCAACATACATAGTTCTATAATGTAATGAAAAATGTAAGGAATGTATACCTTCATTCAGAATATTGATAGAGAATATGAGTATTAATAGCATCTTTTATGCCTCTTTAACTTCTTGTCCTTCTCACAAAGTGTACTCCAGTGAATACTATAAGAAATCAGCACTAGGAAAAAATAGAAAAGGATACCGAGATTAACACAAAAGGGAAATAAATACATTTTAAAGATTGAATAACTCACAAATTATGAACAAATAGTAATTTTATCGGATTGTATTTGCTTGTATATGACAAAGATTTAGTATTCCCACACCTTCTATAAGCACTACTATAAAACACATACCAACCCCATACATTTGAGCACTTGATGGTAGCAAACTTTGAAAGAATCTATAGTTCTTTGAATAGAAAATTTCCTGCAATTGATTACTGACAAATAAAAAGACACTCACACGCATAATACTACTGTTAAGAAATTCAAAAATAAAAGCCTCCTTGTTCCATTAGAACCAGGTGGGTTGTCAATTTCTAAGAAATAGTACGTAACAATTACTACCTATTTTGACCAAATGTACCGCCTTGTATATTGCAACTGCTAAACTAGAGTAAAAAACATATCTGAATTAGTCAAAATGAATGAACCAATATAACTGAATAGGAAACCTTTAAAAGTGTATCATAGAGAAAGTAGTTGATCATAGAGAGAGCTCAATAGTATCCAAGACAATTGCACTATACTAGTATCTTCAATCAGCACCACCGCTATAAAATATAAGAATGTAAGTGTTAGCTACATTATCAATATGAACACCGGACATTCTTCCATACCATGAATATTTTTCCACGTAGCTGTAAACAACTACAATTAGCTCATCATCACAAGTTGAGATTCAAGATTGGTATTCCTAAAAGGATGAAATGTGAAATAAGGATATGTATCAAATTAAAATAAGAATATTAGAGTTGCGGGATTATAGAAGAATTTATCATTTGAGCTATCATATAAAACATGTCTTTGCATGCATGTACGTAACTAATTTGATCCATTACTAATCTAAAATAGAAACATGTTCTATCTCTTAACACATGGTATTAAAAATGTAGTCATATATGAGGCTTAATGGCTACTACTTGACCTAGACGGTGAATGCCTTCAATCCGTATTTGAGCTTCATGGACTCTTCTCATAGTTCAACTCTACAATATGAGAAATTATATAGGTTGATTGTTCAAGATACGAGCAACTCATATTAATAAAATTATAAGAGAAGACATACAAAAATTGAACGAGGTATTTAATTTTTTTGGGCTGTCAAAAACGTTTGCCTTGGAAATAAAACCCAAGCAATTAGTTGAAAAGGGTGGCTTGTATCCTTTTTAAATACAAAAATTATTACATCTACAAAAAAAATGAGAGCATGACTAGCTTCTAGATACATTGCAAATTGAAAATAATATTTTGTAATGGGAGAAAAGCGTAGATAGGAGCACATACCTGGCCGTAGAAACATGCCTAATTGTGTCAAAGGACTTTGGGATCAATGCTTAACGTGCTTTGACTTTTTTAAATCAAGATGTGATCGGCCACCGAAGCAAGTTGAGAAAGGAGTCAACTAAATTCACCATGCTAGGCAAGCGAGCATGCATCAACACAACCAACCAACCACCATGGTTACATACCCTAGTCTTCACATTCAGTCAGAGAATCACGTCCGAGGGTACAAATAGGAGCATGCATGCCAAATCTCTATCTCCAGAGACTAGATCGTCGAGAAGGCCAAGCATGCAGATATAGGCGGAGTTATCAATTACAATTATTTGGGGGTGGAGACCGGGAGTGGAAAGGGGAGGTATTGGGGAAGAAGGCGTGAGACGAGAGAAGGGAGAGGAAACGGGAGGGGATGGAGAGAGGATTAAACAGGGGAGTGGAGAAGAGATGAGGGAAAACAAAGGCCGGATGTGGGAAATTGAAGACGGAAGAGTAGCGAAGAGCGGATGGGAGTGGGGTGAGAAGACGAGAGGCGAGAGGAGACGACATGCGGGGGTAGGGAGAGAGAGTGGGGCAGAAAGGAATCATCATTATTTTATTTTCAGTTTTAAATGATAAGTAAAAAAAGTTAACTAGATGCGAGTCCAGCGTGTGGGAGATATGAAAGAGAAAGGTACGCCGCGGTAGCAATAAAAAGATTACGGCAATATGTTACAAATTGTCGGAAAAAATAGCCGGTAAAAGACACATTTGTTGTAGTGACAACCTTATGACGCATTGCAGTCATTATTCTAGAAGAAGATCTTCTAGATTCTATTCACTGGAGTGTTAACATGATAAGATAGTTTCCCTCTAGAATAAGTGGAGTCAAAAGGGCTATTGGTTGATAATAAATATAAGGGGTATTTATATTTATTGTTGAGGGGTTGACCATTTATCGTTGTGAAAGAAGTTCCATCAGATCATGAATATGAAATAAAAAACATGATTTATTTCATGAGGAGACCCTGTAGAACCCTAGTTTCTATAAGAGGGACCATTGGTGGACGTGTTGTATCACCAAGTGGCATCCTGGCAAAACATTGGATTCTACCAAGTAGTCCCCGGAAGCAATCTTGATTTTCCTTATACGAGCCTCTGAGTCGCAGGAAGTTTTATATTGTATTTTGAATAAGAATTTTGAGTTTGATAATAAAATTATGTCACTGTAATAAAACTTCAATTAGAAAAAAGGAGACATCAGAAAAGTTGAAAACTTAAGGAATAAGTCTTCTCTTTTCTCTTTGTTTGTCAAAAAAGATATGAATTGAATTAAGTATCTTCTTCATTAAAATAATGATATGGATTATTGAATAAAGATAAAATGACAATAATTTTCAACCGGGATTGAATGTGAATATTTCGTTCATTGATAATTTAATTGTCCAACTAATAAAAAGGACTTATAAAAAGCTTAATTAAAGAATAAATTAGACTTCAGTCCAGAGAATATATTTTCTATCCCTTGAACCCTTGACAAGTGATAAATGGATGAAATGTAATTGGATTAAATTCGTAAAGAAAATGAGAAAATGCACACTAAGTCGGATAAGTTTCACCATTAGCCAAAGAGTATAATTGATATTAATCGTTGATTGATATGACCCAATATAGGGTACTAACACTTTAAAACGTTGTGCTAATTTGTTGTTTGTATGGACTTCAATATAGTGTAGTGCTAAGCATTAGAATGAAATCAACAACGCATTCAATTCCCTATGTTGATTTCTCTACTTATGAATATAATCCCGGGGTGGATCCACCATTCCCACAAAAGAAATACGTGTTTTAAGAGGATAAAGTGCAAAACAACTCAAATTCATTCAGAATTACTTACATAGTTCCTCTGAGTTACAAGGACTTGTCATGTAGTTTACATCAGGGTTAATTGAATCCCCAAAAATAGGCAGTGATAATGAGACAAGAAGAATAGGTACATAGAGTTGATGAATACGGAAGTAGGGTGGCAAGCACACACGATATACTAGGTCTTGCTTGCATGCCCTGGGTTAATCGAATCGCTGAAGAAGATAACTAGGCCCGATCCTGGTTTCCGGGGGGATGAGAAGCCGGCGGGCAGCTGGTTTTAATCATTACACACCTTGACAGAAACGTGGTGATACCAGTTTTGTATCCAGAAGTGGAAGCAGCTTAGTGGTGCTAGCAGCCACAAGCTGGTCCATTTCATGGAAAATGTGCAACATATGATGTTGGATTGAATCTAATCAATCTGAGTCGACGTCGCGGAAGGGCAGAGGCACCGCCTTCACGGCCCTAAACTTGCCCACGTTGTTTAAGTGCTCGTTCTCCAACCTGTTAGGTTGAAATGTTGATAAACACAGGATCGGCTGGTCCGAAGCAAAGCTAGTTTAACTGTAAACCTATCATACCTGTAGTAGTTCCAGTGGCCACGTCGGATGATCTCCAAGGACGCCAGAAGGAAATCAACCATCCGGTGCTCCACCTTGCCAAGATTGATGTGGGTGATGGTCTGGATCCACGCCAACCTAAGTACGAAGTTTAGGGCCTGAATACAGAAACATGCAAGTCAATGATGTGAATACAAATAGGAAATAATGATGATTAACGAATGAAAACAGAAAGAAAGATATGAACAGGCTATAATTACAATGGACACGTAGTAGATGCTCTTGTTCTTGAGAACCAGCTCGTCCCTCAACCAAGGGTGCCTCGCTTTGCGGTTGAAGAAGCCCCAGTCCTTGACGAAGTCCCAGTAGAGCTGGTATATGGTAGCCCCCGAGGACGTAAGCATGACTATCGCCAGCCACGACGGGCTGGGGTCGACGGCGTACTTCATCCTGGCAGCGGCGGCCACCATGGCGGAGATGTACTTTCCCGCGTTGGCCATGTGGTTCAGATCGTAGCCTTCCTCCATGTATCTCCGCAGGCACTGTTGTATATACGGCGCAAAACCAAGCAGCTCAAGTAAGATTTCGTGAACAATCAATACGTGCAACAATACGGGGTGAATGAGAAGTTTAGAGGATATGTAATCACCTGCATTGCCCGCCAGTAGTATGGAAGGAAGGATATGATGTAGGACAAGAGCTTGTATTGCCTGCTTTTGCTGCATGTCTCGTAAGGATGCCTCTTGAAGCCTCCGGCCATGAAGAAGCATGCAGTGAACTCCATGTGCCTCATCAAAGGGATCTGATGTATAGATTCATCATTTAGTATAACAAATTAATTAGATATATGATATTGAGGCGGTTAATATCGATTTGTCTCCGTCAGCTCACCTGGCTGGTGAGCTGGTCAGCCATGAAGAAGTCGACCATTAATACACGATAGAAAGGGGACAGCGCAATGTTTCGCATGACCCTTAGGAAGCACATGCGTGTAGAGCGGTAGGCAACATTGAAGGGACAGAAGAGTAGCACCATAAACATCTGAAACAACAAATGAGAGAGTTAGGAGATGACACAATAACGATCGTCAGAGTTAAATATTGAAAAAGTTGCAAATTATTCTATAAAAGATGCGCTAGATTGTATGTTCATACCAGCAGTAGTATTCCGGGTATGGCATCCACACGGTGCGGCGAAATTCCGGCCGAGACGAGGAGGAGGTGTATCACCATAGCCCCGACGACGGTGGTCATTAGTCCAGCGGAGACGAGGAATGCGTCCCGGTGCTTGAGGGCCGTGTGCGGGGAGAACTCGAAGATGAAATTATTGTTGATTCTCGTGCTCCGCCACGCAAAGAGGTTGCAACCGTACAGGAAGATGTGCAAGCTCAGCAAGGCAAACATACTGTTCATTTGTTGCACACGGTACACATTTTTTTTATTAGTTTCTCAAAATAATTTTTAGCTAACTGATGATTAAATAAATGTGCATAAAGGAATGGCACCTGAAGATTGGATAAACGGTCTCCATGTAACTGCCATCAGATTTTGAGGAGAAGATCCCCGACAGGTGAGCCAGTATGGCGTACACACTGAACAGTGTCACAAAACTGCCCGTGAAAAGCCCTGGAATTCAAGACCCGTTAATTTCTTACGTTAATGCAACGCACTCTCTACTGTTTGTCACATAGTAATTAATATATAAGTAGTAGATGGTATGGATATGCAAATGCGGTTATACCCATGAAGAAGGTGATCATATGGGAGTCCTTGGGTTGCTGAGGCCTCAGGAACTTCATCGCCTTCTTCCTGTCGTTGCCGGCGAAGTGCTTCGTGAAGATGACTTCAATCTCATCACCCAACTTCACCACCTGTTACAATTAAGGCCCATACAATTTAGGGCAAAATAAGAATGTTAAGTCTTGATTATTCTCAATGTATGGATCAATATCAAAAATCAAGCATAAAATCATGATTTTAGAACAATGTGACGGGCGGTTACTTTTGAAAAATCACATGATAAACCTCGTATGACCTAATAAACTTGGTTTTTGATCGAGAGATCATCAGTATTAGCTTTGGAAATCATGTATATTTTTATTAGAAACAGATGTACATTCTTTAAAACACGCTGTTCTTCTAGCGATGAACAATTTATTGCTGGATGTTATTTACTGCTTGTAATACTTTTCTATTGAATCATGTATTTGTTGCTTCAAAGAACTATTGCTGGATATTATGGTTCGAATATGAACTTATTCTCGGTACGTGAAATCCAAAAGTCACATCATTTGCAGCTCTTCGTTCCGACACAAACCAAGCCTTAAGCAAGAATAAAGGTACCGACAGAAAAAGCTGCAGTACGAGCAAACAACATCCAAGGGCATGTTTGAAGCATTGATACCTAACAAACTCAGGCCTCAGGGTCTTGTATGTACGTACCTTGTCCGAGCTGACAAAATGCGATCTCTTCACCTTGTGCAAATAAGTACCGGATTCTGACCTATCCGCCACCTTGAGTTGCAAACATGCAAACAGCATAAAACAGCAGAGCGTCAGCAGCCAGTGTGACCCTAGCGAGCTACTGGAATGAGCACATGACCAACAGTACACGTTTTACCATCCACAGTTTGGATAACGTGATATTTCTTAGCCATTTTATCTGGAGATATGTGACACATTAAAATCATAATTATATATAATTCTAACAAAAGAAGAAGAAATGTGCATGTCAATCCCGTTAAACAAAGAATCCAAGAACTCGCACTCGTTTTTATTAGAAAATAGAAACGTATCGTCCAACGAATATCACTCTAGTCCGTATAGTTGGGCAACTCGGGCCATAATTAATGCTTGATATATAGTTCGATTCCATTTCTAACTAGAAGAAAGTTTAAAATATCTTGGCCGACACTGCAAAACTCGTAGTAGTTAGAAATCAGTGCAATAAAATATAAGTAGTTAATAGAAAAAGATGGGAAGCGCGAAAAAGGAGAGGCAGAGATCCACTTGATCATGCTTCTCATGTGATCCTAAAGCTTTGGTTCCGTGCTTACACGTGGCAGAACTGAAAGCTCCCACCTTACTTGACATGTACACTTACTCACGCTGCATACCAATATAATTTTATTTTGCTACCAAAGACAAGAAGAGTTGGACGGACGATCGACGTGTTTCTTGCACCCTTTTCCTACATACTGGTTAATTCCATGTGTTGTTTTTTGGAATATATTTTTTAAATAAAAAGGGATTGTCAATAATGTAACCTTGTCCTGAACAATGTTCTTCCGGCACTTATTTCACATATTATTAACATTTGGGATTAACGTGAAAGTGGATGACGTAACATGCCAATACGAAGCTAATTAATTGATCTGATTCATCACATACCTTGTCGAACTTCTTCAAGATCTTTCGAAAGGCCATCATGTTGAGCGAGCTGAAAACGGCAACCATGAAGGAGAAAGGACGAGTCAGCATCGTTCAAAAAGATATATAAAGAAACAATAACGTGAGACATCGTTCCGTGTATTACTGAAATTGTAATATAAAATCAAGCAGGCAAAAAAAAAAAAAGGATGTTGCGGTTGTACGAGGCACCCATATTCATGGTGGGAATCATACGTGGATATCATTCTAGAATTTGTAGTCCAAGCACGTGTACGTGTTGTTGTTGTTACCAGTCAGATATGATCAATGTTTAAGTAATTTATATAATTAGTGGAGGCGACTGGATCTTTTCTCTGTTCGGCTATCTCTAGTGGGTAAGAGAATAAAAAGCAAGGATCGAATTTGATAGAGTATTATTATACAGCCAACTCAAAGAACTAGACATTAACTACAATACAAAGGCTTGGTTTCAAAGTTTTGGTCTATTCACGAGTATTAGTGAGAACGTTAATAGACCAGCGCAGTGTCGATTTCCCCATTATGCTGTCCATTATCTTTGATGCATGAGGCACTGACGAGTGGGTGGAACACGTGAATTGTAAGCAACATGTTTTTGCTTTAAGCCCGGTAAAGCTGGTGATTTGTTGGTTGTTAAGGGCATACAGATGTGTTAAAAAGCATGAGTCTGTTGAATGATTATTGTAAATTATAGTGACAAAAAGCAATTGGATATTCTTATTCTCTCCTGGATATTCGTTAATGCTCGCCTGTTGGGCAACCATTGTTAACGAAAGGAAGTGCGCCGTATTAATGATTGTTAAAAAAACAAATACCTGTACGTCTTGAGCAGCCCGAGGCCCTTGTAGAGCTCGATGAACGCTCCCCTGATCATCTTTTCGGCGCACTGGATCTTCTTCCTCGTGACGGAGTCCCCCGCGGGTCCGTCGCCTTTCCTGGTCCCGTTGGCAGCGTTGACGACGTCTTCCCAAATCATGGACGTGACTGCAGAGATGGTACGCCCTGGTGTGGTGGGCGGTATGTCGATCCGCATGGACGTCATTCGGGGCTTGCCACCTTTCTTGGCCTTGGCTCGGGTGGCGCCGATGAAGGTGATCCCGTTCCTCTCCAGCGCCGCCACCATGTCATCGGCTACTGCCGGGGAAGAGACCTCGGACAGACAAGGAGTGGGTTCGTCGGCCTCCGTTGCAGCATCTAAATGAAAGATTTTACTTTTCGTGTCCGTATAAATATTCATGCATGAACTAGGCATGCAGCTGTCGGTATAATTAATTTTGTAAAAAAAAAAAAAAAACACAAGTATATATGCAACGGCACGCAGACATACTGGAATGGAAGCTGTCGTTGGAGCTGAGCCTGGACAGCCTGCTTGAGACAGAATCCCCACCAGCGCTGTTCCTCATCATCTTCCTCCTCTCGTGGAGTATCTTCTTGAGGTCCAGTAGTATGTTGAGCTGCTTGTGGAGTGCGTCCCCTCTCTCGACGAACTCCGCCTCTTTGGCCTGGTAGAACTTGTTGACCTTGTCCAGCTCGTCATCCAGCTTCTCGAAGAATCGCTTGATCTCGTCCTCCCTGGAGTGGACCAGCTCCGTCTCGTACTGCTCCTCTTCCTCGGACTATATGTACATGCATGGGCGGGATATGATTGAAACACGATTCCAAATATACATATAAACATACAACGCTGGAGGAGAGAAGAGGGGATGAGAATCAATCAATCAGCCATAAATGAAGCTCGTATGTATATATATATATATATATATATATATATATATATATATATATATATATTGTTTGAACAAGAATTTGCGAGCAATTCAGAGGTATTAAATGAAGGTGCGGTGTCCATCAGCTAATATATATGTCGAAGCTGTATGCCTGGTACTCCCGAATTGTGGGCCGGGTATAAGTGGGTGATCCCCGTGGACAAGCAATACAAGGCATATATGTTGTCGTACAGCTAAGATCCCGAGTGGAAGAATGTCTTGTGCTGTAGTGGTGGAAGTTGACAAGGGTCTTACGATGGAATGCGATCTGTGATCAAGGTGACGGGATTTGGTAGCTAGCGGTGGTGGCTGCGTCCGTGCGTATCTAGCAGCCTGACTGTACGACTACTACTTGTTCTGCTAGCTTGTACCTGTGATTGAGTGGAGTCCAGCTCCGTTCTCCACATCCATAAACAGCAGATGCAGCGGGCAGGGTTGGTGACAACCATACCAGGCATCAGCTATAAGCTAAAGCTAGCGTCCAAATATTGTGGGCATTTATATGCAGGCAGTTTGGGGTGATGCGTCGTCCGTCGGTCGCTGTCTCCTTACACTTTGATCGTGTTGGAGGAGGAGGAGAAAACGCAACGGAACAAATTAACCCCGGGCAAAGAGTGCAATGACGTGAACTATCGCGTGTATGATGTGTCGGGTGAAGATGGATGAATGAGGCAAAGAGATTTTGGTGGGAGAAAAAGGAAGGTGGAGTATCTTTCTTCTGGCGCGTGGCACAGCGATCCTCGGGTGTGCTTGCCAGGGAGGAAATGAGGCGAACACGGAAGAAGCAGTAACTCTTAACTATAGTTTTTGTTGTTTCTGGAGAGAGAAGGGGAAAGGAAACTATTCGTATTGGTTTCAGATCACTCTGAATCGCGAGTGAGCAATCTGAACAAGAAAATGAAAGCCCGAAAATGGATGAATAGGAGATGCATGTTAATATGAAACGGTGTTTCATCTGATAGATTACTCACGGAACAATCGCACGCATTCCTGTTCTAGGCACACGCAAAACATGCACACAACACCCACACTACCAGCACACGGCAGGGAAAGGACAGCGGCATAGATGGGAAGCAAAAGCCAAACAGACAAACCAAAACGGAAAGGACTAGCGGGAGAGATACCTGGAGGTGGATCGAAGTCGAGTGGCCGCCGCTGCCGCCGCCACCAACGGAACCTCCGCAACTGCCGCCAACGCCGCCGACGCAGCTCAGCCCTCCTCTACCAGACGTCACCTTCGCGACGACGTACCGGACCGGGTCAAGCAGCGAGAATCCGAAGGAAGAGCAGGCGGAGGAATGCCCAGCGAGGCTCGGCGACGGGCGGGACAGCTTCACCTTCTTCACGTACTTCTTTAGCTGCCGGTAGTCCACGAACGCGTCCTTCCACTCAGGTATCAACTGCGCGTCCAGCTGGCGGGAGAACTTCACCATTTTCCCCCTTTCTCTTCTGTATACCGCTCCTCCTCCTCTTCCTCCACTCCTCCACGTTCTTCCTCGTCGTTGTTCTTCGTCTCGACACGGTTCCGCCGATCGGCGGTGGTTGTTCCCTAACTGCTACCGTGTGGAATGTTACTGTTACAGTGCGTGGTTAAACGACAATGCACTCCATCGCGGATCGAGCAATCCCTACCTCGCTGCCGAATTGTGGTGGTGGTTGACAATTTGGGGGCGGGCGAGAGGGGGGGAGGGATGAGGTGGTAGCCGGATCGACTACGTTAGTGATAGAGCCGCCTCAGGGCAAGCCGACCTTATATAGATCAACAGGCCCCTGAAGGGCTGGCCCGGTTTTCGGTCGCTTTAGAGAGAGATAGTGTGAGAGAGAGAGAGAGAAAAGAGGGAGCGAGGGACAGGCCACAACTGAGTTGTAAAAAGATGACAACAAGACAAAACAGAGCAAACCACCCCAGGAGGAGGGCTCTGGGAAACAGAAAAAGAAGCACACTACTGTGTAAAATACGTATGCCAGCGTGTACCGCACCGTTACAATTGCGGCCCTATTTACTGATTTCTGTCTCTACCTTTTTCTGCGAAACAGAAAAAGAAGCACACTACTGTGTTTTCTAAATTTTGTTTCCCCGTCGTATATCTTCTCTTCTGCCATACGTCTTTGTCGTACATCAGATTGGGGCATGTTTCGTGATGTAGTTGTGGACATCTACGGCCTTAACAATTCATTGTTAATACAGTATGCAATTCCAATTTCCATGTTTAATTACAAAATGACAGCGTCTCAATATATTGTAGATTGGCATCATCCGAACCGAATAATGGCCAATGTATTTATGAAGCTCATCTAAGATGGTACTCCATTAATTGAATCCAAGTAGACGATAGATGTGTTCAAAACATATTTTTCTAGTGGAACTTTTCAATACATCGATATCCTCAGAAACAGACCAAAGGACATAAAATACCATAATCTTGTACCATACGCAATGGCTCTCTTGCAATTCTTGGTACGAGGGATTCGAGTTCCAGTTTCAATAGTTGTTATCTATAATTGTGGCGTTAGGGGGAAGAGGGCCAAGAAGTCGCGTTTGGAAGGGTTGGGCCGCCCCCGGGGGGTGGTGATAAAATCACATTAGTATCTCTACTGTTGCTAACCTCTTTAATCTAGTGTGAGGCACCAGGAAATCATAACCCAATGTATTGGGACAAACAATGCCCCCCACCCCACATTGTGTTTACAAATAAGATAACAGAAGCACAGACGCACAACATTGTTGGGGGAAATGAGCAAGTGTGAATAAACAAAAGACCGACTTCATAAGGAAAAAGAATTTGAAGAAGAACGACCTATATATACAACATCTTACAAAAGTTTATGTAATGCACATGGTTAAGGACACCCTAAAACCTTATTAGAACACAAAACGGTCAATTCAAACTCTATAAAACATACATAAAATTGTATTTTACACATATGGAATCATTTGTAATTAAAAAAAAAAATTTCTAAATAATAGAAAATAAAATTTAGCTACAGACACATAGACCAATTTATCATTCTAAAAATATAGGGAAAAACGTTTTGCTATCGGTGGGAGCTTTTTTTTTTTTAATCTAGTACATGTAGCTTTAAGCCCCTGTTTGGGAATGGACTGAGTCCGGATTAAGCGTTGTCATTTTGTGCCACGCAGACTCAATCCAGTCCGGATTAGGCTTGTTAGGTGTTTGGTTGGCAATGGGATTACGACCTCCGTTTTGGATTCCGTAACCCCCAAAACCGGACCAAGTCAGTCCTACTCTGAGCAGGATTTTGATTTCCAACCCGGTTTACGATTGTTCTCTCCTCCCGTGACCCCAACTTCTTTCCCGAGAAATCTGACGCCCCTCTTCACCTCCCTCCTCCCGACTCTCATCTCCAACTCCTTCTTCGCCTCTCTCCTCCCGACTCCCCTCTCCGAAGAACCGTGCCGGTTAGAGAAGAGGACGGGAACCAGTCCAGCCAACAATCTTCGACGATTTTCTGGCGAAGAAGAGATAGGTGAGGTAAGCCCGTTGGTGGAGAGGTCCAGCTTCTCGTGCTCCGTCAGCTTGGTGTCTGCCCAGACAGGTATCTCCCCAGTGAGATCGGCCTCGGCGAAGAAGAAATAGGTGAGCTTCGTGAGGTTTGCGAACCCTACGGGGATTGGGGCTGCCGTGAAGCCATTTACGGCGAGCGAGAGCTCCTCCAAATTGGTCAAGCTCCCAATATCCCCGGGGATGCTCCGGAACCCCCCGATCGCCCGTGGTCAGGTTTAATATCAAAAGCGGTGATCGGGTTAGTAAATATTCAGCGGCACACAACAACGCCAGTAATAGCAGTATAAGCAATAGTGATGCCAATCAGCCGCCGGCGATCAATTGGCAACATGTGCACGATGTTTTCGGCCTTCCCATTATTCTTCTTTTCCGTGTACCATGTCTCCAAATTTTTCAGTTACTTTTTTTTTCTGCCGTAGTAATTGGCTTTACCTTTCCCATTATTCTTCTTCCCCTTCGCACAACCTCAATGCATATGCATTTTGCTTTCAGTTGATGAACGATCATGTGTTTTGGACAATGTTACTTCTCTTAGCACAGTTATATATTCTCCTTTAATAAGGCAAAATATGAAATTTTTGTGAATACCTTAAATATTCAACAAAAATTGGCCTACTTAACGACTTCATGATATAGTGCAATTATAGATTAGTAATGTTTTCTATTATGGGAACCAAAATCTGACCTTCATGACTATTGTTCTGGATTAGTGAGTATGATGTGAAAAGGAACGTGACACATTATTCTTAATTTAATTCTAGATCTTTAATAATG
This sequence comes from Alisma plantago-aquatica, assembly GCA_963693085.1. NCBI lineage: Eukaryota > Viridiplantae > Streptophyta > Magnoliopsida > Alismatales > Alismataceae > Alisma > Alisma plantago-aquatica. The sequence continues at coordinate 751,301,042 of OY856411.1, read as the reverse complement.
TGCTAATAGTGATCCAATGATACATACATACAACATAAAATAAACATATAAAATGAGCATATTCATCTTATATTCACTTCACAAAACAACAAACACTATCACCCACATTATGTACACAATTAAATTTTTTTTGTAAATTTTAAACTTGTATTACAGTGGCATCACAACTTCACATATTTTGTAATTGTTAAAATAATTCTGTAAGAACATGACAGAATACGCATATTCTGACAAGGTTGTGAAACAAAATAATACTGAGTCCAGACTGGTAGCCAAACAAAATCAGACTGAAACCAGACTCAAACCAGACCAGCTGACCAGAATCAGACTGGGTTTCCAAATAGAATCAGACTGGGTTGCCAAACAGAATCAGACTCGATCCTGACTAACCCCGTCTAATCCAATCCAGACTACGAAATCCCAGTCCATTCCCAAACAGGGGCTAAGAGAACGGAAAAGGACCCATTCATAATTTTAAAAAGTAAAAAATAAATTGTATTTTACACACAAAGGAATGATTTGTTAAGCAAAAAAAAATCTTAGAAAATTGCATTTAGAATCTTTTGTGAGTCTTCATATAGTATATAATATTAAAAAATAAAGACAAGAGTGTAGTTTGTAGTTCTCAAAAGTAATAGATAAATTTCTTTTTTTTTGCCCCCTCACAAGCTTACTTATATGGTATAAATGAGTCTTCTGATATGGCTAGATAATTTTAGTAAGTAAAGAAAAAATTGGAGTTTGCAAACATGGAGACCGATTTCTAATTTTTAAAAGAAACAACAAAATTATATTGTGTCTTTCATGAATTTTTTTTATAATTATGCAACACGTACATAATATAATATAGTAAATACAAAAGTGTAGTTTGCACACATAAAGATCAGTTTGTAATTCTAAAAACTAATGAAAAAAATATTGTATTTTGCTCCTTTTTTGGACTTTCTTATTTAGTATAGACAAGTCTTCTTATATAGTATAGAATTTTAAAAGGTGAGAATAAAAGTATAATTTGAACACACATAGATAGTTTGTAATTTCAACAAGTAATGAGAAAAATTGCATGTATCCCCCTCCATAGTTTCTTATATTGTAATGTTGAGTCTTCATATATGGTATATAATTCTACAAGGAATACATAAAAATGGGGACCCATTTGTAATTCTAAAAATAATGATAATTTTTTTACTCCCTCCTGTGATTTTTTTTCTATATAATATACATGAGTCTTATTATATGATATTTAGTTAAAAAAAGTATAATTTAGACACACATGGATCAGTTTGTAATTTCAAAAAAAAAAAAGTAAAATGTATTTAGCTCCGTTTCATACCTAGTATTCATTTGTCCCCTTATGTAGTATATAATTTTATAAAGCAAGGATAAAAGTGTAGTTTGCAATAAAAAAATAATTTGCACACATGCGACAAGTGTATAATTCTAAAAAAATAATATCTAGCCTCCACGTTGTGAATGCATGAAGAAGGAAGAATAAACTATAAACGAGGAGGAAGAATACATGAAGAAAGCAACGCTAAACAACGATCTATACATTTAATCCAAGCCAATCCAACATGATAAATTGCACTCGAAAAATTTCAACTTATCCAAAAGCCCAAGGTATTCTTATTATGACCCCGACCTACTCATGAGATCTCTATTGCAACTACATGCAAACTTCCGATGCCGTCGTTGCAGAAGAAACTAGCAATAAACAATCGCTAACAACCAACAAAACTTCCATCTGCAAATCCACGTCAGGCTGGCCTGATCTCCCCAGCCGAAAGCAGGTCGCATTTACTGGGCTCACGGACGCGACTCCTGAGTCCTCTGTTACACATAAGTGTGTCACCAATTAACATTCTTCTCTACAAAAACACTACAAAACTTACGATCCTAGCTGGACGTCCGCCGGTCTTCGACAGTCAAGCGGGATTTGATCTTTTTTCTTGCTGCTTTTAATATTTGGCAATTCCGCTTCCACGTCCGTTTTCCATCTCATCATTCCCGACTTTAATTCAAATCTAGATTCGACTCCTATAAAGTAGCGCCGGTGATCTTAGCCGGGTGTTTGGTCTACAAACAAATTTGGTCAACGACCTGTGTTGGCCACCTTATAACCTACTACCCTAAATTGTTGGGATTAAGATCGATCGAGATCAGGCTGTATCATAATGCGAGTTGGGGTGGAAATGAAAACTGCGATATAGTAGTATATCAGATATATGCGAAAGATCCTAGATGCATGCAGTCAAATAGTGAGAAGTTGAATACCTTAGAGGGGGCGTTTGTGGCTGGCTCTATTTTAACACTGTAGTAGTTAGCCAATTTTAAGATTTTGACTACTTAATTAATAAAATTGTGCAATTATTATTTACAATGTTAGGATGACCAGTACCGCCACATAGGTGCATGTGGAGGAATTGTTCAACGAGGAGGATGGTGTTGTTTCCCTCAGCATCTTCCACGGCTCGTCGTTGTGCATTAGTGGGTCAAAGAGCCCGGCGGTGAGAGCGATGACATATCGCTGATCAGCATTACTTTCGTCCCACATTTGGATTACCAGAAGGCACCAGAGCAGGACGTTGTGGAATGACAGCCATCTGTGCTAGGCCATGTCGTGGAGCCAGCTAGCCTTGGTAGAACGGGCCAATGGACACCAGCGTCCAGACCTATGCCTTGGCATCCTCGTCTCTAAGGGATGGGGGTGCAGTAGATTGAGAGCTTAGTCGAGGGGCAAGACTGCTCCTCCTGACCGGCTTGCGTTAGCTTCTTTCTAAGGGTGATGACCCATGCACATTCTGGCCTTGGGGTGGTGGATGGTGACTATAATTAGACATGTCAAATTAGATCAACATCTATGGGTCACACGTCGATGCATTTAAGTTGGTTTTGGGTGATGAAATTTTTCACCTTTCGAAAATCACCAAAATCCATACCCTAAGTTTCACGGGTAACCCGTAGAAACCCGTGGGTGACCCAATTAACTGTAGTCGATAGAATTATATATATATTATACAAATACTTAAGAGATTTTGCCCATGCGTAAAAGTTAAATCTTTAACTTTAACTACAATAATTATATTCTCTTTATTTTGTGTTTGCAATATCAAGAATGTATATTTCTAAATGAAAAAACTGTGTTGTTTTGTGTAATATTTTATGCATAAAAACTATATGGACTTTTCTTATTTTACATTTAAATACAACAACCAGTTCTTGTTTTTCTTCTTGTAATTTCATATATACATAAAAAATGTGTTGTTTTGTGCAATATTTTATCTTTTCCTATTTTGCATCCAAATACAACAACTAGTTCTTGTTTTTCTTCTTGTAATTTTATATATACATAAGAGGACAAGTAATCTATTTGTTTGACGTCAAATATAGTGGTTGGTTGATTTTTATACTTTATTTGACATCAATAAACATAGATACGAGCTGTTTTAATTATCATTTTTAGTGTTAAGGGAAATAACTAACAACTTATTATTGATTTGACACATTTTAAATGGGCACTCGTGGGTCAACCCGCAACCCGTTGGATTGAGTTTGGGTGTTGATACGCGTCAAAGAGCACACCAATTCATTAGAAAATTTATCCTAGAGTTTAATCCTTTTTTACTTCCGGTTAAGGTTAGTATAGAATTATCGATCCCATAGAACAACGTTTTTAAGATTCCTTTCTTTTAAACCTGATTGATATTTGAAATTATTTCTTTTTGGTATCTTTAGGAGATGACAGAAAATAAAGTCCGATATGAGGAGTTTGATTAGTCTAATGTAAGAAAGTAAATTGTAAGAAGAATAAGAGATTACACTAATGCAATAGAAGAATAAGATTATTCTAAGACAAAAGGGGGTAAAGCAAGAAATTTGTTAGCACATAAGATTATCTAAACAAAGGTAAAGTGCTGAAATTTAAAAGGTGAATTGAAAGCAAACGTTAAAGAATGGTTTGGAATCAAGAAGGAAGCCATCGAGGCTTAGGGGTTTCACCACCTTAGCCCTTGTAAAAATAGAATCGAGCGATGCACGACAAACATGAAAGAAGCAAGTATGTGATTTATTCGTAAATAAGACGCAAAAGAGTAACTCCATGTGAACTCAATAGTCCTGGTGTTCACGTATCATTGTTCTTCATCCTAAAGAGGATTTTTTCATGGTCACATCCAAATCCTCGTGAAGTTAGTTTAGGCATTTTAAATCTCAGCTTCCACAGTCGTATCCTTCAGGATTAACAAGCGATAAAAATGATTAATTACGTAGTTTAAATCTACAATTTCTAAACCAAAAACCATATTTCCAATTAACACATGGCTAAGAGGCTATTCCCCTAGCTTCGATAAGAAAACTACTCGCTTCTCATGATGAGGATGGGAGAAACAAGGAAAGAAAGTAAGACCACATAGACCGCAATTCCAGATCTCCGTAGAGTCTAAGACGGTGACGATTAAACTGCTCATATGCTTTTCCTCCTGCTCCAAGAAGAAAAAGAGAGAAGGAGAACCAGAGAAAGAAAGATCCCAATGTAGAATAAAAGAACCAACTTTATTTCTCTTGAAAGTAAAATTACACTAGAAGGAAAATGATGGAATTTCTCTACTAATTGTGTATAAAATTTTGGGACCCTTTTGCTTAGTGGAGTCCCCCCTCCTTTTATAAGGGAAGGGGGGGGGGTGGAAAGCCTGAGAGGGGGAAAGAAAAAAATTAAGTGACGGCTGCTGAAAAGTGTTTTCTGCACGCCACGAAACACTCGTCTCGCTAAGAGAGACGGTCGTTTGGTGAGGGCTGGGCGTGCGTCTAGAAAATTTGAGTCTAAACCCTAAGAAGGGTTGTGGCTGTTGAAGTCTTGGGCCCGAAGTAATGACTCAAACGATCGTCTAGACCTACGGAATGTCCATTATGGGTGTAACATGGAAAAATCTTAGAGTGGCCACTAAACCCTGGTGGCGGCGCCCATCTCCCATTTTCTTGGTCTCTATGTAAGGCCTTGAAACGAACATTTGGCCTACTGAGGGGTTATCTCGTGCTGCCATGCATGGATACAAGACGTTGAAACCCTAATCATGTGGCTAGACACTTGCTTTGTGATGCGGGGCTCGCTCCATGAGACGACCATCTCGGTAAGGCGAGACAACTGTTTGACTTGCTGAGTAGCTGATTGAACCAAGGCCAAGATTGTTGTCAGACTCTGAAACGAGGGTCTCCATGGTTGTGAGCCAACCGTCTGGAATGAGTGAAACGGTCGTCTTGCTGACTCAGAGGGTCAAAATGAACTTTGGATAAAATCCCAACAATATTGGAGAAAATTTGGTAAGTGTTTGAATAAATCAATCAATAAGTGTGAAAATTACAATTTAGTCCATAAATTACTAAAAGGAAGAAAAATCTAATAGAAATGACTAAGAAAAAAGTGCAAAACGATGGATGAATATGCATTCATCAAAATACCCTGGACTTGAATCTTTGCTCGTCCCGAACAAATTACATTACAAATAAATTCTAATTTATAATTCCAAAATGACACCCTCATTTTAATAACATCACTATAGTCCTCACCTCCAAATTTTGGCCAAGTGACCCAATATCCTAGAACCACATAGCATAGAATTCTTTGTAGAAAAATAGGCTTCCTCTTACTATTGATTTGACACTCTCAATTTTTGAATTTTTTTGTAAGTTATATGTAGAAGAATAGGAAGGAGGGGGTGAACAAAGAAGGAAGTAATAACAAATTTTTTTTATCCCTCCTCTATTTGACTCGGTATTTTGATTTTGCAGAGTTATGGCTACATTGGTCATTTTTTTTCATGTGCACTTTGGCATATTTTTTTTGGTACACCTCTTTGTGGGGCATGGAATTTTATTTTTGGGAAGCGTGCCACCCCAGACTTGATTTTTGTCTGGTGGTGATTCTTTGCTTTGCCATTTTAGAAGAAAATATAGAGGGATAAAAGAAATGGTCTTGTGCTTTCACCATTTAACATTATTTATTTTTCGGAGTGACATTTCTAAAGTCAGAATATTTCTATGATTCACATCATACAAGTTTATAACAAGATAATCTATTTGTCTAAAAATAAGAAAATATTATGCTTGGTTCTGATCAATTCCATATGACTTGCCAACTATTCCAAGGAGTGATGTCATTAGGGGTCCAAGGTGACATAAAAGTTTCAGACATGGCAATTTATAATAGATTTTGCAAAAAGTTTCACTAAATTCAAGAGGGTACAATGATAGATGACTATTCAACATCTGACTAGATAATGGCCTTTACAACTAAATAAAATAGAAAATGTTGAACGACTAGATAATGCCAATAAACTAAAGAAAATACATATAGAAAAATAAAGCAAAATAAGAGAAAAGATAGGAGGGTGGGATAGAATCGTACCACCCACCTCCACCCCCGACTTAGATTTTTGTTTGTCCCGATCAAAACCAAAATTGGAGATGGAGGGAAGAAAACACTGAGGCAATGGAAAATGTGAAGACGATGGAGGGTTGTACTACTAGATTCCCCAATAAGGGGAGTTGGGGTTAGGGTAAGCCTGATGGGCCTCATACTCCTCATACTGAGGTCTGCTGGCATCGTAGTGGGCCTGATGCACATGCCATGACTCATAGGAGCACTGCATCAGATACATGTGGAGGTTGTTGCTTCCACTGAACCTCCTCCAACTGGTCGCAGATTTTGTAGAAGTCATAAGGCTCCTCGAGGCCTTCCTCATTGCCCGGTCATCTCCTTGTGCGGCATCGTGAAGGTGGTGGCAGCAGACCAGTCTCGTCACCATGTGCCTCCATGGAGACACTCCTTCTATGGGCAGTAGGCTCGGGGACATCATCTGGATCAGGATGCTCCTGGAGGAAACACTGAATTTGGCTCGATAGGTCTGTCAGGTCAAACCCTAGATTTGTAGTCACAAACTGGGCATGCCGAGGAATCTTTAGACCAAGGGAGATGCCTTTGAATGTCAAGTAAAAGACATCCCTAGTTGCCCCATAACAGATGAATTTGCAATCATTCAGATATGTGAGGTCAAACAGATGATGCACGTTCTCTAGTAGTGGAAAAGGAATGTGAGTGAAGCCTAAGAACTTGGCCACCACGGTAACAACATGGCCAACATAGATCGAGTAGGAAGTGTGGAGGGTAGCTTGGTAGTTGAGATGTGAGATCATAGCATTCCCCTAATTGAAAGGCTCCTCATTCATCAGATACCATAAAGTATATAGATGGAGGTGGGTAACTTCTCCTTGGGTTCCTTCCCTGCTAAAGATGGTGCATGCTAGGATGTGATGAATATAGTGGACCACAAGGTTGTTAATGCTGGATGATTTTGTGCCACTAGGGTATCTTGGGAAGGAGGCCCGTGATGTCTGCCCAAAACTTCTCCATGTTGTAGGATTCATGATAGTCATCATGGCGGTGACTCATGTAGTGGGATAGCCAATCGAACCTGCCATCATTGATGATGAGGGAGGAGAACTGGTAGGTAGAAATCTCCAAGTGTTCCCTAAAAATCTAGATTGTACAGCTAGAATTTCCTTGGGAATAGTGGTAACGGCAGAAACTAGACATGAACTCAAGGGTGAGATCACTATACACTGGAAGAATGCGGTAGACAAAGGTTGCAATGTGGCTGCATTGTAGAATCTTATCAACTGCCATTTTAATGCCCAGTGCAGTCAAAGTAGGGCCACATGCCCATCTTGGATGGGAGACACCAACTGAAAATAATCAGATGAATCTCTCAGAGTGCTCATCGCTAACAAACTGTATGTAGGTGTTGGGATGCAGAGCGATGCCAAGAAAATGAGGGGTGGTGGAATTAGGATCATGGTGTGGTTGAGATTGTCTGCCTACATCCTTGTTGATGAGCCGGTTCGCGTCATGGATATCCTGGAGCATCTCCTCGGCCACCTTGGGAGAAGATTTGCTGATAGGCTCCCAAATTTGAACACCTAGTGTAGAGTGGGATTGGTGAGATGGATCACACGAGGATGAAGTGGTGGATTTCCCTTTGTTATTTCGGAAATGGTTGAACATGTTTGCAGACTACATGAAGTGAGAGGGGCATCGGAGACACTGAAACTCTCAGATGGGTACCTAAAATGATCAACTTAATCTCTCGAACAATCGTCTGGTGGTGGTGCTTGAGCAAGGCTGCTAGGGGGTGCCCGATCACAAGTCAATCACCTTGATAAACACACACTTGCATCTGGTGTCAAGAATGGAAGGAAACCAAAGAGCAAGGGCAGGGCGACAATGTTGGTGGTGGTGGGGAAGAAAAGGGGTTGTGACGCATGAGACAACCACTCTGTAGGCAAGACGGTCGGCTGGCGCTGGAGTGTCGATCTCGTGGAGAGTGAACTGGTGAGAACAAAAAGAAACGAGGTGGAAAGGAGTGCACGAGACATTGTCGCCGCCCTTCGAGGGGAAGCAAGGTGGTTGTTGGGGAGAGAGCGGGGCGGTCGTCTAGGCCCGAGACGATGATTGTCGCCCTCACCATGGGTGCCTAGATAGAGAGGTGAGGCAACAGACGATCAGTCACACCATTGAGACGACCGTCCGTTGCGATGGTGAAGCTAGAACTTGGGGAGGAGATGAGTTGTTTTGAGTGTGAGATGTATCCTCCCCAAATATTTGTTAAATAGACCCCCAGGCGAGTAAGACGATCGTTCAGAGCATCCCTGACGACCGATTGGGGATCTTAGGTGGTCAAACGATGAGTTGAATGTGCCATGAGTGTCGGGATGGCAGTGGGTTTCAACGCACATTGAAGCGGCCGAGACGACCGACTCACTTATCCAAAATGGTCGGTTGGCGTGTTGGGCCGCCTTTGCAAATTTCAAATTATAATCGACCGCCTTTGTTGGAGTGGCCTTCTAAAAGGTCGAGACAAGTATCTCACCTTTACCATACAGCCGTTTGGCAGATGAAAGATGGCTGGCTATCATTAACGAACCACATGTTGAATTACCAACCTTTCATTTTTTTGTAATAAAAGAACCAAGTGTCTGAAAAGTAAACGAAAAAAATGTTAGCTAAGACAAATATAAAACAAAATTGCAAAAATTAAAAGATTGGGTTGCCTCCCAATAAGCACCTAGTTTTATGTCGTAGGCTCAACAGAGCTAGATCATGGAGCCTTTTCAGGCTCGAGAGGGGGGAGTTTGAGGTTCATGCAAGTCTAGGTCTTCGAGTAAGGAGAGTTGATGTGCCTAGGAAGATAGAAAATCCTCAACGATGATATACCGTTTACCTTAAATTCCCCTAAAACCTTGTCCCGAAGAAGAATGTGCCATGATGGTAGGCACACTTGATGAGGTGGGGCCCATACCATCTAGATTTAAGTTTTCTAGGAAAAAGTCTTAATCTAGATTTGTACATTAAAACTTGATCGTCCTCCCTAATGTCCTTTCACCTAATATGATCATCATGTCATAGTTTGGTTTTGTCTTTGTAAATCCTTGCATTTTCATAGGCAGTCATTCAGAGCTCATCTAACTCTTGAATTTGCTAAAAGAAGTTTTCACTTGCAACAGTTAAGTCAAAATTTAGAGTTTTGATGGCCTAATTGACCTTATCCTCTAATTCCATGGGTAGATGGCATGATTTTCCATTAATCAATTTGAAGGGAGTGGTGCCTATGGGAGTTTGGTAGGAAGTCCTATATGCCCACAATTCATCATTGATTTTTAAAGTCCAATCGGTCCTAGTGTGATTTACTATTTTCTCTAGGATGGACTTGATTTTCTTATTTGACACCTCAACCTAACCACTAGTCTAGTGGTGGTAAGGGGTGGAAACCTTATGATGGACTCCATATCATTTCAACAAAGACTCGAAGATCTTCTCTAGGAAATGCGAACCTTCATTTCAAACTACGGTGCGAGGTACCCCAAATCAAGGAAAAATGATATCTTTGAAAAGCTTCTTCACAGGCTTGGAATCACATGTTTTGGTGGGGATGGTGATAAATGTTTATTTATTCTTTTTGTTTACATCTTTTAGATATCTTTTTAACATTATTTTGTTATTTATCTTCTTGATTTTGTAATTAATTGTATTTGTTTAGATTTTTCTATTTATTAGAAGTTTAATTATATTTGGTTCTTTTTTATAGGAAAATAGCTCAATGACTAATTTTTTTTTGGAAGATATTTTGCACAAATTCTCATAGTACCTGATTTAAATATATACCTCACACCAAAATTATTGTAACTCTCACATCCCAAGGCAGAATTTAATGGGAAAGTATGCGTTGGAAAGGGAATTGAATTATCTACTAGAAAAAACTATTTTGGGCCACTTTCGAACTTATGACGGGCCCAAAAATATGCTCTAAATAGATGTTGTGGGAATGTACACCAAAAAGAATGTGAACGGTCAACATAATTAAAAGCAATCAATCGTTTCCTCTTTTAACCAGATCTAGAAAGTTTTCAGCCGCCAGCCTGGAGTCTTCTAGAAAATCTTTTATGTAGAGTTTTCACCCCTCATTCTCCTATAAAAGGAGGGGGGACCACTAGGAAAAGATGTCCCAAATTTTGTAGGCAATTAGTAGAGAAATTATGTCGTCTTCTTTGTAGTGTAATTTACTTTCAAGAGCAATAAAGTTGGTTCTTTTATTCTACATCTAGATCTCCCTTTTCTCTGGCTCTCCTTATCTCTTTTTCTTTTTGGTGTAGGAGGAAAAGTAAACAAGTTGTTTAATCATCACCGCCTTAGACTCTACAGAGATCCGGAATTGCGGTCTATGACGCTCTTTCTTTCCTTACTTATTTCTCCCATCCTCGCCATGAGTAGCGAGTAGTTTTCTTATGGAGGCGAGGGGAATAGCCCCTTAGCCATGTAATTATCAGATTGAGCTTTTACACGACTACTTAGATGGATGGTTTTTGGTTTAGAAATTACATATTTGAATGACATAATTAATCATTTGTATCGCTTGCTAATCTCGGCAGATGCGATTGTGGAGACCGAGATTTAGAACACCTAAACCGACTTCACAAGGATTTAGATGTGACTGTGGAAAAATCCTCTTTAAGATGAAGAACAAGGATACATGAACACCAGTACCAATGAACTCATGTGGAGTTCCTCTTTTGTATTTTATTTACGAATAAATTGCATACATGCTTCTTTTTTATTTTTCATGTATCGCTCGATTTTATTTTTACAACGGCTAAGGTGGTGAAACCCCTAAGCCTCGATGCCTTCCTTCTTGATTTTAAAATCATTCTCAAAATGTTTGCTTTCAATTCACCTTTTAAATTTCAATACTTTATTTTGTTGAGGTAATCTTGTGTGCTAACAATTTCCTCTTATACTCTTTGTTGTCTTAAGATAATCTTTTTCTTCCTTGCATTAGTGTAATCTTTTATTCTTCTTGCAATTTACTTTCTTACATTAGAAAAATCAAACCCCTCAAATCGAACTTTATTTTCTGTCAATCTTCTAAAAATACCAAAAAGAAATAATTTCAAAAATCAATCGGGTTTAAAAGAAATAAATCTTAAAAATGTTGTCTTGTGGAATTGACCCTTCTATATTAGCCTTAACTAAAAAGTAAAAAAGATTAAACTATAGGATAAATTTTCTAGTGAATTGGTGTGCTCTTCGACACGTATCAATTTTGGCACCGTTGCCGAGGACAACATATCGTTTTCTCGAACCCCATTTTTTTTTAAAAAACTTCTTTTTTATACCTTCTGAGTAACATTTCGGAAGTGATATCTCTTTTTTTGCTGAGTTTCCATTCCAGTAGTATGTTTTTTCTACAAACAAATATATATGTATAACTGTTCATGCGCCACCCATCGAACGATCTTACGTCATCACAAATTTTTTATCCTGAGTTAGAAAGGATTTTCCATAACTTAAATTGACAAAACCAACTTAGGATGGACGAAGAGGAGGTTTCCCGTAGGATTGAACAGGCACTTGTCGCTCAAAAAGAGTTGATGATGGCTGAATACGTGACTCAAGAAGCCAACTTGCGCACAACTTATATCTCTGAGCAAGAGGCTATAGAAGTTGCTCAGAGGGAGGTCGAGAGACAAAAATAATTAAAAGATTTTTCCACTCTAAAAACCGGATGTACACAACACTCACTTGTGTCACCCGTGATCACCGCCCCTCAATTTGAGATTGACACTTAGTGGATCACCATGCTTTAGGCCAATCCCTTTTCTAGAAATAGAGGTGAAATTTGTCAAGATCACCTCCAATATTTCACAGACCTTAGTTCCTTGACCAAGTAAAGACTCCATTAGACTTAGACTTTTCAAATAATCTCTTTCAAGGGAAGCCAACAGTTGATATAATTCCATGGAGAGTGAAAACCCTATCACCACTTGGGAAGCTCTTCAAACAAAATTTTTGGATAAATACTTCCCCCCTTCCCTCACCTATGAGATTAGAGGAAAAATCCTATTGTTTTTAATGGTCCCTGGAGGAACATTAGGAGGAGATCGACAGAGATTTAGGGAACTCCTCAGCCGTTATCCCCATCATAATATATAATAATCTCAACTCATTAAGATATTTTGTCGTGGTGTTGATGATAACACCAAGAAATTTCTTGATTCTTCATATGGAGGAAATTTCATGTTCCAAAACCTAAGCAGTGCATGGGAGGTAGTTAAAAGAGCATCTGAAACACAAGCTAGATGAGGAACCGGTGGGGTATTAAAAGTGGCTAAGGCTGAGATAAACCCAGATATTCATACTATTATCGAAGCTCTTAAATTAATCTATTTGAAACAGTACAACTTGGAATCCTCATTTATTGCCTATATAAGACAACCGCAACAAGTGAGGGTTGTATAATCTTTATGTGGGATATGCCAATGTATGATCATGCTACCCTCTAATGTTAATATCTCTACAACACCCCTGTACAGCCTGATGTTGGTCAACAAGTGGAGGACCTCAACTATATCCATAGTATCCCGGACCAAGCTTACTACAATCCAAACCAAGCCAGAAACCATCCCGAGTTTCAAAATAGAAACCCCTCAGGAGCTAAAAATTCATCTCAACTTCCCCCTCCACAAAGGCCCCTACAACCCCAAGCCAACTATCGCCCACCACCAGGTTTTCCATACAATAACAACCAAAGGAGTTTTGCGAACCAAGGGAATTTTAGGGGAAGTTTTGAAAATCGTAGACCTTACCAAGGACAACAATATCAAAACCTTCATCAACCATCACCACCTCAACAGAATGCACCTACCCCTGTGGCAGAGGATATGATTTTAGCCTTAGAGAAAATCATAATAGCATACCAGAAATCGACCGATGCTCAGTTCACTTGTCTTTTTTCCCAACAAAACCCCCCTACAAGGACATCCACTGGACAACTCGAGAACAACCCAAAACATCCTGAATAACTAAATGTTGTTTCCACCCGCTCAGGGAAGATCCATACTCCTTCCCCGGAGAAACTCGTAGTTGTTTCCTTGGACTTTAAGGATGATGATACAATGGTCATCGAAACTCCTCCCTCACCCACCCCCGTCGTTCCTACTCCTTCCATTCCCTCTTCTGTGGTCCCACCTGTGGAAATTGATGAGCCAAAAATTCTTGTTTACAAACCTCATCCCCCTTATCAGGCCCGCCTAAAGCAAACTAGGCTTGACACCCGTTTTGTGAAATTTAGGGAGGCCATGAAAAAGTTGCATGTGGATATTCCCTTTCTTGATGCCTTAGCTAACATGCTGGCCTGATCCAAATATATGAAATCTCTTTTGATCAGGAAGTACCACACCAACGAGCATGAGACAATTATGCTGGCTAGGACTACCTCTAATATTATCCAAAGTAAAATGCCTGAAAAGAAGAAAGTTGGCTCCTTTTAGATTGGGTGCTACCTAGGTGATAATGCTTACAGGAAAGGTCTTGCAAACCTTGGTGCGAGTATTTCTATTATGCCCTATAGTCTTTGCAGTAGGCTAGGTTTTGTTGACATGCTCCCCACCGCCATAACAATCAAATTAGCTAACTCATCCATGAAAAAACCCACGAGTATCATTGAAGACATACCTGTAAGAGTTGGGAAGGATTCTTATGTCCCATGTGACTTTGTCATCATGGACATAAAGGAAGACACGGTACCCCATCATCTTTGGCCATCCCTTTTTGACCACCACTCATACCTTGATTGATGTTGAGACTGAAACCATTTTCTTGTTCCTAGGAAAATAAACCCAGTTTAGGGTATTTGAAAGGATGCACAGACTAAGCCTGTAAGAAGAGGTCTATCTTATTGATTGTATTGAGAAGATGCAACAATTAAGATAAGAATGGAATTAGTTGAAGATCCCCTCCAAAATGCCCTTGTGACCGATGTTGATTTTGGATTTAAAGATGGTCAAATTGGAGCAATTCAGACGTCATCTCGACACCTTTGAGGAGATTCATGATGAGGGGTTTGAATGTTGGTATGTATGCCCTGAGAGCCAATCATGAGATGATTGGTGGGATACATTAAGATTGATTTGATAAACATCAAAGGCAAGCTTCCAATTCTTTCTGGTTCAGTCATATGAGATAGTGATAGAATAGATTGAATGTCTTGAGAATGACAGTACTCAATGATGTATGCCTTCAGGTTCAGGACCTGAACGATGAGATCATACAGATACTAAGAGTTTGTACATTCTTGTTATGTCTCTAGTCAGATGTCATAGTGGAATGTAGATAGACAACAATGACACACAAGACTAGTTTGTGGTGTTGGTTGATGACAAAATCTCATTAGTCATGATATAGAGATATCAAACCAAACACATAAGTACTTTTTAGAGAACAAGTGTACCAGACAGACCCACCGTGAGTTTGACACATGGAACCATGACATGGTAGTCACAGTCAGTACTCACAGTGATGGTGGTGCGTGTGATTCTTTGACCTGAAATCACTACTGTGGCAACACATCCCATTATCACACAGATAACGAGGTGTTACGTGAAAACGTGCGAAAATCACCATAACCACAGATTATGAAAACATGGGTTAATTAAAACAAATTGCGGAAAACTGATAAACTGTGAAACTATTACTTTCCAGTCCTCATCCTGCACAGAAACATGTCATATATATATATACATACACAAGATCTGATACGTGTCTACAGCTTACAGAAACAGTTGTTCATCCATCCCTGTGAGTTCACCACCTGTTCATATACATAAAGGCCCGCATCCGACCATCAGCAGGATATACAAACGTCATCGATCGTTCATCGTGAAACATCATCAAAACACTGCCAAGGACCTGAGAGTACAGGGATGATGCTAGACTCTACTA
The DNA here is from genome assembly GCA_963693085.1 of Alisma plantago-aquatica. Classification (NCBI taxonomy): domain Eukaryota; kingdom Viridiplantae; phylum Streptophyta; class Magnoliopsida; order Alismatales; family Alismataceae; genus Alisma; species Alisma plantago-aquatica. Next base: position 751,285,717 of record OY856411.1, on the reverse strand, counting down.
CAAAACATCCAAAACAGCAGCATATCCAACGCTTGCCTTCTACTGCTCCTCAAGCTGCTCGGTCGCAACACCACGACCACGACCACGTCTAGCTCGACCACCTAAAAAGGGGTTAAACCAGCAGGGTGAGACAATTGAATAATTGTCCCAGCGGGAAACATAACTCCCCACCGCAACTACAGAACCTCATCAAGATAAACTATAACAACAGATAACTGGAAATAGGTGTAATCAAGAGCAGTCTATATAAAGCAAAGCTATTCTTACCGACAAGCTTACCAGTTGTACAAAGCATATACTAGATATTTCTCAATGGAACATGATTGACAAGATAAGATATATCACTATGTAACATAATTATCAGAACAAGGTATATTACCACATAACCGGATTATCAAGATATGACATATTATCACATACTTAATGAATATAGAAGTAACTACAAGATATAACAGGATTAACTACACAAACAAGGCCTCAATCAATGTTTTGTGTTTATCTTAAGCAGAAAATACTAAACGGATGTATTACGTATTATTATGCCCTGAGGATTTGAACCGTACCGTTCAAATCCAACCTTTGGTTACAAAACCCAAGCTGGTGCCATACAAGGTCAATGGAAGAGCCGGACTCCACGACCTCCCACCTCGTGGTCAGTACACGAGTACAACATAAGCAGGACCGTAGTCACATGCTGAAGTGGTCTAAGCCACAGGGTCAGCTCCATAGGCTACCTGCATTCTAGCCCGCCTTGGTACAGGTCTCGGCGCTAGTAAAAACTAAGCCACGGGCCTGTTCACCGTGCTCTGAGCCATGAACACATTCATGCTCTTCACATCACATATCCTGAGCCATGGGCCTGTTCACCATGCTCTATATACATATTTGAGTCTGCAACCGAAGTTATACTCTTGCCTCCTCATTTTTAGGCTAGGAGCAACCTACACATATTCAACAATATGCGCTTCCAGGTTAACCCGTAGGAGAACCTGTTTCACCATCACCAAGTCCTGACGATGATGGATCTATGGCCAGGGCAAACTACATGATATATTTCACTGTGATTAATTAGTATCTTTTAGATGGATTGCAAGATTCAATCAAGTTGTATAACATGCAAGATATAACAGGAGGTAAATATCATTATATTATTATTGAAATCACATCAACCTGATCCATCTCAAGGACCCAACATCACATGTTACCACTTGGCCTCTTGCCAATCATCCAGATCCATCTCAAGGATCATCACATACCATGGGATCTCAATCCCTCATCATGTACTGTCACTGGCTTTTCAAGGCTCACATCAACATCATGGGACCAATACATCATACATACAACCTCATAGAATAATCATCAAAGTAATGTTACTCATCACATGTGTCTCATAGCCCTCTCATGGCTAAACATCACCTACATGGTTAGGGTACACAATAATCATAGTTTCAACATAAGGGATATGCTCACTATCATGAAATATCATACAAGATACTCTACTTATCATTCTTACACTATTTGGTGATCAAGTGTATTAAACACATCATTAACAAACCATATTCATGCTTACCCTTATCTCAGGATTTATATGAATAAACAAGATGCTCACATCAAGCAAGATGTCATATTGAGAATACAGAGCAAACACTATTATTACCAATGTCATTGCTGTCACCATCCACTATCATCACTATTATCTTTATCATTAAGCAACCATTAATGTAACTACCAATTACTATTGCCATTAACAAATAAGCATAAGGATTACTTCATGTATCTTATTACCACTACCTTCCTTATCATCATCATATATTACCATCAACATCATTACTACCATTATTATCATCACTTATTATTATTATCATCATTGCTATCATTATCACTATTAACATTATTGTTATGTACTTAAGCAAGACATTAGTGTAACTGTCACTTAGCATCATCATTACCAACATTAACATCGTTATTGTTATCATTAACATTGTGCATAAATGTTCACTTCCATAATTGTCGCGCGTCAGTGCTATCGGGCAACGCCCGTTGCACCCTGCCGGCCGACACACTTCAAAGTGTGATGCCTGTCACAACTCAACCATAACGCCCGATATGCTAGGGCTATCGTCCAGCTCACACCTCACCTCAACCACCAGGAGAGAGAGGGAAAGAGAGAGAGAAGAACTCCCACAAAACGTGCAACAACAACTCAAGGCCTAACGGCCAGCACACACCAAAGAAAAAGGGTGTGATGCCCGTCACAACCCAACCCTGTCGGCCGTCACAGCAAGAAGGTGTATCGCCCGATACACAACAACATCTATCAGCCAACACACCATACTAGCCTATCGTCCAACCCCAAACATATCCATACTTGGCCCTGTCATCCACCACAAGGACCACTACAAAGATCACCATGACGCCCATGGTCTATCGTCCATCACAAGAAGATACCGTTCAGCACAAGGAGACCATATTGTCCAATAAGAGGTATATCGGCCAACACTCATCCTAGCACCACCTATCGCCCAACACAAGGGCAAGGGTATCGTCCAACTCAAGGGCACCTCATCGTGTCGTCCCTCATAAGGGTACCATGTCGTCCATCACTAGACAAAGGTGGGTATCATCCAACACACCAAACAAGGAAGGGGTATCGCTCAACCTAAGTCATCTTTATCCTCCAACTCAAGGGAGAACAAACCCTAGATCACCAGGTATACTAGGTCACAAGGAAACCCTAAACCCTAAGGAGGATCGGCCACCATAGGTACATAAGAAAAGGTACAAAAGCAAGGAACTAAGCTAAGCTACTAACATAATAACAAGATTATAACAAGAGGTAAAGGAGTTAGGGTTAGAAGCTATGCAACCCGCCTTAAGCTCCAAGCTCCAAGGGAGAAGAAGCACTCCAAGGTCCAAGGGATATCATCCACCAAAGCTTCTTCCAAGAGGGTATCGGCCACCACTACTACACCAGGAGAGTGTATCGACCAACACAAGCAAGGAAGGAGAGGGGTGTCGTGCAATCAAGGTGGAGGAGAGAGCAAAAGAGAAAAGGAAGATAAGGCAAGGGAAAGAGCCACTTATATAGAAAGAAGGGGAGGAGAAACCAAGGTAGGTCCATGCTATGTGTCATCCGCCCAAGGGACACTTGTCCTAGGGTTCAAGCCAACACTCTAGCAAGCCATGAGACACTTGTCCAAGATATGAACCAAGTGTCTACCAACCAAGACCAAGCAACATGGGCGACACATGCATCAGCTGTGCTGGGCGAGACACCAAGGCTCCTGGGAGACACACCACCATGTTGGGCGACACAAGGCTCAAGCAAGCCCAGACAAGGCACCTCAAGGCCCAAACAAGCTCAACTCAGGCCCAAAGAACTCAAACAACAAGCCCAAGCCTTCCTCTCAACCCTAGAGGAAGCAAAGAGAGGAAAACATCTCACAAGATGGCATACTTGCACACAAAACCTTAAACTTGGGTTATTTGCAAGTAGCCCCTCCAACCCTCAACAAAGCACAACAAAACCCTAATCACCACCAAAGGTGATTAGAAAGCACCAAAGCACCAAGATCAAGCAAAACAAACAGGGTAAACCCTAAACGCAGGTTAGGGTCCTTACAAGCTAACCCCCTTTAAGGGATTTCGTCCTCAAAATCTGAAGAGAAAAGTGAGGGATACTTCCTCCTCATCTCTTCCTCAAGCTCCCACATGGCTTCCTCAATGCCATGACGTTGCCAAAGAACCTTCACAAGAGCCAGGTCCTTCATCTTCAGCTTCTTGATCCTTTTGTCAAGGATCGCCACAGGACCCTCCTCATAGGTCACATCTACATCAAGCTCAACATCAACTGGCTGTATCATTGTACCTGAATCCAGATGACTTTTTTTTCAACATACTAACATGAAACACTGGATGCAACCTGTGCAACTCTGGAGGCAACTCTAACTCATAAGCTACCTTGCCAATACGTTCTCTGACTAAGTAAGGCCCCATATACCTGGGTGCCAACTTACCCTTCCGTCCAAACCTTAGCACACCTTTCCACGGAGAGACTTTGAGATACACTTTGTCTCCTACCTGGAACTCCAAAGGTCATCGACGATTGTCTGCATAAGACTTCTACCTGTCCTGTGCCACTTTCAACTGTTGCTGTATCACTTTGATCTTTTCTGTCGTCTGCTGTACTAACTCAGGACCCAAAAGCTGATATTCACCAGACTCATACCAACATAAAGGAGATTTGCACTTCCTTCCATACAAAGCTTCATAAGGAGCCATGTCGATGCTCCGCTGATAACTGTTGTTGTAGGCAAACTCTATCAAACTCAGATGTACATCCCAGTTTCCTAGAAACTGCAAAACACAAGCTCGAAGGAGATCCTCCAAAATTTGTATAGTCCTCTCAGTCTGTCCATCTGTCTGCGGGTGAAAAGCTGTACTGAACCTCAACTGCATTCCCAACGCTTTGTGCAACTGTTCCCAAAAGTGACTCGTAAATTGAGGACCTCTGTCGGAAACTATCGCTGCTGGCACGCCATGCAAACGTACTATCTCATCCACATATACTCGATAGTGCAGTCATAGTCATTAATCAACTCCATCCATCGTCGCTATCACATGTTCAACTCTTGCTACGTAAAGATGTACTTTAGATTCTTATGATCCGTAAAGATCTGACACACTTCCCCATACAGATAGTGTCTCCAGATCTTTAACGCATGAACCACTGCTGCTAACTCCAAGTCATGAGTCAGATAGTTCTCCTCATGCTTCTTGAGTTGTCGCGAAGCAAAAGAAACCACATGATCTTCCTGCATCAACACACAACCTAAACCTTTCTTGGAAGCATAATAGAAAACAACATAGCCTTTCCCAAGCTCTGGCAAGATCAACACTGGAGCACTGGTCAACTTCTCCTTCAAACTCTGGAAAGCTTGCTGACATCGATCATCCCAAACAAAAGGTACATCCTTCCTGGTCAACTTCATCATTGGCAACGCAATCACACTGAAGTCCTTGATAAACCTCTGGTAGTATCCTGCCAAACCAAAGAAACTACGAACTTCTTTCAGCGTCTTTGGTTGTTCCCAATCCGCAACGGATTCCACCTTCTTCGGATCTACTTTGACTCCTTCAGCAGATATCACGTGACCCAAGAAAGTCACTTCATCCAGCCAGAACTCACACTTACTGAACTTGGCATACAACTGATGTTGACGAAGAAGAGTCAACACTCGACGAAGATGTTGTTCATGCTCTAGCCTGTCCCGACTATAGATCAGGATGTCATCTATAAAGACTACAACAAACCGATCTAAGAACAGACGGAACACCCTGTTCATCAGGTCCATAAAAGCAGCAGGTGCATTGGTTAACCCAAATGGCATAACCACGAACTCAAAATGACCATACCTCATCCTGAAAGCTGACTTTGGTATGTCATCTGCCTTTATCCTCAACTGATGATATCCAGACCATAGATCGATCTTTGAGAACACTGTAGCACCACGCAACTGATCAAATAGATCATCTATCCTCGGCAATGGGTACTTATTCTTGATCGTGACCTTATTCAACTGCCAGTAATCTATACACAACTGCATCGAACCATCCTTCTTCTTAACGAACAACACAGGAGCACCCCACGGCGACATACTCGGTCGGATAAAACCTTTCTCCAACAACTCTTACAACTGCTTCTTCAGTTCTGCCATCTCTGCTGGAGCCATCCTATATGCTGACTGTGCAACCGGCTGTGTTCCAGGAACTAGATTGATCTCGAAATCAATCTCTCGGGGTGGAGGAACACCAGGAACTTCCTCAGGAAACACGTCTTCAAACTCTTGAACAACTGACACCTCCTCAAGACTCAGACCTTTCACCTTGGTAACCACAACGGTATCCACTACGTGAGCTAAGAACGCCTCACATCCTTGTCGTAACAACTTATCTGCCACCATAGCTGATACTAGACACGTCAGAAGAATCTTCCTATCTCCCTGGAAGATCCACTTCTCTCCAGTGACATCAAACACTGCCTGCTTGGAACCACAGTCCAAGACAACCTTATACTTCTCTAAGGTATCCATCCCAAGGATAACATCAAAACCATGCATATCAAGTGGTATAAGATTCACTTGGATACGGTGTCCCGAGAAAGACAAAACACAAGATGGACACTCTTCTCGAAGCAAAGAGGAACCATCAAGAGGGGTTTCTAACAACAAGCTATCCTTCTTACAGCTAACAGGTAAACGACAGTTTTCAAGCATACTATAGGCAATAAAAGAGTGTGTAGGACCCGGGTCAACCAGAACAGATATAAAGCAAGAAGAAGACATATCAGAATGAAATAACTCCATCTGACTTGTGACCACTCGCGGGTTGACTATCGCCTCCGGCTGACTCATAGCATAGAATCGAGTCGTTGCTTGCTGTCCACGACCTCTGCTTCCTTGAGCAAACAATCCAGCCTGAGACGCTTGACCGCATCCTCGACCTCGGCTACCACTGGGCTGTGGCCTCTCTGACCTCTGAAAACTCTGCCTCGGCTGTTGTATCACTTCAACGTCTCTGTTCGGGCAATTGAACTTCCAATGCCCGACCTGTCCACAAAGATGACATGCCTTGTCCTCAAACTATGGCCTAGCTGGCCCTGACACTGCCACTGAAGCTGAACTGTGTGCCTTAGATGGTGAAGAAACATAACCTTTCCTTTTACTCACAGACCACTGAGATGGTACATCAACACTTCTCATTGCTGACGGTGCTAAAAACCTAGGCTTCTTAAAGCCACCAAACCTCCGTCCTTGAAACTGAGCATGTCTTTTGTGAGACATAGACTCTCTTTTCTCCCTTACCGTACTCTCAATCCTTCGAACAGATTCCACGAACGTAGCAAACCGCTCTCGGTTTTCCAACGCAGATACCGGGGTCTTCAACTCAGCACTCAAACCCTTCTCGAAACGTCTGATCCGTTCCTCATCTGTTGCCACCATGTGAGGACAAAACCTCAACAGATCCATAAACTTGGCTTCGTACTCGGTGATGTTCATCGTTCCTTGCCTCAGATTCTCAAACTGACTCACCTTCTCATCCAGATACATCTTTGGGAAGTATCTGGTGACGAACTCCCATCAGAACACCTCCCAACAGATCACCTCGCCAGGCCACTTCTCCTTCTCGATGGTCCACCAGTGACCAGCACTACCCTTCAGAAGGTAGACAACATGCTTTACCTTGTCTGCTTCGGGGATGTCAAGGATCTGAAAAGCTTTCTCGAGACTTGTCAGCCACAGATGTGCATCCGCTGGATCAGCCGTTCCAGCATAATCCGAAGCTCCAACTCGGTGAAGCCGCTCGAAGGTCTTCCCAATACCCGATGCTTCTCCATGGGGAACCTGTGCTCACGGAGGAGGCACTGGTAATCGCTCAACCATGAGATTCATCATAGCCATTAATTGCCCCATAAGATGTTGGTAAGCAGGATGTTCAAGTATGGCTGGGTTATATCGGGGAACCTCAGGCACCCGATCTTCATGTGCCTATCCATCAACTCCATCAACCGATGCAGCATCACTATACTCAGCAAAGTGTTCTTCATGGTTTCCAGACATCTTGACTTTTCTTCTGCTGAGGGCAGAAGATTTTGTAAGAAAACCTGGACACTCATAAAAACAAATCAACCTAGTCCTAAATCCCTGTAGACTCAGCAAACCTAAAGCTATGATACCAAAACTTGTGGCAACACATCCCATTATCACACAGATAATGAGGTGTTACGCAAAAATGTGCGGAAATCACCATAACCACATATTATGAAAACACGTGTTAATTAAAACCGATTGCGGAAAATGATAAACTGTGAAACTATTACTTTCCAGTCCTCATCCTGCACAGAAACATGTCATATATATATACATACACGAGATCTGATACGTGTCTACAGCTTACAGAAACAGCTGTTCATCCATCCCTGTGAGTTCACCACCTGTTCATATACATAAAGGCCCGCATCCGGCCATCAGCAGGATATACAAACGTCATCGATCGTTCATCGTGAAACATCGTCAAAACACTACCAAGGACCTGAGAGTACAGGGATGATGCTAGACTCTACTATAAAACATCCAAAACAACAGCATATCCAACGCTTGCCTTCTACTGCTCCTCAAGCTGCTCGGCCGCAACACCACGACCACGACCATGTCTAGCTCGACCACCTAAAAAGGGGTTAAACCAGCGGGGTGAGAGAATTGAATAATTGTCCCAGCAGGAAACATAACTCCCCACCGCAACTATAGAACCTCATCAAGATAAACTAGAACACCAGATAACTGGAAATAGGTGTAATCAAGAGCAGTCTATATAAAGAAAAGCTATTCTTACCGACAAGCTTACCAGCTGTACAAAGCATATACTAGATATTTCTCAATGGAACATGATTGACAAGATAAGATATATCACTATGTTACATAATCATCTGAACAAGGTATATTACCACATAACCGGATTATCAAGATATGACATATTATCACATACCTAATGAATATAGAAGTAACTGCAAGATATAACAGGATTAACTACACAAACAAGGCCTCAATCAATGTTTCGTGTTTATCTTAAGCAGCAAATACTAAACGGCTGTATTACGTATTATTATGCCCTGAGGATTTGAACCGTACCGTTCAAATCCAACCTTTGGTTACGAAACCCAAGCCGGTGCCATACAAGGTCAATGGAAGAGCCAGACTCCACGACCTCCCACCTCGTGGTCAATACACGAGTACAACATAAGCAGGACCGTAGTCACATGTTGAAGTGGTCTAAGCCACAGGGTCAGCTCCATAGGCTACCCGCATTCTAGCCCGCCTTGGTACAGGTCTCGGCGCTAGTAAAAACTGAGCCACGGGCCTGTTCACCGTGCTCTGAGCCATGAACACATTCATGCTCTTCACATCACATATCCTGAGCCATGGGCCTGTTCACCATGCTCTATATACGTATCTGAGTCTGCAACCGAAGTTACACTCTTACCTCCTCATTTTTAGGCTAGGAGCAACCTACACATATTCAACAATATGTGCTTCCAGGTTAACCCGTAGGAGAACCTGTTTCACCATCACCAAGTCCTGACGATGATGGATCTATGGCCAGGGAAAACTACATGATATATTTCACTGTGATTAATTAGTATCTTTTAGATGGATTGCAAGATTCAATCAAGTTGTATAACATGCAAGATATAATAGAAGGTAAATATCATTATATTATTATTGAAATCACATCAACCTGATCCATCTCAAGGACCCAACATCACATGTTACCACTTGGCCTCTTGCCAATCATCCAGATCCATCTCAAGGATCATCACATACCATGGGATCTCAATCCCTCATCATGTACTGTCACTGCCTTTTCAAGGCTCACATCAACATCATGGGACCAACACATCATACATACAACCTCATAGAATAATTATCAAAGTAATGCTACTCATCACATGTGTCTCATAGCGCTCTCATGGCTAAACATCACCTGCATGGTTAGGGTACACAATAATCATAGTTTCAACATAAGGGATATGCTCACTATCATGAAATATCATACAAGATACTCTACTTATCATTCTTACACTATTTGGTGATCAAGTGTATTAAACACATCATTAACAAACCATATTCATGCTTACCCTTATCTCAGGATTTATATGAATAAACAAGATGCTCACATCAAGCAAGATGTCATATTGAGAATACAGAGCAAACACTATTATTACCAATGTCATTGCTGTCACCATCCACTATCATCACTATTATCTTTATCATTAAGCAACCATTAATGTAACTACCAATTACTATTGCCATTAACAAATAAGCATAAGGATTACTTCATGTATCTTATTACCACTACCTTCCTTATCATCATCATATATTACCATCGGCATCATTACTACCATTATTATCATCACTTATTATTATTATTATCATCATTGCTATCATTATCACTATTAACATTATTGTTATGTCCTTAAGCAAGCCATTAGTGTAACTGTCACTTAGCATCATCATTACCAACATTAACATCGTTATTGTTATCATTAACATTGTGCATAAACGTTCACTTCCATAACACATGAGACCATCATTAGAAAACCACATAACCCTCACTAAAACCCATCTTAACCCTCACTCAAACTCAGCTCTCAATGGCAAGTACAAGAGTTGCAGCAACGCTGCGTTGCACCCTACCCCGCGACACAGCGTCACAAGGGGGGGGGGGTGTCGCGTGTCAGTGCTATCGGGCAACGCCCGTTGCACCCTTTCGGCCGACACACTTCAAAGTGTGACGCCCGTCACAACTCAACCATAACGCCCGATATGCTAGGGCTATATTCCAGCTCACACCTCACCTCAACCACTAGGAGAGAGAGGGAAAGAGAGAGAGAAGAACTCCCACAAAATGTGCAACAACAACTCAAGGCCTAACGACCAGCACACACCAAAGAAAAAGGGTGTGATGCCCGTCACAACCCAACCCTGTCGGCTGTCACAGCAAGAAGGTGTATCGCCCAATACACAACAACATCTATCGACCAACACACCATACTAGCCTATCGTCCAACCCCAAACATATCCATACTTGGCCCTGTCGTCCACCACAAGGACCACTACAAAGATCACCACGATGCCCATGGTCTATCGTCCATCACAAGAAGATATCGTTCAGCACAAGGAGATCATATTGTCCAACAAGAGGTATATCGGCCAACACTCATCCTAGCACCACCTATCCCCCAACACAAGGGCAAGGGTATCGTCCAACTCAAGGGCACCTCATCGTGTCGTCCATCATAAGACAAAGGTGGGTATCATCCAACACACCAAACAAGGAAGGGGTATCGCACAACCTAAGTCATCTTCATCCTCCAACTCAAGGGAGCACAAACCCTAGATCACCAGGTATACTAGGTCACAAGGAAACCCTAAACCCTAAGGAGGATCGGCCACCACAGGTACATAAGAAAAGGTACAAAAGCAAGGAACTAAGCTAAGCTACTAACATAAGAACAAGATTATAACAAGAGGTAAAGGAGTTAGGGTTAGAAGCTATGCAACCCGCCTTAAGCTCCAAGCTACAAGGGAGAAGAAGCACTCCAAGGTCCAAGGGATATCGTCCACCAAAGCTTCTTCCAAGATGGTATCGGCCACCACTGCTACACCAAGAGAGTGTATCGGCCGACACAAGCAAGGAAGGAGAGGGGTGTCGTGAACTCAAGGTGGAGGAGAGACCAAAAGAGCAAAGGAAGCTAAGGCAAGGGAAAGAGCCACTTATATAGAAAGAAGGGGAGGAGAAACCAAGGTAGGTCCATGCTATGTGTAATCCACCCAAGGGACACTTGTCCTAGGGTTCAAGCCAACACTCTAGCAAGCCATGAGACACTTATCCAAGATATGCACCAAGTGTCTACCAACCAAGACCAAGCAACATGGGCGACACATGCATCAGCTCTGCTGGGCGACACACCACCATGTTGGGTGACACAAGGCTCAAGCAAGCCCAGACAAGGCACCTCAAGGCCCAAACAAGCTCAACTCAGGCCCAGAGAACTCAAACAACAAGCCCAAGCCTTCCTCTCAACCCTAGAGGAAGCAAAGAGAGGAAAACATCTCACAAGATGGCATACTTGCACACAAAACCTTAAACTTGGGTTATTTGCAAGTAGCCCCTCCAACCCTCAACAAAGCACAACAAAACCCTAATCACCACCAAAGGTGATTAGCAAGCACCAAAGCACCAAGATCAAGCAAAACAAACAGGGTAAACCCTAAACGCAGGTCAGGGTCCTTACAAGCTAACCCCCTTTAAGGGATTTCGTCCTCAAAATCCGAAGAGAAAAGCGAGGGATACTTCCTCCTCATCTCTTCCTCAAGCTCCCACGTGGCTTCCTCAACGCCATGACGCTGCCAAAGAACCTTCATAAGAGCCAGGTCCTTCCTCTTCATCTTCTTGATCCTTTTGTCAAGGATCGCCACAAGACCCTCCTCATAGGTCACATTTGCATCAAGCTCAACATCAACTGGCTGTATCATTGTACCTGAATCCGGATGACTTTTTTTTCTTCAACATACTGACATGAAACACTGGATGCAACCTGTGCAACTCTGGAGGCAACTCTAACTCGTGTAACTCCAGGACGAGCAAGTCAGTCATGGGATGAGTTGATCTACTCGAAAGGCAAAGCACATAGTTCATCTTGTACAGGTTGCATGTGATGTAGACCTAGATGACCGTGATTCCTCTTGGTTCAAGGAATCACATTAAGATGGCCATAATCATCGCTTTTTATCGTTTTGCATGTTTTCTGTGGGATATAGCATGTATATGATACGTACTATGTATTGTGGTGATTGGATATGTATATGTATATAAAAACCAAATCCCTCATTAAAATATTAAGTTTTAGATGCCTTCCAAATGTGACACACGTGAAAAGCTTGATCGACCAAGTGTGGGCATGCCCTAGCATGGTGCACCGTCAGTCTCGTGGAAGCGTGAAGGATGAATGTGTGGGTCTGCCCTAGCATGGTGCATATTCATCGTGTTTGCTTTGGGTCGGACTTAACAAGGTGATCTAGATAGGATCTAGTACCTTGAGGCATTGAGATGATCATGGCAACGAGTTGCGTATGACATCTTATCAAGAGTTGAATATGATGTAATTGACAAGAGTTGCCTACCTGAGAGATCTATGTTGTGGGTGACAGCCCTAGCTGGTCCATGACTTAGAGGATTTCAGGGTCTTTCCCACTAGAAGGTTGTACGTTGCAATATTCCGAATTGATGGTGAGGGCTATCAATTTGAACTAAAATAGTGGGAGCGATAGTTAATTAAAGGCCTAATTATATCATCAACTTTTCAAATCAATCAAATAAGTCAAAAATGAGTTTTTGGACTAAAATTGCATATTTCCTTTTGTAGTACAAATGAAAACAAACAACAATCACTTTTCTTTGCGATCAGTCCTTGAAAAGGACAAGCTAAATGGGACAAACTTCCATGACTGGTATAGGACATTGAGAATTGTTCTCACTCAAGAGCGAAAGCTCTATGTCCTGGATACTCCAACTCCAGAGGAACCTACTCCTAATGCACCAAAGGCAGAAAGGGATGCTTACAAGAAGCATTCTGATGATGCCATTGATGCAAAGTTCTTGATGTTGTGCTCTATGAACCACGAGTTGCAGAGACAACATGAGAACATGGGTATCATTGAGATGATTCAACATCTCAGGAACATGTATGAAGATCAAGCATGGCAAGAGAGATACGATGTCTCAAGGGCACTGTTCAAGTGCATCATGACAGAAGGAGATCCAGTTGGTCCTCACACACTCAAGATGATTGGGTATGTGGAGAACCTGCAAAGACTGGGATTTCCACTGAGCCAAGAGTTGGCTACTGACGTGATATTGCAATTGTTGCCAGAATCCTACAGTCAGTTTGTGATGAACTACAACATGAACAACTTTGATAGGCCACTGTCAGAGTTGTTGGGCATGTTGAGGACAACTGAGACACAGATGAAGAAGGACAAGCCTAAGTCTGTGATGGTGATCACGAGCAAGAAAGGCAAGTCCAAGCGCAAGGGCAAGGGCAAAGCTAAGAAAGGTTCTGATGCTAGCCAGGATCCCAAGTCGTCTTCAGCTCTCAAGGACAAGGGAGGCGTGACCAAGAAAGGAAATTGCCACCATTGTCAAAAGCCATGACATTGGAAAACGAATTGTCCTCTCTATCTGGAGGAACAAAAGAAGAAGGAGGCGACATCCATCTCTACTTAAAGGTGTCATGAAAGTAAACTTGTAACACTTTTGAGGTATATGATACCAAGATGTAAAGTGTAAAGCACTCAATAAATGGGGCAAGTGTTTCCACAATAGATAGGAGTACTTTAGTTTATTTTCAGCCTAAAAGGCATGTAATATAGTTATCAACTGCTATTTCATATTTGCCAATAGAGATAGAAACACTTTATTTTTGCATATTGTATGACAATGATGGCAATCAATAAAGAGATGTTTCAATTTCTAAAGATATGATCTTTGTGGCAATGCCTTGTTTATCTTTTGGTATTTGATATGCATAAGATAAAATGATACCTAAAAGTTATAGATAACTCAAACAATCAAATTAGCATCAATCATGAAAAATTCATTTCTAGTTTCCATGTGATGGATAAATCTAGACTCTTTTGGTTAGAGAACCAGTAAGAGACATGAATATCTTGGACATGATTAATCAATCTTCACTAATGGTAGTGGGAGAATGATTATCCTATTAGGTATAATACATGTGATGTATTTACATACCTATTGGAACAAATGCTAATACTTCAAATGGTGTTTAGAGAAATACCAATATGAATATCTTGAAGTGTTCAAGATTATCATAGATGAAGTACAAATTTGGTAAAGTGTTAATTCTTAATGAGATCAATGAATGAAATACTTGGACCAAATGTTTGAGATCCTTATGAGTGATTATGATAGTGTATCATAGTGAACTCATGATTAAGGCATGGTGATGTCTAAATCAAGAAGGAATCATACTCTAAAGAGTTAGAGAATGATTATCAAATAACTAAATTCTTCTTAATAAAAGAATACCCCACACTAATAAAGGACATTGAGAATCACAAGGAGTTGTAAGTTCTTATATCCTTGACAGATACACCTCAATTATCTATGTGATGAGTTGTTCATGTGATGAGTCAACTATCTCGATGAATATGAGGAACTGAATTTTGAGTTATGGTTTATGACCATTACATCCTAAATGACATCCATGTGAACCATAAGGTGTGACCTTGATGGTGTCACTCATTGGATGAAATCCATAAGTGAAAATGAATCTTAAGTGTTAAGATACATGGATAACATTTTGAGAAGGATGATGCTTGTTGATTGCAACTTAATGACTAAGACATTTGGCATATGGATACTAAAACCGCATTCCTATGAGGAATAAAACAAGGATGTGTACGTGACACAACCTATAAGGTTTATGAATCCAATAATGCAAATGAAGTCTATAAGTTACAATGGACTAATCAATATGATTGATTGAGTATAAGCAACTCAGAATTGGATCTTTACTTTGATGATATAGTCAAAGGGTTTGACTCATATGTCAAAGATAAAGAAGGGATCTATGATTTAGTGGGAGCGTGTTCACATTCCACATGTTGATGTGAAATGGAAATGTTCTAGAATGAAAATCCAAAAGTGGAAATTATCTTTAAGGAAGATAGAGATGTTTCCTATGTGATAGGAATAGAGATCTATAGAGATAGTTCTCAAAAACCTCTTGACTTGAAAAGAGAAAGCATACATTGGCAATCTGTACTGAAGGGTTCAGTGTACACAGATTCAGTGGGAGAAAACTTGTCCATGTTACAGGGAGTTAGTATCCCAAGGCCAAGTGTCCAATTCTTATGAAGAATGGGAACACTAAGAATAGATATGGATCTATCATGTATGTAATCATCCCATTATCTTGCATGTATGGACATGGAAAGAACAAAATGCATTCATCATATTGTATGTAGGACATGGCAATATGATGTGCTCATCCTGATAACTCGTATGTGGGACATGACGAGTGGATGTCTGTCTGCTTCCAGTAAGGGTTACTGGAATACCATGAGAACTTGAGAAGTACTTGTGAAGTACTAGTTCTATGGAGATGAGGAAGAGTTCGATGTAAAGAGTTACATTGATGCGAACTTCAGAAAGGACAAAAAATTAATTGCAAAATATATATAGGATATATAAAAGTGAAAGTTTGTTGATAATTGGAAGTGTTCCAATAAAACCATTTAAAAGGAAATGATGAGTATCTATGCGTTAGAGAACAATAGTGGATACTATATGGATCTGGAAGTTCATGAGATGAACTTATAGATATTCTGCTCATTGATGACAAGTATGGAATCCTTGATCATGCAATGTGGCTAAAGGTTATCAAAGGAATACTAGATCGCATATTATGGAAACTCCATCTCATACATGTGACGTGCAGCGAAGAGATGAGAGACATGCAATTTATACTGACTTTGGAAAGGTGTTGCCATAACTCACTATGTTGGCACAAGAGCACAATAACATGTGGGACATGTTTGAAGATCACTATGAATATGATTCCAGGGTGATTGGCTCGCAGTGCAAGTGGGAGTCTGTTGGTATGTATGCCCTGTGAGCCAATCATGAGATGATTGGTGGGATACATTAAGATTGATTTGATAAACATCAAAGGCAAGCTTCCAATTCTTTCTGGTTCAGTCATATGAGATAGTGATAGAACATATTGAATGTCTAGAGAATGACAATACTCAATGACGTATGCCTTCAGGTTCAGGACCTGAACGATGAGATCATACAAATGCTAAGAGTTTGTACATTCTTGTTATGTCCCTAGTCGGATGTCATTGTGGAAGGTAGATAGACAGCAATGACACACAAGACTAGTTTGTGGTGTTGGTTGATGATAGAATCTCATTAGTCATGATATAGATATATCAAACCAAACACATAGGTACTTGTTAGAGAACAAGTGTACCGGACAGACCCACCGTGAGTTTGACACATGGAACAATGACATAGTAGTCACAGTCAGTACTCACAGTGATGGTGGTGAGTGTGATTCTTTGACCTGAAATCACTACACCCAACACATGTCATTGGGCACACTTTGACATCATCAAACGCAGTCCTAAAACATGGGTTGTTATAAAGGTGATGATTGGGTGGCTTTGAAACATGGGGCTTTTGAGGGGTGAGTGATAGATAAGGGATTTGTCCCTCCTGAGGGAGTTTGATATCCAAGGCCACTTGATGAGTAGGATTGAAATAGGCGTGCGCACACATGTGTGAATCAGTATGTGATATTGATGTCATACATATCTCTTCCAATCTACTCTGAGATCAAGAAAGTGAATGAACGTTGATAGGATGACTGTCCCATGCCTGGAGTTCATTTGGGATATCAGTGACAAACGAATTATACATTCACTGTAACACCATTCACAGATTGTAGGATTGAAAGTTGTTCTCCAACTTTCTACTTTCACTTGGGTAGCACTGATGTGTGACTAGGCACCGCTCTTTGCTCGTGAAGTCATAAGTGTTATGGACTTTCACTGCCAACGTGAAATGGACCTATAGGGTCACACACAAAGGATTTAACCTGGAAGAGGAGTTTTGTCCACAAATAATGTTTAGATTGATTACTAAAGGAGTTTAGTAGTTCAATTAAACACTCAATTAATTGATAGCTCAAAATCATAGTGTTCAAGGTGTTGGACACATTGATTGGAGTGTCGAATTGATTGAAATCACAATTGACTAATTCTGCTCAATCTGCACTCCCAACTGATCGGCTCATGTGATGAACCGATCGGCTGAGCTTGCTGAACCGGTCGGCTCAAGTGTTGAGTCGATCGGCTCATGGACATGGTGAAACGATTGCTTCAAGTGTTGAAACGATCGGTTCAACTGGTGCAACTGAGCAAGTTGGGAAAGTAGGATTGGGGAGAATTTTCCTTTCGTTTCACTTGCCCAATTTGATTGGGAAATAGGATTAGTATTCGATACCAATTAGAAACAAAAGAAAGAAAGTCAATCGGGAACTGGTCAGGACCACGAACCGACCGGTTCAGAAGTGAACCGATCGGCTCATGGGTCCCAACCGATCGGTTGAGATGTCAACCGACCGGTTCAGGTGCCCAACCGACTGTTTTAGTTGTGAAACGATCGGTTCAGGTTGCGAGTTGGTTGTTTTGTGGAAAATCTTGAACCCTTCTACTCCTGCTTTTAGTCCCGTATTGCCCGGGATGGAGAACCCTATCCCATGACCCTCCTATATATATAGGGGTATTGGGGGCTTCTCAAAGTACAACTCAGTGCAACCAGTTGCCCTGTGAAGTTGTCGTTTTCTCTGGTTTTGGTAACCGAGAAAGAGCCCGAGAAAGTGCTACCCAATAAGGGAGGCACAACAAGGGAAAGACAACTGCAGTTGCGACTGGTGGTAGGAGAGTGTGTTGGCAACTAGTATGCTAATAGGAGGGTGCAACTCCTTCCAATTTATTATGAGATAAGGAGATTGGAGTTCCAGGTGGTCCGTGTGGACTACTTCAGAGGCGGGAGGTTTCTGCCGCTAGGAGGACAACCTTCAATCCCGTCAGTCCCGGTGCGACCAGGAGCTGCAAAGACACCGTCCAAGACAGGAGGTGAAGACCGCGCAAGGCACGGGGTATTGTCACCGAGCAAGCCTCGAGACAAGGTATGATTCCACAAACCATCCTTTACTATTGTATATACGTTGACATGTTTCCTTGTTCTGGGTTTGGGGGAGAAAATTTTTATTTCTGCTGCCTTCTCTGCCTCCCCTAAAACCCAACATTGAAGACCTAAAATTGGTCTCCATTGTGGATGCAAGACCTATAACCCCCAAGGAACTTGACATGAAACCCCTCCCTGAAGGTCTTAAGTATGCCTTCCTTGATGAGAAAAAACTTTCTCATGTCATCATTAACTCTGGTCTCACCCATGAACATGGAACCAAGCTAATGACTAAACTTAGGAAGAGGAAATCTGCCCTAGGATACAAGATGACTAATTTGACAGGTATAGATCAATCCATTTGCATGCATAAAATTCCTATGGTAGAAGAGTACAAACCTTATAGAGACCCTCAAAGGAAATGGAATACCAACATGAAAGAGGTGATGTGTCTAGAGGTTATCAAACTTTTGGTTTCAGGGATCATCTACCCCATTTTTTACTCTCCTTGGGTTAGCCCAGTTCAGGTTGTTCCCAAGAAAAGGGGCACCACAGTTGTGAAAAATGACAATAATGAGATTATTCCCACTCACACTATAATGGGGTGGAGGATGTGTATTGAATATAGGAAATTGAATAAGGCCACTAGGAAAGATCATTTCCCCCTTCCCTTCCTGAATCAAGTACTAGAGTGCCTCGTCCATCAACAATATTTTTTCTATCTTGATGTTTATTCATGTTTCTATCAATTCCCCATTCATCCAGACGACCAAGAGAAAATGACTTTCATTTTCCCTTTTGGCACTTATGCATTTAGGAGAATGTCGTTCGGGTTGTGCAATGCTCCATCCACCTTTTAGCACTACATGTCTGCTATCTTCGCTAGATTGACCAAAACCATCATGGAGGTTTCTATGGACGATTTCTCCATCAATGGAGATAGTTTTGAATCTTGTCTCCATCATTTATCGCTAGTTTTGAACAAATGTGAGGAAGCACACTTGATCCTCAATTGGGAGAAGTGTCACATTATGGTGACTGAAGGAATTGTTTTAGGCCATAGGGTGAGCAATCGGGACATTGAAGTGGATAGAGCCATGATCGAGGTCATCTTAAAACTCCCATCACCTTCTTCCGTCAAGGATGTTTATGACTTCCTTGGGCATGCAATTTTTATAGATGTTTCATTTGTGATTTTTATAAGATCACCAAACCCCTAACTGATCTCCTTAAAAAATACACTCCTTTTGTGTTTGATAAAGCTTGCATGGCCAACTGAAGGATGCCCTCATCTCTACTCCCATCATTAGGGCCCCTGACTGGTCCCTACCTTTCAAGTTAATGTGTGATAAGAGTGATTACGCTGTTGGTGCTATTCTTGGACAAAGTGTTGATAAAAATCACCATGTGATTTGCTATGCCTACAAACTCTTAATGAAGCCCAACAAAATTATACGACTACTAAAAAGGAAATGCTAGCCATAGTATATGCCTTTGACAAATTTTGCTCATATTTGGTAGGTTCCAAAGTTGTTGTTTACACAGACCATGCAACATTAGATATTTGTTGACCAAAAAGGATGCCAAACCTCACCTTCTTTGTTGGGTACTTTAACTTCAGGAATTTGACCTAGAAATCCGAGACAAAAAGGGTTGCGAAAATGTTGTTTCCGACCATCTTAGTCACCTTGATTTTTTTATGATGATGGAATCCCCATAAATGACTCCTTTCTAGATGATAAAGTGTTATGGATGGAATCCCAATATCATTGGTTTGCAGATTATGTGAATTTTCTAGCCATAGGTGTATTGCACCCCGAATATAAGGGACATTCTAAGGCTAAATTTTTTACATGATGTAAAACAATATTATTGGGATGATCCATATCTTTTTATATTATGTTCAGATGGACTTTATCACAAGTGTGTTACTGAGGAAAAGGCCCATGAAATACTTGAGCAATGCTATACTGGTCCCACTAGAGGGCATATGAGTTCTCACGAACCCCTAGGAAGGTCTTACAATCTGATTTTTTCTATCCTACTCTATTCAAAGATTCATACCATTATGTCCTTTCTTGTGATGAATGTCAAAGGACCGACAACATATCTAAGAGAGACCAAATGCCCATGACTTCTTGGTAGGAGATTGAAATTTTTGACATGTGGGGGTAGATTATATGGGTTCGTTCCCTTCTTCTTGTGGGTACAAATATATCTTGGTGGTTGTTGATTATGTTTCCAAATAGGTTGAATCCATCCGCACCAAAACTTGTGATTCCAAGCCTGTGAAGAAGCTCTTCAAAAATATCATTTTTCCTCGATTTGGGGTACCTCACCCCGTAGTTTTTGATGCAGGTTCCCATTTCCTGGAGAAGAGCTTTGAGTCTTTGTTGAAATGGTATGGAGTCCATCATAAGGTTGCTACCCCTTACCACCCTCATACTAGTGGTCAGGTTGAGGTGTCAAATAGGCAAATCAAGTCCATCCTAGAGAAAATAGTAAATCACACTAGGACCAATTGGGCTTTAAAACTCAATGATGCCTTGTGGGAAAATAGGACAACCTACAAAACTCCCATAGGCACCACTCCCTTCAAATTGATTTATGGAAAATCATACCATCTACCCATAGAATTAGAGCATAAGGACAATTGGGCAATCAAAACTCTCAATTTTGACTTAACTGATGTAGGTGAAAAACCATTTTTTCGCAAATGTAAGAGTTAGATGAGCTCCAAATGATTTCCTATGAAAATGCTAGGATTTACAAAGACAAAACCAAACTATAGTATGATGGCCATATTAGGCGAAAGGACATTAGGGAGGGTGATCAAGTTCTAATGTACAACTATAGATTAAGACTTTTCCTAGAAAACTTAAATCTAGATGATATGGGCCCTACCTTATCAAGTGTGTCTACCCTCATGACACTTTTCTTCTTTGGGACAAGGTTTTATGGGAATTTGAGGTCAACAGACATTGGCTTAAATGATACATCACCGTTGAGGATTTCCTATCTTCTAAGGCACATCAACTCTCCTTACTCAAAGACCTCAAGTTGCATGAACCCCTACCCCCTTCCCAAGCCTAAAATGGCTCCATGATCCATCTTTGGTGGGCCTTCGACATAAAACTAGGTGCTTAATGGGAGGGAAACCAATCATTTAATTTTTGGAAATTTCTTCTATATTTGTTTTAGCTAACACTTGTGTTTCAATTTTAATTTTTTACCAAAAAAGGAAAAAAAATCACGAGTCAGCTACCCTATCAGGCCTACCCTGACCCCAACTCCCCTTATTAGGGGAACTACTTCTACAATCCTCCTTCATCTTTGCACTTTCCTCTCCCAGAGTGATTTTCTGCCATCCATCTCCGGTTTAGATTTTGGTCGGGATGAGCAAAAGTCTAAGTTTGGGGTGGAGGTGGATGGTATGATTCTATTCCACCCCTATCTTTTCCCTTATTTGCTTTATTTTCCCTTTTCATCATTTTGTATGTATTTTCTTTAGTTATGTCGTTTATCTAGTCGACCATTTTTTGTTTTCCTTAGTTGTAAAAAGGCCAATATCTAGTCGGCCCATTAAGTAGACATATATCATTGTACCCCAAATTGAATTTAGTAAACTTTTTACAAAATCTATTAGAAATTGCCTTGTCTGAAACCACCATGTCACCTAGGACCCCCAATAATATCACTTCCCTTGGAATAGTTGGCAAGTCATAAGGAATCGATCAAAACCAAGTATGATTTTTTCCTATATTTTTACAAATGGATTATCTTGTTATAAAACTTGTATAGTGTGAATTATAGGAATATTCTAACTAGAGCAATAATACTCTAAAAAAGGTAAAAAATGTTGAAAGTTATAAGTACAAGAACATCTCTTCATTTCCTCTATTTTTCTTCTAGAATAGAGAAACAAAGAATCACCACTGGACAAAAATCAAGTCTGGGGTGGCATGCTTCCCAAAATAAAAATTCCATACCCCACAAAGGGGCATACCATCAAAAGATGCCAAAAGTGCACAAAAAAATTGTGACCAATGTAGCCACAACTCCACAAATTCAAATCCTAAGTCAAATAGAGGAGGGATAAAAAAAATCACTTCCTTCTTTGTTTTCATGGCCCCCCTTTGTCCTGTTCTTGTGCAACAACTTACAAAATAAAAATAAAAATTGAGAATGTCAAAGAGAAAGTAAGAGGATGCCTATTTTCTATAAAATATCATTTTTGAAGCAAGATGTGATAATTATTTTGATAGGGAATATTGAGCTTTATGCTACGTGATTCTAGGAGATTGGGTCACTTGGCCAAAAAATGGAGGTAAGAATTATAGTGATGTTACAAGGGTGAGGAATGAAATATTGGGAGTATAAATTTGACTTTATTTGTTATTTTACTTGCTTGAGGACAAGCACATATTCAAGTCCTAGGAATTTTGATAAATGTATATTTATCTTTTCATTTACATCTTTTAGATATCTTTTTAGGGTTGTTTTGTTATTTATCTTCTTAGTTTTGTAATTAATTGTACTAGTTTAGATTTTTCTACTTATTTGGAGTTTTAATTATATTTGGTTGATTTTTTGTAGGAAAATAGCTCAATGACTAATTTCGCTTGGAAGATATTTGACAAATTCCCAAAGTGCTTGATTTAAATATATACCTCGCACCAAGATTGTCATAACTCTCACATCCCAAAGTAGAATTTTATGAATAAGTATGCATTAGAAAGAGAATTAATTATCTATAGGAAAAATATATTTTTGAACCGCTTCCGAACCTATGACTGGCCTAAAATATACTCAAAATCACTATTGTGGGAATATACAATAAAAAGAATGCACACGGTCAACATAATTAAAAGCAATCAATCATTTCCTCTGTTGACCAGATCTAGAAAGTTTTCATCTGTTGGCCAGGAGTCTTCTAGAGAATATTTTATGTAGGCTTTCCACCCCTCCTTCCCCTATAAAAGGAGGGGGACTCCACTAAGAAAAGAGGTCCCAAATTTTGTAGGCAATTAGTAGAAAAATTCTATTGTCTTCTTTCTAGTATAATTTTACTTTCAAGAGCAATAAAGTTGGTTCTTTTATTCTACATTTGGATCTCCTTTTTCTCCAGTTCTCCTTCTCACTTTTTCTTCTTGGAGTAGGAGGAAAATCAAACGAGTCGTTTAATCGTCACTGCCTTAGACTCCGTGGAGATCTGGAATTGCGGCCTATGGCTCTCTTGCTTTCCTTATTTCTCCCATCCTCACCATGAGTAGCGAGTAGTTTTCTTATGGAGGCGAGGGGAATAGCCCCTTAGCCATGTGATTATCAGATCGAGCTTTTACATGACTACTTACATGGATGGTTTTTGGTTTAGAAATCATAGATTTAAATGAAATAATTAATCATTTTATCATTTGTTAATCCTGATAGATGCGACTGTGGAAATCAGGATTTAGAATACCTAAACCGACTTCATAAGGATTTGGATGCGACTGTGGAAAAATACTCGTTAGGATGAAGAACAAGGATACATGAAAACCATGACCAATGGGTTCACGTGGAGTTCCTCTTTTGCATTTTATTTATGAATAAATCACATACCTGCTTCTTTCTTGTTTGTCGTGTACCACTCTATTTTATTTTCATAAGGGCTAAGATGGTGAAAACCCTAAGCCTCGATGCCTTCCTTCTTGATTTTAAAATTGTTCTTAAATGTTTATTTTTGATTCACATTTTAAATTTCAGCACTTTATTTTGTTTAGATAATCTTGTGTGCTAATAAATTCCTCTTATACTCTTTCCTATCTTAGAATAATCTTTTTCTTCCTTACATTAGTGTAATCTTTTATTCTTCTTGAAAATTACTTTCTTGCATTAGATAAATTAAACCCCTAAAATTGGACTTTATTTTCAGTCTATCTTCCAAAAATTCCAAAAAGAAAAAATTTCAAAAATCAATCGGGTTTAAAAGAAACGAATCTTATAAAAAATTTTGTCCTATGGGATCGACCCTTCTATACTAGTCTTAACTGGAAAGTAAAAAAGGATTAAACTCTAGGATAAATTTTCTAGTGAATTGGTGTGCTCTTCAACGCATATTAGATGGCTTCAACCGGTTTGAAAATTAATCAACAACCACCAAGATATATTTGTACCCGCAAGAAGAAGGGAACGTGCCCATATAATCGACCCCCATAGGTCAAAAACTTCAATCTCCTTCCAATAAGTCATGGGAATTTGGTCTCTCTTAGATATGTTTCCGGTCCTTTGATATTCATAACAAGCAAGGACACAATAATATGAATTTTTGAAAAGAGTAGGCCAGAAGAACTCGGATTATAAGACCTTCCTAGTGGTTTTTTGAGAACTCATATGCCCTCTAGTGGGACCTGCATGGCATTGCTCAAGTATGTCATGAGCTTCTTCCTCAATAACACACCTACGATAAAGTCCATCTGAACATAATCTAAAAAGATATGGACCATCCCTGTAACAACCCCGCCTCCTGGTAACCCCCAATTAAGGGAGACCGAAAGGTCGGTGCCGTTATCCAATTAACAACATCAAAGGTTCAACAAATAATCAATTATAATTATGAAATTCTACTAACTAAACTGAAATTGGGTACAAAATTAAAACTTTACTTCCTTGAAAAAAACTTTGGAAATCTCTCTATCCAGATCTTGAATCTACTCTATCTAATCCTCCTTGTACTTTATGTTTTATTTTCACAATGTGTCACTTTACCGTTTGTTCATTTCAGGGTTGTACCTAAAACGCCGACAAACAAAACGTCAGTCAGTATATCAAAATATACTGGTATGTGGGGACAACAAAAAGTTTGGACATATGGATAACAATCTAATTATCACAATCAAGTTAATTAACCAGCCAATTTACATTTTCCAGTATGACATTCTCCACCGCTTTTGCCCTAACCCTGGCATACCCACCTTAGGGTTTCCTTTGCTAATGACTTAAGGCCACCTTCTCAATCCCGAGCTTGGTACCTGGGGTCACCACTCATGGTGCCCTCTAGTCATGCAATATCATAGGCCACCTTCTCATTCCCGAGCTTGGTGCATGGGGTCACCACTCAAGGTGTCCATTGGTCTACCCATCTGGGCCTGACCTTTGGCATCATCCATCAGGGTGGCATGTAGGTGCGAGAATACATACTTCTATTATTAATGTGATAATCATAGTGACTTTATAGTTTGCAAGTATGAACATCCAAACTGATAATTTGCATTGAATGCGGTTAACCATTCGGAAAATCCTCGGGAAACTAAGACGGTTATTCATAATTAACCACATACATGTATATGCAGATTTGAGACAGAATAGTCCAATCAATCAAGACATCCAATCAACCAAGTACAAGAATCCTGAAATCAATTCAATTCCTTTTATCAAAATCTATCCAAACCATCTCGCTACTTAGGGCTACTATTCCTTTTTAGGATTCCTACTTCTTTTTAGGGTTTACTTTGCAATTAGGTTTTTACTTCATCTCACTCTTTTAAACCCTAATTTTCACGAAAGTTATTAAGGTTTCCTTAATTTCATATTAAAGCACAATTAACCACTAATTAAGTCCATTATGCCTCTCTTTTCCATTAAATCTACCATTTTTATCCTTTTAATCTATGACAAAGTCTTTATGCTCATTTATCCTCAATTCATTGTTTATTATGGTCTAATTCACATATGAACGTTATTTATCATTAATTCTACCTTTATCCATTAGAAAACCCTAATTACTACATTAAGGGTATTTATCAACAATTAGGAATCTTTATACTCAAAATAGCTTGGAATCACCATATCTTAACTTTATTCACGATTTTGAATAATAAAGCTATTAAGAGTCATATTTACCAATATTAGGGTTTTAAGGCTCATTAAAGCATATTCATGCACATGAAATTCTCAATTAAACTAATTACGAGCAAAGTTCATCCCTTTTGTTCTTAATGTTCCTTTTCATGACTAATAGGCTAATATCAACTTTAATCATTCATTAAACCCTTTTAGGTATATTAATCATCTCAAAATAGGGTTTTTAAATCTTTAATTCATTAAAGTTGATAACTTACACTACCTTTCGAATTGCAAGATGAATTAGCTTCTAAATATATTTTTATTGTATTCCTCTCATTTTTATGAGAAAGATTCACATATTATTTATCATCATCTGAGCTACCAATAAATAGTTAGGTTTTTCTCAAGAGAATTACCTTTGTGCCAATGGAAAAATGCCACGTCATCTTCATCATTTTTTTCTTTTCCAGGTTATTTCTTTTCTGAGCTCGCGGATCCCTTGCTTGGGTCCGCCTAGATCGGAACCCAGATCCGATGTGCACGCACTCGTCTCCCTCACGAACTCCCGATGCAGAGGCTCTGTTTCTGTGGCAAAACAGAGTACCCCGCGACCCGCTTGCAGAGGCAACGTCGTTGAGGCTCCTGTTCTTCTAAGGACCTCATAGAATCCAACGAAATCACCAAGATCCCCAGAAGGTCCTTGGTCCTCGATAGGCTCCCCACAACGATCATGGGTTGTGTGCCTGTAAGCTAGCGGGGAGGAAGAGCAACCAGGCGGGAAATGAAATCGCGGGCAGGGCAGTGCCTTTCGTGCAGTTGGGGTTTGCGATCCCTCTCGTTCACCTCTTAGTTGGGGTAGTACGCCTTATATAGGCAGAGGGGCAAGAACTAGGGGTGTTACTACTACCCCAGAATCCTGATGAGGATGGGAATTGGGTATTTCCCAAAGATGCCACGAAAGCTTCCGAATTAGGACTCGTTAGATTTGCCTGGTCCTCTCGAGACCAAAGGAAATAGAATCGGGGCAAACGATGGACTCTAGAGAGAGATCGAGGTTGTAGATGATTCAAATCCACTGTTCCTATTTCCTATTTTAGCGAGAGATAGGGGACAACTTTTCCATCATTGATCTATTGATTGACGGTCCTGATTATTTACGTCATTCCTCATCCGAAAAATATATCCTGCATATATTGCGACATTTAAAGTAAATCCCTCCACTTTAGGGATTCTTACAAAAAACATATCTCCCAAACCATAAGTCCAATTAATACCAAATTTTAAAGGAAAGTCCTTGATGAATTAATATACTTGTGTACCAAGTTTGGGACTTAAATACGAAAGTATGAGATGTATTTCTTTATATGTAAGTTATCACTTAATTATATGTATTTCTCACATATTTTCTCTTTCCCTTTCCATTAAATTATTATTCCGAGTTCCTTGAACCTCAAGGAACCTTAATGGCTTGAAATCCCATCTTGGGAATATTTCTTTAGCTTCTTTCCTTATCTTTCATCCTTTTTCTTATTACCTTACTTTTTCCTTATTAAAATATTTCTTTTTGAGGATTTCTCTTTATCTCTCTTTTTATTTTCCTTATTAAAATTCCTTTTAACATTAGGAACCTTATGGATATGAAAATCCACCAAAGATAACTCCATCATACCTCTTCCCACTTATTTCCTACATTTTATCATTATTTTCAATTTCTTTCTTAACAAGGAAATACTTAATTGATCTTTTCTTTTCTTTTGCATTCTCTATGCAAATTTGGACTCCTTGGAACCCAAGGAACCCAAGAGGCACGAAATCCCTCTTTGGATTTGCCTTCTAGAGGTTTCCACACTTTTCTTTCCTCTATTTTCTTATTTACATAATAATAGAATTTCTTTTGTCATTTTCTTTGTTGTTGGGCCCAATAGACAGTAAATCCCATAAAAGAATAATCAAGGCTATTGTAAACAAAATTCATTTATTCAAAAAAAATTATATCATTATCTGTTCAAATATTTTTAATATGAGAAATTACATTTCTCACCAAAAGAACCCAAAATTTGGGGTTGTAACAATCCCAATAATTTTGTTCTACATCATGTAAAATTTTAGCCTTAGAATATCCCTTATATTCGGGGTGCAGTACACCTGTGACTAGAAAATTTACATAATCCACAAAACAAGGATATTGGGCTTCCAT
This sequence comes from Alisma plantago-aquatica, assembly GCA_963693085.1. Classification (NCBI taxonomy): domain Eukaryota; kingdom Viridiplantae; phylum Streptophyta; class Magnoliopsida; order Alismatales; family Alismataceae; genus Alisma; species Alisma plantago-aquatica. Next base: position 751,257,354 of record OY856411.1, on the reverse strand, counting down.
TTTTAACATTTTATCATCAGGAAGGGAGTCATTTTTGGGTATGTCATCATCATCAATGAAATCAAGGCAACTAAGATGGTCGACACCAACATTTTTGCAATCCATTTTTTCTAAGATCTCTAAGTAAAATTTCTGAAGTAAAAGGACCCAACAGAGAAGGTAAGGTTTGTCATCTTTTTTGGTCATAAAATTTCAAATGGCCGCATGGTTTGTGTAAACAATGACTTTGGAACCTACCAAATATGAGCATAATTTATCAAAGGCATATACTATGTCTAACATTTCCTTTTCAGTAGTTGTGTAAAATCCACTGGGCTTCATTAAGAGTTTTGAATGTGTAGTAAATCACATGGTGATTGTTATCAACACGTTGTCCAAGAATAGCACCAACGATGTAATCACTTGCATCACACATTAACTTGAAGGGTAGGGACCAATCTGGGGCCCTAATGATGGGATCACAAATGAGGGAATCCTTCAAACAAAGAAAACTAGCCATACAAGCTTTGTTAAACACAAAAGGGGTGTGTTTTTGAAGAAGATTTGTTAAGGGTTTGATGATCTTAGATAAATCACAGATGAAACACCTATAAAAACCCACATACCCAAGAAAGGCATGAACACCCTTGACAGAAGAAGGTGGTGGGAGTTTTGAGATGACCTTGATCTTGGGTCTAACCACTTGAATGCCACGGTTGATCACCCTATGGCCTAAAACAATTCCTCCAGTCACCATAAACTGACACTTCTCCCAATTGAGGATCAAGTGTGCTTCCTCACATTTTTCCAAAACTAGAGATATATGATGGACACAAGATTCAAAACTATCCCCATAGATGGAGAAATCGTCCATAAAAACCTGCATGATGGTTTTGGTCAATCCAACGAATATAGCGGACATGCACCGTTGAAAAGTAACTGGGGCATTGCACAATCCGAATGACATTATCCTGAATGCATAAGTGCCAAAAGGGAAAATGAAAGTCATTTTCTTTTGGTCATCCAGATGAATGGGGAATTTGATAGAAACATGAATAGCCATCAAGATGGCAAAAATATTGTTGATGGGTGAGGCTCTCTAGTACTTGATCTAGGAAGGGAAGGAGGAAATGATCTTTCCTAGTAGCCTTATTCAGTTTCCTATAGTCAATACACATCCTCCACCCTATGATAATGCGAGTGGAAATAAGCTCATTATTGTCATTTTTCACGATAGTGGTACCCCCTTTCTCAGGGACAACCTGGACCTGGCTAACCCAAGGGGAGTTGGAGATGGGGTAGATGATCCCTGAAATCAAAAGCTTGATAACCTATATATGCACCACCTCTTTTATGTTGGGATTCAATTTCCTTTCAGGGTCTCTAGATGGTTTGTACTCTTCTACCATAGAAATTTCATGTATACAAATGAATTGATCTATTCCTATCAAATCAGACATCTTATATCCTAAGGCATATTTCCTCTTCCTAAGTTCAGTCATTAGCTTGGTTTCCTATTCATTGGTGAGATCAGAGTTAATGATAATAGGATAAAGCTTTTGCTCATCAAGGAAGGCATACTTAAGACCTTTAGGGAGGGGTTTTATGCCAGGTGCCTTGGGGGTTTTAGGTTTCACATCTACAATGGAGATCATTTTTAGGTCTTCAAAATTCTCATCATGAATCTCCTCAAAGGTGTCAAGATGATCTCTGAATTGCTCCAACTGAGCATCTTCAAATCCATAATCAATAGGGGTCATAAGGGCATTTTGGAGGGTATCTTCAACTAATTCCCATTCTTGTCTCATTTGTTGCATCTTCTCAATACAATAATGAAGATAAACCCCTTCTTGGAGGCTTGGTCCACGCATGCTTTTGAATACCATCAACTTTAGGGGTTGTTTTTCCAGGCACAAGAAAATGGTTCCGGCCTCAACATCAATCAAGGCATGAGCTGTGGCCAAAAAGGGATGGTAAAAAAAGATGGGGTACCTAAAATCTTCCTTTGTGTCCATGATGAAAAGTCACATGGGACATAGGGATCCTTCCCAACTCTTACATGTATGTCTTTAATGTTACCCATGGGTTTTATCATGGATGAGTCAGCTAATTTGATGGTCATGGTGGTAGGGAGCATGTCAACAAAGCCTAGCCTATGGAAAAAACTATAGGGCATAATAGAAATACTAGCACCTAGATTTGCAAGACCTTTCTTGCAAGCATTATCACCTAGGTAGCACCCAATCCCAAAGGATCTAGGGTCTTTCTTGTTTTTAGGCATCTTGCTTTGGATAAAATTGGAGGTAGTCCTAGAAAGCATGACAGTCTCATGCTCGTCAGTGTGGTACTTCCTGGTCAAAAGAGATTCCATGTATTTGGACTGGGCCAACATATCAATTAAGGGATCGAGAAAGGGAATATCCACATGCAACTTTTTCATGGCTTCCCTAAATTTCACAAAATGGGTTTCAACCTTAGTTTTCATTAGGCGGACCTGGTAATGGGACAAGGTTTGTAAATGAGAATTTTTGGCTCATCAATTTCCATAGGTGGGACCACAGGAGAGGGGGTGGAAGGAGTGGGAACGATGTGGTTGGGTGAAGGAGGAGTTTCGATGACCACTGTATCATCATCCTCAAAGTCTAAGGGAACAAAATATGGATTTCTCTAGGGGAGGAGTATGAACCTTCCTCAAATGGGTGGAAACAACCTTTAGTTGTTTAGGATGTTTTGGGTTGTTCTCGAGATGTCCAACGAAGGTCCCTGCAACGAGTTTTTCTTGGGCAAAAAGATGATCGAACTGAGCATCGGTCGATTTCTGGTGCGCTATTATGATTTGCTCTAAGGCTGAAATCATATCCTTTACCACATGGTTGGGTGAATTTTGTTGAGGTGGTGGTGGTTGATGAAGGTTTTGATACTTTTGTCCTTGGTAGGGTCCACAATTTTGGAAATTTCCCCTAAAATTCCCTTGGTTCTCAAAATTCCTTTGGTTGTTATTGTATGGAAAACCTGATGGTGGACGATAGTTGGCTTGGGGTTGTGGTGATCTTTATGGAGGGGGAAGTTGAGATGAGTTCTTAGTTCCTGAGGGGTTTCTATATTGAAACATGGGATGGTTTTTGGCTTGGTTTGGATTGTAGTAAACCTGGCTCGAGATACTATGGATAGAGTTGAGATCCTCCACTTGTTGACCAACATCAGGCTGCATAGGGGTGTTGTAGAGATATTAACATTGTAGGGTAGCATGATCATACCCTTGGAATATCCCACATGAAGATTCATCAACCCTCACTTGTTGAGGTTGCCTTTCATAGGAATTAAATGAGGATTCCAAGTGGTCCTGTTTCAAAGAGATCAATTTAAGAGCTTTGACAATAGTATGAATGTCTGGGTTTACCTCACCCTTAGCCACCTTTAAGACCCCATCGGTTCCTCGTCTAGCTTGGGTTTCAGAAGCTCTTTTGACTACCTCCCAAACGCTGCTTAGATTTTGGAACATGAAATTTCCTCCAGATGAGGAATCAAGATATTTCTTGGTGTCATAGTCAACACCACGATAAAATATCTCAATGAGTTGAGATTGTGATGTATCATGATAGGGGCAATGGCAGAGGAGTTCCCTAAATCTCTCCCAAGCTTCTCCTAAGGTTTCTCCAGGGACCATAGAAAACAACATGATTTGTTCTCTAATCTCATAAGTAAGGGAAGGGGGGAATTATTTATCCAAAAAATTTGTTTGAAGTGCTTCCCAAGTGGTGACGTGGTTTTCAGTCTCCATGGAATTATACCAACTACCGGCTGCCCCTAAAAGAGAGTATTTGAAAAGTCTATGTTTGATGTCATCTTCAGAAACACCTGGGATCTTGGTCAAGGAAGTAAGGTTTGTGAAACATTTGAGGTGATCTTCAAAACTTTCACCCTTGTTCCTAGAAAAGGGATTGGCCTGAAGCATGGTGATCCATTGAGTGTGGATCTCAAATTGGGGGGAAATAATTGTGCGTGGCACAACTAAGTGTTGCGCATATCCAGTTTTTGGAGTGGAAAAATCTTTTAGTTGTTTTTGTCTCTCAGCCTCCCTCTAAGCGACTTCTATAACTTCTTACTCAGCGATATAGGATGCACGCAAGTTGGCTTATTGAGCCGCATGTTCAGCCATTATCAACTCTCTTTGGGCAGAAAGTGCATGCTCAATCCTATGGGCAATCTTCTCTTCGTCCATCCTAAGCCGATTTTGTCGATTTAAGTGATGGAAAGTCCTTTTTGGCTCGGGATAAAAAACTGGTGGTGTAAGATTGTTCAATCTATGATGCATGCATAGTTATATAGATATATTCATTTGTAGAAAAATGTACTCTTAGAATGGAAACTCAGTAGAAAGAGGAGATATCACTTCTAGAATGTTATTCGGAAGGCATAAAAAAGTTTGTCAAAAATTTTTGTGGTTTGAGAATATGACTCGTTGTCCCCGGAAATGGCACCAAAATTGATACTCGTCGAAGAGCACATCAATTCACTAGAAAATTTATCCTAGATTTTATCATTTTTTACTTTTGGTTAAGGCTAGTATAGAAGGGTCGATCCTACAGAACAACATTTTATAAATTCATTTCTTTTAAACCAGATTGATTTTTTGAAAGTATTTCTTTTTGGTATTTTTGGAAGATTAACAAAAAATAAAATCCAATTTGAGCAGTTTGATTAGTCTAATGCAATAAAGTAAATTGTAAGAAGAATAAAAGATTACTCTAATGCAAAAGAAGAAAATATTTTATTGTAAGACAAAAGGGAGTAAAAGAAGAAATTTGTTAGCACACAAGATTATCTAAACTAAGTTAAAGTGCTGAAATTTAAAAGGTGAATTTAAAGCAAACGTTAAAGAATGGTTTGGAATCAAGAAGGAAGGCATCGAGGCTTAGGGGTTTCACCACCTTAGCCCTTGTGAAAATAGAATCGAGCAATACACGACAAACAAGAAAGAAGCAAGTATGTGATTTATTCATAAATAAATGCAAAAGATGAACTCCACGTGATCACATTGGTCTTGGTGTTCACATATCCTTGTTCTTTATCCAAAAAAGGATTTTTACACTATTGCATCCAAATCCTCGTGAAGTCAGTTTAGGTGTTCTAAATCCCAATTTCTAAAGTTGGATTTTTCGAGATTAACAAGCTATAAAATGATTAATTATGTCATTTAAATATGTGATTTCTAAACCAAAAACCATCAGTCTAAGTAGTCTATTAAAAGCTTGATCTGATTAACACATGGATATGTGGCTATTCCCCTTGCCTTGATAAAAAAAATACTCGCTACCCTTGGTGAGGATGAGAGAAATAACGAAAGAAAGCAAGAGCCATATACCATAATTTTAGATCTCCATAGAGTCTAAGGCAGTGATGATTAAATGGCTCGTTTGCTTTTCCTCCTGCTCTAAGAAGAAAAAGTGAGAAGGAGAACCAGAGAAAGAAATATCAAGATGTAGAATAAAAGAACCAAATTTATTGCTCTTGAAAGTAACATTACACTAGAAGGAAAATGACAAAATTTCTCTACTAATTGCATAAAAAATTTTGGGACCCCTTTTCTTAGTGGAGCCCCCTTCCTTTTATAGGGGAAGGAGGGGTGGAAACCCTAAAAAGGGGAAAGAAAAAATTAAGTGACGGCTGTTGAAAAGTATTGTCTACACGTTGTGAAACGCCCGTCTCATTAAGCGAGATGGTCATTTGGTGAGGGATGGGCATGCGCCTAGACGGTTTGAGTCAAAACCCTAAGAAGGGTTGTGGAAGATGAAGTCTTGGGCCCGAAGTAATGACTCAGATGATCGTTTGGACCAGTGGAATGCCCATTCTGGGTGTGGCGTGGGGAGATCTTGGAGTGGCAACTGAACCCCGATGGCAACACCCGTCTTGTGTTTTCTTAGTCTCAATGTAAGGCCTTAAAACTAACGTTTGGCCTACTGAGGCATTCGTCTCGCACCGCCAAGCATGGATACAAGATGTTCAAACCCTAATCATGTGGTTGGATGCCTGTTTTGTGATGCGGGGCTAGCTCCATGAGACAACCATCTCGGTAAGGCGAGATGACTGTTTGACTTGCTAAGTCGCTGATTGAACCAAGGCTAAGATGACCACCTGGCTCTGAAATCAGGGCCTTCTTGGTTGTGAGCCAACCGTCTAGAACCACTGAGACAACCGACTCACTGATCCAGAGGGTCAAAACGAACTTTGGAGAAAATCCATACAATATTGGAGAAAATTGGGTAAGTGTTTGCATAAATCAATCAATAAGTGGGAAAAATTACAATTTAATCTAGAAATTACTAAAAGGAGAAAAATCTAACAAAAATGACCCAGAAAAAGTGCAAAAAGATGGATGAATATGCATTCAATAGGTGCACTTTTCTTCCACCCATTTAGGATTGTATCTTTTTGACCCACACCCAAAAATACCCAATCTAAACCCAACCCACCCACCCGTTTGATAGGTCTAACTACAATACCGAGGGATTGGATAGCGCCATAGGTGGTGGCTTTGTGAAGGAGAATGATTGTTGGTTCGAACCCTAGCATACTCATGAGAGTTTGGGTGCATGGAAGGTGGGAAGAGACAAGCCCTGAGAAGGAGTGGCCCTGAAGGTGGACGGAAGAGGAGATGGTCGGGGGAGGAAATGATCAAGGGAGATGGGAGGGACTGAGAGAAAAATAATGTTTTCTTGAGGGTAGGGATCTGGGCCGACCCTTCTCTATCATTCTCAAATATCGCTAGTTTTGACATCTTTTGACATGCCCGTCGAATGAATGGGGTGAGATTATCATAGTTAGAGTACTACAATTAGTAAAAACACCTTCAAGTATCCAATAATAATAATTACAAATATGGTAGTTGGAGTACAAAAATAGAATACAATATCACATCCAATTACCTAACTCAAACAACCCCTAAAAGATACCCAAATTTATATTATTATGGTAATGGCCTGTGTGATGCTACAACAACAATTGGGAGAGTATAAATGGGTAGAGTAGGATAAGTTAAGGTTAATTTATAGCTTTATCTACGTCAAACTTTAGGCAATACATTTCGTAATTATCTTTTCCTAAAACCTTTATCCTACCCTTCCCCACACCCATTTACCTATGGGGTAAATGGGTACAATGATAAGTAAAATAGGAAAAACAATACAAAGAAAGATATATACTATTTGTAACAATCATTTTATATTATATTCATTACATCAATCATTAAATACCAAAAACTCACATTAAACAATAATTATTTATGTTTTTAGTTATGCACACCCAATATATATTTTTTTCCAAAATAAGGTACACCTTTTTAGTATATATTTTGTTGTAAGAATTTTTCTCTCTTGAATGTTTGATTATAAGAACATTGACATGCTCTTGATTGTATAGTAAAGTTCTTAAAATAAAATATTAGTACACATAAAGCAAGTAGTTGTGAGGTTTATTGAATTCTTTAGTAAGATATAGTGAATGTGTTAGACGCCCGAATTAGTAATTTAGCCTTATATTGATGGGTAAATAAATAAATCAGGTAGGGTAAATAATTTCCTTTACCCCATATTTTAGGTGTGGGTAATGTGAGTAAAGGGTAAACAGGTGGTAGCTAAAACTATCCTTATCCTCATCCTTCCTTACTGGACATGGGTGGTGGGTAAATGGATTATACCCTACCCATTTACAAATCTATATGGGGATAAGGATGTGGAGATTATGTGGAGTTACAACATTTAGTTTATGTATCAAAGTTTTGCATGTGTGTATAACAAGAACCCACCATTTCTATCTACAACAACATATGTCGATGAATAGTTATACCCTTTCAAAAACAATCTATAATAAAACAAGTCTTGTGTGGTTGGTGTATAATTTTAAAAAAAGAAAAGGAAAATTAGAGTAGTCACCAAGTTTTTTTTGTTGAGAAAAACTATAGATAAATGTTTAAATCAGTATGACGGTACATAAAAGACCAAAGATGAGTCCACCAAGTCCAGATAAGAGAGGAAATGTGTCTATGAAACCATATAAGACAATCTTGTTACTATTAGGGAAGGTGTTATGTTGTCATTTGTAACATCAATACTACACAAGTAAACTTGAGTTTATAGAGAAGTTTGTTGTATATTGCAAATTACCAGTGGACACATATTGTTATAGATTTGTGAGATTATATGACCTTAAGTTGATTGTGGAATTTTTGGTCATCATTGTTAAGGATTCTAGTCAATTAAGATCACAACCGCTTCAAGGCTGCCCACATTTTACATCTCACTTGAGGTAAAAGGGACAAGATGTGGGATTAGATAGATGATAGAGTAAAGTTGATATATCAATAGTATGAATCATGATGTATACAACTAATGATGTATACGTTATCAGTTTACATGATATGATTAAGATTCTTGGGAGAGGGATGTTCACTCATGAGTAATATAACAATATTAAGATAACCAATGTTCACATGGTATGTCTCAAGAATGATTGATCAATTTAGGAATAAAAGCAATTATGGGAAATTATGATAACAATAAATAGAAAAGCTTATAATAAGGTCATGCAAGTCATATATCTAGTTGTCATCATTGAGAAATTTTGATCACTACAAATGATTGTGACTTGAATATATATATATATATATATATATATATATATATATATATATATATATATATATATATATATATATATATATATATATATATATATATATATATATATATATATATATATATATATATATATCAGCATGAATGCACTCAAGTGTATAGATCACACGATACACTCAAGTGGTGTTTGCATGTCAAGACCCTTTTTTTTTGCAAAATGTAACCCATTGATCTACATTGTCATACTATAAATAGGCTATTCACTTATTTTGAGTCCATTTGGATGAATGTAAGTCACTCATCCAAGGGCAAAAAAATCAAGGCACAAAACTAATTTGAAATGCATTATTGTTGTGGTCTTTATAACTTGATCAATACATGTCCAAATGGGCTCAAATTTTGTAAATGCGCTATTCACAATATGTTTAAGAAGGTCAATGGATTAGATTTCTGAAAATAATATTACATCATGAAAAACTACCGGAGTTTATTCTACCCTGGATACACTCAAGTGTATTCTCGCCTGACTAATATATATATATATATATATATTTATATATATATATATATATCATGGACATGATCATGATGATGAGATTTAGTTGTTTTGAAAAGAACAATTGTTAGCTCATGAACGGGTGAACATTGAACAACTAGAACTACTAGAAATTTGTTTATAAACTAGTAAATAATTTTGAGGATGCAAGGTTTTGATCAATATCTTGAAGATAGGTGTGAAATTAGAGAAACTAAAACAAGATCTAGAGACCCTTCATTCCTCTTTACTATTTTTGTTACCTCTTGGTATATCAATATTGTTGTTCTTAAAAAAGAACCTTCTAATGAGGAAGAGGCCAAGAGTATGAAATAGAAAGATAGTTTTCTTTCTAAACATTAGGAGAGTTCGAAGGGACAAGTTATAATTTTGGGTATGGGGTTACATATAGATGTTTTAGATAGTCAGGAGGCTCAACACCAATGAGAAAGAATACCATGAACTAGATTGTCCTTTTCTGTATGATTTTAGAAAATAAACTTGGATTGTCTTCTTAAGGTCCACATATCACTTCATTCCATGGATAAAGGTTAGTGGAGGAGCATGTGATTCCACCACATGACACTCTTAAGAGAATAAGATTATCTATTGGGTGTGTCTCTCATGAAGAAATGTGCTATTCATTTTCCAAGTTTCTAGCTTTCTACAAGTTTCCCAATTTAATCATGGGAAATAATTTTTTTCAGGATATTATGTCTTTAAGCAATAGAATAATTGCAAAAGGAAAAGGAAAATGCAATGGAAAATATATGAGAGAGGAAATAAAACTTAAGAGCCAAGAGTTATTTTCTAACTTTATGTACACAAAAATAGGCATTTAAAATACAATTGAAGTTGGAGTTCCAATTAGGATATGTAATTGAACTAAACATTCATTTTTATTTATTGATTTTAAAGAAGAGATTAACAATCATTTGGATTTCTAGTTAGAATTGTAATTGTAATTGAATGATCTTTCTTACACTTTCAGGAGGAGTCTCAATTGCAACATGTGTTCAGGTGTGATCCCACATCATATAAAAGGAATTAAATATTTATTCTTAATTAATTCCGTTATGAAATTTGTTAAGAAGATCTTTTAGAAATATTGAAATTAAGTCTAAATAATGCATGAGTATAGAGAAATGATGTCCTTTATGAATGAACCCATGACAAGTGGAAAATGTATAGATGTATAGATTACAAGTGTGTGAAAAATATCGTAAAATGTGGAATAAATAGCATAAATTCCACTATTATACAGTGAGCATAATGGATCTTGATCATCTATTGGGTGACCAAAAATGGAAGGTTAATAAATTTCCCTTCTCAAAATAAAAGTTAGAGGTAAGAGTGAGAAATATATACTTCAGCTAAGTTTGAACAATATGTGTTTACAAAGGGCAATGTATTATACTCTAATATACTTATGAGCATGAGTATGAATGTCAATGATCTTTCAAATATTGTCATGGTACATACTAGTTTGAAATGTCATTGTTCTCTATAAACCAATGTGAATTAATTCGTGAGCATTTGGTCAATAGCAAAGCCTAAAGAATTGTGAGATGATGATGCTCCAATTTAGAGTTATAATTATAACCCTAAAAGGGTTTACATGAGTCACCTATCCCTAGGATTGGGATTTTTAAATGCAAAACACACATCCTGGATAGATCTTTGCTTGTACTTCACTATTCAGAATAGGGTTTGAACATGTGATGGGTGCCTATCCAAGATAGGGATTAAAAGTGAAGAAATGAAGATTAGGTATAAACAGGTGACCTTACAACAAAAACTTTCACATAGTTTTTTTTTATATAAAAATAAGATTTGCTCAGTCATTCAATCATTAGAGTACACGGAATCACATACACCCTAAACATGGAACTATAGACTAAAATAACAAAACATATCTAGTGTTGGATACATAGAGGGCATCTCATGCAAGTATCATCTATTGTGTTCATGCATTGCCGTCATGGAACTATTTACCATCAATACCAATTTCATTTCCTTGGAAGGCAATGCGAAATGGATTAAAATTTCCATTCATGAGTTTCCCTTTGATTATACACACATATGCAAATATTGAAACAAAAACTAACCTAATTAAAATGAAGCATCAAGTGTTTAGAATTAAAGAAGAAGGCAGAATGGAAAGAAAAAATACAAGAAAGGAAGAAACAATGTTAGATAATGTTGCTATATTACTTTGTCATTATGTTTTCCACATGGACATTTGATGAGGTGCATAATTTTTAGGTCCATCATAATTGAGAAGATAGTTGATTATGTTCAAATATCTTAGTTCCTTTCCATTTCATAAATCAAGATCAAGAAGCTTTAATTGCAAAATAGAGGCAAGTTTTAGAAAATATACATATTTTTTATGGAAAAGTGATCATGCTGGTAGGACTTATAAGGGAAATAAAAATCATTCAATCGAAATATTTCTTTATGCGAGAATATTTTTTTCAATTACATATTTTCTCATTTGTTAATCAACATTATTAAGAGATCCATCACCCTAAATGTTGTACCCAATCCGAAAAACCCATCCTATGGTCGTGGAAACAACAAAAAGGAAAAAATAAATGATAAATCGATAGATCTCATAGTCGTTACCTAGTTTAATATGTTAAATAAGGAAAACATGAAGTTAGCATTTCAATAGGTAGGAAAACACATAAAAGTTGATTTTGACTCCACTTAAGGGAGGATAAGAAAGGTGTGCATTAATTCGGAGATCAAGATCGATAATCTTTATACAAGTGGGGAATGTGTTAACACCTCCATCACTCAATAATGATACTATAATTTTTAAGTCATCTGGAATAAAAAATAGTGGTGAACAAGGTTGTTGTTAATGAAAATGATGGTAAAAATGATAAAAAGCAATTTTTATGTTGTCACACCTTTGGTCTGGAGACAACTGTGGATTTCCAATAATAGCCCTTAAGATACTATGTTTTAGGTGTATTGTGGTCCCAAATTGCCTCAAGACCTCTCACAATGAAGATACATCATTGGTGGTTAGGACTGATGCATAGGAAGAGAGAGAGAGAGAGAGGTGAGAGACATAGATTCAATAGAGCAAGATCAAATCTTTGAGAAAGAGCATGTATATATAAATAGTTATGAACACAATAGAGAAAAAAGAAATTATTTATATGGATATAAATGATAAACCAGTAGTTATTGTTGAACAACCTACTGGTGTTAGCAGAGCAGTTGGTGTTAGAGGAAAGATCCTCTAATCGCGAGGGGAAAATAAAACAAAGAGGTAACCATTTCTCTAGTTTTAGGAGAGATGAGAGGGACATGGAATATGTTGGGTATAGGGTTCTATTTATAGGGGGTTTTAGGGTTGGGGTTTCTAGCTGGAAGATTCTGGAAAAGGTGATAGATGGTGTCGAATGCGTGTGAGGCATGCCCCATGGATTGAGGCAATCTTCCACGTGTCATCGACAAATTTCTCTGGTCCATCAGGAAGTCTGGACTAGATAAAGTTAATTTTCCCAATTTATGAATATTTCAGGATTATTCTGGAGAAAATCATGGAAAAGGTGGATATCAAATAGGAGTTGAATACCATAATGAAGGAGAGAGAAAAGACAGTAATTCAGGATTATCCTTCATTATTATCTAGATGATATGTATTTTTATATGGATAAAGGAAATTGAATTATATACAGGAAAAGGGAGAATATCTAATTCAAGATAATTCAATTGGGAAATTTATAGAAAGGAGCCTATAAAAAGTGGCATTAATGGGTGATTTGCACTTAAATCTAGATAAAAGATTTTACTTATAGAAAGCCTCGAATTGAGTTAAAGTGGATGAAAATGAATGGATAAAATAGACAGAAGAATGTGAGAAAATGTGGGTAAAGATGAAAAAATGGTTAAAATTTTGAAAATGGGATGGGCTCCTTCATTACTAAGAGAATAAACATTTAATCATGATTTTATGCTGATAGAGAAAAAAATGGGTGTCAATAGTTTACCCCTCTCAAGGCAAGGTTTGAGATAAGAGCGAGAACTATGCTTGATCAGAGTCTGACCCCCATATTTGGTCATGAAAGATGAAGAAGGTTGTATTCGTTAAAGATGTTCTGACAAACCTTATGGAGGGTAGAAAGTGTATAGGATGTCTTTTCCTTCTAGAAATGAACTAGTAAGGAAAGGATTGGGCATAAATGATTTCTCTATAGAAAGGGCAATCTATCACTCAGGTAGTTTCCTATGGATGACCAATCATTCATTCTCGTGGAGTTTTGATGAGCCTTAAGAGGTTTAGAGGACAAAAATGGTTCTCATCATTGCTTTAGTTCTTAAACAAGTGCATGTTTGATTCACTCACTAACACATGACATAGTGAGAAAAAGGTTGATGTAAGATGTGATTTGTGGTTTGTTAGAGATATTAAGATCATTAGTTTGTAATCATTGAAAATCATGATAACTACTCTACTGTAAAAATATCTTGAAAAGTCATTACCTCTCTTCTCTTTCTACACATTTAACTTTTAGTTGTTTCCATTTTTTTCATAAATTAAGGAGTGTAGAAAATTAGGGATAGGAACAAAACCCTAGAAAGGTAAAATCAGGTGAGTTTACTATGTAGAAATAGGGCTTTATTGCTCAAGATTGAACATTGGGGCATTAGACAAGTTCCCAGATAAGTTGACCTTTATGGCCACTTATTTTGTTGTTCAATTGCCTTCTCCCTAGAGCATTTGTGATATTTCAGGTTAAGTTTATAGGAAGAGTGTTAAAAAAGGTTGATATGGGGCATCAGATGATCCTCCATCGTTAAGGTAGACTCTAGTGTTCCTTCACTAGTTCATCATATATTCCACTACATTTTTTGCGAATGGTTGTCCCAGACTCTCTAGTTCTCACTTGATTGGATTCACCTTCTTTTGAACTACATCTCTTATGAGAAAGGATCATTAGATATGGCAATGATAGCATATGTAATCATCTGAAGGCTGCTACCTGATATAGAGATTAGAAAGCTTGATATATGTTCAAGACATGATTGGTTTAATCTTAGGTCATGATCTTGGATCTTGAATGATTTAGAAATATGAGCACATGATTGGTTCAGTTTTAGGTCATGATTTGGGACCATAGATTGATTTGGAGATGTAGGCATGATTAGTTAAGTTTTGGTCATGAGCTAGGACAATAAATTGGAATATTAGATAGTTATCCAAATTGAGAGCATTTCTAAATTTTTTTGAAAGTTCTCAAGATAGGTAAAGTTGGGAATTAGACAAATCTGCAAATTTAAGGTGGTCTTAATGACCAATGGCTGTATCGGTTAGTTGTCTAATGCTTAGATCATTGTCTAGTTGTTCAAAGAGTTCCTAGTTTTTTGTTAGGATCTTTGAAAGCATCACCTTTGTTGTTTTAGTTATTTGAACATGCTCAAGACATATGTGATTGGGCACCATATAAATATCCTAGGTTAAGGTGGTCTTCACAGCTAGTGACTGTAGCAGGATATTCATATATTCCACAGAGCATTCACAATTCCTTATAGGATATAGTTTGTGTCTAGAGTGATAAAAAGATAAAATCATTCACTAAGTGATTATCTAGTGTTGAGATAGCATCAACTATTCTATCATATGTCCCCTAAAATGTCAACAAACAATTATCCTCAACTCTCTAGTACTTACTTGATTTGATCAACCTTCCTTTGAAATACATCCCCACAAAGAATGGTGTGTTCTTAAAGTGATATTAAGTCTGATTAGATTTGATTATATAAGACTCTCATTGAAGTCTTGAAAAATATTGATAGATATGGCATTGCAAGCACATGATCATTTGGAAGCTCCTTTAAGATGTAGGAATCAATAGAGTATCAACATGCCATTCAAAGAGTTCCATGTTTCTTGTTAGGAACTACAAAACTTATTCTTTTCTACTGGAAATCTACAAGGGTTCTCAAGATGGATACATTGGGTATCTAATAAGTTTCTAAATTTAAGGAACCTTCACTACCAATGACTATATTGGTCATTTTTCCAATCCTTAGAGCATCCTCCTATATTGATGAGATTGGTATGATTTATATGATTGATAAGATTGGGATCAAGACAAAGTTGTTAATTTAAGGTGTCCTTAATGACCATCATTATACCAAATGATTGTTTGTTCCACAATTCCTTTTTTTTTTCAAATTCCTCAAAATAAATAAGGTTGGACACTAGACAAGTTTCCATGTTTAAGGTGGCCTTTATGACCAGTGACTATATCCAACAATTGTCTTCTCCCTAGAGCATTTATTGAATACAAGATGGTTTAGCATGATAAGAGTAGGATTTTCCTACTATACATAGGACTTTGACTATATGTCAACGTGGCTTTTGCAAGGAGTGACCACTCAAAGGTAGGGATCTATCGGGTGTGCCTACCTAGGGATTGAGTTAAAGGAGACACCTATTCATGATAAGGCTTGAATGTGAATGCCTATTTAGGATAGGAATTGGTTCATGTAAAATTCCTATTTGAGATAGGAATCATCAGATCTATTAGAGTCAATTTATGTATGGCTATTCAAAATATGGCTTTAGCGTAGATGCCTATATGAGTATAGGTCTTGGATAAAGGCACCTACTGGAGTGGGACTTAGAATAGAGGATAATGCATATTATGGATAGGGCTTGAATAAAGGTTCCTACTAGATGCAGGGCTTAGACTAGAGGAAATGAATATTCTAGATAGGTCTTGGATAAAGGTTCCTATTGTGTGTAGGGATTATACTGATGGAAGTGACTATTCAGGATAGGGCTTGCAGAGATATCTACTAGAATGTAGGGATTCAATCAAAGGAAATATTGCTCAAGATAGGGCTTGGGGATGTGTCTATCTGAACATAGGGCTTTTAAAGGAATGCCTACCAAGTTATAGGGCTTTTTTGGGAGTACCTATATGGTATAGGACTTGAGGTGATGCCTACTTCAATTTAGAGCCAAAGGGGGTTTCCTACTCATAATAGGGATTTTAGAAGACGTGATGCCTACTTGAAAGTAGGTCTTTGAGAATTGAAATGCCTATTCTGGACAGTGCTTGAGAATAGGGGTGCCTACTGATAGTAGGGCTTAAGCGCAAGTACCTACCTCAGTGTAGGGATTTTTGTTAGAATGCAAGGTGCCTATTTGGTAAAGGCTCATGGTCCAATTTAAAGCTTTAGTCTGAGACCCAAAAATGTCTAGATATGTGATATGGGTTTGGTTTAGTTTTAGGTCATGGTCTAGGACCATGAAAGGATTTTGAAATGTAAAGCATCTAGTTGTTCCAATGTTAGGTCATAGTCCATGACCCAAAAAAAATTGAAGATATGTGATTGGTATAGTTTTGGGTCATGGTCCATGACCCAAAGCATGGGAAATGACCATCTGCAAAATTGATCATAGCTGAAGATGTCTAAAAGGGTGTAGGACTTTTACATCGAGACAAAAGCTCAAGAAGGTATATTTCCACCAACCACATGGTTGATGGCTCTAGGTCATGCTTTATTCGTGAAGTCTGATGCAGGTTGTTTTGACATTTGAGCTCACAAGCTTCAACTATTTTGAAGGGAAGGAATCTCATTGCATAAGATTTGATGATGGTAACTGTCTAAAATAAAGGCCCAACATATCATTCACTTTTTTTTACTGATGTTGCCCTGATGTTGTGTTTCTAACAAGTCTCTAGTGGGCATTTGCAAACTGATTAGTGCATCCTGATTGGAAGGTAGAGGCTTGACACTCATATGTGGATGTCATCTGTAGAGGTTGTATCATGTTGGCTCTATTGAGATAGGAGTGTTCTGGGGTGACATAAGGTCATTGTAGCTGGGTTGTCCTTCTATAAGATCTTTGGACCATATGTCCTTTACTGATTCAATAGATATTGTACAGAGAGAATGCCATGTGAGGCCATGCTAACTTATAAGAGGTAACCCTCATTCATGGGTTGTATGTGTATCTTGGAGAACAGTTAAGGTTTTAGTATATAAGGATATGATGTGCCTTGTCTGAACCTTTCTCTGAAGATACATGCAAGTGTTGTTGGAGATAAATTTGGTTCAAACTTTATACATACACTAAGCAATTCCTCATGTCTTTTACATCTAAAATCTTCTACCAACGTTTCCTGATAGACTCTTCTTATAAAGATATGTCGTGATTGTTGAAGGATTCCTTGTTGATGTTGAAATGATTCATGATAAGGATGTAGAGTGAGCCTCTATCATATGAAATTTTCCTTTTTACTTATTCTTGGTAGAGGCAAGGGATTATCATAATTTGAATTTTGGTGTTAGCATTTTTCCCTATTGTTTTGTTTCAAAAGTTTTGAATTCTTCTTTTGACATTAATGTGATCATGTTAGTCAGTAAGAAGTTGTTTTTTAGCTTGATTTTTTATTCAAATTTTGATTAACATATCATGATTTGTGGATTTTTTTTTGCGAGAACAAGCTATATTAATTAAGCTCAATCAAGTTACATAGTGAAGCCACTGGCAGGTGCCAAGAAGGTTTGAGGGTAAAGTTTACTGTCGAGGCATTTAACATAACATGCCTGGCTACAACATCAGCAACTAGCGTGAACTTCCTAGGTAAGAATTGGAAAGTGAAGGAAGATAGTTGGTCCTTAGACCATTGCCAGAAGAGGGACTTCAGGCTAGGTGGCACCTCGTCCATGTTCTTGAAGAAGGTGATGCTAGTCATTGAGTCAGAGAGGATGAGAGGTCTCGAGAAACCCTCCAACCGACAAGTGTTCACATCATGCGAGATGGTTTGATTTCTGCCTCAACAACACTAGAAGCGTAACTAGGGGCACCAAATCCTCATACAAGATCCCCAGCGGTGGTTGTGATATAAACTCTAGAAGCGCGCTGATGAGAGTGATTATTGAATGAGGCATCAATGAAGATAATGAAGTCTCTATCGTCTAATTTAACTGATGTCTTAGTGTCAGCGACATGCTTGAAGATATGACTTGGGAGGCCAGCAATATAATACACATGTTCTTTGATGAATTTGATCTGCACCTGAGGTGGAACAACTTTGAGAGAGTGGACATACTCATTCCTCACACTCCATAGATGCCACCTTGCGACAACATGTAGGGGGTTCAAAGTGGCGGACGTGATGATGTGCGAGCACCATGCCTCGACGTCCAGGTTGAAATAAATATAGTGCACATCTAGGCCCTGCCAGACAACTCTTCTATAGGGATAGTCTCGGAGACAGTGGAGAAGAGTTTCATCCTCAACGTTACACTGGGGGTAGAATTTTGGCATGTCCACGTGTCTCCTGGCTTTTTCCACATTTGTAAATAGTACTTTGTGCAGTAATAACCAGGGGAACATTTTGATGCGGTTGGGAAGCTTGGACTTCCAAATAGCCGGCCAAATGCCATTGCAGCTAATCTCTTTCTGGATCCTAATCTAGGCGTACGTTGATGCAGAAGTGAACTTACCCAGAGAATCTTCATTCCAAGCCCAGCCATCTGGCCTGGCATATGGTGCAGGAGGAGGTATGCTCTTGATTGGGCTCAAGTGTCCATGGGAAGGAAGTTCCTGATGAAATTCTAGTCCCATGAGTTGTGTAAGGAAACCATAGATTCGGCCCTGAGGTCATTAAGGCTCTCAGGAATGACCAAGGTAGGGTGAGATTCTGTGAGGCTTCTGTTATCGAACTGGGCATCAGACCACACGCTAATGTCAGCTCCATCATTCACAATTCTATGACAGTTAGCCTTCACATCGTTGATAGAAGTACATATGAAGGACCATGTAGGCGAGCAAGACCCACTCTTGATAGTCCCTCTGGGGCAATATTTGTTCCTCATGACTTGAACCCACAGCTTCTCAAGGCATGTTAGGAACATACAAGTGTTCTTCATCATGAGGGAAGTGTTTTGGTCAGTTGCATATCTAATGCCAAGACCTCCATTCTTCTTGCAAGAAGTAACTTTCTTCCAAGAGACCAAAGAAGATTTACGCTGTTCCCCAGACCCCTTCCAGATAAAGCACCTTATGTGTTGGTTGATATCCTCACACATGACTTGGGGAGGCGAACTGATTGCATGGTGTATGCGGGAATGGATTGCAAGGATGATTTAGCAAGGGAAACTCGGCCTGCAAGCGAGAGGTGTTGCCGAGTCCACCCATTCATTTTGGTTTTGATGGAGTCCACGGTGGAGGCATGCGTATTCCTATTAACCCGCTTGTGAAGGATGGGAACCCCTAGGTACTTGCCTAGATCTTTTGTGGGAGGGATATTCAGATGCCTACTAATGTGATTCTGGATCTCCACCAGAGTGTTAGATGAAAACAAGCACTTCGACTTTCTTGTAGAGACTTCTTGCCCGGAAACTGCAGTGAAATCTCAAAGGATACAGTTTATGCATTTCGCTTGTCTTACAGAAGCTTCAACGAGCAAGATGATGTCATCAGTGAACATGGCATGTGATATGGGCAACCCGTTCTTGTTCATAACCAACGACTTCCAATCCCCACATCCCACATCAACATCTATGGCTTGATGTAAGCACTCCATATAGAGAATGAATATGTAAGGGCTTAGGGGGTCCCCCTGCCTAACACCTTTGAGAGCCTTGATGGGATGGAGGGGGTGCCATTCTAGAGAATAGAGGTGTGTCTCGACGTGATGATGTTCACGATCAGCTTGGTTATGTGGTCGAGAAGACCCACCCTAGTGAGCGTGTCCTCGATGAATTTCCAACTCATTTTGTCAAACGCCTTGGACAAGCCGAGCTTTACCGCCATCCAATGCTTCTTTCCCTTCTGTATGCTCATGGGGTGAATGGCTCCTTGAACGAGAAGGATGCTGTCTGTAATCCTTATCCTCAGTATGAAACTTGACTGTGTTTGAGCAATCCAACCATTCATAAGAGGTTTGATTCTTTCCACTATCACTTTGGAGATCAATTTCAAACATGTATTAGTGAGAGAGATGGGTCTCAAGTCACTACAAGACTCAGCACTGTTGGATTTAGGGATGAGCACCATGTGTGAGTTAGCTAGCTCGGGCTGAACAGATGTCGTGGAGAAGGCCTATCGTACAGTATAAATCATAGAAGGGCTAAATAATATCCAGTTATTTTGGAGGAAGTCTGTATGTACACCATCTGGGCCAGATGCCTTCGATGGGTTCAACTTGAAGAGGACCACTTTGATCTCCACTTCAGAAGGAATTGTAGCCAACTTAGAGAGATCAGGGCTGGAGATGCCTAGGAAGGTGCCCACATACGCGGCGTACTGGTGGGTGGCTCGCGACGGCAAGGCCAATATTTTATTGAAGTGTGACCAAACAAGGGCTTTGAGTTCTTCTTCATTAGTAACCCAAACTCCGCTCGGATGTTTGAGTTTACTAATCAAGTTGCATTGACACTGTGCCTTGACATAGGAGTTAAAATTTTTTGTATTACTGTCTCCCAACTGTAGCCAGTCAATGTGGGATTTTTGCCTCCAATCCGCCTCCTCCTATGTGAGGATGTTTTGACGCTGCTCCTGAAGGTCAATGCATCTGAGTTCATTAGAGACAGAAAGAGATGAGGGGAGAGATACCTGTAGGCTATCAAGTTGTTTGAGAATACGATTCTTTTGCTGATGCTATGAACACATCATGTTATTCTCCCAATTCAATATTGTCGGGGAGAACTTATTAAGAGCCTCTGAGAAAAGGAGTGAGGAGTCCCAGAAGGTAGCGACTTGATTGGGGAAGTCAACATGGAGTTGCCAGCTTGACCTCATCCTGAAGATGCCTTTGCGGCGTGTATTATGAGGCCGATGATAAATGAAGAGAGCATTATGGTCAGAGAAAAAATGAGGAAGGACTGACACAGTGGTAGTGGGGTTAGTGTCTAGCCATGCTTCATTAGCTAGAAGCCTATCCAAGAACTCGAAAAGCTTGCCTCTATGGAAAGTGAACCACTGTCCAACATAGGGGATTTTAGCAAGGCTCGAGGATAAGAGCACCTCATTGAAGGTAGAACTGGCTGCATGATCGAAGTAATGACTCCCTTTCTTCTCAGAAACAAAGCGAATGGAGTTGAAGTCCCCAATGACTAACCAGTCACTGGAAACCTCATTCTCTATGCTTGAGAGGTGCTTCCATAGCATCTTACGCGTGGTCAAGTTTGGGCTTCCATAGACGAAAGTGACCAGAGAGCCATTAGCCCGATAGTGGATGAATTGCATGTGATTTAATAGAATCTCCATAGATGTGGTATTCTGATCCCAGAGGATCCATATGCCACCCGAATAACTGATGGCCTCCACTCTGTGTGAGGAAGAGAACCCCATAGATCTGATGATGCTATCAGCCCTTGCACCACTGCAACTTGGTTCCGAAATGGCTATAAGATTAAAATTTAAATTTCCTCTTGAGGTAACGTATAAACTGGACCTTCTTGTCAGAGTAAGTGTCCTAGATATTCCAAAATATGTAATTCATTGATAAGAGTGATTAAGCTATGTTGTGTTGTCCAGTGACTGGACCAGGGTCATCTTTATCAATGGAGTGGACAATGTTACCTGATTCATCAGTTATGGTTTTGGGAACTGAAGAGCTGAAGAGACGACGGGCCTTAATCACCTTCGCGCTCTGCGGGGCTTCTCGTGCCTTCCCCTTTTTACGGATTCTATCTGGGCTGCTAGGTGTCGTCTGGTGGACTATATGATTATTTCTCAGTAAGACACCTCATCTTGCTGTACCGGCTCAGCCATCTGTCTCAGGTGAAGCTCTGAAATTGTAATTGAATTGGAAAGAAGAGGCCTCATTGTTACCCTGCACTCTCCCGATGGAGGTGTCATCTCTGAAGAGATACACAGCTGTGTTAGAGGGTCGAGTAGTGTCTCTATCCTACAAACTATTATTGGAGGTGTTCGATTGGTGACCCCCTTTGTCTTCTTGTGATTTCTCCTATTGGTCACTGTCTGCCAATTGTCTTTCATCTCCTCTCCTAGTCTGGCTTGTGAGGAGGGGGGACCTTGCTCCTGGGGCGAGCCTTTCTCTGATGAGTTGTGAGGCGGATGTCTCTCTAGTTTCTTCACGTGCATCGTGACAGAATAGGGGACTGCTGGATTGGGGGTAGCAGTCACTGTAGGCGTTGCAGTTACTACCTGAGGACAGTGGGGTTCTTCATGCCCTATGCGCCCGCATCGAATGCACAAGGTGGGAAGGTTCTCATATTCAATCTTGAAGATCTCACCATTGATGAACACTACTGGAAGTAATGGTTTCCTAGTGTCAAACTCCGTGGCAATTCTCACGAACTTGCCTCTATTTCCTTGCACTGTTGTTGAGTCAATTTTAATCATCTTCCCAACAAGGTTTCCAATTCCGGTAAGGAGTTGAGTTTGATAGAGATGAACCACAAGTCAGGAACTCTGATCCAGACAACCAGTTTTCTTGGGATCAGGTCTGAGGGGCGAAAGTGCGGTGACCATGTTTGAACAGAAAGATAGTTTTCGAATAAAGTCCATGGCCCTCCCGTTAGAATCTTCATGTAGTCCTCATTGGAGAAAAGTTGCACCACGTAGTATCTGTTATGAAGAACAATGATACAGAAGCTATCATGAATGCCCCAAAGGATAGTTATGCGATTGACCAACACCTGAAATCTGATGTTCATACCAATAGCCTTGATGACTATCACATGCTTTCAAGGTTCCAGGAGAGGGGGAACGACTTCTTCTCTAATGGAGATTGCTAGTATGGATCCACTACGGTCAATGACCACATCCAAAGATTTCAAGAGATCCAAGGAGATGATCGGGTAACCGTCATGCCCACTCTGACCTTTCATGGTGTCCTTGTAAGACTTCTTCACGTGTTGTGCCACTGGTCCATCTCCAGAATCAACCAGTTGCTCGATCATACAAATGTCATCTTCGTAATCTTCTGGTTTGTCAGCCGTTGTCGTTCCAACGTCATCGATTTTGATTCCTGCATATTCTTCATTGAAGCCATCCGGCGGAGGGCGGGCATGGACGAAACCACCCTGACCTCCTCTACTCCCTAATCGCCTGGAGCCTCCGCCTCTCATAACCCTAACTTCTATGATCGGAATTGTGATTTTTATGTGTATTCTTATTTTTCTACTTACCATGATGTTAGGATTTGACCCCTGGATGGTTTTTTGTTGTTTGTTTTTTGTTTTGTTCTTAGGCTGTTGGACAACATTTAGGTTTTCTGGACTAAGACCCCTTTGACAATTTAGTGGTAACCCATGCTAGTCAGGAAGGATGTCATGAGATGCAAGGGGTGGGCATGTAATGATTGTAACATATTTGAATGCTAGTGAAAACTACCCTTCTGACCTTACTTTCCACTTTTCAGTACAGGAGTATAAGGTGATTTGAGACCCCAAGCATTTTTAAGCTTGACCAAAGTCTTCTATGAATTGGTTGGTTCTTCCCTCGGAATGATCATAGACATATGTACCACTAGGGGAAGGTTCATTCAGGATGGATTTAATGCTCCAATGGCTCTTGACTTCATTCTTGTACGACTCAAGTTGTCCCACATAGCAAACATTTGAGTGGCAACTCCCTACCTAGTTGGGTTAAGTTTCCAGGTGTCAGGGACACCCCCATGGGCTCTATTCTCAACATTTCTTGGCATATGCACTATCTTACAAGCTTTTACCAATGTTGATAAAAAACCTTTGGACTTAGTTACTTTTTGTATTTGATCATTGTACATTTCAGTCCATGGGCATTAATGCTTACAACCTTAGGATGGGAGTTTTTTACTCCACTGGTCTTGGAGTCTTGCTTAATAAGAAAATCACCACAAGCATATGTCCAAGTATGTGTATACTTTGGGCTTCATAGTTGTTGTATGTTTGGTTACTTCTTTGACATTGTGGACATTGATGCTCAAAGCCTTAATATGAGAATTTATATTGTGGATTAATGGGAGTTCCCTAGTGAAGTTAACCCACTTGTGGTCCCAAGGCTAGAACTCATGGAAAATGGTGAACCATGAACAATGTTGCAATAGATCCAAATCTCCTTATCATCCATTCAACTTGTTTTTTTGGGTGCAATGAACATGATTAATGTCATATTTAAACATTAAGTTCAGGTAGGGAGTGACTCCTCAATTTGTTTCAGGATATCCTGACTTTGTGGGTTTATTGCATCTCACCTATGGGGTGATCAATTTAAGAATACCTAAAAGAGGACATTTGTTGATTTTGAAATGTGGCATCATCTTGAAGTTGTAGCTTTAGATGACTTTATTGATTTGAGTTATTTTTTGGGTGAGATTCTAGGTTTGAAAACCATTGGGGCCTCAGGATAATGGTCTTTCTGCTTTTGTCCTAGGCCCTATTGTTCTACTTTTACCATTCTTCTTCTTCAGGGTGAACAACAGGGATGCCTCCATGAGCTTAAGTAAATTAAGTGCTTTTTTGAATTTTGGTGATCTTTTTCATTTTGACTTATAGTTGGTTCCATTTTTTATTTTTCATTTTTTATGATTTTAGAGAAAAATAGTTGGATAGATCCATCATGAACCTGGATGCTTTGGGGCTCGTGATAACTGTGTGTCTCGCTACTCTCTGGTAGAGCTCTAACTTGAGTGAATGCTCACTCAACTTTATGACTATGTCGGTTGGTGTGTTCCTGTTATGCTCTAGCTTGAGTAGGGATTTAATCAATTCTTTGGTAGCAGTTAGATCTTTAGCGACATGCTTTGGAGTGACTACACCCATTAGGGTGTCCACTTGGACCAAACCCAAATTGATTAGGTCTTGCATGTTCTGCTTGAGTACTATGAATCAGTCTATTTTGTGTCCCAGGATGCAGTCATAAACATAGCGCGTGTTGGAATTGTAGTTCTTTGGAAGATGATTAGGAGGCTCCTTTATGGATGCAAATTTCACTGGGTGCTCGATCCATGAAAGAATGCTACTAAGAGAGGCCCCTAAGCATGTGAACCTTATTTTTGGTTTCTTAATTGGTATATCCTCTTTGACAACTATGGGAGAAATAGTCTCTTATGAAAATGTACATCTCTTTGTCATGCTTTGGCAATCAAGCTTTATGATGTTATGGTGGGGACCTCTGAAGGTGTCAATTTCTACTATGTTGACATCTAGATATCCCAAGTTTTGTATGATTTCTATCATACTATGATCAACAATCGGATATCTAAGCAAACCACAACTATCAATGTTGTGATTGGACCAAGATCAGGTGGGTACCCGTATGGTGCTGAAACTAGAGGATAGTTCCAAGATGTTGTGGAGGGCACATTGAAATTGTAATGGAAACCCCTCCCACATAGTGTTGTGGTCCCTTTCCATGGAATTGTACCAAATACTTGCTTGATTCATCAATGAATATTTAAACAAGCAAAATTTAATGGCATCTTCAGAAACGCTCAGTATCTTATGCAAGGCACACAGGTCAGTGAAGCACTTTTGATGATCTTGGCGATTATTTCCCTTGTGTCCAGTAAAAGTGCTAACTTGGAGCATGGTGATCAACTGTGAGAGGATCTCAAATTCTGGGGTAGTCATAGCAGGGGGAAAAAACATATTGTGTGTGTGCAAACTTAGGGACAGAGAAGTCCTTAAGCTAATTCTTCTACTCTTCTTTTATGCCATGATGTCTCGGGCTTCCTTCTCGATGGCCATATGTTACCTTGTCTCCTCATCAAGGGCCACTCTTTGTGCAGCAGGAGCAAGATTCACCTGACGGTTAATTTCTTCCACAATTGAATTATTCAAAGCAAATGGCATTCAAAAGAAACTTTGCTTTCCACAACAATGGCACCAAGATTTGATGCAAGAAGTTTGCACACAAAAATTCACTAGGGAATGGAAATCTTAGAGTTTAGCCTAAACAACAACAATTGACTCGCCCACAAGAGAACATGTCAATCATAGCATACAAAAGGGTTGAACCTAAGAGACAACACGATTAAGAATCATTTTGAACTAATGACTATGAATAATGTTTAAATATGGTTGGTTGAGAGAGGATAATCAAGAAGATTGCAAGGAAAGAACCAATTCAGTAGAGCATTTAAATCAATTAATAAGGGACATTGAGACAATAAGGTTCACCAACATAGCCTATGTAATCATTTCAATTGATACAACTCTTCAAATTTAGCATGTTCATATTAGGACCATGAGTATTTGTATCGTTTTAGAACATTAATCTCACAATTATCAAACTCCCCTTGGATCCAGGATCTCATTGTCTCCAAATCAATATCTAGTTCTCTACTAGAACTCCTTATGAGATCTCAACTGGAGTTATACACGTTCATTTGGTGTGCTAATCCTAGGTTTCATGGTCTCTAAACCAATTATTATAAGAAACAAGCAATGTGATAGATCAAGTCATAAAGCAAGTGTAAATAACCAATGAAACACATCCAACATAACAAAATTATCAAAGTTAGTAACAATTAGAACAAAGTATGGGCCATGGGGTTAGGCCCCATGCCCTAGTAATAAGATCTATTTGTTCATATTTAGAATAAGAACAAAGGTACAAAAATAAAGAGAGGAAGTTGTGTCTCTTGCGGTGTAGAAAAAGAATGATATCCAACTCTGTTCTATAGTTCAACAATAATCTACCACTCTTTGTGAGGAATATGATGGATCCTTATCTCTTTTATTCACTCCCTGTACCAAAAGGAGGGTTTAAAATTATAGGGTATGATGCCCAGACACTTAGGGTACTTCCCCCTTTTATACAATTGTCAATTAACCCACCAACCCTATGTTTTGTGGCATGCTGGCGATTTGTAGCTTATTAGATGTGTTAGTTGATTGATTGGGGATAAAGTCGGTCAAATATGTAAGTGAATTCTCATTCTTGTTTTACATGTTACTCGATTGGTTTTATGTG
The DNA here is from genome assembly GCA_963693085.1 of Alisma plantago-aquatica. Taxonomy (NCBI): domain Eukaryota; kingdom Viridiplantae; phylum Streptophyta; class Magnoliopsida; order Alismatales; family Alismataceae; genus Alisma; species Alisma plantago-aquatica. The sequence goes on along the minus strand of OY856411.1, from coordinate 751,230,293 downwards.
AGTCAAAAGATTCATGTACAGATAAAATTTTCTCAATTCATGGGGTCTTAATTTCCCTTTTTAGCATTTTGAGTTAGTGAACTAGATGGCTAGTCAACCAGTTCATTTCACAACCTGATCTATATATGACTTTTGATTCGATTGAATTGGATGAGCTAGTCGACCAATTATACATTATGGAAGGCTAAATTATGAACTTTAAGCTTTCATGATCTTCAAAATATTAGAACTTTGATGGAGATTCATGATCCTTGTACTGAATAGGTACAATTAGGATAATTTCCTACAATAAATGTGCAAATTAAATTAAAAATGTATTTAAGGATACAATAGAAAAACCAAAGAGATTAGATCCTAAACTAGGAAATAATAACATAATGCCCCTAAGAAATGATCTAAAATATGTAGAAAAAATAGATGAATATGCATTCATCAACAACCAATCCCAAAAGTGATGGGTTCCCTTGACTTATTAAGCATCTTATTGAGGAAAATATCTAAATTTGCTGTACTAGCTCCACCATTCCATACTCCTCATTAGTGTATGTCTTATTCAAGAGAGTTTTCAATTATTTTGACCAGGCTGGTACGTCACAAAGGGCATCTATGAAAGGGTTATCCATGCGAAGCTTCTTCATCCTTGAATTTCATGAACCTAACATGTAGATTTTTCCTTTTATGTTCTTGGTACATGGGCCTTGGCTTGTAAATAAGCACACTAGTTCAAAAAATTACCATCTACTTTCTCCACATCATTTTCCTTCCCTACATCAATATCATTGGTAGTGTCCTCTGTCTGTTCCTTTCAACCATCATTGTGCCATTATCATTGAATTTAATAGGAACTATGACTAGTGAAACTAGTGGTGGGGGCGTATAGATGTTTCCAAAACGAGTTGGGACTGGTCAAGATGTTTAGGATTTTTCTTATACTATTCAACAAAGGATCCTATAGGAGGGTATAGTGATGATGGGAATAGAGAAAAATATGACTGAATTTCCTTCTAGTTAGCCTACTGATTTGAGATCATCATCTGATGCAACAGTGGAAACTTCACTATTGGTGGGGAAGTATCCTGATTGATAGAAGGAGCATTATGTAATTGATTCTATGTCAGATTCTAAAATCATTTACCTTAATTGTAACCATAGTTCTAGATATTCCTCCTAAAGTTGCCTTCATTCTTGAAATTTGAATGCTAATTGACTAAGAATTAGGGAGGACCACATCCTTCATTATTCTTGAGGTGGTCATTATCGTGATGCATTGGAATCCTCTTCTAGATTACCATAATGGAAATTTGCATAGTTTCTAGCACGGTTGGGGCTGTAGTAGCCTTATCTAGGAACGATGTTGATAAAGTTTACGATTCAATATGTTTCCCCATGTATTGTCCGTTGTCCACTGGTGTTTGGGCATTGTTGACAAGCACCTCAACAACTGTAGGAAAATGAGAGTAGAAGGGAGAACTCCACATCATGCATCCCTTTGTCTTGCATCTACCTTAACCTATTATTGAGATGTAGAGCCCTTTATTTCATAGCATTGAAGGACTTCTGCAAGTTGTATTTGTTCATAGCCAATGCCTTTAGTGAACCAACAATAGATTTCAACTCCGACCTATCCTCCAACATGGAAACCTTGATGACTCCACCTCCAATTGGCCTACCCCAGTTTGATTACTTGTCATCTCCTAGAGTTACTACTCTACAAGCAGTATCACAACTTTGCTTCATGGAATTTCCACTAAACAAGGAGTCTGCAAACCTCTTGAAGTCGTCTTCCATACCCCTATAGAATATTTTAATCAACAGATTCTTAGGAATCCCATGGTGTGGACATTTGTAGAGAAGCTCATTGTAACATTCCCAACCTTCTACCATTGACTCTCTAGGAGGATGTGAGATTGTGTAATATGGCCTCAGATGGCTTATGTCAGATAGGTATGGTAAAACTTATCAAGAAACTTGTTCTTCAGTTGAGCCCAAGTGGTGATTGGTTCTATGAAAATTGAACTATACTAGTTCTTTGCCTTGTGAGTCAGTGAATACTTGAATAGCTGAAGGAAAATTGTGTCATCATTTACACAAGATGGCTTGCTCATAGAACAAAAATGCATGAATTCAATGAGTGCCATTAACAATCTTCACCCATCTAGTCTGCAATAGAAACTGATCCAATGGGCTCGAATCTCGCAAGATGACCTTGGTAGCTGGACTAGGTGGTTGACATTAGAAGTCTTAGCGATTGAAAATTGCCGAATTTCTTTGTTTATTTTAGCAAAGAAAAATGCTCATGTGCAACCTTCAATGCTATCCTAGCATTTGCTCAAGGTTTTGTTGTGATGCACTCTTATTGCTTAGCAACAATTGCTTTGACTCAATGTTGTATCTCTTTGTTATCCGTCTAGGCTTGATGTTATTGGTCCAACCTATGAAACATCCTATCTATTTCAAGCTCAAAAGGAGTGACTATGGGATCCAAGCTAGCTGATCTTCACATACACCAGTGAAGTTCCAGTAATAAGAGTAGCAATGGTCAATTAGATGTAAAATAAAAAATTCAAGAAGACTTGATTTTAAATCAATTGGAAATAAAGTTCCTAATTGTTCAAAACAATTGGGTCTGTAGGTTATTCCATTGTTCCCGGTAGTGACAAAAATTATATTGTGAGTTTTATTAAACAAGAAATTTCATAAGGTAGGTAAATCCTAGATTTTAGTCCTTTTACAACATGCAACATTACTCACCCATAAGTGGACGAGAATATCACAATATAGATGAAAGGGTCAGACCCAAAGGGCAACTTGATTAAGAAATCACTTATGGAGTGGTTATTAAGAACAATGATTAAAACCAATTGTTGAGAAAGTTTTATTAACTAATATTGGATTAATTATTGCAATGCAACTGAAATGAATAATAAGAAGGTTGTAAACAATATTACATGACACTAAGGAAATTGTCAAGCACTACCACACATGTATAAATATTCCAATAGTCACAACTCATGTGATTACATCTAACTAGACTAGGACTGTAACATACCGAATTCTAGAAATTTGTCTTGACCCTATTTCCCATCTTTTCCTTTCATTTCTATCCTTATTGGCCTTTCTATTTAATTAGTTGAATTTATAGTGGTTTAGTGAACATTTATTCACTAATTGTACCAATATAAGGGTTTATGCACAAATACCTCAGTGAAAGCTTAATTACCATAATTAAGTGCTCTAAACCTTAATATAACATTTTGATATGATTTGAAAACATAAAATAATCCTAAGATTCAAATTTGGTTTGATTTGGATGTTGTTTGTGCAAGTTATGCAATTATATGTACATTCTGGACTTTTATGCAATTTACCCAATTGGGAGGTTTTCTTTGTAAATTATCAACTGAATTTTAATCCTTATATATTCCCTTACCATTAACGAGATTTTCTTTATAAGTATGGTATTTCTTTCCAAGGGCATTATAGGGATTACCCTCTTTATAAAGATGCTTATCCTTAAAAGCTATCAACCAATGAAGTTATTTCTTACTTGAAAAATTGTGGGGATGGCCTAGAATAATCTATGGGCTCTTAGAACCGAATTTTGATATGCATGAAGCCTATATGAGATATCCTCTTGCATGGCCATCAATCCCTAGGCTGAAGACACATGGAAAGTCCCTTAAGACTCCTCATGCTTCACCTCTTTCTATATATAGCCATGTATACCCCTTCCCAACTCACAATTCGAAAACTCTTTCTCTCCTTTTCTTTCCTCTAGCTTAGGTAATAGTTCCTTCTGTATTTGGCCACGAAGTTGCTGCCCCAAGGAAATAGAGGGAGCCTACCTTGTTGAAGAAGGCTCCTAGGGTATCCAAATTGCTCTATTAGGGTTTCTAAAGCTCCTCCTTGGTAATTTCGACCAAAACTAGTAAGTTTCCTCCCTTCCTTCCCTATATTCATACTATTAGTCTTCCTTGCACCCTATTACAGGTCGTAACCATGTAATTCCATGGTGAAACCCCACCTAGAACCCTAAAACACCTCATCTCTATGCTCTTTTGCTAGGGTTTATCACCTCTAAGTTGAGAAGGTGATCTTTGTCCAAGAAAGGAGCTAGGCTTGGAGCAACCAAACCTTCTAAGCTAGGATCCTTGCTGTTTGGACCTTCTTATATTCCCTAGAGGCGAGTTTCATAACCCACTTCTCATATATTGCTTGCTACATGCTTAAAATTCATGCATCTATGTTTAAAATCGATGATTTCCATCTCTATTTACCATGTTCATCTAGGGTTTTGGTTTCTTACCGGTTTACCTTCTCTAGAAGATCTAGTTTGGATAACTATTAATCTAAAACCATGATATTAGGTCGAATGGTGTTTTCCCTCCCTCTCTCTCTCTTTGTTTATCTCGTTTGGTTTGATGATGTGTTAGTTTCTGATTGGCCGAATTTCAATAATTCATAACTTTTGATTCCTTTGTCCAAAAACTAAAGTAAAATGCATCCTAAACTCATAAAAACATTTTATTTTCATTAATAATATTTCCAAGTATTGGTTTTGAGTTTTTTCGATGGTGGTTTTCTAGAAAATGATTTAATCTCTTAAAAACCACCAAAAATACACTTTAATCATCGTAACTCCAAAATGTGCAAAATTATATGTTTTCTTAATAAGAAGAACCTAACTAAGTCTATGGTGATGTTTTCATAGTCTAAATCTAGGTTTTTCTATAAAAAAGTAAAAATATGGGTTTTCTCTACCTTAATGCATATATATCATTCTAATACATGTATACGAATTTAAAATAGGAAAAATTGATCATGGACTCAATCAAGTGATGAAAGTGGGTAATGTGAATCATAATGAAAGGTATGTGCTATGTATGTGCAATCCCTCTTTATGTATGTGCATTCCTTACGCCCTATGTTGGGATAATTTCATCCAAACCCTATATTTCCCTAATGAGGCTTAAATGAACCCTAAATATCCTATTCTTGAATCCTAATGTTGTTCATGCCTCAAATTAGATTATAATTTCTTCTTGTTTGGGTCTTATACCCCACTGCCATGCTTATTGAATATTATGACTACTCTTGCCATGACTACTTTTCTAGCATGTGGATTTATGTTCTATTTAATTTAAAGTAGCGGTACTTATGTACAACCACCCACAGAGGGCATGCAAATAATTGCCCTGGGGAATGTATTATTCTCCCCATAATATTGTAGGTGACTGCGAATGTCCTATTCTCCCCTCACCTAAGGTTAGAGGTCTGGTACGTGCCTCAACCCTACTTAGTTAGGTAGACATAATTATCTTACATGCAAATCCTTTTTGATATAATTGTTAATGGCAAGTTTCTTTTGAATATAGCCTCATATTCTTGTTATCTTCATCATATGATGAACCCTAGTCTGTGCTTATTTGTTGTACCTATCTTGATATCCCAGATTAGTTTTATGACACATACTTTTCTTCCCTTTCCCTTTTTGTTGGGTGCCTTCCCAACCACCCAGGTGTTGAGCAATGTGATGGATAAGACAAGGAAGATCTTAGCTTTTGGCTTGGACTCGGTTGATGGAGATGTTGCTTGGAGACAAGATTGTAGTATTCTAGACTTCCCTGTATCTAGATCCTGATTGTGTGTCTTGATGTAAAACCAAGTGGGAGAATTTGATGTATTTTTGTAAACCTTTTATGAAATTTAATATAGTTAGTTATTTTTTATTCCACTGCTTTCTAATTGTGTTGTGTTTACCATATTTTAGTAAAGGGGTGATTTCACTTCCTTACAAGGACCATGTGAATTCATATCCTTTTGAAGCACAAGATGCACAAGGATTGATTTTCCGATGGAGTTGAGGTCTCATTACCAATGTATCATGAACTGATCATCTTGGGGAATCACTTCCGTGACCTCATCCAGGTTTAAGGCTTCCATTTGGTAATCAAATCCTAAGTTTCATGGTCTCTACTTTTAGGATTATATTGGCATGTGAATTGATCAATCCAAGTAAAAGAATGGCAAACAACCTAGAATCATAATTCCATGAGTTTGATAACAATTAGAACAAAATATGGGAGATGGGGCTATTCCACATGCCCCAGTGAGAGAACTACTCACTCATGTTCATGGAATCAACCCAAATATAGAGAAGGGAAGAAGAAATCATGTCACTAGAGAGATGAACAGAGCATCCAGTGGTCTCTGGAAAAATTCCAAGCTCCAACAACACAGATCTATTGAACTTCAAAGGGAGGATGTCATATCTCCTTCTTCTCCACTCTGTGCACCAAAAACAAGACTAGGATGGTAAGAGTTCAATATATAGGGTTGCCTCTGGGCCCACTCCAACTATATGGAATTGGTTGGTTTCACTCCATTTCTTTTCAGGACTACTACAAGGACCATGTGAATTCATATCCTTTTGAAGCACAAGATGTACAAGGATTGATTTTCCGATGGAGTTGAGGTCTCATTACCAATGTATCATGAACTGATCATCTTGGGGAATCACTTCCGTGACCTCATCCAGGTTTAAGGCTTCCATTTGGTAATCAAATCCTAAGTTTCATGGTCTCTATTTTTAGGATTATATTGGCATGTGAATTGATCAATCCAAGTAAAAGAATGGCAAACAACCTAGAATCATAATTCCATGAGTTTGATAATAATTAGAACAAAATATGGGAGATGGGGCTATTCCACATGCCCCAGTGAGAGAACTACTCACTCATGTTCATGGAATCAACCCAAATATAGAGAAGGGAAGAAGAAATCATGTCACTAGAGAGATGAACAAAGCATCCAGTGGTCTCTGGCAAAATTTCAAGCTCCAACAACACAGATCTATTGAACTTCAAAGGGAGGATGTCATATCTCCTTCTTCTCCACTCTGTGCACCAAAAACAAGACTCTGTGTCATATTACCTCTCTCTCTCTTTGCTAATCTCGTTTGGTTTGATGATGTGTCAGTTTCTGATTGGCCGAATTTCAATAATTCATAACTTTTGATTCCTTTGTCCAAAAACTAAAGTAAAATGCATCCTAAACTCATAAAAACATTTTATTTTCATTAATAATATTTCCAAGTATTGGTTTTGAGTTTTGTCGATGGTGGTTTTCTAGAACAATTTGATAACAATAATGTAGTAGTTCTCCATGTCATATCTCCTTCTTCTCCACTCTTATGATATTTCAATTCTATCAATATATAGGGTCGCCTCTGGGCCCGCTCCAACTATATGGAATAGGTTGGTTTCACTCCATTTCTTTTCAGGACTACTACATTATTTGGTCGAATAGCAAGCCATGATGACAAAACTTAAGTGGGTGCATGTAAGTCTCTACATTGATTGAAATGTACCATGGGTTGACTGACTGGAAGCTCTTACGCTTCATTATTGGGATATCTAGTCACTTGATTGGCTAACCAGTTGACCGATTGGCTTCTAATGAATTCTTTTGAGACATTAAGGTTGGTCAACACAACATGCCAATCAATCGTTTGGAAATTGATGTGATTGGAGTTCGACTACTACAAGAAAGTTAGATTACTCACCCCACATGTCAAGTGATTAGAAATTTGTGGAGTTGTCATAGTATGTCACGAAATTGTAGTGGCTTCTTCATCATTTCGGGTCGATCAACTCACCTGGTCAGTTGATCGTTTGATGTCACTCTTGATTTCTTTTCTAGCCTAGCTAGTATGCCACTTGAATGGTGGGATAGGTCGCTTCACTAGCTTTCCAGAATGAGTGTAAATGGGTGTTATGATCCTACATTTCCTTCCAAACATTGTAAATGGGCTTGGGGTCAAATCTTGGGGACTTGTTTGAGCTTGACAATTGATTTCCCTGCATAAAAGTGTGATTTTATATTAAAAGTTTTATTTATTGGAATAAAAATAGTTGAATGGAGAGACCTAGAATTGATGAATAAAATAGTAAAAATATAACAATTCTACTCAACAAGATGAGATGAATATGCATTCATCACCACACTTGAACCTCATCAAGCTTGTGTTGTTCCTGAGGTTAGTTTTAATCCAATCATATAAGTTGGAGGTATTATACAATCTTGTAAGGAAATATATATTGAATATCACCTTCCCGACCTCAATTACATACCTACAATCTTGGTGTGCTGGAGTGCGCTTCCTCAACTTGGTTGCAAAATTTTCATCTCCCATCTTTGGTCATATGGTGAGAAGCTCACATTTGGTTAGTGAAATATCATTGGGACTTAGCAACCAAAGCATATTCACTTGTCCAACAACTCATGCCTTTCATATGATATCCCATTCCCCTTACCTTTGATTCTCCTTGTAAACTCTTAACATCTTGAATCCAGACTTAGTACCCATTGATAGTTTGATTCCAGACCGTGATATTGTCCTCCTTCTTATCCCCCAGGACTTGGATCTTTAGGAGAGCTTCCGCTAGCTCCTCAGGAAGCCAAGCCTTAAGGAAATCCACATCCAACTCTCCATTATCTTTCACCATGCTTCTAATGGAAAGGTAATAAATGTCAACTAGGATTACTTTGATATCTCTATCACGAAGCTTGACTCCATCTCTCCACCCACTATCATTCCAAAATTAACTAGTAAGATAAAAGAATTCATGTTGATCGTCTGCTTCCCTTCAATAGTTTCTCTACCCAGTCTTGAAAAATGATTAATTGTCTTGGGGTTTGCTGCTGATTTTTTTCCCTCATCAACTTACAAAAATCATATCTCTATTACTACTCGCTTCCAAATAATTCTTAAGGATCAAGTTTTGGTTTCAATCCCTCATGGACTTGACACCTAGTCCTTCAATGCTTCAAGTACCAATAAATTTATCCATGCCACAAGAGTGATAAGATGTTTCTTGTGGCCTCCTCCCCAGATGAATTTACTTATCATGTCATCAATTCAATCACGTAAGCCTAACAAAAGAAGTGATGTTTGCATAACAAAAGTTGGCTGTACAGATAATGTCACTTCACTAATAAAATTCAACCATCAAGGGCTAAGATTCATACTTACCGGGCTGTGATCCTCGAGGGCACCTTGTTTAACACCTCAACATATGTTTTCTCTATGAATCATAAATGAAGAATAGGTACACCGAGATACTTCTCGAGATGATTCATATCCAAAAATCTATTGATATTAAAGATAGATTGTCTAATGATGCTCTTTGCAATGAAGATACATGCATGTTTTCTAAATAGAAATGGCCCAACTATACAAACATTCAAATTCCTCAAAGAATTTCTTAACAACTAACATATCTTTCTTTCTTTCCTGTACAAACAAGATCAAATCATACGCAAAGCACATGTGGGATAGTAGTTGACCTTTGGCAGAAAGTTTAACAGGCTTCTAGTGACAAGACTTGACCCTATATTGAATCAACCTTTTAATACATAACACAAATAAATATAGAGACAATAGATCTCCTTGTCTCAATCCTCTAGAATCCTTAAAAGGTAGGGACCCCTTTTCATTCCTCAAAAGAGATTGAGTTCATTATGTACCTCTTGATATTTCTAGGGAGCTCTATTTTGTCAAGTGTCTGCAATAAAATTCCAAGACATCATGTCATAAGTCTTCAAGAAATCTACTTTAATTATCATGGTCTTAGCTCAAGTCTTCCTATTCATGGTGTGGATCACCTCATGAACTACATCTATATATTCATTTATCCTTCGTCCCAGAAAAAAAGCTACTTTGTTCAGAGGATGTCCATCTTGTGATAATATACTTATTATCTCCAACACCATCTTTGACCTCATCTTCAGGCCAAATTTTTGAGGGATAACAACTAGAGTTGGTCACGACATTTTGGTTTAGAAATTTTGGAATAAGCACAAATGTGGATTTACATAATTCATCGTCAAGGGGGTCTCCCTTTATAACATGTTGTATAACTTTCAAAATGAATTATTTGAGTATGTCCTTGTTCTTGAGAACAATATTAATTCCACAAGGTCCATCAGCCTAATCCAATTTCAGTTAACTGATAAATGTGTATTTATCCCTTTTATTTGCATCTTTTGGATATCTCTTTAGGATTGCTTGTTATTTATTTCCTTAGTTTTATAATTAATTGTGTTATTTTAGATTTTTTTCTTTAATTAGAGTTTTAATTATATTTTTCTTGGGGTTTTGTAGGAAAATGACATAAATACTCTTGGAACATAATTGCACAATTTGCAGCAGTCCTGAAATTCATGTACACCCGACACCAAAAGTGTCATAACTTTTACATCCAAACTCCAAATTGAGTGTACAAGTATTTGTTGGAAATAAAAATTTATTTCTTAAAATAATATCCTATTATTTTTACCATTTTTGTGTTTTTGACGAGAGAGAAATCCATTTGAAATCTCTGCTATAGAAATAAAAGAGAGTTACATAGTCAAGATAATTAAGGACAATCAACAACTTCTATTGACCAAAACCAGAAAATTCAAACTGCCGGCTTCCCCCCATTCCCCCCCTATTTTGAGGGAAGCCTACTCCGTCCTCCTCCTATAAAAGGTGGAGGTTTCCTCTTGTAATGGAATTCAATCTTCACTTATTTTCATTATGAATTTTTGTTAATCTCCTGAGCAAGTCTTTCTTTCTGGCATTGTAATTTCTTTAGATTCCATAAAGCAATTTTATTCAAGATATTTGTTCTTTAGTTGATTTTTTTGTTCTTCGTTCTATATCTAGATCTCATTTCAGTTTTTATTCTTTGTTTTTTGTTCCTTCTCTTAGAACAAAGGATTTTTTTATCAGTAAGTGTGGGACTCCTCTTTATTCCTTCAAACTTTGTATGTACAAGTGTAGGAGCTAGGCTCCAAAAAATAAAAAGAGAACTATCTATGCATGACAAATCTATGTAAGATTATATAAATCACTTTGGATGCTTCTCCAAAAACAATTTGTAGATGGAACATCATCATAAAAAATGTTTAGCTTCTCTCTGCGGCTAGTGAACACCAACATATCTTCTCTATTCTTTAGAATAGAGGGTAGGTTGTTTTTGGCTCTATACCATATTTTTTCAGAAAAATTGCATGCCCAAAAAATATGATTGAAGTTTTCATTGCAAGATCTGCATAGGGAGCAGTGAGTTGCCAAGGAAATCCCTCTTTTCTATAAATTATCTTCAGTCATAAGATTACCATGGAAAATCTTCCAATAGCTAATCTTTATTCTCGAGGGTTCTCTAATTGTCCAGAGCCACACAGCCCAATCAACAACATCACAGCTTGTTCAACAAAGGTGCCACACCTTCTTTAGAGCAAACTCCTTCATACCTCTGTAGTAACATAGGTTCTCATCCTAAGAAATGCAGACCTCAAAATAGATTTCCTCCAGAGCTTCACCCCTTCTTACTTTCAAGACGTTCCAGATTCTGTTAGTAATAATATTGCTTAGCATTGCATTGTTATTTAGTTTGGATCTCAATGTTAACGAACTGTGATAATTGAAACACTGATATAAGAAATTGCCTTTGACCTAGGGGTCTTTCCACAAGAAGATAGAACTACCATCTCCAATTATGAATCTAACCAGAGGTAAAAGTTTATCTATGACTCTTAGAAAGGTTTGAAACACCCAACTCTGTGACTGTATGGGATGGCATGACCGGAGAGAATCAGTCTTTAAGTACTTACTGTGAATCCAACTAACCCACAAAAACTTTTTAATGTCTTAGAACAAAGGATTTAGAGATCAAGCCATTTAATTGGCACCACCCTAGATCTCTTTAGAGTTTTTCCTTTCAGTGGTCTATGGCTTTGTTCCTTCTTTCTCTTGGCTAGTGAATAGTCCTCTTGTCGAGGGAAGGGGAAAAAGCCCTTTGCCATTGTATTAAATCGGATTGTGCTTTATATGATTTTTTTTTTAAATGGATGACTTTTGGTTTAGAAATCGATGATTTTAATGAAGTAATTAATGGTTTTATTGTGTGTTAATCCTGGTGGATGCGACTGTAAAAACATGATTCAGAACAACTAGACTAATTAAATAGGGGTTTGGATGCAACCATGTAAATTTCCCCATTAGGATGATGGACTAAGAAACATGAGCGCTAGGACCAATAGGCTCACGTGGAGTTTGTGTATCATTCATATGTATTCTTCTATCTTTCTTGTCATATAACTCTTTGATATTGTTTTCACTTTGGCTAAGGTGGTAAAACTCCTAAGCCTCTATGTTTTCTTCCATTTGATTTCAATCAGTTCTTCAATGCTTGTTTTCAATTCACCTCTTTTAATTTCAACACATTACTTCTTGTTTAGAAAATATTGTGTGCTAACAATCTTCTTGCTTTACTTTCTTGTCTTAGAATAATGATTTTCTTTTTTTTACTATAGTGTAATCTTTTACTTTCTTTGCATTTTAATCTTTCGTTCTAGTGTAATCAAACAAACCCCAACTGGAATTTAATTTCTGTTTCTTTTTCAAAAATAATAAAGAGAAATAATTTAAAAAATCATATGGGATAAAAAATAACTATCTTAAAAATGCTATCTTGTGGGATCCAGCCTCCTATACTAGCCTTAGTTGGAAAGTAAAAAAGGGATTAAACTCTAGGGTAATCATTCTAGTGAATTTGTGTGCTCTTCGACACATATCAATGCTGGGGACAACATATCATTTTTTTGAACCCTAAAAACTTTTTGAAAAACATTTTTTAATTTTTTATACCTATCAAGTAACATTTTGGAAGTGCTATCTCCTCCTTCTGCTGAGTTTCCATTCTAGCAGTACTTTTTTCTACATTCGATATTAACTGTCATATTAACTGTGCATGTGACGCCCACCGAACGTCGATTCCACACTGCCAATTTTTGATCCAGAACCAGATAAGCCAAGAATGATTTTAATGGATGAGGATGACAGTGATTATATCATCTTCAATCACGTAGAACCAACTCTAATACCTGAAGCTCCACCAATCACTTCCATTTTGGTTATTAATCTAGTTGTTATTAATAACCAATCTAATTATGTTAAACCCTTTTTGTATGATGAACCGCCACCATTGGAAGAAGTCCAATGTGAAATAGTAGAGATGCCATACAACCTTGATTAGGAGATGGATAGGTGTTTTAAAGAAATTAAGGCAACCGCAAATGAAGAACTTTGTTTATCTAGGGAAGTGGCTGTATGGGGCCCTGACTATCCATATAAATCAGAGAATGAATGGATGGGGGGCCTATGTGGATAAATTCATGAATCAAGAATCTTTTAACAAAAAGGTTAAAGGTTGGTGGGCTCAAATAATGTCCCAAAAACCTAAGAATCCACCACCCTTCTCGGCTGCAGGCCCGGATTTGGATGTCTACAATAATCATCCCAACTTGGTTGAGACTATTGTGACCAATGTACCATCACTTCCCCAAGATGCATTGATTAATTATTTGGAAAGGCTTCCTCAATAAGAGCACTATGCTCCACCTCAATCACTTCTTATTCCACATCTGGTTGAACCTAATGAGGTGATTCCACCTCCGTAAGAACCTTACATGCCTCCCCTTCAGCATAGTGAAGGACCCTGATGGCTTCATAGACATCCATGTTGATGGAATCTTTTATGAAGAAGAGATGGAGAATTCCCCAATAGCGATGGAACATACTGGATAAATCATTTTTTATAATTATGAAGACACTTACACCATCTGTGAGTCATCGACACTAAATTCACTAACTTCCATCTATGGGGCAAAGGTCTAGATGCACCATGTTGCATAATCCTCTTGGAAAGAATATGGCCCCATGTGATTGTTTACAAGACTGACAGACTAGTTCTTCCAATACTAGCACCCATTCCACTACATGTAGATCCAAGTGACAAAAAGATACTCGATCCAGATCCTCCGCCCGATCTTCCACACCTGACACTACATGTGTTACCCAATGGATACACACCAATCTCCCCCAATCCACATTCATGTCCAGCACTTCCTTCACTGCTAAAGGAAGATATGTGGATCCTACTGGAAGGACTGTGAGGTGACAAGCAACATCATTTACAAAACCCCTTCAAGCTTCCATGACCACCCATCCATTGGGTGTACCATGAAGATCCTCTGTTCAAATCCCCAGCCATCATCGACATCCCCTTTAGCTAGACATTTTTTGAGATATCAGGACCTCCTAGCGATCCCAGAAATTTTCTTCCCTCCATTCCAGATTTAATATTTTCTCGAGATGAGAAAAATTTTAAGTCCGGGGTCGAGGTGGGTGGTATGTACCTATTCTACCCCCTTATGTTCCCTTTTTAGTATTATATCTTTTGGCTTTTGTTTGCATGTAGTTGCTTTTATTTTCTCTCTCTTATGGTCTTTATCTAGTCGACCATATTTTATTTCCTTAGTTGCAAAATAGACATTATCTAGTCAGTCAATATGAATAGATGTTTATCATTGTACCCCTTTGAATTTAGTAAATCTTTTCCAAAAAAAATTACAAATTGTCATGTTTGTAACCACCATGTCACCTGGGACTTAAAAATAGCATCATTCCTTGGAATAGTTGGCAAGTCGTATGGAATCAATTAGAACCAATCATATTTTTTTCCTTTATTTAAACAAAGGATTATCTTGTTATAAAACTTGTATGATGTGAATTATAGGAATATTCTAACTAGAGCAATGATACTCTATGAAAAAAATATGTTGAAGTTATGAGAACAAGCACATCTCTTGCTTCCCTCTATTTTTCTTCTAAAAGAGAGAAGCAAAGAATCACCACTAGAAAAAAAAACAAAATTCGGGGTGGCATGCTTCTCAAATACAAATTCATACCCCACAAAGGGGTGTACCATCAAAAGATGCCAAAAGTGCACATGAAAAAAAATTGTGACCGATGTAGCCACAACTCCACAAATTCATATCCCAAGTCGAATAGTGGAGGGGTCAATATTTTTCATCACTTCTTTATTTGTTTTTGCACCCCTCAATTTTGTCATGTTCTTGTGCAATAACTTACAAAAAGTAAAAATTGAGAGTGTCAAAGTGAAAGTAAGATGAAGCCTATTTTTCTACAAAATCATGTTTTAGAAGCAAGATGTGATATTTTTTTTGATAGGGAAGATAGAACTTTATGTTACGTTGTTCTAGGAGTTTGGGTCACTTGGCCAAAACTTGGGGATAAGGATTATATTGATGTTACAAGGGTGAGGAATGACATGTTGCGAGTATAAATTAGACTTTATTTGTGATGGTATTTGCTTAAGAACCAGCAAGGATTCAAGTTCGGGGTATTTTGATAAATGTGTATTTATCCCTGTTATTTACATCTTTTAGAAAGCTCTTTAGGATTGTTCTGAACTTTATGTTCTTAGTTTTATAATTAAATGTATTAGTTTAGATTTTTATCTTGAATTGGAATTTTAATTATATTTTCTTGGATGCTTGTAGAAAATGGCATAAATACTCTTGGAACATAATTTCACAATTTGTAGCAATCTTGAAATTCATGTATACCGGACACCAAAAATGTCATAACTTTTGTGTCCAAATTCCAAATAGAGTGTACAAGTATTCTTTGGAAAGGAAATTTTATTTCCTAGAAGAAATTTGCTATTATTTGGACCGATTTTATCCTTTTAACAGGAGAAATACGTCTGAAATCACTGCTGTGGAAATCTACATTAAAGAGAGTTATATGGTGATTTGTATTTTCTCTACGCTCAAAATGCAAGTATACGCTATCATAGTAATACATGCCTATGAGGCCCAGATGTCGAACATAAGAAAAAGTTACTTAAAAAACTAGTAATAATTGTAGTACGATCAGCTTTGGCCGAAGAAAACTTGAATGATTGGTTGAGTTTTCTGAACATAAAAGAAATCTATATTAGTGTTGTTGTTCTCAGTCTTAGTAAATTCCTTATGATATTGCTTTCACCATGGTTAACATTGCATTTTAATCCTAGTACATTAATAAAAATCTCTCCTAACTCTGGATTAAGATATTTTAGTGAGAACTACCCACTCTCTTAGTGCAATTCACCACTTAATCTAATACCAAACCCACAATAGTAATGATTGTGTTATTAGATATGTGATTTAGTGAATACTTTGGGTAATCTCTTCAGGTTGTTAAACTGCCTTTCCCAAAGGGTTTTAGGAAATGTGTACTTCTATGAAGTTCTAACTATTAACTTCCTTTTTCAAGCAATTAATAATCCAAATCCTATCTACGATGATCAAGCACATATAGTTTGTTCATTCACATTGAAATAAATCCCGAAATTAAGAGAAGTTGATGAATTAATGCATAAGAGTCAAATACAATGCATAATCGGGTTACTCCTGGGTCCTAAGAAATGTGGGGATTAGCCCCTCATGATTTCGATAGTAAAAAACATCAACGAGGAAAGGAAAAATATGGAGAACATGAAGAATCCATGAAGTAGACGGTTCAAATGATCTCTTCTCGACACATGTTGATTTGTTACCTTCTGGTTGTAATTCTGTCTACTAGAAGTGCCCAGATCATTTGGTTTGCCTCCTTATTCTTTGCTATATCCTCCCCTTGCTCTTTGTTTTCATATAATAGAACAAGACATGATCATTAGGTTTGGTCACAACTCCCCTTAGTCATAGGCAAGACTTTGGGAGAGTTAAAACCTCAACTCTTGGATTAAACCAATCCTTTAGATCTTCCAAATCCCAATCCCTCAGTACTACCAATAGGGTGTCGGTACTACCCACTCCTCTAAATCATGCAACCACCTGTCAAGTTGTCATACTACCAAATGTGTGTCGATAGTACCGAGTTGCTTCGAAATTCTTTGACAAAAATATTGTAACATCATTAGTAGTATCGACAGTCCCGTCAATACTATCAAGTCTTCTCTATTTGTTTCCTCTCCAATACTGAGTAAGTGTCCATACCACCAACTCAAAAGTCAGTAGTACTGTGCTGTATAGATTCTCATATCCGCCTGAAATGCATAAAATTTGAACATAAGGTCTAGAAAATTACTAAATCACTTGGAAACATTAAAATTTTGCATATTTGATGCAAATGAGTATCAAAAGCTTATAAAGTAAATTTTACACCTTAATATGAGATTTGACCATAAAGTGAAAGTAAAGTTTGCACCTTAATATGAGATTTAACCATAAAGTGCACAAAAATCAATACAAAATAGTCTGTGAAAACAACAAATAAACAATGCATCAAAATCCCCTAAGATTAAATGTTGCTCGTCCTCAAGAAACACACTCTCGAATCTATTTGAGACAAGTTAGTAAAAGGATAAAATAATATGAATATCAATTCTCAACTATCCCGACTTGGCGGTCCTAAACCGGCTCTCATTAATCGTTGAACAATTAGCTGCTCTTTAGAGACCGAAAACATCCATAAAAGATATCCACCCTTAAATCAATGAACACTATCAAAAGAGCACTTAACATCATACTCAGTCTGGCATATTCTTGGTGCATTATGTGATTCCCTATTCTGTATTTCTCTTCCTAACTACCAATTTACTTATGTGATTCTGTATTCTACATTACTCTTCCTAACTACCAATTTACTTAGAAGCAATTCTCTGTATGAACATTAATGAGGAGAAAAATCACATAAGTGGCCTACCAATAAGAGAAATAGATGGTATGAAATGGGTGGAAATTGAAGAATCACAAGTACATACAACTTATTTATGCAAAATTAAACATGATGAACCTATATGAGTGAAAGTGAGAAAATGAATGAATCCTAATGCCTACTTTTTATGAATAAAATGTTGCATGAATCAACAATCTCATCAACTAAATGAGAATGAAGGAAGAAATCAAAACAACATGTCATGTGGATTTCTTCATCTCTTAAAGAAGAGTTAAGGACATACTTTCTCCCTCATAACTTCAAAACATTAACAAACTCTTTTTTTTATTTATTATCCCATAATTTCTACATGATTGACATTATGCTTGGCCTTTTACTACATATCATTCTCATTTTGTTTTGCTTTTTTTTTTTTCAGGTGTGGAGGTATATCCACCCACTCAACTTTATAAAAAGAGACTAATATCCACATGACAAACAAAAATGAATTCTATGGAATGCATGTAATCTATATGAAATTGTTTATGCAACTAAAATGGTATGTACAAAAATTGTTTATGCATACATGCATGTTTTTTCTTTCTTTTTTGAATGCAATAAAAACAAACTATCATGTCATGTATTATGCCATGCAATACAATAAGAGAAAATAAATTGGAGTACTTGTTCATCTTAAGGTGGTGATTCAATAATGAGTGAAGGATGGGTGGAATCACACAATAAAGAGACAAATCCTTTCATGAAATTATGATATGTCCCTCTCTAATGACCTGTGAACATGGTAACCTTAGGATTTCTTTCTTAGATTTCAATTTAAGGTCTTGTTAACTATTTGATCACATTAACCTCAAACCCCATCTTTATCCACGCTTCATGAATAACTAAGATGTCCATTCATATTAAATGTCCTTAAGATGACTTACCCAAACACTTCCTCTAAGTGGTGCAACTCAAAGATTTATGCAACATGACCAGTTTTTTCCATTTAATTAATTTTTTTATTGCATACAACTGAGAGCATTTGCCATGACCATGAATTAAATTCCACATTTACACTAGATAGATGTGGATCCTACAACTTGAAAGGATAAAATTACAAACAAAAATAAAGACAAATAAAAACGAAAGAAAATAAAGCTAAAGATAGAAACTGTTCCATATATCCCCCTAAGCTTGAACTTGACTACGTCCAAAGAGTCAAAATTCTAAATTTGGAGGTGGAATTGTTGTACCAGATCACATTGGTGGTGGCATGGGTGGAGGTTGTGGATAGCCACCAAAATATCCGTGGTTCTAGTAATGATCAAAGAATGGTTGTTGGTACCCCTCCATCCTCTATAGGTGCATATGTATGTTCTCTTAGTTGGCCAAGAGAAGATGCTCGTTCTACAAAATCACCCACTGGTTTTCATACATTCGTCCCTATACATCATGGATACCTATCAATGTAGTCGATTGCTACTACTGTCCCTACTGGATCTACTGCATCATCTCGTACATGCCCACCATCGAATACGGGTCATCCTCCTGAGTGGGTGATGGAGCAGAAGAACTAGAAGCTAAAAAGTGTCGTGGACGTTTTCCTGGAACCTACCTCCTTGTCACAGGGATGGTAGGCTCCTCTTCCTCCTCTTTAGCTTGCTCCTACTGTTGGGCATCATCATCTTCTTCCTCCTCATCGGATGAGCTATCCACGAGACACCAATGGAGGTGGATCCCCTGAAGGTCAAAGATGGCATCTGGCAGCTTCCTTTCCTTGTAGTGAGTCCCCACTATACAAAATGCATATACATCACTCAGGCACATGTGGACGAGGCCAACTCTCTTGAAGTTCTTGAAATCTAACTTTATTGTCAGATTCAGAGATTTGGAAATGGAGAGGTCAAGGTGTAGACGGAGAGCAATGGGCGTGATCAACCCTCCAAAATGAATTGGAGGATTCTTTGCACCTTTTTCTGTACTCCCATCACATGTAGATGGAAGAAAGCTTTAAAGTTGAGACTTTGGGTTATCATCTCCAACATCTTGTAGAGGAAGCAAAGATCGACATTTTGACACTTCCCTTGTCCTTGGCTTGACTTTTCTAGAAGTGTGTTGGTATTGACTTTTGGATGAGAATCCATGTGCTCGGTGCTACTGACTATTGTGATTATCTGACAGTACTATAGAAAATGTTTTTACAACAGTTCCTTTTCTCAATTTACAACAGGTGTTAACCGTTGTATTAGATCACGTGGTCTTATGGGGGGTGCTTTACACAACATGTGATCGCATGTTGTAATAGATGTATTTTATACAACAGTTGAAACATGTTGTCTTTTAAGGAATGGCCTGTTGTAATATGGGTATTCTACACAACATGTGGTGCACCTGTTGTAATATATATTATACAACAGTTGAACGACGTTGTCTTTCATTAAACACACCTGTTGTAATAGGGGTATTTTTTACAACATGTGGTTCTCTCGTTGTAATATATATAATACAACAATTGAAGCATGTTGTCTTTCACTAAACACACCCGTTGTAATAGGTAGGTATATTACAACATGTAGTGCACCTGTTGTAATATACATGTTTATACAATAGTTGGAGTATGTTGTCTTTCCATACATTTAATCTTTGTAATAGGATTGTTTAGACAACATGGTGTGTGTCTGTTGTAATATACATAATTTATACAACAGGTTATGCATGTTGTAGTTCACTAGAAACACCTGTTGTAATAGGTATATTTTTTCCTGACAAACCTGTTGTAATAGGCGTGGATAACACAACATGTGTTATTTGTTGTAGAATCATACATTTTACAACATGTCATTAACTATTGTCTTTGATTAGAGTTTGATAGGTCATATATCGAACCAATTGTATTGATCAAATTAACCATATTATTAATAAATTATAATAAATATGCAATTATACTTTTTCATTTCACAAAAAAACACATACTTGAACAAAATTTCAATCAAACCTTGAAAGAAACTCGTACTAAATTTAATTAATATTAAATCATCCATACAACGATTCAATAATACAAAGTACTGAGTATCCACTCTAGAATCAAACTGAAAACAACTAAAAAAGTTTCACACATTGGTCTATGCTAAAGAACAAATGTCTCCCCCACATGTCACATAATCTTATGTGTGCTCAAGAACACATGTCGCCCACTCGTTTTGTACATCATCGATTTCTCTTGGTTGAAGCTACAACCAATATACTTCAAATAATACTGCAATCATATGACAAATATATCAACATATTGTGATTTTTTAAATTGATTAGAAATTTGAACAAACTAAAAGATTATAATGTTAAGTAGCTTACACATTCAGGAATATTTCTATTTCTCGCATCAAATATGTATTTCATATACTTCATCACATAATACCCACAATCTATATTGTTCGGCTGCTTTGGACACTGTACAAAATAAATATTAATTTGTTATCCAAATAATTGTGAGAACTTATTAGCAAATAAGAGGATGGAAAGGTATAAATAGCTAGAAAACTTAATAAAAGGTATGTGTAAATAGAATAAAAAATGCTATAAGAGTGAAAAAGGCATGGTTTATTGCTGAAGAAGGCGTGGTTTATATGCCATACCGGATGATGCAAAACTTGCTCTTGCAAGAGGGGGATTTTGTAAGAGTGAAGAATGCCACCCTTCCAAAAGGAACCTTTGTTAAACTAAAACCTCACATCATTTAAATTCAATTCAAGTAGACCACTATCAAGCAAATAGTCATTAAACTCATGCATACATTCTAGAAGAAGGCTCTTTACAAACTTATTTAATGTCCTAACAATTGGGATCTACCTATAGGGTCTACTTGTAAACCAAAGTGTAATATCTTGTTTCGAAGGATAATGCCTGAGCAACTTGATGATATTGACCCAAATAAGATCTAATAGATATATGTAAAAATTAGAGCAATTGTAAAAATAAGACCATATCAAATCAAGTAGCAGAATCTGAAGAAACTAGAACAACACGTCTATTGATGAATCAGAAAGCAGTATTTTTCTGGATCAAAATGGTAAATTACCTTGATAATTTCCCATTTCAAATTCTTCCTATATTGCACATCTCTCTTTTGATAAACTTTATGAGTCTTAT
Organism: Alisma plantago-aquatica; assembly: GCA_963693085.1. Lineage (NCBI taxonomy): Eukaryota > Viridiplantae > Streptophyta > Magnoliopsida > Alismatales > Alismataceae > Alisma > Alisma plantago-aquatica. The sequence continues at coordinate 751,208,590 of OY856411.1, read as the reverse complement.
TCAAATTCATATCAAGAATTCTATGCATTAGTAACTATATATGGAACTTTCAATACATGTATTATGTAATTGAAATTGTTTTATGAAGTACTTACTACTCCATGAGTTTTTCCACGTTCCCACGTAATTTTCCTCATAAAGGATCAAGATAGTGACACTTACCCCACATAGGGTCAAAGATGCAAAGTATCCAATGTCCCCTACACATACATGAGTATTACATTTTCAGATTAATGTATTTTTAAGCAACATTTAAAGTAAACAAATAACAGACAATGAACAAAATGTATGCGTAACCCACATTATAAGGTACAAAGAACTTGTACCGATATTTGACAATAATTTTATAAAAAAATCATGATCTGATTAAATGTTCATGAAAAAATTCTATAAAAAGAAATTGCGTCTGGCTTAGTTCACAATATATAATAAGAAGTAGGAGTCAGTTGTAGATACAACAACATGTATAGCGTGTTGCATAGTCACAAATTCAACATTCGGAGTTATTCGGTGAGGTTGAAAATTTTGGTATTCGGGAATTATGCGGGAACTTTAGATAAAAAATGGCAAAGATACGGTAAAAGTTTTGGTCAACCATTCTGGAAAAAAATAGATACAATTTAGATATATATATATATATATGCAAATTTTACTTGATAATTTGGTAAAGTTCAACAATTACTTAGATTCATACATGTACATAAAAGCACCACGGTACCACAATGGTCAATTTGGTAAAATTATAGGTGTAGAATTTAGTTGAGAAACAAAAATATGTACAATTGATAAACATCGACCTTTAAGGGTCCGACTGGTTTGGTGTAACTGAAATTTTCCTAGAACTTATTTTCCTGGAAGGCTCCGATTGGTTCAGTGTAAGTAGAGTTTTTTTGGAAGTCCTTTTCCAGGAACTGAAGTGCAGTTCTTGGAAATTGAGTTCAGATGATTGGTTTAAAAATCAAAGTTTTTCAGGAAAATGAGTTCCATGTGATTGGTTTGCTGTAATTTTTTTACAATACATGAAATGTAATGTACCACAAACATCACAAACTTTATATTTTGCAAACCATATCATATCTATTTTAAATAGAACTTCATAAGAAACAAAGTATTATTCATAGGCTTATCCCTAAGTACATATGATTTTTTAATACACGGATAATTTCTATGTCGTCTCTTGCTCAAGATCAACATGATCATCATTATCAAAATAACATATGTTTGTTGATGTTCTTTACAACCAATATGATCAACAATCTACATAAAAAAGAAAATAATCCAAATATGTTCAAACAAAATTTCAATGCAAACATGTGATATTACATAAGTTATATTGTCGTTTAATCAGTAGTAGAACTGGATTTTGCTTTACAATGATTTATATGATACAAAGAATATGACAGTCACCCAAATACTATTTGGTAAGAATCCCTTAATCATGACATGTTCATAAACATCTTCCTTTGATTTTAAATACCTATTGCTACAAGTTTTGCATGGACACAACAATTGGTTGTTTCTTAAAGGCCATTGGTGAGAAAGATCATAGTCTATGAATGCAGACACCCCCTCTCGAAAGTCTTTACTAAGGAAACATCTTTCAATGTACATCCAACTCCTATCGGCTAAGTAATCCATCTACATAAATAATAAATAATATATTTAGTATCATAGTAGGAAAATAAGTTGATCATCCATATGACAATAATAAAAATACTTCTATAGATATTTTGATGAACTCCTTTTCCCTAGCTTGCAAGATACATTCTCAAATAATTTTTTTTGGAGATCAGCCTATTTTAAATAATCTTCTTTTTTATGATATTTTATTGCATCTAACATAGCACGTAAAGTTGAGCATTTCAAATTGTATTGAATGTGTTATTGAAATTAGGAATTTATTAATTTGTTTTATCTTCTTTAAATCTTCATGTTCTAATGTGTAACAACATGACATTATTCAACATTACAATATCTTCATCATTGAATGAAAACAATGTTCAGCTAAGATAATTTGACTTAACTAAAATAGCATTATATTAAAGATTTGTATTTGAATTTTGACTATGTCGTTTGAAAATATATGAACCAGAAATACATATCACTATAGAATGTTTGAAAAAAATTATAACGTGCACATGTAAGTATAGTAATTGTCTGCAACATGACATTATTCAAATTTCTATAGAAAAATCTACTGATAAAAATTGGAGCAAGATATGTCTTATTTAATTAATTTCTTTTTATAATAATTTATTGCATCTAACATAGCACGTCAAGTTGATCATTTAAAGTTGTATTGAATGTGTTATTAAAAATAGGAATTTATTAATTTGTTTTTTATCTTCTTTAAATCTTCATGTTCTAATGTATAACAACATGACATTATTCAATATTACAATATCTTCATCATTAAATGTAAACAAAGTTCAACTAAGATCCTTGACTTAACTAAAAAATATATCATTTGTAGAGAAAAAGTACAAGTAATGTAGTTCACAAAACAAACTTAGCATGCTCTTTAAAAATATTCTATATCTAGTTGATCTTAATTTTTTACCATGAATAAAATAAATAAAATAAAAACATGTATATCAAAATTTTATTTCATTATAAAACAATGATAAGAATTTGGATATGCATGAGATAAATGTATTTAATTCTAAAAGTAAATCATTGCTAATAATTTAGTTGATATAGGTATTACAAATGGTTGCTTGGTATCATTTGTGAAAGAAAGGACAAATGGGAAAGGAAAGGGAATGGAAAATTTGTTAAAAATGGTTGTTTAGTAACATGTAGGAAAGAGAGGATAACTAAAAAGAAAAAAGAATGGAAAAGTTATTAAACAAATATGTCTTCATCGCTATGCTGAACAAACATGATTTTTAAGGTAAAGAGGACTTTAGTCTTATGGTGATCTAAAAAATCATCTAAAAAAGCGACAACGGCATGCTCTAGGATGCCATAACAAATTTAAATATAAGCAACCTAATATAATTAATTAGAATAATGATGATAGATCATGTATTGTAAAATTAAGATATATTCTATTTTGGCCTATGTATAGAAAAAAGGTTAAGATTTTTGTATCCAAGTAATACATACTCAATGAGAAAATAGGTCATTAACTTATATAGTTGAATGAACAATGTACGTCAATCATGATTTTTTAATACTAACACTAAGATATTATTAATACCACTTGATAATATTCGATTGTCAAGAGTATGTAATGGTGATAAACCTGATTTTGTAGAGTGATCAAATATTATTAATTAAAATATGATGTCACATATTTATCAGCAACACACAAAAAAATTAAGATCAGAAAATATTACTAAATATGGCATTGACAACAATTCCAACAAAAAGAGAACCTAAATCAAACTCAAGGCACGAAATAAATCATTCACATCTACAAGATTTGTCAAGCACGACGTCCCTTAATAAAAGGACCTGAGTTTGACTCTCAGAGGCCACATTGAATTTACCACCCTTCTGAGCGTTTGCCTCTGCTAGGGGTTGAGGGAGGGGGAGAGTAATGTCTATCATGGTTCAAATAAATCATTGTTTTACATGTAAATTTTATATAAAATAACAAGAATATCTCATTTGACGGGTTGACATGTAAAAATATGGATGCAATATCTAGACAAACATGTCAATGACTCTCAAGTTCAGGTTTTTATTATATAAAAAAAAGACATATTGTATATTCTCTTTCGGACAGACTCTTAAGAACACTGATAATATATGTACAAAAAAATCAGAGATACAAGAACTCTTTTTCAGAAATGAGAAATTACCTAACTTCAGCCGCAATGAAAAGATGTTAATTTGTATTGTCCTTGCTACTACACAACTGTGCCTTGGAGATTGCTGTTCGAGGAGAGAAAATAGGAAAGACCTAAATGTTGTCGGTCACCCAGAGATGCGATTTAAAAGATACCCCTTTTAACATTGTCTAGGTAGATTGGCCAAGGATAATGGTTCCTGGTGCAGGGACAAATATAATTTTAGTATACAAGCAACAATCTAATAGTCGAAGAAGGAACTCACCAGAAGTAGAGGCAAAAATAGAATGACATATCCAACGTCAAAGTAGAATGGATAAGGAACAATCTAATGCCCAGAGAAGGCACCCACTAGATAATGGCCTATCCAACGTCGTCGGTTACCTGATTAGGCCTGGCCGTAGTAGACGAACCACGTCGAAGACTCCTTGTAGAAACAATTGTAGACTTCTGATGGCTAATACAGAGGCAAAATAGATTGAATCCTGACGAAGAAGACTTGCAACGACACAAGGAGAGGGAGTGCTTGTTCTAGTTTTGGAGGCGGGACTTTGGCGTCATTCTATTTCCAGAGTGGGAGCGAGAGCTAGAGCAAGGGTTTGGTAATCCACCGTCTAAATGAATTAGGATTCAATGAGGTATAAAAAAGAAAACTGTAATTGTTGTTTAAAATCAATGGCTGGTCAATTTAAACAATTATGATTATCTAAAAAGAAAAGGATAAATGTCCACAATCAAATGGACTCTTCACAAAAGTAAAAGAGATAATGGTTGGTTTAATATAGTTAATATTGGTTAGGAAAAAAGTTAATGAAGGTCAGGAGCAATCCTTGGGTAAATTAAATAATAGTCTGGGATACATTTCTAAAGGTCACAGATAAGCCTTTGGGAAAATTTAATATACTCGTCAAGGATAACATCACAAGGGTCAGGGATAAGCCTTTGGAAAAATTAATACACTTGTCAGGGATTATGTCCTTGAGAAAATATCCTTCGACCTTGTTGAGTTTTGTAGTAGTGATTGAGGGGAAATAGTCTTTAGAAAATATTGAAACATGAAACAATGCTAAGTGAGTATTTTTTTGAACAATTCGGAAATAAATTGTTTTGTTCGGGATAATACATGAAAATGCAAAAATGATGAATAAAAAATGAATAATTCGTAAAATTTAGGGAAAATACAGGTTTAATACGAAATTCAGGTGTACCATATGTCTAATAAAAAATTTGCATATTATACGTGAATAATTGAAAAATTCAGAGATTTTTTTTTAGTCTTAGGGAGACCCCGCTCCCCCTCCTCCTCAAATAGGTGCCAGAGCCCGGATGACCCAAGGAAAAATTCAGAGAATTATGTGAATATGACGTGTTGTTTAACTATGGTCTTTTACAATATGTAGCTAGTACAACATGTGATATCATGTTGTGTAATAATAGTATATTACAATGGTTTAGTTTACATTGTGTAATGGAGGTATATTACAATGATGTTTTATGTGTGGATATTACAACAGGTTACAACATGTTATGTAATTATAATATATAACAACATGTTAGAGTCTGTTGTCTCATGTTGGGATATAACAACGAGTTTTAATATGTTGTATTATGGTAGTCTATTACAACATGTACCAAATACAACATGTAAAGGTATGTTGTATAATTAATGCATACTACAACAGGTGAGTCTGTGTTGTGTAATGATGGTCTATTACAACATGTGACTATTACAATGGGTCAAAATATGTTGTGTAAATGACATATTTTACAACGGTTTTGAATATGTTGTGATACTACAACCTATTACAACACTTTAGCAATTGTTGTAGTATCCCCCTATACTACAATAGGTTTGGCATGTTGTAAATGACTTGTGTTGTATAAAATATACAATATACAATACAAAAATGGGCTTGTTGTGATAAGTATGCTAACTACAACACAATCATCAAAACTATTGTCTATCTCCCGTTGTAAAAAGCAATTTCTGTAGTAGTGTGAGTTCAATTTCACGAATCACTATGCGTCGGTAGTATCAACATGTCCCATTGATCGACACTACCGACCATTAGATGTGGTTGATCTCGATTGCTCATTCACACTTCCATAGATTGCTAATGCTAGCTGTCTATAGTATTGATAGGATGTTAGTAGTACCGACCCGTTCAAATTCCTCAGTGCTTCTGAGTGAGAACTTTGTGTCTCCAACATGGGGCCCAGATTTCTGTCGGTACTATCGATGATGTGCCGGTAGTACCAAATCCTTATCATATATTCGACCCTCATTTCTACAAAAACTCAGTGCTACCGATATAGTGTCAATAGTTCTGAGATGTAGCACTCAGATTTTCAAATTCCCTATAACCTCATCGGTAGTACCGAGATGGAGCTCGGTAGTACTGACTTTTGCAATCGATTGCATCTTTATCCCTATAATCTTGTCGGTAAACTAAGACTAGTCTCATTAGTATCGACTATTTCAGCCTACGCATCACACAAAATGCAGCAAGGTACCTTATTTATATCAACTAAGTAAATATGGAAAATGCAACTACAAAACTAAAAATTTGGAATGCAAAGAACATAAAATATGGCTGGGTTTCCTCCCAACAAGCACCCTTGTTTTACGTCATTGGCTCAACGATCCTAAACTCGATGGATTAGTGAATCTAAATGAGATTCAACTCATACTCATTCCCCATCACATCTCCCCCAAAGTAATGCTTGAGATGCTGGCCATTGATAAGGAATGGCTTAGCCCCATTGCTAATCTCCATGGCTCCATGGGGAAAGGCCTTAATCACCTCAAAGTGTCCACACCATCTAGACCTCAACTTACCAAGATGCAACTTCAACCTCGAATTAAACAAAAGAACCTTTTGTCCTGGAGTGAATATCCTTTGCAAAATATGGCGATCATGAAATTGCTTAGTCTTCTCCTTATAGATTCTTGATCTCTCATAAGCATCAAACCTAAGCTCAACCTATTCATTCAACTCTAGAAATCTCTTTTTTCCTACATTGTCCAAATTGTAATTAAGTTTCCTCAGAGCCGCCTAGCCTTGTGCTTTAACTCCACCGATAGATGATAAGTCCTCCCATAAACCAACCTAAAAGGAGTAGTACCTATAGGCATTTTATAGACAGTCCTATACGCCCATAGAGCATCATTGAGAAACATGATCCAGTTGCTCCTGTTGGTTGAAATTGTCTTTTCAAAATTTTCTTAATCTCCCTATTAGACACTTAAACCTTTCATTGAGTTTGGGGATTATATGGTGTACATACTCTATGTTTCACCACATACTTACTCAAAAGTTCCCCAAACTTCCTTTTGGTGAAGTGAGAACCACCGTCACTAATTATCAACCTGGGCACCCCAAACCTATAAAAGATGTGGTCCTTCACAAATCTACATACCACCTGTGCATCATTGGTGCGGGTTGGAATTGTTTGCACCCACTTAGATACATAGTTTACATCAAGTAATATATAGAGATTAATCTCCATGGCTCCATGGGGAAAGGCCTTAATCACCTCAAAGCGTCCACACCATCTAGACCTCAACTTACCAAGATGCAACTTCAACCTCGAATTAAACAAAAGAACCTTTTGTCCTGGAGTGAATATCCTTTGCAAAATATGGCGATCATGAAATTACTTAGTATTCTCCTTATAGATTATTGATCTCTCATAAGCATCAAACCTAAGCTCAACCTATTCATTCAACTCTAGAAATCTCTTTTTTCCTACATTGTCCAAATTGTAATTAAGTTTCCTCAGAGCCGCCTAGCCTTGTGATTTAACTCCACTGACAGATGATAAGTCCTCCCATAAACCAACCTAAAAGGAGTAGTACCTATAGGCATTTTATAGACAGTCCTATACGCCCATAGAGCATCATTGAGAAACATGATCCAGTTGGTCCTGTTGGTTGAAATTGTCTTTTCAAAATTTTCTTAATCTCCCTATTAGACACTTCAACCTTTCATTGAGTTTGGGGATGATATGACGTACCTACTCTATGTTTCACCACATACTTACTCAAAAGTGCCCCAAACTTCCTTTTGGTGAAGTGAGAACCACCGTCACTAATTATCAACCTGGGCACCCCAAACCTATAAAAGATGTGGTCCTTCACAAATCTACATACCACCTGTGCATCATTGGTGCGGGTTGGAATTGTTTTCACCCACTTAGATACATAGTTTACATCAAGTAATATATAGAGATTAAAATTTGAAGACACAAAAGGGCCCATGAAGTCTATGCCCCATAAGTCAAACACCTCTAATTTTTGAAAAGCATTCAGGGGCATTTCGAGCCTTTTTGAGATATTGCCTGCATGTTGACATGCATCACACTAACGAACAAAATTGTATTCATCTTTAAAAATTGTTGGCTAATAAAAGCCACATTCTAAGACTTTAGCCGTTGTCCTAGAACTAGCGTGATGACCTCCTATAGGTAAAGAATGACACTGTGCCAAAATACTTTGGAATTAAAAATTTGGCACACACTTCCTCATAATACCATCCCTACACTGCCTAATAAAAATGGGGTCATCCCATATATAGTACCTCAAGGAGTGGAAGAATCTTTTATTCTCTTTGTACTCCCAATCTCCACATGTGAAATAGTTGACAATGTTTACAAACCATGGGTCTTTGCTTCTCATAGCAAAGAGCTACTCATTGAGGAACTCTTCCACAATAGTTATACTAATATCCTTCTCATCAACCCTTTCAAGCCTAGAAAGTGAAAAACCACTAGAGGGGGGTGAATAGGGTTTTATAAAGATTTTAATAATATTTCAACTCAAACAACCACAATTGAAATAATAAGAAGGAGACAAGGTGTTTAGAGTGGTTCTAACCTTAGAAAATACTAAGGTAGTCAATCCACTACCTGGTTTCTTACCCAACCGAGATTTTAAAAGTGTTTAATTTTATTACCTCACAAAGATGTTACATAAAATTACAACACTTTCAACACCCTTTGGACAACCTTCACCTAGAGGTCATCTCACCAACCTTGAAGCAGCCTTCCCTGAAGTAACTTCAAGCTCCCCCTTGAAGTAGCCTTCTCTTGAAGTAGCTTCCCATTGAGACAACCTTCTTGAAGTAGTCCAAAGACCTCCTTCTCCACCAAGAAGATCAAACTCTCTCCAATCCGCAACCTCCAACCCTAGGAGTAGCAAGGAGAGTACAAGTAATAAGAAAGAACAAGAAGGGAAACAAAAATTACAATTACCACTTGTAGCACAAGGCTTGATTTCATATATCAAGCGTTTTGATGTCTTAACCAATGAGTATGGAAGTGTAAGTTTAGTGGGTAGGAGATGCTAGCCTATAGGACACAAATTTAGAGCAAAAGGGAATGAGTAGAAAGTACTAGAGTTGCTCAATTGCTCAAAACAGATTGCCAATTTGAAATATGTAAGCTCAAGTATTGCACAAGTGTATTTTGGGTGTCCTAAGGCTTGTCCTATTTATAGGAATGGCCTATGAATGCTTATGGACGTTCTAGACAATTTCTAGGGGGTTTTAAGTGCTCAACTAGCCGTTAGCTGTCCATTAGTTGCTTTAACAATGACTAGTTAATTAATTCTGAAAAGTGCAGATAGAGACATTCTCAGTCGAGGAATCGTCGACCGAGATCCCAGTCGGTCGAGGTTTTTGTCGACCGAGGGATAGTCTGGAGAAAGTGTATATAATGTTATGATCCAACTCCCAACTGCTTTGTCTGTAGTGTCTAACGGCTACATGGGTCATTCTCGGTCAAAGAGTTTTTCGACCGAGAGTGTCTCGGTCGAGATGTTTGTCGACTGAGAATGACTCTATTTTAATGTTTTTAAACTAAGTACTATGTGTGTCTATGAGTGTGTAGTTGTGACACTATTTTAGGGGATGACCTATCGAACTGTTGTGATTGGCTAGGGAAGATCTAAATGCTTGATTTACATGATATCTAAGTACTTGTACATTATATACTTGTACAAGTTTTTACATTTGATTACAATCATGAAATAACAACAATTCAAGCATATAGATCTCCCAAATCTTTGTCATCCAACTTGTTCCTGCAACACTCAAGTAGCATGTTAGATCCACAAGAATGAAATGTGTGTCATTATCAAAACAAAGGGATTTAAATGATGTCCATTTAGCCAACAAACTCCCCCTTTTTGAAGATGAGAAACATTTCCAAAATATAAATCAATCATTCTTTAAAATGAGTTGAATTTCATACCTGAGATTTACTTTGTAAATTTATTCTCTTGTTATATGAAATGTGTGTTTATTATTCCCAAAGAAGTATGGAACATGAAATCCAATTCTTAGGGAATATAGCAACTTTTAATGTAAGGACAAGAGATTATGAAGATTAGGAAACTCATTGATTGAGTTTTTAAGACTTACAATTATTTAAGATTTACATTTATTTAAGATTTACATTTATTTCTCCCCCTTTGTCATTTCAAAAATATATCCGTTTAAAATAAATGTTGAAAACTCCCCCTTAATTTGTTCTCCCCTTAAAAAATAACCATCAGATCTTTTGAAAAGATGTCCATTAGAAGCCAAAATGGCACGATTAAAACCATTTTAAGAAGCACAAATGTCAAACAAAACATATTCTAAGGGAGTGATGAGTAGTTGCTTCCTTATTTTATTTAATTGATCTAGTGGAAGCAGTTTTGTGAAAATATTAGCCAATTGATCTTCCGTATCAACATGATGAAGGGATACATGATTTTTAGAGATGTGATCCCTTATAAAGTGATGATGGATTTCAATATGTTTGGCACGGCTGTGTAAAATATGATTATGTGCTAAGTTTATAGTGCTTGTATTGTCACAAAAGATAGGCGTGGATGAAAAAGTAAATCCATAATCATTTAACACTTGTTGCATATAAAGCACTTGAGCACAACAAGATCCGGTTGCAATATATTCAGCTTCAGTTGTAGAGAGGGCAACCATGTTTTGTTTCTTGCTAAACCAAGATACTAAAGCTCTTCCTAACAAGAAATAACTACCTCTTGTGCTCTTGCGATCAATTTGACAACCAGCATAATCGACATCGGTATAAGCCTTATAGTCCAAAGATTGTCCTTTAGGATACCATAGACCATAACTTGTAGTGCCGGCTAAATATCGTAAAATCCGTTTGACGGATTGAAAATGAGTTTGCATAGGTTGTGATTGAAAACGAGCACAATGACCAACAGAAAACATGATGTCCGGTCTAGAAGCGGTTATGTAAAGTAAGATACCAATCATAGCCCTATATAAGGAATCATCAATAGGTTCCCCATTTTCATCCTTATCAATTTTAGTAGAGGTAGCCATTGGAGTGGTAGCATGTTTGCAATGGTCCATCCCAAAATGTTTTAGAAGTTCATTGGTATACTTCTCTTGGCTTATAAAAACCCCGGTGGGTGTTTGCTTTATTTGAAAACCAAGAAAGAAAGTCAGTTCTCCCATGAGACTCATTTCAAATTCTTTTTTCATAATATCACTAAATTGTTTGCGCAAAGATTCATTTGACGCACCAAAGATAATATCATCAACATATATTTGAACAACTAGAAAGTCAGAGTCATATATTTTGAAAAATAAAGTAGAATCTGAATTTCCAATAAGAAAATTGTTATCAAAGAGATAGTTCTTGAGCCTTTCATACCAATTTCTAGGTGCTTGTTTTAAACCATAAAGTGCTTTCTTAAGTTTTTATACATAGTCACCTTTTTCTGGTATTTCAAAACTAGGTGGTTGGGCAACATATACTTCTTCTTGTATTATTCCATTGAGAAATGCACTTTTGACATCCATTTGGAATAGGTTGATGTTTTTGTGGGTAGCTATCACTAGTAGCATTCTAATAGCTTCAAGTCTTGCTACTGGTGCATAAGTTTCATCAAAGTCTATTCCTTCTTGTTGATTATATCCTTGTGCTACTAACCTAGCTTTATTTCTTACTACCTCCCCGACTTCATTTAACTTATTCCTAAAAACCCATTTCGTTCCAATAATGGTTTTATCTTGTAGTTTAGGAACTAAGTCCCATACATGATTTTTTGTGAATTGGTTTAATTCCTCTTGCATTGCCATTATCCAATAGTCATATTTTAGAGCTTCAGTCACCTTCTTAGGTTCAATTATAGAAACAAATGACATATTTGCAACATCTCTAAAAGATGAACGGGTTTTGACTCTATCATTAGGATTTCCAATGATCAGTTCTTGAGGATGATCTTTAATGAGTCTAGGAACATGTTGTTGTGTCTCAACTTGTTGATCATGAGTAGTATTTTTGTCACCATCAGTTGGTATGGATAAATTTTCTAACTGATGAGTAATATCAACTACTTCAAGATTTTCAGTTTGTAGTTCTTCATGAAAAGTAATGTAAATGGATTCCTCAACTTTTCTAGAGATAGTGTTGTAAACTCTAAATGCTTTACTAGAGGTTGAATATCCCAAGAAAAAGGCTTTTTGTGATTTAGAGTCAAACTTGTCTCTATCATCTTTTGTGTTCAAGATATAGCAAGTTGATCTGAAAGTATGAAAATAGTTAACCCTTGGTTTCTTAGTATATATGATTTCATATGGTGTTTTCTTCAAATAAGAGTGAACAGTTACTCTATTTAGCACATAGCAAGCTGTGTTTACCGCTTTAGCCCAAAATGTTTTAGGTGTACTATGTTCAAGCATCATAGTCCTAGCCATTTCTTGTAGTGATCGATTTTTCCTTTCAACTATGCCATTTTGTTGTGGAGTGCGTGGAGCAGAAAAATTGTGAGTGTAGCCTTGAGATGTGCAAAATTATTCAAATAGATGGTTCTCAAATTCTCCACCATGATCACTCCTAATTGTGCATATCTTGTTTTGTAGTAGATTTTCAATCTTGGAACAAAATTGTATGAAAACTTGAATGGTATCATCTTTATTTGCAAGAAAATGTACCCATGTATATCTACTGTAATCATCACCAATAACAAAACAATATCTTTTACCACCAATAGATTGTGTCCGCATAGGTCTGAATAAATCCATATGAATAAGTTCTAGTGATCTACAGGTGCTAAGTACATTTAAAGGAGGTTTTAGTTTGTTTACCCAAAGTACATGGTTCACAATTTTAAATTGATCAAAAGATAACTTAGGCAAACCATGAATAAGATCATATTTAACTAGCTTTTTGATAACATGTGGGCTAGCATGACCTAATTTTCTATGCCATAGTTGTAAAGAATTTTCTTTTGCAAGTAAGCATTTTCCAACTACAGATTGCATAGAGTTAGGTCTAAGAATATAAAGATTTCCAACTCTTTTTCCTTCATAAATAACATTTGTAGTATTTTCTATTAGTAACTTACATCAATTTTTTTGAATAAAACATCATATCCACTATCACATAATTGACTAACACTTATTAAATTATGGTGCAAACCATCGACAAGTAAAACATTCTTTATTTCAAGGTTTGTACCAATATTCCCTATTCCAACGATTTTACCTTTACCATTGTCTCCAAAAGTGACTGTTCCGCTTTTCTTTTCCTCAAAAGTTTGAAATGCATCCTTGTTCCCGGTCATATGTTTGGAACATCCACTGTCGACTACCCAATCCTACATTAAGATATAGGTTTTGGTACCCATGTGATGGTCCATTATGGTTAAGTACATTTAATAACAAACTGAGCATGTTTTAACAAAGAAAACTGAATAGAACTTCATTCGGTCGACAAAAGTTCGACCGACAGGAGTCTCGGTCGACCAATTTGTCAATCGAAAAAGTTGCTGTTTTACAAGTTAAAATTGAACAGAAACAGAAATCTGCTTGGTCGACCATTTTTTAACCGATTTTTGCTCTGATCGATAATTTCTCAACCGGAATAGTTACTGTTTCACTAAGATTCTGCTGTAGATTTTGATTTTTCACAGGCATTATTTCAGTCGAATATTTTCTCGACCGAGAATATCTCGGTCGAACTGTTTGTCGATGAATAATGTTTTTGTTTGTATCAGTAATTTTTGTATATTAGTTCTGAATTTAAAACAATACATGAAGCTATTTGCTTAGTTGAGATAAGACATTTTGATGTTAAAAAACAAGTATTAGATCATATCTCAACTAAATTACATTCAAGTCTTCTATGTTTGAGGTTTGGGGACCCAAACTAACTCAGTATCCTTCTTCTTATAAGGGCATGAAAAAGAATAATGTCCAAGACGTAGACAAAAGTGACAAGAAATAGAGTCAATTTCATTTCTCTTTCTAGGATTTGGAGTTGTGTTCTTAGGTACAAACATGATCTTGGTCTTGGGTTCTTGAGCTCTTTTAGGTTGATTTCCTTTTGGAACATATCCTAAGCCTCATCTTCCATTGTAGCTAGAAGAATATTACAACATATTATCAAGAACGTCATTCCCCCTTAAACCATTAATTTCTCTCTGTAGCTTAGCAATCTCATCCATCTTCTTATTAATATCTATCCTTGCTTGATCTAAATCAGATAATAAAGAGTTTCTTTCCTTAACAACATTATCATAATCTAAATGATTACATAGAATAGGTTGAGTCTGAAAATTATTTAGTTTGGCAAGTTAATCAACCTTTTCTTGAGAAAGAAGATCATGATTCATTTCTAAAGTAAGTAACTTCATATTGCAATCATTTAAAGATGATTTCAAAGTAAAATTTTCATAAGCATTATTGTTCTTTTCAGAAGAAAGATTATTCATTCTATCATATAGATCCTCATTAGTTTTAGTAATCTTCTTTAGTTTATTTTTGCAGTCAACATACTTGTCATGAGTTTGTTGTAGACTAACAATTAGATCTTCTTTTAGAAAATCAAGAAGTCTTACCTCTTTGGAATCGTCATTATCATCTTCTTTTGCCATGAGACACTCCACATTCTCTTCTCCACTTTCACTATCACTTGACTCATCCCACACAACTTTATAAGCTTTTTCTCCCTTCTTTTTGGATGAGCTTTTCTTTCCTTTCTTTTCTTTAGGACATTTATTTTTGAGATGTCCTTTCTTTCCACATTAAAAACACCTAGGAGGGGAAGAAGAAGAACTAGTAATTTTGTTAGATCTAAATCTTCTATATTTCTTACCATTAACAATCAAGGTTTCTTCTCCTTCTCCATCACTTGTTTCATCACTTTCTTGCGTGATGAACTTTGAAGCTTTTAGATCAATATCCTTCTTTCTTCCTTGTTGAAGTTCACGCTCTCGTCATTCCTCTTCCTCCAAGGTTGCCTCATGTACTTCTAGGTTGCCAATGAGTTGCTCCATCCTTATTTGGGTGAGATCATTTGCTTCTTCAATAGCAGTCACCTTGGGCTTGTACTTGGGAGGGAGAGATCTAAGAATCTTTGACACTTGATCTTCTTCACTGATCACTTTGCCTAAAGCATTCAAACCATTCACAATAGAAGACAATTTTGCATACATTTCACTAATAGACTCATTTTGATCCATACGAAACTGTTCAAATTTTTTCTTAAGCATTCCGATTTTAGAATTCTTAACTGGAACAGTTCCTTCATATGTTATAGAGAGTCTATGCCATATCTCATATTCCATTTGACAATTTGATATTCTATTGAATTCACCAACGGAAATTGAACAATAGAGTATACTTACAACTTTTGCATTCATTTGGGCTGATCTTACCGTATTAGCATCCCAATTTGCATACTCTATTTGAGGAAATTCATATGGATTTGATACCATCCTCCATAAATCCCAGCTGATTCCTTGGAAGTAGAACTGCATCCTCCTCTTCCCAGTAAGTGTAGTTAGTTCCATCAAAAGGTGGAGGTCTTGCCATGATTGTTCCTTCCAAGTTCAGGTTGTTGAGTACCCCATCACCCATTCTTCAAGGCTTTGTTAAAGTTCCTTGAAGCGCTACTCTGATACTAATTAAAAAACCACTATAGGGGGGTGAATAGGGTTTCATAAAGATTTTAATAATATTTCAACTCAAACAACCACAATTGAGATAATAAGAAGGAGACAAGGTGTTTAGAGTGGTTCCAACCTTAGTAAATACTAAGGCATTGAATCCACTACTTGGTTGCTTACCCAACCAGGATTTTGAAAGTATTTAATTTTATTACCTCACAAGGATGTTACATAAAATTACAAAACTTTCAACACCCTTTGGACAACCTTCATCTAGAAGTAGTCTCACCAACCTTGGAGCATCCTTCCTTGAAGTAACTTCAAGCTCCCCCTTGAAGTAGATTTCCTCTTGAAGTAGCTTCCTGTTGAGACAACCTTTTTGAAGTAGTCCAAAGACCTCCTTCTCCACCAAGAAGATCAAACTCTCTCCAATCCGCAACCTCCAACCCTAGGAGTAGCAAGGAGAGTACAAGTAATAAGAAAGAACAAGAAGGGAAACAGAAATTACAATTACCACTTGTAGTACAAGGCTTGATTTCCTATATCAAGCGTTTTGATCTCTTAACCAATGAGTATGGAAGTGTAAGTTTAGTGGGTAGGAGATGCTAGCCTATAGGACACAAATTTAGAGAAAAAGGGAATGAGTAGCAAGTACTAGAGTTGCTCAATTTCTCAAAATAGATTGCCAATTTGAAGTATGTAAGCTCAAGTATTGCACAAGTGTATTTTGAGTGTCCTAAGGCTTGTCCTATTTATAGGAATGGCCTATGAATGCTTAAGGATG
The DNA here is from genome assembly GCA_963693085.1 of Alisma plantago-aquatica. Taxonomy (NCBI): domain Eukaryota; kingdom Viridiplantae; phylum Streptophyta; class Magnoliopsida; order Alismatales; family Alismataceae; genus Alisma; species Alisma plantago-aquatica. Next base: position 751,192,080 of record OY856411.1, on the reverse strand, counting down.
TTCTAGACACTTTCTAGGGGGTTCTAAGTGCTCAACTATTCGTTAGGTGTCCATTAGTTGCTTTAACAATGGCTAGTTAATTAATTCTGAAAAGTGCAGACAGAGACATTCTCGGTCGAGGAATTGTCGACCGAGATCCCAGTCGGTCGAGGTTTTTGTCGACCTAGGGATAGTCTGGAGCAAGTGTATATAACATTATGATCCATCTCCCAACTACTTTGTCTGCAGTGTCTAACAGCTACATGGGTCATTCTCGATCGAAGAGTTTGTCTACCGAGAGTGTCTCGGTCGAGACGTTTGTCGACCAAGAATAACTCTGTTTCAATGTTTTTAAACTAAGTACTAAGTGTGTGTATGAGTGTGCAGTTGTGACACTATTTTAGGGGATGACCTATCTAATTGTTGTGATTGGCTAGGGAAGATCTAAATGCTTGATTTACATGATATCTAAGTACTTGTACATTATATACTTGTACAAGTTTTTACATTTGATTACAATCATGAAATAACAACAATTCAAGCATATAGATCTCCCAAATCTTTGTCATCCACCTTGTTCTTGCAACACTCAAGTAGCACGTTAGATCCACAAGAATGAAATGTTTGTCATTATCAAAACAAAGGGATTTAAATGATGTCCATTTAGCCAACAGAAAGATGATCCACCACCACATTCTCAGTGTCGATCCTTGATCTCTATATCAATTTCCTACAATAATAGGATCCATCTGATCAACCTAGGTTTGACATATTTTTTTTGTAGAAAGTATTTGATAGTTGCATGATTTGTCCATACCACAACCTTAGCCCCAATCAAATATTGATGAAATTTCTCAAAAGCAAAAACAACTGCCAACAATTCCTTTTCAATTGTTGTATAATTTAATTGGGCATCATTTAAAGTTTTGGACGCATACTAGATGAGTACATGGACTTTATCTCAACATTGGCCTAGAACAACCCCTACTGCATAATCTGATCTGTTACACATCAACTCAAAAGGTTGACTCCAATTAGGAGCCTAGACAACGGGTGCAGAAACCAACTTCTCCTTCAACACCTCAGAAGATCTCAAACATCACTCGTCAAATTTAAAGTCAACATCCTTTTCTAATATTTTAGAGAGTAGTTTAGCAATCTTAGAAAAATCCTTAATAAAGTGGCGGTAAAATCTGGTGTGTCCTAGAAAGCTCTTTACCCCCTTCACCAATGATGGTGGAGGTAGTTTGGAGATCACCTCTATTTTGACCAGATCTACCTCCATTCCTCTATTGGATACCTTTTGTCCCAAGACAATTCCTTCACTCACCATCATGTGACACTTTTCCCAATTCAAAACAAGGTGAGTGTCCTCACATATTTGCAAAAATTTATCTAGATTTTCAAGGCATCATAAAATGACTCCCCATACCCAGAAAAATTATCCATAAACACTTCCAAACATCGCTTGACCATATCAGAAAAAATGGAAAGCATGTATCGCTGGAAAGTGGCTGGTGAATTGCAAAGACCAAATGACATACGTCAATAAGAAAATGTGTCATAAGTAAAAGTGAAGGTTGACTTGTCTTGATCCTATGGCTCGATGGAAATCTGATTGTATCCTGAATAATCATCCAGGAAATAAAAATAAGAGCGGTTGGCGAGTCGCTCAAAATTCTAGTCGATAAAAGTGAGCGAAAAATGATCTTTGAGCGTTGCGGTGTTCAGGTGTTTATAGTCTAAGTAGACACACCACCTAGTAGCTAGTCTAGTACAAACTACTCATCATTAGAATTAGTGGTGATCATTATTCCTCCCATTTTAGGAACCACCTGGGTTGGACTAACCCAATTTGAATATGAGATATCATATACAATACCTATAGATAAAAGTTTTGCTACCTCATTTTTACTACCTCAGTCATGATGGGGTTGAGTCGACGTTGAAGTTACACTACAACTTTGGCTCCCTCCTCCAATCTGATCTTGTGTTGACGTAAACTAGGGGAGATCCCCTTTATATCTGCTACTAAGCAGCCGAATGTAGCATGATGGTTTGTTAAAACCCCAAGAAATTGCTCCTCATATGGAACACTTAATAAAGCCAAGATTATGAATGGAAGTTTCTCCTCTACTGCCAAGAAAATGTACTACAATTGAGGTGGCAATGGCTTTAGCTCCAACTCTAGGGGACTCAACAAAGAAAGAACCAATGGTGGTGGGAATGGTCCCAAATCCTCAAAATGTCTTGTATAGTAGCATGGCAAGATATTGAGAAGCAATACATACTCCTCCAAAGAACAATGTCTGGTATAATCATCCACCAAATTCATGAGTCATGCCTCTAAAGGTAGTTGTGGGTATGCCTGAACAAGAGGGGTAGAGGATGCCTCCTCAATTGTTGTTGGGAAAAAGTCCTCTTTTGTATCATTAGGAAGTTGAACCACTTTTGTTAAGGATATATCATTTGTATTGTTCAAGATGTCCACCGCTAGTGTGCCCTTGTGGAATTGCATCATCACATGTGCCATCTCAAGAAATGGCTTCCCCAGAAACAATGAAACATTTTCTTGGACCTACTATAGCATATGACATTATGCTTTAGCTTTTGTAGTCTGTGTTGGCTCAAGAATCAAGATTTCAAATCTCTCCTCTCTGTTACCAAATGTTAGCTGTGACGTCCCCGGATTTTCTAAAATTTAATCTGATGTGCGACGTCCAAATCGAAACCCTAACCTCAGCGAGAATCCCAATTTAAACATCCCACATGAGGCTAAGAAAAAGAAAATCAAAGGAAGTCAGAAGGAAACAATCAGTAGCACATGTACATGAACAATAATAAAACCATACACACATGTTCACCATTCAACATATAATTACAACATGAATAGTTACAACATTTGATATTACATATTGAACAACAAACTTAAACATATGCATGTGCTACAGCTAAACAACAGGATCTTAAGACAACAGGTCCACCTGTACATCTGCTCGCCACACAACTCTCACTATCCTGGATCTTCAAGAGCATAACCATAACCTATACAAAAGATTACATGCGGTACACGCCAGCACAATATTTCATGAATATTGTATTGAGTACACCTACGTGTCTTTTTATATACCTCTCATCATATCTTGGCAATAAGATAAAACTAATGTACTTGGCAGTAACAGAAGAATATAAGAGAAGTGTATACTTGCACACAGATATTCATTAATAAAAGAGAACACATATTTAAGCTTATTTCCATCATATATCTCGTGCATCTGCCCCTAGGGCTTTGATGTCTTTAGGCCTTGTCATATAAATCGCACATCTGCCCCTAGGGCTTTGATGTTACATTTTCCCCTAGGGCTTTGATGTTTATCAATGTACTGTACTACCAAAGAGTTTAGTTCTATCATATGATGGATCAGATATCTTATATTTTATGTGTTCATAGTCATAAGTATGGAAAATCCAGCAAGATATCATACAAGAACAATCACTTCAACCAATACCATATGCCAAGTATTCTACTACACATATAACACAAGCATGTTGTATAATAAGCAAAGTAAGAGGTAATAGCGTACCTTGATCAAGAACAACCTAATCATCACATATTCCTCATGTCATCTATATCCTTGGTTAAACCTGATTAAGACAAGATCATATACTATCATCAGGTTCTTATCATCTTACATCTCATACGAACCCTACTCGTTGTTCATTTAGGGTTTCACTTAGTTCATTAATATATATGCATCATTACTTGCATTCTTATCTTATGATTATCTCACTGATGTCATTTTCCAAATTACGTCTCATTATCAAAGTTCATCCTCTACATATATTCATGTGTCACACTATTATGTGAACATACTTAACATTATGTCACTTTCATTAACCATATTAGGGTTACATCACATGTATTAAGGGTGCTCTTCATATAATATGAATTATATGCATATAATTGATATCAGAGTTCCACATTAGTTTCCAGATTATGGTTCTTATCTGAATCATTAACTTCCATGTCATTTTGTGCACATATTAACCCTAGTTACATGTATTACTCGAATTAGGGTTTCATCATATGTATTATGGGTCATCTTCGTACAACATAGATTATGTGTATCATATTAATCTCATATTTAATTATGAGGTTCCAGATACTGATGTGAGATTACTCTGTAAATTTTGTCATTTATTGATCATTAATGTATTTTCTACATTTTCTTTAGGGTTATTAGCCCTAATTAGCCATATTAAGCGAATTGCATGATTTCATACATTATCATGAGAATAACTGACATCATATGCATTAAAGACATGGTTATGGACTTACTGGCATTTTTCCATAATTTTATGTCATCATTTGATATTTATTATCCATCAATTAAGCATTTCACCACTAATAAGATATCACTAATATTAGTTCATCAAAAGCCTGATATTATTCTTCCATATTGTTCTATGCATTTTTATGAACATTTTGGTATATTATATGTAATTTTCTGATAAACATGTTAATTACTGTGATTTATTGAAGAACTAAGCAAAAACTGGGATTTTTACCTTTTTGGGCCAACCACAAGACGCCACGTGTCCTCTAGGGTTGCGGCTGCTCTTCAGCTTGTCTCAAGTGAGCCGCCGGTTCACTGTTCATGTGGCCGGTTCGCTACCTGGACCCGGTCCGCCTTTCTTTATTTTTCCCACGCGATCCCGATCTCGGGGACTCGCCCGTCCCCTCTGCTTTGCGTGAGCGCCGCCACATGGTGGATCTCCGGTGAGCAAACCGCCGCACCAGAGTGCTCCTTGTCAGCTCCGAAGGCCTCCATTAGATTCGGCACCTTCAACCAGACCTTCACGGCTTCTTAGGGTTCCGCCTTTGGCTCTGAGTCTCTGGGACCTGAAGCTCGCCGCCGCTGGGCCTTTGACACGGCAGAGCAAAAGAGGCGATCTGCCTCTTGTCATCCTTGCGCCAAGATGAAGCTTCTAAAAGCTTCGCACCGCCTCCAGGAACTCATCCACGGCCATCAGTGTTGGGGAGGAGTGCCGCGCACAGGCCTCTGAGCTCCACCTTCTCCTCCGGCGATAACCACCTTCTCGGCTCACAAAACCACCATCTCAGGCCACGGAAAACGCCTGCATTTGACTCCACTGACCACGAGCTTCATTTTCCCTTCTTAATCTTCCTTCGATCTACCCCCTGCCTCTGCATCGTCATCCCATCCACCACCTGCTCTGCGCGGTGGAGAAGGCAGGGAATGGGAGAGCTCGCTCTCCCTACTCTCTTCGTCAAACGGTGTGCTATCAACGCCAGGACAGAAGTACTCGCTTAGACGAGGCCAACCAACCAGTTTCCCACTCCAATCACCCCACTATCAGAGATCGTGGCTGCGTGGATGGTTGCTCGTCTCACTGCTCCATGACTCCTTCAAAGTCGGAGCTTGGAGATGATATCAGGGCCATCCGATCTACATCCAACAGCTACAATAGGTCCTTCATGAGACCAGATCCGCGGGTCACTCAAGTCAAGGGGAAGTGCCGCTAGATCAGATTTCTAGGACTAGGATTTGGCCACACAGACCCAGCTTGATTAGGAGAGGGGGCATGACACCTATTTAATCAACGACTTAGTCTAATCAACACAAAAAAATGCACATTATTTCCCCAAAATCAAACCTCAAATAACTTCCTCTAGGAACCTCCAAATGCCACCAAATTTTAACCATAGCTCCCATACCTCTCGAGCTACCTTCTATTCAAATTTGCTGATAAAACTCATCTGTTGGACCACTCAATTAAATTCATCAAAAAGACATTAAGAGAGAGATCTTAATCATTATATAAACCTCAAATAACACTCTAACTTTACTAAAAAAAACACTTGTGATTCTCAAAACAACTCAACATACATGACTTCACTTGTGTCATTGGACATTTAGGGTTCTAAAAGTCCACTCCATCACATCCTACACTCCTTAAAAGAAATTCCGTCCTCGGAATTAAGCCACAATCTAGTCTTTCACATCATATACAACTTAAAGGAACTTTCATCCTCGAAAGTAAACCATACTCATACTCCATGAAAAACTACCATGTCTTCGTCCACATGTAGGCACTATTCTACGTGTAACATATCCGCAAAAGTTACCTAGAACCATGTATCCAAAGCACTATTAGGGGGTTTACAACCATCTTGGGTGCACAAACACTCCATTCAAGGTTGAACTCAAGGTTTAGAAGCTTTGGTTATGTCACTACGTATCTCACATATTAGGATTGCGTCCTCATCTTTATTCATGCGTTATTATTCAACATCATATTACCATGTTCCCAAGGAGTTAACCAAAATAAACCCAACCATCAAGGTGTCATCAACATTTTATTTAGTTCATTGTTAGAACATGTTCATCATTGACATATGCCTTTTAGGATGGAATTAACTAAAGTTAACCCATTTTATTCATCTAGACCACATCAAGGCGTCATAATCATTATGTTGTGTTAGCTGTCAAACTATAATTTCCATCTTTGTTAAGCACTAAGATTAACATCTCATGTAACATGTTTCATTCATATGATATTATTTCATTGTTCACAATAAATTGCAACATTTACTAATGATTTCATCACGAGATTAGCCAACGATTTCACATTATCATCATTATTCATGTAGATGGTTAACCATTTGTGCATTGATATCTATTAAACCATCTCTAGGTTTACATTATACCATATCCACTATCATATCTCAAGATTCGATCACATCCTTACATATATTATATCATGGTTGTGCTAACAAACTTATACAAGTGGCTTGTTGAACATGTATCAAAACTTTATCTGTACAAATGAGGTTCTCCCAACCCTTATCACGAAGATAGTGCATTGCTCATTCTCTTTGATCTAACTCAACTCTATGAGTATCTCATATGCACATACTTTATCTTTCCTCTCTTAGTCTAGGGTTCTCGGATTACCTCATTGCCACTAGTGATACTTCATTAGCTCTAGCCACATAAGCACAAACCAAACTAAGCTACAACATCCTCTTCATAGGTCTCTACCCATGAAATGTGCTTACCCAAAACTCCCTTATACACACCACTAGATTCCTATGTGGGAAACCACCAACCCGACCACGAGGCTTCTTAGAAGCTAACATAGCTACCTCCTCCAGGGTCTTGGGCTCTCTCCCTCACCCAGATGGTAGGCACTCATATTTATGTTCACATGTTCATATAACCAACCTCTCTCTGACTCTAGGGTTTGGTCTTCCCACAGACATCTAGGGTTCAACAGATCTACAGGAATCATACATAAAGCAGCTCAACTCAATCACTCAGGAGTAGTCTAGTTTAGGACATATCATATCACATATCTCATATTTCTCATATCGTGGAGTCTAAGTTCTCTGACCTTCTCCTTGTGGGTGTTGCTCTCTCTTGAGCTAACCCCAAAACTGGTCCTAACACTAGAGGTCCCCCTTCATAAAAGAGATTGAGGCCCATGCTGACTCACAACCTTGTCTCAGCCTAGCTTATCTTATCTCATAAAAGCCTATTTTCTTGCATCATCAGAACTCATCTTGCATCCTTAAGATGAACTTAAGTCCTCAAAGACAAACATAGATCATCACAAACTATCTTATATCATCTATATAAGACTTAGATCGTATCATCAAACTTATTCTATCTATTCCATCTATCACATATACCAAACAAGGCTCTAGACATCTAATCTAGAACTACACTCTCTTCTAGACTGATGTCATCACTTTCACTTAGGTTGCATGAACACCTCCTACTCGTACATGTGTAGGGACACATTTTTGTAATACATATACATAATAAAATATTATATAGTTTTTCTCCGATAAAACAAGCGTCAGAGAAAACTACCAAGGTTCGATCTGATTGGAATCAAAAACCAAATCCAGAAATGAGTGCCCCACACATAGTAGAGAGTACAGTGTCATGAAAACTAGTGAAATGGGTGAGAACAAGGGGTAGACTAGTGTAGCTACTCTAGACAACGCGCGCAATATGTCTAGGGTTTCTCTTCCCTTGATGCACATCATTTCCTAATAGTACAATCTCCCATACCACTGTACTATAAGGAAATAACAACATCTAAGGACTTGCTACTCAACAAGCACCAGTCTAGACCTAGTTCTCAGACATCTAGGTGCTAACCTAGAGGCTAGGCCAGATCTAGTCTCTAAAAGATGACTAATCTAACCCTAAAGATTATTAAGGTTCAAGGTTCTTTAGTTTTGAGTTGCATGATGATCAAATGTCAGGCTTTGCTATTGTTCATGCTCTGATACCACCTGTGACGTCCCCGGATTTTCCAAAATTTAATCTGATGTGCGACGTCCAAATCAAAACCCTCACCTCAGCGAGAATCCCAATTTAAACATCCCACATGAGGCTAAGAAGAAGAAAATCAAAGGAAGTCAGAAGGAAACAATCAGTAGCACATGTACATGAACAATAATAAAACCATACACACATGTTCACCATTCAACATATAATTACAACATGAATTGTTACAACATTTGATATTACATATTGAACAACAAACTTAAACATATGCATGTGCTACAGCTAAACAACATGATCTTAAGACAACAGGTCCACCTGTACATCAGCTCGCCACACAACTCTCACTATCCTGGATCTTTAAGAGCATAACCATAAACTATACAAAAGATTACATGCGGTACACGTCAGCACAATATTTCATGAATATTGTACTGAGTATGCCTACGTGTCTTTTTATATACCTCTCATCATATCTTGGCAATAAGATAAAACTAATGTACTTGGCAGTAACAGAAGAATATAAAAAAAGTGTATACTTGCACAGAAATATTCATTAATAAAAGAGAACACATATTTAAGCTTATTTCCATCATATATCTCATGCATCTGCCCCTAGGGCTTTGATGTCTTTAGGCCTTGTCATATAAATCGTACATCTGCCCCTAGGGCTTTGATGTTACATCTGCCCCTAGGGCTTTGATGTTTATCAATGCACTGTACTACCAAAGAGTTTAGTGCTATCATATGATGGATAAAATATCTTATATTTTATGTGTTCATAATCATAAGTATGGAAAATCCAGCAAGATATCATACAAGAACAATCACTTCAACCAATACCATATGCCAAGTATTCTACTACACATATAACACAAGCATATTGTATAATAAGCCAAGTAAGAGGTAATAGCGTACCTTGGTCAAGAACAACCTAATCATCACATATTCCTCATGTCATCTATATCCTTGGTTAAACCTGATTAAGACAAGATCATATACTATCATCAGGTTCTTATCATCTTACATCTCATATGAACCCTACTCGTTGTTCATTTAGGGTTTCACTTTGTTCATTAATATATATGCATCATTACTTGCATTCTTATCTTATGATTATCTCACTGATGTCATTTTCCAGATTACGTCTCATTATCAAAGTTCATCCTCTAGATATATTCATGTGTCACACTATTATGTGAACATACTTAACATTATGTCACTTTCATTAACCATATTAGGGTTACATCACATGTATTAAGGGTGCTCTTCATATAATATGAATTATATGCATATAACTGATATCGGAGTTCCACATTAGCTTCCAGATTATGGTTCTTATCTGAATCATTAACTTCCATGTCATTTTGTGCACATATTAACCCTAGTTACATGTATTACTCGAATTAGGGTTTCATCATATGTATTATGGGTCATCTTCGTACAACATAGATTATGTGTATCATATTAATCTCATATTTAATTATGAGGTTCCAGATACTGATGTGAGATTACTCTGTAAATTTTGTCATTTATTGATCATTAATGTATTTTCTACATTTTCTTTAGGGTTATTAGCCCTAATTAGCCATATTAAGCGAATTGCATGATTTCGTACATTATCATGAGAATAACTGACATCATATGCATTAAAGACATGGTTATGGACTTACTGGCATTTTTCCATAATTTTATGTCATCATTTGATATTTATTATCCATCAATTAAGCATTTCACCACTAATAAGATATCACTAATATTAGTTCATCAAAAGCCTGATATTATTCTTCCATATTGTTCTATGCATTTTTATGAACATTTTGGTATATTATATGTAATTTTCTGATAAACATGTTAATTACTGTGATTTATTGAAGAACTAAGCAAAAACTGGGATTTTTACCTTTTTGGGCCAACCACAAGACGCCACGTGTCCTCTAGGGTTGCGGCTGCTCTTCAGCTTGTCTCAAGTGAGCCGCCGGTTCACTGTTCATGTGGCCGGTTCGCTACCTGGACCCGGTCCGCCTTTCTTTATTTTTCCCACGCGATCCCGATCTCGGGGACTCGCCCGTCCCCTCTGCTTTGCGTGAGCGCCGCCACATGGTGGATCTTCGGTGAGCAAACCGCCGCACCAGAGTGCTCCTTGTCAGCTCCGAAGGCCTCCATTAGATTCGGCACCTTCAACCAGACCTTCACGGCTTCTTAGGGTTCCGCCTTTGGCTCTGAGTCTCTGGGACCTGAAGCTCGCCGCCGCTGGGCCTTTGACACGGCAGAGCAAAAGAGGCGATCTGCCTCTTGTCATCCTTGCGCCAAGATGAAGCTTCTAAAAGCTTCGCACCGCCTCCAGGAACTCATCCACGGCCATCAGTGTTGGGGAGGAGCGCCGCGCACAGGCCTCTGAGCTCCACCTTCTCCTCCGGCGATAACCACCTTCTCGGCTCACAAAACCACCATCTCAGGCCACGGAAAATGCCTGCATTTGACTCCACTGACCACGAGCTTCATTTTCCCTTCTTAATCTTCCTTCGATCTACCCCCTGCCTCTGCATCGTCATCCCATCCACCACCTGCTCTGCGCGGTGGAGAAGGCAGGGAATGGGAGAGCTCGCTCTCCCTGCTCTCTTCGTCAAACGGTGTGCTATCAACGCCAGGACAGAAGTACTCGCTTAGACGAGGCCAACCAACCAGTTTCCCACTCCAATCACCCCACTATCAGAGATCGTGGCTGCGTGGATGGTTGCTCGTCTCACTGCTCCATGACTCCTTCACAGCCGGAGCTTGGAGATGATATCAGGGCCATCCGATCTACATCCAACAGCTACAATAGGTCCTTCATGAGACCAGATCCGCGGGTCACTCAAGTCAAGGGGCACTGCCGCTAGATCAGATTTCTAGGACTAGGATTTGGCCACACAGACCCAGCTTGATTAGGAGAGGGGGCATGACACCTATTTAATCAACGACTTAGTCTAATCAACACAAAAAATGCACATTATTTCCCCAAAATCAAACCTCAAATAACTTCCTCTAGGAACCTCCAAATGCCACCAAATTTTAACCATAGCTCCCATACCTCTCGAGCTACCTTCTATTCAAATTTGCTGATAAAACTCATCTGTTGGACCACTCAATTAAATTCATCAAAAAGACATTAAGAGAGAGATCTTAATCATTATATAAACCTCAAATAACACTCTAACTTTACTAAAAAAAACACTTGTGATTCTCAAAACAACTCAACATACATGACTTCACTTGTGTCATTGGACATTTAGGGTTCTAAAAGTCCACTCCATCACATCCTACACTCCTTAAAAGAAATTCCGTCCTCGGAATTAAGCCACAATCTAGTCTTTCACATCATATACAACTTAAAGGAACTTTCATCCTCGAAAGTAAACTATACTCATACTCCATGAAAAACTACCATGTCTTCGTCCACATGTAGGCACTATTCTACGTGTAACATATCCGCAAAAGTTACCTAGAACCATGTATCCAAAGCACTATTAGGGGGTTTACAACCATCTTGGGTGCACAAACACTCCATTCAAGGTTGAACTCAAGGTTTAGAAGCTTTGGTTATGTCACTACGTATCTCACATATTAGGATTGCGTCCTCATCTTTATTCATGCGTTATTATTCAACATCATATTACCATGTTCCCAAGGAGTTAACCAAAATAAACCCAACCATCAAGGTGTCATCAACATTTTATTTAGTTCATTGTTAGAACATGTTCATCATTGACATATGCCTTTTAGGATGGAATTAACTAAAGTTAACCCATTTTATTCATCTAGACCACATCAAGGCGTCATAATCATTATGTTGTGTTAGCTGTCAAACTATAATTTCCATCTTTGTTAAGCACTAAGATTAACATCTCATGTAACATGTTTCATTCATATGATATTATTTCATTGTTCACAATAAATTGCAACATTTACTAATGATTTCATCACGAGATTAGCCAACGATTTCACATTATCATCATTATTCATGTAGATGGTTAACCATTTGTGCATTGATATCTATTAAACCATCTCTAGGTTTACATTATACCATATCCACTATCATATCTCAAGATTCGATCACATCCTTACATATATTATATCATGGTTGTGCTAACAAACTTATACAAGTGGCTTGTTGAACATGTATCAAAACTTTATCTGTACAAATGAGGTTCTCCCAACCCTTATCACGAAGATAGTGCATTGCTCATTCTCTTTGATCTAACTCAACTCTATGAGTATCTCATATGCACATACTTTATCTTTCCTCTCTTAGTCTAGGGTTCTCGGATTACCTCATTGCCACTAGTGATACTTCATTAGCTCTAGCCACATAAGCACAAACCAAACTAAGCTACAACATCCTCTTCATAGGTCTCTACCCATGAAATGTGCTTACCCAAAACTCCCTTATACACACCACTAGATTCCTATGTGGGAAACCACCAACCCGAGCACGAGGCTTCTTAGAAGCTAACATAGCTACCTCCTCCAGGGTCTTGGGCTCTCTCCCTCACCCAGATGGTAGGCACTCATATTTATGTTCACATGTTCATATAACCAACCTCTCTCTGACTCTAGGGTTTGGTCTTCCCACAGACATCTAGGGTTCAACAGATCTACAGGAATCATACATAAAGCAGCTCAACTCAATCACTCAGGAGTAGTCTAGTTTAGGACATATCATATCACATATCTCATATTTCTCATATCGTGGAGTCTAAGTTCTCTGACCTTCTCCTTGTGGGTGTTGCTCTCTCTTGAGCTAACCCCAAAACTGGTCCTAACACTAGAGGTCCCCCTTCATAAAAGAGATTGAGGCCCATGCTGACTCACAACCTTGTCTCAGCCTAGCTTATCTTATCTCATAAAAGCCTATTTTCTTGCATCATCAGAACTCATCTTGCATCCTTAAGATGAACTTAAGTCCTCAAAGACAAACATAGATCATCACAAACTATCTTATATCATCTATATAAGACTTAGATCGTATCATCAAACTTATTCTATCTATTCCATCTATCACATATACCAAACAAGGCTCTAGACATCTAATCTAGAACTACACTCTCTTCTAGACTGATGTCATCACTTTCACTTAGGTTGCATGAACACCTCCTACTCGTACATGTGTAGGGACACATTTTTGTAATACATATACATAATAAAATATTATATAGTTTTTCTCTGATAAAACAAGCGTCAGAGAAAACTACCAAGGTTCGATCTGATTGGAATCAAAAACCAAATCCAGAAATGAGTGCCCCACACATAGTAGAGAGTACAGTGTCATGAAAACTAGTGAAATGGGTGAGAACAAGGGGTAGACTAGTGTAGCTACTCTAGACAACGCGCGCAATATGTCTAGGGTTTCTCTTCCCTTGATGCACATCATTTCCTAATAGTACAATCTCCCATACCACTGTACTATAAGGAAATAACAACATCTAAGGACTTGCTACTCAACAAGCACCAGTCTAGACCTAGTTCTCAGACATCTAGGTGCTAACCTAGAGGCTAGGCCAGATCTAGTCTCTAAAAGATGACTAATCTAACCCTAAAGATTATTAAGGTTCAAGGTTCTTTAGTTTTGAGTTGCATGATGATCAAATGTCAGGCTTTGCTATTGTTCATGCTCTGATACCACCTGTGACGTCCCCGGATTTTCCAAAATTTAATCTGATGTGCGACGTCCAAATCAAAACCCTCACCTCAGCGAGAATCCCAATTTAAACATCCCACATGAGGCTAAGAAGAAGAAAATCAAAGGAAGTCAGAAGGAAACAATCAGTAGCACATGTACATGAACAATAATAAAACCATACACACATGTTCACCATTCAACATATAATTACAACATGAATTGTTACAACATTTGATATTACATATTGAACAACAAACTTAAACATATGCATGTGCTACAGCTAAACAACATGATCTTAAGACAACAGGTCCACCTGTACATCAGCTCGCCACACAACTCTCACTATCCTGGATCTTCAAGAGCATAACCATAAACTATACAAAAGATTACATGCGGTACACGTCAGCACAATATTTCATGAATATTGTACTGAGTATGCCTACGTGTCTTTTTATATACCTCTCATCATATCTTGGCAATAAGATAAAACTAATGTACTTGGCAGTAACAGAAGAATATAAAAAAAGTGTATACTTGCACAGAAATATTCATTAATAAAAGAGAACACATATTTAAGCTTATTTCCATCATATATCTCATGCATCTACCCCTAGGGCTTTGATGTCTTTAGGCCTTGTCATATAAATCGTACATCTGCCCCTATGGCTTTGATGTTACATCTGCCCCTAGGGCTTTGATGTTTATCAATGCACTGTACTACCAAAGAGTTTAGTGCTATCATATGATGGATAAAATATCTTATATTTTATGTGTTCATAATCATAAGTATGGAAAATCCAGCAAGATATCATACAAGAACAATCACTTCAACCAATACCATATGCCAAGTATTCTACTACACATATAACACAAGCATATTGTATAATAAGCCAAGTAAGAGGTAATAGCGTACCTTGATCAAGAACAACCTAATCATCACATATTCCTCATGTCATCTATATCTTGGTTAAACCTGATTAAGACAAGATCATATACTATCATCAGGTTCTTATCATCTTACATCTCATATGAACCCTACTCGTTGTTCATTTAGGGTTTCACTTAGTTCATTAATATATATGCATCATTACTTGCATTCTTATCTTATGATTATCTCACTGATGTCATTTTCCAGATTACGTCTCATTATCAAAGTTCATCCTCTAGATATATTCATGTGTCACACTATTATGTGAACATTCTTAACATTATGTCACTTTCATTAACCATATTAGGGTTACATCACATGTATTAAGGGTGCTCTTCATATAATATGAATTATATGCATATAACTGATATCGGAGTTCCACATTAGCTTCCAGATTATGGTTCTTATCTGAATCATTAACTTCCATGTCATTTTGTGCACATATTAACCCTAGTTACATGTATTACTCGAATTAGGGTTTCATCATATGTATTATGGGTCATCTTCGTACAACATAGATTATGTGTATCATATTAATCTCATATTTAATTATGAGGTTCCAGATACTGATGTGAGATTACTCTGTAAATTTTGTCATTTATTGATCATTAATGTATTTTCTACATTTTCTTTAGGGTTATTAGCCCTAATTAGCCATATTAAGCGAATTGCATGATTTCATACATTATCATGATCATAACTGACATCATATGCATTAAAGACATGGTTATGGACTTACTGGCATTTTTCCATAATTTTATGTCATCATTTGATATTTATTATCCATCAATTAAGCATTTCACCACTAATAAGATATCACTAATATTAGTTCATCAAAAGCCTGATATTATTCTTCCATAATGTTCTATGCATTTTTCTAAACATTTTGGTATATTATATGTAATTTTCTGATAAACATGTTAATTACTGTGATTTATTGAAGAACTAACCAAAAACTGGGATTTTTACCTTTTTGGGCCAACCACAGGACGCCACGTGTCCTCTAGGGTTGCGGCTGCTCTTCAGCTTGTCTCAAGTGAGCCGCCAGTTCACTGTTCATGCGGTCGGTTCGCTACCTGGACCCGGTCTGCCTTTCTTTATTTTTCCCACGCGATCCCGATCTCGGGGACTCGCCCGTCCCCTCTGCTTTGCGTGAGCGCCGCCGCATGGTGGATCTCCGACGAGCAAACCGCCGCACCAGAGTGCTCCTTGTCAGCTCCGAAGGCCTCCATTAGATTCGGCACCTTCAACCAGACCTTCACGGCTTCTTAGGGTTCCGCCTTTGGCTCTGAGTCTCTGGGACCTGAAGCTCGCCACCGCTGGGCCTTTGACACGGCAGAGCAAAAGAGGCGATCCGCCTCTTTCATCCTTGTGCCAAGATGAAGCTTCCAAAAGCTTCGCACTGCCTCCAGGAACTCATCCACGGCCATCAGTGTTGGGGAGGAGCGCCGCGCACAGGCCTCTGAGCTCCACCTTCGCGGCTCACAAAACCACCATCTCAGGCCACGAAAAATGCCTACATTCGACTCCACTGACCACGAGCTTCATTTTCCCTTCTTAATCTTCCTCCGATCTACCCCCTGCCTCTGCATCATCATCCCATCCACCACCTGCTCCATGCGGTGGAGAAGGCAGGGAATGGGAGAGCTCGCTCTCCCTGCTCTCTTCGTCAAACGGTGTGCTATCAATGCCAGGACGGAATTACTCGCTTAGACGAGGCCAACCAACCAGTTTCCCACTCCAATCACCCCACTATCAAAGATCGTGGCTGCGTGGATGGTTGCTCGTCTCACAGATCCATGACTCCTTCAAAGCTGGAGCTTGGAGATGATATGAGGGCCATCCGACCTACATCCAACAGCTACAATAGGTCCTTCATGAGACCAGATCCGCGGGTCACTCAAGTCAAGGGGCACTACCGCTAGATCAGATTTCTAGGGCTAGGATTTGGCCACACAGACCCAGCTTGATTAGGAGAGGGGGCGTGACACCTATTTAATCAACGACTTAGTCTAATCAACACAAAAAATGCACATTATTTCCCCAAAATCAAACCTCAAATAACTTCCTCTAGGAACCTCCAAATGCCACCAAATTTTAACCATAGCTCCCATACCTCTCGAGCTACCTTCTATTCAAATTTGGTGATAAAACTCATCTGTTGGACCACTCAATTAAAATTCATCAAAAAGGCATTAAGAGAGAGATCTTAATCATTATATAAACCTCAAATAACACTCTAATGTTACTAAAAAAAACACTTGTGATTCTCAAAACAACTCAACATACATAACTTCACTTGTGTCATTGGACATTTAGGGTTCTAAAAGTCCACTCCATCACATTAGCCTTCCTCTTCCCATCTCTAGAATCATATCTACCATGGATTGGAATGGCCTCCCCAGTAATAGATCGTTACCTTGCCCATCCTGCATCTCCATGACAACAAAGTCTGCTAGAAATACAAACATGTCCACCTTGACAAGAACATCCTCTCAAATACCATAAGGCCTCACCAAAGAATTATCTTCCAGCTGAATAGTCATATTTCTCTTTCTAAACTCCTGTAGACCTAGCTTCTTAAAAGTGGTCAAGGGCATAAGATTGATGCTAGCCCCTGAGTCACACATGGCCTGTCCAAATTTAGTCTTACTAATAAAATAAGATATATTATAACAGCCTGAATCCTGTCTTTTCGGTGGAAAGTGTGACCATGATGAATGCACTAACTTGCTCTTTCAAAACTACCACCTCAGAATTCTATCATTATTTTCTTGTTGATTAGATCTTTAAGAAATTTTCCATAGGAAGGAATCTTCTCAATTGCATCAATCAAAGGGACATTGACATGTAATTTTATGAAGCTGTCTAAAAATTTCTAATTTTTTATTAGCCTTTGTTGCTTTTAGACTGTTAGGAAAGGGTGCCAACTTTACCACTTTCCTTTGATGAGGTGGGATATATGTCTTTTTCCTTATTTCCTCTATATCATCAACCTCTTCCTCAACTATCTTTTCCTCTTCTACAGTATCTGGTTCCACTGTATCAACCGTAATTGATTTATCTTTGGCACATGTGGCCTGTCCTACATCTAAACTAGATGGTGCATCATTTAGCAATTTTCTTCCATTATGGAGTAAAAATGCCTTGACCTGTTGATTTCTAGAAGGTACATTAGTATTGGATGAGAATCCTTACTATCCTGGCTTCTTCAAGTAAGCCACATCTACTACTATCTGAGAAATTTTTGTTTCAATACTATGGATCTGTGCTCCTTGGTTCTAAAGTTCTCTTTGATTCTAGATGATAATCACTTCATTTTGGCTTACTAGCTTTCCAAGCATCTCTTCAATGTGCTCTATTTTACTGGGGCCCCTGTCCTATTGTTGACCACCAACCTGATGTGGTTTATTCTGCTATGCCTGAGATAGGTCTTGTTGGAAATTATTAGGATCCTTCCAGGAGAATTTAGGATCATTCCTCCAAGAGTAGTCATTATTTCTGTATTGTATTTGCTGTAGTGCAAACTTGCACTCCTCATCCTCCCCGTTTGAAGAATCTCCATATTTCACACATAACTTCTTTGCAATCAAGTCCAACTTCTCATTTAAATCTGAAATAACCTTGGACTCCCTGACACTTTTAAGGGTTTTCAGGTGCTCTATTTCAGATCCCCTTGTCTTATTCTTAGACATGTTCTTTAGGATTTCATGACAACGAGCTGACTTGTTAACAAGTAAGAAACCTACTATTGGCTCTATCAAGCGTAGTCCTTTATCCCTTATGCAGACCATAGTAGAAAATATTTGCATGTCCTAGAAAATCTATGCCATGGTGGGGGACCTTCCACAACATGTTTTGGAATCTCTCCCATGCCTCAGAATATGAATCATCATTTTGTTGTATAAAGTTGTGAATCTTAGGTCATTAACCTTCTTTGGTGGGAAGTTCCTCTCAAAGAAAGTATCAATAATCTGTTCCCACGTTTTAATGCACTCATCACCCAAGTTATGAAACCAAGACTTAGCACAGTCTGCCAATGATGATGGGAACAACTTCAAGTATATCACAGTGGCTGGCACCCTATATATCTTGATCATATCACAGCTTTCGACAAAATTGTTGATGTGTGCCATCGGCTTCTCAGAGCTATGGCCATGAAAATCATGTGATTTGACTAAGTACCCCAACCCTAGATCGATCTTATAGCTGTCAAAATTGATGGCTTGTCTTTTGATTGGCTGTTTTTGAGTAGTGGAAGAGGATGCCTTGATCCTTTCCCAGATTGTCTATTCTTCTGCTTGGTCACCCACTTTTGCTGGATTGGGTTCCTCTGGTGGCTCACATCCTTCTGGTGGAGGTGTAGGTGTAGGTGGTGGAGTTTGATTAAATATGTCCACTGATCTTCCATACTCCTGTTCTCTACGAAGGATCTCTCTTGACCTAAGCCTAGTGTGGATGACTCTCCGTAGTCGTGGGATTGAGTATGCACCATGCACTAGTACCTACAATTAGCAAAAATGGTTTTGAAACATGACAATAATGATAAAGCAATAAAGATATTAGAATTCAAATTTTAACAGAATAAAAGAAAAAGAAAAGGGTAGGCCTAGAATGGCTCACTACAACACTCTAGTATTGAAGTTACCATTTCCTCGACAGCGACGCCAAAAACTTGATAGGTATTTTCTATACGCTCAAAACGCAAGTATACACTGTCGTAGTAATACAAGACAATGAAGCCCAAAAACTAGAACCAACTGTAGTACAATCATCTTTTGCCGAAGAAAACTTGAATGATTGGTTGAGTTATATGAAAATAAAAGAAATCTAAATTATTGTTGTTGTTCTCCATCTTAATGAATTCCTTAGGATATTGGTTTCACCATGGTTAACATTTCATTTTAATCCTAGTACATTAATAAAAATCTATCCTAACTCTAGATTAAGAGCCTGTAGTGAGAATTACCCACTCTCATTGTGTAACTCACCACCTAATCTAATACTAACCCCACAATAGTAACGCTTGTGTTATTAGATAGGTTCTTTAGAAAATACTCTAGGTAATCTCCTCACATTGTTAAACTACCTTTCCCAAAGGGTTTTGTGAAACATGTACTTCTATGAAGTTTCGACTATTAATTTCCTTTTTCAAGCAATTAACAGTCCAAATGCTATCTATGGTGATCAAGCACAAATAGTTCATTAATTCACATAGAAATAAATCCAGAAATTAAGAGAAATTGATGAATTAATACATAAGAGTCAAATACAATGCATAACCGAGCTACTCCCGGATCTTAAGAAATGTGGGGATTAGCCCCTCATGATTTCCATAGTCAAAAACATCAAAGGAGAAAGAAAAAATGTGGAGAACATGAAGAACCCCTGAAGTAGATGGTTCAAATAATCCCTTCTCATGCACATGTCGATTTACTACCTTCCGACTATAATTCCATCCACTTGAAGTGCCCACATCATTCTGTTTGCCTCCTTATTCTTTTCTATCTCATCCCCTACTTCTGTTGTCGTACAATGGAATAAGATGATATCATTAGGTCTGGACGCAACTCCTATTAGTCATAGGCATGACTTTGGGCCAGTTAAAACCGCATCCGTCAGATTAAACCAAGCCTTCATATCTGCCTGATCCCGATCCGTCAGCACTACCCACAGGGTGTAGGTATTACCGACTCCTCTAAATCACGTAGCCACCAATTAAGTTGTCGGTACTACCGACTGAGTGTCGATAGTACCAAGCTGCTTCAAAATTCTTTGACAAAAATGCTATAACATCATTGGTAGTATCGATAGTCTCGTTGGTAATAAAGAGTCTTTTCTATTCCTTTCCTCTCTAATTCTGAGTAAGTTTTGGTACCACAAACTCAAAATTCAGTAATAACAAGCTGTGTAGATTCTCGTATCCTCCTAAAATGCATAAAATTTGATCATAAGATCTGGCAAATTACTAAATCACTTGGAAATAGTAAAATTATGCATATTTGATGAAAATGAGTATCACAGACTAATAAAGTAAATCATGCACAATTAATATGAGATTTGACCACAAAGTGCACAAAAATTAGTACAAAATAGCCCTTGAAAATGACAAATAAACAATGCATCACATTGTCAAAATAATTACAGACAGTTAAAAAAATTCTGTTGACTAGATCCAGAAAATTCAAACTCTCATCTTCCCACCTTCCCTCCCTCTTTTTAGGGCAACATACCCCCTCCTGCTCCTATAAAAGGTGGGGGTCTCCTCTTGTAAATGAATTCAATCTTCACTCCATTTTATTCTAAATTTTTGTTATTCTCTCGAGCAAGTTTTTTTCTTCTGGTATTGTAATTTCTTTAGATTCGATAAAGCAATTTTATTCAAGGTATTTGTTATTTAGTTCTTTTTCTTGTTCTTCATTCTAGATCTAGATCTCGTTTCAGTTCTCGTTCTTTATTTTCTGTTCCTTCTCTTCGAACAGAGGATTAAGGGATCAATCCTTTTAACTGACACCACCTAGACCTCTTCAGAGTTTCTCCTTTCAGTGGTCTATGGCTTCGTTCCTTCTTTCTCTTAATTCCACTCAGATGGCTAGTGAGTAGTCTTCTTTTTTAAGTCAAGGGGAATCTTTCATTGGCCATTGTGTTAAATCGGATCGAGCTTTATATGATTGTTTATATGGATGGCTTTTGGTTTAGAAATTAGCAATTTAATGAAGTAATTAATCATTTTTATTGTGTGTTAATCTTAGTGGATGTGACCATGGAATCCAAGATTTTGGACAACTAAACTAATCACATAGGGATTTGGATGAGACCATGGAAATTTCCCTATTAGGATGATGGGCTAAGAAATGTGAGTGTCATGACCAATGGGCTCACGTGGAGTTTGTCTTTTGTGTATCATTCACAAATGCTCCACATGCCTTGTTCTATGTTTCTTGTCGTATAATTCTTTGATCTGGTTTTTTCTTTGGCTAATGTGGCAAAACTCCTAAGCCTCAATGTTTTCTTCCATTTGTTTTCAATCATTTCTTCAATGCTTATTTTCAATTCACCTCTTTTAAATTTCAACACCTTACTTCTTGTTTAGATAATTTTGTGTGCTAACAATCTTCTTTCTTTACTTTCTTGTATTAGAATAATCATTTCCTTTCTTTGCTTTAGTGTAATCTTTTACTTTATTTACATTTTAATCTTTCATTCTAGTATAATGAAACAACCCCCAAATAGAATTCACTTTTTATTTACATTTTAATCTTTCATTCTAGTGTAATGTAACAACCCCAACTAGAGTTCACATTTTGTTCCTTATTCAAAAATACCAAAAAGAAATAATTTCAAAAATCAATTGGGATAAAAGAGGATTATCTTAAAAATGTTGTCCTATGGGATAGGCCCTTCTATACCATCCTTAACTAGAAGTAAAAAAAGGATTAAACTCTAGATTAATCATTCTAGTGAATTGGTGTGCTCTTCAACATGTATCATTAACCTAGCAAACTTTTTTGTGATACAATCAATCTTTGTATGTGTGTAGATAGTAGTTGTTGTGAAAATACTCTTGAAATGATTACAACTAGTTCTTTTTTTACCCTTTCATCATTGACCCAATTGCCTTCATTGTTCTTCAACGTATTAATGGGATTGCCTTACTTTCTTTGTTACACATATGCCTAGTAAAATTTTGTGTTTTTGATATCTCTTTTGAGCCATGTAACAAGACTCTTTAGCTTCCATTCTTCCTCATCCCCACAAAAGAATTTGGTCCAGTTCCATATGCATTTCATTACACACATCATCATAGATAGCATCATAACAATTAATAAGATTATTTTCAAGAGTATTAATTAGTCTCTTTGTTCCTTCTTTTCTTCTTTGTACTTTTGGTGTCTCATTTGCTAATGTGCTTATGAGAAAGTGTAATAGCACTATTGAAATTGAGAGTATTATTCCAGTGTGTATGAAGCATTTCAAATCGTACCTTGTTTCCACAACCTACCTTTGAAACAAATCTTCCATTACATGTTCTATTGGTACTTGAATATAGATGAGGAAGGTGAACCACTATATAGTCTACATAATTGTTGGTGAATACAATCTTTTATATGCCCTATCAATGCATTCTTGTAGCATATTGTGTTTTTTAAGTATGATTCATGCATGAGAAACCAATGTCAAAGAGCCCAACATCATTTCAATAATAACAAAATAAAGTAGCTTCATCTTAGTTATAATTGTTGCTTCCACTTTTTTCCTTCAGAATTAGTGTCATGTTAAAATTGCTAAGAACTGGTCGTGACTCTTCAAACTTGTTACCCATCACTACTAAATCCTTCCATAACTATTTACTGGTACTAATGTGAGGACTATCGTATACCACCATAATAAGAGTAGTATGATTAAATCTGCATGTAAAAAATTGTCTACAGATGTTAGAAATCACTTCCATGTAATCAAAATCACTCAACATATCAATATGCCTCCTATAAATCCTCTAGATTCAATTCTATGCGAATTTGAAAAACCTAGGCACCTGATAGTATCTAGAGTAGAACTACATCTTATGTAGTGTTCAATAATAAAAACAATCTCAAGGTGATGAAGAGACATATGCTTTTTTAGGACAAAACACATTTCATTGTTGTTTACACCTCTAGCATTCTAGAATATTTACTTCAGCATAAACAAAATAAGATAGAAGACAAGAAAGTCTACAACAAGAGAAGGGCCTTTAGTAAGATTTCTCTGGATCCATATTTTTGTGAACTCCACTTCATTATCAAATTATACTGCATGGATCAACCTCATACTCCTATGAGGTTTGTGTAATGAACCATGACTTATAATCCTACCCCATCCCATGATTGGAAAATTGGTGAGGCTAGTTCCGTAGATTTGACCAAACAAGGTTAAATATGAGAACACATTACATAATGACTTAATTATGTGCCAACATTGTAAATAAAATCATGAAATATGTTACACATATTTTCTTTACGAAACACAATGATTGAATATAAATGAATAATTTGCTTTGGAGTAGCAACTAGTAATTTCATATTAATATTGTCATATTATTTAATTAAAGAAGGATAAATAAACTAAAGATGTTGATTGTATAAATGGTAAATTTTTGTTCATAATAAATATATATAACTCATTTTGTAACAAGGTGACATGAATAGGACTTAATTGAGTAAGTCTTGATTTAATGTTTTGTTAAATACAAGGGTAATGTGTCAAAATTACTAATGGTACCATAACTCCTAAAATGAAATCTCAAAATAAAAATATAATTGTGAATATGTTCTCCTTGGGTTCCTATTTCCATGAGAGCCAAGTTTCACATTATTTACATAATAATAACCATCTTAATTCTATTTGTAAAAGAAAATGGGATAAAAGGAAAAGGTGTTAAATAAATTACTAAAAGTCTCAAAAAGAGAAAATAAACCTCAAATTCGAACTCCATCTAATTTGGACAATCTTAAATGCTCTAGTGTAATTTTGGAGAGAGAATGTACTTTTAAGCCCAAAATATCAAATAGCATGTTAAATAACTCCAAAAGGGAAAATTAATTATATAAGCATGTTCCTCTTGTTTAGGCGTGACAAACTTGATTTTCAATATTTTATAATTTCATATACATGAGTTTGACATTTTTGTGTATTCAAATGATCCTAAACTTTTCCATGAAGATTATAATCATTTATTAGATCTATTGTTAATATTTTAGAATTTTTGGAGATTGTTTGAATAATCATGAAATTCATATGTGTCAAAAATAATAGTTTTTGGAGATATTTTTGTTAGATGGCTAAAAAAATTTATTTATTTTATCAAAAGTAGTGCAAGAGTTTCTATGTTGATGTTGAAGTGTGATATACAATTTTAGGCCAATCAGAGCTTGTTTGATGGTTCAAAAAAATTATACAAGAACTAAAGTCAAACAAAATTTAACAGTTCAAATCATTTACATTATTTCAGTGAAACATTAAAACTTTCATATCATGGGATTCCTTTGACCAAATAAGGAGAAATTATAAATGGAGACTTTTGATTACAGTTGTGATTTTTTAATAAATTTTAGAGAAATTATGGATTCACTATTTTGGAGATATGGTTTATAAATAGTGTTTGAAATCATGATTAATGGATGATGTGATTTGAGATATGTTTTAAAGTGTTCACAAAAAAATAAAGTGTTAGTGAAGCATTGTATTATTTTATTTAATATAAGTGTAAACTTGTGGACAAGAATCTTAATGAAAATTATGACTTTTTGATGGTTTAGTGAATCTTAATGACAATTATGACTTTTTACATATATTTTGTTATGAGAATTATGTACACCTACAAATCTTTCCATTTTTCTCTCTTTATTAATTAGAGAGAGATGGTAATAGAAGTTTTACATGATTAGTAAGAAATGTTTAACATTTCATAACATTAGAAGTTTTGGGATTTCAAGGTTACAATATTTTAAGAAAAAGTATTGAGGTGTATAATGCTGTTTTAAAGGAATCAATTTAATTTAGTAGTAGGTTGATGGAAGACATAATGTACACAGATGGTATGGAATATTGATATATTAATTACACCAAAGTATTATGTTAGGATATAAAGACTTTTATTGCAGTGGAGAAGTTTTGTTATAAAAAAATACATTTCCATGCAATGAGTTAATTATGTTGTGGAACTTATCCCTTGGCCAAAAAGTTGTTTGACCGGTTGAATGGTGTAATTTTAGTGTTCAAGTCACCCTAGAAGTGTGTCTGATGGAGGCAAAGATAAGGTTGGAGGAGGGGGCGAGTGCTCCTGGCGGCGGTAGCGGTGATCGGCCCGGTTGGCCCCCAGATTTAGGGGATGGGAAAGGGAAAGGAGAGGGAGACGGTCGTGAGGGGGTGTAGCGGGCAGGCAGAGGTCAACGTTCCCATGGAGATCGAGGGGTTGGAGGGCAACCCGCTGGTTGTCAAGCAGGTTTCGTGGAAGCTCAAATAGCAGAAGATCTTGAGACGACTGGGTATCTCCTTGGACTACCGGAAGGAGAGCAGAGGGGTGGCAATAGGACCGGCCGACAGGGCAATGGCTAACAGCAACAGAAATGTGACAGGGGGAGACGCTGTTCAATTCCCAAGTCTGCGGACAGGGGATCATCACCATAGCGATGTCGGATCCGGTGGAACTACAGGACAGGAGGCTCAGTTGGTGTCCTCATACAAGGATGTGATGTGTGGTGGGCCAACTTCTGGCATGTTGCTGTTCATAGGGTTTGAAGACCCCAACGTCAACGTAACCAAAGACAACATCATGGCAGCAATGAAGGATGGGACCCCAACATTCCAGATAGACAACACCGTCTATGGGAAGTTAATGAGGCCTTGGACTTTCTCGGTGGTAGTGAAAGTCATAGACCAAGCTATAGGGTTTATGGCGCTGCAAGATAGAATACATTCGATGTGGAAGCCGACCGGGGTATTCCGACTGATCGATCTGGAGGATAATTTTTTCCAAGTGCAACTCATGAGAGAGGATGATTACCTGCAAGCCCTGACTGGGGGACCGTGGCCAATGATGGGATCGTATTTGTGGGTACAACCTTGGGACCCTGGATTCTCGCCAGCAACGGCCAACCCCAAATCCATAGTCGCCTGGGTAAGGATCCCTAACCTACCCATATCTCTCTACTAGAAACAGTTTCTAGAAATGATTGGAGATGTGTTGGGCACTACAATACACATAGACGCAAACACGGATCAGAAGAAGAGGGGAAAATTTGCAAGGATTGCGGTTAATCTAGACACAAACAAACCACTCATCCCGACAATCTATGTCCAAGGCTTGAAGTACATGATTGAATATGAAAACATGCCATGTATCTGTATGTTCTATGGGAAGGTGCGCCATCTCGACAATAACTTCAAGGTTGAACTCCAAGCAGGGAAAGAGGCAGTAGGGAAGAAGGTGGAAGGCGAGGACGTCCAGGTGACCCCACAGGGGGAGTTCACGGCAGCCATGCACGCAAAGCCATTCCAGAGAAGACCTAGGTGGACAAAGGAGATGAAGGGGGGAGCGGTTGACACCAGGAACAAGTTTTCCGGGCTGAACTTTAATGATGAAGGAGAGGACCCGAGAGTAGTGATAGGGAGTCACGAGGTGCCAGCTTCCAGTTATGAGTGGAGTACGTGGAAAGCCCATTACAGAAAGAAGAGGATTGCGAGTGTGGAAAATAGATTAGGGGAGCAAGGGGGATATGAAAGGACCATAGAGGGAGCCACGGAGGGCGTGCAGGCGGAGGGTCAGAGAAAGGAGAACCACCGGGCTTCGACGATCGAGGGGGACAACACTATGGTCATACCAGACGAATCCGGAAACAAAAGAACGTTCCAATTCCTCATGGGGAATAGGAACAAGGGGGTTACTGGAAGTCCTAGCAAAACTCAAATGGTGTTCGGGGCAACAAATAGTATTCACCTAAGGAATCGTAAGGTGTTGCAGACGAAAGAACTCACCAAGCAAGGGCTGAGGAAAAAGAACCGGAGAGAGGGAGATTCATGGGGCGTACCTCCGCTATCGGGTTCTGAGGATCCAAGACCAAGCCAAAGTAGTTCTTAATGATAGTAAGTGCATGGAACGTTCAGGGCATCTGTTCAACAGACACCCAAAATACCTTGAAGGATACATGCCAGTTACATAGGGTGGACATGTGTGCAATCCTCGAAACGCGTACAAGCGGGAAGTGAGCTGACGAGATTGTGAGAAGTTTGGGGTTTGAAGCTTCCTATAGAGTGGAAGCTGTTGGCTTTGCAGGCGGCATATGGGTGATGTGGAGGAATAGGATTGGGCAGGTGGAGGTGTTGGCGAGCCATAAGTAGTTTGTACACTGCCTAATTAACAAGAAATGCCTCATCACGTTCATGTATGCTTTACCAAGCAAATGGGGAGAAGACTGTTGTGGGAGCATTTGGAAACCTTAGCCAATGCTTCTCCCCTTCGATGGCTAGCACTAGGCGACTTCAATGTTGTGTTGCGAGCTGACGAAAAGGTTGGAGGGGAACCTATTCACTTGGGGAGTTGTAGGGAATTTTCTCAGGGGCTGATGAATGCAGGTCTGGAGGACCTAGGTGCATCAGGTCCCAAGATGACGTTCAAGCGTGGATGGCTACAAGAACGGCTTGACAGGGCAGTGGCTAATCAACAATGGTTGGAAATGTTTCTGATGACTTTAGTACATGTGTCACCTAGAGTGAGATCAGACCACTCACCGATCCTGGTGCAGACGAAAGAACATAGGAACCAATTCCAATATTCACCTAAGGCCAGTGTGGCATGGATGGCTAGACCGTCCTTTCATACTTTTTTCCAGGAAAGTTGGGACCCAAGGTTGAATTTTCCTCAGGCCATGAAACAGCTCATGGAGAAATCCACACACTGGGATCAAGAGGAAAGGAGGAAGCTGAGAGCTGAGAAGGATAGAATGTTATCAACAATAGTCCGTAAGCAACAAGCTCAGGTGTTCCACCACTCGAGCAAGTCTGACCATTAGATTGCTAAGCTGTAGGAAGGTTACACTAATATTCTAAACCAGGAGGCCGAGGAATGGAGGCAGCGGGTGAGATGTGACTGGATGCACGTTGGAGATGGAAATACCATATACTTTCAATCTATCGTCAAAGCAAAGCAATAGAGGAATATCATCACGAAGATGAAGAATGCAGAGGGCACGTGGGTGGATAAAAAGGAAGATCTAAGGCAGCTAGTCCTCACCTTTTTCTATAATTTGTTCACAGAGGAGAACAATTGACATAGACAAACGCAAGCAGGAGATATCCAGGCTTGTTCCCGGCCTTGGAAGATGAGGGAAGGCTGTCTCTGGCAAGAATGGCCACGCCGAACGAGATTAAAGAAACTCTATGGAAGATGAACCCGATAAAAGCACCTGAACCCGACAGGGACAACACAGGTTTTCTCCAAGCGAACTGGTCCTTAGTTGGGGACTCTTTAAGCCTAATGATTTCTAGCTATTTTGTAGGCAATCCAGTGGAGGATTCAGTGGCTAACTCATTGCTGGTCTTGATTCCTAAAATGACGGTGCCGGAGTCATGCAACAATTTAAGACCAATCGCGCTCAACAACGTTAGCCTGAAGACCATGTCCAAGATCGTCGTTGAACGCTTGAAGTTCTACCTCCCAGAGTGGATATCGCCGGCGCAGAGTAGCTTCATACCTGGGAGGCAGATAACAAACAATATTATCATCGTACATGAGTTGATTCATACTATGAAGATGCGGATTGGGAAGAAGGCGGCCATGGCAGTAAAATTAGACCTTTCAAAGGTGTACGACAGGATGAGTTGGTCCTTTATAAAGGACATGCTAGAGAGGATGACTATTCCAAACAACATCACGACCTTGATCATGAATATTATAACAGCGGGAGAGATTTCGATCACCTGGCAGGGGGAAACGCTACAATCGTTCAGGGTATCAAGAGGGGTCCGACAGGGAGACCCTTTATCTCCATACATATTCGTGTTGTGCCTGGACCGCTTGAGCCAGGCCATAGCGGCGGAGGAAGCCAGAGGAAGCTGGAGGTCAATGCAGGTTACTCGAGGGGGCCCTTCTGTGTCTCACGTCTGCTTCACGGATGACCTACTACTATTCAATGAGGTGATAGAGAGGCTGACAAGGTGTATGATGAAAGTTCTCAAACAGTATGAGCAAGCATCTGGTCAGCGACTGGCAAAGGAGAAACCCTCCATTTTCTTTTCCAAAAATACCTCTTCGCATAGCCAGCGGGCAATCACAAGGATCAAAGGAATGACTCAGACGGAGGACCTGGGGAAACACTTGGGGGTTCCCATTATCCACAATAGAGCAAAGAAGGAAATGTATTTGGACACGATCTCAAGGGTGGAGTCCAGGATCTCATCATGGGTGAATAACACACTTTCTTTCGCTAGAAGAGTAACCTTGATCAAGTCCGTCCTCAACTCTAGTCAGATTTATACAATGTAGACCACACACTTACCAACATCCATCTGCGAGGGTATTGACCATGTGATTCGAACCTTTCTCAGGAAGCGGGCAAGGGGCACTGGGGGTGCACTTAGTGGGCTGGGACAAGATCACAACCAGCGTCAAGGATGGAGGACTGAACATCAAACAATCAAGACTGTAGAATGAAGCACTCCTACACAAGGTCGGATGGGAGTTCATGTCACAAAGAAAACCACTGTGGAAGGAGGTCATGAAGGCCAAATATGTCAACAGGACTAACCTAGGGGTGTCCAATGCGTCACAGCTATGGAAGATTCTAGTTAAAGCCATGAATTACCCCTCTGGCATGACTGCGTGAGTAGGGCACGGGGGAACGACATCAATGTGTGGTGGGAAAGATGGGTTCATGGGAGCCAGGTACCCCAGCTGCTACAGAATAAGATAATACCACCAGAGCCAATGGATTTGAAAGTAGCCTCCATGGTCGACCTGAGCGGCAAACGGGACACCAACTTCTTATGAGAATGGTTCAAGGCCGAGACAGTTAAGCAGATAGAGTCGATGCCTACATAGAGAGAAGAGGATGGAGACGATGACATTGTCTACACGCCGGATAGCAAGGGTGTGTTCAATACCCGGAGTATCTACCGGAAGCTACAAAGTAGATGCATGACCAGAACACCTGGAAAATGGCATGCAATATGGAATCTTGAGGTACCACAAAGAGTTAAAACAACTCTATGGTTGACATGGCATGACGCTCTTATGAAAAATAGAATGCGAGCTCGAAGACACTTCACCTCTAATGACCGATGTCTGCATTGCGGAAGGGAAGAAGAAACATTGTTACACGCATTATGAGATTTCCCGGAGATTCAGAGAGTTTGGGAGTGGATTCAGCAAAGAGTGAAGGTGAAAATGATGATGGGGAATGAAGTTAAGGACTGTTTAGTCGCGAATCTAAGAACGAAAATTGATGAACCAGCCTGGCCTACATGGGTCACAATTGGGGAGTGGAAGTTATGGAAGTACCAGTGTCAGATAGTGTTCCAAGACAACATGGTTAAACCGGAATTCATGGCTGAAGCTATCTCACAGGAAGTTTATATTTTCCTTCAAGCATTCCGAGAAGGGAAGGGGAAGTTTCAGGAGACACCACGACGAGAGTTGAAATGGGAAACACCAATAGAAGGTTGGGTTAAAATAAATGTGGATGTGTCAGTGAAGAGTAGAAGGAACGTGATGGCTACAACCTTTACAATTTGTGATGACAGGGGTAACTGGCAAGGTGGAGGCAGCAACAAGGTACCAGGGAGAGACATTCTCATTGGAGAGTTGAGAGCCATATGGACAGGTATACAGGAAGCCAGGACAATCAATAAGTGCATCATTTTGGAATCTGACAACAAAACAAAGATCGACATGATTCTAGGGAGGAAGGAGACTCCGATGAAGTACAAAGCCTGGTGCAGGCATATCCTAGATAGTTGTAATTTTCTTAGTTCTATTCAGTTTGTGTTTAGACCGCAGGCATGTAATAAACTAGCTAACAGTATTGCTAAATGGGCAATGGCTAATGCCCAAGAGGTATGTAGGTGGAGACAATGCCCCGCATTCAGTGTCAAACTTCTTGATGATGAAGCGGCAGTGTCCCACGGATGTCATGTAACACCCAGGTTGGCCTGTGTGGGAGCACATGATGAATAGGAAAACTCTCGGGGTTCTTGAAAAAAAAAGTTGTTTGACTGGTCAAACCAAGTAAAACTGAGTTCTTTTAATACAATGTGAAATTAAATTATAAAGGTAGTTGGACCACAATTTTTATCCTCTATTTATATGAACACACCCTATTGACTATGTCTATACACATAATGAACAACTTGGACTGCTTCCTCGACCCCTCTCTTGTGATTTTGTCCCAAGATTGTGATGGAAACACATTGTTGCAGCAAGATAGTCTCTTCCTCTTCCTCTTGATCTTTGACTTAACAATCAAGTCAAGGTATGGTTGCATCACACAATATTTCTATATAGAGAAATTTCTAAATCCTTCTTATTAATGTATGTTTGCATCCCCTATTATTCCTTCAAGCAATCAATCCATTTTTATCTTTCTCTTTGTCCTATGGACAATAGCCTACACAATATCTCTTTCTTTTGAGAACATGATTTCATGTGAAATATTTATGTTTACCCTAATCTTATTATCATCCTATTTGATTGGATATTCTTTTGAATTTATCTTATCCTTTATTCATGATGGAATTCTACTTCGTGATATGTTCCACTTTTGCTCATTTTGTGGTGGATATTTATATTGTCCATTTATGTGATGGTAATCTTGTTTAATCTAACTATACTTTATAGTTGGCTCTACATTAAGCATGTTCTATGCTTCAGTAGCCCTAGAGTAGTGTAATTGCTTTGGGTTTTGGGTTATGTGCCCTTATTATATTTTTGTGATGGAGGTTATGTGCCCAATTTTATATATAATAGGGAGATGGTTGTATCCCATACTCTATTAGGTTTCAAGGTTGTGAGCTTTAGCCGCCATTGTTATGATATTTTTCTAGTGCTATGCTTATATCTCATGCATGAAGGTTTTTATTACTGTGATGGGTTTTATGCCCAATATTTTTATGTTCTTGCGTGGCACAATCTTTATGTTTGATTTAATCCCAAGTATTTCTCTTGTTTAACAACTTATGAAATTCAATTTCTTTTATGCCCAATTGGGTAGTCATTTCCTTTTCATTTCGGAAGCCTTGCTTATTTGATGTCCTATTTCTCTTATCATTACTCAATACTCAATTAATATGGACATACCAGTGTTTGCTAACGTATCTACTTTTCTCCTTTTTCTGGGGTACACTTCCAACCCCAGGTATAGGTCAAGGAGGTGACAACCAAGTTGGACCAAGAACTCATCAAATCTCCCATCTTGATAAACCATGGATAGTACTAGGGGACTTCAACGCAACCTGCTATCCATCTGAGAAATCGGGTAGCATACACTTCAACTATGCAGAAGCGACCACTTTCTAAGAAACTTTAATTGCTGCAGGACTTAGTGATCTTGGATTCTTGGGACCTAAATTCACATTTAAGAGGGGGACACTTCAACAAAGGCTCGACAGGGATGTGGCCAACAACGATTTCATCTAGAAATACCAAAATATTTCTGTGGAACACCTCCCTAGACTACAATATGATCACAACTCCCTTTTGGTGAGAAGAAAATGGTCATCACATGTTCCTAGGAGGTTCGTTGCAAAGTCAAGTTGGGCCAGAGATGAGGGCTTCAAAAGGATGCTCGCTGAGAAGTGGAGCGCAAGGTCGGATTTCTATGAAGCTTTGGATAATTCTAGGAAGGAGATAACTAACTGGGAAAGGAACCATGTAAATAAACAGAGGAAGAACAAGGCTAGAACTCTGAGAAATATTAGCCGGCTTGAGAAGGAGCTCGCTGAGAACTATAACCCGATCACGGATGGGATATGTACTGATATGAAAGCGGACGTAGATAGTATTTGAAAGGAGGAGGATGAAGAATGGAGAGTAAAGAGTCACATTGACTGGCTGCGTAATGGAGACAACAATACAAAGTTTTACAGTGCTTATGTGAAACAAAGACGTAGAGTCAATACCATTACCATGCTCAAGAACAATGAAGGAACTTGGGTTCATGAAGATTCAGAACTGTCTGACATGGTGAGACACCACTTCAAAACACTGCTGACCAGAACAGGAAGGTCTAAGGAAGACGCTATGAGGCGCATACCTGCCTAGTTTAAGAAACTCAAGCAGTCACAAGCAGGACACATTTCACGTGAACCTACTGAAGAGGAATGTCACAAGATAGTGAAAATGATGAATCCATATAAAGCTAATGGTCCTGATGGTATCAATGGTCTGTTTGTACTGAACCAATGGGACACAATAAAGAATTATGTTGTTTCCACAGCTAAAAAATCCCTTTCGAGAGGATCACTGAGCAAAGATATGTGTAACTCTACCATCGTTCTTATCCCTAAGGTACAGAGCCCTATGAACTGCAACCATCTAAGGTCGCTATCTTTCAATAATTTTTGCCTAAAGATGATTTCCAAAGTGGTGGTCGAAAGGCTGAAATCACACCTGCCTGATTGGATTTTAGATTCACAAAGCGCGTTTGTCCCATGCCGCCGCATAACAGAAAACATAGAAGTGGTGTAGGAAGTTATCTTCACGATGAGGAAGAAGACAACTGCTATAATGATGGCAATTAAAGTAGACCTTGCCAAGGCATACGACAAACTTTCCTGGGACTTTATTGCTGATACGCTTAAAAAGGTTGAGCTCCCCCCTAACATTATTGCTTATGTCATGAGTTCTATAAATACAAGCGAGTGCTCGATTCTGTGGAATGGGAGAACAACATAGTCTTTCAAACCAAGTCGAGGCCTTAGGCAAGGTGATCCCCTGTCTCCATATCTCTTCGTCATGTGCATCGAATGCCTAAGCCAACTGATCTAAAAGTTTGTGCAAGAGGGTAAGTGGAAGCCTGTCAAGCTCGGAAGGAATGGAGGAGGCATTTCCCACCTTTTCTTTGCTGATGACCTCATCTTGTTTGGCAAAGCGATGAGCAACTAGATGAGAAACATGAAACAATGTTTCAATATGTTTGGAAGAGCTTCAGGCCAAATGATTTCTGTCAATAAAAATCAGGTTTTCTTTGCAGCTAGTGTCCCTCAGAGAACCAGGAGGATCATCAACCGTATAGGAAAATTTAAAGAAACTGAGGACCTGGGAAGGTACCTAGGAGTACCGATCATCCATAAGAAGATAATGAAGGAAACCTACTCTAACATCCTAAAGAGGATTGATGATAGAGTGAATGGGTGGGCTGTGAAATGTATGTCCCTGGCTGGAAGACACTGTCTAGCCAGATCTGTACTGGAGACCATCCCTACTTATACCATGCAAACAGTGGTGTTGCCACTGGGTTTTTGCGATCATATTGATGGACGTATTCGAAGATTTCTGTGGGGGGGGAGGCCACAAAACTCACCCCACCTCTCTTATTGTGTGGAACAAAGTAACATGCCAGAAAGGAAACGGAGGTCTTGGACTCAAGTCAATGAGAGAATGGAATAATGACCTGATTGCCAAGCATGCTTGGGACCTTGCGTCTAATAGAAAATCCATCTGGTGCGATTATATGAGAGAGAAGTACAGAAGATATAATGGAGGGAAAACAACTAACTTATCAAGATTAGCTTCTGCCACATTCAAATGTAAAGCTTTGATCACCGAAAATTCTTGTGATGCCTATGAATGGGTGCAACACCTTCTTCTGGGAGGAGGAGTGGGTTGAGCCTAGGCTGAAACTGATAAATGAGAAGTGTCTGATTCCATCAAGGACATGGTCGTTGGGAGTGTTGTTCTTGATAGTGGAAGTTGGGATAGAGAGTTTCTTAAGGAGTGGCTACCATATCAAGTTGTTAGGAAAATTTTACAAGTAGAACCTCCTACATGCACCTTGAGACCAGATGTGCGTATCTGGACTGGAACTCGTCATGGTAAATTCTCAACGAATTCCGCTTACAAGCTGCTGAGAAGGGACAAAGAGCTCCAAGTAGAGGGAGAGTGGGATACTTTGTGGAAGACGAGGTTGCCGGCAAAAATTAGAACTTTTGGTTGGCTTATTATGCATGATGCAATCTTAACCAATAGCAGAAGGGTTAGAAGAAACATGGGAACTACCGCGACATGTGACAGATGCCATTCACATGATGAAACCATCAGCCATGCTCTCAGAGATTGCGTCCAAGCAAGAGCAATATGGGCAAGGATTCTGAACTGAGATGAGATAGATGAATTCCTTCAGTTAGATGGTAACCTTTGGGTCAACAAGCAAATGAAAAAAGAACCCAAGGAGAGGAAACGGTTCCTGGTTACCTGTTGGTTCATTTGGAAGGGGCGTAATCTACAAATTTTCGAGAACCTAATCATTCTGGTGGATAGGAAAGTGCAGATGATAGCCAACGAGATGATACTAATAGAGAAAGGTTGGAGCACAGAATCTATACTTCAGAGGAGCAAGGAAAAAGATAACTGGAACTGTCCTCCGCAAGGATATGTTAAGATGAACACAGATGCGGCATGGAAACCAGATAAAGCAACTATAGCTATTATAGCAAGAGATGGCAATGGGAGATGGATAGATGGCCATGTCAGAGGTATACCAACGAGTTCTGCCACACATGTGTAACTTATGGGGGTGGATATTGCCCTAGCTCTAGCTTGAAGAAACAAAATCACGATTCTCATTCTAGAAATAGATTGCAAGGTGTTAATCAATATGATTCATTCCGACCAAGGGGAGTACCCAAGATATGAGAGAGTTCTCGTTCGAATCAGGCAGGCCGTTAGGGAGAATCAAGAATGGAGCATACAGTTTGTCTCGAGGAACTGCAACCAGGTGGCAGACAAGGTGGTGAAGGCCTTTCAAAAACAACCAGTGGGATGCTTTGACCTACCTAGACCTCCTGAATGCATTAGAGGTATGGTTAGTATTGAGACATGAAATGGAGGTAGTACCTCCAAATTTAATTCTCAAAATAACCTAGAATCTTGTACTTTGTTTCCATATTGGCTTGCAAGAGGAGGGCAAGATGAATAAAATTGCCTCCTGGCTTCCCCTAAAAAAAGAACTCATCAAGTTTAAAATAAAAACCATGTGGGAAACTTTCTTGAAGTGGTTAGGTGACCCTCAGCTAGTCCTATGTTTAGTTAGTTTTTCTTTTATCTCACCCTGCATGTTGAAGGCTAGTGTTGATAACAAGCTTGTAATGGTTAGATACTATATAAATTACATTGCTACATTTGATATTATGATACATACATGTTGAATGAATTGATTATCATCCCTGTTGTGAAAAAATTATGTTGGTATTTGGTTATATGGGATGATGTGTTTTTATTTTAGTAGGAAGTGGATCCCCTCTAGGATTCCACTCCTTACAACATAGTATCAGAGCCAGTGACTTCTAGTTATCTAACTATTTCAATATTGTCTCCCTTAGGATTGTTACCCTAGACCCTATTTTATGCATGAAATGACGAAGAAGAAGATATGTTTTGTGATATAAGGTTTAGTTTGCAACCTACCCTTTATAACCGATGACTTTTTGCATATTTATGAGAACCTTAGGGTTTAAGTTTAGAAACACAAGGACCTCGAATTCTACCCTAGGTGGTTGTGGCCTTTTAGTTGGATGGATGACCTATGGAAAAATTAAAATATTTACAACTAAAAGATGAATATGTAAACCTAATACCTTTAAGAGTTTCTTAATTCAACATATTAGGTAAAACCTTTTAAAGGGGTGGAGTATAGGTGATTGATTTTGTTAGGGTGATTAGATTTTGAGGAAATTTTTTTTAAAGGGGTGGAGTGTTGTAAAGAACCAGAACTCACAATCCTACCCCATCCCATGATTGGAAAGCTGGTGAGGCTAGTTCCTTATATTTCACCCAACAAGGTTAAATATTAGAACACATTTACATAATGACTTAATTATGTGCCAACATTGTAAATAAAATTATGAATTATGTTACATATATTTTCTTTACTAAACATAATGATTGAATAAAAATGAATATTTTACTTTGGAGTAGAAACTAGAAATTTCATATTAATATTGTCATATAATTTCATTAAAGTGGGATAAATAAAATAAATATGTTAATTGTGTAAAAGGTAAATTTCTGTTTATAATAAATATATATAACTCATTTTGTAACAAGATGACATCAATATGACTTAATCATGTAAATCTTGATTTAATATTTTGTTAAAAATAAGGGTAATGTGTCAAAAATCCTAATGGTACCATAACTCCTAAAACAAAATCTCAAAACAAAAATATAATCATGGAAATGTGTTGCTTGGGTGCCTATTGCCTTGGGAGACAAGTTTACACTATTTATATAATAATAACTATCTTAATTCTATTTGGAAAAGAAAATAGGATAAAATGCAAAGGTGTTAAATAAATTACTAAAAGTCTCAAAAAGTGAAAATAAACCTCAAATTCACAATGCATCTAATTAGGGTAATCTTAAATTCCCTAATTTAGGATTGAGAATGTACTTTTAAGTCAAAAATATTAAATAACATTTTAAATAACTCCAAAAGGGAAAATTAATTATAGAACTGTGTTCCTCATGTTTAGGCGTGATGAACTCGATTTTCAATGTTTTATAATTTCATATATATGACTTTTATATTTTGGTGTATCCAAATGATCTTGGAATTTGCCATGAACATTAAATCATTTATTAGATCTATGGTTAAGATTTCAGAATTTTTGGAGATCATTGAATAATTATAAAATTCTTATGTGTCAAAAATAATAGTTTTTGGAGATATTATAGTTAGATGGATAAATGAATTTATTTTTTATGTAAAGTAATGGAAGAGTCTCTACCTGATATTGAAGTGTGATATAAAATTTTAGACCAATCATCGCTTGTTTGATGGTTCAAAAAAATTATACAAGAACTATAGTCTAACTAAATTTAACGGTTCAAATCATTTACATCATTTCAGTGATACAGTAAAACTTTCATATCACGAGATTCCTTTGTCAAAATTAGGTGAAATTTTAAACAAAGATTTTTTATTACAATTCAGATTTTTGATAAATTTTAGAGAAATTATGGATTCTCACTTTTGGATATCTAGTTTATTAATAGTGTTTGAAGTCATGATTAATGGATGATGTGATTTGAAATACGTTTTAAAGTGTTCACGAGAAAATAAAGTCTTAGTGAAGTATTGTGTTATTTTATTTAAGGTTAAGTGTGAATTTGGTAGACAAGAATTTATTCTAGGAATTAGAATGATGATGTTTGATGATTTAGTGAATCTTAATGTCAATTATGAATTTTTACATATATTATGTTAGGAGAATTATGTAGACCTCCAAATCTTTCCACTTTTCTCTCTTTATTAAATAGAGAGAAAGAGAGTAATAGAAGTTTTACATAATAATGAAGATCTAGTTAACATTTCATAACGTTAGAAGTTATGGGTTTTCCAGGTTATAATATTTCAAAAAAGAAAGTATTGAAGTGCATACTTCTATTTTAAAGGGGTAAATTTAATTTGATAGTAGGTTGGTGGTAGGCATAATGTACAAAGATGGTATGAAATATTGATGTATTAATTACACAAAAGAAATATGTTAGGAGATATAAGACTTTTATTGTGGTGGAGAAGTTTTGTTTTAAAAAATACATTTTCATGTAATGAATTAATTACGTTGTGGAACATATCCCTTGACCAAAAAGTTGTTTGAATGGTCAAACCAAGCAAATATGAGTTTATTTTAACACAATGTGAAATTAAATTATAAAGGAAGTTGGACCACAATGTTTCTCCTCTACTTATACAAACACACACCTATTAACTATGTCCATGCACACAATGAACAACTTGGATTGATTCCTCGACCCCTCTCTTGTGATTTGTCCCAAGATTTTGATAGCAACACGTTGTTGCAGCTAGATAGCCTCTTCCTCTTACTCTTCCTCTTCCTCTTGATCTATGACTTGACATTCAAGTCAAGGTATGATCACATCCCACATTACTTCTATATTGAGCAATTTCTAATTCCTCCTTCTTAGTGTATATTTAAATCCCCTATTATTCCTTTGAGAAATCAACCCATTTTTATTATTCTCTTGGTCCTATGTACAATAGCCTACATAATATCTCTATTTTTTGAGAACATGATTTCATGTGAAATATTTATGTTTAATATGATCTAATTATAATCCTATTTGATTGAACATTTGTTTGACTTTATCTTATCCTTTGTTCATGATGGAATTCTACTTGGTCATTTGTTTCACTTTTGCCCACTTTTGTGGTGGTTGTTTATATTTTCCATTTATGTGATGGAAATCTTGTTTCATCTGACTATGCATTGTACTTGGCTCTATATTAAGCATGTTATGTGATTAAGTAGCCCTAGAGTAATGTAATTTTTTGGTTTTGGGTTATGTTTCCATATTATATTTTTTGATGGAGGTTAAATGCCCCATACCTGGGTTTTGTGCCCTCTTTTAAAAATAATGGGGAGATGGTTGTGTTCCATACTCTATCAGGTTTCAAG
This sequence comes from Alisma plantago-aquatica, assembly GCA_963693085.1. NCBI lineage: Eukaryota > Viridiplantae > Streptophyta > Magnoliopsida > Alismatales > Alismataceae > Alisma > Alisma plantago-aquatica. The sequence continues at coordinate 751,152,017 of OY856411.1, read as the reverse complement.
GCTATGAGCCTTAGCCAGCATTGTTATTATATTGTTCTAGTACTATGCTTAGCTCATGCATGTAGGTTATTATTATTGTGATGGGTTTTGTGCCCAAGATTTTTGTGTGCTTGTGTGGCACAATCTATATGTTTGATTTTATGGCAAGTATTTCTCTTGTTTGACATATTTTATAATTCAGTTTCTTTTATGCCCAATTGGGTAGTCCTTTCCATTTCATTTGGGAAACCTTGCTTATGTGACATCCTTTATTTCTTATCATTGTTCAATACTCAATTAGTATGCACATACCAGAATTTGCTGACGTATCTACTTTTCTCCTTTTACTGGGGTACGCTTCGAACCCCAGTTATAGGTCAAGGAGGTGACAACCAAGATGGACCAGGACCTCATATGGTTTAAAATAGAGAGCTTGTGGGAGACTTTCTTGAAGTGGTTAGATGATCCTCAGTCCTATGTTTAGTTAGTTTTTCTTTTATCTCACCATATGTTGTGAAGACTAGTGTTGATAATAACCTTGTAATGGTTAGACACTATATATAAATTCTGGTGTTAGTTTTGGTGTTATGATACATACAAGTTGAATGAATTGGTTATCATCCCTTTGGTGAAAAAATTATGTTGGTGGTTGGTTGTATGGGATGAGTATTTTAGTAGGGAGTGGATCCCTTATGGGGTCCCACTCCTTACAATTTGTATGGTGGTTTAACTTTCAACGTCTTCATTGGCACACTGCTTCCCTTGATATTTCATCTTGTCGGAGGGAGGGCATTAGGTATAATAATAGTTCTCTCAACTCTAGGTGTTGTGTCTTCTTCCATATCTAGGCGGATAGGAGTTTCTATGATTTCCTTTCCACCTTATCAAATTTAGTAATGACACCATCAACTTTAGGGTCAACCACCATGCTCACTCCCATAACCTCATTGTCATTCCTAGTAGAGCTTGTATAGGTTTATCATATGATGCACTATCCTCTATATTTCCTTCTTCTTTATCCTTGTTTACATTTATGTCCATGTCTAAGATATCTTGTAGGACCTTCATCTTATCATCATCCATCTACACTTTCTTCTAAAGACTGTTCTTTTTCTTCCACACTTTTCTTTGCTTAGTGTTATCTTTCTTACGATCAATATGAACTTATTTGTCCATAAACTCTTCAGTGAATCCCTTTGCTGCTTCCACCAAGACTAGGTTTTTCTGTGAACCTATTTCCACCACTTCATATATTTCATGTCTTGTCTGGCTTGGCTTGGTTCTTTGTCCCTTTTTTGTTGTTGCCTTTACTTTTTTAGTTTTCCATTGTCCTTTGTTATCATATTGTTTCTAAGTTTTACTTATCCCTTTATTTCAGTTAGCATTTCCCCCCTTTTTTGTAAACTAGTAAAGATAATACTTGGTAGGGTGTCTTAGTTGCCACAAGAAGAGAAATATTCAGGAAAAACTTCATAAACCACCTTGTTCTACTCATTGGTGATAACATATGTTATAAGTTCTTTCATTGTATCCACTTCCACTACTTCTTGAGAACATTTACTTCTTGAGAACATTTAGTTCTTCTTCTCTTCATTCTGTGCTCATCCACTTTAAAGAGGTTTCCCAAGGCAATGTCTATATATTCAAACAAGGTGTCCATCTATAAGTAAAGTAGGAGGTATAGAACTTTTACCTAGGTAACAATATGTGTAGGAAGATCCATTGTGGGCTGGAATGTGGGATAACAATCCTAAACAATGAGACAATAACAAAATGAAATTCCATGCCCCTCCAGTCATGGACATATCACGTTCTTCCCCGCATGAGAGTTGCACAACATAATGTAAGAGGTTAAGTTAAAAAATGTAATACCTCATAGAGATGTTCCATAAGAACTTGATTTTCTCACTTATAGTGATGTACCCATCATCAATGCCTATTAGTCAGATGATAACAACATATCTTTGTGGTGTGAGGTTTTCCTCTACATATTTGATAGAAGGAATAGATGTTCCTTCTTTCCTATTCAAGGTAACATCTATGAGATGTAGTCAAATTTCAAACAAAAAATCCCATGGAAATAATCTATTTGTTTCAATGTAAGATCCCCTACTAGAATCTCACCAAAAGAGGATTCAGAAGAGTTAGTCATCTTCTTAAGGCCACCCTCTTATCATCTTAGGTTTTTCTATGTTTGTCACTCCTTCAAAAAAATAATTGACGTCCTTGATCCCTTAAATATGCTTTCCTTTAGTATCCATAATTGTATTCCTTTCAATTCCATCCCCCTCTGTCTAGATAATAAATGATGGCCCTCACATCCATTTTAAGTGGAGCAATATCCCCACTTCCGACACTATAAACCTAACTCCTGTATTGCCTCCAAGTCTGGGTTCCTTTGTTATTTCTCTCTCTTTATTGGTATCTTCCCTGGAGTTTGTTTCCTTATCACTATAGTAGGAATGCCTCCCCTGAATGGTCATTGCCTTTCCACCTAGTGCCACCACCACCATCACCTCTCCTCCCTCTTCCCCTGTTGTCACCACCACCGCCTTTCCCATCATCTACAATTTATAAAAGATATTTTTTGTATAAGGTTTCTCGATATGTAGTTTGATTCAACATTATTTGATCATAGAAACTTCATCATTTTAGTCCACATTTAAAGGATGAGTTTTTATTTTACTTATTTATTATTATAAATATATCCATAACTAAAAGACTCAAAAGATCGAGTCATGCTAGTATATATAGAGAGAGATGTGACTTCCTAAAAGATAAGATTATATTATAGAAGACTCTATAAGTTTATATGAAAACCCTTAGTCCATTTATGGATCCATTGGATCTAGGTAGTACATAGAGGAACCTCATCCACAAAAACTAGGATTCTAGGAGGTGATTACATCATAACCCCATGTGCACCCAATCTTAGACATCCTAGATTCACCATCATGGAATTTTAGGGTTTCCTAGGTTCATTTGAGATTCTAGGGTAAGTCCATTTATAGAGGTTGTTACTTAGGATCTCATGGCAGATGTAGTGAAACGATTTATCCAAAAATCCCTATCCCACTACCTTGAAAGATAATGCTTAAGGGATCATTTTGTCCATCCATTAGAGTCCCATTCACCACACACAAAATATTCAATTTTTGAAATAGAAACTCAATTTATGAAATGAAGCATAAGGTATTTACAAATTGAAGCCCAAAAGAAAAATGGAAAGCAAACTTTTACAAGAAACTAAGAAACTATGCTATATAACGTTTCTACATCCCTTTACCATTATGTATTCCCCATGGATATCCAATGTGGTGTAGAATCTGAATCCATCATAATCAAGTAGATAGTTGAACAGGTTCAAAGATCTTTAGTTCCTTCCATTACATGAATATAAAATCATAAATTTGTCATTCTAAAAAATGATACACTTTATAATATTGATAAAACAAATAAGATGGAAAACTAATCATGCTTAGAAGGACTTAAAAGGAAAATAAAGAATCATTTGATCATAAAAAATTATCTGAATAGGATCAGTATAAGTAGGAAGTTTCTTGGTATGTTGATCAAGATTTAGAGGAATTCATTACATCAATACACTTTGTAAAATACTAGGGGGAGGTTACTTGGCTCCATTTCCAATATACTTCATAATATTGAAGGAGAAGATCTCCCAATTCTGCAAGTTTTGTCACTCCAATGCAAGGAGGTGATAATGTACCAAGTATATCATAACCGTAATCATACATGAAGAAATAAGGGGCATCTAAATTGTGTTAAATGTCTAGAGGGATACACAGATAAAATCAAAATATTATACAATAAAGAATGGATTAGTTCAACGAATTACATACCAAACATAAGCATGAGGGGTAAATACAAGGTTATCATTACATGCCAATAGTCTATTTGAAGTAAGAGGGTAAAAGAGTACGTTGGTAAGATTTAAGTGTAGGAGAAGATCTTAGAAATAATTGGGGTCAATGGTTCAAGTTAAGGGCCCTAGAAAGAAACATGTGTATTCAAGGATCAAAATATATACTAGAATTCAACTTTAAGGGTCGTTGGTATCAAAATTAAGTTTCTAATTTCCTATATCAACACTAGGTGGGGGTTTTACATACATTATGAACATATTCAAGTTTTCCTTTCAAGACCAACAACACAATCCACAACATTCATCAACACAAATTTTAAAGAACTGTCCCACACCAAGCTCATATTAGGAAAAACCCTAATTTCACCATCAAAGGCCATCATTATCATTGTCAAGGGGTTTTGTAACACCCTGATTTTTATATCACATGAGCAGAAGCAAATTTTTTTTTCTTTTGTGGGAGTGTCACAAACATGATAAACATTGCAATAAAAGTAAATGAAACACTTTGCAAAACTATAAAACTAATTCATACATAGAATTTTGTCAACACAAAACTACATCATGTTTATGCATAAGTTCATAATAATTAGATGTCAATACTCAGGATCATCTAGGTAGATGGCACCCCACTAGACAAGCTTGAAAGTCTCTTAGGCCTTTGTTGGTCCCTTTGTTCTTTAATCGCTCCAAAAACCTACAGACATCACGTCACCAGCCATGCATTGGGAAAAAATAGTCGTTAGAGTAAGTGGCATGAGTATTCTAAATTAAATATTGATAAAGAACTGAAATTAGATTTTAAAAACATGAAACTAACATCTAAATCTGAGTAAAGTCTGTAACATATTCTCTCTTATTACTTTATCTGAATTCTTATCTTTCTACATTTTCTCTCTCTGGAGACATGTACCCTAGTACATGGACCTCAAGACTTGCACCACCGTGCATGGGTCATACTTATCTTATCTGATTCCCTCTCATCACACTCATGGATGAGGTTATGGGCATCTCTAATCTAAGGTATCTTTTACTTATGCTTTTTATCTGACTGTGGCCACCATTATATAATAAGTCCTCCTCTGTGACACCAAAGTGTCCTCTATGGTGCAAAGCACCCTCTGTTGGCACAACATGCCCTCTGTTGACACCGAAGTATCCTCTATGGTGCAAAGCAACCTCTGTTGGCACAACGTGCCCTCTGAAATGGAGTAAACACTCCTCTAAATTGGCAACAGATGCCTCTAAATCGTCCTGAGACTCTCTGGATGAGGACTTATTATATAATGTATTATGTGAAGGTTTTGAATTAATTATCTTAAGTCTATCTTTAGTAAACTTTGAATCTGAACTTATCTGAAACTGAGTACTCGACACGCACTTAGTTTTGAATCTGAAATCTGAATCTGAATCTCTGCTCTTTAAAATCTAAATCTAAATCTTTGCTCTTATATTATGCACTACATCTACATCTGAATGAAAACATGTACCTCAATTACTACATAATTGAGAATGGGTCTATAACCCTTATCATCAGTGCCTATTAGTCACTTATAGTGATGTACCCATCATCAGTGCCTATTAGTCCGATGATAACAACATAGAAAATTTTGATTTTCTCACTTATAGTGATGTACCCATCATCAATGCCTATTAGTCAGATGATAACAACATATCTTCATGGTGTGAGGTTTTCCTCTACATATTTGATAGAAGGAATAGATGTTCCTTCTTTCCTATTCAAGGTAACATCTATGAGATGTAGTCAAATTTCAAACAACAAATCCCATGGAAATAATCTAGTTGTTTCAATGTAAGATCCCCTACTAGAATCTCACCAAAAGAGGATTCAGAAGAGTTAGTCATCTTCTTAAGGTCACCCTCTTATCATCTTAGGTTTTTCTATGTTTGTCACTCCTTCAAAAAAATAATTGACGTCCTTGATCCCTAAAAGATGCTTTCCTTTAGTATCCATAATTGTATTCCTTTCAATTCCATCCCCCTCTGTCTAGATAATAAATGATGGCCCTCACATCCATTTTAAGTGGAGAAAGATCCCCACTTCCGACACTATAAACCTAACTCCTGTATTGCCTCCAAGTCTGGGTTCCTTTGTTATTTCTATCTCTTTATTGGTATCTTCCCTGGAGTTTGTTTCCTTATCACTATAGTGGGAATGCCTCCCCTGAATGGTCATTGCCTTTCCACCTAGTGCCACCACCACCATCACCTCTCCTCCCTCTTCCCCTGTTGTCACCACCACCGCTTTCCCATCATCTACAATTTATAAAAGATATTTTTTTGTGTAAGGTTTCTCGATATGTAGTTTGATTCAACATTATTTGATCATAGAAACTTCATCATTTTAGTCCACATTTAAAGGATGAGTTTTTATTTTACTTATTTATTATTATAAGGTATCTTTTACTTATGATTTTTATCTGACTGTGGCCACCATTATATAATAAGTCCTCCTCTGTGACACCGAAGTGTCCTCTATGGTGCAAAGCACCCTCTGTTGGCATAACGTGCCCTTTGTTGACACTGAAGTATCCTCTATGGTGCAAAGCAACCTCTGTTGGCACAACATGCCCTCTGAAATGGAGTAAACACTCCTCTGAATAGGCAACAGATGCCTCTGAATCGTTCTGGGACTCTCTGGATGAGGACTTATTATATAATGTATTATGTGAAGGTTTTGAATTAATTTATCTTAAGTCTATCTTTAGTAAACTTTGAATCTAAACTTATCTGAAACTGAGTACTCGACACGTACTTAGTTTTGAATCTGAATCTCTTCTCTTTAAAATCTAAATCTGAATCTTTTCTCTTATATTATGCACTACATCTACATCTGAATGAAAACATGTACCTCAATTACTACATAATTGAGAATGGGTCTATAATCCTTATCATGTATCTTTATTATATATCTGTCTACCCATGCAATGAGTAGTCCAAGTCTGACTCTAAATCTCTTATCTTTAAGTTCTAAATTGAATCCATTACTTGGTTTGAACATGTATCTCATTATCTGGATAAACTTTATTCTAAAACTCTAATTTGGTAATATTATTTCATTATACCAACTATATCATAAATAAGTCTAATGCCTTATGAGAAAGGATCTAATCTGAATATGGATATACAAAGTATATGAGAGTTCTCAAGTATCAAATATCAAAATAAATGTAATGCGGTCAAATCAACTCATTCCCTACAAAATATCATCGAGTGTAATCTTAATACAATCATATGAGCTTAAATCTTAAAATCTTAAAACATGGATCATATAGAATCTCATCATAAAATTTCATAATCTTATAATATCACCCTCAATTCAAGTTACGCTATTTTCCGGTCCTAATAGTACCTTCATCTTGAAAACTGGACCATATCCTAATATGTTCAAAACTCATATCCTCACATTGTGACTAGATTTTTAGATATTAATCATCCTAAGGAATCCAATTAACTTCCTAGTTATTAGATCCCTACATCTATATAAATCTTGATAACATGTTCCTACTTGAATTCTTAGCACACAACTATATATATAAACATACCATCTGATAGGATGATTCAGTCTCTACCAAAAGAACTCATTATAATAGACCTTGCCTTGAATCTTAATTTCTTCATATGAACTTATATATAAAATCTTAGGACTTACAAGAGGAATCCTATAACATCATACTTTGAACTTAATCATAACTTGAAGCATCATAATCTTATACCTATTACTATAAACTCAAATTATGATACACTCCAATCGATCCCTTCTATTGAAAATAGATTATGTCTAAATACATTCGACTGTTGCTTTATATTTTGGTTCTATATGTTGCTCATTCTAGTCTTAGATATCTACATATGTATGAAATCTTAATGGCATGTTTCTACTTGAAATATTACTAAATTCTTATCCCACATTATCAATCTTGGTTGCATATCTTATCTTGTAGTCTTATTCATCAATAAGAATCATTACTGAGAGTTCTTATGGGAACATGATCCTTTAGTTTTCTCATGAACCTAGTTCATGAGTCCCTGTCATTCGTATAAATCTTAATAACATATCTCTTCTTGAGATATCAGGCACATGCATGGATGCACCCACAAATGTATGAAATCTTACTTTATATCTTAACAACAAATCTTAGAACATTGTATCACATAAAGTATGAAGTCTTACAAAAATATGCTAAGTTTGATAGATATAAATACTCATGGGCATGAACCACTTACCTTTATATTGAAGATGTTCTTGATGTAGCCTTGTTTCCTTGATTCACAACATATATACCTAGTCATCAAAATCTCAAACCCCATCATCCTAATCTCCTAGACTGAATTAGGAATCATATTTAACTAAGACTGACTCTGATTTAAAGCATGTTTCATGTTTAAACATTGAATTAAACTTGATTCACACATTATATGGCATACACATACTAATATATTCATTATACCAAAAATATCATATACACCAATATATAAGTACATACCTTATAGACCAAGAGTAAACTCCATACATACTCACATATAGTACTCTTACTGACTCATTTATAAAAAATCAGATGAAAATATAATTGTAATAATTTTCCATACCAAATAGGCACATAAAATACATGTTGCCTCACAAATACTCATGAATCATCTTTCATAATGGCCACTTAGGCCAAAAACTAAATACGAATTCAATTATATATGAAACTCCATCAAAACTTTCAGAAAAGTAATCATACAATGTAGTAAGATCATGTATTAAAATAGAATGTCATTTAAAAATCAAATCATGGGTGAAATACCAAAAATACCCTTATTAGGATTTACATTAAAAATCTCATTACGACTTCATATATGACAGATCAGGCTCTGAAGTAATGTTAAACATATCAAAATACACATTCAGTAAAATTTGTAAGAATTTCTAAATTCGTTTGCTATTTTTAATGCCCAAAATATCAAAATCTTTTATATTCTAGCAATCAAACTAAAATAAATATCGAACATCTAAAACACCCTTTGACTATATTTTTATAGGATAGTAAACATCATGAGATTTCTGCAGATGCCTTATTTGATAAAATGTGAGTTCCCAATCCCAAGATATGGATTTTTTAACATACCTCAATTTAGATCAACACCGGTCGTTGATTTGAGATCTAAGGGACTGTGGCATTGGTCCCGCTTCTCCTTGCTTTCTGGGTCACGGATCCAGCAGGACCCGTTTCCTTGTTCACCTGTGAACCTGAACGAGGGGAGGTCCCTTGTTCTATGTGTGCAGGCCGCCGCAACCGTAGGGTTTTCCACTGGCACCCTCAATCTCGACAATCAGGTCGTCATAGCTTGCGCCCCAGCGTAAGATACCTCCGTCCGACCTCCCTGCCCTTCCTAGCACCATCGAGAAGCACCATTAGACTAAGATCGGAATTGTTAGCCTCCGCCGTACTTCTGTCGCCATGGCTCTTCTCCACTCTTTCTCATTCTCTCACCCTCTGTTTCATGTGAAACCCTAGAATCAAAGTCGTCGACCCCTCATAACTCGGAATCTGAGGTTTTTATAGCCTTTCAAGCCTGTGATCATGGGTGAGGGCCCCCTTTTGTGGGTGTTCTGCTCTCACCATGTAAACAGAAGCCGCAGCCTCCAGTCTGCGTAGACTGGGGTCGCCCCCCCTCTTTTTTTAATTTTGTTTTTCTTCTTCTTTTTGATAAAAGTCCAAGGAAAAGAAATAATTAAATAGCCTAGTTCATAGATCCAATTGATCCCAAATTTTAGTACAAATACTATATTATCTTCATCTTTAAATGAGAAAGATTCTAGATAGAATCTAACTGGATAGACAATCCAAAACTATCTTTTAAATAAAAACTAGATAATTACAAATATAATCACCTAGGCCACTAGATAAATAAAAAACATCTAAATTTTCTCCCTTGATATTGTATATCAAATATCCATCTATCAAAATTATATTGAGTATTTATTATGAACACAAAATGCTAAATCCCCAGATTTGAATTCCAAGGACCCATATGTGAAACTTCATTGGTCCAAAAGGGTTGGAGTTGGGATCTAGGGCACATGGCTCATCCCTTAGTACTTCAAAGGGTCCGTGAGCTTAATTGTATTCTAAATCATGAAAATATGTCTTCAATCAATATAATTTCTCAATTGAAGCTCATGTATGACATATGTGATTAATATTTCTTTAGTTACATAACATGAAGACCTAAGCTAGGTCTAAGGCTCAAGCCATGAACTAGACTCATCATATTATATATTTGTCACATTATTGTTCATAGGAATAATTCATTTATATTCATATACAACCGACCACAATTATACACATTTTGTGAACTTAATTACGTACCTAGCCATGGTTATGTTCATTATGTCCACTGGCATGTCTTAATTAGAAAACCCCACATAAAAGGCTTACTTTAGCTATGAAATTGAGGATGTTACAATTCTACCCACCTTAAAATAAATTTCGTCCCCAAAATTTCTCTAGGCTACTACCCACCTTAGGGTTCTACTTACCTCTTCATTTATTATAAGGCACACTTATGTTCAAACCTTTGCATGAAAATAGATATGTAATGCATTTTCATAAAGATTTGTGTGAGTATTATCTATTACCTTGGTGTACTTCTCAACTCATACTTAGGGGTAATGAAACTAAACTTGTCTCTATACTTAGGGCATCTACCTCAACCTTATCATGAATTCCTACCATTAACTGCGCATGGTTGTCTAATCTTGGGTTCTTTAGGTAACTCCTACATTCCTAGATATGTGGTGATCAGGCACATACCTAGAAATGCGGGATCCTGGCATGCTATCCCTCACTAACCCACTAACACATGTGTCCCATACCACATGGGCTAGTAAGAAAGGAGAGATGCATAAAAGTCTAGTGCTCATGCAATTCCTTTTCAATTCTCAATTGGCTGGCCATAACCATTGAGAATGGAGAAGCAACATCATTAACTAGGGTTAGGTTGAAACATGGGACCTAGAATAGGTAAACATCTAGCTCTGACATCTCTATTTCTTCTAAGGTGAAAACTCTTAGTCGTTCTAGTTCATTGTATCTTTTCTAGGGAATCTATCCCTAAACCCTAATCTCTTATCTTCATCTAGGGTGACTATGAGAATCATACTTGCCTAGTGGCCATTTACCAAATTGATCTGATACCATATTGAAACACCCAGATTTTTATATCACATGAGAAAAAGCAATATTTCTTTTCTTTTCTGGGAGTGTCACAAACATGATTACCATTGCAATGAAAGTAAATAAAACACTTTGAAAAACTATAAAACTAATTCATACATAGTTTTTTGTCAACATAAAACTACATCATGTTTATGCATAAGTTCATAATAATTAGATGTCAATACTCAGGATCATCTAGGTAGATGACACCCCACTAGACAAGATTGAAAGTCTCTTAGGCCTTTTCTGGTCCCTTTATTCTTTAATCGCTCCAAAAACCTATGGACATCACGTCCCCAACCATGCATTGGGAAAAACAGTCGTTAGAGTAAGTGGCATGAGTATTCTAAATTAAATATTGATAAAGAACTTAAATTAGATTTTATAAACATGAAAATAACATCAAACTCTGAGTAAAAGCTGTAACATATTATGTCTTATTACTTTATCTGAATTCTTATCTTTCTACATTTTCTCTCTCTGGGGACATGTACCTCAAGACTTGCACCACCGTGCATGGGCCATACTTATCTTATCTGATTCCCTCTCATCACACTCATGGATGAGGTTATGGGCATCTCTAATCTAAGGTATCTTTTACTTACAATTTTTATCTAACTGTGGCCAACATTATACAATAAGTCCTCCTCTGTGACACTGAAGTGTCCTCTATGGTGCAAAGCACCCTCTGTTGGCACAACGTGCCCTCTGTTGACACCGAAGTGTCCTCTATGGTGCAAAGCACCCTCTGTTGGCACAACGTGCCCTCTGAAATGGAGTAAACACTCCTCTGAATTGGCAATAGATGCCTCTGAATCATCCCGGGACTCTTTGGATGAGGACTTTTTTTTAAATTAAAAGAGGTCGATCTTATTCATCCTGCACCTCACGCAGGCCAAAACCATTAGCAGAAAAAGGAATACATCAAAAATCATCAAAGAATCCCTCCTCATACCTCACTCATAGGTGTCATCAACACAACATCAGACCCATCATCCTAGCATCCCCAGAAAACTCAAGTCTCACAGCCCACAAAAGACCAAGATTCCACAACAGATCAACCTACATAGGACCTCTTCTTCTCATCTTCTTGCCTCCAAGGCCAACAAAACATCTCTCATGTTCATCATACTTCTCTAAATCACCTACATCCGCAGCATATTCGGGGTAGTCTTCAAAATCCCTGTCAGATGAATAGGCCGAGCTCCAGCTTGTGTCAAGGCAAAGTTGGAAGAAATCCCTAAGGCGACTCCTTGGCAAGCATTTGCTAACTCTGGTAGAATCGAAGACCCAGCGATCTTTGTCACTCCTGTGATCATCGATATATGACCTCCTGTCTTGAACATCCACTCCAAACTCAGTATCCTTGGACCCGTCAACATCACCCAACTCTAAACGAGCCTTCTCCACAGATTGTTTTGCACAACAATCCCGCGCGAGATGCCCTACGGCCTTGCAATGCAAGCATGGAATCTGGAAATTGCAGTGGTTCCTCCAGTACCCACGCTGTAGGTATTGGAAGCACCGAGAGCCCTGAGGGTCACGCCGCCTTCTCACTCTTCGCATCCTGTAGTGCCGGGACAAATGTGTCGGAGACCTGCAATGAAAACACACCCTCCGGGAGAAATGTCGTTGCCAGTGCCCACACTGCAGGCAGCGAAAGCAGGTGTCCTTGGAGACATGGCAGGCTTGTCGTCGATGCCGGGCAGGTGAGACCCTATCCGTTAGTTGCGTGTAGTTAGCTTGGTCACCTGCATCAATCTTCCCAACTGATGCCGTCTGTGAGCACATTTCCTTCAGGGGGACGCAGATTGTCCCAACCCAGATGTGATCATGGAGGCCGTCATTGCCACTACCTGACGCCGTTCACCCTGACTTCCAAGCAAGAAGCCTAGAACTCTTGCAATCTGTCTCAGGCAAAGTCTCAACCACCGTGTCTGCATCTTCCCGTTGTAGTGTGTCCTCCGCCGCGTTCGACCCTTCTATGCTCTCGGGCATACCCTGCCCCTCCCCATCCATGGATCCACTCGCTGAATCAACCTGATCCCCACCTGCAAGATAAGAAAGGGGAAGACATACTCCATCCGCTGCCGTCGCCGCATCCCTCGAGATCGACCCTAAGCCCAAGGCGACACCTCCACCATCCACAGCCGTCACGGACCAGCCCTCATCTCTCTGGATCCACTGTTCCCGCAACGCCAGGAGACGGGCTCAGAGAGGGGAAATAGAAGGGGAATCGCCAAAGGCGGCATCCCCTCCACCTCCGTCGCTGTCAGAGCCGTCCCCGTCAAGAACCGCTGGGAGTGTCGCTTTCACGCCCCACACCTCCTTTTCTTCCGGAAGCCATGCCCTGAGGATCGAAATCGAGAACTGCGAATCGACTGGGCTTGTCGTCCGACCTTCAACGGTCATCATCTAAACACTGATCAGCCCCTCTCCGCCTTCGAAGGGTGCGGGGGGGAGGGGCGCCCCCCCCCCACCGGCCGCCGCCGCCTAGGGCAGAGTCGCCCTAGGAATCGCCCCACGAGTCGCCTTCAGTCGGGTCACCTCACGAGTCGCCTTTAGTCATCACCCTATATTATATAATGTATTATGTGAAGGTTTTGAATTAATTATCTTAAGTCTATATTTACTAAACTCTAAATCTGAACTTATCTAAAACTGAGTACTCGACACATACTTAGTTTTGAATCTAAAATCTAAATATGAATCTCTGCTGTTTAAAATCTGAATCTGAATCTTTGCTCTTATATTATGCACTACATCTACATCTGAATGAAACATGTACCTCAATTACTACATAATTTAGAATGGGTCTATAACCCTTATCATATATCTTTATTATATATCTGTCTACCCATGCAATGAGTAGTCCAAGTCTGACTCTAAATCTCTTATCTTTAAGTTCTAAATTGAATCCATTACTTGATTTGAACATGTATCTCATTATCTGGATAAACTTTATTCTAAAACTCTAATTTGGTAAGATTATTTCATTACACCAACTATATCATAAATAAGTCTAATGCCTTATGAGAAAGGATCTGATCTGAATATGGATATACAAAGTATATGAGAGTTCTCAAGTATCAAATATCAAAAGAAATGTAATTTTGGTCAAATCAACTCATTCCCTACAAAATATCATCGAGTGTAATCTTAATACAATCATATGAGCCTAAATCTTAAAATATTAAAACATGGATCATATAGAATCTCATCATAAAATATCATAATCTTATAATATCACCCTCAATTCAAGTTACACTATTTTTCGGTCCTAATAGTGCCTTCATCTTGAAAACTGGACCATGTCCTAATATGTTCAAAACTCATATCCTCACACTGTGACTAGATTTTTAGATATTAATCATCCTAAGGAATCCAATTAACTTCCTAGTTATTAGATCCCTACATCTATAGAAATCTTGATAACATGTTCCTACTTGAATTCTTAGCACACAACTATATATATAAACATACCATCTGATAGGATGATTCAATCTCTACCAAAAGAACTCATTATAATAGACCTTGCCTTGAATCTTAATGTCTTCATATGAACTTATATATAAAATCTTAGGACTTATAAGAGGAATCCTATAACATCATACTTTGAACTTAATCATAACTTGAAGCATCATAATCTTATACCTATTACTATAAACTCAAATTATGATACACTCCAATCGATCCCTTCTATTGAAAATAGATTATGTCTAAATACATTCGACTGTTGCTTTATATTTTGGTTCTAGATGTTGCTCATTCTAGTCTTAGATATCTACATATGTATGAAATCTTAATGGCATGTTTATACTTGAAATATTACTAAATTCTTATCCCACATTATCAATCTTGGTTGCATATCTTATCTTGTAGTCTTATTCATCAATAAGAATCATTACTGAGAGTTCTTATGGGAACATGATCATTTAGTTATCTCATGAACCTAGTTCATGAGTCCATGTCATTCGTATAAATCTTGAAAACATATCTCTTCTTGAGATATTAGGCACATGCAGGGATGCACCCACGAATGTATGAAATCTTACTTTATATCTTAACAACAAATCTTAGAACATTGTATCACATAAAGTATGAAGTCTTACAAAAATATTCTAAGTTTGATAGATATAAATACTCATGGGCATGAACCACTTACTTTTATATTGAAGATGTTCTTGATGTAGCCTTGTTTCCTTGATTCACAACATATATACCTAGTCATCAACAAAATTGTATCAGTCCATATGTAATCTCCTCTCTTCGTTTCTAAATCTGAAACCCCATCTTCCTAATCGCCTAGACTGAATTAGGAATCATATTTAACTAAGACTGACTCTGATTTAAAGCATGTTTCATGTTTAAACATTGAATTAAACTTGATTCACACATTATATGGCATACACATACTAATATATTCATTATACCAAAAATAGCATATACACAAATATATAAGTACATACCTCATAGACCAAGAGTAAAATCCATACATACTCACATATACTACTCTTACTGACTCATTTATAAAAAATCAGATGAAAATATAATTGTAATAATTTTCCATACCAAATAGGCACATAAAATACATGTTGCCTCACAAATACTCATGAATCATCTTTCATAATGGCCACTTAGGACAAAAACTAAATATGAATTCAATTATATATGAAACTCCATCAAAACTTTCAGAAAAGTAATCATACAATGTAGTAAGATCATGTATTAAAATAGCATGTCATTTAAAAATCAAATCATGGGTGATATACCCAAAATACCCTTATTAGGATTTACATTAAAAATCTCATTAAGACTTCATATATGAAAGACCAGGCTCTGAAGTAATGTTAAACATATCAAAATACACATTCAGTAAAATTGGTAAAAATTTCTAAATTCGTTCGCTATTTTTAATGCCCAAAATATCGAAATCTTTTATATTCTAGAAATCAAACTAAAATAAATATCGAACATCTAAAACACCCTTTGAATATATTTTTATAGGATAGTAAACATCATGAGATTTCTGCAGATGCCTTATTTGATAAAATCTAAGTTCCCAATCCTAAGATATGGATTTTTGAACATACCTCAATTTAGATCAACACCAGCCATTGATTTGGGATCTAAGGGACTGTGGCATGTGTCCCGCTTCTCCTTTCTTTCTGGGTCACGGATCCAGTAGGACCAGTATCCTTATTCACCCATGAACCTGAACGAGGGGAGCTCCCATATTCTATGTGCGTAGGCCGCCACAACCATAGGGTTTGTCGTTGGCACCCTCAATCTTGACAATCAGGTCGTCACAGCTTGCGCCCCAACGTCAGATACCTCCGTCCGACCTCCCTTCCCTTGCCAGCACTGTCGAGAAGCACCATTAGACTAAGATCGGAATTGTTAGCCTCTGCCCTACGTCCACCGCTATGCCTCTTCTCCACTCTTTCTCATTCTCCCGTCCTCAGTTTCATGTGAAACCCTAGAATCAAATACGTTGACCCCTCATAACTCAGAATCCGAGGTTTTTATAGCCTTTCAAGCTTGCGATCATGGGTGAGGGCCCCCTTTTGTGGGTGCTCTGCTCGCACCCTGTAAACAGGGGCCGCAGCCTCCAGTCCGCGCAGACTGGGGTCGCCCCCCTCTTTTTTATTTTGTTTTTCTTCTTCTTTTTGATAAAAATCCAAGGCAAAGAAATAATTAAATAGCCTAGTTCATAGCTCCAATTGATCCCAAATTTTAGTACAAATACTATATTATCTTCATCTTTAAATGAGAAAGATTCTAGATAGAATCTAACTGGATAGACAATCCAAAACTATCTTTTAAATAAAAACTAGATAATTACAAATATAATCACCTAGGCCACTAGATAAATCAAAAACATCTAAATTTTCTCCCTTGATCTTGTATATCAAATATCCATCTATCAAAATTATATTGAGTATTTATTATTAATACAAAATGCTAAATCCCCAGATTTGAATTCCAAGGACCCATGCCTTTACTAGAAAACCCCACATAAAAGGCTTACTTTAGCTATGACATTGAGGATGTTATAGGTTTCAAGATACATATATGCTTTTAGGTCTTATTATATTGAATTATGTACTTGTGACTCCTCATCACTCTAAATGAGATTACTCAAAACATAAAACACAATCAACTACTAACTAATCATGTAGCCAGAAAAGTGGAAGAATTAAAACCAATTTCACATCATAAACAAGTTCTGAAACATATGTACAAAGGTACATCCATTTCCACAACTCATATACCATAAAAGGCATTTACATATGTATCCAGAGGTCTCTTCCACATACTATATATGAAACAGATATTTCCACATGTACAAGCCATATATTACAAACATTGGCATACTGCCAAAAACTCATTTCAATACAAGTTTATCATCTAAAAAACACTTTCCATAACCGTACCTGAGAGCACAAGGATGACACTAGGACTCTACTACTAACAACTACATTTGTCCAACCTTCTAAGTCTACTAACTAACAGACTACTCCTCTTCTACAACATGATCTAGGCCAAATTTTTAGAGACCACCTAAAAATATGTGGTGACCCATAGGTAAGACCCACGTCCCAGCAAGAGATATAACTCTCTTCAATAGATATTGATCACAACATATTATTTAACAGTAAATAGACTTAACAATTTGAGTATTTGATAAGAAATTGAGTAGATTGAACAATTCTAACATACTAAGCAAGTTAAATAGTTAGGACTGGAAATAAGTCTAATTACTGAGATTTCATAAGATTTCATCATAGAAGAACCGTGTAGTATAAAGACATAGCAAGGCTAATCAACCAATGTGAAACACGTTTCACCCTAGCAAATATACGACACAACCTATATTACCTCTTTTATTATTATACCTTGAGGGATTTGAGGAATAACACTCAAGTCCCTATTGACCGCTACTAAGTCAAAATCAATGCCATTCAAGATCTAGGAGAATAGGATTCCTAAGATCTTATCCTCCCTTGGTAAGTATGAGTCCACCATAGTGACATATCAGGTCAAGATGCTAATAGCCTAGTTTGTCCTTGGTATAGGTCACGACACTAGTGATGGGATGTGGGTATGGAAACCCTTCCATCTGAGGTACAACCACATGTATTCTCAAATTTTATCTCATATGTAATCAGCAAGACACGGCCGTAGCCATTCTCAAATGGAGGGCTAGGTATGACCATAGTCATCCTCCCTATACACTAGGGGTCAGGGTGACAAGCACCCCACATTCTCAATAAGATGCACTCTGAGTTTCCCTTAAGAATACTGATTTCACCATCCAACAAGTTCTAGCACTAAAGATGGTTCTATGGCATGGGGCACAACATGATTAGGGTTTCACTTGATCAATTACATCAATTGAGTGAATTCACACTGCATCATACAGGTGGAGATACAAACCCTAATACATTTCTTAGAAGCAATATAAGTATAACAACATCAAAGATATAAAACATATGAGGTAAAATTCTTAATCACAATCACCACATGGTACTATTCATTGCCATACATGAGACCATACTTGTCATCATATCACCCTTGTAAACAACTTCTTATCACATGGTTCTAGGGTTTCAAGCCTTGTCACACCATGAAGATGATTACTGTAACGCTTGGGCCCACTGCCCATGGCTCTAGTAGAGTTTCAGAAATGACGACTGGCCCCACAAACCACCACTAGCCTTAACTGTGCACTTTGTCCACACTGACGCGCAAGCAAGGATCAACTTCCCGACTGGTCACCCATCCTAGTACTACTCCAAGCTGAGCACGCTTTACTATGGAGTTCTTTAGAGATGGGCTCCCGAAAAAGGAGGTGCACCTGGGTGATATGGGTAGTCCAATCATTCCTTTTAAGATCAACTTATTGCAAGACCTCAAATCCTGGGATGTTACAATCTCCCCCACTTAGACTCTTAATGTTCTCATTAAGGCTCAACTATATGGCCTCATAATCTGACCCCATTTCAGTGCAGAACCACAATGGCCCATGGACACCCCGCTCCCGATCACGGAATACCAGCGCAAGGGTGGCTATGTCAACCATGGACAACCCTTTCCTACATGCCTGGACCGCACGGCTCAAGACTGGCATGCCATGCCCGTGTGGGCCCTACCTACTGGAGGGGTTATGTGTCTGATACCATTTGTAATGCCTGGACCCACTGCCCATGGCTCAAGTAGAGTTTCAAGAATGACGACTGGCCCCACAAACCACCACTAGCCTTAACTGTCCACACTGACGCACAAGCCAGGATCAAATTCTCGACTGGTCACCCATCCTAGTACT
The DNA here is from genome assembly GCA_963693085.1 of Alisma plantago-aquatica. Lineage (NCBI taxonomy): Eukaryota > Viridiplantae > Streptophyta > Magnoliopsida > Alismatales > Alismataceae > Alisma > Alisma plantago-aquatica. The sequence continues at coordinate 751,132,600 of OY856411.1, read as the reverse complement.
ACTCCAAGCTGAGCACGCTTAACTATGGAGTTCTTTAGAGATGGGCTCCCATAAAAGGAGGTGCACCTTGGTGATATGGGTAGTCCAATCATTCCTTTTAAGATCAACTTATGCAGACCTCAAATCCTAGGATGTTACAATTACACCTCATTCAGGGCTTGTCCATGCCCAAAGGTCATCAAGACCATCACATTATTTCCTTCATATCCAACATTATCTTTCCATGTCTTAGAATAAGGCTCAACAGATCATCAACACACATGTGACATATAAGACTAACATAGAAAGGAACTATGATGTTCATTGAGCAACATATTATGGCTTCAACACAATAGGAGAGTATTTCCTTATCATATTTAATCATTCAAGAGGGCTTATTACAATCTATCACCATCACATAGTTACATTAGGTTAGGTGCAACAAGCTTTATCATATTAAAGTTACACATCCACTAATTATGGTGATTTATCAAATATATTCATACGAGGGAAAAGGTAAGACTACAAGTTAATGGCATTGAACCATCAAATTATCATCATTAGAACCAACATATTATACTATACATTTCATTCCAAACCATTGGATGTCGAAGCATCAAATCTCAACCATTAAATCAGATTCATTATTTAAAACCATCAATTAGAGTGTAGGTCTAACCCTTAAATCAATTGACCCAAGAAACCATCAGTCTAGGTCTTAAATGAAGCAACATTGAAGACCTAGATTCACCATCAGTCATAGTCTCCTTGACCACCATCAGTTGATAGGGTTAGTACTACCATCATTTGTCTCAATCGGATGTTGAGATAATGCTACCATTAGTTCATGCCATATTTAGGGCACTAAACCATCGATCGTTAAGATTTCAAAAGAGTCTAGAACTTGACCTAAGGTGTGACCATCAGTTGACACCATTAGTTTTCACCATTGGTCATCACCATTGGTTTCCACAAAGGCATCTTCATCGATTCTAATACAAGGCCATCCATCGGTTCATGTATAAAGTGGAAAAACAAACTAAAATCTCTAAGTATAGGCCATCGATTTCTAGGTACTTAGCACCATAGATTGGTATGTAAGAATGAACCAAATCTTCCTCTACCTCAGGAAGGTCATTCACATGGTTTCAGGTTCAAACTAATCAAGGAACACCATAAAAATTGAAACCGTAGGCATAATAGCTTTTATATGTATAGATCTTTGTTTTAGAGAAAGAACATGTGTAAGAAATAAAAGTGAAGAGGGTTATAAAAATTTCCTCTAGAAAGAATATTAGACTCCAAGAAGTAAGAGAACTCGAGTAAAGAAGGTAAAGAACCCTAGTATAAGCTCTAAACTCGACCAATTAGCACCTTTCTCCACAAGAGAAGCAAACCCTAAGCATAAGGAACACGAAAGGTAGGTTCTTTGAGATTCAGGGAAAACTTTACCATGGAACAAAATGTTCCATATAGGATGAAGAAGAACAGAAAAATAAAGGAGAGAAGTAAAGTACTTACTAGTTTAGGTCAGAAACAACATGGGTAGCTCCACAAACCCTAGAAGAGATCAAAACAAAACCCTAGATGCTTAACCAAGGTCGGCTACCTTCTTCTTCCTTGGGCACTCTATTACCCATCAATTAGGGGAAGACGAAGTTATGGAGAGGAGGGTAGAGATAATGAACCAAAGGTTTTGTTTTTGAGCTCAATGATAGGTATATAAAGCTTATGGATAAGGAAAGAGAGAAGCTTGAGGTGTCCTAGTAGCTCTCCATGTGTCCATAGCTAAGAGATTACACAGACATGCATGAAGAAGCTCCACATTCCATGGAGACCTTATTAGACATTGGTTGTTGTCTCTCCAGGCTAACTATCGACCTCCAAGCAAAGGAACCATCGGTTCTTTGGAACCCTGCTCACTTAAAAGGTGAACCATTGGTTGACCACCTCTTTTAAGTGAACCATCGGTCCAAGTGAACCAAAACTAGAAAAACATTGACCTACTACCATATAGGGATGACCATTGGTTGTCAACACCTATTGGAGGGCATCGGTTGTTGACCAAGAAAGGGGATCATCAATTCAAAGCCTTTAAAGGTAGCTCATCCATGAAGGGCTAAACCCTAAGTCACCACTGAAGAGAAACACCACCAAACCAAGGTATAACTAGGTGCCCCATGGCCCAACAAGCTCAAGAATGATAAGAAAACATCTAAGGATCATAATTCATGTGAAAAATTGCCAGAAAAACCTCTCATATGGGTGAATTGCAGAAAAGTCTAAAATGTGCATAAAATTGCAAAACTTGCTCAAACAGTGTCCAAACTGGACCAAACTTGAAACTTAAGCTTGTCACATGATATCAAAACTTATAACAAGTTTATATTATGGTTTAAAGAACTCAATTATGGTGACTAAGCATTTTCAAAACTTTAATCATGGTCAGGGGCCTTACAACTATAAATCCCTAACAAGTATTTTTCCCCCAAAATCCTACGCAAAGAGAGATGGGTATTTTCTATGCATCTCATCCTCTAACTCCCACGTGGCTTCCTCTATTATATGGCGAGGCCACAAAACTTTCACTAATATTATATCTTTCTTCTTCAACTTTTTCACCCTTCGATCTAGGATCAACACATGACCCTCAACATAGGAAACATCCTCATCTAACTCAACCTCCACTGGCTAGATTGATTACTCTGTATTTGGATGACATTTCCTCAACATGGAGATATGGAAAACATTGTGTAGTGTGTGAAACTCTAGAGGTAGCTCTAACTTTTATGCTACCTTTCCAACACGAGCCAAGATAGGGTATGGTACAATAAGTCTAGGAGCCAAGTTACCCTTCTTCCCAAACCTCAACACACCTTTCCAATGAGAAACTTTGAGATACACTCTATCTCACACTTGGAATTCTAACAGTCTATGAAGGTTATCTACATAAGATTTCTATCTATCTTGGGTTTCTTTCAACTGTTGTTGTATCACCTTAATCTTTTCTGTAGTCTGTTGTACAAGCTCAAGACCTAAAAGATGGTAGTCACCTGTCTCTTACCAGCAAAGTGGAGATTGACAATAACTCCCATATAGAGCTTCATAAGGAGCCATATCTATGCTTCTCTGATAGTTGTTATTGTAGGCAAACTCTATTAGGCTCAAGTGTACATTCCAACTACCAAAAAACTACAACACCATGCTCTCAAAAGATCCTCTAAAGTCTGAATAGTCCTTTCAGACTGGCCATCCGTCTGTAGGTGAAAAGTTGTGCAGAACCTCAGCTATGTTCCCATTGCTGAATGCAAATGTCCAAAAATTGACTTGTAAACTGTGGACCTCTATTAGAAACTATCCTTACTAGAATGCCATGTAAATAGCATATCTCATCAACATATACATGTGCCAACTTTTTTGTTGGAAATATTGTCTTGACTGGAAGGAAGTGAGTTGACTTAGTCAATATGTCTACTATCACCCATATGGAATCATGACCTTGGCTATCCTAGGATGATCAACCACAAAGTCCATAGAGATATGATCCCACTTCCACTGTGGTATTGGAAATAGTTGTAATGTCCCTTTAGGTTTTTGGTGCTCATCTTAACCTATTTAAAAACTAGATATTTGGCGATGATCTTTACCATGTCATGCTTTAGACGTATCCACCAATGCAAATCCTTTAGATTATGATACATATTGGTACTTCCAAAATGCATCACATACATCAAGGAGTGAGAATCCTTAAGTACCATCTTCCTCAACCCATCAACATCTTCAACTACTATCCTATTGTGAAAACAAATTGTACCATCATCTGCCTCATCAAAGTCATCATGCTTCTCACTGCCCAATTCTGATTAGATATTCCATATTACTATATTGTTCTACTGTGCATCATAGATTTTTTTGTCTCAAGGTAGGTTGGACTTGTAACTGTGCCGAAAAAACTACCAACAAAGAAACCTCTAGATGTACATTCATCTGGTGAAGACACACTAACATGTCTCTCTTCCTACTACCAAAAAACTACAACTTTGCATTGTCTACAGATGATGATGAAGTTGACTTCCTACTACCAAAAAACTACAACACCATGCTCTCAAAAGATCCTCTAAAACTACAGATGATGATGAAGTTGACTTCCTACTACCATTTATCGTGTAGTTCCAATACTCTATTGATGATTATGGCTTGTTTATTGGACACTTTGGCCATGAGGAGGATGTCATCATAAAATGCTACACATGATAGTGGGGCACCATTACACGATAAATGTATAGGTCGCCAATCTCCATTCATGATAGATTGTGTGATAGCCTGACTCAGTCTTTCCATACAATGGACAAAAATGTAAGGGCTAATAGGATCCCCTTGGTGAACACCCTACTATCTTTCAAAGATTTCATGGGGCAACCTTCCTATAGGATGGATGTCTAACTTCTAGTTATAATCTACATGATGAGGTTAACAATCTTCTTTGATAGTCTAATTTTTGAGAGAGTGTCAAGGATGAAAGACCAACACATGCGATGGAAGGTCTTTGTAAGGTCTAGTTTGATACATACCATCTTCTTTCCAGATTCCCCCACCTCATGGTGTGAATGACTTCCTGGACTAAAAGGATATTGTCTCCCATATGCCTACCAGGGATGAAGCTAGATTGGGTCTCATACACCCAGTTGTGGAGAAGAGGCTTTAAAAGCTCGACTATAATCTTGAAATTAGTTTGAAACAAGAATTGTTTGGGGATATTGGCTAGAATTTTCTATGATGATGCAGTTGGTTTGTCTTTGGTATCAAGGCAATATAGGAGTCTTCCAGACGTTCGTCAACATTGCCTATAGAGAATGCATGCTCGACAGTGTTGTTGGTCGATGGTACCACTTTATTCTAGTTAACCTGAACAAAGGAATTATACATACCATTAGGGACTGGCGCCTTCGTTGGTTCCATCGTGAACATGATGTATCTGACTTCATCCATGCTTAGTATCTTATTGATGTGGTTGTAGGTAATCCTGTCCATTTGGTGGAGGCACCCACATAGGTCGTCACAGAGGCCAATTTTGGATTGCTTGTTAGTGAAGTCATCATGATACCTTGGAAGAAATCACAAACCATCAACTTTATCTATGTTAGGGAGGTGATCCAATTCCCATACACGTCCTTTAGGCAAGTAATTTTGTAAATGTGGTGTATTGCTTTAGTAAAGGTATGGAAAATGTTGAGGTTTCCATCTCCTAGGCTCAACCGGTTAATACTTGCCCTTTGTTGCTAGTCTACCTCCTTAGGCAAGAGGATGGTGTTATATTGTTCTTAGATATTAAGGGGTAATAGATCATTATATAAGCTATTCATAGGGTTAATATATACCTGACAAATGTTTAGCTAGCGCGTGATTTTATTCTTTAGATGATTCTGCTTCTTTGTTTGCTTGGCATCCCACTTGATGGTAGAAACTTGGAATGACGATGGGGCCTCACAAAAGGACATGCTTGAGTCCTAGGATGAGAGGAGGTCCTATCTAAAGGATGGGGTCAGGTTCCCACTGGCTTTTGTTTTGAAATGGAGATGGGTAGAGTGGGTGTTGTTGCTACATACCAAGATGGTACTGGGATCACTGTAAAGGTGGGGTAGCATGAAGACCAAAGGGCCTTTGGTGATAGCTAGATATTGGTCATTTGCAATTACTTTATCCAGTTTCTCCATGAGATATAGGTGCTTAATGGTGAAGATAGGACATTCCACTTTCTTGTTGACATGTCCAGTGTTTAGAAAAAGAGATTGAACTTTTGTATGGATCTTTGATCAAAGTGGCAGCCACCTTGCTTTTCATATGTATCCAACATAGTTTGAACTCACCAACAAGTGCCCAAGCACCAATAATAGAGGAGGATATATTGGTGAGATGTTTCCAAAAAAATCTCTTCTATAGGTTTTAGGACTACCATACACACTTCTGATGTAGCAGGCATCATTCAATTTACAGTGGCTAAACTGGTGGTGGTCCTGATTGACTTCAATGTTGTAATGGGCTTCATCCCAAAGCAACTAGATGCTCCTCAAGAAGATAATAGCTTCAACTCAATGAGAAGGGGAAAAATCAATTTTCTTAAAAATGAGGCTCAACATGGTCAACATGTACAATTTTTAATGATGCTTGTAATATTTTAGAAGGCAAATTTTCTATTTGAGGAAAACCCCTTGTATGTTCTCTAGATAAACATGGTCATTCAAGAAACTATAATGAGGGGGATGGTCACAAAGCTTCAAGTGATAGTAGTGCACAAACTGATGGAAGTATCCTCTCCAGCCAATTCGTCATAAGTAACCAGTACGGGCTCTTCTTGGAACTCTAGTGCCCATTTTGCATCAGGCGCCTGACCTATATTCCTACATAACTGAGCCAATTTTCCTTTTTTTTCTTTATCTACTAGGGATGACAATTTGGTAAATGATTTTCCTATTGTGAAGGATGACACCTCCACCACCTCCCTTCTGTCCCCATTGAAAGTGAGGGTGTTGCTAGTTCACGACAACATGTTCATCTCTTGCCACAAATTGAAATGGTGGGTTGGGGTTCAACCCAGATTGCCCACCTTTGCTGGTCTCGTCATCCACCAATGTTACATTAGTGTCACACGATTGTGTCCACTGTTATTAACTTGGGGTGATTATTGTAAGGGTATTTTTTCTTCACTATTTCCATGTCTTACTGGAGTCATTAGGCTTTCTTTTTTTACCTTCTGTATTGTACATAGACCCGCTTACCCTTTTCTTTGTTCGGGAGGCCCTGTGCGTTCATATGTACCACTTTTGTATGACTGTCTTGGCCTGCAGTTTCTCATCTATAATCTTTATCTTATTGGACCTGGTTGGAAATGTACGCCCCTCAGGTTTTTTAGCATGAATTTTCATGGTGTAGGTAGCTAGGTTAGCCATAATAGGACCAGTAGAGGGAAATGGGTCAGTGGGAGTGAAGGAGGTCATGAATGTACATTTTTATCAACATGTCCAACCCTCCCACAATGCATGCGGGCCACTAGAAGGTTGTGATACTCTATCATGTAGTGCTCTTCATTCAAGTATGTTGTTGGTAATAATGGTTTGGTGGTTTCCACCTCTACCACTATACAAGAGAATTCCCCCTATGACTAAATAGTGTGGTAGAATCAACTTTGATTGTCTTTCCCACTAGGACACCAATGCTCATTAGTAGTTGATTCTAGTATAAAAATATTGATAGATCTAGAACATCCACCTAGACCACCAACTTTATGGGGATATGATTGATAGGTTTGAAAAATGATGAACAAGATTGCACAAACAAGTACTTTACAAAGATGGTCCAAGGACCTTCCATCACAGCATAGACACAATCTTCTTGTCTTCCTAACTGGATGATGAAGCAACTCGCCTCTAAGTCCACAATACGAAACTGGTCAGTGGGTTTCCATAGAATCTAGATCCATTTGACAAGAGTGGTGAAGCCGACATTATTGCTAAGTATTTTGACTACTACTGCAAATCTTCATGGTTATAGAAGTGGGGGTAGTACATAAGGGTTACCTATGATGTTTGGAAAGACACTACTGCAAATTCACTTCGATGTCCTTAGCTTTTAGAGAATCAAGTGAGATTAACCATAGGGGGGAAGAGTTCCCTCTGGCTTGACCCACTATTGTGTCCCAGTATGAGATGAGAGGGATGACAAGAATGTTGTGGTTTTCTGTCATCAATACTCGAGTTTCATATTGATTTCCTTCATCCATGACCTCCTCTACACCACCGTGGGTAGGGGGCTTCCCTTTGTCTCCTTCTCCCAGATACTAATTACCATCTTCTCCTTCTGGTAGTTGGGTGGTGTTGAAACTGAAATATCTAGAGGGGGTGAATAGAGCTTTTTGGATAATTTAATATTAATTAAACAATCAAACCAAAGAAGGAGGAAACAAGGATGACACAAGGATGTAGAGTGGTTCCTACCTTTAAAATCAAAGGTAGTCAGTCCACTACCCAATAATTTCCAATTAGGATTTTAAAAGTGATTTATTTTATTATCTCACAAGGATGTTACACAAAATACAATCACCTTCCACACCCTTGAAATAGCCTTCACCTTGATGTAGCCTCAGCCTCCTTGAAGAAACCTTCTTGAAGTAACTTCAAGTCCTTGGAGCAGCCTTCACCTCCTTGAAGTAGCTCCACCACCTTGAGATAGACTTCCTTTAGAAGTAGCTCCAACCTCCCATGAAGCAACCTTCCTTGAATTAATCTCAATCTCACCTCGAAGTTGCCTTGTCCACCAAGAAGTATCTCCAAGAAACCTCCTTTCAACAACCTCCAAACCTAGGAGTAGTCAAGGAGAACAATATACAACATTGAAGAAAATACTTATCTAATTGAGTACAATGCTTTGAACCTATATCAATCGTATAGATCTCCTATCCACTTAAGATGGATGAGGCTATATGTGGTGTCTAGGAGATTATAGCTATAGGACACAAAATTGAAGCAAGTAAAATAAGAGGGCAAGTGTAGCTCTTGCTTAATTTCTCACTAGAATGTATTCTCAAGTATTGTTGTGTGCATTTGGTGTTCTAAGGCCTCTCCTATTTATAGGAATGGTTTCCAAGTACTTAGGGACATACTAGAGGGTTTCTAGAGTGTTCTTCATGCTTAACTAGATGTTAGGTATCCATTAATTGACTTGCAATGGCTAATTGTTTTGAGCTAAAAAGAACAATCCTGAAACTATCTCAGTCAAGAAACTTGTCAACCGAGATGTGTCTTGGTTGAAATTTTCTTTGACCGAGGAGGGGTTTGGAGCAAAAGTTTTACAATGTCTATTTCTAACCCCCAACTACCAACCACTTAGTCTAACGGTCATGGATTTTGGATCGAAGCTTGCTCGATCGAAGATATTGTCGATCAAAATTGTGTTTTAGGGCACAAATGTATAAGTTATTATTGATCAGTGCTTGTGAATTCGACTGAAGTGGTTCTCAGTCAAGAAACCTTCGACTGAGCGTGTCTCGTTCAAGAAGTTTGTCGACTGAGAGTGTCCCAATTTCTATTGAAATGCATTCTGAGTGTGTGTATCATGGGTGATGGTGACTCTAACTACGGGGGAAAACCTATCTAAGGGTTGTGAGTGGATGAGGAAGATCTAATGCTTATATAATGATATCTAGGTACATGTACATTATATACTTGTACAAGTTTTTACATCGAGTACAATCATGAAAATATTAAACATTTAAGCGCATTGATCTTCCATTTGTGTTTATCTTCAATTATCCAATTCCTTATTTCCTTGAACCCTGAAATACTCAAGTAGCATGTCAAATCCATAAGAATGGAATGTTTTTTGTCATAAAAAAAGGGTTTATTAATGTCCAATTTATCCAACAATCTACCCCTTTTTGAAGATGACAAACATTTCTAAAATATAATCAAAAGAATTTAAATAAGATGAGTTTCATACCTAAGATTTACCTTAGATGAAAAGACTCTCTTATTTTCATGAAGTGTGTGCTAATTATTCCTAAAGAGGCATGGAACATAATATCCATCTATTAAGGAATATATCATCAATTTATGTCAAGCCAAGAGAACATGAAACCCATTTATTTTGATTTATATTATTTCTCCCCCTTTGTTATTTCAAAAAGATAACCATATCATCATTTTACATTATTACTCCCCCTTAATTGTTTTCTTAAAAAATGTCAAATTTGGTCACAATTTAAAAACCACTATTAATTTCTCAATCACTTGCAAGGGATGTTAAGCCCTGAAATGATATGGGATACCTTTAGGCTCATGGTGAGATCAATAAATGTATCTCTAACAAATTATAAGGGGTGATAGACCCATATTGATATAGAGAATCCAATTCAGAGCAAGATCTAATATATACATTGTATCCAAGAATTTTTGTGAGATCCCCCTTAATCTCATAACAAATATGAGCTTAAAAATACTTAGTTATTTCAAATCATGGCCAACTTTAAAATCAATTGATTAAGTAAGTCAATGAATCAATTTTATAAGGAATCTCATTTCTAGTATTATCTTAAAATTTCTCTTATTTTAACATTACATATTAATGTACCAATATTGGGTGCAAGTGAATTATTTGATTTACAAGTAAGCATTTTTGTTAGGCTTATTTTTGGTCGACCATGACTTCAACCGGGGTGCCCCTCGGTTGAACTCTTTTTCAACCAAGAGGCATTTATGGAGATTTCCAATTTATGCATCTTTCTCTAGAATGAACCATAAGTGACCAGACAACTTCTTTTTGTATGCATATTCAATCTTGTTTCAGGTCATGTGTTTCAGCAACATAAATTTCTTCTTTAATTATCTTTTTATTTTTACATCCTCTCAAAGGGTTTGATGTCCTTATGACCTCAAGTCTTACCCATTAATGCATAAGTTGTATCAAATACTTTTCCTCTCATTATATCCTACTTTATTTATTTTAATTCTTTATACATGTTTAGTTTCAATGAGTGTTTGCCTTTAGGTCTAGGAACTGAACTTATGCGTTATTTAAGCTCATATATAAATTTCCCAATAATCAACTCCTTTTATAATATGATTAAGTCTTGTTGTATATAATCATTATTTATTCTTCAATTCACTTATACATAGACTTGTAAATACTGGCTGCTTTGTTATATGTTGAATATTCCAAGATAAAGCATTTTTTTGAGTTAAGATCAAGTTTGTCTTTTACCATCTTTTGTTATAGAACCTAATTTATGTGAGAAAAAATTTCGTTTTGAAAAAAAGTCTTACTTTTAGATTTGTCACAAAATGTAGGTGATGATTAAGCAAGTTCCTTGTATGATCAATCCTTTTATGCCACAAAAAAATCATTATTTTAAAATATAGTCCATAGAGTTAAGAGGTTTCAATCATGTTTCCTTTTTAATAATTTCCTATGAATAATAATCATTATGATGTAATTCTCACAAATAGCAAATTACAAAAAATTTAACAAAATCTCCTATGCCAATAGTTTTACCCTTGAAACTTTCCTCAAATGTGACCAATAATTTTACCTTTCCTCCATGTGTGTGGAAGTCTTCTTATTTCTGATCATATGCTTCTTGGGTCAATCTCTATAGTCCATCCAAACCTACAAAGTATACAATTTTGGTACCCATATAGTGGTCCTATTAATTACGATCATTCAAACATTTAGACCAATGTAATATGTAGAGTTTATTATAGATTTGAGTCACTTAAGTTAATTGTAAGTGGACTATTTTATTCTTATCAAATATTTCTATCAAAACTATCCTCGGTCAAGAATTTCTTCAACCAAAAGATGTATCATTCGAACAATTTGTCGACCGGGAAGATTTTCCAGTAAGAGTAATTTTGATAAAACTACCTTTGGTCAAAATTTTCTTCGACTAGAAGAGATCTTGGTTGAGATCTTTGTCGATCAAGATGAAGTTCTATGCATTTTCAATAAATTTAGAATTTCTAATGTAAACAAATCATGCTATTATATTTGGATAACACAATTAAGAAAGCAATTCATACAAGAATATACAAGTTAAATCTTATTGTAGTTGAGATAAGACAATATGATTTTCAAATTAGGTTTAGGTCAAATCTCAACTAAATATTCCATGTTTCTAACTTTGAGGTTTTGGAACCCAAACTAAGTCAACATCCTTTTTCTTGTATGGACATGAAAATGAATAATGTCTAAGATGTAAGCAATAGTGACAATAGATGCAATCAATTTCATTTCTCTTTTTAACATTATGATTATGAGTTGATTTGTTTTTATGTACATACATAACTTTAGTCATGGGCACTTGTGTTCTTCTAGTTTTATGTTGTTTATGAGATTTATCTTTGGGTACATAACCGAAACCTCTCCTTCCAATTTGACTTGAAGAATCCTTTAGGATTTTATCAAGAATACCATTGTTTTTCAAGCTACTAATTTCCATTTGCAACTTAGCAATTTCATCCATTTTCTTTTTAATATTTGATTTTTCTTGGTCTAGATTAGATGACAAACTCTCTCTTTCTTTGACAATAGCATCATAATTCAGATGAGTACATAAGATAGGTTGAGTTTGAAGATCATTCAATTTAGCAAGTAGTACAACCTTTTCTTGACAAAGAAAATTATAGTTTGTTTCTACAATAATAAACTTAATATTGCAATCATTAATAGATGATTTCAAAGTGGCTTTTTTAGACATAAGACTTTCTTTTTCAAAGGCAAGATCATTCAATTTAGCATATAAATCTTCATTAGTTTTTGTAACCCGTTTTAATTTCATTTTACAATCAACATACTTATCATGTAATTCTTCAATAGTAGCAACTAAATCTTCTTTAGATAAATCAAGAAGACTTACCTTATTTTCTTCATCATTGGTTGTAGCAATGAAACAACTTACCGTGTCTTCTTTGGTCACAAGACATTCCACTTCTTTTTCACTTTTTCTATCATCGTTTGAGTCACCCCATGCTACTTTGTAGGATTTTTATTTCTTCTTGAGAGAGGATTTCCTTCCCTTCTTGACTTTAGACACTCATTATTTAAATGTCCCTTCTTGCCACATTTAAAGCACCTAGGGGAAGAGGAAAAAGAAACACCATTTGTTAGATTTAAATCTTCTATATTGCTTACCATTTACAATGAGAGCCTCCTCTTCACTATCTTCTTCACTTGTATCATGGCTTCCTTTAGTTGTTGCCTTGAATGAAGTGTTCTTCCTTTTCTCCTTTTTGTTTTAGATCACCAATCTTTCTTCTTATTCAAGGGTGACCTCATGAGTCTCTAGGTTGCCAATGAGTTGCTCCATCCTCATTTTGGTGAGATCATTGGCTTCTTCAAATTTTGTCACCTTTGTCTTGTACTTTGGAGGCAAAAACCTATGTATTTTGGAGACTTGATCTTCTTTACTTATAAACTTTCCTAATACACTTAAGTCGTGAATAATAGAAGAAAATATTGCATACATATCACTGATAGATTCATTTGGTTGCATATGAAATTGTACAAACTTTTGTTTAAGCATATTAATATTAGTATTCTTTACTTGAGTTGTACCTTCATGTGTAATTGAAAGTTTATGCCATATTTCATAATCAGTCTCACATGAAGATATTCTATTAAATTCACTTATAGAAATAGAACAATATAAAATGCTTACCGCCTTTGCAATTAATTGAACTTGTTTTATCATATTTGGATCCCATGTTGCATATTTTGTTGTTGGAAGTAAATAGGGTGTAGATACCATCCTCCAAAGGTCCAAGATTATTCCCTAGAAGTAAAATTGCATCCTTCTCTTCAAATATGTGTAGTTTCTTCCATCAAATGGTGGTGGTCAGCTTACGTAGGTTCCTTCAAGGTTGAGGTTGTGAAGAACACCGTCCCCCATTCTTTAAAACCTATTATGGCTCCTTGAAGACTTGCTCTGATACCAATTGAAAGGTCTAGAGGGGGAGGGGTGAATTAAGATTTTTTGATAATTTAAAATTAATTAAACAATCAAACCAAAGAAGGAGGAAACAAGGAAGACACAATGATGTAGAGTGGTTCCTACCTTTAAAATCAAAGGTAGTCAGTCCACTACCCAATTATTTCCAATCGAGATTTTGAAAGTGATTTATTTTATTACCTTGCAAGGATGTTACACAAAATACAATCACCTTCCACACCCTTTAAGTAGCCTTCACCTTGAAGTAGCCTCAACCTCCTTGAAGCAACCTTCTTGAAGTAACTTGAAGTCCTTAGAACAACCTTCACTTCCTTGAAGTAGCTCCACCACCTTGAGATAGCCTTCCTTTAGAAGTAGCTCCAACCTCCCATGAAATAGCCTTCCTTGAAGTAATCTCAAGAAAACCTTAAAGCAACCTTCTCTGCCAAGAAGTAGCTCCAAGCAACCTCCTTTCAGCAACCTCCAAACTTAGGAGTAGTCAAGGAGAACAATATACAATATAGAAGAAAAAGATTGGCAGAAAGAAAATACTTATCCAATTGAGTACAACACTTTGATCCTATATCCAGCGTATAGATATCCTATCCACTTAAGGTGGACAAGGCTATATGTGGTGGCTAGGAGATTTTAGCTATAGGACGCAAAATTGAAGCAAGAAAAATAAGATGGCAAGTGTATCTCTTGCTTAGTTTCTCACTAGAATGTATTCTCAAGTGTAGTTGTGTGCATTTGGTGTCCTAAGGCCTCTCCTATTTATAGGAATGGTTTCCAAGTACTTAGGGACGTTCTAGAGGGTTTCTAGAGTGTTCTTAGTACTTAACTAGTCATTAGGTATCCATTAATTGACTTGCAATGGCTAATTGTTTCGAGCAGAAAAGAATAATACAGAAACTATCTCGGTCGAGAAACTTATCGAATAAGATGTGTCTCGGTCGAGATTTTCTTATACCGAGGAGGGGTTTGGATAAAAAGTGTTGCAACATTTATTTCTAACCCCCAACTACCAACCACTTGGTCTAACGGTCATGGATTTTGGATCATAACTTGCTCGATCGAAGATATTGTCGACTGAAAACCTATTTTAGGGCACATATGTAGAAGTTATTGAGCAGTGCTTGTGACTTTGACCGAAGTGGTTTTTGGTCGAGAAAATCTTTGATCGAATGTGTCTCGGTCGAGAATTTTGTCGATCGAGAGTGTCCATGTTTCTATTGAATCAGTTTCTAAGTGTGTGTAGCATGGGTGATGGTGACTCTAACTTTGGGGGAAAATCTATCTAAGGGTTGCAAGTGGATGAGGAAAATCTAACGCTTGATTTACATGATATCTAGGTACTTGTACATTATATACTTGTACAAGTTTTTACATTGAGTACAATCATGAAAATATTATACATTTAAGTTCTTTGATCTTCCATTTGTGGTGATCTTCAATTATCCAATTCCTTATTTCCTTGAACCCTAAAATACTGAAGTAGCATGTTAGATCCACAAGAATGAAATGTTTGTCATCATCAAAACAAAGGGTTTATTAATGTCCAATTTAGCCAACAGAAACTACCCCTACTGGAGCTTCATCTCCCACGGAAACCAGCACACCCTCCTCACATGAAACCCTAACAATTTTATGATGTACACCTTATTTTATATAAGGTGGTTTCTAACCATTGGTGTGTATCTAAAAATAGTTATTTGGATGTCCTTCTTCGATGAATAAGATTTCAGTGCTGATACATGCATGTACATAGACAAAAAAAGTTAATCTTAGTTGACTAGATAATAACTTTGATTACTCTATAGAACAAAAAGTTCAAATTATTTTATATAAATACAAGGTAGACATGAAATGATGATATTATAAGTTGAAAATAGATAGGTGTGGGTGTAAATTATAGTACTTAGCCCCCACCTCCACCTTGAAATTATATATTTTCTCGTTCTTAATCAAGCATGAAATATGAGATGGAGGGGAAGAATGATGTTGGTTGAACCGCAAATTGTGGTTGCTACCCATTCAACAAAATTCATCCACCTACAATTAGAATTGTTAGATCTTATGATCATATAATGGAATGCAATTTTAGTTAATGCAATTCTTATGAAGTGTGACAACATAGATAAATTGACAGTAATGCTTGGGTTGCTGACGAAGAAGAACCTTTGCTAAATGTTGAATGCTCGAGTCCTAAAATTGAATCATTAGATGGAGGCAGACTAAGTGTGAGTTGTTGGTTGGCCTTCATGTATTCCATTGTGAGGTCACTTTCTAGACACTGTCCTTTGTCTCACTACTACAGAACAGGCCTTTAGCGTTGGTTAATTAAGGCCTTTAGTATCAGTTTCCAAGCGATACCCAAGTGGGCACCGCTAAAGGTGGACCCCTTTGACGTCGGTTCCCTAACCGACGCCAAAATGCTTCCCGCCACTAAAAACACACCAGAAAAGGGACTAAAGGCGTCAGTTATTTAAGAAAACCGACACTATAGAGTGGTTACATACGTTGGTTATTAAAAGAACTGACGCCATTACCCTTCCCGCCATCAATAAAGCGCCAACAAGGGCACTATCGGTGTCAGTTCTTGTATATAACTAACACTATATCTTGATAAGGTCATCGGTTTTATGCAAATAATCGACACCATATCACTGCCAGTACGACCGTGTTGGGCAACACGGCCGTGGTAAGAGGCATCGGTTTTTACCGACAATCGACACCAGTACGGGATAAAGACCGTATGATTTTGGTGTCAATTGTTTATAAACAAATGACACCTATCTGCTTTTTTTTTCTTATCAGTTTGTAGGCTTGTTGTATGGCTGATTAGTAGGATGCAGAACCTACAGTTTAGTTCTAAACTGTAGGTTTACATCATCCATTGATATCAGTCATACAGCATGCCACAAACCTGCAAAGTTATTCACATTCAGACACATGTATTGATCAGATACATGTATAAACCTACAAAGTTATTTACATACACATTCAGTTCCATTCATTTCATCTTTTTCACATTCAGACACATGTAAAAACATTCATGTATTGATTAGAAAAAGTCATGCACAGTCATATTCACACATATGACAATTCATAAAAAGTCATTCACATTCACACAAAAATTATTATGAGAACAAAGTTATTCTTTATTCATCATCGTCATCATTGTCAATAAAATTATATTTAAAAATTCCTACTCTTTGTAGGGATTTTGCCCATTCTTCTCTTACAACATCTAAATCCTCTCTGGTATAGGGAGTATGTACATCTAATAGCTTTCCAACTGTGTTGAAGTCAGCAGTTTTAAAGACCTACAAAGAGAATGACGTATATATAATAAATAATATATAATAAGATTAATATATTTCATATTATCTAATGAGACTATGTATAATACATGTTGTATCGTATTGATTTCCATTACGACATGTTTGATGATTAGGTCCATAAATCGCATCACATAGTAGGCACATGCCCAAACGTTGTCTTATATATCACACTATAAATTCAAACATACAAAATATTCAAAAATACAAATAGGCACAGTTCACATAAATAATATATAAATTGGAGTCAGGAAATTACTTTCACATTCTCCCAAATTAGTGACAGATTCTTTTTCCTAGGGACCTTTCCTCCAGCTTTTTTGTACTCTTGTAAAGCCCTACATATGTTAATGTAACACATTAAATTGCATAATTAAATAGTAATGTAGTAACAAATGTTAAAAGATATAAAAACATGAAATTTCTCACGAGAATAATGACCTTTTAATTGCATGTCCATATAATGTATTCAACTCATTCCCTGCAGGATCTAGATAATAGACAGTGAACGTCTTGGGGACAATAACAAGTAACTCCCAATGTTTACCACTACAGGTAAGAAAGTAAAAAATTAATAACTCAAAATCCACAATAAAAATGTAATTTGCTTAAGTCCAAATTATAAGCAAAGTAAACTTACTCGACATTGAATGGAGCTATTATCACCGTCTTATTATTTTTACCAAAATATTGAAAAGCATCACAACAGTATGAAGTAACTGAAGAAGGGTTTGCATCTACAAGACTAATCAAAGATGGAACCCAAAATCCCACATGGGAAAACCCAAAATTTGTACATATCGTATGTAAGTGGCTGTAAAACATGTATTATGTATGCATTAATATATAAGAAACCAAATCATTGTACATAAAACAAGGTATATGGATGTATAAACAAGATCTCACCATATCCACAACTCTATCATAGATGTGTTCAGCTAATCATAACGAAACAACTCCAAAATATCTTGTTTCCGTATGATCGACCTGCATTAATACCTATGCATTAATACGTATGCAAAACTTGTATTACATGTGCATTAATATGTATGCTAAACTTGTATAAATAGATTGTTATCATATGATTTACCTACAACATCCTCTAGAATAGTAACATTTATAGGGCAATTTAGATCATGTTCGCCGATCCATACTGCCACACCCCTACAATTAGGACCTTTTGAGGCATGTAGGTCCCTTGGAAGCCAACTTGGTATTTGAGGAGGTGGAGGCCGAGATGTAGCGGGTCTCGTCTTTTTGACATGTATATATAATTTAAATCAATTGACACATATATACACACTAACAAATTAATGTAATGGAAATTTATCATACAATACTAATGTAGAGGACATCTGCTTCGGGCCATAGTATCACTCCGCCTACTGCCTCACCAAGTGTTTCAACATCTGGGTGTGCATGAGGTAGTGCAAGATCCCTCCATTCGGGGAGTACATGTAGTGATCAATGTCTAAAATTGGAAATCAATCAAGAACCTCTTCTCAGCATCGCATATGTAATATCGGGTGAGATTGGTCCTATAGTTCCTTAGGACCCTCCCACAGCGTTGCATCACACATTCACGATGCATCTTTTCATCCAGATCAAATATGCTCTGCAAATTAAATAGAATTGCTATCAACTAGTATCCTAAAAATTAGTAATCTACACAAATAGAATTACAAATAATAATAACTCACGCATAGTTCCTTCCATATATGGTCTTTCTTACCCTTAGGAACTTTATGCCAGGATTCTAGGTTAGGACATCAATGGTTGTGAGTAAGAACCCCAAGATATGAAACAAATGATTTGTGGTTCACTCCATATGGATTTCCTGCATGATCAAAATCCACAACCAATTTGGGTCCATTGCCCCTTTCTTGTAGTAACTTGTTCATCATTGTGATGCCCCTCACTTTCTCAATTTTCTTTTATTGCTCATCAAGTGCTGCAATTTCTTCAGGGGGTACATCACCAACCTAAAATTTGATAAAAAAACACACTTACATGATATAATTATAAATGAACATATAGAAACCTCGTGGATATATTCTTAAAACTTACATTGTCAGGAAGCACAGGCACATCCTCACCCTCACGTTGATCATCAACACAGTCATCATGTGAATGATCAGCCATCTGAATGTTCACATTCAAATTATAAATTTCACATTGTAAAGTAATTCACATTGTAAAGTTCACATTGTAAAGTACGCATTCACATTGTAAAGTAATTCACATTGTAAAGTTCACATTCACATTGTAAAGTTCACATTCACATTGTAAAGTAATTCACATTGTAAAGTCGACATTCACATTGTAAAGTTCACATTCAGAAAAATAAAGCATATACAAAATATAAACATGCATGACTCTAATATTGTGATCCTTGATCAATTAACAATCCTTCATTGTGATCCCCACAAACATACAATTCATTGTGATCCCCATCTTCAATGTTTGGTGGTGTTGGCAACCCAACTGAGAATGGACTGGAGTCATCATACTTATCATAGTACTCTTCTCCATATATAGGATCTTCAATGAAATGTCTTTTACCATGAAGAACAATTGACCATTTATCATTTGCAAGATCATCGATATAAAATACTTGTTTCGCTTGTGATGCCAATATGAATGGTTCACCCTTCTCGCCAATCTTTTCAAAGTTCACTAACGTGAAACCCAATCCATCCACTATAACTCCTTTGTTGTTGTCAACCTAATTACATTTAAAGAGCGGAATTATGAAATCTACATATTCAAACTCCTATATGTCTTCAATGACACTGTAATATGACATTTTAGCTTCACGTGGACTCTTATCCTTTGCACTTGCAAAAAACAATGAAGACGCTTGAAGGGTGATCCCACTATTTTGGATGACACTCTTATCATCTTGACGCTTTGTGTAATACAAGAATCCATTTATGTCAAACCCTTCATAAGACATAACATTCAATTTTGGTTTAAAGGTGAGACATTTGATGGTTTCAGTAAGATTATCTGGTGTTTGAGATAGTTGATGTAAGACTTTATCTTCAAACCACTTAATAAATGTCTTGTTATGCTCTCTAGCAAGTCACATTGAATTGGATCGAGGATATTGTCTCTTGATGAAATTGGTATGTTCCTCGATATAAACACTCACTTCGTCGATGTTATGTAAAATATACAAGTGACCTTGCTCCAACTACTCATGGCTGATTAGTTTCACCTGTGACCAAAATTTTCTTTGCCATAATGCTCCTCAGTATTCTTGTCATTCACAGGAGCGTCATTACCACTCAGAAAGTCATTACAAAAATCCATAACCTCTCTCGCCACATAACCCTCAATAATACTCCCTTTAGGCCGATAATGGTTTCGAACATCACCTTTAAAAACACTCATGTATCGTTCAAAGGGATACATCCAATGCAAGAAAACTGGTCCCAACATTTGCACTTCCCTAGTCAAGTGGACAACAAGATGTACCATGATATCAAAGAATGAAGGAGGAAAATACATCTCAAGCT
Organism: Alisma plantago-aquatica; assembly: GCA_963693085.1. NCBI lineage: Eukaryota > Viridiplantae > Streptophyta > Magnoliopsida > Alismatales > Alismataceae > Alisma > Alisma plantago-aquatica. The sequence continues at coordinate 751,112,282 of OY856411.1, read as the reverse complement.
GACATAGGGTAACAACCACTTCTCTTTGCAATTTATCGAGAGTATCAGGATCAATAACTTTGTTGCACAGACTATTGAAAAAGAAACAAAGTCTGGCGATTGCAAACCGTACATGCTTCGGCAATATAGATGGAATTGCCACATGCAATATTTGTTGCATTAGAGTGTGACAATCAAGAGATTTAAGATCTATCAACTTTAGATCTTTCATTGATAGCAATGTACGGATGTTGGATGAGTAACCCTGTGGCATCTTAACATTTACCAAGCATTCACAAAAAGCTTTCTTCTCCTTTCTAGACAACATGTAACAAGCGGGAGGTAAGTATGTTCTCCGATCACTACTAACAACTTCTGTTAATTATGTCCTTATTTCCATTTCACATAGGTCCATTTTGTATTTTATCCCATCTTTAGTCTTACCTGGTATATTCAACAAAGTACTGATGATGCTATCACATACATTTTTCTCAACGTGCATGACATCGATACAATGCCTGACTGTCAAAGAACTCCAATAAGGAAGATCCCAAAATATTGACTTGTTCTCGAATAAAGACTTGTCACTTCATGTGGACATCGTACATTGTGATCTCTTACCAAATTCATTGGTGATGTCTTTTACTCTTTCATAAACATCCTCCCCTGATATAGGTTTAGGTGCACTTTGTTCCTCATTTCTTCCATTGAATGCTTTGCGCAACCTACAATACAGATGAAATTTTGGAAGAAACCTTTGATGACCAAGATATACAGTCTTTCCACCATGTTTTAGTCATATTTAATCACTGTTCTCTTCACATATAGGACACGCTTTAGATCCTTTGACACTATATCCAGACAAATTCCCATACGCTGGAAAGTCATTCACACTGCAAAACAACATAGCGTGCAAATGAAATGTCTCTCTTCGTGAAGCATCATAGGTCATCACACCTTCACCCTAGAGCTTCTTCAAGTCATCAATCATAGGTTCAAGATAAATGTCGATATCATTTCTAGGTTGTTTAGGGCCCGATATCAACAACGACAACATAATGTACTTATTTTTCATACATAATCAGGGAGGAAGATTGTATATAACAAGCATAACTGGCCAAGTGCTATATTGGCTGCTCAATGTCATGTATGGATTCATCCCATTTATACAAAGCCCAAGTCTTAGATTCCTATCTTCTTCACTGAATTCAGGGTACAATAAATCAATCTTATTCCACTGTGGGGAATCATACGCATGTTGTAGGATCCCATCATTATTTTTCTTAACATCTACATGCCACCTCAAATTCTTCGCATCTATAGGATTGGCAAACAAGCATTGAAGATGTGATATTATAGGTAGACACCACATCACCTTGGCAAGAGAACCAGTTTTGGACTCCCCCGAAGTCATCAATTTATACCGTGACGCACCATATTTCAGACAATCATTCAAATCCACATAGTCCTTTTGAAATAATACACAATCATTCGGGCATGCGTGTATCTTCTTGGCCTCCATTCTCATCGGGAACAATAATTTCTTTAACCGATATGTTGATATTGGCAGCTCGTTTCCTTCAGGAAGAATTTCTTTCAACAAAGAAAACAATGATGTGAAGCTTTTATCACTCCATCGATTGTTATCTTTCAGTATATACAATCTCAACACAGCTAAAAGCTTCGTAAAATTACAACCTGTGTATAAAGGTATCTCAGCATCATGCACAATGTTTCTAAACATGGGAGGTGGATCGGTGTGCTCTACCCCACAAATCTCCAGCATCACATCAATGATGTCTACTAGAACTGGTTTGTTCTCATCTACATCATCGGAGGCAATTTCTTCTTCCACACAAGAACTGCTATCGACATCCACTGATTTTAGGTTTGAAATCTCTCCATGCTAGTGCCATTCGCTGTAGCCTTGTACAATCCTATTACACATGACATGACTTTTGATTTTGTCACCAGTGCTGACTTTCAAGTTGTTACCGCAATGCCTACATGGATAGTAGAACCTATCTCCATGTTATTTCCTATGTTCCTTGGCAAATCTAATAAATTGATCAAGACCAGAAATAAACTCTGGGGTGCAATGATTTGGAATGGACATCCATGATCTATCCATTCTATGATCAAAGAGAAAACAAGTATATATTAGAACAAGATTAGGGTCTAGGGTTAACCGATTAAAGTTTATGCATGGTTAAAACTTTAGGGTTTAAGGTCTTATATATAATTAATGTGTAACACCTATCCCATTCTTGAACACCTAATCTCACTAGTACGTGTAAAATGTGTATTGGGTTTTCAAATGGGGAAATGCTATCGAAATTTTCTTGAAAACCAAATACACATTATACACTTACATCCTAAGTGATATTAGGTGTTCAAGAATAGTCCCAAATCGGGGACTATCCAAGATTTACTCCTAATGAGTAAATCTTGGACAGGTTTCTAGGCCAACAAGAACATGTGTTGTCATTCTTATATATAATAAATGTGTACCACCTATCCCATTCCTGAACACCTAATCTCACTAGTAAGTGTATAATGTGTATTGGGTTTTTAAGAAAATTTTGATAGCATTTCCCCACTGTTCTCTAAGTACATATGTACTTAGAGAACAAACAGGGAAGTGCTACCGAAGTTTTCTTGAAAACCCAATACACATTATACACTTACATCCTAAGTGAGATTAGGTGTTCAATAATAGTCCCAAACCATGAACTATCCTAGATTTACTCCTAATAAGTAAATCTTAGACGGGTTTCTAGGCCAATAAAATCATATAATTAAGAGCATGGTTTCATGTTAGGTCATCATAGGTCATAATAATCCACTAGAATGAGCAAAAGAGGTCTCATGGTGTTAAAATAGCATAAGAGTATTAGATCTTGACTCTAGAGTGTACAAGACATAATAGTGACTACTGATTTTGTGGGGTGATATCATTTCATGGGATTTATAGATTCAAACTTAACAAGTGTACAAGTTTCATCATTTTAATACTCTAAAAGCGAATAGTGTGTCATAGCACATAAAAGATGGCATTGGAAGGAAAGTAAGCAAGCTAGATCAATTAACACTCATCTCAAGGGAACATTACTTACTGAGGTACCAGGAAAGAGTGCTTTAATCACTAGGATCATACAAGTAGCAATTTTGATTAAGTATATGTGGTTAAAGATCAAGCAGTGTAATAAAATAGGGATTCAGAGAAGATATGAACACAATTAGGGAAAATAGACATCATCATTGGAAAGCTGAGGGTTTTTCGATCATTTTAGTATAAAAAATTTATTGTTTGGGCCCCACTGAGCATCTTGCTCTGGAGCAGGGACAGAGGGCGAGACAGGGGGTTTTTGGGGATGTTTACCTCTATTTGATCCCAGTCGGACATCTTGCTCTAGAGTAGGGAGAGAGGGCAAGACGGAGGGGTGCACGTAGAAGCCAAGCAGGCAGGCGAGTACAGAAGAGCGGCAAGCTGGCAGCCGACGAGCGAGCAAGGAGAAAAGGGCGACCGTGAGAAGGAAGCCAGCAAGCACAGAATGAGTAGCAGTGGCAGAGGTGAGCAAGGAGAAGGGCGGCGGTAGTGGTGATCAAAGAGAATGACTGGGACAACGGTGGCGAGCAGAGAGCAGTAGGGAGCGGTCGGAGGCGGCATGCAAGGAGGAGGGAGCAGGGTGTGGAATCGCCAAACCCTAAAATTAGCGTTCGATTGCAATGAAATAGAGAAAAGGGAAGAGTCTGTTTCGCACGGGTTCTATTAAGTTAACAATCGACGTCGGTTATTAAAACCAACCGACGCTTATAATAGGAGTCGGTTACCACAAAAAAACCAAAACCTATGCTCAAATATAGTCATCGGTTTCTACTAGAAAAACCAACGTCTATCTACATATGTCGACAAAAACAAAATGTTCTCGAATTCTGACGATAGTCTTCGGTTGCCGTACAAAATCGACGCCAAAATGGGGTAAAATGTTTCACGGGGACAGTGCGTGAAAACACATTGGTGTCGGTTATTGCAAGAAAACCGACGATAAAAATGGTCCCAATTTCCGTCTCACAAAAAACCTTTAGTCGTCGGTTGTTTTGTCAACAACTGATGCCGTATGTTTAATTTTAGAGGTAATTGTTTCAATTGGAAATTTTGGATTTGGTGGTCGAATTTAGGCATCGGTTACTTATTAAGGAATCGACGCTAATTTAAAAGTGATACCCATGTCTGGCCACTCTTCACAGATAGATGTCAGTTTTTGTAATAAATCGATGTCATAGGGTTTAGGCGTCGGTTTCTTGTATACAACCAATGCCTATAAATGTGATGTTATAAGCCATTTCTGCAGTAGTGTCTTTAAATTCACCATTCCTCTCATTCCAAATTATAATGGCAACATGAGGAAAGATATACTTATTGATGAATGGACCTGACTATCAGATCCTGAGATTGCCTAAGAAGAGTTGGAGATTTGAGTTGTATAGTAAGACTTGCTATCCAACCTACATATCTTTCCTATTTATGTGACCATCATGCCACATCTTGGTGCACTCATGTAAGATCAATGCAATTTCACATGTTATTAGTTGTATCTCTTCTAGCCCTTGAAGTTGAAGAAGTTCATTCTCTTTTTCTACATAGAGATCATAGTCGAGTTGTTTGTGGCCCACTGAGTCTTGTGTTCAACCTCCACTAGTAGGTGACAAGGCTTCCCTTAAATCAAATGGAAATGTTTAATGTTCATGGGGTTTTGTTAGCAGTTTTGTAAGCCCATGAATTGTCATTCAAATTATGAGACCAATCTTGTCTTGTTTGACCAACTATCTTCTTGAGTATGGATTTTATCTTATGGTTGGAAACCTCCACTTGAACACTCTTTTTAGGATGGTAGGGAGTATCCACATGATGAGATACACCATATTTGCAAAGGAGAACTTCAAACTTGCTCTTGAAGAAGTGAGATCCTCCATCAAAACTGATGGTGTGGGGGCTCAAAAGAGGTGTAAAGATGTGTCTTTGAATAGCTTGATGACTAGATTGGAGTTTCTAGAAATTGTGGGGATAGCTTCCACCCAATGGTAAACATGATGATCAATAAAGAGAATGTAGAATAAGTTGCAATAGGGGCATAATGGACCCATGTAGTCCACACCCCAAACATCAAACATCTTCACCTCTTGCTAAAGATTGAGTGGCATCTCTTCCCTATTGGGAATATATCTTGATCATTGAGATAGGTCACACGACTGACATAGTTGTGAGCATACTTGAAGATATGGGGCCAAAAGAATGCACATTAAAGGTTTTTGATGGCATATTTTTGGACATCATGTGGCCCCAAATAGGGCCAAAATGACATTGTTCAAGTATCAATGGAGATTCCTCTTTAGAGATGCATCGATAGTAGAGATGTTCTGAGTCCAACCAAAATAGATAAGGATTATTACAATAGTAATGGAGGATGTTTGACATAAATTTTTCTTTTCGTTCTCGATGCAATCTAGATGAAGCACTCCCATAGAAAGTTATTTGTAAAATTAACAAACGATGGGGAAAATGTGGTTATCCTTAGTAAGTGGTCATCTAGTAATAAAACTTTGGTAGGGAATGATTCATTATCTTTGTTGTGCATTCGGTTGATGGGATTAGCAACAATGTTTTTATTTCCCTTATTGTTCTTTATTTCTATATCAAACTCTTGTAGCGATAATATCCATTTTCTTAGCCTGACTTTGAATCATTCTTTGACACTAAGTACTTTATAGAAACATGATTAGTGTAGAACAACACTTGTGATCCTATTAAATAGGAGTGAAACTTTTCAAATTCATAGAAAAATGTGAAAGACTAAATTTCAATGGTTTCAAAGATCCTTTGCACATCATCTAGTATCTCATAGCATAGTCAGACATGGCACTTCTTGTTGATGCACTGGTCTGAATCACACCTGTGATGTAATCACTTGCATAACACATGACATCAAAAGGAAGAGAACAATCCATGTCATGAAGGATGGGGGTTGAGATGAGATCTTCCTTTAATGTGGTGAATATCTTCATGAGTTTAGAGTCAACGATGAACTCTGCATCCTTCTGAAAAGACGTCTAAGCAGTTTATTAATATTTGTAAAGTTGTGAATGAATCTCCTAAAGAAACCAATGTGTCCCATAATTCTAGGACTTATTTGATAGTAGTTGGAGGAGATTGTTCTCTGATCACTTCTATCTTCGCCTTGTCTGCCTGGACAACTCTAGAGCTAGCATGATGTCCTGAAATAAGGCCTTCCTTAACAAAGATGATTTTTTTTTCTAATTTAGCATCAAGTGTGCTTATTCACAACGTTCTAGGGCCATGGAAAGATGATGTAGGAATTCATCAATATATTCTTCATAGACATAAAATCATCTAAGATCTCCATCATTATCTTGGTAAGGTCAGGAAATATAGTAGACATGCAATGCCTAAAAGTGGTATGTGCATTGCATAATACAAAGGGCACCTAGTGAAATCCATGTGTGCCATAGTGACTTATGAATGTAGTGTTTTCTTCATCATCAGGGTGGATGGGCATCTAATAGAATCTAAAATATACATCCAAGTAATAGAAGAACTCCTATTGTGCAAGTCTCTCCATGACTTTATTAAAAAAATGGGAGTGGTACTTGGCCCTTCTGGGTAGAATTGTTAATGTTTGTGATAACTATTGCACATGCACCACTCTATTTCAGTGTAGGTTCATATAAATTTGTTCTTCTCATCCAAAACAACTGTAGTGCCTCATTTATTCAACACTACTTGAACAAGGCTCAACTATGGAGAATAGAGAGGGAAAAATGATCCCAGAAAGAAGTAGGTTTATCACTTCCTTGAACATGGACTTCATCACAATTGAGTTCACCTTATATTTAGGCTTGATGGAGGGATTTTAGTTGTCAATCATATTAATTATATGCTTACACAGGGCTTGGCTAACTCCAAATAGGTTAGTCATATTATGTTACAACCCCAGTTTTTGGGTTCTTTTGGTGAGAAATGTAATTTATCCTATTAAAGATATTTGAACAAATAATGATATAATTTGTTTTGAATAAATGGATTTTGTTTACAATAGCCTTGTTGGTTGTTTTGTGGCCTTTATTGGCTATTGGGCCCAATAACAAGGAAAAGACAAAAGAAACTCCATTATTGAATGAGAAAATGGAGAAAAGAAATTTGTAGAAACCTCTAGAAGACAAAGGAATGTTATCCAAAGTTGGATTTCGTGCCACTTGGGTTCTTTAGGTCACAAGGAGTCCAAAGTTGCAAAAGTAATGGAACAAGAAAAGAAAAGATCAATTAAATATTTCTTTATTAAGAAAGAAATTGAAAACAATGATAAAATATGGGAAATAAGTGGAAAGAGGTATGATTGAGTTATCCTTGGTGGATTTTCATATCCAAAGGATTCCTAATGTTAAAAGGAATTCCAATGAGGAAAATAAAAATAAAGATAAAGAGAAATCCTTGAAACGAGATATTTTAAAGAAATAAACAAGATAATGAGAAATAATGGACATAGATGCATCTAGAAGGATAATAAGTATCCACTAAAAAGGATTTCGAAATATTAGAGTTTCTTGGGGTCCAAGGAGCCCCAATGGAGAAAAAGAAAGAGAAAAGGAAAATAATAACAAAATAATAGGATAATGTGATACATCATTAATGACTTCTTGATAATATCAAAAAGAGATGTTATTTGCTTTAAGGAAATAGATTTTCGTGGCCCATAGATTAAAAGGGAAGGCTAGAGATAATGGAAGAGATAGTTTTCGTATTTCTAATTATCCATGAAATAAGGAATATTAAGAAGATAAATAGGAGAGAGAAGATTACTTCTTCTTGAAGGAATATGACTCCTATTGGGAGAGGGCCTTATTAATTCATGAATATCCAACCTAGGGCTTCGTTACTCTCCCCTATATAAGGGGTAGAACCCCTGGTTCGAGATAAAGAGAGATCCCACACATCCTTTTCTCTCTCTTCTCCTCCTCCTTCTTCTTCTTTGCATGAAAACCCTAACAACAAGGAGTTGAGCGACCCCTAGAATGACAGAAGGAATTCGAAGGGAGTCATGATATCCCCTTCAGATCCGAATAGCTGTGAAGTTGCTAGCTCGAGGGTAGCCTCGCCCTAGTCATCTGCAACTCATCTGTAGGGGCTGAGGTTAGCAGACCCAAAGCTCCGGTTCCTAGCCGACTCGGTCATGGATGGGGGTTGTTCCAAAGGCGGCGGAGGATGGCGGAGGTCGAGGGACCTCTGTGGACGATTGTGCAACCATGGGAGGGGAGATTAATCCCTACAGATGGACCAGGGCGGCAGACAGCGTAGGGCTCTAGAGGTAGAAGAAGAACGGGTGGCATTGGACAGTTATGCCCCTCATGGGAAAGAAAGAGAGGTCCACGTCTCGGGGGTATAAGAGATATTTCATTATAATCGAAGTCGGGCGTGCAAGGTACTTGCATGGGGAGTTATTTTCCTACGTGGCACCTCCCTATTGGTTCATGTGTGTTTATCTTACAAAATTCATAACAAATCACTGGTAGCTTGGATTTAGATAAATTACATATGAATTTTGATCAGGAGAACTCAAGGAATGAAATAAAAATATATTTGAAGCCTAATTATGATTGCAATTTGAAAAGTAATGGAAGTTATTAACTTTAATGTAAGAATGATAAAGAAACCCTATTTTGAGATGATTAATCTATTTAGAAGGATTTTAGGGATGATTAAAGTTGGTATTAACCTATTAATTATAAAAAGGTACATTAAGAACAAAAAGGATGAACTTTGCACATAATTAGTTGAATTTAGAGTTCCATGTACATAAATGAGCTTTAATGGGCCTTGAAACCCTAATGTTAGTCATTGTGACTCTTAAAGGCTTTAAATTGTTCAATTTCATGATTAAAGTTGAGATATGATAGTTCTAAGATATTTGAAGTATAAAAGTTCCTAATTATGAATAAATACCCTTAATATGGAAATTATGGTTTTCTAATTGTTAAAGGTGGAATTAGTAATAAATAGAGATAAGTTGCTAATCTGGAAGGAACCTAAGATGATAATTGGTCCTAATGATTTTTTCGTAATGGACTTAATTGATGGCTAATTGTGCCTTTAATCTGAAATTAAGGTTAAATGTTGTTAAAGAATAACCTTAATATCTTTTGTGAAGAATAGATGAGATAATTAGTGTTTAAAATAATAAAAATGAATTGAAACCCTAATTGCAATGGAAACCCTAAAAGTGGACTAGAAATCCTGGGAAGCGAGCTAGGTTTAATAGATCTTGATGGCATGATCAATGATAGGAAATTGTATGCATATTTCAGGATCTCATTGTGTGCTTGCTTGCCTATTTGGATTTCTTTCTTGAATGGATTATTCTGTCTCAAATCAGCCAGACAGGTATGTGGTTACGCTTCTGGTTACTCGCTTTAGTTTCACGGCGATTCTCGGAAGTTTTATCGGTTGCCTAAAAATAACTGCTTGGATGACTTTTATTTCATGCAACTATAAAGTGACTATGATTATCACCATAAGTATAGATACATGACTGGATCAGATCCTGCTCCTTCTTTGTAGCTTGATAATGATGAAAAGGGTAACCTAGTATAGGGCCTACTTGTTAAGTAGGACATCAGGTTATGAAGAGTTAGAAATTGGGCTACCCACGTGTAGTGCCATGAGACTCTTTAGCACACCATGAGCTAAGGAGTGGGCTACCTATGGGTAGTGCCATGTGACTCAACCCTAGAAATTGATTCACCTGTTAGGTAGGATCATTAGGGGTTTAATGGGGATCTGCCATAAGGAAGGTGGCATCTAGGGCCACTTTAGGGACATCGTAGAGGTTAGGGTATGTATGGATTGAGCAGTTATGCTGAAAATGTAAAGTTGTTTATTAAATCATAATTGACTGCAATATCTTGTTACATTTAATTGCACGATTATTGTTTCCCCCACATACCAACCTTATGCTGACCGATGTTTTGTTTGTCGGCGTTTTAGGTACAAGAGTAAAGAACAAACAGTAAAGTGGCATATGTGAAATTAAATATGAATTCAAGTACAAAGGAGGATTAGTTAGAATAGACTCCAGTTGTGGATAAAAGTAGATATCCAAGTTTTTGAAAAAGGTATGCCAAGTTAAATTTTATTACAGTCTTTCAGTTTAGTTAGTAGAATTTGATAATTGTTATTGATTATTTGTCGAACCTATGATTCAGAAAATTGGGATAACGACTTTGACCTCTTGGTCTCCCATAAATGGGGGTTACTGGGAGGCAGGGTCATTATATTTGGTATCAGAGCCTGGGTTCCTCATTTAATCTGTAATAATGATTAAATTTTAAAAACTCTGTAGAACCCAAGGGAGTTATTAGAGGATTTTTTGAAAGACATAGGTGTCTAGAAAAGGATCATGCACGGGGGTTGGCAAGATTTTCCTCCACACCGCTGGCCAGAATATGAGGATTCCCAGATCCGTGTGATTGCCTGGCCAATGTCTCAGGATTTGACTCGAAATAAGATACCTTTAGGACTCTCTCATCTTGTTCATCCCTTCTCAACTCAAATGTTGTTAAGGACCTTAAGGATTAGGATTTTTCACTCTTTTCCTCATCCTCTTGAAGTATGGGTAAGGTTGATAAGGTTTAAGGAATCCTCCACCAAATTAATGAAAAGCATGTAAATAAGATGTCATGGACATAAGCTTAATAGATTAAGTGTTAAACTAAAGAATATATACATGCTTAGGTCTTATGGAATAACTCATCCTACCCTCAGGAGAGACCTGAGGCAAGATCTCCTTGTCAGGAGGATGAATGGAGGAAGTTAGTCTTGGAGGTAGAGACCTCCATTATAAGTAGAGACCTGGCACACCCTCTGAGGATGATGCTAACCCTTACCCTAAGTGGTGGTTAGAGAGAGATGACACGTTGAGTTAGATGTCATGATAGACTAGGTGTGAGGGTGGTCATGCCTTTGGATACCCATATGAGCCATGAGAGGTTGGATGACCTAGCACCTTTGGCAACCCAACCTTGGAAAGAGTTGTGCATGTTAGAGTGAAGGATATCTCCTTTATTGATGAGGTTAGAGAAGAACCTATGGAAACCCCATGAGCTTATATGAGCAATGCATAGTAGGCAGCCAAAATACGTCAGTAGTGCAAGCAGTAGGTTGAAACCCTGGCCAAGATAGCTTATGAGATAAGCATAACCTTGAGCAAACATAAGCTTGAACATAGGCTTTACCATGTAGGGGTATGCTTGAAAGCTTGACCCAACTTCATGGAGAGAGGACCTCGGGTAGTAAGGTTGTTTTTAGGGCTATCTCTAGAGAGAGAGAGAGTATGACCCATGCAAGAAGGTCAGAAGCCTAGACTCCGTGATATGAGGAAAAGTGGGGAGTTGAGGATGATGCGACCTAAGTGGATGATAGTGGTTGCCTCATGCTTGATCCCTGGAGGCTGATGATGTCTTGGTTGCCATTAGAGGAACCAAACCCTAGAGAGAGGATGAGGATTCTGGTACCTATGTGCCTATGGTATAGGTGTTTACCTTCTAAGATAGGAAGAAGAATTCCTTAGACCTGGAGAGGTTTAGTAATAGGTTGTGAGGCCGTATACCTTGTTGGTTGTCCTAGAGGAGGACTCAACTCTGAAGTGTTGCTTGAGTAGAATGATGACGGGAAGTGCATGACATGCCTTATACATGATTGATACGTGGTTAAGAGGTTGAGCATGCAGTTGGACACCCAAAAGTGAACCTAGGGTTCCTAGGCCTAAAAGGGGAAGTGGTGTACCTGATGCTCATGGCGAGATTTGAGTTTCTATAGATTCGAGCATGGTACTCCTCATGTTTAAAGGAAAGGGAAACCCCTTAAGTTTAAGTATGTTTGATGAACCCCTCCCAGCTAAGTTGATGACTTGGGAAGTTATGATCTTGATCCAATGTTGAGGATGAGAACAAGTATGACCTAGCATGGTTTAGTAGGTGGTCTGCTTGTGCCTTAGTAACTTGCTAGGGGTAAGCATGCTCATGTGGATGTAAACCCTAGACATAAGGACATTTGTGACCTTTGTCATCAAGGTGTAGTTCCTACCATCCTAGGAGAGGGACCCTCTTGTAGAGTGTATACCAGTTTTGTTGGTTTAAGGCAACCTAAAGAGGTCGCATAGAATCTTGAGGAGCTAAGTGGATAGTACATGGCATGATAATGAACCTGTAGACCCATAGATAACCATCTCTAACTGCATGTGGATGTGTTACATTTTGAGGTAATTGGTATGGGGCCAGACCAAGGTAGGCAGGTTGCCATGACCCCTATGAAAGGAGGAAAGTCAGCCCATGAATGCAGAAAGAGTTGATGAAGGCTTGGGTAAGGTTCTAAGTTGGACATGTACTATAATAGAATCCAAAAGTCTATCCTAGGGTCAGGTAGGGATAAGACCAATGGAAATGGGAGTTGCCTAATTCTCTAGTTGCACATGACCATAGGGTCGGGAGGTAACAACTATCATTGTATGAGGGCCATGGGTTAGGAGATTAATCACCTTCATGAAACCATGGGATCCAAAGGGCAGATGAGTAGGGCACTCTCTGGATTCATAAGGGAAGAGGGATGACCCCAAAAGTGTCGGCACCCTATAGACCTAGAGGATATGACCAAGGAATGTGTGTGGAACCAAGTAGGTTCGAGATCAGTTTTCCATGGAAGTAACTTTGATATCGAGATGATTGTGATATAGAGACATAAGTTGCATGTTTAAACTTAGATTTGAAGGTGTACTGGCAATGTGGGACGTACCATCTCTACTCTTGAAATAGGAAGAACTATGTGTTTGGACGGCCGAAAAATGCTTATTTTCTCTTGTTATGGGAGTGAGAGATAGGACAGTACGCATACCATACAAGGAATAAGGATGATGTGAGTTGGAACGTTGCTATGAGGTATGAGGACAAAGATGAGAACAAACCCTTGTGGAGTGAATGATACATGGATGGTTTACCAACACTAAGAGAAATAAGGTAGTCATCTTATGAGGATGTTTTTATCATGAGCTATGAGTTATACAAAGTTGAGTTCGAAAACCAAGAGAATAAGCTCAGAGTTTCTTGATGAATAGACTTAGAGTTGAGATGAGATAATAAGTGGATTACATGGAGGTGTATATCTTCAACTTTACTTAACACCTAAGGATGTGAAGTGGTAATGGATACTCTGGATGAGATGCAACTTCCTAGTTTAGCTAGAGACTAGAAGAGGTTGTTTGGTTAACCCTAAGTTTGAAAAAGAGATAAGTTTGGCTAACACTCAGAGGTAACAAGATCTGTTTAACAAGTTAGTTATTGTTTGGTTAGACACCCTAGGCCTTGATGCAATAAAAGGATGGTTGTAGAACGTCAGATGCACTTCTATGGAAAAGAAGGTGATGAAAACTCAATTAGAGTAGTTTAGGGTTTCTGGGAATCAATCTTGAGGAATCATGACATACATGAGATCATGATTTTAAGATCACCATACACCGTGGTACTATGAAGATAATATGTGACAGTAGTACTGTGGATGCTTAAGGTGAAGTTGCATGTGGTATGTCGCCATGCAAGCCAGGAGGTGAAGGACGAACACCAGTAACCCAATGAGTTGATATAGAGGATAAAGAGTCCCCGAGAGGGAATGGGAGTTCACCACTATGGATGTTGTGGTAAGTCTCCCCTAGACCAAGGAAATTCAAGATGTAATATGGGTTATAGTAAATCGCCTTATCTAGATGACATGAGAAACTGTCAAGGGACGAGTCCAGTTGAACTACATATGAGAAAGAAATGGTTCAACTACACCATGATGCGAGTTCAAAAGTTCTTGAGTATGACCTAAAGATTCACTTCCATAAGGTGGAAGTAGATACATGAAGAACTCAATGTTAGTACCGCTTATCACCCCTAACTAATGGTTAGTAAAATCCAGACTAGAGGGTCTGATGAGAGCATGTGTGCTCATTCAGGGTGATACATGGAGACAGTTCTTATCTTCGATAAGATGTGATGATAACCACCATAGCTAGTATCGGGTTGTAAAGAAGCTTTGTAAGGGAGGTTGTGTTGGTCACGACTTCATTAAGGTGATGTTGGTAGAGGGACCTTATGAAGGTCAGAAAAAGACCACAGTGTGTACAGATGAAGTCGCTTTGATCATGCAATGGCTGAAAGGAGCCTAGGGACGACATGAGTCGTAGGCTGATGCAAAGTAGACTGACATACAGTTCACTATGGGAGAATATGTGATATGAAAATCTGACCTCTCTGAGGTATAGTTGAGATAGATAAGTCCCTAATACCTGGGCCCATTTGAGATGGATTGGTGGAGAAGGTTAAGTTTGACCTTACCCCTTAGGATAAAGTAATGTGTGATGAGTTCCATGTGTCCAATTTAGAGCACTATGTGGGGTACCCAGACCATATGCGGAGCAATGAACCTAGTGAGCCCTAAGGGAGGTTGAAATGACCTGAGTCACCTGTGAGGTTTATAGATGCCAAGGTGAAAGAACTCAGAGAAAGGAATATGTGATGATAAAGGTTCTTTGGAAGCACCATGGATAAGGTAAAGACACATAGGGGCCAATGATGGACATGGAAAAATCTTATTATGAATTGATTGTTTGCTTGATGGCATTTTGAGGGCAAAATTCCTATAAGAGGGGAAGGATGTTACAAACCCAGTTTTTGGGTTCTTTTGGTGAGAAATGTAATTTATCCTATTAAAGATATTTGAACAAATAATGATATGATTTTTTTTGAATAAATGGATTTTGTTTACAATAGCCTTTTTGGTTGTTTTGTGGACTTTATTGGCTATTGGGCCCAATAACAAGGAAAAGACAAAAGAAACTCCATTATTAAATGAGTAAAAGGAGAAAAGAAAGATGTAGAAACCTCTAGAAGTCAAAGGAATGTTATCCAAAGTTGGATTTCATGCCACTTGGGTTCCTTGGGTCCCAAGGAGTCCAAAGTTGCAAAAATAATTCAACAAGAAAAGAAAAGAAAAGGTCAATTAAATATTTCTTTATTAAGAAAGAAATTGAAAATAATGATAAAATATGGGAAATAAGTGGAAAGAGGTATGATTGAGTTATCCTTGGTGGATTTTCATATCCAAAGGATTCCTAATGTTAAAAGGAATGTCAATGAGGAAAATAAAAAGAAAGACAAAGAGAAATCCTTGAAAAGAGATATTTTAAAGAAATAAACAAGATAATGAGAAATAATGGACATAGATGCATCTAGAAGGATAATAAGTATCCACTAAAAAGGATTTCGAAATATTAGAGTTTCTTGGGGTCCAAGGAGTCCCAATGGAGAAAAAGAAAGAGAAAAGGCAAATAATAACAAAATAAGAGGATAATGTGATACATCATTAATGACTTCTTGATAATATCAAAGAGAGATGTTATTTGCTTTAAGGAAATAGATTTTCGTGGCCCATAGATTAAAAGGGAAGGCTAGAGATAATGGAAGAGATAGTTTTCGTATTTCTAATTATCCATGAAATAAGGAATATTAAGAAGATAAATAGGAGAGAGAAGATTACTTCTCCTCGAAGGAATATGACTCCTATTGGTAGAGAGCCTTGTTAATTCATGAATAGACAACCTAGGGCTTTGTTACTCTCCCCTATATAAGGGGTAGAACCCCTGGTTCGAGATAAAGAGAGATCCCACACATCCCTTTCTCTCTATTCTCCTCCTTCTTCTTCTTTTCATGAAAACCCTAACAACAAGGAGTTGAGAGACCCCTAGAATGACAGATGGACTTCGAAGGGAGTCCTGACATCCCCTTCAGAGCCAGATAGTTACAAAGTCTCTAGCTCGAGGGAATCCTCGCCCTGGTCATCTACAACTTGTCTGCAGGGGATGAGGTTAGCAAACCTGAAGCTCTGGTTCCTAGCTGACTCGGTCATGGCTAGGGGCTGTTCCGAATGTGGCAGAGGACGGCGGAGGTTGAGGGACCTCTGTGGATGATTGCGCGACTATGGGAGGGGAGATCAACCCCCACAGATGGACCTGACAAGCGGACAGCGTAGGGCTCCGGAGGTAGAAGTAGAACGGGTGGCATTGGACAGTTATGCCACTCATGGGAAAGAAAGAGTGGTCCACGTCCCAGGGGTATAAGAGACATTTCATTATAACTGAAGTCGAGCGTGCAAGGTACGTGCATGGGGAGTTAGTTGCCTACATGGAACCTCCCTATTGGTTCATATGTGTTTATCTTACAAAATTCATAACTAATCACTGGTAGCTCGAATTTAGATAAATTATATATGAATTTTGATTAGGAGAACTCAAGGAATGCAATAAAAATATATTTGAAGCCTAATTCTGATTGCAATTCGAAAGGTAATGGAATTTATTAACTTTAATGTATTAATGATAAAGAAACCCTATTTAGTGATGATTAATCTATTTAGAAGGGTTTTATTGATGATTAAAGTTGGTATTAACCTGTTAATTATAAAACAGTACATTAAGAACAAAAAGGATGAACTTTGCATGTAATTAGTTTAATTTAGAGTTCCATGTACATAAACGAGATTTAATGGGCCTTAAAACCCTAATGTTAGTCATTGTGACTCTTAAAGGCTTTAAATTGTTCAATTTCATGATTAAAGTTGAGAAATGATAATTCTAAGATATTTTGAGTATAAAAGTTCCTAATTATGAATAAATACCCTTAATATGGAAATTAGGGTTTTCTAATAGTTAAAGGTGGAATTAGTAATAAATAGAGATAAGTTGCTAATTCGGAAGGAACCTAAGATGATAATTGGGCCTAACGATCTTGTCATAATGGACTTAATTGATGGATAATTGTTCCTTTAATCCGAAATTAAGGTTAAATGTTGTTAAAGGATAACCTTAATATCTTTTATGAAAAATAGATGAGATAATTAGGGTTTAAAATAATAAAAATGAAGTGAAACCCTAATTGCAATGGAAACCCTAAAAGTGGACTAGAAATGCTAGAAAGCGAGCTAGGTTTAATAGATCTTGATGGCATGATCAATGATAGGAAATTGTATGCATATTTCAGGATCTCATTGTGTGCTTGCTTGCCTATTTGGATTTCTTGCTTGATTGGATTATTCTATCTCAAATCATCGTGACAGGTATGTGGCTACGCTTATGGTTACTCGCTTTAGTTTCAGGGCAATTCTCAGAAGTTTTATCGGTTGCCTAAAAATAACTGCTTGGATGACTTTTATTTCATGCAACTATAAAGTGACTATGATTATCACCATAAGTATAGATACATGACTGACTCAGATCATGGTCCTTCTCTGTGGCTTGCTAATGATGAAAAGGGTAACCTAGTATAGGGCCTACTTGTTAAGTAGGACATCATGTTATCAAGAGTTAGAAATTGGGCTACCCACGAGTAGTGCCATGAGACTCTTTAGCACACCATGAGCTAAGGAGTGGGCTACCTATTGGTAGTGCCATGTGACTCAACCCTAGAAATTGATTCACTTGTTAGGTAGGATCATGAGGGGTTTAATGGGGATCTACCATAAGGAAGGTAGCATCCAGGTCCATTGCAGGGACAACGCAGAGGTTAGGGTGTGTATGGATTGAGCAGTTATGCTGAAAACATAAAGTTGTTTGTTAAATCATAATTGACTGCAAATGTTTTGTTTGTCGGCATTTTAGGTATAAGAGAAAAGAACAAACAGTAAAGTGGCAAATGTAAAATTAAATATGAATTAAAGTACAAAGGAGGATTAGTTAGAATAGACTCTAGATGTCGATAAAAGTAGATATCCAAGTTTTTGAAAAATATATGCCAAGTTAACTTTTATTACAGCCTTTCAGTTTAGTTAGTAGAATTTGATAATTTGTATTGATTATTTGTCGAACCTTTGATCTGAAAAATTGGGATAATGGATCTGACCTCTTGGTCTCCCTTAAATGGGGGGTTACTGGGGGGCGGGGCCATTACATTTGGTATCAGATTCTGGGTTCCTCATTTAATCTGTAATAATTATTAAATTTTACAAACTCTATAGAACCCAAGGGTGTTATTAGAGGATTCTCCAAAAGATAGAGGTGTTTAGAAAAGGATCATGCCTGGGGGCTGGCAAGATTTTCCTCTGTACCGCTAGTTGGAATACGAGGACTCCCAGATCTGTGTGACTGTCTGGCCAATGACTCAGGATTTGACTCGAAATAAAATACCTTTAGGACTCTCTCATCTTGTTCATCCCTTGTGAACTCAAATGATGTTAAGGATCTAAAGGATTAGGGTTTTTCTATCTTTTCCTCACCCTCTTGAGATATGGGTAAGGTTGATAAGGTTTAAGGAATCCTCCACCAAATTAATGAAAAGCATGTATATAAGATGTCATGGACATAACCTTAATAGATTAAGCATAAACTAAAGAATAGATACATGCTTAGGTCATATGACATAAGTCATCCTGCCCTCAGGAGAGACCTGAGGCTAGATATCCTTGTCAAGAGGATGAATGGAGGAAGTTAGTCTTGGAGGTAGAGACCTCCATTATAAGTAGAGACCTGGCACATCCTCTAAGGATGATGCTAACCCTAACCCTAAGTGGTGGTTAGAGAGAGATGACATGATGAGTTAGATGTCATGATAGACTAGGTGTGAGGGTGGTGATGCCTTTGGATACCCATATGAGCCATGAGAGGTTGGATGACCTACACCTTTGGCAACCCAGCCCTGGAAAGAGTTGTGCATGTTAGAGTGAAGGATAGCTCCTTTATTGATGAGGTTAGAGAAGAACCTATGGAAAACCCATGAGCTTATATGAGCATGGCATAGTAGGCACCCAAAATACATCAATAGTGCGAGCAGTAGGTTGAAACTCTGGCCAGGATAGCTTATGAGATAAGCATAACCTTGAGCAAACATAATCTTGAACATAGGCTTCACCATGTAGGGGTATGCTTGAAAGCTTAACCCACCTTCATGGAGAGAGGAAATCAAGTATTAAGGTTGTTTGTAGGGTTATCTCTAGAGAGAGAGAGAGCAGGACCCATGCAAGAAGGTCAGAAGCCTAGAATCTAAGATATGAAGAAATGTGGGGAGTTGAGGATGACGTGACCTAAGTGGATGATAGTGGTTGCCTCATGCTTGATCCATGGAGGCTGATGATGTCTTGGTTTCCATTAGAGGAACCGAACCCTAGAGAGAGGATGAGGATTCTGGTACCTATGTGCCTATGGTATAGGTGTTTACCTTCTGAGATAGGAAGAGGAGTTCTTTAGACCTGGAGAGGTTTAGTAACAGGTTGTGAGGCCTTCTACTTTGTTGGTTGTCCTGGAGGAGGACTCAGCTCTGAAGTGTTGCTCAAGTAGAAGGATAACAAGAAGTGCATGTCATGCCTTATACATGCTTGATACGTGGTTAAGAGATTGAGAATGTAGTTGGACACCCAAAAGTGAACCTAGGGTTCCTAGGCCTAAGAGGGGAAGTGGTGTACCTTATTCTCATGACGAGATTTGAGTTTCTATATATTTAAGCATGGTACTCCTCATGTTTAGAGGAAAGGGAAACCCCTTAAGTTTAAGATATGTTTGATGAACCCCTCCCAGCTAAGTTGATGACTTGGGAAGTTATGATCTTGATCCAATGTTGAGGATGAGAACAAGTATGACCTAGCATGGTTTAGTAGGTGGTCTGCTTGTGCCTTAGTAACTTGGTAAGGGTAAGCATGCTCATGTGGATGTAAACCCTAGACATAAGGACATTTGTGACCTTTTTTATCAAGGTGTAGTTCCTCCCATCTTGGGAGAGGGACTCTCTTGTAGAGTGTATACTAGTTTTGTTGGTTTAAGGTAACCTAAAGAGGTCTCATAGAATCTTGAGGAGCTAAGTGGAAAGTACATGGCATGAGAATGAACCTGTAGACCCATAGATAACCATCTCTAAGTGTATGTGGATGTGTTACATTTGGAGGTAATCGGTATGGGGCCTGACCAAGGTAGGCAGGTTGCCATGACCCCTATGAAAGGAGGAAAGTCAGCCCATGAATGTGGAAAGAGGTGATGAAGGCTTGGGTAAGGTTCTAAGTTGGACATGTACTCTAATAGAATCCTAAAGTCTATCCTAGGTTCAGGTAGGGATAAGACCGATGGAAATGGGAGCTGCCTGATTCCTTAGTTGCACATGACCATAGGGTCGCGAGGTAACATCTATCATTGTCTGAGGGGCATGGGTTAGGAGATTGATCACCTTCATGAACCCATGGGACCCAAAGGGCAGATGAGTAGGGCACTCTCTAGATGCATAAGGGAAGAGGGATGACCCCAAATGTGCCGGCACCCTATAGACCTAGAGGAGATGACCAAGGAATGTGTGTGGACCCAAGTAGGTTCGAGACCAATTTTCCATGGAAGTAACTTTAATATCGAGATGATTGTGATATAGAGACATAAGTTGCACTTTTCAACTTAGATTTTAAGGTGTACTAGAAATGTGGGATGTACCATCTCTACTCTTGGACCAGGAAGAACTATGTGCTTAGACGGCTGCCAAATGCTTATTTCCTCTTATTATGGGAGTGAGAGATAGGACAGTACGCATACCATACACCAGGAATAAGGATGATGTGAGTTGGAACATTGCTATGAGGTATGAGGACAAAGATGATAGCATACCCTTTTGGAGTGAATGTGTGATAACCCAGATTTTTGGGTTTAGATACCCCATATAGGAAGTGAAGAACATGAATGTTATCTAGATGTTTAGTGCCAAATTGAGGGGTTAATCAATCGATTTTGGACTATTTCACTTAAAAAGGGTGATCATAGATGCCATGAGCGATTATTAGATCTACTTGACTTCAATATCTTAATATGTGTACAAATTTGGAGTATCTAAATCGAAGGGTGAACAAATATTTGTTTTTGTCTCATATGATCATTGGTTAATGATATACAAAGGGAATCTATGTTTTAAATTTTAAGTGATTTGAGGTTGTAGCTAGAGAGATATTCAATTCAAATTAAGGTTTACCTTAAATAGTAGGCTTCAATTTTGTTTAATGTTTGGCCCATTATGAACCACCCGTCATGTTTCCTTTTCTTAGGAACATAGTATTAGCTACTAGCTAGGCCACACATACGACCATAGAAATATGTTAGGCGAATTGAGAAGATATAGTATGGTTGTTAGACGATTTCTACTTAACCTGACCTCGTCCTCAACCTCCATAGGGAACAGATCATATAGGTCCAATGAAAGTGGTAGGAGTACGATCTTTTGCCTTCCTCCCCTCCATCATCTCCATCAGACACCACACCAGGACCCTCTACACTCCAGGAATCCACCCAGCTCGCCCCTCACACCTGGAAGGAGGAGCAACAACCAAAGCTGTTGTTGGAGAGCAAACAGTGTACCAAACACCATGAGGAGCGTCCAGCCAACTACCGAGACTAGATCCAATCACTCTCAACTATGTCCGGTAGCCAAATAGCTGGGAGGATCACGCTTCACAGATAACTACTGGAAAAGAAGACCATAGGAGGAGGGACTCGCGGTGCTGGTAGCCTGGAGACGGTGCCAGACATCCAACCACCAGCAAGAGCAGACTGAGAGGCGTCAAGCTTCCATGCCGAGGTTGGAATGGGTGAGGAAGAGGGGGGGTGCTACCTGTTTGCTTGCCACGAGGTCCAAGTATGGAGGCGCTCATGCATGCCGGCGTTCTACGAGGAACGGAGACCCCATCCGATCATGAGCCCAAATGGATATCTCTTGCATACAGAAGCACCAGAGCACTGCCGATCTATCGTTGGAATTCCAACCTAGCGACGACGCCCACGTAGGAGCTCTACGAAGCCCTAGCTCCAGCCTCCACTGGTGCTCCTTGAGTGGCCATGACGGTGCTGGAGAGAGAGACTACGGGCGGCAGTCATGATTCGTGAGGAGGAGATCATCACCTCTCCCTTGCCAGAGTCGAGCCTCCCGGCGGTGGCTCTGTTCCCGAGTCACGCGAACGGGGAGGACCGTCAGATGGGCGCGCACGATCAGAGGCGCAACGCCGCAGCTGCGTCGACCTAGCGGGGAAAGCGAGACCATCCCGACGGTAGCGGCGCCTGTTCACGGAAGAACATGGTCGTGTATCGCGTGGAACCAGAAAGGAGAAGAGGAGGTTGAACCCCGGTTGAATCACCCAAAACCAACCCAGGATCGGCCGGCCCAAGGCAAGCCAAGAAAAGAACCGGTGCAGCAGGCAAAGGATGCGCCCGCCCTAGTGGCCAGGTGGCGCCACCCAATTGGTCTAAAGGTTAGAAAATATCAGACAAATATTAGATTTTCCATAATTCGTAATAATTAGTTCTATTATCCGAAAAATACAAACAAGGTACCAAAATTCTCAGAAAAATGAGTAGAATAATATGGAAGTATAATATCAGCGTTTTAATGCTTTAATATCAGTGATATCGTGTTAGTTGTGAAATGCTTAATTGATGGATAATAAATATCAAACGTTGGCCTAAAATTATGGAAACATGTCAGTAACTCCATAATAATGTTTATAATGCACTTGATATCAGATATGCTCATTTTGATGTACGAAATCATGTAATTTGCTTAATATGTATAATTAGAGCTAATAACCCTAAATAAAATGTATTAAATACATTAATGATCAATAAATGATGAAGTTTACAGAGTAAGCTTATATCAATATATGGAACCTCAGTTTTAATTATGAGATCATAAAGATGAACAAAATCCATGTTATATGAAGATGAATATTAATACATTGTTTAAAACCCTAATCTAGGTTAATGATGTAACCTAGGGTTAATATGTGCACAAAAATAGAATATGGAACCTAATATTCAGATAATGGATCATAATCTGGAAAATGACATCATTAAGATAATTCTAAGACAAGAATGGAAGTAATGATGAGAATATCCTAATGAGTTAAGAAAACCCTAAAATGGATACGATTAGGGTTAAGATGAGATGTAAGATGATAAGAATCTGATGATAGTATGTGGTCTTGTCTTAATCAGGTGATGACCAGATATGTAGATGATCCAGAATGTAAATAGGAATCTCTGAACTCAGGTACATGGGATTTATTAAGTATAAGACTAGTTTTCTGGTTGCCTCTGATATGCAATATCTTGAATGCTCGTATTTGGATATGATTGCTTGGTTGAACTAGTATGAGTTATACTTCGCTAAATCTAATAGAACATAAATGAGTATGATGGGTTGTAGCTACTAGAGCACATAGCCTGGTGTGGATGTATGTTGCCTAACATGGATGTATGATTTCTTGGCCCATGTTAGATGTATGATGGTACTATATTGCCCACACTAGATGTAAATCAAGTGCAAGTATGTGTAGTACAACCGCATCAAAGTGAAAGCAATAAAAGGAATGTTTACCTGATTATCGCTTTAAATAATGTTTTCTTTTACTCTTTCTTTCTCAAGATTATTTCAATTATGCAAGCATATTAGTATGTATCTTTCTACCCACGTGCACAACACCTTGTGTGTTGATTCGTTGTTTCACGTATGTTTTAGGTTCAGAGCTAGCATGGGATAAAAGACGGGAAGTGAGCAGTTGTTCAGGTTGTACCTATTGTCTAAGATCTTATTAGCATACATGTTCAGACTTGTAGAATTTTCATTCAATATGTAATTGTAAATCATTGTGTAATAATTCATGTTGTATAAATATACATGTTGAATGTTGAGAAATGTTATGGTTGTATGTTCATGTATGCGTATTATGCTTCCACATCGCTCTCTGATATGATTGGATGATGTTCTGAAATTCTGACCTCTCATTCCCAATAGGATTTGGAGAAGGTGAAAATCTGGGGACGTCACAGAATGATACATGGATGGTTTACCAACACTAAGAGAAATAAGGTAGTCATCTTATGAGGATGTTTTTATCATGATCTATAAGTTATATAAGGTTGAGTTCGAAAACCAAGAGAATAAGCTCAAAGTTTCTTGATGAATATAAACTTAGAGCTGAGATGAGATAATAAGTGGAATACATGGAGGTGTATGTCTTCAACTTTAGTTAACACCTAAGGATGTGAAGTGGTAATGGATACTCTGGATGAGATGCAACTGCCTAGTTTAGCTAGAGACTAGAACAGGTTGTTAGGTTAACCCTAATTTTGAAAAAGAGATAAGTTTGGCTAACACTCAGAGGTAACACCTATGGATGTGAAGTGGTAATGGATACTCTGGATGAGATGCAAATGCCTAGTTTAGCTAGAGACTAGAACAGGTTGTTAGGTTAACCCTAATTTTGAAAAAGAGATAAGTTTGGCTAACACTCAGAGGTAACAAGATCTGGTTAACAAGTAAGTTATTGTTTGGTTAGCCAGCCTAGGCCTTGATGCAATAAAAGGATGGTTGTAGAACCTCATATGTACTTCTTTGGAAAAGAAGGTGATGAAACCCTGATTAGAGTAGATTAGGGTTTCCGGGTAATCAATCTTGAGGAATCATGACATACAGGAGATCATGATTTTAAGATCATCATACACCATGGTACTATGAAGATAGTAAGTGACAATAGTACTTTGGATGGTTAAGGTGAAGTTGCATGTGGTATGTCAATGGTGAAGCCAAGTCTCTTTCATAGACTATAGGACATTACAAAAATACTTGCCCCTAGGTCATCTACACCATTTTAGCATTTGGAATACCCAAGAAGAAGGATATGCCAAAGGATCCTAGATCTTTGAGTTTGTGGCATCTTGCTCTTGATAAGTTCAAATGTTGTCTTTACCAGCTCTACATTCTCATACTCCTCTGTTGTATACTTTAAATTGAAGTGATCTTTACAAAATTTGGTCTACCAAGGAAACTTTACTAGAGCACTAAGGAAGGGAATGTTGACATGCAATTTCTTCATAGCTTCCTTGAACATCATGAATATTGAGTCTAGTTGCATTTGAGCTAGTTGACTCTGGTAGCGTGACCACATTTTGTAGGCTAAAAATAGAAGGTTAGAATCACTTGGTGTGTCTTTAGTGATCTTCTTCGCATTGGATGTGCTAATTGTGTTTGGAATTTCAATCATTGATTCCATTGGTACATCTAATGTAGTGACTTAATATTCACCACTATCT
This sequence comes from Alisma plantago-aquatica, assembly GCA_963693085.1. Classification (NCBI taxonomy): domain Eukaryota; kingdom Viridiplantae; phylum Streptophyta; class Magnoliopsida; order Alismatales; family Alismataceae; genus Alisma; species Alisma plantago-aquatica. The sequence goes on along the minus strand of OY856411.1, from coordinate 751,087,104 downwards.
TTGAGTATCAACTTGTTGGTGATTCGGATTATTGATTCTTGTAGAACATGCCTAGTACATGTCATCACATCATTCAAATCCTCCTCGTAATGCTTGGGTTGTTGTAACCTTGGGTCCATTTCTGTAATGACCCTGACCTGGGATTATGAGTTAACCCTATATTTTTGGATAAGTAAGTTTCTTATTACTTTAATATAATCCTATAAGGTGTTTTTTTATCATGTGACACACTTATGTTCCAAGTTTGGTCCTAATTGAATGTTGTTTGAGCAATGTTCCTTTATTTTGGACCAAAGTGCAATTTAACCAAGTTGAGGGGTTATATTGCAATATGTCACATGTTAAACGTTCCCTATATGTTTTAGCATCATAAGAGAGAGCATTATGCTAAGTGGTGGCTTGTGGAAAGCCTAAATGCCTAGTTTGAACTTGTTTGAATAATGTTTGTACCTTGTGCACCAATTTTGGTACAAATTGTAATTTACCCAAAATATAGGGTTGATATGAAAATTACCACTTCTAGAGTGTCCCTACACCCTAATAGTATCATGTGGAGGAGAGAGTAAGAATGAGGCACCATGTTTGAATATATTGTGAGTGATGGTGATCTTGGTGATGAAATGACCAAGAAAAAGGGTTGAATATGAAACCCTAACTTGAGTTTTATCAAGTTGAAAAGCTTATATATGAGTGCCTATTGGCCATGGATCCATAGGAGGAGTCTCATATCGGTTTTTGGACTCTTGGTAAATCCCATGACGTGTAAAGCACCTCAAGTAGGTGAAGTGTATCGATTTATAACTTCCCTAGAAAAGTTGTATCGGGATGTGAATAAAGTGGTGATTTAGTTGATATATCTTATTAAAAGGGATAGGTAATGGACGAAATTTCATCTCTATATTATCCTCAAGTGTTTTTCATGACAAGATAAATTTTAATGCATGCATGTACATGTGTCAACCATGAATGGACATGTGGCACTTAGTAGCTCAAATTGATGACACCTCATTTATACACTTCTCCATGAACCTCAAGTATATATACCCCTTAGTGAACTTTTTTGAATCCTACCACCTCCTTGCTATTAGATATTGTGCATAGGGTCCTTGTATCATGCAGGAGTGAAGTGGTATCATGCATAGGGCCTTGGGTATCATCCATAGAAAGATCATATCAGCCAAGTAGGGTGATATCGGCCTAGTGAGGTGATATCGGCCATAGTGGAGTGTTTTGATCACAAGTGAGGGGGATATCCACCAAGAGTGGTGGCATATCGTACATGTGATACACCAATCGAGCAAAACATTATTAACCAAGCAGAAGTGATCGTTAGCAACAGATTACTGAAAATCACTAAAAATTAAAATCATTTTACAAAGAGATCCACATACAGGAAAAGTCTTTCATCAAGAACCAAAGTATTACATTCACATTCTGGTTCAAAAGTACATACTCTGTATCATCCCTTTTCAAGGGTTACAAGCATCAATTGCCCTATTTAAACTATATACATGCAGTACAAAAACCTCGAGGCATCAAGACAAAATCTGTGATCGATTCATTAAAGTATTAACTACTACTCTGAGGACCTAAGAGTACAGATAAGACACATAGAACTCTATTTAAACATACACAAAACATGACAGTCAGTGTCTCCACCTAAGGTATCACTGCTATTCTCTACTACTGCTGTTGCTACTCTCCTTCACCTACACAAGGGTTTCTGCCTCCTCGTCCGCGTCCACCTAAAAATGTTGGTGACCAACGGAGTGAGACCCATGTCCCAGCGAGAGATATAACTCTCCGCCAAAAAACATTATTATTGTTGTTTAATTAGAATAAAACTGAACAGAGAAATTATATATATTTTCAGCAGCAGATAATTCAATGTCTAAATAGATTTAGAGCAATATTCTTATTTAAAGAATACCAGTTATAACTTATAAAGTAGCATGTCACTTATACAATAAGGATTTGAAGAACATACACAACCTTTATTCAACTAGAACATGCTAAGCAAGGTAACATCAGCCAATGATTCTCGTATTTCAACCTTAAACAAATACGCTACATGACTGATTACATTTTACAAACATTCTGAATTAATGCCCTGAAGAGATGAAGTATACCATTCATACTCTAACCGACCACGATTACGTAAAGCATCAGTACCACACAAGGTCAATGGAAGAGCCGGACTCCAAGACCTCATCCTTCTCAGTCAGTACGAGATTATCTGGCAGAGACATCACGTGTCAAATAGCAAAATAGCTTGCCAGGTATAATGGCATATTCACTATAAAGTTATAGCCCGCATCATATACTCTCTTCAGGATTATGTCTCGTAGCCAATGCCTGATATCATATCATGGAGTCATGGCCCGTAGCCATACTCTTATTGGGGTATGGTCTAAAACCAATCCCATACATAGGAGATAGTCGTAGCCATTCCTATGGGGCATAAGGATATAATTGCCCAATTACCCCCACATATTCAAAAATATGCATGTCGAGTTAAACTCATTTCACCATTCAGCAAATTCTAACGCTGATGGATCTGTGGTCAGGGCAACTACATTATATGATATCACTTGATTAATTATGTGCATTATCATATTCTTTTAGCATTAATCATGTTTTCAAACAACAATTATTATAATAGATGTTGTAAAAAGAGTGTAATACTTTCATCAGGTTCTGTTCAACTTTAAGAACATATAAGGATCTCAGTCCCTCATCTCATCAGGAGCATTCTCAATCTTTCACAAACTCATTACCATGATTATAGAAAATGGGTATTCCAACCCTCAGTTCAACATAGAACAGTTGTTACCACTTATCAAGTAACTAATACCTTCAGGTCATTTGACCAAGGTAAACATGATACTTGTATAATAAGTATCTCACATGGTTCACAAGGCCCATTCCATCTCTTGTTACCTCTCACTAGGGAACAAAGTATATTATGGCTCACAAGCCCCATAAAGCAATAAATGAAATATCATAGCTCATACCTGACTATGCTTATCATTTCATGAAACCTCAATGGTTAGTACACATGATAGCAATTATATAATTAAGCACCATGCAATACAAGGGTAGCATCACTATTCCCTTATTAGGGTTAGGATCTCCCAAATTCATCTCAATTAGGATTCCTCCTCAATTAGGGTTTACTATTCATCCCAATTAGGGTTTACATTCAATTACCCATAATTAGGGTTTACTATTCATCCCAATTAGGATTTCTCATATCCATTAACTAAATCAAGGTTAGGATGTACTATTCTCTTCAAATTGGGGTTTCTCATATCCCAATACCCAAATTAGGGTTAGGGTTTATTATTTACATCCAATTAGGGTTTATTATTAAAATACCCTGAATTAGGGTTTCTCATAACATTACCCTTAATTAGAATCACATCATCCCACTAGATTAGGGCTTCACTCAGAATTGCTCTAAATTAGGGTTTGGGTTCATCAATCACCTCAATTAGGGTTTTATGATCTCTTTATCAAGGATCATACCCTAATTAGCTATCCCATTCATTTTGAATGTGTTAGGGCTTAATTATACATGATAACTATACATGTATGTAATTCTCTCTCTTATCCTCTCTAGGACATTCATTACTCCGATCTTGATCAGATTGAGTCAATCCTGTATTAAAATTCATACATATAGGGTTAGCATTGTATATTGCGTCATTGTTTCCATAGGTACCAAAGGTTAACCCCTTTAAATATTCTTACACATTAAGTACCTTAGGAATACAACCATTGTACATATGTTTGATAATTATAATCATAAATCAAGAAATCAATTGATTTATCTTCATTCTTCACCTTAAATCTCCAACCGATTTAGGGTATATTGAACTCCAATCGATTTTTGACCTTTGAAATCTTCAATTGGTTTGATCCCTTGAACCATCAAACAATTTTGAAACCGTTTGATTCCAAACGGTTTCAAGACCGTTTGGAATCAAATGGACTCTAGACCGTTTGGTCTAAATCATCTTGAAAACCGAAAGGATTAGTTAGGGTTCTCTTCAATCAAATCGATTTAGGGTTTCAACATTGAACTATCCATCAATTTGATCATTCAATTATAACTATTAGTTCTTTATTCATTCATGAACCCATTTATCCTTCAATTGATTTGACTCTTCAACCCTCCAAATGGTTTGAAACCATTTGGGCACTTAGCCCTTAAAATTGTTTGATTAATTATACTTGAAATCGAATGGACCTATCCACTTTTGAAATCGATTGGTTGACTCAACTTAGAAACTGATTGGACCTCCAAACGGTTTGAGACCGTTTGATGCCAAACGGTTTCAAGACCGTTTGGACTCAAATGGTCTCAAGACCATTTGGTCCAAATGTCCTTGAAACTAAATGGACCAATTAGGTTCTTAATCAACCAATTGATTAGGGTTTTGATACTTCAACCCGATTAGATTAGGGTTTTCAATTGATGATTCAATTATATTTGAAACCAATGAGATCAAACCAAAAGAAACCATTGGAACAATCATCCAATTACATCAGATTATGCCTCCAAATGGTCAACTATGGTCAACCACTCCAAACGGTTTGAAACCATTTTGTTTTAAATGGTTTGATGAAACTGTTTGACTAATTCAATTCAAACCGATTGGTCCCAAAATTTTTTTTGAAATCATTTGCCTAGGTTATTGATTGAGGTGTGTGCTTGAGATGTCATCGTCATATTCAAGCTACAAACCCATGAAAATTTCTGTGATTTCCATGGTGATTTCATCAATCAACTAAATTAAAATTTCAGAAATAAAGAAGAAATCAACAATTGATAAAGATATGAAATCAATAACAATGTTCAAGGGTTTAAGTTATATAACCTGCCTTCAAAGTGGAAGCCAAGCTTCAAGATTCACGTTCCTAATGGTGGTTTCATCTTTCTCACCCCACAAGGTTCGTTCCCCAAGCTTTTGAGTGAAAAGGATTGGCTAGAATTGAAGATTGATTGAAGAAAAGAAGAAATCAAGCATTGATTTGTGATTTTCACCATGAATTCGAGGTTGAAGATGATTAAGGAGCTTACCTACAGGTTGGAGTTCTTTCCCCTATTTCTCCTAAGTTCCCTTGTGCTTGTCCAAAGTGAGGAAGAAAGAAAATCTGAAAAAGAGTCTTTGGTTGAGTGGAAAATGAAGTTTTTATAAAGGAATTTCAAGGAGAGAGAAAGTTGAAAAGAAATTCTTCAACTCCCCAAAAAGTGCTACTCTCCTATCTCCCTTGTATACGAAGGAACCTCACTTTGACTTATATTCCTATTAATTATCCTTGAATTAAAGGAAAAGCAAATTAAGCACCTTAACCCTTATAATAATAATATCCCATATTTAGTGGATATTACTTTTTAGTTAACTAATGTGAGTGGGATCTCCACTCACTTGAGATATTTTTGTGCATTTGAAAGGCACAAGGACGTTCAAACTTATGCAAATGAAACCATTTCTTTTTTGGTTGAAGGTACTTCAATTATTATATTTATTTTTGTATTAAATTGAATTAGGGTTTCAATTATGCTTAAATCTTGATTATTTTTATATCAAGATTCTCTCTTCTTCAAAGTGATACAAATGAGACGCCCCTCTCATTTTATTTTCTCTACATGATGCCAAGAAACATTAGGGAATCTTTTTAAGTGGTAATTTGCATATTGAACCCTGGGTTTTGGGCAAATTGCACATTACACCAAAACTAGGTTTTAATGCACAAACATTGCTTAATCAACTCTTTCTTGGTACTCAGGCTTGTAAAAGCCATACCACTACATCATACTCATTTTCATGATGCTTCAACACATAAGGAACATTTTATCAGGTAAAATTTGCAATTTAACCCCTCAACTTGGGTAATTTGCACTTTAGTCCAAAACAGGAAAAACATTGTTTCAACATTATTCAAAAAGGACTAAAATTGAAATATAAGTTCCTATTGAACATTAATTACTTTTCAAGAGATCAGAGCAAGCATATAATCAACCTTATTAAGCAAAACATCTAGGGTTAAAGCATAACCTAGGTCAGGGATGTTACAAATTATCCACCCCTAACAGGGATTTCGTCCCCAAAATCATCAAGATAAAAGAGAAGGATACTTCCTCCTCATCTCTTCCTTTAGCTCCCATGTAGTTTCTTCAATGCCACGGTGACCAGAGAACTTTCACAAGATATATGTCTTTCTTTTTCAGCTTTTAAATTCCTCTATCAAGGATCATCACAGGTCCTTCAACATATGACATATCATTATTTAACTCAACCTCCATAGGTTGTAAAACTAAATCTGTGTCAGGATGACACTTTCTCAACATGGAGATATGGAACAATGGATGCAACTTATCCAGCTCAGGTGGTAACTCCAGCTTATAGGCTACCTTTCCAATCCGTTCAATGATTGGATAAGGCCTCATAAATCTAGGAGCTAACTTTCCTTTCTTTCCAAATCTGAGAACACCTTTCCAAAGTGAGACTTTGAGATATACTATGTCTCCAACTTGGAATTCTAAAGGTCTCCCCCATTTGTCGGCGTATGACTTCTGTCTATCATATGCAGTCTTTAACTGTTGTTGTATTACTTTAATGTTATCAGTTGTCTGTTGCACTAGCTCAGGACCCAAAAGTTGATATTCTCCTATTTCATACCAACATAAAGGAGATCTACAACGTCTACCATATAAAGCTTCATATGGTGCCATGTTAATACTGTGTTGATATCTATTATTATAAGCAAATTCTATCAAGCTCAGGTGTAGATCCCAACTTCCTACAAACTGAAGGACACATGCACTAAGAAAATTCTCCAAGGTTTGTATGGTCCTTTCAGATTGTCCATCTGTCTATGGGTGAAAGGTTGTACTAAACCTTAACTGCTTACCCAAAGCTTTATGGAGTCGCTCCAAAAAATGACTCGTGAACTGGGGACCTCTATTAGAAACAATAGAAACTGAACCCCATGCAACCACACTATCTCATCTACATATATTTGTGCAAGCTTCTCAACAGTGTAGGTTGTTTTGAAAGGTAGGAAATATGTTGTCTTAGTCAACCTATCAACTATCACCCATATGGAATCATGACCTTTGGTTGTTCTAGGAAAACCAACCACAAAGTTCATGGTCACATGATCCCACTTCCACTGCGGTATAGGCAAAGGTTGCATTGTTCCTACAGGATTTTGATGTTCAGCTTTGACCTGCTGACACACCAGACACCGCATAACAAACTCAACTACATCCTTCTTCAATCCTGGCCACCAATACATATCCTTCAAGTTACTATACATTTTGGTGCTCCCTGGATGCATTGCATACATCGAAGAATGAGCCTCCTCCAAGACTAACTTCCTTAAGTCATTGGCATCAGGTACTACCATCCTTACATGGTAACAAACTACTTGATCTTCTGACTCATGGAAGCCATCCCGTTTCTCACTACCATACTCTGACCTAATCTGCTGAACCACATTATCAACTTGTTGTGCTTCTTTAAACTGTTGTCTCATAGTAGGTTTTATGTGCATCTCATCTAACAACCCGACTAACAATGATACTTTAAGATGTACATTGTTTTGCCCCAAGGAGATAAGCATATCTCTCTTAGATCACTCTATGGAGTTCATTTGTGCTTTATCTAGGTATGGTGATGATGATTTCCTTCTTAGTGCATCAACCACTACATTAGCCTTCCCTAGATGATAATCAATTGTACAATCGTAGTCCTTGATTAACTCCATCCCGCGGCGTTGCCTCATATTCAACTCATGTTGAGAGAAGATATATTTTAAATTCTTGTGGTCTGTGAAAATCTGGAATGTTTCTCCATAGAGATAATGTCTCCAGATCTTCAGAGCATGGACTACAACAGCTAGCTCCAGATCATGTGTTGGATAATTCTCCTTGTGTTTCTTAAGTTGTCGAGAAGCAAAAGAAATCACTTGATTATCCTACATCAACACACATCCTAGACCATTCTTAGATGTATCACAGAAAACTATGTACCCCTTCCCTTGTTCAGGTAGCACCAGCACCGGTGCACTTCTTAACCTTTCTTTCAACAACTGGATAGAATGTTGACACTTGTCATTCCAGACAAAAGGAACCTCCTTCCTAGTCAACTTGGTTAGGGGTAAAGCTATAGAATTGAAGTTCTTAATGAACCTCCTGTAATATCCTGCCAGTCCTAGGAAACTACGTATCTCTGTCAGTGTCTTGGGTTGTTCCCATTACAGGACAGATTCTACCTTCTTAGGATCAACACGGATACCTGAGGCAGATATTACGTGTCCTAGAAAAGAAACTTCTGGTAACCAAAACTCACATTTGCTAAACTTAGCATACAACTTATGCTCTCTTAGCAAAGTTAAAGCTTGACGGAGGTGCTACTCATGTTGTTGAGCATCTCTACTGTATTTCAAGATGTCATCTATGAAGACTACTATGAATTGATCAAGAAAAGGTCGAAAGACTCTATTCATGAGTTCCATAAATGCAGCTGGTGCATTAGTTAGTCCAAATGACATAACTATGAACTCATAGTGACCATACCTTGTTCTAAAAGTAGACTTAGGTATGTCACTCTCCTTGATACACAACTGATGATATCCCGACCTCAGATCTATCTTAGGGAAGATAGTTGCACCACACAATTGATCAAACAACTCATCAATCCTTGACAGAGGATACTTATTCTTTATAGATACTTTATTCAACTATTTGTAGTCAATGCATAACCGCATCGATCCATCCTTCTTCTTAACAAAGAGAATCGGAGAACCCTATGGTGAAGTACTCGATTGGATAAAACCTTTCTCAAGCAACTCCTACAGCTGCTTCTTGAGCTCTGCCATCTTAGCAAGTGCCATTCTATATGGTGTTTGTGCTATTGGTTGTGTGCCTGGGATTAGATTAATTTCAAAATCAATCTCTCGGGGTGGAGGTACACCTGGAAGTCCCTCAGGAAACACATCTTCAAATTCCCTAACTATTGGAACTTTATAAGGATTAGAACTCTCCATTGTGGTTTCTACCACATGTGCCAAGAACGCAAAGCATCCTTGTCTCATCAGCTTCTTAGCTACCATACCTGACACAAGACAGGTTGGAAGAATCTTTCTATCTCCCTGAAAGATCCATGTGTCACCATCATCAGTGAACACAACTTGCTTGGACTCACAATCCAAGACAACCTTATACTTTTCTAGGGTGTCCATTCCAAGAATTATATCAAAACCCTGCATTTCAAGTGTTATAAGATCCACTTGAATGCGATGTTCAGAAAAGGAAAGAGTGTAGGGAGAACATACCTCCCGCAACACTGCAGATCCAAGCAAAGAAGTTTGCAACATCAAACTCTCTACCCCATGACCAACTGTCATATTGCAGTAAAAAATCACTTCTATAGTGATAAAGGAATGTGTAGCACATATATCAATTAAAACATATATGAAGCATGATGTAGACATATCAGAATAAAATAGTTCCATCTGACCTATCACAACCCGAGGGTTAACCACTGCATCAGGTTGATTCATCACATAGAACCTCACAGTTGCTTATTGTTGACCCTATGCTCGATTATTAGGTGTTGATGAACCAACTTGGGATGCTTGTCCACATCCTCTATTATTACTAGAAAACTGCCTCCTTTGTGAGCCTTGTTGACTCTGCCTCTGTGGTTGAGTCACTATTGTGTTCCCAGCTAGACAATCCCTTGCTAGATGTCCAACTTGTCTACACTGGTGACAAATCCTGGTCTCAGGATAAGGTTTCTGAGGTCCAGCCACCGATATTGATGCTATGCTGGGGGCTCTATTCGGAACAAAACTATGGCCCCTACCCATACTTGACGTCCACTGCATCTGGGATTGAATCTTGATGGTGTTGTCGGTGCAGAAAACCTTGGTTTCTTAAAGCCCTCATACCTTTGTCCTTGGAACTGAGCGCACACCTTCTTACCACTAGTCTGTCGCTTCTCAATTATAGACCTTTCTATCCTCCTCACAGACTCCAAAAAAGTATCAAACCTCTCCCTGTTCTTTAGAGAAGACACATGAGTGGTCAACTCAGTGTTTAATCCCTTCTCAAAATGCCAAATTCTTTCCTCATCATTATCTGCCATATGAGGATAAAACAACAAAAGCTCCATGAACTTAGCCTCATACTCGCTAATGTTCATCAATCCTTGCCTGATCTTCTCAAATTGAGATATCTTCTTGTCTAGATACGTCTTAGGGAAGTATCTAATGATGAATTCTCATCGGAATTCCTCACATCTGACTTCTACACCTAGCCTCTAGCCCTCCTCTATCGTCCACCAATGGCCAACACTCCCCTTTAGAAGGTATACAACATGTCTCACTTTCTTAGCTTGAGGAATGTCAAGGATCCTAAAATCCTTCTCCAGCTCCATCAGCCACAAATCAACATCTGTTGGATCATTTGTACCAGCATACTCTATGGCTCCAACCTGGCGAAGTCTCTCAAAAGTCTTTCCGACTCCATGTCCATCATGGTGGGCTGGTGCCCTCGGTGTAGGTGGTGGCATCCTATCATCCATGTGTGTCATAGTCGCCATAAACTGGCCAAACAGGGTATGGAAGGCTGGATTCTCTATCATGGCTGGGTCAAACTGGGGATGTTCAGGTACTGGCTCCTCCCTAGCTTGATCCCTTACACCTCCTCCTGGTGCAGCAATGCTTCTCTCAGCAGCATGTTCTTCATGTGATCCAGACATCTTCAAGTTCTTCTTCTCCTATATGAGCAGAAGATACTATCAGATAAACTGTAAGACACTTAGAACAGGCTCAACAACCTTAATCCTATGTCTCTGTAGACTCAGTGAACCTATAGCTCTAATACCACTAATTGTGATACATAAATTGAGAAAAATGTTATTAACCAAGCGGAAGCGATCATTAGCAACGGATTACTAAAAATCACTAAAAATTAAAATCATTTTACAAAGAGATCCACATATAGGAAAACTCTTTCATCAAGAAGCAAAGTATTACATTCACATTCTGGTTCAAAAGTACATACTATGTATCATCCCTTTTTTAGGGTTACAAGCATCAACTGCCCTATTTAAAATATATACAGGCAGTACAAAAACCTCAAGGCATCAAGCCAAAATCTCATATCGATTCATTAAAGTACTAACTACTACTCTGAGGACATGAGAGTACAGAGACGGCACATATGACTCTATTTACACATGCACAAAACATGACAGTCAGTGTCTCCACTTGAGGAATCATTGTTGTTCTCTACTGCTGCTGTTGCTGCTGTCCTTCACCTACTGAAGAGTTTCTACCTCATCATCTGCGTCCACCTAAACATGTTGGTGACCAACAGAGTGAGACCCATGTCCCAGCAAGAGGTATAACTCTCCAACAAAAAACATTCTTATTGCTTTTTAAATAGAATAAAACTGAACAGAGAAATTATATATATTTTCAGCAACAGATAATTCAATGTCTAAATAGATTTAAATCAATATTTTTATTCAAAGCATACCAGTTATAACTTGATAAAGTAGCATGTCACTTATCCAATGAGGATTTGAAGAACATACATAACATTTATTCATCTAGAACATGCTAAGCAAGGTAACATCAGCCAATGATTCTCATATTTCAACCTTAAACAAATATGCTACATAGCTGATTATGTTTTACAAACATTCTAAATTAATGCCTTGAAGAGATGAAGTATACCATTCATACTCTAACCGACCATGATTACATAAAGCATCGGTACCACACAAGGTCAATGGAAGAGCCGGACTCCAAGACCTCATCCTTCTCGGTCAGTACGAGATTATCTGGCAGAGACATCACGTGTCAAACTGCAAAATAGCTTGCCAGGTATAATGGCATCTTCTCTATAGAGTTATAGCCTGCAACATATACTCTCTTTAGGGTTATGGCCCGTAGACAATGTATGGTATCATATCATGGAGTCATGGAATGTAGCCATACTCTTATTGGGGTATGGTCCGAAACCAATCCCATACATAGGAGATAGTCGCAGCCATTCCTATGAGGCATAAGGATATAATTGCCCAATTACCCCCACATATTCAAAAATATGCACGCCGAGTTAAACTCGTTTCACCATTCAGCAAATTCTAACGCTGATGGATCTATGGTCAGGGAAACTACATTATATGATATCACTTGATTAATTAAGTGCATTATCATATTCTTTTAGCATCAATCATGTTTTCAAACAATAATTATTATAATAGATGTTGTAAAAAGAGTGTAATACATTCATCAGGTTCTGTTCAACTTTAAGAACATATTGGGATCTCAGTGCCTCATCTCATCAGGAGCATTCTCAATCTTTCACAAACTCATTACCATGATTATAGAAAATGGGTATTCCAACCCTCAGTTCAACATAGAACATTTGTTACCACTTATCCGGTAACTAATACCTTCAGGTCATTTGACCAAGGTAAACATGATACTTGTATAATAAGTATTTCACATGGCTCACAAGGCCCATTTCATCTCTTGTTACCTCTCACTAGGCAACAAAGTATATTATGGCTCACAAGGCCCATAAAGCAATAAATGAAATATCATAGCTCATACCTGACTATGCTTATCATTTCATGAAACCTACATGGTTAGTACACATGATAGCAATTATATAATTCAACACCATACAATATAAGGGTCGCATCACTATTCCCTTATTAGAGTTATGATCTCCCAAATTCATCTCAATTAGGATTCCTCCTCAATTAGGGTTTACTATTCATCTCAATTAGGGTTTACATTGAATTACTCATAATTAGGGTTTACTATTCATCCCAATTAGGATTTCTCACATCCCAATACCCAAATTAGGGTTCTCATATCCCAATACCCAAATTAGGGTTAGGGTCTATTATTTACATCCAATTAGGGTTTATTATTATAATACCATGAATTAGGGTTTCTCATAACATTACCCTTAATTAGAGTCACATCATCCCCCTAGATTAGGGTTTCACTCAGAATTGCCCTAAATTAGGGTTTGGGTTCATCAATCACCTCAATTAGGGTTTTATGATCTCTTTATCAAGGATCATACCCTAATTAGGTATCCCATTCATTTTGAATGTGTTAGGGATTAATTACTGCATGATCACTATTCATGTATGTAATTCTCTCTCTTATCCTCTCTAGGACATTCATTACTCTGATCTTGATCAGATTGAGTCAATCCTGTATTCAAATTCATACATATAGGGTTAGCATTGTATATTGAGTCATTGTTTCCATAAGTACCAAAGGTTAACCCCTTTAAATATTAAAACTCATTAAGTACCTTAGGAATACAACCATTGTACATATGTTTGATAATTATCATCATCAATCAAGAAATCAATTGATTTATCTTCACCTTAAATCTCCAACCGATTTAGGGTATATTGAACTCCAATCGGTTTTTTGACCTTTGAAATATTCAATCAGTTTGACCCCTTAAACCATCAAACGGTCTCAAGACCGTTTGGTCCAAATCATCTTGAAAACTAAAAGGATTAGTTAGGGTTCTCTTTAATCAAATTGATTCAGGGTTTCAACATTGAACTATCCATCAATTTGATCATTCAATTGTAACCATTAGTTATTTATTCATTCATGAACCCATTCATCCTTCAATTGATTTGACTCTTCAACCCTCCAAATAGTTTGAAACTGTTTGGGCACTTAGCCCTTAAAATTGTTTGAGCAATTATACTTGAAATCGAATGGACCTATCCACTTTTGAAATCGATTAGTTGACTCAACTTAGAAACCGATTGGACCTCTAAACGGTTTGAGACAGTTTGATGCCAAACGATTTCAAGACCGTTTTCACTCAAACGGTCTCAAGACCGCTTGGTCCAAATGTCCTTGAAACCGAATGGACCAATTAGGTTCTTAATCAACCAATTGATTAGAGTTTTGATACTTCAACCCGATTAGATTAGGGTTTTTAATTGATGATTCAATTATATTTGAAACCAATGAGATCAAACCAAAAGAAACCATTGGATCAATCATACAATTATATCATCTTATACCTCCAAATAGTCAACTATGATCAACCACTCCAAACGGTTTGAAACTGTTTGGTTTTAAATGGTTTGATGAAACCGTTTAACCAATTGAATTGAAACCAATTGGTCCCAATTTTTTTTGAAACCGTTTGCCTAGGATATTGATTGAAGTGTGTGCTTGAGATGACATCATCATCTTCAAGCTACAAACCCACGAAACTTCCTGTGATTTCCATGGTGATTTCATCAATCAACCAAATTAAAATTTCGGAAATAAAGAAGAAATCAACAATTGATAAAGATATGAAATCAATAACAATGTTCAAGGGTTTAAGTTATATAACCCACCTTCAAAGTGGAAGACAAGCTTCAAGATTCACGTTCCTAATGGTGGTTGAAGATTTCTCACTCCACAAGGTTCGTTCCTCAATCTTTTGAGTGAAAAGGATTGGCTAGAATTGAAGATTGGTTGAAGAAAAGAAGAAATCAAGCATTGATTTGTGATTTTCACCATGAATTCGAGGTTGAAGATGATTAAGGATCTTACCTACAGGTTGTAGTTCGTTTCCCTGTTGCTCCTAAGTTCCCTTGTGCTTGTCCAAAGCAAGGAAGAAAGAAAATCCAAAAAAGAGTCTTTGGTTGAGTGGAAAATGAAGTTTTTATAAAGGAATTTCAAGGAGAGAGAAAGTTGAAAAGAAATTCTTCAACTCCCCAAAAAGTGACACATGCTCTCCTCTCTCCCTTGTATATGAAGGAACCTCCCTTTTCCTTATATTCCTCTTCATTAAAGGAAAAGCAAATTAAGCACCTTAACCCTTATAATAATACTATCCCATATTTAGTGGATATTACTTTTTAGTTAACTAATGTGCGTGGGCTCTCCACTCACTTGATATATTTTCGTGCCTTTGAAAGGCACAAGGACTTTCAAACTTATGCAAATTAAACCATTTCGTTTTTGGTTGAAGGTACTTCAATTATTATATTTATTTTTGCATTAAATTGAATTAGGGTTTCAATTATGCTTAAATCTTGATTATTTTAATATCAAGATTCTCTCTCCTTCAAAGTGATACAAATGAGACGACCCTCTCATTTTATTTGCTCTACATGATTCCAAGAAACATTAGGGACTCTCTTGAAGTGGTAATTTGCATATTGAACCATGTGTTTTGGGCAAATTGCACATTACACCAAAACTAGGTTTTAATGCACAAACATGGCTTAATCCACTCTTTCTTGGTACTCAGGCTTATAAAAGCCATACCACTGCATCATACTCATTCTAATGATGCTTCAACACATAAGGAACATTTTATCATGTAACATTTGCAATTTAACCCCTCAACTTGGGTAATTTGCAGTTTCGTCCAAAATAAGCAAAAAATTGTTTCAACATTATTAAAAAAGAACTAAAATTGAAATATAAGTTCCTCTTGAACCTTAATTACTTTTCAAGAGATAAGAGAAAGCATATAATTGACCTTATTAAGATAAACATCTAGGGTTAAAGCATAACCCAGGTCAGGGATGTTACAGTGCATGAGTGGTGTCATATCGTGCATGAGTAGTAGGGTATCGTGCAAAGGTGCTAAGGAGCAAGAAGGAGCTCATACTTAACCCTAAGTTGAGGCCATGATCATCTTCAACCATGGATTGAAGCATGAATCTAGGGTTATGATCTTCCTTTCTTTTCTTCTTCACCAATTGCTTATCCATGGTGATTCTTTGCATATAGAGGAGTTGTGAAGTTCATCTTCAACCTTGGGAACGTGGAGCTTTGGAGCTTGGAGCTTTGAAGTTGTTCTTGAGGCTAGATATATAACTTGAACCCAATTATATTATTATGCACCTTCAATTTCGTCACACTTGTTGATCTACTTACAGTTTTGATTTCTCTTGAATAATTGATGATCCTTTGAGTTCTAAAAGCTTCATGGGACTGTTGTACATGACTTAGAATAGTAAGAACAAAGGTCTAGAGGTTGATGGTGATGACATCATCAAGGGTAAAGGGATATCAGGTTCAAGCACACAAGCAGGCACCACCAACCTGATATGGTGATGAAACCCTATATGACTTGGAAACCGATATAACTTGGAACCCCACACCCCTATTGGTTTGTATAATGGGTTGACAAAGGTTTAAGTAGTTGTTTAGCCTATCACTTAACCCAAGGTGAAAGGTAGTACAAAGCCACGAAAGTTTGAAGAGGCATGAGCATAAGGGTTTAACACGATATGGTGTGAAGCATACACACACACACACACATACCTCTTTGCCCGATATGGTGTGAAGGATACACACACACACCTCTTTGTCCGATATGGTGTGAAGAATACAAACACACACCTCTTTGCCCGATATGGTGTGACGACACACACCTCTTAGCCCAATATGGTGTGAAGCATACACACACACCTCTTTGCCTGATATGGTGTGAAGCACACACACACCTCAAAAGTGATATGGAAGCACACATACACCTCAAACTCAATATGGGAGCACACACACCTCAAAAGTGATATGGAAGCACATATACACCTCAAACCCAATATGGAAGCACACATACACCTCAAGAGTGATATGGAAGCACACATACACCTCAAACCTGATATCGAAGCATACATACACCTCAAGGTCGATATGGTAAGCACACATACAACTCTAGGTGATATGGGTAGCAAGTATACACCTTTAAACTGATATTGGGTTAAACCTTTTTTGACGATATGGTGTTGAGAACCTATCTCTAAAATGAGATGGAGTGTAACCCAATACACTAGTTGATAAGAGTGGAAAGGTGGTTAGCACCCTAGTACATGTAATGGCCAATACACTAAAAGTATGGTGTGGCCAATATCTTCAAGTGAAGTGAGGATGTTACATGCATGACGGGTGAAGTTGATACACCATATGAATGCTAAGGTTGTTACCTTAATGGGTAAGGGTTTGAGGGATATGATGGTGCCTAGATCAATATACACTTAATCCAATACATGTGTTCCACTTGACATACATGATTCAACCCTATACACCTTGTAAAGGTCAGGGAAAGACACTCTTAGGAGTGATGAGTGTAACACCATGTAATGGTATGGATAATACCTTGATAGGTGAAACATCTAAAGTGATTGATAATGGTCAATCCTATATCAACAACGTCTTAACCTGAGATGAGTCCATATCACTTGATGATAGTTGAGTAATTTAAGTGTGTGACTTATGGCCAATACACTACATGATAAATATGATGAGTTAGTGATAAAGTATCAGGATGGGAAATACCCTAATACAAGATAAGTTGATGAAATAAAGCAAGTTAAAAGTCATGAGGTAAGTGATACACCAAGGCATCATAAATATCATATCCAGCACCTCAAGGTTGATACAACTTGATGTACCTCAAATCCAATATACTTGGATGAGTAACACATGAAGTGTGTCATGTTAATTGTTACATTGAGAGGTAATGAGTTTAATGAACTTTGATAAATGTAGGCTAACATGCCTTTAGAAAGGGTTAAGCCAAGTTAATATAGTATGATGTAATAAAGATCCTAATGAGGATGAGAGAGAAACTCATACTTTGTATTGATAATCATTTAAAAATAAATGATGAGAATAGATAAGTATGATTGCATACTTATGATATCTATATGTGCTCCTAGGTGTTTGGAGCAATGAATTAGGGTTTGAATTAATAATGTGAGTTTGAAACTCTAATCGATTGTAAAGGGAAAACCTAAACCTAATAATGGGAATGTTGCATTTCTCTTATTACATAAGCCTTGTGAGGCATGTTAAATACTTGTATAACAAGTACAATGATTAATGGCTTTGTGAGCCATGTGAATAAGTTGTTTCCTAGTGAGAGGTGACAAGATGTGTAATGGCCTTGTGATCCATGTGAATAAGTTGTTGCCTAGTGAGAGGTGACAAGATGTGCAATGGCCTTGTGAGCCATGTGAATAAGTTGTTGCCTAGTGAGAGGTGACAAGATGTGTAATGGCCTTATGAGCCATGTGAATAAGTTATTGCCTAGTGAGAGGTGACAAGATGTGTAATGGCCTTGTGAGCCATGTGAATAAGTTGTTTCCTAGTGAGAGGTAACAATATGTGTAAATGGGCCTTGTGAGCCATGTGAGATGTTTGTGCAACAAGTATCATGTATACCTTGGTCTGAGGACCTAGAGGTAATAGTTACCAGATAAGTGGTAATAGTGTTCTATAATGATCTAAGGGTTTGAATACCCAGATCCAGTAATCATGATGATGATTATGTGAAGGGATGAGAATTCCCAGTATTGTGATAAGGGACTGAGATCCCAAGTGATGCACATTCAAAATGTTCCAAAGAACTTCAAAGTACCACTCCTTCCTTTATAGCATCTGTTATAATTCATGTTTGAAACTTGGTTGATGCTAAAAGAATATTGTAATGTACCTAATTAATCAAGTGGAATCTCATCATGTATTGCCTTGATCATAGATCCATCAGCGTCAGTAGTTGCTGAATGGTGAAACAGGTTTTCCCACGAGATCTCCTGGAACACATATTTTTGAATATGTGGGGGTGATGGGCACCAATATCCTGACGTCCAGATGAAGGACAAATGTCACACCTTTCTTATTTATCTTGAGATGATGTGAATCTCCCGACCAAATGAGAAATTGATACGTAGAATCCCTCTTCATCCCATATGAATCGAGATTAAAATGTGATTCTCCCAAACAGTTGAGGAATTGATGTGTAATTTCCTTAGACTTTGAATGTCATGGATGGATAACTAAAATATCCCTAAAGAGAGTTCATGTTGCCACTGTATCTCTATAGTGAAGTTGCCAGTATACCCTAGAAAGCTATTTAGCAATTGGCACGATATGTCCTGCTTGTGGTCTCGCATTGACCGAAATGGCAAAGGTCATGGAAGCTGGCTCTCCCATGGACCTGGTATGGTATCGATGCTTTACGTAGCCGGGGTCGATTGGAGTATGAGTGGTATACCTCATCTCCTCAGGGCATAAGTGTGATTGAAAAATGTAATCAGTCGTGTAGCATATCTACTTAAGGATCGAATATGGAAAACATTGGTTGATGCGCACTTCAGTTATACATCTTAGTTGATAGATGATATTTATGTTTCTTTACATTCCTTGAAAAGCAGATAGATGATTGATAACTCTACCATGAGTAGATGTAATGTTCTCCTTGAGAAAGGAGATTACTTCATTCTATTCATACAGTGATTTATCCTGCCTATTAATATAAAACGAACCTATGCTCAGTTTATAAATGCTTAATCTATGATAATAATATGATCAGCGGAGAGTTATATCTCTCGTTGGGACAATTTTCTCACCCTGTGGAATCTACATTTTTTTAGATGGACATGCACGAGATGGCAAAGATCTTTCTACAGAGGAGGAACAACAGTTGAGGTAGTAGTGACAGCTCAGGTTGAGTGTACTATTTGTCGTGTCTTGTAGATAGAAGTCCTATGTGTCGTCTCTATACTCTCAGGTCCTTGGAGTTGGTTCGTACTGGTTTCATGAATGATATGAGATTTTGTCTTGAATGCCTCAAGATTTTATGTTGCTCTAGTATGTGTTTTAATAGAACAATTTGTTGGTATGTATGCCCTGTGAGCCAATCATGGGATGATTGGTGGGATACATTAAGATTGATTTGATAAACATCAAAGGAAAACTTCCAATTCTTTCTGGTTCAGTCATATGAGATAATGATAGAATAGATTGAATGTCTAGAGAATGACAGTACTAAATGATGTATGCTTTCAGGTTGAGGACCTGAACGATGAGATCATACGAATGCTAAGAGTTTGTACATTCTTATTATGTCCCTAGTCAGATGTCATTGTGGAAGGTAGATAGACAATAGTGACACACAAGACTAGATTGTGGTGTTGGTTGATGATAGAATCTCATTAGTCATGATATGGAGATATCAAACCAAACACATAGGTACTTGTTAGAGAACAAGTGTACTGACAGACCCACCATGAGTTTGACACATGGAACCATGGCATGGTAGTCACAGTCAGTTCTCACAGTTATGGTGGTGAGTGTGATTCTTTGACCTCAAATCTCTACACTCAACACATGTCATTGGGTACACTTTGACATCATCAAACGCAGTCCTGAAACATGGGTTGTTATAAAGGTGATGATTGAGTGGATTTGTGTGAAAAACTGAGTTTTTATAATATTTTATCTCTCTTAAAAGTTTTATTATCAAATTTGTTGACCAAAATACCCTCATATACTTCCCTCACCCAATTGAAAAAATATGTGTAACAAATTGCAAAAATATGCAAACCCTAGTATGCTATGATGATAAAATACATGTGTTAATGTATTTAGTAAATTATCACATCAAAGTTCGATTTTGGATCTCAAATTCATACCATAGTATCATAATGACATCATAAAACTAACCCTAAAATTTTGTTACAATTGGGTCAACCGATTGGGAGATATGACCAATTGAAATTGGTACATATTCCACTCATTTTTGGATTTAGGACCTTAGTTATCAATTAAATGGACAGATTAATGTGTCACGCGGCCCATTAAGCCCTTGGGTGCGGACCTAGATTCAGGATGAGAACTTCAAACCTTTGATCATCGATCCAATGTAGGAGACTTCGTCTCCTACCTCCCACAAAGGGCGGGGAGACAGGAAGCAACCCGAGCCTCAGCCAGACTCCATCTCATCCACCTTTTTGAATATCTGTTCGCGTAGATATCTTCATCTTGCAATTTCGTGGTTGGCCATACCAGTTTTTACTGGGTCTCATGCACTGTTGCACCAACCCAACAACCTGACCGCAGCTTGCTCTCACTCTGACGGTGGGGCTTTTAGGGCTTCCTTGTCTAGCCTCCCTCATGCCTATATAAGGCCTTCATTAGCTCCGCCATGCTCCCTTTACTCACTTCACACCTTCAATTGCAAGCATCGACACCCCGAGCACTTCTCCCCTAGTCCACCTTCTTCAACCTCGGCTCTCTTCACTGTCAGGCCACCACATCACTCCTCGCTCAAATCCTACCCATCCAACACCTTCGCCAACCCACCGCGAGTGTGCGTGGCTAGAGGACAGGTTCCCAGAACCACTCTCCATCCTAAATCCCTCTCACGCCGGTGACCTCGCCTCTTCTGCGGTGGCGCTGAGCTCTAGAGGGAGCCACAAGCAAAAAACTCATGCCTCTGAGTGGAGAAACCTCGTGAAGGCTAAGGAGCCTTCATCCACATGACAACGCCACCTAGAAGCAAGCAGGAGCTCGTCGGAGTTGGTCGAGCTACTTGGCTCGTAGTAGGAAAGGAGAAGCAAAGCAAGGGAGGGAAGAGTGCCAGCGGAGATCGAGCTGGGGAAATAAGCAATCGCCAAACCAACTAATGGGGTTGTGGGCCACCACTCCAACTCAGAGATCCGTGGGTTGCTTTGCGAAACCTTGGATCAACGGGAGTTGTCGATCAGTAGGATCCTACCGTTGATCAAGGTAAGATCTTCTTGTTCTTTTTTTATTCAAGAAAATGGTTTATCTTAAGAAAAGCATAGAAAATTCTAGGATTAGTAGAAAATATCAAACCTATATACCATTTTGATTAGAAAATTATTCTCTATCCAAATAAAATGATATCAGGACCTAGCTCCATCTCTTATTTCAAAAAATAGTTGCCTAATGCCTTAATGACCTCCTTAATTATAATTAATTATTGATAATAGTTTTCCTTGATGATATCTAACCTTCCAAAATGTTTTTGACCTTAGATGTAAACTTGTTTCTAGTATAACTCGAAACACTAATTTAAGTAGATAAATGATGAAATGATTAGAAGAAACCCTAAAGTTAATTTTCTCTCTCTACATGTAATTGGATATACATCTTTTTATCTAATCTAGTATTATTAGATGATGTATAGTGACCAGGATTGGTCCTAAACCCTTGAATGAACCCTGATGTCATGAATGACTAATATGTTTAGGGTTACTTTCCCCTTTTATTCCAACCATCTTAGAAACCCTAGTTTTTGGAAATCTTCTAATTGACTAATTAAATACTATCTTTTAAGCAAACGAAGTAATGATAGATCAAACCTGATAATATATCTAAACTCAATTAAAAAAATGGGAAATCCCTGATCTGGATTAAGATAACATAAAAAGCAATAATAACTAAGGACATATCTTAGTCTTGGTCACATGGACCAATAGTAATGTTGTACCCTTGCTTTCATTGCAGGGTGACTAAATTCTTGATTGATCCTAAATCTTTGGATATCTGATTTGAACAAGCAGGTATGTGGTCTTATAAGTATAAGACTAGAGTTTTGGTTGCATATGATACGTAATACCTTGAATTCTTGTATTTGAATATGATTGCTTGGTTGATTAGTATGAGTTATACTTCGCCAAACCTAATAGAACATAAATGGTTATGATGGGTTGTAGCAACTAGAGAACATAGCCTAGTGTGGATGTATGTTTCCTAACATGGATGTATGATTCCTTGGCCCATGTTAGATGTATGATGATATTCTATTGCCCATACTAGATATAAGGCAAGTGCAATAGGTGTAGTACAACCGCATCAAAATGAATGTAATAAAAGGGTGTTTACTTGATTTTCGCCTTAAGAAATGGTTTTATCTCTCTTTCCTTCTTTTTCAAATATTTTTCCTTTAAGCAACCTTATTAGTATAACCTTTACCACGTACCAACTTTGTTGATGTTTCTGTTTCTCATATTTTCTAGGTACAAGGAGCAATTGACAACAAAGTGAAATGCATGCTCAAAGTACCTGAAGGCATAAAATAATAAACATGGAGGATATATTAGATAGATCTATTCCACTTCTCTTATTTCTTGCTAGATTTTAGTTTATTTATTTTCCTAGTTGATGTTGAGGATGATTGAGATCCTATGTAATAAAGTTAACTTTCTCTAGAATAATATTTTCTCTCCATATGTAATGACTTTATTTTATCTATATGAATGAATGTTTGTTTGGCATTATATGATGATGTGGACTAGATCTTGGCTAAATCTCTGTTATTAGTTGACTACCTTAATCTCTTATATTTTCCCTTTTGACATCTATAGATATGAGTGGACGCATATCTATGAATGTCAGTATGGAAAGTATATAGAAATTGGGGGATGTCACATTTGGTATGAGAGCCAATTCCCCTCCAGTAGGTGGGGCCCACAAGGACATGGCATGCCAGTCTTGAGCCATGCGGTCTAGGCATGTAGGAAAGGGTTGTCCATGGTTGACGTAGCCACCCTTGCGCTGGTATTCTGTGATCGGGAGCTGGGTGTCCATGGGCAATTGTGGGTCTGCACTAAAATGGGGAAGAGATTATGAGGCGTTATAGTTGAGCCTTGACGAGGATGTCAAGATTCTAAGTGGGGGAGATTGTAACATCCCAGGATTTGAGTCCTCGGATAAAACACTCTTAAAAGGAATGATTAGACTACCCATATCACCAAGGTGTACCTCTTTTTCTGGGAGCCCATCACTAAGAACTCCATAGTTAAGCGTGCTCAGCTTGGAGTAGTACTAGGATGGGTGACCAGTCGGGAAGTTGACCCCGGCTTGCACGTGCATGAGGACAAAGCACGTAGTTAAGGCTAGTGGTGGTCTGTGGGGCTAGTCGTCATTTCTGAAACTCTACTAGAGCCTTGGGCACTGGGCCCGGACATTACAAATGGCATCAGAGCCAATGTTCACACATCAAGTCACATGAACTTCATTCACCCTATTTGAGTCTAAGGTAGTCCTTGAGTTAAGGATATGAAGGGTGGAGGTGTCTAGGATAGCATCTGCCATGGGTCTGACTAAAGTCTCCGAGCCACTTAGCTTGGCAATCACGAGGCTACCTTTATGGTAGTATAAGTCTACCTGGTTGATATCCTAAGTGTCCCCTATTCTTGGGCGTACCTTAATTTAGGAACCTTCTCATCTATAGATTTTCCCTCTCACATATTCTATAGGAAAAATTTCTCCCTCTCATCTATGTTTTAAAATAAATTTTCCCTCTTACCTCTTTTATAAGGTTAGGAAGGAGTCTCTCTATTTAGAAAGTCCTAAGGATCGACTGATAAGGATTTTAGGATATCCTCCATAAATCACAACATTAAGAACATTAATAATTGATAAAGGAGGATAATGAAATATCATGTGATAATAATAATGATAATGACGAGGATAATTGTTGAAGTAATAAATCTAATATGTTCAAATTAATTTTAGGATGCTTCCTAAGACTCATAACTCTAAGGGCTCAGAAGAATCATCCTCTAAGAAGAGAAAAGAGCCTGAAACCTCTGAAGTACCTGATCCTGAAACTATGGCCAAAGAAAGGTGGGAGGAACAAAAGAAAATCCTACTAGACTTCATGGAGACCCTTGCCATAAAAGGAACCCCTGAACCTAGCTCCTCTAGGAAAAATGAGGTGACAGTGATAGACTTCATTAAGCTCAACCCTAACTCCTTTTGGGGGGAAGATCAGCCTGAGGTCATGGATAAGGCTGAGGCGTGGATCCTCTCCATAGAAAATGCCTTTTGTACCCTAGAAGTACCCGAGGAAAAGAAGGTCAAATTTGCCACCCATTTTCTTAAGGGAGGGGCGAAGATCTGGTGGGAGAACTATGGTGGGAACCGGGGAGAGGAAGTAGACAACTTGGGGTGGGAAGGCTTCAATACCCTCTTCACCGACCGTTTCATGCCCATAACTGATAGGAAGAGGAAAGAGAAGATGTACATGGAGCTTAGGCAGGGCAGTCTTTTGGTGGCTGATTATACCCAAATGTTTAGGCTTCTGGAATTCTATGCCCCTATCCGGACTGAGGACCGCCTCACTGAGCATTATGTAGATTGTCTATCCGCACACCTGAAAACCCTAGTTATAGCCTCTCATCCCCGAAGCATTGATGAAGCCCTATACATGGCCCTTAAGAAGGAAAGGGAGCAGAGATTGCAGAAGCCTTCTATCATGGGATATTTAGGGTTGACTACCACTGAGGAAGAGAAGTTCAAGAAGTTCCACCTCGACCATAATAAAGGATCAGGGAAAGGAGGAGGTTCAGGGAAGAAAGGACAGAAAAATAGCAAGCTAATGGATTACCACAACAAATGGAAGACTTGTGGATGAGGACATGACGGACCTTGTCACTACACCAAGCTGGTCTGCTACAACTGCAAGAAGGAGGGACATTTCCTTGCCAAGTGCCCCAATGTGTCTATCCTTGGCAAACCTCCAGTGGGTGCTCCACCCCCTCAGGGACACCGCAATGCTAGGGTGTTCGCAGTAACAGTACAAGAGGCTAGGGCAAATCCGAACTAGCTTGTCGAAGGTAACCTTAAATCTTTTTCATATATCTAATATTTTGTTCAAATGCCTTCATATATTTAAAGTATAATTATATTGTGTAGGCATTGTTTTCTTGAATGGACATCCTGTTAAAGCATTATTTGACTCTAGATCCACAAATACTTTTATCTCTCGAAATTTGGCCTCAATGTTGCACCTACATATAAGGGACTTGGGATATATTCTGGATGTGTCAACTCCTAGTGGAAAAATATTCACTACATTACAGAAAACTGATGTCCTCCCTCTAAAATTT
Organism: Alisma plantago-aquatica; assembly: GCA_963693085.1. NCBI lineage: Eukaryota > Viridiplantae > Streptophyta > Magnoliopsida > Alismatales > Alismataceae > Alisma > Alisma plantago-aquatica. Next base: position 751,061,365 of record OY856411.1, on the reverse strand, counting down.
GAAAATCATGATATGCCTTTTGAATTCATTCTCTTAACCATGGAAGACTTTGATATTATTTTGGGTATGGATTGGCTATACACATATCGTGCTCACATTGATTGTAGAAACAAGATGGTAGTTCTCTCTCAACCTCATTCCTCTCCTGTAGTGATCCCTCGAGGAAGCAGATTCTATAATAATGTAATAATTTCCTCTCTTAAAGCTAAAAAGCTCATATCTAAAGGATGTAAAGCCTTCCTCGCATTCATCTTAGCGACCAGTCCTGACAATGGGCCTGTAGAAAGACTGGAGGTGGTACATGATTTCCTTGACGTATTTCCGGAGGAGCTTCCTGGGCTGCTTCCAAATAGAGACATTGCGTTCTCCATAGATCTTCTTCCTGGAACCACTCTGATTTCTAGGGCACCGTATAGGATGACACCTGCTGAACTTATGGAGCTGAAGAAACAATTACAAGAACTTCTTGATAAGGGTTTTATCCGCCCTAGTGTTTCCCCCTGGGGTGCACCTGTCCTTTTTGTTAAAAAGAAAAATGGTTCAATGTGAATGTGTATTGACTATCGCATGTTGAACCAAGATACCATTAAAAACAAGTATCCTCTCCCTCGTATTGATGACCTCTTTGATCAACTTCGTACTGCTAAAGTCTTCTCAAAAATTGATCTTCGTTCTGGCTACCATCAACTTAAAGTCAAGGATTCAAATATATCCAAGACTGCTTTTCGAACTCGTTAAGGGCACTACGAATTCCTGGTGATGTCGTTCGGGTTGACCAATGCACCTGGTGTATTCATGAACTTGATGAACAAAGTCTTCCAACCTTATCTTGATGAGTTTGTGGTCGTCTTCATTGATGATATTCTGATCTATTCTTACTCTATGGAGAAACATCGAGAGCATTTGAAGTCTATCCTTAAGATTCTTCGAGCCCAGAAATTCTATGGAAAGCTTTCTAAATGTGAATTCTGGATTGACAAAGTTATGTTTCTTGGTCATGCCATTTCTAGGGGTAACATATCTATTGATCCCGCTAAAGTATCCACTGTACTTGATTGGAAACCTCCTCGCAATCCTTCTGAAATGTAGAGTTTCTTAGGTCTGGCTGGATATTATCTTCGTTTTATTCTGAATTTCTCCAAAGTGGCACTTCCTCTCACTAAGCTTACTCGAAAGGATGAGCATTTCATCTGGTCAGCTACTTGTGAGTCTAGCCTCCAAGAGCTCAAACAGAAGTTGACGTCAGCACATGTCCTTGTTCTACCCTCTAGCAATGAAGGATTTGTGATATTCACTGATGCTTCCCGACATGGTCTAGGGTGTGTCCTACAACAGAATGGGAAAGTAGTGTCCTTCACTTCCAGACAGCTGAAACCCAATGAGTTGAATTACCCTATGCATGATTTGGAGTTAGCTGATATCATCCATGCCCTCAAAATCTGGAGGCACTACTTGTACATGGTAACGTTTGATATCTTCACCGACCATAAAAGCCTCAAATACATTCTGAAACAAAAGGACTTGAATATGTGGCAACGAAGATGGATCGAGTACTTGAAGGACTATGACTTCACTATTGGCTACTACCCAGGTAAGGCCAATGTAGTTGCAGATGCTCTTAGCAGGAAAAGAGATATTTGTGCATCCCTGTACATACCCGAATGGAGGAACATGGAGGACCTAGCAAGCTGGAGACCACAATTCCTGGCCGATCGTATGCATATCAATAACATCTCTATCACCTCCAACCTGCATTCTGAACTTCTGGAGGCACAGAAAGCTAGTCTCGAGCTTGCATAACTATCCTCTCTCTTGGCTAAGTCTCAATCACACCTGTCTTTGGGTCTTGATGGTGGTCTTTGATACAAGAACTGTATGTGGGTCCCTGAGCAGTCATCTGTAAAGACTACAATTCTTAGTGAGGCACATGGGTCCAAGTACACAGTTCATCCCGGCACGACGAAGATGTACAAAGACCTACAACGTCAGTTCTGGTGGAGAGGCATGAAGCATGACATTGCAGATTTCGTGTCCAGATGTCTGACATGCCAGAGAATCAAGGTCGAGCATCAAAGACCAGGTGGTCTACTGCAACCCCTCGAGATCCCGAAATGGAAATGGGAACATATTACTATGGACTTTGTAGTGGGATTACCCAGGACCAGGAAGGGGTACGACGCTACATGGGTCATCGTGGATCGTCTCACCAAGTCAGCTCATTTTCTACCTGTGAAGACTACTGCGAAAATTTCTGAGTTGGACGACCTTTATATACGGGAGATTGTACGTCTGCATGGGGTTCCAAGGTCCATTGTCTCAGACCGGGACCCAAAGTTTACTTCCAAGCTATGGAGACAAGTTTAAGAAGAATTGGGCACCAAGTTAAACTTCAGTACAACTTATCATCCGCAGACAGATGGACAGTCAGAATGAACGGTGCAGATTCTGGAGGATCTTCTACGAGCTTGTGTGATTGATTGGGAAGGCTCGTGGGACCATTACCTACCTTTAGCTGAGTTCACCTATAATAATATCTATCGGGCGAGTATTGGGATGCCACCATACAAAGCTCTCTATGGCCGACGGTGCAGATCTCCATTACATTGGGATGATGTCGGAGAACACACCTTGATGAAATCTGAGGAGATGTAGTTGTATGCAGATAAAGTTGCACTGATCAGGCAAAGAATGAAGCGAGCACATGATAGGAAGAAATTGTATGCAGATGCTCACCGACATGAACATCAGTTCAAGGAAGGTGATCATGTCTTTCTGAAAATCCGACCTATTCGAGCTTTGGCCAAGAATAAGGGAAAGCTCAGTCCTCGTTATGTGGGACCCTTTGAGATCCTTGAAAGGGTTGGAGAATGTACCTATCGCCTTGCTTTGCCACCCCAGTATAGTGCCATGCATAATGTCTTTCATGTATCTAATCTGAAGCCTTATGTCAAAGACCTCAGTCACATTCTAAATCATGAGCCTCTCGAGCTGAAAGATGATCTGTCTTATGCTGAATCACCAGTCAAAATCCTCGATTTAAAGACAAACGAGCTTCACAATAATCGACGTATAGATATGGTGAAAGTTATATGGAGCCACCATGATCAAACCGATGCAACATGGGAGCTCAAGTCTGAAGTCGAGCGAAAATATCCACATCTCTTTCAGGCTGCTTGAATTTTGAGGACAAAATTCTTAAAAGGAGGGGAGAATGTGACAAAGTGAGTTTTTATAATATTTTCTCTCTCTTAAGTTTTTTATTATAAAATTTGTTGACCAAAATACCCTCATATACTTCCCTCACCCAATTGAACAAATATGTGTCACAAATTGCAAAAATATGCAAACCCTAGTATGCTATGCTGATAAAATACATGTGTTAATGTATTTAGTAAATGAACACATCAAAGTTTCGATTTTGGATCTCAAATTCATACCATAGTAGCATAATGACATCATAAAACTAACCCTAAAATTTTGTTACAATTGGGTCAACCGATTGGGAGATATGACCAATTGAAATTGGTACATATTCCACTCATTTTTGGATCTAGGACCTTAGTTATCAATTAAATGGACAGATTAATGTGTCACTTGGCCCATTATGCCCTTGGGTGCGGACCTAGACTCAGGCTGAGAATTTCATACCTTTGATCATCAATCCAACGTAGGAGACTTCGTCTCCTACCTCCCACAAAGGGCGGGGAGACAGGAAGCAACCCGAGCCTTAGCTAGGCTCCATCTCATCCACCTTTTTGAATATCTGTTGACGTAGATATCTTCATCTTCCAATTTTGTGGTTGGTCATACCAATTTTGACCAGGTCTCTTGCGTCGTTGCACCAACCCAACAACCTGACCACAACTTGCTCTCACTCCGACGGCGGGGATTTTAGGGCTTCCTTGCCTAGCCTCCCTCATGCCTATATAAGGCCTTAATTAGCTCCGCCATGCTCCCTTTACTCACTTCACACCTTCAATTACAAGCATCGACACCCCGAGCACTGCTCCCCTAGTCCACCTTCTTCAACCTCAGCTCTCTTCACTGTCAGGCCACCACATCACTCCTCACTCAAATCCTACCCCTCCAACACCTTCCCCACAAGGTTCGTTCCCCAAGCTTTTGAGTGAAAAGGATTGGCTAGAATTGAAGATTGATTGAAGAAAAGAAGAAATCAAGCATTGATTTGTGATTTTCACCATGAATTCGAGGTTGAAGATGATTAAGGAGCTTACCTACAGGTTGGAGTTCTTTCCCCTATTTCTCCTAAGTTCCCTTGTGCTTGTCCAAAGCGAGGAAGAAAGAAAATCTGAAAAAGAGTCTTTGGTTGAGTGGAAAATGAAGTTTTTATAAAGGAATTTCAAGGAGAGAGAAAGTTGAAAAGAAATTCTTCAACTCCCCAAAAAGTGCTACTCTCCTATCTCCCTTGTATACGAAGGAACCTCACTTTGACTTATATTCCTATTCATTATCCTTGAATTAAAGGAAAAGCAAATTAAGCACCTTAACCCTTATAATAATATCCCATATTTGGTGGATATTACTTTTTAGTTAACTAATGTGAGTGGGCTCTCCACTCACTTGAGATATTTTTGTGCCTTTGAAAGGCACAAGGACGTTCAAACTTATGCAAATTAAACCATTTCTTTTTTGGTTGAAGGTACTTCAATTATTATATTTATTTTTGTATTAAATTGAATTAGGGTTTCAATTATGCTTAAATCTTGATTATTTTTATATCAAGATTCTCTCTTCTTCAAAGTGATACAAATGATACGCCCCTCTCATTTTATTTTCTCTACATGATGCCAAGAAACATTAGGGACTCTTTTTAAGTGGTAATTTGCATATTGAACCCTAGGTTTTGGGCAAATTGCACATTACACCAAAACTAGGTTTTAATGCACAAACGTTGCTTAATCAACTCTTTCTTGGTACTCAGGCTTGTAAAAGCCATACCACTACATCATACTTATTTTCATGATGCTTCAACAAATAAGGAACATTTTATCAGGTAAAATTTGCAATTTAACCCCTCAACTTGGGTAATTTGCACTTTAGTCCAAAACAGGAAAAACATTGTTTCAACATTATTCAAAAAGGACTAAAATTGAAATATAAGTTCCTCTTGAACCTTAATTACTTTTCAAGAGATAAGAGCAAGCATATAATCAACCTTATTAAGCAAAACATCTAGGGTTAAAGCATAACCTAGGTCAGGGATGTTACAAATTATCCACCCCTAACAGGGATTTCGTCCCCAAAATCATCAAGATAAAAGAGAAGGATACTTCCTCCTCATCTCTTCCTTTAGCTCCCATGTAGTTTCTTCAATGCCACGGTGACCAGAGAACTTTCACAAGATATATGTCTTTCTTTTTCAGCTTTTAAATTCCTCTATCAAGGATCATCACAGGTCCTTCAACATATGACATATCATTATTTAACTCAACCTCCATAGGTTGTAAAACTAAATCTGTGTCAGGATGACACTTTCTCAACATGGAGATATGGAACAATGGATTCAACTTATCCAGCTCAGGTGGTAACTCCAGCTTATAGGCTACCTTTCCAATCCGTTCAATGATTGGATAAGGCCTCATAAATCTAGGAGCTAACTTTCCTTTCTTTCCAAATCTGAGAACACCTTTCCAAAGTGAGACTTTGAGATATACTATGTCTCCAACTTGGAATTCTAAAGGTCTCCCCCATTTGTCGGCGTATGACTTCTGTCTATCATATGCAGTCTTTAACTGTTGTTGTATTACTTTAATGTTATCAGTTGTCTGTTGCACTAGCTCAGGACCCAAAAGTTGATATTCTCCTATTTCATACCAACATAAAGGAGATCTACAACGTCTACCATATAAAGCTTCATATGGTGCCATGTCAATACTGTGTTGATAGCTATTATTATAAGCAAATTCTATCAAGCTCAGGTGTAGATCCCAAGTTCCTACAAACTGAAGGACACATGCACTAAGAAAATTCTCCAAGGTTTGTATGGTCCTTTCAGATTGTCCATCTGTCTATGGGTGAAAGGTTGTACTAAACCTTAACTGCTTACCCAAAGCTTTATGGAGTCGCTCCAAAAAATGACTCGTGAACTAGGGACCTCTATTAGAAACAATAGAAATTGAACCCCGTGCAACCACACTATCTCATCTACATATATCTGTGCAAGCTTCTCAACAGTGTAGGTTGTTTTGAAAGGTAGGAAATATGTTGTCTTAGTCAACCTATCAACTATCACCCATATGGAATCATGACCTTTGGTTGTTCTAGGAAAACCAACCACAAAGTTCATGGTCACATGATCCCACTTCCACTGCGGTATAGGCAAAGGTTGCATTGTTCCTACAGGATTTTGATGTTCAGCTTTGACCTGCTGACACACCAGACACCGCATAACAAACTCAACTACATCCTTCTTCAATCCTGGCCACCAATACATATCCTTCAAGTTACTATACATTTTGGTGCTCCCTGGATGCATTGCATACATCGAAGAATGAGCCTCCTCCAAGACTAACTTCCTTAAGTCATTGGCATCAGGTACTACCATCCTTACATGGTAACAAACTACTTGATCTTCTTACTCATGGAAGCCATCTCGTTTCTCACTACCATACTCTGACCTAATCTGCTGAACCACATTATCAACTTGTTGTGCTTCTTTAAACTGTTGTCTTAGAGTAGGTTTTATGTGCATCTCAGCTAACAACCCGACTAACAATGATACTTTAAGATGTACATTGTTTTGCCCCAAGGAGATAAGCATATCTCTCTTAGATCTCTCTATGGAGTTCATTTGTGCTTTATCTAGGTATGGTGATGATGATTTCCTTCTTAGAGCATCAACCACTACATTAGCCTTCCCTAGATGATAATCAATTGTACAATCGTAGTCCTTGATTAACTCCATCCAGCGACGTTGCCTCATATTCAACTCATGTTGAGAGAAGATATATTTTAAATTCTTGTGGTCTGTGAAAATATGGAATGTTTCTCCATAGAGATAATGTCTCCAGATCTTCAGAGCATGGACTACAACAGCTAGCTCCAGATCATGTGTTGGATAATTCTCCTTGTGTTTCTTAAGTTGTCGAGAAGCAAAAGAAATCACTTGATTATCCTACATCAACACACATCCTAGACCATTCTTAGATGTATCACAGAAAACTATGTACCCCTTCCCTTGTTCAGGTAGCACCAGCACCGGTGCACTTCTTAACCTTTCTTTCAACAACTGGATAGAATGTTGACACTTGTCATTCCAGACAAAAGGAACCTCCTTCCTAGTCAACTTGGTTAGGGGTAAAGCTATAGAACTAAAGTTCTTAATGAACCTCCTATAATAGCCTGCCAGTCCTAGGAAACTACGTATCTCTGTCAGTGTCTTGGGTTGTTCCCATTACAGGACAGATTCTACCTTCTTAGGATCAACACGGATACCTGAGGCAGATATTACGTGTCCTAGAAAAGAAACTTCTGGTAACCAAAACTCACATTTGCTAAACTTAGCATACAACTTATGCTCTCTTAGCAAAGTTAAAGCTTGACGGAGGTGCTACTCATGTTGTTGAGCATCTCTACTGTATTTCAAGATGTCATCTATGAAGACTACTATGAACTGATCAAGAAAAGGTCAAAAGACTCTATTCATGAGTTCCATAAATGCAGCTGGTGCATTAGTTAGTCCAAATGACATAACTATGAACTCATAGTGACCATACCTTGTTCTAAAAGTAGACTTAGGTATGTCACTCTCCTTGATACACAACTGATGATATCCCGACCACAGATCTATCTTAGAGAAGATAGTTGCACCACACAATTGATCAAACAAGTCATCAATCCTTGACAGAGGATACTTATTCTTTATAGATACTTTATTCAACTCTTTGTAGTCAATGCATAACCGCATCGATCCATCCTTCTTCTTAACAAAGAGAATCGGAGCACCCCATGGTGAAGTACTCGGTTGGATAAAACCTTTCTCAAGCAACTCCTACAGCTGCTTCTTGAGCTCTGCCATCTTAGCAAGTGCCATTCTATATGGTGTTTGTGCTATTGGTTGTGTGCCTGGGATTAGATTAATTTCAAAATCAATCTCTCGGGGTGGAGGTACATCTGGAAGTCCCTCAGGAAACACATCTTCAAATTCCCTAACTATTGGAACTTTATAAGGATTAGAACTCTCCATTGTGGTTTCTACCACATGTGCCAAGAACGCAAAGCATCCTTGTCTCGTCAGCTTCTTAGCTACCATACCTGACACAAGACAGGTTGGAAGAATCTTTCTATCTCCCTGAAAGATCCATGTGTCACCATCATCAGTGAACACAACTTACTTGGACTCACAATCCAAGACAACCTTATACTTTTCTAGGGTGTCCATTCCAAGAATTATATCAAAACCCTGCATTTCAAGTGTTATAAGATCCACTTGAATGTGATGTTCAGAAAAGGAAAGAGTGTAGGGAGAACATACCTCCCACAACACTGCAGATCCAAGCAAAGGAGTTTGCAACATCAAACTCTCTGCCCCATGACCAACTGTCATATTGCAGTCAAAAATCACTTCTATAGTGATAAAGGAATGTGTAGCACATATATCAATTAAAACATATATGAAGCATGATGTAGACATATCAGAATAAAATAGTTCCATCTGACCTATCACAACCCGAGGGTTAACCACTGCATCAGGTTGATTCATCGCATAGAACCTCACAGTTGCTTATTGTTGACCCTATGCTCGATTATTAGGTGTTGATGAACCAACTTGGGATGCTTGTCCACATCCTCTATTATTACTAGAAAACTGCCTCCTATATGAGCCTTGTTGACTCTTCCTCTGTGGTTGAGTCACTATTGTGTTCCCAGCTGGACAATCCCTTGCTAGATGTCCAACTTGTCTACACTGGTGACAAATCCTGGTCTCAGGATAAGGTTTCTGAGGTCCAGCCACCGATATTGATGCTATGCTGGGGGCTCTATTCGGAACAAAACTATGGCCCCTACCCATACTTGACGTCCACTGCATCTGGGATTGAATCTTGATGGTGTTGTCGGTGCAGAAAACCTTGGCTTCTTAAAGCCCTCATACCTTTGTCCTTGGAACTGAGCGCACACCTTCTTACCACTAGTCTGTCGCTTCTCAATTATAGACCTTTCTATCCTCCTCACAGACTCCAAAAAAGTAGCAAACCTCTCCCTGTTCTTTAGAGAAGACACATGAGTGGTCAACTCAGTGTTTAATCCCTTCTCAAAATGCCAGATTCTTTCCTCATCATTATCTGCCATATGAGGATAAAACAACAAAAGCTCCATGAACGTATCCTCATACTCGCTAATGTTCATCAATCCTTTCCTGATCTTCTCAAATTGAGATATCTTCTTGTCTAGATACCTCTTAGGGAAGTATCTAATGATGAATTCTCATTGGAATTCCTCATATCTGACTTCTACACCTAGCCTCTAGCCCTCCTCTATCGTCCACCAATGGCCAACACTCCCCTTTAGAAGGTATACAACATGTCTCACTTTCTTAGCTTGAGGAATGTCAAGGATCCTAAAATCCTTCTCCAGCTCCATCAGCCACAAATCAACATCTGTTAGATCATTTGTACCAGCATACTCTATGGCTCCAACCTGGCGAAGTCTCTCAAAAGTCTTGCCGACTCCATGTCCATCATGGTGGGCTGGTGCCCTCGGTGTAGGTGGTGGCATCCTATCATCCATGTGTGTCATAGTCGCCATAAACTGGCCAAACAGGGTATGGAAGGCTGGATTCTCTATCATGGCTGGGTCAAACTGGGGATGTTCAGGTACTGGCTCCTCCCTAGCTTGATCCCTTACACCTCCTCCTGGTGCAGCAATGCTTCTCTCAGCAGCATGTTCTTCATGTGATCCAGACATCTTCAAGTTCTTCTTCTCCTATATGAGCAGAAGATACTATCAGATAAACTGTAAGACACTTAGAACAGGCTCAACAACCTTAATCCTATGTCTCTGTAGACTCAGTGAACCTATAGCTCTAATACCACTAATTGTGATACACCAATTGAGAAAAATGTTATTAACCAAGCGGAAGCGATCATTAGTAGCGGATTACTAAAAATCACTAAAAATTAAAATCATTTTACAAAGAGATCCACATATAGGAAAACTCTTTCATCAAGAAGCAAAGTATTACATTCACATTCTGGTTCAAAAGTACATACTATGTATCATCCCTTTTTTAGGGTTACAAGCATCAACTGCCCTATTTAAAATATATACAGGCAGTACAAAAACCTCAAGGCATCAAGCCAAAATCTCATATTGATTCATTAAAGTACTAACTACTATTCTGAGGACATGAGAGTACAGAGACGGCACATATGACTCTATTTACACATGCACAAAACATGACAGTCAGTGTCTCCACTTGAGGAATCATTGTTGTTCTCTACTGCTGCTGTTGCTGCTGTCCTTCACCTACTGAAGAGTTTCTACCTCATCATCTGCGTCCACCTAAACATGTTGGTGACCAACAGAGTGAGACCCATGTCCCAGAAAGAGGTATAACTCTCCAACAAAAAACATTCTTATTGCTTTTTAAATAGAATAAAACTGAACAGAGAAATTATATATATTTTCAGCAACAGATAATTCAATGTCTAAATAGATTTAAAGCGATATTTTTATTCAAAGCATACCAGTTATAACTTGATAAAGTAGCATGTCACTTATCCAATGAGGATTTGAAGAACATACATAACATTTATTCATCTAGAACATGCTAAGCAAGGTAACATCAGCCAATGATTCTCGTATTTCAACCTTAAACAAATATGCTACATAGCTGATTATGTTTTACAAACATTCTAAATTAATGCCTTGAAGAGATGAAGTATACCATTCATACTCTAACCGACCATGATTACATAAAGCATCAGTACCACACAAGGTCAATGGAAGAGCCGGACTCCAAGACCTCATCCTTCTCGGTCAGTACGAGATTATCTGGCAGAGACATCATGTGTCAAACTGCAAAATAGCTTGCCAGGTATAATGGCATCTTCTCTATAGAGTTATAGCATGCAACATATACTCTCTTCAGGGTTATGGCCCGTAGACAATGTATGGTATCATATCATGGAGTCATGGAATGTAGCCATACTCTTATTGGGGTATGGTCCGAAACCAATCCCATACATAGGAGATAGTCGCAGCCATTCCTATGAGGCATAAGGATATAATTGCCCAATTACCCCCACATATTCAAAAATATGCACGCCGAGTTAAACTCGTTTCACCATTCAGCAAATTCTAACGCTGATGGATCTATGGTCAGGGAAACTAAATTATATGATATCACTTGATTAATTAAGTGCATTATCATATTCTTTTAGCATCAATCATGTTTTCAAACAATAATTATTATAATAGATATTGTAAAAAGAGTGTAATACATTCATCAGGTTCTGTTCAACTTTAAGAACATATTGGGATCTCAGTGCCTCATCTCATCAGGAGCATTCTCAATCTTTCACAAACTCATTACCATGATTATAGAAAATGGGTATTCCAACCCTCAGTTCAACATAGAACATTTGTTACCACTTATCAGGTAACTAATACCTTCAGGTCATTTGACCAAGGTAAACATGATACTTGTATAATAAGTATTTCATATGGCTCACAAGGCCCATTTCATCTCTTGTTACCTCTCACTAGGCAACAAAGTATATTATGGCTCACAAGGCCCATAAAGCAATAAATGAAATATCATAGCTCATACCTGACTATGCTTATCATTTCATGAAACCTACATGGTTAGTACACATGATAGCAATTATATAATTCAACACCATACAATATAAGGGTAGCATCACTATTCCCTTATTAGAGTTAGGATCTCCCAAATTCATCTCAATTAGGATTCCTCCTCAATTAGGGTTTACTATTCATCTCAATTAGGGTTTACATTGAATTACTCATAATTAGGGTTTACTATTCATCCCAATTAGGATTTCTCACATCCCAATACCCAAATTAGGGTTCTCATATCCCAATACCCAAATTAGGGTTAGGGTCTATTATTTACATCCAATTAGGGTTTATTATTATAATACCATGAATTAGGGTTTCTCATAACATTACCCTTAATTAGAGTCACATCATCCCCCTAGATTAGGGTTTCACTCACAATTGCCCTAAATTAGGGTTTGGGTTCATCAATCACCTCAATTAGGGTTTTATGATCTCTTTATCAAGGATCATACCCTAATTATGTATCCCATTCATTTTGAATGTGTTAGGGCTTAATTACTGCATGATCACTATACATGTATGTAATTCTCTCTCTTATCCTCTCTAGGACATTCATTACTCTGATCTTGATCAGATTGAGTCGATCCTGTATTCAAATTCATACATATAGGGTTAGCATTGTATATTGAGTCATTGTTTCCATAAGTACCAAAGGTTAACCCCTTTAAATATTCTTACTCATTAAGTACCTTAGGAATACAACCATTGTACATATGTTTGATAATTATCATCATCAATCAAGAAATCAATTGATTTATCTTCACCTTAAATCTCCAACCGATTTAGGGTATATTGAACTCCAATCGGTTTTTTGACCTTTGAAATATTCAATCAGTTTGACCCCTTAAACCATCAAATGTTCTCAAGACCGTTTGGTCCAAATCATCTTGAAAACTAAAAGGATTAGTTAGGGTTCTCTTCAATCAAATTGATTCAGGGTTTCAACATTGAACTATCCATCAATTTGATCATTCAATTGTAACCATTAGTTCTTTATTCATTCATGAACCCATTCATCCTTCAATTGATTTGACTCTTCAACCCTCCAAATAGTTTGAAACTGTTTGGGCACTTAGCCCTTAAAATTGTTTGAGCAATTATACTTGAAATCGAATGGACCTATCCACTTTTGAAATCGATTAGTTGACTCAACTTAGAAATCGATGATACACCAAGGCATCATAAATATCATATCCAGCACCTCAAGGTTGATACAACTTGATGTACCTCAAATCCAATATACTTGGATGAGTAACACATGAAGTGTGTCATGTTAATTGTTACATTGAGAGGTAATGAGTTTAATGAACTTTGATAAATTTAGGCTAACATGCCTTGAGAAAGGGTTAAGCCAAGTTAATATAGTATGATGTAATTAAGATCCTAATGAGGATGAGAGAGAAACTCATACTTTGTATTGATAATCATTTAAAAATAAATGATGAGAATAGATAAGTATGATTGCATACTTATGATATCTATATGTGCTCCTAGGTGTGTGGAGCAATGAATTAGGGTTTGAATTAATAATGTGAGTTTGAAACCCTAATCGATTGTAAAGGGAAAACCTAAACCTAATAATGGGAATGTTGCATTTCTCTTATTACATAAGCCTTGTGAGGCATGTTAAATACTTGTATAACAAGTACAATGATTAATGGCTTTGTGAGCCATGTGAATAAGTTGTTTCCTAGTGAGAGGTGACAAGATGTGTAATGGCCTTGTGATCCATGTGAATAAGTTGTTGCCTAGTGAGAGGTGACAAGATGTGCAATGGCCTTGTGAGCCATGTGAATAAGTTGTTTCCTAGTGAGAGGTGACAAGATGTGTAATGGCCTTATGAGCCATGTGAATAAGTTATTGCCTAGTGAGAGGTGACAAGATGTGTAATGGCCTTGTGAGCCATGTGAATAAGTTGTTTCCTAGTGAGAGGTAACAATATGTGTAAATGGGCCTTGTGAGCCATGTGAGATGTTTGTGCAACAAGTATCATGTATACCTTCGTCTGAGGACCTAGAGGTAATAGTTACCAGATAAGTGGTAATAGTGTTCTCTAATGATCTAAGGGTTTGAATACCCAGATCCAGTAATCATGATGATGATTATGTGAAGGGATGAGAATTCCCAGTATTGTGATAAGGGACTGAGATCCCAAGTGATGCACATTCAAAATGTTCCAAAGAACTTCAAAGTACCACTCCTTCCTTTATAGCATCTGTTATAATTCATGTTTGAAACTTGGTTGATGCTAAAAAAATATTGTAATGTACCTAATTAATCAAGTGGAATCTCATCATGTATTGCCTTGATCATAGATCCATCAGCGTCAGTAGTTGCTGAATGGTGAAACAGTTTTTCCCACGAGATCTCCTGGAACACATATTTTTGAATATGTGGGGGTGATGGGCGCCAATATCCTGACGTCCAGATGAAGGACAAATGTCACACCTTTCTTATTTATCTTGAGATGATGTGAATCTCCCGACCAAATGAGAAATTGATACGTAGAATCCCTCTTCATCCCATATGAATCGGGATTGAAATGTGATTCTCCCAAACAGTTGAGGAATTGATGTGTAATTTCCTTAGACTTTGAATGTCAGGGATGGATAACTAAAATATCCCTAAAGAGAGTTCATGTTGCCACTGTATCTCTATAGTGAAGTTTCCAGTATACCCTAGAAAGCTATTTAGCAATTGGCACGATATGTCCTGCTTGTGGTCTCGCATTGACCGAAATGGCAAAGGTCATGGAAGCTGGCTCTCCCATGGACCTGGTATGGTATCAATGCTTTACGTAGCCGGGGTCGATTGGAGTATGAGTGGTATACCTCATCTCCTCAGGGCATAAGTGTGATTGAAAAATGTAATTAGTCATGTAGCATATCTGCTTAAGGATCGAATATGGAAAACATTGGTTGATGCGCACTTCAGTTATACATCTTAGTTGATAGATGATATTTATGTTTCTTTACATTCCTTGAAAAGCAGATAGATGATTGATAACTCTACCATGAGTAGATGCAATGTTCTCCTTGAGAAAGGAGATTACTTCATTCTATTCATACAGTGATTTATCCTGCCTATTAATATAAAACGAACCTATGCTCAGTTTATAAATGCTTAATCTATGATAATAATATGATCAGCGGAGAGTTATATCTCTCGTTGGGACAATTTTCTCACCCTGTGGAATCTACATTTTTTTAGATGGACATGCACGAGATGGCAAAGATCTTTCTACAGAGGAGGAACAACAGTTGAGGTAGTAGTGACAGCTCAGGTTGAGTGTACTATTTGTCGTGTCTTGTAGATAGAAGTCCTATGTGTCGTCTCTATACTCTCAGGTCCTTGGAGTTGGTTCGTACTGGCTTCATGAATGATATGAGACTTTGTCTTGAATGCCTCAAGATTTTATGTTGCTCTAGTATGTGTTTTAATAGAACAATTTGTTGGTATGTATGCCCTGTGAGCCAATCATGGGATGATTGGTGGGATACATTAAGATTGATTTGATAAACATCAAAGGAAAACTTCCAATTCTTTCTGGTTCAGTCATATGAGATAATGATAGAATAGATTGAATGTCTAGAGAATGACAGTACTCAATGATGTATGCTTTCAAGTTGAGGACCTGAACGATGAGATCATACGAATGCTAAGAGTTTGTACATTCTTATTATGTCCCTAGTCAGATGTCATTGTGGAAGGTAGATAGACAATAGTGACACACAAGACTAGATTGTGGTGTTGGTTGATGATAGAATCTCATTAGTCATGATATGGAGATATCAAACCAAACACATAGGTACTTGTTAGAGAACAAGTGTACTGACAGACCCACCATGAGTTTGACACATGGAACCATGGCATGGTAGTCACAGTCAGTTCTCACAGTTATGGTGGTGAGTGTGATTCTTTGACCTCAAATCTCTACACTCAACACATGTCATTGGGTACACTTTGACATCATCAAACGCAGTCCTGAAACATGGGTTGTTATAAAGGTGATGATTGAGTGCATTTGTGTGAAAAACTGAGTTTTATAATATTTTATCTCTCTTAAAAGTTTTATTATCAAATTTGTTGACCAAAATACCCTCATATACTTCCCTCACCCAATTGAAAAAATATGTGTAACAAATTGCAAAAATATGCAAACCCTAGTATGCTATGATGATAAAATACATGTGTTAATGTATTTAGTAAATTAACACATCAAAGTTCGATTTTGGATCTCAAATTCATACCATAGTATCATAATGACATCATAAAACTAACCCTAAAATTTTGTTACAATTGGGTCAACCGATTGGGAGATATGACCAATTGAAATTGGTACATATTCCACTCATTTTTGGATTTAGGACCTTAGTTATCAATTAAATGGACAGATTAATGTGTCACGCGGCCCATTAAGCCCTTGGGTGCGGACCTAGATTCAGGATGAGAATTTCAAACCTTTGATCATCGATCCAATGTAGGAGACTTCGTCTCCTACCTCCCGCATAGGGCGGGGAGACAGGAAGCAACCCGAGCCTCAGCCAGACTCCATCTCATCCACCTTTTTGAATATATGTTCGCGTAGATATCTTCATCTTGCAATTTCGTGGTTGGACATACCAGTTTTGACTGGGTCTCATGCACTGTTGCACCAACCCAACAACCTGACCGCAGCTTGCTCTCACTCTGATGGTGGGGCTTTTAGGGCTTCCTTGTCTAGCCTCCCTCACGCCTATATAAGGCCTTCATTAGCTCCGCCATGCTCCCTTTACTCACTTCACTCCTTCAATTGCAAGCATCGACACCCCGAGCACTGCTCCCCTAGTCCACCTTCTTCAACCTCGGCTCTCTTCACCGTCAGGCCACCACATCACTCCTCGCTCAAATCCTACCCCTCCAACACCTTCGCCAACCCACCGCGAGTGTGCGTGGCTAGAGGACAGGTTCCCAGAACCCCTCTCCATCCTAAATCCCTCTCACGCCGGTGACCTCGCCTCTTCTGCGGTGGCGCTGAGCTCTAGAGGGAGCCACAAGCAAAAAACTCATGCCTCTGAGCGGAGAAACCTCGTGAAGGCTAAGGAGCCTTCATCCACATGACAACGCCACCTAGAAGCAAGCAGGAGCTCGTCGGAGTTGGTCGAGCTGCTTGGCTCATAGTAGGAAAGGAGAAGCAAAGCAAGGGAGGGAAGAGTGCCTGCGGAGATCGAGCTGGGGAAATAAGCAATCGCCAAACCAACTAATGGGGTTGTGGGCCACCACTCCAACTCAGAGATCCGTGGGTTGCTTTGCGAAACCTTGGATCAACGGGAGTTGTCGATCAGTAGGATCCTACCGTTGATCAAGGTAAGATCTTCTTCTTCTTTTTTTATTCAAGAAAATGGTTTATCTTAAGAAAAGCATAGAAAATTCTAGGATTAGTAGAAAATATCAAACCTATATACCATTTTGATTAGAAAATTATTCTCTATCCAAATAAAATGATATCAGGACCTAGCTCCATCTCTTATTTCAAAAAATAGTTGCCTAATGCCTTAATGACCTCCTTAATTATAATTAATTATTGATAATAGTTTTCCTTGATGATATCTAACCTTCCAAAATGTTTTTGACCTTAGATGTAAACTTGTTTCTAGTATAACTCGAAACACTAATTTAAGTAGATAAATGATGAAATGATTAGAAGAAACCCTAAAGTTAATTTTCTCTCTCTACATGTAATTGGATATACATCTTTTTATCTAATCTAGTATTATTAGATGATGTATAGTGACCAGGATTGGTCCTAAACCCTTGAATGAACCCTGATGTCATGAACGACTAATATGTTTAGGGTTACTTTCCCCTTTTATTCCAACCATCTTAGAAACCCTAGTTTTTGGAAATCTTCTAATTGACTAATGAAATACTATCTTTTAA
This sequence comes from Alisma plantago-aquatica, assembly GCA_963693085.1. Classification (NCBI taxonomy): domain Eukaryota; kingdom Viridiplantae; phylum Streptophyta; class Magnoliopsida; order Alismatales; family Alismataceae; genus Alisma; species Alisma plantago-aquatica. The sequence continues at coordinate 751,043,623 of OY856411.1, read as the reverse complement.
GCAAATGAAGTAATGATAGATCAAACCTGATAATATATCTAAACTCAATTAAAAAATGGGAAATCCCTGATCTGGATTAAGATAACATAAAAAGGAATAATAACTAAGGACATATCTTAGTCTTGGTCACATGGACCAATAGTAATGTTGTACCCTTGCTTTCATTGCAGGGTGACTAAATTCTTGATTGATCCTAAATCTTTGGATATCTGATTTGAACAAGCAGGTATGTGGTCTTATAAGTATAAGACTAGAGTTTTGGTTGCCTATGATACGTAATACCTTGAATGCTCGTATTTGAATATGATTTCTTGGTTGATTAGTATGAGTTATACTTCGCCAAACCTAATAGAACATAAATGGTTATGATGGGTTGTAGCAACTAGAGAACATAGCCTAGTGTGGATGTATGTTTCCTAACATGGATGTATGATTCCTTGGCCCATGTTAGATGTATGATGATATTCTATTGCCCATACTAGATATAAGGCAAGTGCAATAGGTGTAGTACAACCGCATCAAAATGAATGTAATAAAAGGGTGTTTACTTGATTTTCGCCTTAAGAAATGGTTTTATCTCTCTTTCCTTCTTTTTCAAATATTTTTCCTTTAAGCAACCTTATTAGTATAACCTTTACCACGTACCAACTTTTTTGATGTTTCTGTTTCTCATATTTTCTAGGTACAAGGAGCAATTGACAACAAAGTGAAATGCATGCTCAAAGTACCTGAAGGCATAAAATAATAAACATGGAGGATATATTAGATAGATCTATTCCACTTCTCTTATTTCTTGCTAGATTTTAGTTTATTTATTTTCCTAGTTGATGTTGAGGATGATTGAGATCCTATGTAATAAAGTTAACTTTCTCTAGAATAATATTTTCTCTCCATATGTAATGACTTTATTTTATCTATATGAATGAATGTTCGTTTGGCATTATATGATGATGTGGACTAGATCTTGGCTAAATCTCTGTTTTTAGTTGACTACCTTAATCTCTTATATTTTCCCTTTTGACATCTATAGATATGAGTGGACGCATATCTATGAATGTCAGTATGGAAAGTATATAGAAATTGGGGGATGTCACATTTGGTATGAGAGCCAATTCCCCTCCAGTAGGTGGGGCCCACAAGGACATGGCATGCCAGTCTTGAGCCATGCGGTCCAGGCATGTAGGAAAGGGTTGTCCATGGTTGACGTAGCCACCCTTGCGCTGGTATTCCGTGATCGGGAGCTGGGTGTCCATGGGCAATTGTGGGTCTGCACTAAAATGGGGAAGAGATTATGAGGCGTTATAGTTGAGCCTTGACGAGGATGTCAAGATTCTAAGTGGGGGAGATTGTAACATCCCAGGATTTGAGGCCTCGGATAAAACACTCTTAAAAGGAATGATTAGACTACCCATATCACCAAGGTGTACCTCTTGTTCTGGGAGCCCATCACTAAGAACTCCATAGTTAAGCGTGCTCAGCTTGGTGTAGTACTAGGATGGGTGACCAGTCGGGAAGTTGACCCCGGATTGCACATGCATGAGGACAAAGCACGTAGTTAAGGCTAGTGGTGGTCTGTGGGGCTAGTCGTCATTTCTGAAACTCTACTAGAGCCTTGGGCACTGGGCCCGGACATTACAAATGGCATCAGAGCCAATGTTCACACATCAAGTCACATGAACTTCATTCACCCTATTTGAGTCTAAGGTAGTCCTTGAGTTAAGGATATGAAGGGTGGAGGTGTCTAGGATAGCATCTGCCATGGGTCTGACTAAAGTCTCCGAGCCACTTAGCTTGGCAATCACGAGGCTACCTTTATGGTAGTATAAGTCTACCTGGCTGATATCCTAAGTGTCCCCTATTCTTGGGCGTACCTTAATTTAGGAACCTTCTCATCTATAGATTTTCCCTCTCACATATTCTATAGGAAAAATTTCTCCCTCTCATCTATGTTTTAAAATAAATTTTCCCTCTTACCTCTTTTATAAGGTTAGGAAGGAGTCTCTCTATTTAGAAAGTCCTAAGAATCGACTGATAAGGATTTTAGGATATCCTCCATAAATCACAACATTAAGAACATTAATAATTGATAAAGGAGGATAATGAAATATCATGTGATAATAATAATGATAATGACGAGGATAATTGTTGAAGTAATAAATCTAATATGTTCAAATTAATTTTAGGATGCTTCCTAAGACTCATAACTCTAAGGGCTCAGAAGAATCATCCTCTAAGAAGAGAAAAGAGCCTGAAACCTCTAAAGTACCTGATCCCGAAACTATGAACAAAGAAGGGTGGGAGGAACAAAAGAAAATCCTACTAGACTTCATGGAGACCCTTGCCATAAAAGGAACCCCTGAACCTAGCTCCTCTAGGAAAAAGGAGGTGACAGTGATAGACTTCATTAAGCTCAACCCTAACTCCTTTTGGGGGGAAGATCAGCCTGAGGTCATGGATAAGGCTGAGGCGTGGATCTTCTCCATAGAAAATGCCTTTTGTACCCTAGAAGTACCCGAGGAAAAGAAGGTCAAATTTGCCACCCATTTGCTTAAGGGAGGGGCGAAGATCTGGTGGGAGAACTATGGTGGGAACCGGGGAGAGGAAGTAGACAACTTGGGGTGGGAAGGCTTCAATACCCTCTTCACCGACCATTTCATGCCCATAACTGAGAGGAAGAGGAAAGAGAAGATGTACATGGAGCTTAGGCAGGGCAGTCTTTCGGTGGTTGATTATACCCAAATGTTTAGGCTTCTAGAATTCTATGCCCCTATCCGGACTGAGGACCGCCTCACTGAGCATTATGTAGATTGTCTATCCGCACACCTGAAAACCCTAGTTATAGCCTCTCATCCCCGAAGCATTGATGAAGCCCTAGACATGGCCCTTAAGAAGGAAAGGGAGTAGGGATTGCAGAAGCCTTCTATCATGGGATATTTAGGGATGACCACCACTGAGGAAGAGAAGTTCAAGAAGTTCCACCTCGACCATAATAAAGGATCAGGGAAAGGAGGAGGTTCAGGGAAGAAAGGACAGAAAAATAGCAAGCTAATGGATTACCACAACAAATGCAAGACTTGTGGATGAGGACATGACAGGCCTTGTCACTACACCAAGCGGGTCTGCTACAACTGCAAGAAGGAGGGACATTTCCTTGCCAAGTGCCCCAATGTGTCTATCCTTGGCAAACCTCCAGTGGGTGCTCCACCCCCTCAGGGACACCGCAATGCTAGGGTGTTCGCAGTAAAAGTAGAAGAGGCTAGGGCAAATCCGAACCAGCTTGTCGAAGGTAACTTTAAATCTTTTTCATATATCTAATATTTTGTTCAAATGCCTTCATATATTTAAAGTATAATTATATTGTGTAGGCATTGTTTTCTTGAATGGACATCCTGTTAAAGCATTATTTGACTCTAGATCCACAAATACTTTTATCTCTCGAAATTTGGCCTCAATGTTGCACCTACATATAAGGGACTTGGGAAATATTCTGGATGTGTCAACTCCTAGTGGAAAAATATTCACTACATTATAGAAAACTGATGTCCTCCCTCTAAAATTTGAAAATCATGATATGCCTTTTGAATTCATTCTCTTAACCATGGAAGACTTTGATATTATTTTGGGTATGGATTGGCTATACACATATCGTGCTCACATTGATTGTAGAAACAAGATGGTAGTTCTCTCTCAACCTCATTCCTCTCCTATAGTGATCCCTCGGGGAAGCAGATTCTATAATAATGTAATAATTTCCTCTCTTAAAGCTAAAAAGCTCATATCTAAAGGACGTAAAGCCTTCCTCGCATTCATCTCAGCGACCAGTCCTGACAATGGGCCTGTAGAAAGACTGGAGGTGGTACATGATTTCCTTGACGTATTTCCGGAGGAGCTTCCTGGGCTGCCTCCAAATAGAGACATTGCGTGTTCCATAGATCTTCTTCCTGGAACCACTCTGATTTCTAGGGCACCATATAGGATGACACCTGTTGAACTTATGGAGCTGAAGAAACAATTACAAGAACTTCTTGATAAGGGTTTTATCCGCCCTAGTGTTTCCCCCTGGGGTGCACCTGTCCTTTTTGTTAAAAATAAAAATGGTTCAATGTGAATGTGTATTGACTATCGCATGTTGAACCAAGATACCATTAAAAACAAGTATCCTCTCCCTCGTATTGATGACCTCTTTGATCAACTTCGTACTGCTAAAGTCTTCTCAAAAATTGATCTTCGTTCTGGCTACCATCAACTTAAAGTCAAGGATTCAAATATATCCAAGACTGCTTTTCAAACTCGTTAAGGGCACTACGAATTCCTGGTGATGTCGTTCGGGTTGACCAATGCACCTGGTGTATTCATGAACTTGATGAACAAAGTCTTCCAACCTTATCTTGATGAGTTTGTGGTCGTCTTCATTGATGATATTCTGATCTATTCTTACTCTATGGAGAAACATCGAGAGCATTTGAAGTCTATCCTTAAGATTCTTCGAGCCCAGAAATTCTATGGAAAGCTTTCTAAATGTGAATTCTGGATTGACAAAGTTATGTTTCTTGGTCATGCCATTTCTAGGGGTAACATATCTATTGATCCCGCTAAAGTATCCACTGTACTTGATTGGAAACCTCCTCGCAATCCTTCTGAAATCTAGAGTTTCTTAGGTCTGGCTGGATATTATCGTCGTTTTATTCTGAATTTCTCCAAAGTGGCACTTCCTCTCACTAAGCTTACTCGAAAGGATGAGCATTTCATCTGGTCAGCTACTTGTGAGTCTAGCCTCCAAGAGCTCAAACAGAAGTTGACGTCAGCACATGTCCTTGTTCTACCCTCTAGCAATGAAGGATTTTTGATATTCACTTATGCTTCCTAACATGGTCTAGGGTGTGTCCTACAACAGAATGGGAAAGTAGTGTCCTTCACTTCCAGACAGCTGAAACCCAATGAGTTGAATTACCTATGCATGATTTGGAGTTAGCTGATAACATCCATGCCCTCAAAATCTGGAGGCACTACTTGTACATGGTAACGTTTGATATCTTCACCGACCATAAAAGCCTCAAATACATTCTGACACAAAAGGACTTGAATATGTGGCAACGACGATGGATCGAGTACTTGAAGGACTATGACTTCACTATTGGCTACTACCCAGGTAAGACCAATGTAGTTGCAGATGCTCTTAGCAGGAAAAGAGATATTTGTGCATCCCTGTCCATACCCGAATGGAGGAACATGGAGGACCTAGCAAGTTGGAGACCACAATTCCTGGCCGATTGTATGCATATCAATAACATCTCTATCACCTCCAACCTGCATTCTGAACTTCTGGAGGCACAGAAAGCTAGTCCCGAGCTTGCATAACTATCCTCTCTCTTGGCTAAGTCTCAATCACACCTGTCTGTGGGTCTTGATGGTGGTCTTTGATACAAGAACCGTATGTGGGTCCCTGAGCAGTCAGCTGTAAAGACTACAATTCTTAGTGAGGCACATGGGTCCAAGTACACAGTTCATCCCGGCACGACGAAGATGTACAAAGACCTACAACGTCAGTTCTGGTGGAGAGGCATGAAGCATGACATTGCAGATTTCGTGTCCAGATGTCTGACATGCCAGAGAATCAAGGCCGAGCATCAAAGACCAGGTGGTCTACTGCAACCCCTCGAGATCCCGAAATGGAAATGGGAACATATTACTATGGACTTTGTAGTGGGATTACCCAGGACCAGGAAGGGGTACGACGCTACATGTGTCATCGTGGATCGTCTCACCAAGTCAGCTCATTTTCTACCTGTGAAGACTACTGCGAAAATTTCTGAGTTGGACGACCTTTATATACGGGAGATTGTACGTCTGCATGGGGTTCCAAGGTCCATTGTCTCAGACCGGGACCCAAAGTTTACTTCCAAGCTATGGAGACAAGTTTAAGAAGAATTGGGCACCAAGTTAAACTTCAGTACAACTTATCATCCGCAGACAGATGGACAGTCAGAATGAACGGTGCAGATTCTGGAGGATCTTCTACGAGCTTGTGTGATTGATTGGGAAGGCTCGTGGGACCATTACCTACCTTTAGCTGAGTTCACCTATAATAATAGCTATCAGGCGAGTATTGGGATGCCACCATACAAATCTCTCTATGGCCGACGGTGCAGATCTCCATTACATTGGGATGATGTCGGAGAACACACCTTGATGAAATTTGAGGAGATGCAGTTGTATGCAGATAAAGTTGCACTGATCAGGCAAAGAATGAAGCGAGCACAGGATAGGAAGAAATTGTATGCAGATGCTCACCGACATGAACGTCAGTTCAAGGAAGGTGATCATGTCTTTCTGAAAATCCGACCTATTCGAGCTTTGGCCAAGAATAAGGGAAAGCTCAGTCCTCGTTATGTGGGACCCTTTGAGATCCTTGAAAGGGTTGGAGAATGTACCTATCGCCTTGCTTTGCCACCCCAGTATAGTGCCATGCATAATGTCTTTCATGTATCTAATCTGAAGCCTTATGTCAAAGACCTCAGTCACATTCTAAATCATGAGCCTCTCTAGCTGAAAGATGATCTGTCTTATGCTGAATCACCAGTCAAAATCCTCGATTTAAAGACAAAAGAGCTTCACAATAATCGGCGTATAGATATGGTGAAAGTTATATGGAGCCACCATGATCAAACCGATGCAACATGGGAGCTCAAGTCTGAAGTCGAGCGAAAATATCCACATCTCTTTCAGGCTGCTTGAATTTTGAGGACAAAATTCTTAAAAGGAGGGGAGAATGTGACAAAGTGAGTTTTTATAATATTTTCTCTCTCTTAAGTTTTTTATTATAAAATTTGTTGACCAAAATACCCTCATATACTTCCCTCACCCAATTGAACAAATATGTGTCACAAATTGCAAAAATATGCAAACCCTAGTATGCTATGCTGATAAAATACATGTGTTAATGTATTTAGTAAATGAACACATCAAAGTTTCGATTTTGGATCTCAAGTTCATACCATAGTAGCATAATGACATCATAAAACTAACCCTAAAATTTTGTTACAATTGGGTCAACCGATTGGGAGATATGACCAATTGCAATTGGTACATATTCCACTCATTTTTGGATCTAGGACCTTAGTTATCAATTAAATGGACAGATTAATGTGTCACTTGGCCCATTAAGCCCTTGGGTGCGGACCTAGACTCAGGCTGAGAATTTCATACCTTTGATCATCAATCCAACGTAGGAGACTTCGTCTCCTACCTCCCACAAAGGGCGGGGAGACAGGAAGCAACCCGAGCCTTAGCCAGGCTCCATCTCATCCACCTTTTTGAATATTTGTTGACGTAGATATCTTCATCTTGCAATTTTGTGGCTGGCCATACCAATTTTGACCAGGTCTCTTGTGTCGTTGCACCAACCCAACAACCTGACCACAACTTGCTCTCACTCCGACGGCAGGGCTTTTAGGGCTTCCTTGCCTAGCCTCCCCCATGCCTATATAAGGCCTTAATTAGCTCCGCCATGCTCCCTTTACTCACTTCACACCTTCAATTACAAGCATCGACACCCCGAGCACTGCTCCCCTAGTCCACCTTCTTCAACCTCAGCTCTCTTCACTGTCCGGCCACCACATCACTCCTCACTCAAATCCTACCCCTCCAACACCTTCGCCAACCCACCGCGAGTGTGCGCGGCTAGAGGGCAGGTTCCCAGAACCCCTCTCCATCCTAAATCCCTCTCATGCCGGCGACCTCACCTCTCCTGCGGCGGCGCTGAGCTCTAGAGGGAGCCACAAGCAAAAAACCTCACGCCTATGAGCGGAGCAACCTCGTGAAGGATAAGGAGCCTTCATCCACATGACATCACCACCTAGAAGCAAGCAGGAGCTCGTCGGAGTTGGTCGAGTTGCTTGGCTCGCAGTAGGAAAGGAGAAGCAAAGCAAGGGAGGGAAGAGTGCCAGCGGAGATCCAGCTAGGCCAATAAGCAATCGCCAAACTAGCTAGAGGGGTCGCAGGCCACCACTCCAACTCAGAGATCCATGGGTTAGTTTCTGAAACCTTAAATCAACGGGAGCCGTCGATCCAGTAGGATCCGACCGTTGATCAAGGTTAGATCTTCTTCTTCTTTTTCTTTTATTCAAGAAAATGGTTTATCTTAAGAAAATCATAGAAAATTCTAGGATTAGTAGAAAATATTGAACCTATATACCATTTTGATAAGAAAATTATTCTCTATCCAAAGGAAATGATATCAGGACCTAGATCCATCTCCTATTTCAAAAATAGTTTCCTAATGCCTTAATGACCTCCTTAATTAAAAGTAATTATTGATAATAGTTTTCCTTGATGATATCTAACCTTCCAAAATGTTTTTAACCTTAGATGTAAACCTATTTCCAATATAACTCGAAACACTAATTTAAGTAGATAAATGATGAAATGATTAGAAGAAACCCTAAAGTTAATTTTCTCTCTCTACATGTAATTGGATATACATCTTTTTATCTAATCTAGTATTATTAGATGATGTATAGTGACCAAGATTGGTCCTAAACCCTTGAAAAAACCCTGATGTCATGAATGACTAATATGTTTAGGGTTACTTTCCCCTTTTATTCCAACCATCTTAGAAACCCTAGTTTTTGGAAATCTTCTAATTGACTAATTAAATACTATCTTTTAAGCAAACGAAGTAATAATAGATCAGACCTGATAATATATCTAAACTCAATTAAAATATGGGAAATCCTTGATCTGGATTAAGATAACATAAAAAGGAATAATAACTAAGGACATGTCTTAGTCTTGGTCACATGGACCAATAATAATGTTGTACCATTGCTTTCTTTGCAGGGTGACTAAATTCTTGATTGATCCTAAATCTTTGGATATCTGATTTGAACAAGCAGGTACGTGGTCTTATACATATAAGACTAGATTTTTGGTTTCCTATGATACATAATACCTTGAATGTTCATATTTGAATATGATTTCTTGGTTGACTAGTATGAGTTATACTTCGCCAAACCTAATAGAAGATAAATGGTTATGATGGGTTGTAGCTACTAGAGCACATAGCCTAGTGTTGATGTATGTTGCCTAACATGGATGTATGATTCCTTGGCCCAAGTTAGATGTATGATGATATTCTATTTCCCACACTAGATGTAAGGAAAGTGCAATAGGTGCAGTGCAACTGCATCAAAATGAATGTAATAAAAGGGTGTTTACTTGATTTTTGCCTTAATAAATGATTTTATCTCTCTTTCCTTCTTTTTCAAATATTTTTCCTTTAAGCAACCTTATTAGTATAACCTTTACCATGTACCAACTTTGTTGATGTTTTTGTTTCTCATATTTTCTAGGTACAAGGAACAATTGACAACAAAGTGAAATGCATGCTCAAAGTACCTGAAGGCATAAAATAATAAACATGGAGGATATATTAGATAGATCTATTCCACTTCTGTTATTTCTTGCTAGATGTTAGTTTATTTCTTTTCCTAGTTGATGTTGAGGATGATTGAGATCCTATGTAATAAAGTTAACTTTCTCTAGAACAATATTTTCTCTCCATATGTAATGACTTTATTTTATCTATATTAATGAATGTTTGTGTGGCATTATATGATGATGTGGACTAGATCTTGGCTAAATCTCTATTTTTAGTTGAATACCTTAATATATTATATTTTCCCTTTTGACATATATAGATATGAGTGCACACATATCTATGAATGTCACTATGGAAAGTATATAGAAATCGGGGGACGTCACACTTTGACACATGGAGCTTTTGAGGGGTGAGTGATAGATATGGGATTTGTCCCTCCTGAGGGGTTTGATATCCATGGCCACTTGATGAGTAGGATTGAGATAGGTGTGCGCACGCATGTGTGAATCAGTATGTGATATTGATGTCATACATATCTCCTCCAGTCTACTTTGAGATCAAGAAAGTGAATGAACGTTGACAGGATGACTTTTCCATGCCTTGAGTTCATTTGGGATATCAGTGACAAAGGAATTATACATTCGTTGTAACACCATTCACAAATTCTAGGATTGAAAGTTGTTCCTCCAACTTTCTATTTCACTTGCGTAGCACTGTTGTGCGACTAGGCACCACTCTTTGCTTGTGAAGTCATAAGTGTTATGGACTTTCACTGCCAACGTGAAATGGGCATGCAAGGTCACACACATAGGATTTAACCCGGAAGAGGAGTTTATCCACAAATGATGTTTATATTGATTACTAAAGAAGTTTAGTAGTTCAATTAAACACTCAATCAATTGATAGCTCAATATCATAGTATTCAAGGTGTTGGACCGATTGATTAGAGTATCAGATTGATTGAAACTGCAATTGACTAATTTTGCACAGTCAGCACTCCCAACTGATCAGCTCATATGATGAACCGATCAGATTATCTTGGTGAACCGATTGGCTCATGTGATGAACCGATCAGCTCAGGAAAGGTTGAGATGACTGGTTCAAGGGGTTAACCTATCGGCTCAATAGGTTCAAACAAGCAAGTTGGGAAAGTCAGGTTGGTGAGAAATTTCATTTCATTTCACTTGTCCAATTTGATTGGAACAAGGATTGGTATTTGGATCAATTTGAAACAAAAGAGGAAAAGTCAATCGGGAACTGATCAGGACCACAAACTGATTGTCTCATGCTTGAATTGATCGGCTCAAGTGCCCCAACTGATTGGTTCAGGTGTGAACCGATCGGCTCAGGTCCCCAACCGATCATTTCATGCTTGAAACGATCAGTTCAGCTTGCGCAGTTGGTTGTTTTTGTGGAAAATCTTGAACCCTTCTACTCCTGCTTTAATCACGCATTGCCTGGGGTAGAGCACCCTGTCCCATGACCCTCCTATATATAGGGTTATTGGGGGCTCCTCAGGTACAACAACTCAGAACACCAGTTGCTCTCCAAAGTTGTTGTTCTCTCTGGTTGTGGTTACCGAGAGAGCCTGAGAAAGTGCTACCTAATAAGGGAGGCACAACAAGGGAAAGACAATTGTAGAAAGGCAACTAGTTGTAGGAGAGTGTATCGGTGACTAGTACACTGCCAGGAGGGTGCGAATCCTTCCAATTCCTTGTGGGACAAGGAGATTGGAGTTCCAGGTGGTCCGTGTGGACTACTCCAGAGGAGGGAGACTTCTGCCGCTTGGAGGACAGCTGTCAATCCCGACAGCCTCGTTGAGACCATGAGCTGCGCATACACCATCCAAGGCCAGAGGTGAAGACCGCGCAAGCTGTGAGGTAACATCACCAAGCAAGCCTCGGGATAAGGTATGTCTCTACAAACCATCCTTCCTATTGTATAGACGTTGACGCGATTCCTTTATTCTGGGTTTGGGAGAAGAATTTTTTTGTTTTCGTTGTATTCTCTGTCTTCACTAAAACCCAATAGTGGTATCAGAGCCATGTCAACCGCTTTATACTTTAGGATTATCGATGTGATCCATTTTGGTTTGTCACATTTATTTATTGCATACGATGCGAATAAAATTGTCTTTGTGCATGTCCAATCCTAAATCCACAAATCCCAATATACATATATGATATGTAATATAAATGCACTCGATACGCTTCACCCTTAAACGAGTTTTTTGGTGGATGTATAGTGTGGTTATGGCCGATAAACCCTATGTATGTGTGCTTGGTTGAATGTGGTTGCTTGCATCTCGGTCTGTGCACTGATTCCCTATCTCCTATTCCTGATGTAACTCGAGATAACTCAAGATTTATTTCCTACCATTGCTCCCCCCGAATGTAACGCAGGGTTTCGCAATACAAATGTAAAATAGGATAGATCTTTTATTTCCTATTATGTCAAAGAACGGTGGACAACCTGACAACGAGTGAGACGATCGGTTCAAGGAGTGAACTGATCGGTTGGCAATCTAGACGACCAATTCGAGGAGTGATATGATCGAGTGGCAACCATGAGGACATGCACGACCACCAGGCAAACCGATCGGTTGGAGGAGTCAACTGATCGGCTGGTGGCACCCAAACGACCGACCAGGATGATCAGGTCATTCATGTGATGAGTTGATCAACTCGGATGGCTATTGCACTTCATCATGGATAGGTTGCATGTGATGTAGACCTAGATGACTATGATTCCTCTTGGCTTGAGGAATCACATTAGGATGGACATAATCAATGCTTTTATTGTTTCACATAATTTATGTGGGATATAGCATGTATATGATACGTAATATATATTGTGGTGATTGGATATGTATATGTACCTATTAAACCAAATATCTCATTAAATATTAAAGTTTTAGATGCCTTCAAAATGTGACACATGTGAAAAGCTTGATCGGCCAAGTGTGGGCACACCCTAGCGTGGTACATTGTCTATCTCGTGGAATCGTGAAGGATGGATATGTGGGTCTTCCCTAGCAGGGCGCATATTCATCATGTTGGCTTTGGGTCACACTTAACAAGGTGACCTAGATAGGATCTAGCACCTTGAGTAATGGAGGTGATCATGGCAAGGAGTTGCATATGACATCTTTCAATAGTTACATATGATGCAATTAGCAAAAGTTGCCTACCTAGAAAATCTAAGTTGTGGGTGACAGCCCTAGCTGGTCCATGACTCAGAGGATTTCAGGATCTTGACCCACTAGAAGATTGTATGTTGCAATCTTCCAAATTGATGGTGAGGGCTATCAATTTGAACAAGAATAGTGGGAGTGATAATTAATTAAAGTCCTAATTATATTGTCAACCTTTCAAATCAATCAAATAAGTCAAAATTGAGTTTTGGACTAAATTGCATATATTTCCTTTTGTAGTACAAATGACAACAAACAAAAATCACGTTTCGTTGCGATCGGTCCTTGAAAAGGACAAGATGAATGGGACTAACTTCCATGACTGGTTTAGAACATTGAGAATTGTTCTCACCCAAGAGCGAAAGCTCTATGTCCTGGATACTCCAGCTCCAGAGGAACCTGCTCCTACCACACCAAAGGCAGAAAGGGATGCTTATAAGAAGCATTTTGAAGATGCCATTGATGCAAAGTGCTTGATGTTGTGCTCCATGAACCATGAGTTGTAGAGACAACATGAGAACATGGGTGTCATTGAGATGATTCAGCATCTCAAGAACACGTATGAAGATCAAGAACGGTAAGAGAGATATGATGTCTCCAGGGCGATGTTCAAGTGTGTCATGACAGAAGGAGATCCAGTTGGTCCTCACATGCTCAAAATGATTGGGTATGTGGAGAACCTAACAAGACTGGGATTTCCTCTAAGCCAAGAGTTGGCTACTGACGTGATGCTACAATCGTTGCCACAATTCTACAGTCAGTTTGTGATGAACTACAACATGAACAACTTTGATAAGTCGTTGACAGAATTTTTGGGCATGTTTAGGACAGTCAAGGCACAAATGTAGGACAAGCCTAAGTCTTTGATGATAATCAACAAAAAGAAAGGAAGGTCCAAGCACAAGGTCAAGGGCAAGGCTAAGAAAGGTTCTGATGCTAGCCAGTAGCCCAAGTCATCTTCAACTCTCAAGGCCAAGGGAGGCGTGACCAAGAGAGGCAATTGCCACCATTGTCAAAAGTCAAGACATTGGAAAAGGAATTGTCCACTCTATCTGGAAGAACTAAAGAAGAAGGAGGTGATAGACGTCTCCACCTGAAGGTGTCATGAAATAAACTTATAACACTTTTAGGGTATATGATACCAAGATATAAAGTGTAAAGCACCCAATACATGGGGCAAGTGTTTCCGCCATAGATAGGAGTACTTTATTTTAATTTTAGCATTGAAGGCATGTAATAGAGTTATGACATGCTATTTCATATTTTCCATTGATAGAAACACCTTAATTTTTGCATATTGTATGACAATGATAGCAATTAATAAAGTTGGTGTTTCAATCTATGTGGCAATTCCTTGTTTATCTTGTGGTACTTGGTATGCATGAGATAAAATGATACCTAAAAGTTATTGATAACTCAAATAATCAAATTAGCATAAATCATGAGAAGTTCATTTCTAGTTTCCATGTGATGGATAAGCTAGACTCTTTTGGTTAGAGAACTAGTAAGAGACATGAATCTCTTGAATATGATAAATCGATCTTCACTAGTGGTAGTGGGAGAATGATTATCCTATTAGGTATAATACATGTGATGTATTTACATACCTATTGGAGAAAATGCTAATACTTCAAGTAGTGTTTAGATAAATACCAAATATGAATATCTTGAAGTGTTCAAGAATATCATAGATGAAGTACAAATTTGGTAAAATGTTAATTCTTGATGAGATCAATGAATGAAATACTTGGACCAAATGTTTGAGATCATTATGAGTGATTATGATAGCATATCATAGTGAACTCATGATTAAGGCATGGTGATGTCTAAATCAAAAGGATTCATACTCTAAGGAGTTAGAGGATGATTATCAAATAAGTAATTTCTTTTTAAATAAAGAATACCCCACACTAATAAAGGTCATTAAGAATCACAAGGAGTTGTGAGTACTTATATCCTTGACAGATATACCTCGATTATCTATGTGATGAGTTGGTCATGTGATGAGTCAACTATCTAGATAAATATGAGGAACCAAATTTTGAGTTATGGTTTATGACCATTACATCCTAAATGACTTCCATGTAAACCATAAGGTATGACCTTGATGGTAGCATCCATTGGGATGAAATCCATAAGTGTGAACAATTCTTAAGCATTAAGACACATGGATAACATTTTGAGAAGGGTGATGCTTGCCAATTGTGACTTAATGACTAAGACGTTTTTCATACATATACTAAAACTGCATTTCTATGAGGAATAAAACAAGGATGTGTAAGTGACACAACCTATAAGGTTTATGAATCCTTTAATGCAAATGAAGTCTATAAGTTAGAATGGACTAATCAATGTGATTGATTGAGTACAGGCAACTCAGAACTGTGATCTTTACTTTGATAATATAGTCAAATGTTTGACTGATATGTCAAAGATAAAGACAGATCTATGATTTAGTGGGAGCATATTCACATTCCACATGTTGATGTGAAATGGAAATGTTCTAGAATAGAAATCCAAAGTGGAAATTATCTTTAGGGAAGATAGAGACATTTCCTATGTAATAGGAATAGATATCTATAGAGATAGTTCTCAAAAACCTCTTGACCTGAAAAGAGAAAACATACATTGGCAATCTATACTGAAGGGTTCAGTGTGTACAGATTCAGTGCAAGAAAACTTGTCCATGTTACATGGAGTTGGTATCCCAAGGCCAAGTGTCCAATTATTATGAAGAATGGAACACTAAGAATAGATATGGATCTATCATATTTGTAATCACTTCATTATCTTGCATGAATGGTCATAGTAAGAATAAAATGCATTCATCATCTTGTATGTAGGACATGACAATATGATGTGCTCATCCTAATAACTCGTATGTGGGACATGACGAGTGGATGTCTGTCTAGTTCTAGTAAGGGTTACTGGAATACCATGAGAACTTGGTAAGTACTTGAGAAGTACTAGTTCTATGGAAATAAGGAAGGGTTCACTATAAAGAGTTACACTGATGCGAACTTCCGAAAAGGACAAAAAATTAATCACAAAATATATGGGATATATAAAAGTGAATGCTTGTTGATAAATGGAAATATTCCAATATAGCCGTTTAAAAGGAAAAGCCAAGTATCTGTGTGTTAGAGAACATTAGTGGATACTATATAGATCTGGAAGTTCATGGGATGAACTTATAGATATTCCAGTCATTGATGACAAGTTAGGAGTGCTTGGTCATGTAATGTGGCTAAAGGTTAGCAAAGGAATACTAGATCACATGTTATGGCAACTCCATCTCATAGGTGTGACGTACAGAGAAGAGATGAGAGATATGCAGTTAATACCAACTTTGGCAAGGTGTTGCCATAACTCACTATGTTAGCACTAGAGCACAGTAACATGTGGGACATGTTTGAAGATCACTATGAATATGATTCAAGGGTGATTGGCTCACAGTGCAAGTGGGAGTCTGTTGGTATGTATGCCCAGAGAGACAATCATGAGATGATTGGTGGGATACGTTACGATTGATTTGATAAACATCAAAGGCAAGCTTGTAATTCTTTCTGGTTTAGTCATATGAGATAATGATAGAACAGATTGAATGTCTAGAGAATGACAGTACTCAATGATGTATGCTTTCAGGTTGAGGACCTGAACGATGAGATCATACAGATGCTAAGAGTTTGTACATTCTTATTATGTCCCTAGTTGGATGTCATTGTGGAAGGTAGATAGAAAATAGTGACACACAAGACTAGATTGTGGTGTTTGTTGATGACATAATCTCATTAGTCATGATATGGAGATATCAAACCAAACACATAGGTACTTGTTAGAGAACAAGTGTACCAGACAGACCCACCGTGAGTTTGACACATGGAACCATGACATGGTAGTCACAATCAGTTCTCATAGTGATGGTGGTGAGTGTGATTCTTTGACTTGAAATCTCTACACTCAACACATGTCGTTGGGTAGACTTTAACATCATCAAATGTAGTCCTAAAACATGGGTTGTTATAAAGGTGATGATTGGGTGGCTTTGACACATGGGGCTTTTGAGGGGTGAGTGATAGATATGGGATTTGTCCCTCCTGAGGGAGTTTGATATCCATGGCCACTTGATGAGTAGGATTGAGATAGGCGTGCGCACACATATGTGAATCAGTATGTGATATTGATGTCATACATATCTCCTCCAGTCTATGCTGAGATCAGGAAAGTGAATGAACGTTGACAGGATGATTGTTCCATGCCTTGAGTTCATTCAGGATATCAGTGACAAAGGAATTATACATTCGATGTAACACCATTCACGGATTGTAGGATTGAAAGTTGTTCTCCAATTTTCTATTTCACTTGGGTAGCACTGATGTGCGACTAGGAACCTCTCTTTGCTTGTGAAGTCATAAGTGTTATGAACTTTCACTGCCAACGTGAAATAGGCCAGTAGGGTCACACACATAGGATTTAACCTAGAAGAGGAGTTTATCCACAAACAATGTTTAGATTGATTACTAAAGGATTTTAGCAGTTCAATTAAACACTCAATCAATTGATAGCTCAATATCATAGTGTTTAAGGTGTTGGACTGATTGATTAGAGTATCAGATTGATTGAAACTGCAATTGATTGATTTTGCACAGTCTGCACTCCCAACCGATCTGCTCATATGATGAACCAATCGACTCAGCTTGGTGAACCGATTGGATCATGTGATGAACTAATCGGCTTAGGATAGGTTGAGACGACCATCTCAAGGGTTGAACCGATCGGCTCGACAGGTCCAAATGAGCAAGTTGGGAAAGTCAGGTTGGTGAGAAATTTCATTCATTTCACTTGTCTAATTTGATTGGAACAAGGATTGGTATTTGGATCAATTTGAAACAAAAGAGGAAAAGTCAATCAGGAACTGATCAGGACCACGAATCGATCGGCTCATGCTTGAACCGATCGGATCAGGTGCCCCAACCGATCAGTTTAGGTGTGAACTGATCGACTTAGGTCCCCAACCAACCATTTCATGCTTGAAATGATCGGTTAAGCTAGCACAGTTGGTTGTTTTGTGGAAAATCTCAAACCCTTCTACTCCTGCTTTAATCCCACATTGCCCGGGGTAGAGAACCCTGTCCCATGACCCTCCTATATATAGGGGTATTGGGGGCTTCTCAGGTACAACAACTCAGAACACTAGTTGCTCTGCAAAGTTGTTGTTCTCTCTAGTTGTGGTAACTGAGAGAATCGAGAAAGTGCTACCCGATAAGGGAGGCACAACAAGGGAAAGACAACTGTAGAAAGGCAACTGGTTACAGGAGAGTGTGTCAGTTAGTAGTACATCGATAGGAGGGTGTGACTCCTTCTGATTCCTTGTGCGACAAGGAGATTGGAGTTCCAGGTGGTCCGTGTGGACTACTCCAGAGGTGGGAGACTTCTACCGCTTGGAAGACATCTGTCAATCCTGACAGTCCCGGTGAGACTAGGAGCTACACAGATACCGTCCAAGATCGGAGGTGAAGACCACACAAGCCATGAGGTAACATCGTCGAGCAAGCCTCAGGACAAGGTATGTCTCTACAAACCATCCTTCCTATTGTATAGACGTTGACACGATTCCTTTATTCTGGGTTTGGGAGAAGAAAATTTTTGTTTCCGCTGCATTCTCTGTCTTCCTTAAAACCCAACACAATTGTTATATGATGTCCTCGAGATGAGATGCAACAATGTTGTATAATGTAAATTATGAGTTTTGGATCTTTCATTAGAATTTTTCTGGACAAGGATCTCCTTGCAAAATGATTTTAATTTTTAGTGATTTTTGTTAATCTGTTTTTTATGTTTAATTCTGCTTAATTGTAACAATTTGTTTGTCGGTTTGATGATGGTCATTTTAAGATTTGGTATCAGAGCTTAAGGTTCCCTGAGTTTACAGAGACATATGACTAAGGTTTGAGTCTGTTCTAGTGTCCTCGAGTATACCCTATAGTGACTTCTGTTTATGCCGAAGAAAGGGTGAAGTTTAAAAATGACTGGAGAACATGAGGAACACATTGCTGAGAGCAATGTTGTTGCACCAAGAGAGGGTGTACGGGATCATGCAAGAGAAGAACAAGTGCCTGAGAATTCCCATTTTGACCCAATCAGGATAGATAATCCTATTTTTATGCTCATGTTGGGCTGGTTAGGACAACAGTGATACATATAATAGACTGGATACTAGCATTACAACCTAGGTTACCAGTCCTTAATGTAGAAACTTTGGGTTCTAAAAGGGTTCCTGAATGACATAGTCATGTTGGAACAGTGGAAAATGTGGGAATGATTAACATATGGAAAGAAAATAGATTCTTCCATTAGTATAGACAAATAGTACATCTATGATGGTAATGCCCAAGGAGGGGCAATAAGTTGAATTTAAGGAAATATCACTACAATTCTAGAGACATTTGCCTAGTTGTTCTAAAAAGCCAAAGTTTTTTGTGCCACCAATGCAATAAACGCCTAGTGCACCAGGGTAGTAATCACTATGTAAAGGAAAAGGTCCTAACTTTCCACCTGTAAGAACTTCTGGCTTAGCTTCTACATCGATAATAAGACCGATAAGACCATGGTGTGAGGATAAGACATGTTATAGGTAAGGACATGTCGAGCGTACTAAACTCTTTTCTTTGAAAAGAAGGGAGGAAATGATTCAACAACCAAGGTAAACTCGGTAGGGCTTACGAAAGTTACATCTCAATAATGTAAAAAGGCAAGAGTAACAACATGAAACAACTAGACTCTATGTGTTGATTCAACTTGGAGCGGTAGATGACCGCGAGGGGTAACAGTCAGATAGAGCTTTTTTCATTTTGATATGCCTTCTCTTGATGTTACCTGATAATCATAAGAAGGATTGTTGTTATTGATTTCCCTATTGATTGCCCTATGGGAACACAGGGGAGAAATGATGATGACTAGAATTTATATTATATTCAATGTTCTTTTAAATGCTTTATAATTGCTCTTATTTGTGTGAAAGAGGATGAGGTGTAGAGGTGATGCCTGGAGAAAATGCAGGGATGCTAAATCCTATGTTTTTGATGACATGAAAAGTAAGGAATATGATAGTAAACAAAGTGCATACTACCTAATCTCAGTACTTGTATACCTTGGCCAAATATACAACTATTGAAGATAAGGTGTGTATGGAACTCTTAGATTGTTATCTTTCTGATTACCCTGATCAAGTAATCGTTTTGAGACAATCTAGTGAGTAGAATGAAACTAGAAATATGGCATGGATATTTTTATCACATCCTAAGTGCAATAAAATGGAATTTGAGATGATCTCAGATCAATCTGTGTGTATGAGGAAGTAAAAAGTATAATCCTCATGATAAAAGAATGAGAACAAGGGAGATGATCCCTGTCTGATAAAGCATATGTGAATAGTAAAGATCTTTTCCCATGATGTGGAAATGGGAAATGTAATAAAATCACAAAATGTTCATGAACATGTTAGACAATAACAAAGAAAGGAGTGATGACATGTAATCAACCTTATAATTCCTATGCTGATGGCAAGGAAATTAGGATGAAATAAGAGTAAATGACTCATGAAAAGTTGAATGTTCATGCAATAAATAGAGGAGATGATAATCTCTTCTCTTTGATAAACAACCCTGGGTAATTATGGGGGATAAGAGGAATATGTTTCTTTGTGTTCTTTCCTTTCAGGGACATGGAAATCAAGTGAGTCTTATGACACTTGATGTGCATGAGTTAAAAGTGAACAATTGATGGATACTTAGAAAAGTATCAGTTCGTCTTGGACTTTGGTTCCAAGATAAAGATATGTGTAACAAGTAATGTCCCAATATGAAAGAAAGATCCTTTTATATGTGTGTCTTTGGTAATGACAACAGAGAGATGGAAATGATGAGGATGTGATGTGTTTTCGACACATGTGACGGATACCAAGGTAAGAAATTCTGGTATCTAAAAAGTATCGGGTGGTATGGGAAAGTAAAAACATAACTCCTAATTAGCTGATTTATGTTGGTTACCTAGAATGGCCAACTGTGAAATTAGTCTAGTTACATACTATAGTATGGACATCATATGTTCGGGGTTTATTCTCTGCATAAACATGACATCGATAAGGATGTACTAATCGAAGGAACAATTATAGAATAATTTTGAGAAAAAGCTTATTAAACTAAAAATAATTCCTTAGAATATCTCTATCTAGATCTGTTGAGGTAGCCTATACATAACATCTAGAGATACCTCTGAGATAAGTTCTTCTTTAATAAGTGACCTTTCCTTATGACAAGAGAATGTACAACTAATGAGATAGTTTGTACAAGTAGTAAGAAAGTTTAGTGTTGTGTCAGCATATTAGATGGCACAACAGATATATGATAAGACTTGTAGTCCCAAGTGGGTGACATAACATAACTCTGGTCTTTCCTAGGAAGAGAAATGCTAAATTGAATAAGGAGTATGGAAAACACCCCAGAATTAAGAATCTTGTCACATAAAGTCCTAAGTTGAGAAAGGTGACAAATCAGTGAGGTTTGACACCTGAGTTAAGTAAGGTATGTATAATGTTTCATGCTTGAAATGATCGGATCAACTAGCACAGTTGGTTGTTTTTGTGGAAAATCTCAAACCCTTCTACTCCTGCATTAATCCCACATTGCCCGGGGTAGAGAACCCTATCCCATGACCCTCATATATATAGGGGTATTGGGGGCTTCTCAGGTACAACAACTCAGAACACCAGTTGCTCTGCAAAGTTGTCGTTCTCTCTAGTTGTCGTAATCGAGAGAGCCCGAGCAAGTGCTACCTGATAAGGGAGGAACAACAAGGGAAAGACAACTGTAGAAAGGCAACTAGTTGCAAGAGAGTGTGTCAGTGAGTAGTACGCCGACAGGAGGGTGTGACTCCTTCTGATTCCTTGTGGGACAAGGAGATTGGAGTTCCAGGTGGTCCGTGTGGACTACTCCAGAGGTGGGAGACTTCTACCACTTGGAAGACAGTTGTCAATCCCGACAGTCCCGGTGAGACTAGGAGCTACACAGATACCGTCCAAGACCGGAGGTGAAGACCACACAAGCCATGAGGTAACATCGTCGAGCAAGCCTCGGGACAAGGTATGTCTCTACAAACCATCCTTCCTATTGTATAGACGTTGACGCGATTCCTTTATTCTGGGTTTGGGAGAAGAAAATTTTTGTTTCCGTTGCGTTCTCTATCTTCCTTAAAACCCAACACAATTGTTATATGAAATCCTCGAGATGAGATGCAACAATGTTGTATAATGTAAATTATGATATTTATGAGTTTTGGATCTTTCAGAAGAAGTTTTCTGGACAAGGATCTCCTTGCAAAATGATTTTAATTTTTAGTGATTTTTGTTAATCCGTTGTTTATATTTAATTTTGCTTAATTGTAACAATTTGTTTGTCAGTTTTATAATGGTCATTTTAAGTTTTGGTATCAGAGCTTAAGGTTCCCTGAGTTTACAGAGACATAGGACTAAGGTTTTGAGTCTGTTCTAGTGTCCTCGAGTATACCCTATAGTGACTTCTATTTATGCCAAAGAAAGGGTGAAGTTTAAAAATTACTGGAGAACATGAGGAACACGTTGCTGAGAGCAATGTTGTTGCACCAAGAGAGGGTGTAAGGGATCATGCAAGAGAAGAACAAATGCCTGAGAATTCCCATTTTGACCCAATCAGGATAGAGAATCCTATTTTTATGCTCTTGTTGGGCTGGTTAGGACAACAGTGATACATATAATAGACTGGATACTAGCATTACAACCTAGGTTACCAGTCCTTAATGCAGAAACTTTGGTTCTGAAAGGGTTCCTGAATGACATAGTCATGTTGGAACAGTGGAAAATGTGGGAATGATTAACATATGGAAAGAAAATAGATTCTTCCATTAGTATAGACAAATAGTACATCTATGATGGTAATGCCCAAGGAGGGGCAATAAGTTGAATTTAAGGAAATATCACTACAATTCTAGAGACATTTGCCTAGTTGTTCTAAAAAGCCAAAGTTTTCGGTGCCACCAGTGCAATAAACGCCTAGTGCACCAGGGTAGTAATCACTATGTAAAGGAAAAGGTCCTAACTTTCCACCTGTAAGAACTTCTGGCTTAGCTTCTACATCGGTAATAAGACCGATAAGACCATGGTATGAGGGTAAGACATGTTATAGGTAAGGACATGTTGAGCATACTAAACTCTTTTCTTTGAAAAGAAGGGAGGAAATGATTCAACAACCAAGGTAGACTCGGCAGGGCTTACGAAAGTTACATCTCAATAATGTAAAAAGGAAAGAGGAACAACATGAAACAACTAGACTCTATGTGTTGATTCAACTTGGAGCGGTAGATGACCGTGAGGGGTAACAATCAGATAGAGCTTTTTTCATTTTGATATGCCTTCTCTTGATGTTACCTGATAATAATAAGAAGGATTGTTGTTATTGATTTCCCTATTGATTGCCCTATGGGAACATAGGGGAGAAATGATGATGACTAGAATTTATATTCTATTCAATGTTCTTTTAAATGCTTTATAATTTCTCTTATTTGTGTGAAAGAGGATGAGGTGTAGAGGTGATGCCTGGAGAAAATGGAGGGATGCTAAATCCTATGTTTTTGATGACATGAAAAGTAAGGAATATGATTGTAAACAAAGTGCATACTACCTAATCTCAGTACTTGTATACCCTGGCCATATATTCAACTATTGAAGATAAGGTGTGTATGGAACTCTTAGATTGTTATCTTTCTGATTACCCTGATCAAGTAATCGTTTTGAGACAATCTAGTGAGCAGAATGAAACTAGAAATATGGCATGGATATTTTTATCACATCCTAATTGCAATAAAATGGAATTTGAGATGATCTCAGAACAATCTGTGTGTATGAGGAAGTAAAAAGTATAATCCTCATGATAAAAGAATGAGAACAAGGGAGATGATCCCTGTCTGATAAAGCCTATGTGAATAGTAAAGATCTTTTCCCATGATGTGGAAATGGGAAATGTAATAAAATCACAAAATGTTCATGAACATGTTAGACAATAACAAAGAAAGGAGTGATGACATGTAATCAACCTTATAATTCCTATGCTGATGGCAAGGAAATTAGGATGAAATAAGAGTAAATGACTCATGAAAATTTGAATGTTCATGCAATAATTAGAGGAGATGATAATCTCTTCTCTTTGATAAACAACCCTGGGTAATTATGGGGGGATAAGAGGAATATGTTTCTTTGTGTTCTTTCCTTTCAGGGACATGGCAATCAAGTGAGTCTTATGACTCTTGATGTGCATGAGTTAAAAGTGTTCAATTGATGGATACTTAGAAAAGTATCAGTTCGTCTTGGACTTTGGTTCCAAGATAAAGATATGTGTAACAAGTAATATCCCAAGATGAAAGAAAGATCCTTTTATATGTGTGTCTTTGGTAATGACAACAGAGAGATGGAAATGATGAGGATGTGATGTGTTTTCGACACATGTGACGGATACCAAGGTAAGGAATTCTGGTATCTAAAAAGTATTGGGTGGCATGGGAAAGTAAAAACATAACTCATAATCAGCTGATTTATGTTGGTTACCTAGAATGGCCAACTGTGAAATCAGTCTAGTTACATATTATAGTATGGACATCATATGTTAGGGGTTTATGCTCTGCATAAACATGACATCGATAAGTATGTACTAATCGAAGGAACAATTGTAGAATAATTTTGAGAAAAAACTTATTAAACTAAAAATAATTCCTTAGAATATCTCTATCTAGATCTGTTGAGGCAGCCTATACATAACATCTAGAGATACCTCTGAGATAAGTTCTTCTTTAATAAGTGACCTTTCCTTATGATAAGAGAATGTACAACTAATGAGATAGTTGGTACAAGTAGTAAGAAAGTTTAGTGTTGTGTCAGCATATTAGATGGCACAACAGATATATGATAAGACTTGTAGTCCCAAGTGGGTGACATAACGTAACTCTGGTCTTTCCTTGGAAGAGAAATGCTAAATTGAATAAGGAGTATGGAAAACTCCCCAGAATTAAGAATCTTGTCACATAAAGTCCTAAGTTGAGAAAGGTGACAAATCAATGAGGTTTGACACCTGAGTTAAGTAAGGTATGTATAATATTTCTCTGACTAAGAAAAGTGTTACCTGACATAGAGTTGACTCTATAGTCAATAATGAAAAGGACAATGGAGTTTGTGTCATGTATGACAGATTCTATGATAATCATGTGTGGAAGAACTTTGTGTTGATCAAAGTTATATGGCATCTCCATGACATTAAGATGTTATGTGGAGACTTGATGATATAATGAATGAATAATATATGTCTCCCTTTACCTGAGATTTTGGGGATGAAATCCTTGTTAGGGGTTTATAACTTGTAATGACCCTGACCTGGGTTATGAGTTAACCCTATTTGTTTTGGCTAAGTAAGTTGATTAGAACTTTAATATAATCCTCTGAGGTGTTTTGTTATCATGTGAAACACTTATGTTCCAAGTTTGGTTCTGATTGAATGTTGTTTGAGCAATGTTCCTTTATTTTGGACCAAAGTGCAATTTACCCAAGTTGAGGGGTTATATTGCAATATGTCACATGTTGAACGTGAACTATATGTTTTAGCATCATAATAGAGAGAATGATGCAAAGTGGTGTCTTGTGGAAAGCCTAAATGCCAAGTTTGAACTTGTTTGAATAATGTTAGTACCTTGGGCACCAATTTTGGTACAAATTGTAATTTACCCAAAGTATAGGGTTGATATGCAAATTACCACCTCTAGAGTGTCCCTACGCCATTATAGTATCATGTAGTGGAGATAGAAAGAATGAGAAACCATTTTTTAATCTATTATGAGTGATGGTGATCTTGGTGATGAAATGACCAACAAAAAGGGTTAAATATGAAACCCTAACTTGAGTTGTATCAAGTTGAAAAGCTAATATATGAGTGCCTATCGGCCAAAGAGCCATAGGAGGAGTCTCATATCGGTTTTTGGACTCTTGGAAAATCCCATGATGTGTAAATAACCTCATGTAGGTGAAGTGTATTGGTTTACAACTTCCTTAGAAAAGTTGTATCAGGTTGTGAATAAAGTGGTGATTTAGTTGATATATCTTATTCAAAGGGATAAGTAATGGATGAAATTTCATCTCTATATTATCCTCAAGTGTTTTGCATGACAATATAAATGTTAATTCATACATTTACACGTTTCAACCATGCATGGACATGTGGCACTTAGTAGCTCAAATTGATGACACCTCACTTATACACTTCTCTGAACCTCAAGTATATATACCCCTCCTTTCACCCCTTAGTGAACTTTTTCGAATCCTACCACCTCCTTGCTCTTAGATATCATGCATAGGGTCCTTGTATCATGCAGGAGTGAAGTGGTATCGTGCATAGGGACTTGGGTATCATCCATAGCAAGATCATATCGGCCAAGTAGGGTGATATCGGCCTAGTGATCGAGGTGATATCGACCATAGTGGAGTGTTTTGATCACAAGTGAGGGGGATATCGGCTAAGAGTGGTGGCATATCATGCATGAGTTGTGGAATATCGTGCAAGAGTAGTAGGGTATCGTGAAAAGGTGCTAAGGAGCAAGAAGGAGCTCATTCTTAACCCTAAGGTGAGGCCATGATCATCTTCAAGCTTGGATTGAAGCATGAATCTAGGGTTCTGATCTTCCTTTCTTTTCTTCTTCACCGATTGCTTATCCATGGTGATTATTTGCATATAGAGGAGTTGTGAAGTTCATCTTCAACCTTGGGAACGTGGATCTTTGGAGCTTGGATCTTTGAAGTTGTTCTTGAGGCGGGTTATACAACTTGAACCCAATTATATTATTATGCACCTTCAATTTTGTCATACTTGTTGATCTACTTGCAATTTCGATTTCTCTTGAATGATTGATGATCCTTTGAGTTCTAAAAGCTTCATGGGACTATTCTCCATGACTTAGAACAATAAGAAAAAGTGTCTATAGGTTGATGGTGATGACATCATCAAGGGTAAAGGGATATCGGGTTCAAGCACACAAGCATGCATCTCCAACCCGATATGATGATGAAACCCTATATGACTTTGAAACTGATATAACTTGGAACCCCACACCCCTATCGGTTTGTATAATGGGTTGACAAAGGTTCAAGTAGTTGTTTAGCCTATCACTTAACCCATGGTGAAAGGTAGGACGAAGCCATGAAGGTTTGAAGAGGCATGAGCATAAGGGTTTAGCCCGATATGGTGTGAAGCATACACACACACTCACCTCTTTGCCCGATATGGTGTGAAGCATGCACACACACCTCTTTGCCCAATATGGTGTGAAGCATACACACACACACCTCTTTTCCCGATATGGTGTGAAGCACACACACACCTCAAAAGTGATATGGAAGCACACATACACCTCAAACTCGATATGGGAGCACACACACCTCAAAAGTGATATGGAAGCACATATACACCTCAAACCTGATATGGAAGCACACATACACCTCAAGAGTGATATGGAAGCACACATACACCTCAAATATGATATGGAAGCATACATACACCTCAAGGTCGATACGGTAAGCACACATACACCTCCAGGTGATATGGGTAGCAAGTATACACCTTTAAACTGATATTGGGTTAAACCTTTTTGAATGATATGGTGTTGAGCACCTATCTCTAAAATGAGATGGAGGGTAACCCAATATACTAGCTGACAAGAGTGGCAAGGTGGTTAGTACCCTAGTACACGTGATGGCCAATACACTAAAAGTATGGTGTGGCCAATATCTTCCAGTGAGGTGAGGATGTTACACCCATGAAGGTTGAAGTTGATACACCATATGAATGGTAAGGTTGATACCTTACTTGTTGGGTTTTAGAGGAGGCAGAGAAGCAGCGAAAACAAAAATTTTCTCCCCAAAACCCAGAACAAAAGGAATCGCGTCGACGTCTATATAATAGGAAAGATGGTTTGCGAATTCATACCTTATCCCGAGGCTTGCTCGGAGATAGTACCTCGCGCCTTGCGCGGTCTTCACCTCCGATCTTGGATGATGTCTGTGCAGCTCCTGGTCGCACTGGGACTGAAGACTCCAGGTCTCACCGGGACTATCGGGATTGATAGTTGTCCTCTGAGCGACTGAGGTCTCCCGCCTCTACAATCGTCCACACAGACTGCCTGAAACTCCGATCTCCTTGTCCCATAAGGAATCGGAAGGAGTCGCACCCTCCTGTTGGTGTACTAGTCACCAACACACTCTCCTACTTCCAGTTGCAACCATAGTTGTCTTTCCCTTATTGTGCCTCCCTTATCAGGTAGCACTTGCTCGGGCTCTCTCGGTTACCAAAACCAGAGAGAACGACAACTTTACAGAGCAACTGGTTACACTTAGTTGTATTCTGAGAAGCCCCCAATACCCCTATATATAAGTGGGTCATGGGATAGGGTTCTCTATCCCAGGCAATATGGGACTAAAGCAGGAGTAGAAGGGTTCGAGATTTTCCACAAAAACAACCAACTCGCAACCTGAACCTATCATTTCACAACTGAAACGGTCGGTTGGGGACCTGAACCGGTCGGTTGACACCTCAACCGATCGGTTGGGACTCATGAACCGGTCGGTTGACACCTCAACCGATCGGTTGGGACCCATGAACCGGTCGGTTCACTTTTGAACCGATTGGTTCGTGGTCCTGATCAGTTCCCGATTGACTTTCCTTCTTTTGTTTCCAATTGGTATCGAATACCAATCCTTGTTCCAATCAAATTGGGCAAGTGAAATGAAAGGAAATGTCTCACCAATCTTACTTTCCCAACTTGCCCGGTTGCAACAGTTGAACCGATCATTTCAACACTTGAAGCAATCGTTCACCCTGTCCATGAGCCGATCGACTCCCTAGTTGATCCGATCGATTCATCACATGAGTCGATCGGTTGGGAGTATAGATTGTGCAGAATCAGTCAATTGCGGTTTCAATCAGTCTGATACTCTAATCAATCAGTCCAACACCTTGAACACTATGATATTGAGCTATCGATTAATTGAGTGTTTAATTGAACTACTAAACTCCTTTAGTAATCAATCTAAACATTGTTTGTGGACAAAACTCCTCTTCTAGGTTAAATCCTATGTGTGTGACCCTGCAGGTCCATTTCACATTGGCAGTGAAAGTCCATAACACTTATGACCTCACAAGCAAAGAGTAGTGCCTAGTCACACATCAGTGCTACCCAAGTGAAATAGAAAGTTGGAGAACAACTTCCAATCCTACAATCCGTGAATGGTGTTATAGTGAATGTATAATTCCTTTGTCACTGATATCCTGATTGAACTCGAGCCACGGAACAGTCATCCTGTCAACATTCATTCATTTCCTTGATCTCAGAGCAGACTGGGTGAGATGAGTGTGACATCAATATCACATATTGATTCACACGTGCATGCACATGCCTTTCTCAATCCTACTCATCAAGTGGCCAAGGATATCAAACTCCCTCAAGAGGGACAAATCCCATATCTATCACTCACCCCTCAAAAGCCCCATGTGTCAAAGCCACCCAATCATCACCTTTATAACAACCCGTGTTTTAGGACTGCGTTTGATGATGTCAAAGTGTACCCAACGACATGTGTTGAGTGTCGTGATTTCAGGTCTAAGAATCACACTCACCACCATCACTGTGAGAGTTGACTGTAAGTACCAAGTCATGGTTCCATGTGTCACTATCACGGTGGGTCTGTACGGTACCTTGTTCTCTAACAAGTACCTATGTGCTTGGTTTGATATCACTATATCATGACTAATGAGATTCTATCATCAAGCAACACACAAGCTAGTCTTCAGTGTTATTGATGTCTATGGTTATTTCCACAATAACAACCGACTAGGGACTAAACAAGAATGAATACTCTTAACATCTGTATGATCTCATCATTTAGGTCCTTAACCTAAAAGCATACGTCATTGAGTAAAATCATTCTTTAGACATCTATCATGTTACACCATCATCTCAGAAATAGTTTAAACATATAGATTGGAAATTGCCTTTATTATTATTCAAATCTTTTACAAAGTATCCCATTACAATCATCACATGACTTGCTCTATGGGCATACATACCAACAGACTCCCACTTGCACTTAGAGCCAGTCACCAAGGAACCTCAATCCTTGTGACCTAGCATGACCATCATGCTTCTGCTGAGAAAGGGCCTTAGTCAGTGGATCAACTATGTTGTCTTCAGTTGGTACTTTGCAAATCTTCACATCTCATCACTGTACGATCTCTCGTATGAGATGGAAGCGCCGCAGTATGTGCTTGGACCGCTGATGTGATCTGGGTTCCTTAGCTTGTGCAATAGCTCCATTATTGTCACAATAAAGCTTAATTGCATCACAGCTACTGGGAACTACACCAAGTTCAGAAATGAACTTCCTGATCCACACAACCTCCTTTGCTGCATGTGAAGCAGCAATATACTCGGCCTCTGTAGTAGAATCGGCAATTATTTCTTGCTTGGAACTCTTCCAGCTCACAGCTCCATTATTAAGGCAAAATACAAATCCTGACTGCGATCTGTAATCATCTTTATCGGTTTGGAAGCTTGCATCGGTGTAACCCTTTACAACCAGCTCTTCCTCGCCGCCGTAAACAAGAAACTGATCCTTAGTCCTTCACAAGTACTTGAGGATGTTCTTTACGGCTATCCAGTGAGCATCCCCGGGATCTGACTGGTACCTTCTCATCATGCTGAGAGCATACGAGACATCTGGGTGTGTGCACAACATAGTGTACATGATGGATCTGATGGATGATGCATATGGGATCCCATTCATATGCTCCCTCTCTTCACTAGATTGGGGACATTGAGCTCTAGAGATAGTGACTCCATGTAGCATGGGGATGTTGCCTCTCTTTGAGTTCTCCATGCTGAACCGCTTCAGCACTTTGTCAATGTACGTGCTCTGACTTAGTCCGAGAAGCCTTCTAGATCTATCTCTATAGATCTTAATTCCTAGAATGTAGGATGCTTCTCCTAAGTCCTTCATTGAGAAAGTATTTCCAAGCCAAGTCTTTACCTTCTCTAAGGCTAAGACATCATTCCCGATCAAAAGTATGTCATCCACATACAATATGAGGAATGTGGTTGAGCTCCCACTAACCTTCTTATACACATAAGGTTAATCTTCATTTTGAATAAAGCCAAACACTTTGACTTCCTCATCAAATCAAAGATTCCAACTCTGAGATGCTTGCTTCAATCCATAGATTGACCTTTGTAGCTTACATACTTTATTGGCATTCTTTGGATCTACAAAACGTTTAGGTTGCATCATGTACACATCCTCATTTATATTCCCATTAAGGAATGCAGTTTTAACATCCATCTGCCAAATCTCATAGTCATAATAAGCTGCAGTAGCAAGCATGATCCTGATGCACTTAATCATGGCAACTGGAGAAAAGGTTTCGTGATAGTAAACATCTTGAACTTGTCAAAATCCCTTCGCAACCAATCTGCCTTTATAAGTTTGCACATTTCCATCCATGTCGGTCTTTTTCTTAAAGACCCACTTGCACCCTATGGGTTTTACCCCTTCAGGTGGTTCCACCAAAGTCCATACTTTGTTGGAGTATATGGATTCCATCTTGGATCTCATGGCTTCAAGCCATTTCTCAGAATCTGGTCCCTCCATAGCCTCTACGTAGGTAGTTGGATCATCATCTATGATCAACTCACCACCTTCCTGAGTCACAAGGTATCCAAACCTCTCAGGTTCAAGGTAGGTCCTACTAGATCTACGAGGCCCTCGTGTTACCCGAGGAGAATGAGATTCCACAACACCTTGTGAATCTCCATATTCCTCTCGTACATCTATCGGTTCAATGTTTTCTTGTTGGGCTTGAACCTCTTCAAGCTCTATTTTCCTCCCATTGTTTCCTTTGGAAATAAATTCCTTCTCTAGGAATACAACATCCCTGGAAACAAACACTTTGTTGTCCGTAGGGTGGTATAGATAATATCCCTTGGTCTCCTTGGGATATCCAACAAAATAACATTTATCAAATTTGGGTCCAAGCTTATCAGGAAACATTTTCCTAACATAAGCCTCACAACCCCAAATCTTCATAAAAGACAAATTGGGATGCTTCCCGGTCCATATCTCATATGGTGTCTTTTGAACCAATTTAGATGGCACCCAGTTAAGTGTAAACGTGGTGGTTTCAAGAGCATGACCCCAGAAGGAAATTGGAAGATCAACAAAACTCATCATTGATCGCACCATATCCAACAATGTGTGATTCCTTCTTTCAGACACACCATTATGTTGTGGTGTTCCAGGCGGAGTCCATTGTGATACAATACCACAGGCTCGCAGAAGATCCTCAAACTCATGGCTTAACTATTCTCCACCTCGATCAGATCGAAGTGCCTTAATACTTTTACCAAGTTGGTTTTGTACTTCATTCATGAAATCCTTGAACCTTTCAAGGGTTTCTAACTTATGTTTCATCAGGTACACATAGCCATACCTACTGAAATCATCAGTGAAGGTAATGAAGTACTGATACCCATTTATGGCATTAGTTCTAAAAGGCCCACATACATCAGTATGTATGAGTCCTAATAGATCACTAGCTCTCTCACCTTTACCTAAAAAGGGAGTCTTGGTCATCTTGCCCAAGAAACAAGATTCACATGTCTCTATTGATTCATAATCAAAAGAGTCTAGATAACCATCTTTATGGAGTCTAGAAATGCACTTCTCATTTATGTGCCCTAGACGACAATGCCAGAGATATGTTTTGTTTGAGTTGTTGAGTTTTTGCTTTTTGGTGTTTATGTTGTATACATTTGTCTCCAAATCTATCAAGTATAGACCATAAGACATTGGGGCACTGCCATAAAAGATCCCATCTTTAGAAATGGAACATTTTCCATTCTTAATAAGAAATTCAAATCCATCTTTGTCCAAACAAGAGACGGAAATTATATTCCTATTTATGGCAGGTACATAATAGCAGTTCTTCAACTCTATTATTAGCCCACTAGGTAGAGTTAACTCATAGGTTCCTACGACATTGGCGGCAACTCTTGCCCCATTGGCAACACGTAGTTCAACTCGCCTTTCCCCAAAGGTCTACTTCTCTTAAGATCCTTCACATTTGAACAAATGTGAGATCCGCATCCGGTATCAAGTACCCATGACGAAGAAGTAGTAAAGTTAATCTCTATCACGTATACACCAGAAGTAGAGATCTCTATCTCCGACATCTTCTTCCATCGTTCCTTCCATCCTCTCCATGTAGAAGAAATTGGTTTGGCGAGAGAACCCTTCTCTCCCTTACCTTTCGTTCCATTGATCTCTATCAATGAACTTTCTTTCTTCTTCACTAACGCACTAAGCATACATATAGTGGATTCAAAGGCTCCTGGTATATCTGGATTGTGCAGAACACTTCTCACAGTCCTCAACCAGTTATGGAATTTGTTCTCAATTAATTTGACCATTTTATAAGATGATTCTTTTGCCATTCTACAAGAGAAAATTGCATTTTGTCAAAACTCTTTTTAATTTGATTTGAATAAAATTTGACGATAGTTAATTAGGCCTTTAATTAATTACCGCTCCCACTATTTTGACTCAAATTGATAGCCCTCACCATCAATTCAGAAGATTGCAGCGTACAATCTTCTAGTGGGTCAAGATCCATATTTCATCAAGTCATGAGTCATCTTTGGCTGATCACCCATAATCTTGACTATTTAGGTAGGCCATCATGCCAATTGCATCATATGCAACTCTTGATGAATGAACATGCACAACACCTTGCCATGAACATTC
This sequence comes from Alisma plantago-aquatica, assembly GCA_963693085.1. NCBI lineage: Eukaryota > Viridiplantae > Streptophyta > Magnoliopsida > Alismatales > Alismataceae > Alisma > Alisma plantago-aquatica. Next base: position 751,010,137 of record OY856411.1, on the reverse strand, counting down.
CGTGCCTTTGGGCTTAGACGCTCTAAGAATCACCAGTTAAGTCTATCCCAAAAGCCGACACGGTAAACATGCACCCTGCTTTGGCAGAACCTGCATGTCGACCCTTCACACTTCCACAAGATGGACGGTGCACCATGCTTTGGCGTAACCTATGCTTGGTCGATCGAGTTTGCCATGTGTGTCGCTAATGGAAGGCGTATAAGACTTAATATTTTAATGAGGGATTTGGTTTTTATATACATATACATATCCAATCACCACAATATATAGTACGTATCATATACATACTATATCCCACAAAAACATGCAAAATGATAAAAGCAATGATTATGGCCATCCTATTGTGATTCCTCGAGCCAAGAGGAATCACGGTCATCGAGGTCTACATCACATGCAACCTGTACAAGATGAAATCTGTGCCTGCCTTTCTGGGTGTTTGATCAGCTCATCTCCATGACTGATCGACTCGCCATCAAGTTGGTTGTTTGGGTGCCACCAGCCGATCGACTGGTGCCTCTAGCCGATCGGTTCACTGGTCGTTGTGCATCTCATCAGGTCACCACCCGCTCGTCTCGCTCCTCGAACCGGTCATCTGGAATGTCAACCGATCGGTTCACGCCTTGAACCGATCATCTCAAGTCGTCTACCGTTCTTTGACATAATAGGAAATAAAATCTATCCTATTTACAATTGAATTGTGAAACCCCGAGTTACATTCGGGGGGAGCAAAGGTAGGAAAGAAGTCTCGAATTATTTTGAGTTACATCAGGAATAGGAGAAAAAGAATCGGTGCACAGACTGAGATGCAAGCAGCCACATACAACCACACACATATATAGGGTTTATAGGCCATAACCATGCTACACATCCACCACAAAACTCGTTTAAGGGCGACGTATATCGAGTGCATTAATATTACATATCATATATGTATATTTGGGATTTGTGGATTGGACATGCATAAAGCAAATTTTATTTGCATCATATGCAATAAATAAAGGCGACAAACCAAAATTGATCATATCGATAATCCTAAAATATAGAGCAGTTGACATGGCTCTGATACCACTGTTGGGTTTTAGAGGAAGCAGAGAAGAAGCGGTAACAAAACTTTTCTCCCCAAAACCCAGAACAAAAGGAATCGCGTCAACGTCTATACAACAGGAAAGATGGTTTGCGAATTCATACCTTGTCCCAAGGCTTGCTCGGCGATAGTACCTCACACCTTGTGCGGTCTTCACCTACGGTCTTGGATGGTGTCTGTGCAGCTCCTAGTCGCACCGGGACTGAAGACTCCTGGTCTCACCGAGACTGTCGGGATTGGCAGTTGTCCTCCGAGCGACAGAGGTCTCCCGCCTCTGTAGGCGTTTACATGGACTTCCTGAAACTACGATCTCCTTGTCCCACAAGGAATTGGAAGGAGTCGCACCCTCCTATCGGCATACTAGTCGCCAACACACTCTCCTGATGCCAGTTGCAACCGCAGTTGTCTTTCCCTTGTTGTGCCTCCCTTATCGGGTAGCACTTGCTCGGGCTCTCTTGGTTACCAAAACCAGAGAGAACGACAACTTTACAGAGCAACTGGTTGCACTGAGTTGTATTCTAAGAAGCCCCCAATACCCCTATATATAGGCAGGTCATGGGACAAGTTTCTCTATCCCGGGCAATATGGGACTAAAGCAGGAGTAGAATGGTTCAAGATTTTCCACAAAAAAAACCAACTCGCAACCTGAACCGATCGTTTCACAACTGAAATGGTCGGTTGGGGACCTGAACCGGTCGGTTGACACCTCAACCGATCGGTTGGGACCCATGAACCGGTCGGTTCACTTCTGAACCTGTCGTTTCATGGTCCTGATAAGTTCCTGATTGACTTTCCTTCTTTTGTTTCCAATTGGTATCGAATACCAATCCTTGTTCCAATCAAATTGGGCAAGTGAAACGAAAGGAAATGTCTCACCAATCTTACTTTCCCAACTTGCCTGGTTGCAACAGTTGAACCGATCGTTTCAACACTTGAAGCAATCGTTCACCCTATCCAAGAGCTGATCGACTCCCCAGTTGAGCCGATCGGTTCACCAAGCTCAGCCGATCGGTTCATCACATGAGTCGATCGGTTGGGAGTATAGATTGTGCAGAATCAGTCAATTGTGGTTTCAATCAATCTGATACTCTAATCAATCAGTCCAACACCTTGAACACTATGATATTGAGCTATCGATTAATTGAGTGTTTAATTGAACTACTAAACTCCTTTAGTAATCAATCTAAACATTGTTTGTGGAAAAAACTCCTCTTCCAGGTTAAATCCTATGTGTGTAACCCTGCAGGTCCATTTCACGTTGGCAGTGAAAGTCCATAACACTTATGACCTCACAAGCAAAGAGTAGTGCCTAGTCACACATCAGTGCTACCCAAGTGAAATAGAAAGTTGGAGAACAACTTCCAATCCTACAATCCGTGAATGGTGTTACAATGAATGTATAATTCCTTTGTCACTGATATCCTGAATGAACTCGAGCCACAGAACAGTCATCCTGTCAACATTCATTCATTTCCTTGATCTCAAAGCAGACTGGGTGAGATGAGTGTGACATCAATATCACATATTGATTCACACGTGCATGCACATGCCTTTCTCAATCCTACTCATCAAGTGGACAAGGATATCAAACTCCCTCAGGAGGGACAAATCCCATATCTATCACTCACCCCTCAAAAGCCCCATGTGTCAAAGCCACCCAATCATCACCTTTATAACAACCCATGTTTCATGACTGTGTTTGATGATGTCAAAGTGTACCCAACGACATGTGTTGAGTGTAGTGATTTCAGGTCTAAGAATCACACTCACCACCATCACTGTGAAAGCTGACTGTGACTACCAAGTCATGGTTCCATGTATCACTCTCACGGTGGGTCTGTCCGGTACCTTGTTCTCTAACAAGTACATATGTGCTTGGTTTGATATCACTATATCATGACTAATGAGATTCTATCATCAACCAACACACAAGCTAGTCTTCAGTGTTATTGATGTCTATGGTTATTTCCACAATAACAACCGACTAGGGACTAAACAAGAATGAATACTCTTAACATCCGTATGATCTCATCGTTTAGGCCCTTAACCTAAAAGCATACGTCATTAAGTAAAATCATTCTTTAGACATCTATCATGTTACACCATAATCTCAGAAACAGTTTAAACATATAGATCAGAAATTGCCTTTATTATTATTCAAATCATTTACAAAGTATCCCATTACAATCATCACATGACTTTCTCTATGGGCATACATACCAACATTAATGGGTAAGGGTCTGAGGGATATGATGATGCCTAGATCGATATACACCTAATCCCATACATGTGTTCCACTTGACATACATGATTCAACCCTATACACCTTGTAAAGGTCAGGGAAAGACATTCCTAGGAGTGATGAGTGTAACACCTTGCAATGGTGTGGATAATACCTTGATAGGTGAAACACCGAAAGTGATTGATAATGGTCAATCCTATATCAACAATGTCTTAACCTGAGATGAGTCCATATCACTTGATGATAGTTGAGTAATTCAAGTGTGTGACTTATGGCCAATACACTACATGATAAATGTGATGAGTTAGTGATAAAGTATTAGGATGGGAAATACCCTAATACAAGATAAGTTGATGAAATTAAGCAAGTTAAAAGTCATGAGGGAAGTGATACACCAAGGCATGATAATATCATATCCAGCACCTCAAGGTTGATACACCTTGATGCACCACAAATCCAATATACTTGGATGTGTAACACATGAAGTGTGTCATGTTAATTTCTACATTGAGAGGTAATGAGTTTAATGCACTTTGATAAATGTAGGCTAACATGCCTTGAGAAAGGGTTAAGCCAAGTTAATAAAATATGGTGTAATCAAGATCCTAGTGAGGATGAGAGAGAAACTCATACTTTGTATTGATAATCATTTAAAAATAAATGATGAGAATATATAAGTATGATTGCATACTTATAATATCTATATGTTCTCCTAGGTGTATGGAGCAATGAATTAGGGTTTGAATTAATAATGTGAGTTTGCAACCTAATCAATTGTAAAGGGAAAACCTAACCCTAATAATGGGAAGGTTGCATTTCTCTTATTACATAAGCCTTGTGAGGCATGTTAAATACTTGTATAACAAGTTTAATGATTAATGGCTTTGTGAGCCATGCGAATAAGTTGTTTCCTAGTGAGAGGTGACAAGATGCGTAATGTCCTTGTGAGCCATGTGAATAACTTGTTGCCTAGTGAGAGGTGCCAAGATGTGTAATGGCCTTGTGAGCCATGTGAATAAGTTGTTGCCTAGTGAGAGGTGACAAGATGTGTAATGGCCTTGTGAGCCATGTGAATAAGTTGGTGCCTAGTGAGAGGTTACAACATGTGTAATGTCCTTGTGAGCCATGTGAATAAGTTGTTTCCTAGTGAGAGGTAACAATATGTGTAAATGGGCCTTGTATTCCATGTGAGATGTTTGTGCAACAAGTATCATGTATACCTCAGTCTGAGGACCTAGAGGTAATAGTTACCTGATAAGTGGTAACAATGTTCAGTGATGATCTAAGGGTTTGAATACCTAGATCTAGTAATCATGATGATGATGATGTGAAGGGATGAGAATTCCCAGTATTGTGATAAGGAACTGAGATCCCAAGTGATACACATTCAAAATGTTACAAAGAACTTCAAAGTACCACTCCTTCCTTTATAACATCTATTATAATTCATGTTTGAAACTTGGTTGATGCTAAAAGAATATTGTAATGTACCAAATTAATCAAGTGGAATTTCATCATGTAGTACCCTGACTATAGATCCATCAACGTGAGTAGTTCCTGAATGGTGAAATAGGTTTTCCCATGGGATCTCCTGGAACACATATTTTTGAATATGTGGGGGTGATGTGAGCTAATATCCTGACGTCCAGATGAAGGAATGATGTCACACCTTTCTTATTTATCCTGGGATGATGTGAATCTCCCAACCAAATGAGAAATTGATGCGTAGAATCCTTCTTCATCCCATATGAATTAGGATTGAAATGTGATTCTCCTGAATAGTTGAGGAATTGATGTGTAATCTTCCTTAGACTTTGAATGCCGGGGATGGATAACTAAAATCTCCCTGAAGAGAGTGCATGTTGTCGTTGTAGCTCTATAGTGAAGTTGCCAGTATACCCTGGAAAATTATTTAGCAGTTGACACGAGATTTCCTACTTGTGGTCTCGCACTGACTGAGACGACAGAGGTCATGGCAGCCGACTCTGTCACGGACCTTGTATGGTACCAATGCTTTACATAGTTGTGGTCGGTTCGAGTATGAGTGGTATACCTCATCTCCTCAAGACATAAGTGTGATTGAAAATTGTAATCAGCCGTGTAGAATATCTTCTTAAGGATCGAATATGGAAAACATTGGTTGATGTGCACTTCAGTTATACATCTTAGTTGATAGATGATATTTATGTTTCTTTACATTCCTTGTAAAGCAGATAGATGATTGATAACTCTACCATGAGTAGATGCAATGTTCTTCTTGAGAAAGGAGATTACTTCATTCTATTCATACAGTGATTTATCTTGCCTATTAATATAAAAAGAACCTCGGCTCAGTTTATAAATGCTTAATCTATGATAATAATATGATCGACAGAGAGTTATATCTCTCACTGGGACAATTGTCTCATCCCATGGGATCCACATTTTTTAGGTGGACATGTATAGGGTGGAAAAGATCTTTATGCAGAGGAGGAACTACAGTTGAGGCAGTAATAACAGCTCAGGTTGAGTGTACTATATGTCGTGTCTTGTAGATAGAAGTCATATGTGTCGTCTCTGTACTATTAGGTCCTTAGAGTTGGTTCGTACTGGTTTCATGAATGATCTGAGATTTTAGCTTGAATGTCTTGAGGTTTTATGTTGCTCCAGTATGTGTTTTAATAGAACAATTGTTATATGATGTCCTTGAGATGAGATGGAACAATGTTGTACAATGTAAATTATGATATGTATGAGTTTTGGATCTTTCAATAAAAGTTTTCTAGACAAGGATCTCATTGCAAAATGATTTTAAGTTTTAGTGATTTTTGTTATTCCGCTGTTTATGTTTAATTCTTCTTAATTGTAAGAATTTGTTTGTTGGTTTGATGACGGTTGTTTCAATTTCCTAAGGCTCTAGTAGAGTTTCAGGAATGGCGATTAGCTCCAAATACCATCAATTGCCTTAACTATATGCTTTGTCATTATTCAGGCACAAGCCATAATCAACTTCCCAACTAGTCACCATCCTAGTACTACTCCAAACTGAGTTCACTTGACTTTGGATTTCTTAGTGATGGGTTCCCTAAAAGGGAGGTGTACCTTTGTGATATGGGTAGTGTAATCATTCCTTTTAAGATCATCTTATTTGATGACTCAAATTACATTACACTATCCCCACTAAGACTCTTGACCACCCCATCAAGGCTAAACTATATGGCCTCATAATATATCTCCATTTCAGTGCAGACCTAGAATTACCCATGGACACCCAACTCCCGATCACAACTACTAGCGCAACGGTGGCCACATCACCATAGATAGCCCTTTCCAACATGTATGGACCACACGGCTCAAGACTGGAATGCCACATGCCCATGTGGGCGTCACCTACTGGAGGGGATAATGTCTCTAATACCATTTTTATTGCTTGGGTCCACTGCCCAAGGCTCTAGTAGAGTTTCAAGAATGACGAATAGCCCCAAAGAACACCAGTGGCCTTAACTGTGTGCTTTGTCCTCACTCACATGCAAGTTGAAATCAACTTCCTGACATGTTACCTATCCTAGTTCTACTCCAAACTAAGCATACTTAACTTTAGAGTGCTTAATGATGGGATTCATAAAAAGAGGTGAACCTTGGTTATATGAGTAGTCCAATCATTCCTTTTATGATCATTTTATTTAAAGCCTCAAATCTTGGGACATTATGGTTGTTTTTGGGTTGACCAATAAATGAACCAACTATATGGTGAATAGTGGAAGTCTTCATGGGTTTATTATGTGCCTTCTAGTTTTCTAGAATATTCTCAATGGTTTTCATGCAATGTTGATCGTTAGACATAGGCACATTCTATTGGCTTCCTTTCCCTAGGAGAAATTGTCATTGATTACTATAGGGTTTCCATCCTAGATTGAACTTGTTGTCATGACTAAATTGTTATAGTGTTTTCCACTATCATTATTTTAACAGAAATTTTGGTTCTTTTGGAAACCAAGAGAACACCAAACTTGGTTTTGATTTAGTCCTTGCTCAATTTGATGCACATTTGTTGTTCTGTCTAGGTTCCCGTACTAGAAGAAGGGATGGTTTCTTCTCGATTGGGGTCATAGTAGTCCTATCATGGAATAGAGTTGGAAGCATTGACCTCTTAAATGACTAGGCTAGTATTGAATTGAGGTTGGTGTATGTTTAGTCTGCTTTGGTAGAGGTGATTGTACTATAGACTTGTGTGTCATTCTACACTACAAACCTGGCATACCTCCTACGCCACCTTAGCTTGAAAGGAAGAACATCTCTGCCCATATGTATGTAAATATGACTCAAGGTTGTTTTAACTATGAGTAAAAACCATCAAGGGTTGAACGATACCCTTTAGATCAGACTTGTCTTCTTCCATAGAAACCTTGATAAATCCTCTCTTGCATGATGTACCCTAATTAACTTGGTTTTCCGCTCCCCTTCTTAAAACTTTCTATGCATCACCAAATCTCCATTGCATGAATTCTTCATTGTAAGAAACATCAATAAATTGTTTGATATCATCATCCACTGCCCCATAGAAGTTTTCAATAAAATGTGTAAAAGGAATGTCATGATGAGGGAATTTTTACACTAGCTCTTTGTATCTTTGCCAAACTTTAAAAGGATTTTCTCTTGGAAGTTGTTTAGATTAGGTGATCTTCCCTCATATTTGGTAAATGGTGAGGGTGGGCAGAACTTCTCTAGGAACTTACTATGAATTTCCTTTTAGGTGGTGATGTTGTCATCCTCGAGGGAGGTGTTCCAAACCTTAACTTTTCCAACAAGGGAATAGTAAAATAGACGTGTCTTCATGGATTCACCATACATGTTACCTTTATTTCTTATTCCAAATATATCTATGAAATCTTGTAAATGGTCATGCACATCCTGACCGAATCCCTTAACCAAATTATTGCTTTGCATGTCCATCAAGCATTCTGTCTAGATTTTGAATTTTTCTGCCTCAATGACAGGTTGGATAATTGGGTAGAAAACAAATGTAGCTTTAGGAATAGGGTACTCTTGTATCACTCTTTGTATTTCTACATCTCTGGTTTCTTGTAGATCTTCCAACATCTCTGGCTTGGGCCAAGAGTATGTCCTCTTGTGTTGCAAGTTTTCCTTCCACTCTGTGATTGATCTTTTCTTCCTCCATCTTGGCTCTACATTCACAAAGGAGCTTATTCTAGGTTCTTTTGATATCAAGGTTGAAGCCTGAGTTGGATTTGATGCTACAGGAATGTCACTTACACTAGAGATGTTATCTAAGAAAGGTAAGCAACAACAAATTAATTGATGGCAGATGATTGGATTCAAGTCAATTTTCAATATTATCAATACTAGAAGAAAAGTCCTAACTAACCCCAGTTAGTGAAGTTGATAAAAAATCCCATTGTCCCTGAATGACAGGAGAACGTATGCAGTGTTAGCTATTTCCATCAATGCTTGTGGGTGGGATTGTGGTATTTTTCTAATTATTGTTATTATATCATGAAAACACAATCCCTTTAAAAAGGAACAAAACACTATAACCTCGTTAATATTAAAAATATAGTTAAAACATTGTGGGGGAATCTAACACCTTTCGCACATAGTAAGCACATTGGTGGGGCATCTAACACCTTCCCCACAAGTAACTTGATGCCTTATCCTTTTTCTCCATTTGTTTCTAGTTTGCCTTATCCAACTGATTCTCCAAAGTGCTTCTTCATGATTTACCTTGTTTATTTTCATAAGCATGGCAATGTCTACATTTCTCTCACACGTGCATTGACATCCACACCTAGTTTGTCTCACACACTAAAATGGTTGTTAGGTCTAAAGAGTATATCATTGATACTCTCACGAAGGGTTTAGCTAGAACAACAATACTCAATACATTGGGGGGAAGTTTATTTTTTCCATGAGGTGAACACCATAGTGGTAACCCTATTGTTCCAAACTTAAAGATATCACACCAATCTTTAAATTTTCTCTAGACCATACCATAAGACATTTCTTCTTTGATATTTTCTTGGTAGGGAAAGATATTTTTTCTAAATGGGGCCAAGGCCACATGTTTGATAGAGAGTAATTCTAGAAAATTCAACCTTACGAGATCCCTGCTATTTAAGTGTAACCCTAGGTTACTAGTTCATGGTTTATGAGTTGAGCATACTCCATATAACACTCACAAAATAGATTTTTGTGAAAGTTGCATTGCGCACACCTAGATAAACTTTACTTTGTTCTCTCATTATGTTTGCCCAATTTATTGAAATATGAATCAGAGAGTCTGGATGAAGACATAGTTCACTATATGTCTCTAGATGTTGATTAATCATTGTTTGTAAAGGTTTAAATCCACAAGCTAACTATGTTTAAAGACATACTTTAGTCTCCTTTTTTTCCTTTTACTATTTTCTAAGGTTTACAAAAGATGTTGGGGAAGCTTGTATTTCTAGTAACTAATTTCTTATTTTTCAAAATTAGACATCTTTTTCCCCTCATTGTTAATTCTTAAAGTGAGAGTGGAGACTAACATTCATGTGGGCCTCTCAAGGTCATGCAAATTTATGGCGAATTGGGTTTTTCCTATTATTCTTTGACAAAATGAAGACATACACATTCTTCTTTTCATTTGTATTACACTTTAGTAATTTGTCTCTTGGAGTCCTAGTGACACAAAAATTACACTCCATAATTGTTTTTAAAAAGTAACCTTTGAGTTAGCCAAGACTTTCAACTCTTTCTAATAAAACCAACCCAATTTTTCATCCATATTGATTAGTCATTGGCTGAATGGTCTTAGTCCTCTCAATGTTGTTTGTGTGCAAACAACAAACCTATACTTTAAAGCCCTCTTACCATTAAAGATAAAGGAGAGAATGGCTAGTTCATACCCTTGGTTGTTGGTTGTACATCTATAAAATCTAAATGACTTGGCCGTTTCCAACCACACTAGAAAAAATTAGAGAACAACTTAAGGTTGTGTGAACTTGTGCTCTCTGCCTTTTTTCTACTATGTGCAATACTTAGTACTTTTGTGTGTGATTTTGTCATTATCTATAAAATCACCACCCTTCTTCCATCTCACCTGTGTTTCTCTTCCACTTATTTCTATCAACTATTGTGTGATATATGGGACTTCTACAACCCTTTTTAATGATGACGTTTGAAGGAAAATGGATACTTTAATGTTGTCCTATTGCTCGCAATGGGAGGCAGATGTTGAGTTGTGGGGGTGATTGAATCTAGGAGGCAAGCCACTGAGAAGTTTTTGCAAAGAGGTGTTTTTTATTCACGACAATGTCCAGCTTGAGGCACCTCAACTGATAGGCCATTCTAAATTCTAAATCTCTATTATTTATTTATTGTCGGATCCTTTGATGCCTTTTCTTGTGAAAGATGTCTACAATAGTAACTAGAAATCAAAATATTTCTAGCAAAGATGACACTAGAGAATATTTAAATGTTCAAGAGATTATCAGTTTCCCAAACAAAGTTTTGGCCATAAAATTTAATAAGTATAAGAGAAATATAATGGTTCATGTATCTAGTTACAACTCTTCTCGAGTTTAAAAAGGTTCAAATGTTTTGTCTTACAATAAATCATTAATCCTAGATCACAAAATGGTATGGGGAAAAGTAAGTGTGGTGTTAAGTGGTCAAAACTACTTATGAATATGTGCAACATAAAACAGAACATGACTACGTATGCATATATTTATAATATAGTAAGAAAAAGGCAGGTTCATACAGTAAAGTTAGGTTTCTTGTTAATAGTAGGGGAATATGTATATGTTTTCTAATCTGAACATAAAAACAAAGGATGTTCGCATAAACACATGCAGTAAGAATATCAAAACATTATGATCTACACGACTCATGTGAGTTTTCTTGTTGAGCCCCATAAATCATTTATCTATTTGGCCTAAATTGTTTCTTTCCTAAAATGGTTGTACCAACGCATTAGGAAATGAGCATTCTTAACAAATAATTTGAGCAGAAACAAAGTGTGTTTTAAGCGACACAAGTATACCCTTCTGCATGATTTTCATTCTTAAGCACTCTTGATTGTAAATGATCGAAGCCTTCATCATTGATCTTTCAGCTGAATGCTATCATACGTTAGTCGTTGTCTCATGTTTTCTAGTATTCTAGAAGGTAACCGCTCCGTGTTTGAATCAAGTTGGAAGCACAATGTTGACTCTATTAATGGTGCTACCAAAATCACATGGCTTTGAATCCTCTTGGATGAATCTCACACCTCTCAGCTTGGTCCTACTACATTTCATTTAGTGAATATATTCTTCATTATTGCACTAAGCTTTTGCAACCTTTTCTCTGCTTTACTGGGGAGAAAATGGCATTAAGGGCAGTTTCAAATAAAGCTTAATAACTTTCTTGTGAAACCTATCGGTATCCTTACCAAGCCACTTTGTAATGATCAACTTGAGTACCTTAGAGCCAAACTAAGCTTTCGTGAAGCTCTAACTCAATTTGTTGGGGTTATGAGAATTTAGTCTCCAGAATGGATGGTCTACAGCCCGATACATTTTGAACTCGTTCCATGTATTAGTTGTGGATTGTACTACCAATATCTTGTATAGGTTAGATTATAGTTGGAGTAGACTATGAGATGAGTCAGGTCCAAAAACTCAAATCTCCATCATAATCTATGTATTTCAATTCTTGTCTAAATAGTGAAAGGCGCCAATGAATCTTTTCCTTCTTCATTAATCTGAAATTCCTCACACACCACACAAGCAATATTTGGTCTGACAAGCGGCTATGACTACCACAACGAAGGGAACTAGTTGTGACTGGGGCTAACATAGGCGGCCGAAATGATAGTAAAATGTGGTGTTATGAGTGATCGATGGTACTGCAATCGTAGCAAGATGGAGGAGATAATTAGGTGGAAGATACAAGGAAGATTAATGTGGACGTCCAAGAGGTTCTCGATTACATGAACAAAGTTGGGTTCAGAAAATGTAATGTCTAAGAGAAACGTAATGGTTCGTGTATCTAGTTGCGACTCTTTTCGAGCTTAAAGAGGTTAACATGTTTCGTCTTACACGAAGCCATTAATCCTACATCGTAAGATGGTAACGGGGAAAGTAAGTGCGGTGTTAAGTGGTCAGGAGTACCAACAAAGATGTGCAACCTGTGTTTTCTAATCTCAACAGTAAACAAAGCATGCTTACGTAAATATATGTTTTGAGAGTATAGTAAAAAAAAGCACGGTCTCAGGAAGTAAAGTTAGTTTTCTTGTTGAACCCCGTTAATCTCTTAATCATTTTGGCCTAGAAACCTTGCTTGCCTTAAACGGTAGTAGGAGCATTCCTAAAATAATATATGAACACAAACTAAGCATGTTTAAAGTGACACAAAGATATCAGTGTGCATGATCTCCATGCTTAAGCGCTCCAAAGCTTAAACGACTGCAGCCGCCGTCGCTGGTCTCTCAGTTGGCTGCTGTCTCATGTTTACTAATCAAGCATATGTTCTGGGTACGTTAAATATTTATTCATGAATGCAAAATGCACCAAGAACGAACCCACTAGGTCACCAGTTGTTATCCGAAACATATACGGGCCCTCAGATCTTATCCTCTGTGTCTGCCAGTATCCGTCTTGCGTGCTCTGCGAAGCAACATAGACGATGTAAATTTTATGCAAAGCTATATTAGTGGGGAAGAAAGCTGAGAAAGAGAGAAATAAAAAAGAGAAAAAGGAGATATTACAGCTTGTTCCTACTCAAGTAATGACTAATGACCTATGCCAATAAACTGCAACAAATTATGATTAAGAAGTCAGCCTGCAACAGTGAGCAAGAGGAAGTATCTTATTAGGACTCTTAGCTTTAGTGGGAGATGCATTAATCCCTTGCTTCTTTTTTGGAAAGCAGGATCTATCTAACTGGTGGATGACCATTAAAGCTAGGTTAACAATCTACAGAACAGTATTCAGGCTACTGCATGAAGGAACGATTTCCCACATTATTCAAACACGCAAATAAAGAACATCAGGCTCGTCATTTAAAAGTTCAGTGGTGGACATTCGTACGAGACCAACAAGGCATGTTTTCCTGTCAGAGATGGGCGTCGACCAATCTCCTACTTCTTTGGTGACATTTGTTTAAGCAGGGTAATGTTGCAGTTAGACCCCTTTCAGCTTAATTATTGTCGAACTATCCGACTTTCTCTAGCTTATTTAGCGTAACCTCCTTAAAACAAACTGATATTAATTCTGTGGGACTGCCTTCCGAAATGCAAACTGCAGCTATTAGAGCAGGGTGGAATAAACACAGATAAAGCAGCGTGTACGTAAGTGGTGACTTGATGTTCGTGACTCATGGAAATCATCTACCTGATCTGATCTTCCTTTCCCAGTGTATGTGTCGTAATATCGGCAAACCCCAGTAGAACCATCTTCTTTTATCTATATCTTTTTGAGGTGGTGGCATGTGAGTGTGCAAATAGGAAAGAGTTGAAGTGAAAAATGGAGAGAAGGAAGAAGGAAAAGAAAACACTTCGCAAGTTGCAAGCTGTTGGTGCCTCTGACTGTACCTAACAACCTCCAAATAGTTAGAATCCAGATTCCTTCTTCTGTATCAGTGGTGAAAGTCCACATGCAAAATCGCCGACCAAGCTGGAAGCCGCCGTCATGTTTAGCTCATGCTTGTTTCAAAGGCATGGAAAGGAGAAGAACCATGCTATACCAAAGGTTTTATTTTCGACCGGTGCACTACTACTGGTTTAAACTTGGATTAAATAAACGCAACTGCAGGTCTTGGGATCGATGTCGTTTGGAAACATATGGCAGACCTTGATAGACGGCAATTAAGATGCTAATCACATTCCGTCATTGTATTACTGAGCGGTTTTCTTGGAGCGAATAACATTTAGCTTTGCCTGCCTTCCCACTAGGATGGAGAACATGGTTTTGTAGTTGTTTGCAGTGAATCCAGAGAATGGACAGTTAGCTGCTATCAAATACAAACTTAGGGAAAGGGCAGACAGTCGTCAGATTGATTTGGTAGTTGTGTGATATGAAAGAAATTTTCTTAGATAAGCAGGTATTAGAAGGCTGGAATGATCTAGTGGTACTATACTCTTGTCAAGTATATATTTTTAAGGATCAGTAGCAAAGTTGATCCCAGGATGAACATTTCGTATTTCTTTATCAAGACCGAGCAGTTCCACCAACCTTTTTTTCAGTTCCACCAACTAAAGTTACTAAATAGCGCTCATCGTAAGCAAGAACACAAGTGGGATGAAAATTTATAGGGCCTCCAGCCAGGGGCGGAACTAGGGGGAGGCTGCCGGGGCTTTAGCCCCCCCTCCCCCCAAAAAACTAATACAAATAGTTATCTTTTTAGTATTAAGTATAGCTTAAAGTATAAATAAATACATTAACTACATATAAATTTCAAAGAATGGGGCTAGCTGGAGTGGTATATAGCTTGGTTTTTAAAGAAAATGATGTAGGTTCCATTCTCAATGGGGACAACATTTTTGGCTCAGCCCTCCTCTGTGCTAAAATATACACATATATGATTTCAGCCCCCCTTAGTATAATTTTCTGGTTCCGCCACTGCTCCAGCACACACCCAGGCAATGCAGAAGGTGGCCACTACTCGGATCCAGATTCTCCACGCTTATAAGAGCTGAAAATGCATACATGATAAGTTGATTGCAAGAGGAAGACAAGTGTTGAAGACCAAAGAGGGAGTGTTGTACGTAAATTTTGTATTAGATGTCCTTACATGCAGCAACAACAGTTTCAAATTGATTAATGAATTCAAGTCAGATCAAAATAAGAAACAGAAGTGCAGGAGAACAAAATAAATAATGAAGTTATGAACTGAGACCAGATTGTTTGTTGAAAAATGAATGTGTTAATTACAGAAATCAACAGCTCGCAACCTTGAAAGATGAGCGTCGTTCTTCTAGTCGACTCGGTCACGAATCTATAGCAGATTATCATCTCGCTCGTTCTTGATGACGATCAATGTGTACTGTCAGTGCAACTCAGTGACTGCATATTGCGATGTTTGGGAGACGAAGGAAGAAGTTACTTCCTACAGGAGAACAATCTCTGGAAACAACTAGGGAGCGAAGGCAACAAAGAAAGAAATCTCTAAGATTTCAGACATAGAATGATTGACGGTTGTACGTTCAAAAGTTATGTTTAACCCTAATGATCAGAAATTTATTTATATCTCTTTCATGCCCTCACGTCCTATTCCCACTAAGACATGATCACATGATCTCTCTTGTACATGTAACTGAAAATCATAAGACAAACATTTTTCAATTATGATTATTAAATCTGTTCCAAAAAGAAACGATTAATTAAATTAACAATTAACTATGTAATTGTAGATAGAAGACGAAATACAATTCCCACAATCCACAATCCACAAACCTGAACCCATGTCTATCCTGGCCTGGCCCGACCGGGCTAGATGAGGCATGTCGTGGCGCGTACGCATGTATGCATGTCTGTTGTGGTCACCATACCCTCCAAGGAGGTGAGCATACTCTCCCCTAGAGTCCTTTGAACATTAGTGTCACATGTGATCCTACAAGTAAGGACCACACAAATTCTAAAATTGAGCAAGGTGGGACCAAAGCTCTACCTATTTGGACATGACACAAAACTATATTTCCTCTATGTCGTTCAATCCTTCATATTGTACTTTTGGCAGACACCTTTCAGTTTGAATCTATCTGAGTTATCCAACTTTGACCCCCACATCAACTAGGTCAACAAAAGTCTTGAACCTGAATTTTGGGTGCAAGAGTATCAGTTGGTAACAACTAAATAAAGACACGGAAGAAATGAAATACGACGCATTAAGGTCATGCATCCAGAAAACATGTCATGATTGATATGATGAAGCAACCAAATTTTCCTTTTGTGGCCTACACAACATAAATAATTTAGTGGAGTCTCTAAGAATTAATTGCTAACTGTTGGTATGTATGCCCTGAGAGCCAATCATGGGATGATTGATGGGATACATTAAGATTGATTTGATAAGCACAAAGGCAAGCTTCCAATTCTTTCTAGTTCAGTCATATGAGATAATGATAGAACATATTGAATGTCTAGAGAATGACAATACTCAATGACGTATGCTTTCAGGTTCAGGACCTAAACGATGAGATCATACAGATGCTAAGAGTTTGTACATTCTTATTATCTCCCTAGTCGGATGTCATTGTGGAAGGTAGATAGACAACAATGACACACAAGACTAGATTGTGGTGTTGATAGATGAAAGAATCTCATTAGTCATGATATGGAGATATCAAACCAAACACATAGGTACTTGTTAGAGAACAAGTGTACCGGACAGACCCACCGTGAGTTTGACACATGGAACCATGACATGGTAGTCACAGTTAGCACTACTACAGAAATGGCTTATAACGTCACTTTTAAAGACGTCGGTTGTATAAATACACCGACACCTAAAACTTAAAGAGTTGGTTTAATAAAAAAATTGACATCTATCTGTGAAGGGTGACCAGACACGGGTATCACTTTTATTCAGTGTCGGTTCCCTAATAATAAACCGACGCCTAAAATTAACCGCCAAATCCAAAATTTCTAGTGAAAAAATTACCTCCAAAATTTAACATATGGCGTCGGTTATTAACTATTAAACCGACGACGAAAGGTTATTCGTGAGACAGAAATTGGGCACATTTTAGTCGTCGGTTTTGCTACAATGACCGACGCTTATGGGTTTTCCCGCGTTGTTCCCGGGAAATTTTTCACACCCTTTGAGCGTTAGTTTTCGAAAGAAACTGACGACTATGGTCATTAATCGAGAACAATTTTTTTAATCGGCATATGTAGATAGACGTCAGTTTTGTTCTAGTAAAAACTGACGACTATCATTGAGAATAGGTGTCGGTGTGTTTAGAGAACCGACGTCTTTAGTTTTATGTGTCGATTTTTTTGAATAACCGATGTCTATTGTCAACTTATCAGCACCCGCGCGAGCCGGACTCTTTCCCTTTCTCTGTTTCATTCATTCTCGCGCTACTCCAGGGTTTGGTCCTGCGATTTCTCCTCTACCCCCACCTCCGCCGCCGCTTGCTCTGGCCACGTGCTGCTCCGCTCACTTGCTGATCCTCTGCCCACCTCCACCACCGCTTGCCCTCTGCCCCCAGCTCGCTGCTCCGGCAACCTTCTCTCCTGCTCTGGCAGCCTTCTCTCCCCGCACCGCCACCGCTCGCTGCTGCTACTCTCCCTGCCGACGCCGCCGAAGGTACCTGCTCTTCTCTTCTTCCTTCTCTTCTTCCTCCACCCTCAAGCAGGTACCCTGCTCCGCGACCGATGATGGTGTGTGAAATCGCAGGTTGGCACAGCCGTGCTGGGCAGCATGGTCGTGTTGGTAGCACGGCCGTGTTGGCTGATTTTGTGCTATATTGCTCAATTATAATTGGATAGCTACATTTGTATGTAATGATTATCTTGATGATGAACATGCATCTACATTTGTGTGCATTTGTGTTGTTGCAAGGGTTGTTGACTTGCTGTTGATTTGCATATATTTCTTCTTCAGCCTTCAAGTGAGGTATAATATTCTCACTCTCCCAATGTTCCATTAGGCTCCATTTTGATTCAAATCTTTGATATATGGAATCATGGTTTATTTACTATTTATTATTTACTGACAAGCATGATTAAATGATGTTACACAAAACATAGGATATGAATGATGAAACTAGGATTGCAGGTATAAGAATGACAGCACACGTATTTGTTGGCCTAGAAACCCGTCCAAGATTTATTCATTAGGAGTAAATTTTAGATAGTCCTCGGTTTGGGACTATTCTTGAACACCTAATCTCACTTAGGATGTAAGTGTATAATGTGTATTGGGTTTTCAAGAAAATTCTGGTAGCATTTTCTCGTTTGTTCTCTAAGTACATATGTACTTAGAGATGTGTATATAACATTCTTTACACAAAAATTTGTAGGGGTTGAAGTCATGCTGTCTAAAAAGTAAAGAATTTGTCATTGTAGAGGCATCGGCTTACCCATCCCTTCTAGGAGAAATGTTTCATGGGTCTCCATTACCATCTAGTTGGTTCGTGTGAGCCCGGTACGTATATTCCCCAATTGGATGGATCTTTCATTGCCATATGCCCACTCAGATTGTGAAACGCTTGGTGAGGCAGAAGGCAGAGTGATATTGTGGCCAAAAGAGGATGTCCTCTATACTGAAACTGTATGGTAAATTTACATTACGTTAAATTGTTAGTGTGTGTATATGATGTTAATTGATCTGAAATTATATATATATATATATATATATATATATATATATATATATATATTAAAAAGAAGATACCCAAAGCATCTAGGCCTCTACCTCCACCTCCTAAATTACCAAGTGGGGTTCCACAGGACCTACCTATCCCATTAGGTCCTAATTATAGGGGTATGACAATATGGTTAGGTATACATGATATAGATTGCCCTATAACTATTTCTATAGTTGTGGATGCTATAGGTCAATCATACGAAAGCAACCTATTTATACAAGATATTTTGGAGTTGTTTTGATATGATTAGCTGAATACATCTGTGATAGAGCTATGGATAAGGTGAGATCTTCTTTATACATCCATATACCTTGTGTAGGATCTGGTGATCTGGTTTCTTATTTATTATTGCATACGTAATACATGTTTTGCAGCTACTTAGATAAGATATGTGCAGATTTTTTATTCGAACATGTAGGATTTTTTATTCCATCTTTGATTAGTCTAGTAGCTAAAGACCATCCGTCAGTTCAACAATATTGTTGTGATGCTTTTACCAATTTTGGTCAAAATAAGAAAACGGTGATAATAGCTCCATTCAATGTGGAGTAAGTTTACTTTGTTTATAATTTGGACTTAAGAAAATTACATTTTTATTGTGGATTTTAAGTTATTAATTTTTAACTTTTTTACCTCTAGTGGTATGCATTGAGAGTTACTAGTTATTGTCCCTGAGACATTCATTGTCTATTATCTAGATCCTAAGGGGACTAAATTGAATTCAAAATATGAACACAAAATGAAAATGGCATTATTCTGATGAGAAATATTTCATTTTCATATTCGTTAACATATGTTATTACATTACTATTTAATTATACAATGTACTATGTTACATTAACATGTAGGGGTTTAGATGAGTTCAAAAAGGTTGGAGGAAAGGTCCCCAGGAAAAATAACCAGCCAATAATTTGGAAGAACGTGGAAGTAAGTTCCCGACTGCAATATATATAATATTTATGTGAACAATGCTTAATTAGTTGTATTTTTTAATATTTTGTATGTTTCAATATAGTGTGCTACACAAGACAACAGATGGGCATGTGCATACTATGTGATGTGATTTATGCACATGATTATCAAATATGCCGTAGTGGACATCGATACCATTCCTGAGGTATTATATATAGTCTCATTAATTAGATAATATGAAATATATCAATCTTATTCATATATTATTAATTATATATACATCATTCTCTTTACAGGTGTTTAAAACTAACCACACTACAGGAAAGGCCTTACTAGATGTACATGCTCCCTATACGACGGCAGAATTAAATGATGTAAGAGAAGAATGGGCAACATCCATACAAGTAGTGGGGGTTTTAACATATAATTGGGATGTTGATAGCGAATAATGACTAAAGAATGATATTTTGTAAATGAATTTCTAAATTATAATATGTGTGAATGTTTCTACATGTGTGAATGTTTCTACATGTGTCTAAATGTTTATACATGCGTGAATGTGAAAATGAATAAAATTGTTGGCTGCTATATGAATGTTTCTACATGTGTGAATGTGAAAATGAATGGAACTGCAAATTGCTACATGAATGTTTCTACATGTGTGAAAATCGAATAGAACTATAGGTTGCTAAATGTGTGAAAATTAATGTTGTTCATTTTGCAGGTTTGTGGCCTGTTGTTGGCTGATATCAATTGATGTCGTAAAACCTGTAGTTCATAACTGAATTGTAGGTTTCTCATCATGCGACCAGCCACGGCATGCCTGCAGACTAATAAGAAAAAAACATGAAAGAGGCGTCAGTTATTTATTTAAAACCGACGACAAATAATTACAGCGTCAGATAAATAATTATTACCGACGCCTAATGCATGTGATGTGGCGTCGATTATCAATAATAAACCGACGTTGATGGTTCTGGCGTCGGTTTCCCTACTAGTAACCGATGTCTATTTCCCTAATGAGGCCAGGCACCACGGCCGTGCTGGCCACCTCAATCGTGGCAGCAGACCAGACACCACGGTCATGCTGGCCAGCACGGCCGTGGCAGCTGGCCAAACAACACGGTCGTGCTGGACAACACGACCATGGCAGTGGGTGATATGGTGTAGATTATCACTAATAAACCGACGTTGATAATGCCCCAGATGGAACCCTTTCTGTGGCGTGAAGGTTTATGGCGTCGATTTCAAAGCTAATAATCGACGCCTATACCCCCCTACTGGCGCATTTTCGGTGGCGCGCGAAGGGTTGTGTCGTCGGTTTGAGAATTGATGCCTAAAGGTTGGCCTTTTAGCGGCACCCACATAGGTGTCGCATTAAAACCGACACTAAAGGCCTTAAATAACCGACACTAAAGGTCAGTTATGTACTAGTGCAGTTCTCACAGTGATGGTGGTGAGTGTGATTCTTTGACCTAAAATCACTACACTCAACACATGTCATTGGGTACGCTTTGACATCATCAAACGCAGTCCTGAAACATGGGTTGTTATAAAGGTGATGATTGGGTGGCTTTGACACATGGGGCTTTTGAGAGGTGAGTGATAGATATGGATTTGTCCCTCCTGAGGGAGTTTGATATCCATGGCCACTTGATGAGTAGGATTGAGATAGGTGTACGTACGCATGTGTGAATCAGTATGTGATATTGATGTCATACATATCTCCTCCAGTCTACTCTGAGATCAAGAAAGTGAATGAACGTTGACATGATGATTGTTCCATGCCTTGAGTTCATTCGTGATATCAGTGATAAAGGAATTATACATTCACTGTAACACTATTCATGGATTGTAGGATTGAAAGTTGTTCTCCAACTTTCCTTTTCACTTGGATAACACTGATGTGTGACTAGGCACCACTCTTTGCTTGTGAAGTCATAAGTGTTATAGACTTTCACTGCCAACGTGAAATGGGCATGCAGGGTCACACACATAGGATTTAACCTGGAAGACGAGTTTATCCACAAATGATGTTTAGATTGATTACTAAAGGAGTTTAGTAGTTCAATTAAACACTCAATTAATTGATAGCTCAAAATCATAGTGTTTAAGGTGTTGGATCAGATGATTAAGAGTATCAGATTGATTGGAACTACAATTGACTCATTTTCACAGTCTACTGCCTCAACCGATAGGCTCATAGGGTTGAACCGATCGGCTCAGGTTGGTGAACCGATGGGCTCAAAGTGGTGAGTCGATCGGCTCATGTGTCAATGAAACGATCAGCTCAATTGTTGAACCGGTCGATTCATGTGACCAACTGAGATCGTTTGGAAAGTCATACGACTCTTTTTGCAAATACATATTTGTTTCACTTGTACAAATTTGATTTCGACAAGGACTAATAGTTGATTAGTTGGAAACAAACATGGAAAGTCAATTCGAGTTGGACCAGGACTGCAAACCGATCGGCTCAGGTGTCCCAACTAACTGCTTTAGGTGTGAACTGATTGGCTCAGGTCCCCAACCGATCGGTTCATGCTTGAAACAATCGGTTCAGCTGGCACAGTTGGTTGTTTTTGTGGAAAATCTCAAACCCTACTACTCCTACTTTAATCCCGCATTCCCAAGGGTAGAGAACCCTATCCCATGACCCTCGTATATATAGGGGTATTGGGGGCTTCTCAAGCACAACTCAGAACACTAGTTGCTCTGTAAAGTTGTCGTTCTCTCTGGTTGTAGTAACCAGGAGAGCCCGAGCAAGTGCTACCTGATAAGGGAGGCACAATGATGGAAAGGAAAATGCAGAAAGGCAACTGGTTTTAGGAGAGTGTGTCGGTGACTAGTACGCCGACAGGAGGGTACAACTCTTTCTGGTGCCTTGTGCAACAAGGCGATTGGAGTTCCAGGTGGTCCGTGTGGACTACTTTAGAGGCGGGGGAGACTTCTACCCTCGGAGGACAACTATCAATCCTGACAGTCCCGGTGAGACCAGGAGCTGCACAAACACCATCCAAGACCGGAGGTGAAGACCGCACAATCCGCGAGGTAACATCGTCGAGCAAGCCTCAGGATAAGGTATGTCTTTACAAACCATCCTTCCTATTGTATAGATGTTGACACGATTCCTTTATTCTAGGTTTGG
Organism: Alisma plantago-aquatica; assembly: GCA_963693085.1. Classification (NCBI taxonomy): domain Eukaryota; kingdom Viridiplantae; phylum Streptophyta; class Magnoliopsida; order Alismatales; family Alismataceae; genus Alisma; species Alisma plantago-aquatica. The sequence continues at coordinate 750,987,414 of OY856411.1, read as the reverse complement.
GGAGAAATTTTTTATTTCCGCTATCTTCTCTGTCTCCCATAAAACCCAACAGTGGTATCAGAGACACGTCAACTCCTCTATACTTTAGGATTATCGATGTGATCGATTTTAGTTTGTCGCCTTTATTTATTACATACTATGCGAATAAAATTGGCTTTATGCACGTCCAATCCTAAATCCACAAATCCCAATATACATATATGATATGTAATATGAATGCACTCGATACGCGTCACCCTAAAATGAGTTTTGTGGTGGATGTATAGTGTGGTTATGGCCAATAAACCCTATGTCTATGTATGGTTGAATGTGGTTTCTTACATCTCGGTCTACACACTGATTCCCTACCTCCTTTTCTTGATGTAACTCGAGATAACTTGATATTTCTTTCCTACCTCTACTCCCCCCGAATGTAACTCAGAGTTTCTCAATTCAAATGTAAATAGGATAGAACTTTTATTTTCTGTTATGTCAAAGAACGACAAACAACCTGATGATAACTGAGATGATCGATTCAAGGCATGAACCGATCGGTTGGCATTCTAGACAACCGGTTCGAGGAGCAAGATGAGCGGGTAGTGGCCCTGAGGAGATGCACGACGACCAGTGAACCGATCGGCTGGAGACGCCAGTCGATCGGATGGTGGCACCCAACCGACCGGCCTGATGGCGAGTCGATCAATCATGGAGATGAGTTGATCAAACCCAATAAAGGCAAAGCACAGAGTTCATCTTGTACAAGTTGCATGTAATGTAGACATAGATGACCGTGATACCTCTTGGCTCGAGGAATCACATTAGGATGGCCATAATGATCGCTTTTATCATTTCACATGTTTTCTATGGGATATAACATGTATATGATACGTACTATATATTATGGTGATTGGATATGTATATGTACATATAAAATCAAATCCCTCATTAAATATTAAAATTTTAGATGCCTTCCAAATGCGACACACATAGAAAGCTTGATCGTCCAAGTGTGGGCATGCCCTAGCGTGGTGTACCATCTATCTCATGGAAGCATGAAGGATGGATATGTGGGTCTGCCCTAACAAGGTGCATATTCATCGTATTGGCTTTGGGTCGGACTTAACAAGGTGACCTAGATAGGATCTAGCACCTTGAGGCATGGAGGTGATCATGGAAATGAGTTGCATATGACATATTTCAAGAGTTGCATATGATGCCATTGGCAAAAGTTGCCTACCTAGAAGATCTAAGTTGTGGGTGACAGCCCTAGCTGGTCCATGACTTAGAGAATTTTAGGATCTTGACCCACTAGAAGATTGTACGCTGCAATATTCCAAATTGATGGTGAGGGCTATCAATTTGAACAAAAATAGTGGGAGCGATAATGAATTAAAGTCCTAATTATATTGTCAACCTTTCAAATCAATCAAATAAGTCAAAATTGAATTTTGTAGTACAAATGACAACAAACAACAATCACTTTTCATTGTGATCAGTCCTTGAAAAGGACAAGCTGAATGGGACTAACTTCCATGACTAGTTTAGAACATTGAGAATTGTTCTCACTCAAGAGTGAAAGCTCTATGTCCTGGATACTCGAGCTCCAGAGGAACCTGCTCCTACCACACCAAAGGCTGAAAGGGATGCTTATAAGAAGCATTCTGAAGATGCCATTGATGCAAAGTGCTTGATGTTGTGCTCCATGAACCACGAGTTGTAGAGACAACATGAGAACATGGGTGTCATTGAGATGATTCAGAAAATCAAGAACATGTATGAAGATCAAGCATGGCAAGAGAGATATGATGTCTCCAGGGCACTGTTCAAGTGTGGCATGACAGAAGGAGATCCATTTGGTCCTCACACACTCAAAATGATTGGGTATGTGGAGAACCTGACAAGATTGGGATTTCCCTTGAGCCAAGAGTTGGCTACTGACGTGATACTACAATCATTGCCAGAATCCTACAATCAGTTTGTGATGAACTACAACATAAACAACTTTGACAGGCCATTGACAGAGTTGTTGGGCATGTTGATGACAGTCGAGGAACAAATGAAGAAGGACAAGCCTAAATCTGTGATGATGATCAGCAACAAGAAAGGCAACTCCAAGAGCAAGGGCAAGAGCAAGGCTAAGAAAGGTTCTGATGCTAGCCAACATCCTAAGTCATCTTCAACTCTCAAGGCCAAGGGAGGCATGACCAAGAGAGGCAATTGCCACCATTATCAAAAGCCAGGACATTGGAAAAGGAATTGTCCTCTCTATCTGGAAAAACTAAAGAAGAAGGAGGCGACAGACGTATCCACCTGAAGGTGTCATGAAATAAACTTGTAACATTTTTGAGGTATATGATACCAAGATATAAAGTGTAAAGCACCCAATAAATAGGGCAAGTGTTGCCACCATAGATAGGAGTACCTTAGTTTATTTTCAGCCTTGAAGGCATGTAATAGAGTTATGAACTACTATTTCATACTTGCCAATGGATAGAAACACCTTAATTTTTGCATATTGTATGACAATGATAGCAATTAATAAATTTGATGTTTCAATCTTTGTGGCAATGCCTTGTTTATCTTGTGATACTTGGTATGAATAAGATAAAATGATACCTAAAAGTTATTAATAACTCAAACAATCAAATTAGCATAAATCATGAGAAATTCATTTCTAGTTTCCATATGATGGATAGGTCTAGACTCTTTTTGGTTAGAGAACCAATAAGAGACATGAATCTCATGGACATGATCAATCTTCACTAATCATAGTGGGTGATTTATTATCCTATTAGGTATAATACATGTGATGTATTTACATACCTATTGGACTTAATGCTAGTACTTCAAATGGTGTTTAGAGAAATACCAATATAAATATCTTGAAGTGTTCAAGAATATCATAGATGAAGTATGAATTTGGTAAAGTGTTAATTCTTGATAAGATCAATGAATGAAATACTTAAACCAAATGTTTGAGATCCTTATGAGTGATTATGATAGTGTATCATAGTGAGCTCATGATTAAGGCATGGTGATGTCTAAATCAAAAGGAGTCATACTCTAAGGAGTTAGAGGATGGTTATCAAATAACTAATTTCTTCTTAAATAAAGAATACCCTTCACTAATAAAGCACATTAAGAATCACAAGGAGTTGTGAGTTCTTATATCCTTTATAGAGACACCTCGATTATCTATGTGATGAGTTGGTCATGAATCAACTATCTAGATGAATATGAGGAACCAGATTTTGAGTTATGGTTTATGACCATTACATCCTAAATGTATGACCTTGATGGTAGCACCCATTGGGATGAAATCCATAAGTGCGAACGAGTCTGAAGCGTTAAAACACATGGATAACATTCTGAGAAGGATGACGCTTGTTGATTGCAACTTAATGACTAAGAGATTTGGCATACAGATACTAAAACCACATTCCTATGAGGAATAAAAACAATGATGTGTACGTGACACAACCTATAAGGTTTATGAATCCATTAATGCAAATGAAGTCTATATGTTACAATGGACTAATCAATGTGATTGATTGAGTACAAGCAACTCAGAATTGTGATCTTTCTTTGATAATATAGTCAAAGGGTTTGACTGATATGTCAAAGATAAAGAAGGGATCTGTGATTTAGTGGGAGCATATTCACATTCCACATGTTGATGTGAAATGGAAATGTTCTAGAATGGAAATCCAAAGTGGAAATTATCTTTAAGGAAGATAGAGAAATTTCCTATGTGATAGGAATAGAGATCTATAGAGATAGTTTTTGAAAATCTCTTGACCTGAAAAGAGAAAGCATACATTGGCAAACTATACTAAAGGGTTCAGTGTGCACAGATTCAGTGGGAGAAAACTTGTCCATGTTACATGGAGTTAGTATCCCAAGGCCAAGTGTAAAATTCTTATGAAGAATGGGAACACTAAGAATAGATATGGATCTATCATGTATGTAATCATCCCATTATCTTGCATGTATGGACATAAGCACGAATAAAATGCATTCATCATCTTGTATGTAGGACATGACAACATGATATGTTCATCCTAATGACTTGTATGTGGGACATGACTAGTAGATGTCTGTCTAGTTCCAGTAACGGTTACTGGAATACCATAAGAACTTGATAAGTACTTAAGAAGTACTATTTCTATGGAAATAAGGAAGGGTTCACTGTAAAGAGTTACACTAATGCGAACTTTCGAAAAGGACAAAAAATTAATCACAAAATATATATGGGATATATAAAAGTGAATGTTTTTTGATAAATGGAAACGTTCCAATAAAGTCATCTAAAAGGAAAAGCTGAGTATCAGTGTGTCAGAGAACATTAGTGGATACTATATGGATATGGAAGTTCATGAGATGAACTTATAAATATTCCAATTTATGATGACAAGTAAGGAGTACTTGGTCATGCAATGTGGCTAAAGGTTAGCAAAGGAATACTAGATCGCATATTACGACAACTCCATGTCATATGTGTGCCATACAGTGAAGAGATGAGAGACATGCAGTTAATATCGACTCTAACAAGGTGTTGTCATAACTCACTGCGTAAGCACTAGAGCATATGTTACAGCCCCAATTTTTGGGTTCATTTGGTGAGAAATGTAATTTCTCATAATAAAGATAAATGAACAAATAATGATGTCTTTTGATTGAATGCATGAATTTCATTTAAAATAGCCTTGTTGTTTTATTTGTGGGCTTCATGGGCTATTGGGCCCAATAACAAGGAAAAAGCAAAAGAAATTCCATTATTATTAAGAAATGGAGAAAAGAAAAATATAGAAACCTCTAGAAGGCAATAGAGTGTAATCCAAAGATGGATTCCGTGCCTCTTGGGTTCCTTTGGTCCCAAGGAGTCCAAAATTGCAAAGATAAAACAATAAGAAAAGAAAAGATCAATTAGATATTTCTTTATTAAGAAAGAAATTGGAAACCATGATAAAATGTGGAAAATAAGTGGAAAGAAGTATAATTGAGTTATCCTTAGTGGAATTTTGTATTCCAAGGATTCCTAACATTAAAAGGAATACCAATGAGGAAAATAAAAGAGAAATAAAGAGTAATCCTCATAAAGAGATATTTTAATAAGAAATAAACAAGATAATGTGAAATAATGAATATAGATGCATCTAGAAGGATAATAAGTATCCTTAAAAAGGAATTACGAAATTTTTGAGTTTCTTGGGGTCCAAGGATCCCCAATGAAGAAAGAGAAAAGAGAAAATACCAATGATATCAAATAAGAAGATAATATGATGCATAATTAATGAATTATGTGGTATTGTTAAAAAGGAAGTAATTTCTATTAAAAGAAAATAGAAATTCGTGCCAATGGGTTAAAAAGCAAGAATACAGAGAATAAGTGAGAGGAATTCAGAATTCCTAATTATCCAAATAATAAAGAATATCAAAAGGGTGTTTAAGAGAGAGAAGCTTGCTTTTTCATAAAGGAATCAAATTCCTAGTAGGCAAGGACCTTATTTCTTCGTGAGCAAACATCATAGGCCGTTGTTACCCTTATCTATAAAAGGAGAGAGAGCCCTGGGCCGAGTCCAGAAGAGAGATCCCACGTACCCCCTTGCTTCTTCATCATTTTAGTTCAAAACCCTAGTAGCGGGGAGCCACGTGACCCTGGGGTAGCAAGGAGCCCAGGTAGGGTTGCGAGGGAAGCTGCATGTGCCACGATGACAGAGTGAGGTCAAGAAAGCGTAACTGTGCCCTGATGAAGGTGCAACAATGGCTGGTTGGCGGCAGCAAGGGCTGCAAGACATAGGTATGTTGCTCCTGACCTCACCACGTAGGCCATGCACTGGGTGGCACCCCAGGTGCGGATGATGGCGGCGAGGCTAGGGCAAGAGGTGGCGGCAACTGTCGAGGACCGAGGGAGAGAGAAACAGTCGCCCAGGTCGCGCCTAGGGCTGCGCTTGACGGAAGCAGGAGCAGCCAGAGGTTGAAGACAACCTGTTGGCCGATTAGACGGATATACCCCCCCGGGATATGAAGTACTGACCCACTTAAGTGGAGGGCAGAAGCATCATTTAATTCTAATCTCAAACGGGCCGCGCTACGTGGACAAAGGCTACGTGGCGCCTCCCCATTGGCCAAAGTAAGTGGATTTTATAAAATTCATAGTTAATTATTCGTAGCTCAGATTAGCACACATAAAATATCAAAGTTGCTCAGAAAAATGACGAGAATCCATTAAAAATATAATTGCAGCCTGATTCTAATTGAAATTTGACAAGTAATGGAAGTTATCAACTTTAATACTTTAAAGATTAAGAAACCCTATTTTGAGATGATTAATATTTTTAATAGGGTTTAATGGATGATTAAAGTTGGTATTAGCCTGTTAATGATGAAAAGGAACATTAGGAACAAAAAGGATGAACTTTGCACATAAATAGTTTAGTTTAGAGTTTCATGCACATGTGTATACTTTAATGGGCCTTGAAACCCTAATGTTGGAAAATTTGACTCTTAATGGCTTTAATTATTCAAAAATTGTGAATCAAGAGATATAATGATACTAAGATATTTCGAGCATTAAAATTTCTAATTGTGGTTAAATACCCTTAATGTGGAAATTAGGGTTTCCTAGTGGATAAAAGGTAGAATTAATGATAAATAATGTTCATATGAGTATTAGAGCATAATGAACTACGAATTGATGATAAACGAGCATAATGACTTTGTCATAGATTGAAAAGTATAAAAATGGTAGCTTTAATGTAAAAGAAGCTTAATGGACTTAATTGATGGTTATTTATGCATTAATCTGGAATTAAGGTTATGTGTTTGTAAAAGGTAACCTTAATAACTTTCATGAAGGATAGATGAGAAAATTAGGGTTTAAAAAGAGTAAAGGGAAGTAAAACCCTAATTGCAAAGTAAACCCTAGAAAGAGGAAGAAACCCTAAAAAGGAATAGAAACCATAAGTAGCAAGATGGTTTGAATAGTTTTTGATAAAAAGGAATTGGATGTATTTTTTCAGGATTGAACTGTGTACTTGCTTGATTCTGGATTACTTGCTTGTTTGGGCTATACCTGCATCTGAGTCTGCCTGAAAGGTATGTGGTTACACCTATGAATATCCTGAATTAGTTTCCCAAGGATTTTTGAGGTTTTATAGATGACATGAGTTAAACTGTTGGCTGCATTTAATTCTTGCAAATTATAATGTGCATATGACTATCACCTAAGATATGTGCCTACTAGCTCAGATCCTAGTCCCCTCTGTAGCTTAATAGATTGACCTAGTACATGGCTACTGATGCGGTAGGTCCATCAGGTCATTGAATGATTTAGTACATGGCTACCAATGGGGTAGGACCATCAAGTCACCATGAGTCAGGGATTGGGCTACCTTAGGGTAGGTCCATGCGACTCCATAACCCTAGGTATTGGCTACCTGTGTGGTAGGGCCATGGGGGTAAGGATCTACCATATGAGAGAGGTAGTATCCATGTCCACTACAGGAACAACATAGAGATAGGGGATAGGTAAGGATTGAGTAGTATTGCTTAAAGTGTAATCTTGGATGTTAAATGATATTTGGATGACTACATTGTTACTATAGTTGCACGATTAATGTTTCCCCCACATACCAACTTCCTACTAATCGACGTTTTGTTTGTCGGTGTTTTAGGTACAACTATTGAAAGAACAAACAATAAAGTGACACATTGTGGAAATAAGAAGTAAAGTGCAAGGAGGATTAGATAGAATGTATCCAGGCTGTGGATAGAGTAGATTACCAAAGTTTTAAAAAAAAGTATGTAAGATTTTATTTTGTATCAGTTTTCAGTTTAGTTAGTAAAATTTGATAATTTTTATTGATTATTTGTTGAACCTTTGATCCTATTAATTAGGATAATGGCTCTGACCTTCTGGTCTCCCTTAATTGGGGGTTACCGGGAGGCGGGGTCGTTACAACATAGTAACATGTGGGACATGTTTGAAGATCACTATGAATGTGATTCAAGGGTGATTGGCTCACAATGCAAGTGGGAGTGTGTTGGTATGTATGCCCTGAGAGACAATCATGGGATGATTGGTGGGATACATTAAGATTGATTTGATAAGCATAAAGGCAAGCTTCCGATTCTTTCTGGTTTAGTCATATGAGATAATGATAGAACAGATTGAATGTCTAAAGAATGACAGTACTCAATGACATATGTTTTCAGGTTCAGGACCTAAACGATGAGATCATACGAATGCAAAGAGTTTGTACATTCTTATTATGTCCCTAGTGAGATGTCATTGTGGAAGGTAGATAGACAACAATGACACATAAGACTAGATTGTGGTGTTGGTTGATGACAGAATCTCATTAGTCATGATATGGAGACATCAAACCAAACACATAGGTACTTGTTAGAGAACAAGTGTACCAGACAGACCCACCGTGAGTTTGACACATGGAACCATGACATGGTAGTCACAGTCAGTTCTCACAGTGATGGTGGTCAGTGTGATTCTTTGACTTGAAATCACTACACTCAACACATGTCATCGTGTACACTTTGACATCATCAAACGCAGTCTTGAAACATGGGTTATTATAAAGGTGATGATTGGGTGGCTTTGACACATAGGGATTTTGATGGGTGAGTGATAGATATGGGACTTGTCCCTCCTGAGAGAGTTTGATATCCATGGCCACTTGATGAGTAGGATTGAGATAGGTGTGCACATGCATGTGTGAATCAATATGTGATATTGATGTCATACGTATCTCCTCCAGTCTACTTTGAGATCAAGAAAGTTAATGAATGTTGACAGGATGACTGTTCCATGCCTTGAGTTCATTCGAGATATCAATGACAAAGGAATTATACATTCACTACAACACCATTCATGTATTGTAGGATTGAAAGTTGTTCTCCAACTTTCCTTTTCACTTGGGTAGCACTGATGTGCAACTAGGCACCACTCTTTGCTTGTGAAGTCATAAGTGTTATGGACTTTCACTTCCAACGTGAAATGGGCATGTAGGGTCACACACATAGGATTTAACCTGGAAGAGGAGTTTATTCACAAATGATGTTTAGATTGATTACTAAAGGAGTTTAGTAGTTCAATTAAACACTCAATTAATTGATAGCTCAAAATCATAGTGTTCAAGGTGTTGGATCAGATGATTAAGAGTATCAGATTGATTGGAACTGCAATTGACTCATTTGCACAGTCTACTGCCCCAACCGATCGGCTCATAGGGTTGAACTGATTGGCTCAGGTTGGTGAACCGATCGTCTCAAAGTGGTGAGTCGATCGGCTCATGTGTCAATGAAACAATCAGCTCAATTGTTGAACCGGTCGATTTGTGTGACCAACTGAGATCATTTGGAAAGTCAGAAGACTCTTTTTGCAAATACAAATTTGTTTCACTTGTATAAATTTGATTTGGACAAGGACTAATATTTGATTAGTTGGAAACAAACATGGAAAGTCAATTCGAGGTGGACCAGGACTGCGAACCGATCGGCTCAGGTGTCCCAACTGACCGGTTTAGGTGTGAACCGATTGGCTCAGGTCCCCAACCGATCGGTTCATGCTTGAAACGATCGGTTCAGCTGGCACAGTTGGTTGTTTTTGTGGAAAATCTTGAACCCTTCTACTCCTGCTTTAATCCCTTATTTCCCGGGGTAGAGAACCCTGTCCCATGACCCTCCTATATATGTAGGGGTATTGGGGGCTTCTCAAGCACAACTCAGAACACCAACTGCTCTGTAAAGTTGTTGTTCTCTCTAGTTGTGGTAACCAGGAGAGCCCGAGAAATTGCTACCTGATAAGGGAGGCACAGTGAGGGAAAGACAACTACAGAAAGGCACCTGGTTGCAGGAGTGTGTGTCAGTGACTAGTACGCCAACAGGAGGGTATGACTCCTTCCAGTGCCTTGTGTAACAAGGTGATCAGAGTTCCAGGTGGTCTGTGTGGACTACTTCAGAGGTTGGAGACTTCTGCCACTCGGAGGACAGCTGTCAATCCCCACTGTCCCAGTGAGACCAGGAGCTGCACAAACACCATCCAAGACTGGAGGTGAAGACCGTGCAAGCCGCGAGGTAACGTCACCAAGCAAGCCTCAGGACAAGGTATGTCTTTACAAACCATCCTTCCTACTGTATAGACGTTGACGCGATTCCTTTATTCTAGGTTTGGGGAATTTTTTTTTGTTTCCTCTGCCTTCTCTGTCGCCCATAAAACCCAACAATAACATCATGTTCTAAGACTTGACTCCATTCAAAGACTAATATCTTACTAAACTGCAGTCATAATACTAATATGTTTCCCAGAAGATAGACACACAAATGCAAGAACCATAAAAAACAATATGTCATCTGGTTCACCCGACAACTTGTTATTACCATAGTGAATCAATTTGTGGGATATCAACTCTATTGGGTTGGGTTTCTACTTCTTGTAAATATAAAGGGGTTTCAGTCCCATCCCCAACCTAAATTTCTCTACAAAGGTAAGGTTAAGATATTTATTGAAAGGATCAATTGTAATATCTTTGGTATCGAGGTAGTCCACAACCACGACCCCAATAGACATTAATTCTCTTATAGACTTGAGTCTGACTTGGATCTGTCTATGATATTTTTGATTGTACTAGGAACTCTTTATCTTAGTAATGGTTCTAGTGCTATCACAATGAACAGAAATTTTAGGAAGCACCTTCTTTACTATAGGTAACCTAGCCATAAGTCCATGCAACCATTCAACTTCCAATCTAGTTTCATTAAAAGCATACAACTCCACCTCAAAAGTAGAATGAGACAATATGGTATGTTTCTTAGACCTCTAGGCAACAACACCTCCTCCCAAGAGTAATACATATCCTGAGACACCATTAGCCCTAGAGATCATGGCAATCAAACTTCAATCACTATATCCTTCGACTATAGAAGGATATTTGCCATAATGCATCCCAAAAGAACAAGTTCTCTTGATATACCTCAAAGCTCTATCAAAAGCTTCCCAATGGGTCTTGTCGGGACAACTGGTGTATCTACTTAACTTACTGATGGCAAGTGCAATGTCTGGGAGTGTGCAGTTCATATGATGTTTGTAATTCATAAGATTCATCAAACTTCTGATAATATGAGAGTATCGTAATTGAGACATTGGAACCTTAGTATCATTCTTGAACAAGACCTTGAATGAGTCATATGGAGCCTTGATAGGTTTATGTAATGTGTACTCAGACTTGTCCATAATCTTCTCAATATAGTGAGATTGAGAGAGAGTTATACCATTTGTTGATCTTATAATTTTAAGCCCTAAAATCACATCAACAACACCCATATCCTTCATCTCAAAATTGTTCTTTGTCTCATCTACTTTCATATCAGAGCCAAAAATCAAGATATCATCGACATATAAGCATAACAAAATGAATCTATCATTGATAATTTTACAATAGAAACACTAATCAAAGTTAATAGAAACAAAGCTAGACGATGAAATCACACAATCAATCTTTTCATGGCATTACTTAGGACTTGATACAAGTCATTTTATGATTTAACAAGTTTACACAGTTTGAACTCATTTCCACGACCCAAAAATCCCTCGAGTTGTTCCATGTATATCTCCTCTTGAAGTTCATCATGTAAGAACGTGGTCTTCACACCAATCTGATGGATTGAGAGATTATCAATAGAAGCCAATGCTATAAGAACCTGGATTGTGATGATACTAGAATAGGAGAATAGGTATCACAATAATAAATTCCTTCTCTCTATGTGTAACCCATAGCAACTAACCTAGATTTATATTTATTGATTATTCTGTATGGATTAAGTTTCTTCTTAAAGATCCATTTTCATCCAAATGCAATATAACCATGGGGTAAATCTACTAATTCCCAAGTTCCATTCAAGAGAATTGATTTTTTTTTTGAAGACACAACATTCATTACATTAAAGCCATACGACATCTACATGTAAAGGGAGATACTCCAACCGAACACAAAAAAGTAAAGAGCAGACACAATAACCAGAAACTCATATCAGAACGTGATAAGAACAATGATGTCTTAATTTCTCTTCTATATCGCTGACCAAAACAACTTTTTATGAGAGATTCCTTCAACTTGAGATTATATCTGATATAAGGTATATGCTCCAAACCAGTGACCGAAGAAGTGATCACCTTCGCACTTGCTGCCATAAAACAAAGAAACTAAAAAACACCTAACATGAAAGGAGGACACAAACCACACGACAACCTAGAACCTATAACTGACTAAAGCAACAACACCTACCTAACAACACAATGTCCCACAAAAAGGACGAGAAACACAACTACCAATGATGAGCACAAAGGTTACACCAATCAGGAGACCCGGGAAGGAGGCCAAAACCCAGGGATGCAGATACAGAGGAAGGACAGCTCATGCTAGTACAAAGGCGGGGAGTAGAGGGTGCCGGGAACTCGACCACCACTCCCGACCACCACTGCGAACAGGGGGCAGAAGACCCACACGAAGCCCAAAACCCAGCCTTCTCCTCCTCTACCTGGAGCACCAAGGGCGCCCGAGCCCACCGTCATCCCAAGAAGGAACCCAAGGCACGAAACGACCAACCAACGACGACAGAAAACGCCTATAGGTAGAGACTAGAAAAACTAAAGACACCTGTCACACTAAAACACACCGATAAACAACGACTAAACAGGCAGATGAACTGCCACAAAACAACAGACAACACAAACAACAATGAAAATAACAGCAAGCAGAAAAAGGGACGGTGAAAAGGGGGAAGATGAGCAGCGAACCACTGCAGAGGAGGGGAAACACAGGATGCTCTCTTCAGTTCCTCAGTCACAGCGACCTCCGGCAACACCTGAAGGGGATACCCAGACGACGACACCCCTTCAAAGCACCAGCAAAAATCAGATCTAAGATCCCGTTCCCCGCCACCGCTGACAGGGGCGTGAAGCAAGGAGAAGAGAAAACCACCACGAAGCAAACCAAGGAGTCCCGATCCGGCTGGAGCAGCCCCCGGGGGAGCAGGGCGGCGAGCCTGGCCATCGAGCCCCCTCCCCCAGGATCGGAGAGTCGTGCCCTAGTCGCCCTCTCTATCGCTCCGGTGCGAGACGACACTGGAGGCAAGTGTTATTCAAGAGAATTGATTGGATTTAATCATCAACAACTTTTTTCCAAAACTTAGATTTTGGATAATCCATAGCTTATTTGATAATTATAGGATCATCCTAAATATTTTAATACTTCCAAAATATTTAGATTCCCTAAGTCATTTACTTCTCCTTGGTTCAATCATTTCTTTAGAATCATCATATTCAGAAATAACATGTTTAGAGTCGTCCCCCACATATGTAATCCTTTCCACATGCTCAGAAATGGAACCTGTGACAAATGAATCTTCTTGAGATGCTTCTTTGGGTGCACCATATTTCATGGGAAACACATATTGAAATAATGTAGCTTCACATTGTTACAAAATTCTTTGGACATCAATGCCTTTTACAATCAAGAATCTATACCCAAGAAGATGGCATCAACTGTTTTCAGTTCCAATCTCTTCCTTTTGTGTTCAAGGACAAGTACCTTAGTAAGGCACCCCGATACTCAAAGATATTTGAGACTCGGTTTTCTCCCTCTCCATTGCTCAAATAGTATTCTTGCTTTATGTTTATGGGGAAATCTATTCAAAATATGGCAAGTCGTATTCAAAGCTTTCCCCCACATAAAGTTGGGTAGACCTAATGTATGGAGTAAGGTATTAAATGTATCTATCAAAGTTTGATTCATATGTTCTCCTATCCTATTAGACAGTGGTGAATAAGGAGTGATAACTTCATAAACTATATAATTGAATTGACAACATTCCAAAAATAAGTCCAATGTCTACTCTCCTCACCTATCTGGCCTTAATCATTTAACTACTTTACTAGTTTAAATTTCAACTTCTTTCTTAAAAGTTTTAAAATTTTCTAATACCTCATCTTTAGTTTTAAGTAGATACACATAACAATACCTACTTGCATCATCAATAAAAGTTATGAAATAATGTTTTTTATCCCTAGTTACAGTCCCATTAATGTCACATATATCAGTGTATACTAAATCAAGAATTTTTGCATTCCTATTCATAGTATGAAAAGGCTTCCTAAGCAGTTTATATTGCATACAAATTTCACATCTACTAACATTAAGATCGAATCTAGGAACTAAATCTTGATTTATCATTCGTTTCATTGTGCCAAAATCAACATGTCCCAAAGGACTATTCCAAACATCAGAAGATATGAGATTCATGCAAATAGAAATAATACCATTCAAATTTAAAATTGAATTTGAAATAGGTTCAGTAAGAATCTTAAAATAAGTTATCCATATCACATACATACCCCTTGCCAAGAAATAAAAAATCATAAAGGCATGTAATAATAGCCTTATTACACTTGTTGTCTATTCTAAAACCATCCATAACCAATATTGTGCCACTAAGGATATTACATGGAATGGATGGAAATTTGACTCTATGAAGCATCAGAACCTTCCCGAAGAGAAATTCAAGTCCACCCACCCTTCGCCTCCAAGTTTTACAAAACTAGAATCACCCAAAATCACGGAACAACCTCTTGAGGCATGGTAAGACACAAGCAGGGACATGTTTAGCATAAAATGTACATTAGCCCCAGTGTAAATTATCTAATAAAGTGGTTCAAAAATAGAAAGGATTTTAGGTTTTATACGCACATACCCATCATTGAGGTCCATTGATATAGTCATCATGTTGACTACATCCTCCTCAGTTGCATATGCAACAAATTTTCAATGCCTTCTTTTAAGGAAAATTCTTGTTCTAGTGACCAACCTATCCACAAGTCCAATAAGGTTTGTTCCTCAGTTTCTTCTGGTTCTTATCTTTAGGATTATTTACATTGTTTGATTTCTTGTCTTTGTTTTTAGTAACAGTAAAATTGATAGTAGGGATTACATCAGTAGGTAACTAGACAATCTTCTCTTTCATGTATTCTTCCTTCATGTTGATGTCCCTCATTAGATCATTAATTGACAAGTCTTTATTGTGATGCTTAAGAGTCATGCCAAATGATTCCCAAAATTTAGACAATTTTACTATGATGGACATAACAACTTATATGTTCATTTTCTATGCACTAAGCTAGTAGGTCATCGACCTACTGAAATATTTTTCAGGCAAAGGACCAACTCCTTCAGAAGAAACATAAGACAAAATTCATCAAGAGTTGAGAAAAGGTTTTGTAAAGAAATATTTAACTTAGTTAGATGGTCTCTTATCCTTCCTCGAGATCTTGAGAATGAGTGACTAAGAAAAGAGAATAGTTTGCAAACTGTTGTAGTTGATGTCTATTAATGCTCAAACTCTAACTTTTATGCAAAATTCAAACTCTCGTATATCCTTTCATGTTGTGTTTAAATCAGATGTTGTCATCTTGTTAAACAATCTCTCTATATATTTAGAAAAAAACTATATGATTTATACCCTAACTTGGGTGTTACTACCTCCAAGGTTTTGTGGGGGGCGTTAGAAAGAATTGTAGTATGAAAAATTAGGGTGTGAAAAATAATGTGTTTCCAAATTTATGAAATTCCACATGGTTTAGGGTAAATCCATTTTTGACCAAACATATGACTCTCATTCCTTGTGTCATGATCTCTCAAATGTAAGCATGGAATTCCCTTAGAAGATTCATGCCGATTCGAGACCTGCAGCCTACCGCCGCGTGTCCACCGTTTGTCATCCACGATCGTCTCCGCTGTCGCAGCCACACCCGTTGATAAGGTAACTATTCATTTTCTCTATGCTTTGCGTCGACAAACTTTTTACTTGATCTTGAGATTTTATATCGTCGCTACGGTGATCCGCTCCTACAGTTTAGCCAGTGATTGCCCCACCGATGCTTTGTTTCCAAACACATGGTTCTATGTCTTTTCGTCCCTAAAAAGAAAAAAAGAAAACCTAAAAACCCTAAAATGGAATAATGGACACTCGTAAGGATGAAGAACAAATGTTATGAAAAAAACTGAACGGACGGAGAAGACGAACCGCGATCACGGTCCTTCAACTATTCTGTCAAGCCCTTCACTATCATCTCTACCTCCTTCAGGGAAGTAGCCTTTTTGAAAAGGGGGTCGTTGGTTGCTAGAGAAGACATTCTGCGAAATTTAAAACACTAAACGAGTTTAGGTCTTAGTAAGGTTTACCGAAGATCGCCTCTATTGTTCTGGGCACAATTAACATCAGATTATAGGTTATCTTCCTTAACTAAAAACTTAGGTTTCGAATTTTATTAAGTGGACAATGAGGACCGTGGTCACGGTTTTTAATCACGATCACAGTTATTTCCACCTCAGAGCAAGATGCGATCGTGGCCTTTTTGAAAAGATCACGGTCGCAATTTCCTAAAGAAAGACTGCGGTCGTGATTTCCGAAAGAAAGACCGCGGTCGCGATTATTACTACGGTCGCGATTACTACTGCGGTCGCTATAGTAATCGCGATCACGATTATAATCGTGGTCGCGGTGTTTCTTCAGGATAGCCTAAACTAGTAAGCTCTTGGGGGTAGGGTGAACACTGCGGTCGCAGTTCTTAAGGTTTTCCATCTTGTGTCGGTTATGTCTTAGGGTTTAGAAGATAGAGATGAGAGCGTAAAGAATTAAACATTTGGGTTCTTAAAGGTATTTATAGGCATCCGGATCGTGACCAAACTAAATGAGGGAAAAGATTGTGGTCGTAGTTTTTCTTGAAGGAATGACGATCGTGGCTTTTCCTATGGTCGCGGTTAAGATCGCAGTCACAATTCTTCAGGAACACAAGGAAAACTGCGGTCACAGTTTCTCTTAAGCAAAATAAAAGCCACAGTCATAGTTATAACCGTGACCAGATCAAAGAAGAGTCGGTTTCTATGAGATATAAACTTATACTGATAAAATTCATAATGAAAACAAAATTGGTCAGAAGATGGAGAAAAACTTTAACTAAATGAGAGAAAGCAAGATAAAATAAAGGTAAAGAAGAAAAAGAGATAAAGACTTGGGTTGCCTCCCAAGAAGCGCTTGCTTTAAAGTCTCTTAGCTAGAATTCATAAAACTTCATTCCTTGGTCACTGTAGTAGGGTGTGGCAATTTTTCCTTATTTCCCTCCTCTGTCTGGCTTGGTTCCTCCAAATCAATCTTCGATCTTCTCATAAAAGCCTGATCTTCATAAAACCTTTTTACCCTGTGTCCATTAACTTTGAAGATTCCAGTCTTCTTTCCTTGGATCACCATTACCCCAGATGGCTAGATTTTTACCACAGTGTAGGGTCCTAACCATATGGTTCTTAGCTTTCTAGGGAAGAGATGAATAATGGAGTTGAAAAGAAGCACCTTGTCTCCTTCATGGACATCCTTGTTTTTCAGGTGGTTATCATGCCACACCTTTGTCCTTTGTTTGTAGATTCTTGCATTTTTCATAGGAATGCTGTCTTGATTCTTCCAATTCTTGTAGTTGTAAGTAGCATCCTTGACCAGCTTTCTCCATATCCATATTCAGAAACTTTATGGCCCAAAGGGCTTTGTGCTCAAGTTCCAGAGGTAGATGGCACTATTTCCCATATAAGAGTCGATAGGGTGTAGTTCCAATGGGGGTTTTGTAGGTTGTTCTGTATGCCCAAAGGACATCATCCAGATTCATAGCCCAATCTTTTCTCGTTATGCTAACAGTCTTTTCTAGAATTTGCTTCAGTTGTCTGTTTGACACTTCCACCTACCCTAAGGTATGTGTGTGGTAGGATGTAGCAACCTTGTGTCTGACTCCATACTTTTTTAGCAACTTTTCAAACTACTTTTCTCCAAAGTGGGACCCTCCATCACTTATAACAGTGTGTGGCACGCCAAATCTTAGGAAAATAGTTTTCTCAAATAGCCTTATGACAGGTTTGGAGTCACAAGTTTGGGTGGCAACAACTTCCACCTATTTTGAAACATAATCTACAGCAACAAGAATGTATTTGTACCCTTGGGATGCCGGGAAAGGTCCCACGTAGTTGATACCCCATACATCAAAATTTTCAACTTCAACCCACTCTTCCATAGGAATTTCATTTCTTTCCCCGATATTCCCTGTCATCTGACATTCCTTGTAGGTTTTTACATATGTTGTGGCATCCTTAAACAACGAAGGCCAGTAGAAACATGATTGTAGGACCTTGGTTGTTGTCTTGTCACTCCCCAGATGTCCTCCATAGGGTGAGGAATGGCATTCCCTCATAATATCAGGCTCCTCTTCTTCAGCAACACATCTTCTGTATGGATTATCTGAGCATCTTTTGAAGAGCATAGAATCATCCCAATAGTAATTCTTTATATCGGAGAAGAGTTTCTTTTTCTGATGGTAGGTTATTTCTGGTGGTAACTCCCCACAAGCAAGGTAATTGCAGATGTCTGAGAACCATGGCAAGTTCTGTTCTTCGGCTTCCATCATGAGCAAAGCCTCATCTGCATAGTTATCCTTTACAGGTGGCTCATTCTTGTCTTCGATGATAATCCTTGACAAATGGTCAGCAACTATGTTTTCCTCCCCTTTCTTATTAATGATCTCATGATCGAACTCCTGGAGTAATAGGGCCCACCTTAGCAACCTAGGCTTGGTGTCCTTTTTCTGCATCAGGTATCATATTGCTCCATGGTCGGTGTATACCTTTACTTTCGCTCCAATCAGATAAGACATGAATTTGTCAAAAGCAAAAACAATAGCGAGCATTTATTTCTTTGTGGTAGTGCAATTTACTTGTGCCTCATCAAGAGTGCAGCTGGCATAGCAGATGACATGATGTTTATTTTCCTTCTTCTGCCCTAGAACTGCCCCCACGGCATAGTCACTAGCATCGCACATTATCTCAAAGGGTAGCTCCCAATTTGAAGCTTGAAGAATAGGTGGTGTTATGAGTGATTCCTTCAAAGTATGAAAAGCTTTCAAATAATCATTTATAAAATCAAATTTCGCATCTTTGATCAACAGATTTGATAAGGGTTTTGAAATCTTTGAAAAGTCCTTTATGAATCTTCGATAGTAACCAAAATGACCAAGAAAACTTTGCAATCCTGTCACAGACCTAGGTGGAGGAAGTCTAGAGATAGCCTCGACCTTGTTGACATCTACTTCAATTCCTCTCTTTGAGACCTTGTGGCCCAGGACTATGACTTCTTGCACCATAAAATGACATTTCTCCCAGTTGAGGACTAAGTTCTTCTCTTCACAATGTTGCAAGACTAATGATAGATTTTTCAAGAAACCATCGAAATCTCTTCTATAGATGGAAAAATCATCCATAAAATCCTCCACAATGTCCTCTAGAAATTCTAAAAACATCGAAATCATGCAACGTTGGAATGTCACAGGAGCATTGCATAATCCGAACGACATTCTTTGGAAGGCATAGGTACGATATAGATAGGTGAAGGTAGTTTTCTCCTGATCATAGGGTAGGATAGGAACTTGGTAAAATCCAGAATAACCGTCCAAGAAGCAAAAATATTCATGATGCACAAGTCTTTCTAGCACTTGGTCGATAACGGGAAGAGGGTAGTGATCTTTCTTCATTGCTTGATTCAACTTTCGATAATCGATGCACATTCTCCATCTGGTATCGGCCCAGACGGCCACTTCATCTCCTTTATCACTCTTGACAACTGTCATCCCTCCTTTCTTTGGTACTACATGGATAGGGCTCGCCCAATTGCTATTGCTGATTAGGTAAATAATACCTGCATCCCTTAGCTTGATAACATCCTTCTTTATGACCTCTTTTAACATCTGATTCAACTTCCTCTGGGGTTGAACAAGGGGTTTGGCTGACTCTTCCAAATTTATGCAGTGCATACATAGGGTAGGATTTAGCACCTTGATGTCATCCACCGAATACCCTATATCTTTCCTATGGAGCCTTAGCTCTTTAAGAAGTCTTTCCAATTGCTCTTCAGTCAGACTGGCATTGACTATAACATGATTCCTTTCTTCAGGATCAAGAAACTCGTACTTCAGACCTTCTGGTAATTGTTTCAGTTCTGGGTTGGGTTTAGGTGCCTTCTCTTCTCCTGGTGTCGTTTGTAGAGAAGCATACTTGAATGTTTCGATAACTTCCTCTTCATCACTCAGACCTTCTTCATCTTGATTTAAGTAGTCAAGGATCTCAACAACCTCGGGGTCTTTGATTTCCGGATCATGATTGTTTAATGCCCTTATGAGAGGGTCTACTACTAATGTATCTTCTTCTACTTCTTTACAATATTGGTTGTAGCTATCCATGAAGTAAGCAGATTTGAGCAGGGATGGTCCCTTCATTGTGTATTTTACCTTGAAAACAATGTGGTCATTTATGATCCTCAGAGTTATGATGCCTTCAGCGACATCAATCAATGCTCTCCCAGTCGCCAAGAAAGGGCATCCAAAGATGATAGGGAACTTAAGGTCTTCAATAGTGTCAATGAAAACAATATCACATGGGATGAAGAATCTCCCCTCGTGAATCAGAACATCTTCGACTACTCCCACATGCCTCTTGAAGGTGTGATCCGCCAACTCAATTCTCATATTAGTCATGACCATATCAGTCAGTCCTAATTGTTGTGTGAGACTTGAAGGCATTAAACTGATTCTAGCCCCCAAGTCAGTGAGACATTTCCTTTTGATGTTATCCCCCACAACAAAAGGTATAGTAAAGGCTCTTGGGAATTTCTTTTTGATAGGTAATTCCACTTTTACAAAGGCAGTTGACATACTGGCAAGGTGCACTATTTTAATCCTTCCTCCTCTTCTTTTCTTTGTGATTAGGCCCTTGAAAAACTTGGCATATGTTGGCATTTCTTCTAAAGCATCTAGAAATGGCACCTTGAGGTGAAGCTTTTTCACTGACTCCATAAACTTCTCATACCTATTCTTGAGGTGTGCTTTTATAAGTTTGTATAGAAAAGGTAATCTCGGGGAGTATTGACTTCTTTTGGTGAATATTTCCTCCTCAAGTTCTGGTTCTCTAACTTGAGCATGTCGGTTCTCTCCTTTGGCTGGGTTCTCTGTAACATTCTCTGGCTTTGGTTCTTTAGGT
The DNA here is from genome assembly GCA_963693085.1 of Alisma plantago-aquatica. Classification (NCBI taxonomy): domain Eukaryota; kingdom Viridiplantae; phylum Streptophyta; class Magnoliopsida; order Alismatales; family Alismataceae; genus Alisma; species Alisma plantago-aquatica. The sequence continues at coordinate 750,966,301 of OY856411.1, read as the reverse complement.
CTTGTCACCTCAGGGCTCTCTATTGTGTTTCCCGATCTAAGGATCGCCATCTTGGCAAACTCTGTGTTAGAAGGAATCTTCCCTGAAGGGTTCTTCACGAGCTCAACCAACTGAGCGAGTTGTCGGTCTATCTGGCGTTGATGTGTTTGCATATTCATCATTTGTGCCTACATAATGTTCAGAACTCCAGAGTTGGACAGTGCACTTTGTGCTAGTTGATTGTTTATCGTGTACTGTCTCTTGACGAAATTGAATAGTTGGTTCACTAAGTTAGGATGACTATTACTCCTTGTCTGACTCTGTCCTTGAGCTTGTCCTTGTCCTTGACTTGTGTTAGCAGCTTGGCAGTTTTGATACTTCCCTTGACCTTGATAATTGGTTTTGTTTGTCTAGAAAGTGCTTGTCTTGGTGTACTACCCTTGTCCACTCTTCTTCACAAAAACTGGTGGTTGCTTGGGTGGATTATTCAATTGATGTGAATTATATGTAGCATCTTTGTTTCCATAACTGAAACGGGGGTTATCTGGCATCTTGAAGTAGGCATAAGAGACATTTTCAGCTTCCTCCTCCTCAGACTCACTTTCACTTGATTCTCCGGGTCAGGTGTATATGCAGTTATCTATTTCGTGCCCACCTTCACCACAAGTGACACATTTCAACACCTTCTCAATTTGCTTCTTTCCTTTCCCTCCTGATTCCTTCAACTATTTGACATCCATCACTATCTTTTGTATTTGAGATGTGATTGCTTCGAGAGCCTTTAATTCAATCAATGACCCTTCATTGGTGGCTTTCTTAGCATACCCTATTTCGGTCCTGACATAGTCAGTCCCAGATTGTAACTTAGCCATATTTTCTATGATCTTTTTAGATCTACTGGGCTTTTTACAGAGAAAGTCGCTTCCAGCTTCTGCATTTAGCGAGTATCTCTCTTCAAGAGTTAGACCATTGTAGAATGTTGTTATCAAGAACCCCTTCTTGTAATTGTGGTGTGGGCAATCTCTCTGGTATTCCTAATACCTTTTCTAGGCGTCATGCAGATTCTCACCTAGTTTCTGCGAGAAAGATGTGATATTATGTCTGTTACGAATAGTCTTCTCGGTGGGGTAGAACTTGTTCATGAAAGCATCTTCCAATGTGTTCCATCCATTCAAAGCTTGATACGGTATCCCAAGGTACCAGGATAGTGCCTTGTCCTCTAAGGAGAAAATGAAACCCTTATAATAGATGACTTCTTGCGGAACTCCCCACATTTTAATGGTGTCATAGATGTTCTTAAAAGCGTCGAGGTAATGATAAGGATTATCATTCTTTGAATTCCCTCGAAAGCTTTTATTTTGGATCATAGAGATTACAGTTAGCTTCAATTCGAAGTTCGTTGCATTGAACCTTGGGATGATTACATGGCATCTTGAGTTTTTGGCTTTTGTAGCTGCCAACTGCCGAAGAGTCTTTTTTTCCTCTTCGTCATCCTCGTTGGCGTTGTCCCTGCGATTTCGCTCATGGTGGTTTCTTCTGTGTCTACGACAATGATGACGCTCCACGTGGTGATGATAATCTTCAGGTTTTTCTTGTTCTTCATAGAGATGGTCGTCATTATAACGGTCATTTCTATCTTCATCGGTTCCTAGCGGAGGTGGGTGTTGTCTAATCCTCACATTCTACTCGTCTGCTGAAAGAGGACCTTCCACACGAGGAGGAATGATGAATGGGTGTTAAATCAAACAAATTGCTTCTTCCTGGGTACCTGAATAGGTCGTCCAGTCAAGTTAGGAAACTGAACTGGTAAAACAAACTATCCTATACAAATTCAGGTTAGAAAGCAAAAAAAAACAAATCACTATGCTATCAAGCTTATTGCTAAGCTTGAGGCACGGGAGAATAGTAAGTGGACTCAGGTTCTTACCAGAACTGTTTTGCTTCGATCCCCGGCAACGTCGCCAAAAAGTTGACCGGCCTAAATCGCACGTCCAAAGGAGTGGATTAAAGTATCACACTTTTAAAGAGATAACCTGACTCTCAGCCCCCCGCAACGATAAATGAGGTCTGATGTAGCAATTAGGGTCGAACACAGGGATAAGGATGGTCGTGTCAAGAATGTGGAATCAACACTTTTATACTCCAACCGAAAAGGGGTGCAAAGAGATGTTCCCTATGGAACGGTAGTACAAGAACGAGAACAGAAAAACAAACAAGAAAAAGAAATGAACTGTAAACAAGTATATAAGGAAAAATCGGGTTGGGGTTCACCAACTAAAGCACCTCACCAAAATGTGATACTATCTCTTTCTCTTGTGTACCCGTATAAAGATTATAAGCAACCATAAAAACGTCCATTCCACTCTCTCTCGAGATGTGGATAGATCTAAGTCCAAAAGAAGCCTCTCTCTCGAGATGGCAACTCAAAAACCTCACAGCAAAATATATGTTAAAGCCTTAGCATTCCAAAACTCTCGTGCATTCATGCCACTCCACAAAATGGGATAAAAGCAATATTACTCTCTCGAGATATCAACAATCAAACATCACAAGATGGTAGCTAAGCATACAATTGAAGCATTAAAAGAGGTGCATGGAGATAATCTTGATAAGAATATGTATATTCAAAAGAAAGAGACAATATACATGTTGGGAGAGCCTTAGTGGCTACTCCCAACCCAAGTTAACGTGTTTAACCACTCATGCTTGCAGACAACATGACAGTGTTACATACAGACAGATCCATAAGGTTCACGAAGAAGGGAAGGGGTACAGCAGGATGAAACGATAGATCTGGAAGAGGAGAATGTGATACTACACACTACTTCTTCAGATCTAGATCTACCACCTGGACATCCTTCACCTATCAAAGAAGGGGTGGATGGCAGTCTTCTCTCTCCTCAACTTCTGCCTTTGGAGATCCAAGACTGATGGATAGATGGTCGAAGATGAGTCTGGAACATAGCAACACTTCATGTCCTCGAGATATGATCTGTATGATCTGATGATTTGATAAGGCAGGTGGGGGCGTTATTTATAGGCGTCTTCCACCGACTTAGAACTGCGATCATGGTTTTTCTGTTAAGTGAGGGCAAGAACGCATTCGCGATCTTTGCCTTATTCTTCTCTGGTCGTGATCTAGCTTGGTCGCAGTCCTCATATAATTGCGGTCGCAATTCTTTGGATTGCCTCAGCCGCGGTCCTTGAACTCCCACGGTCACGATTCCTTTGGATTGTCACGGTCACGGTCTCTGGAATAACCGCGGTCATGGTCTTTGGATCATCACATTCGTGGCGTTGAGGTAATGCAAACTGTGGGTGTTTTGAGAGGAGTGAGCGAGGAGACGAATTGTGGCCACAGTCTCTGGATGATCACGGTCATGGTCTTTTGAATAACCATGGTCGTGGTCTCCAAGATCCCGACCTAAGTTGTGTTGATTCCTAAAATCATTAAACAAGGCTTTAGTCAAAAAGATAGAGAGATTATGTGAAAAGTTAATTAAAGTTATACTAAAAGTGGTGTAAAATATATACAGAAAGTATGTAAAATACAATGTTATCACTTACTAATGCATGTGCATGAGGGGTCTCCCCGCTCTCAGCCATCGATCCTCTAAGGCGGTCAAAGCTGACCAAGGCTCCAACGACCGATGATTTATCCTCGACTACCTTTTTTGGTAATTCTTCTTCTCTCTTCTCAAAATTTTGATAAATAGTCTGATCTCTATTTAATAACAGAAAATGCATCTTGACTCCAAATAATTTGAGTAAATAGTCTATTTTGATCAGAAAAATATAATGAACCCATTGAAAATACTTTTGAAGATAATTCTATATATTTCCCTGATATCCCTAGATCTTAAACTCTTGCTCATTTAATTTGTCATATAGTTCAATAATGATGTTCAATCTCTAGAAACCTTACTATCTGACTCTGATGTCTCTATTTGAGACTCTAAAATCATACTTGACTCGTTGGCGAATCTAGATCTAAACTTTTGACTTATTTAAATCTTTTATTTCATGCCATAAAGTGATGACTAATCTTGATTTTAACTCTAGAATTGTCATATGGTGAATATAAGTGTACTATATCATGTGACCTACCTGTTCTAGACCCTTGAACTTATTTCCTTGAAGAAGATCTAGAAATTTGATGATGACTTGGATAATGACCATAAATTAGGGTTAACACATATGATCCTAGAAAACCTAGGTAAGTCATTCACACTCAAATGTATTGTACACTTGAAATAATGTTGGACATATTGAAATATTGATCATAAGTGAATGACCCAACCCTGATGTTGACATAGGAAAAGTGTAACCCTAATCTCTAACTTTGAAACATGATTTTCAAATATCATGATCCTAACCCTTGATCAAAACATTGTGATTTAGGATTTGACTCGAAGGGTCTACCTATTACTTGTTGATCTATACTCAAAATCTTCGGTGAAAGGTACGCCACTATACCTCCTCTTTGGTTGTAATGAAGATACTTCTTATGTATCTCTTGATTGTGTACTTGGATATATACTTGGTTGAGCTATTGTTCCCTATTGATTAGGATTTTGTATTTCTTATATTATATTTTGAGACAAACTGGAAAACATAAATGACATGCCCATTATGACTGCTCGTATATTGATAATGATGATGATGATGATGTTGATAATGTTGATAATGCTGATATTGAGTGAAAGCAACCCCTCATTCAGAGGTGGACTTGTACATTGACCTCCTATCTCCTATGCTGAGATGCAGCATGGTGACCTCCCCATCACATTGGGGTAATAGAGCCACATAGAATATATAAGCATGCTTATTGATTACAACATAATCGGAACTCGTAATAAAAAGTGAATTGTTTTGAAATTAACATCTTGTTGAATAAATGTTGGTTTTGCAAATTGCTCATTATACTTTTGAAATATAAGTCTTTCCAAGTGCACTAATTTTGTTATAAACCATTTTACTTGTTTTTACATAGCGTACCGTGCAATTACATTGACTTTGTGTCTTGATTTTCTTGATTTTTGGCAAACATTAGAATCTTGACTATATCGCTTCCGCACTCATAACTATGATGACAAGGATAAATTGGCTATATATCCATATTGGGTTAGTTGTTCTTTAAGTATCTAGTTTTTAGTTATTATTTCTTATTGTATATGCTAGTGTGTTGGATTCTATTGGGCCACTCAGGGACGGGCGCTTCAATCCTTTTTCTACTGTCTCAGTAGTAGGATTGGGATTGGGGTAAAAATGGTTATGTGATAGTATCTCACACTTTTGAATTCTTCTTCACTACCTCTAGTGCTGGTGTAGATGCCTCAAGGTTTTATTTATTATATGGTCATCTTTGTTAGTGTAGGTTGCAGGAGGTTTTGCAGATGCATCAATAAATACTTTTCCTAACGTGTTAAGTCAACTTTTAGTTGCTCTTGATGTTTAGGATTGTCTTCTAGCTATCCCAAAAATGCTCCTATAGGAGGTCAGAGGCTTACTCTGAGTTGAGCTAGTTGAGATTCTATAGCTCTTTAGTGATCTTGTTGATATGCAATCATTATCTACTATCACTACACCATCTTCTCAATTGTTGATATCTTGTCATCAGGTGAAGGGGCATTGCTCTGCTATCCCACTTGTTGGTGTTCTTATAGGGCTTGGTTGGGGTTCTAACACTGATTATGATTCTTGTTTTGTAAGTTAGCTTTGTAGTTTCCTAGATTTTTGAAGTTTTGTTATTGGTTGTTCTAGAATCTAGGAGGGCCTCATTGTTGAATCTTGTCTTGTACAATTTATTGAAATATATTTGTCCTGTTGGGATTACCATATTACAAATTAGAGTGGGCTCTTATTTAAATGGGGTAGTTGTACCTTTTTTAGGGAAATATGGTGATAAAAGTGGCAACAGAAACAAAAATATTCTTGTAATGTTTCCCATAACCAGTGGATGATGTCAACAACTATAAAGTGGAAAGAAGGGTTGCAAGGCATATACCTGATCCTAGAGAAAATTGAATGACAATCCTTGCGGACTTGTGCTTCTTTCTCAAGTAGCTCATGAACATCTGTCAACGGTGGCCTCTTGATGTATCACCATGAATGATGGTTGACAGTATTCTCCTAGCATGATGGAAATGACCTCCACACCTCTATGTAGTCCATGTGGACCAACGGGAACTCCATGCCGATCTTCTAGAACTGACAGGAATGAGTTGTCCCTTTGTGATATCAATGTGCTAGCGTTGAATTTTCTCCCCTTTGGTTGTGTCTCCCTTTTTCAAGTCAGATTCATCTGTCTCTCACATAACCACAATGTTGAGATGAGGAGTCTAGTCGTACAAGAGTGTTGAGAGCCTTAGACATCCCTCTCCTTTATATAGGAGTGGATGGTCTAGGGTTTCCACAAACCCGGGGACACGATGGGATGAATTTCTTTAATTTTTGGCTAGTGTGACACACCAGTTGGTCAACTGGACTCCCATTTGGTCGAGCGCCATGCCAGTCGGTCTACTAGAATATCCACTCAATTAATTGGAATGTTCTCCTATTCACTAACATACCAACTTTTAATGTGATGATTAATGCACGTCATTACATCATCATTAGCTCCTTCATCCAGGCCTATTGATTGTCTAGTCAGTTAATTGGACTTTATAGTTAGTGGATAGTATACTTCATTCGATCAACTGGTGCACCAATCGATTGACTAGACACTCCAGTAAGCCAAATGACAATCAATGTTGTTTACCTTGATTACCTAAACCATTTAATAACCAAGTTAAACCTTATCCATGAGTAAATTCCTCTTCCAAGTGCATCATACATGTGTGACCCTATAGGTCCCAAATTATGTTGGCAATGATGTCCATAACTAGTTTATGACATCACTGTAGGGAAATACGACATCAGGTAGGTAGCAAAAACAAAATTTTTACTGACATATTTCTCATTAACTAGTAGATCGCGTCAATAACTATGCAATGGGAAGGATGGAAGATATACCTGGTACTGGAGCAAGTCCAGTGACAATCATCATTGATGTAGATGCACACTCTATCTTGGACGGTGATTATGTAGCTTCTAGTAACACTCAAACTCATTTGACTGCTCCTCTACAGACATCACACTTGGACAACTGTTGCAGCGACTCCTCATATCTTGCTATGGAATGCCAGTTGACATTGCCCTTCTAGTATCAGCCAATACACTCCTACCCCTATAGTAGTCCACACAGACCAACTAGAACTCCTATCTTCCTGTAGGAATGGACATGAATGAGTGGTCCCTCATGTTGGTGTACTAGTCACCAACATGCTCTCCCACAACAATGATCCTGAGTTATTGCTCTCCCATGGCTATCCCTCCCTAGTCGAGTAGGACTTTCCTGGTCTCTCGTGGTTACCACAACCAAAGAGGACAACACTTGTCAGAGAAACTGATTCTCAATTGTCTGTGTAGTAGTTGTTCTTTGGGAAGCCCCCAATACCTCTCTATATATAGGAGGGGTTAGGGTCAGGGTTCCCAGTCCCCAACCAATGCGAGACTAAAGCGGGAGTAGAAAGGATAAGTCACTACAAAAAATTTGGCTTTTGTTGAAGAACATTTGTGAGGAACCAAAAATCGTGAATAATGATGTCCATTTGTGAGGGCTCATCCTTCAAATATGGGACCACATCCCTCAACCGTGTTCTTGACATCGTTAGGCATTTTATGTGAACATTGGTCCCTCACAAATACATTTGTTACGAATTACCCCCTCAAAAACTCCATGCCAAATCTTCCCTCCATCTCATAATCCTTCCCTCCATTCTAAAACTCTGATTCATCTATCAAAATTCACGAAAAAAACCACCCAGTCCCGTCGGGCGCTAGTTTCCCCCTCATTTCCTCCGCACTCCTCCACTGAACCCTCCCCTTCCCGATTCTCTCATCGGTTCCTCCGCACTCCTCCACTGAACCCTCCCCCTCCCGATTCTCTCATCGGTTCCTCCGCATTGGGTCATCCTTGACGCCAATCGCCCTGCTCGGTTGCTGCCGTTCATCCTTCGTATTGGGCTCATCCTTCATCGGGGTAAGGTTGTTGATGGTTGCTGCCCTCCGCCATTGACGATTGCTGCCGTCCGCATTGGTCGTTGCTGCTACGCAGTCACCGTGCTTGATTGCCGCCGATTGCCCTGCTCGGCCGCATTGGTCGTTTCTGCTACGCAGCTTGCTTCTTCGGCCACTGGAATCCTCTCTAGGTTCGTATCTTTTTTTCTTTTTCTCATTTGGGAGAGCACTAGCCCCCAGTTCGATGCCTGATAGCCAAGATTGGTTCTTCCTCCAATGGGCTTACAGTTCATACCTCATGTGTCCGCCTCATCTCCCCCCAATGTGATCTGCATAGGATTAGCTGGGTTTACTTAGTAAAAATACTAACCATCTAGTATTCATATGAGTTATCTCCTCCTCCCCTAAGGGTTAACGTTCACACGTATAAGAAACATATCACAATCTTGAAAAACTTTGACTATCCTCAGTTGCATGGAGATGGTCATACAACAGTAATACAGAGTAGTCAGGGGTGTGTTCAATATTTGGAAGCGAGGAAATAGCTCCTTGGGAGTAGCTACCATAACTAAATGGAAGGGAATCAAAGTTGTGATGTACATAAATTCCTAGGCTATGCATCTACAGTATAGCATCCTCATAATGCTTTTCTATCATACAACTTTGTGTTTTGTCAATAAGAAAAGAATAATTTACTTATGTGATTGAGTAGATATAGTATTTGATTGAATATTGTCTTTCTCGAATATGTACAATATTTATTAATTGTACAAACTCGAATTTATGTATAATACCTACCATGTAATCCAAGTCATACTTGATCAAATATTACTCATATATAATTGTTGAGGCTCAAGCTTGGTTCAAAGCAATACACATGTGTGCATGTATGTGTAATTTTGCTACTCTGTTCTATTCTATATGAACAAGTGTTATCATGACACACATATATATGGGTCATAGCCAAAGTAGTTGATAATGAATGTATTAATAATATTCCTAGTTTCTTTGAAGACAGTATGAAGGAAATAAGCAATACCTCCTTTAAATCTATTATATGTATCCTTTACTATATCTGGTGGTATAGAAATAAGGTGATTTTTGAGGAATGGTTAGTCAATGTGAGTGTGCTATAGTCTATTATCCATAATGAGATAAAAGTGCTTCTTTACTAAACGAGCCCTGTGTTATTTTTTCTGGAATTGCTATACTTGTTCGTATTTTCTAAAGATGAAGAAGGGTTCCATCTGATGTTACTGGTTTATTGATGTAGTGGTGATCAAGATGGTTGTATGTATTCTACAATGTTGGAGTTTCCTACTTGTCCTTATGTTCAGAAGATGAAGTAGAGCTTCTATATATCTGGTGTTTTTTAGTCTATTGATCCAGTGATGATCAAGATGGTTGCTTGTAAAATGTTGTGCTGAAATGACCTTTCTTTTGAAGGGGAAGTGTTAACCTTGTTACCCCTCCCAACTCTGTTGAGAAAAATAACTTAGAACCTTCCTTTTAGTTTCTAAAATGTAATAAGAAGAATACGTCCAGAGGTAGAGGGAGAAAGGGGTAAACTGAGGATAACAATGCTACTTTATCCAATAAGTTTGATAACTTAGCAATTGTTTATCCAATAAATTTGGGTAGTTATAGTGGATTTCTCATCACACCAGTCATGGTATTGGGAGAGTTTTTGTTTTGTGGAATGGTATCTAATGCTCTGTTGAAAAGCTTTTTTAATATGATAAATTAATACATACTAGAATCACTATTGGTGATAAAAGATTTCTTCTTACTGCTATTTGTGGTCACTTGTACGAGTTCTGTTCTGTTTTCTCACTACATTGTTTTTGAATGTTTTGTTTTTGGTGCTTAGTATAATATAGCCTGGTGTTTTTGCATTTTGCAGAGGCACACTAAGTCATTGTCAACATTTCAGAAATCTAGGCAGAAGCCTCAAGAAAGAATGGGTGTTCTTAGTAATGTGGGTTCCTCCTTGTTCCCTTAATTGTTAAAACGACATTTGTATATATGTCTTTTTTCCTTTACCCCCTCCATCTAAAATAATACACTTTCTGTAACATGTGGTTGTGATGCATGCCCTAAAAGCCAATAACTATAGTAATGATCCGAACTCTTTACTTGGAGATTAATTAAAGGCTGACTGCCCAGGGCTCCGATGAGATACATCCATCCCTGATATAATAGTTGGCACTTTGGAGATCTTTGGCATGGATGGAGGATGCTCAGCTGTGGTGAACTTCTATGTAGGCTTATTTAGGATCTCATTCGCTGTGGAAACATGAAGGACATTGTAAGTAAAATCTTTTAATGTATTTCGTTTAAATTAGTTAAACGAAATACATAAAAAGATTTTACTGACAACGCACTTAATGTTTCCACAGCGAATGAGATCCTAAATAAGCCTACATAGAAGTTCACCACAGCTGAGCATCCTCCATCCATGCCAAAGATCTCCAAAGTGCCAACTATTATATCAGGGATGGATGTATCTCATTGGAGCCCTGGGCAGTCAGCCTTTAATTAATCTCCAAGTACAGAGTTCGGATCATTACTATAGTTATTGGCTTTTAGGGCATGCATCACAACCACATGTTACAGAAAGGGTATTATTTTAGATGGAGGGGGTAAAGGAAAAAAGACAATATATAAATGTTGTTTTAACAATAAAGGGAACAAGGAGGAACCCACATTACTAAGACAAATATACAAGTGAACCAGAAGTTACTATAATGATGGTATGCTACTAACTTATAATGATACATATCATACAAGTGAACCAGAAGTTACCATCATTATTTCTGCCCATGCTTTAGTGCTTCTATGCCCATCATTTGATTTTTAAAGATACCAAACTTATTTACATATCATTTCAGTTTCCATTGGAGACTAGAACTTTGTAATTATACTATGTCCGCCAATCAAAATTTCTGGAAATAACTATTATAAATTTCTTGTGGGGATAGTGTGAAGGCAAAAATGATATCCATCTTATTAAGTGGGATGATGTAACCAAGGTAAAGGATGAAGGTGGTATGTCTATAAAAAAAGTCAAAGACGTTTGTAAGGTTGCTATGATATTAAATATCTGGATAGTAGCTTCAAAGAAAGGTAGTCTATGGATCAAATTGATCCATGAGAAATACCTTCTTAAGGATTCTATCTAAAATATTGATATCTATGGTCAACTTTCTTGGTATTTAATTCAGATGATCATACATCTGAATTTAAAATCCTATTATGAAAGATTGCTAGAAACAACATCTCAATGATGAACAACCTAAAAAAAGAGGGTTTTTCTATACTTCTATATGTTTGTTGTGTAGAAGTTCTAATGAATTTATCATTCATTTATTCTTTAATTGGCATGTAGCTGATTTCATCGGGGTAAGGCTGTTGAGTGTAAACTCACTGATAGGATTCCCCTGTCATGAAGATTGGACTCATGATAGGGGTAAGGCTTCTTGTATATTGATAGACTTCTTGTATGTCTTCTCCCTTCCCTCCCCTTTTGCTACAATTGTTGCAAAAAAATCAGTCCTTTTATACTACTGTTTCTTTGATTTTTTTTCTATTTCCTCTTGTGTCTCCTATTCTAGCTTCTTTTCTTTTCTTTTTTTGCAATTTCTCCTTCATTTCGTGTTCCTTCTATTGCATCTAAATTTTTGTTACTTCTATGTCCCCTCTTATTGCTATTTCCTTGTTACTCATATCAGAAATTCAGATTCTTACTCAAACCTAGACTACTAGTACCACTTCTATTTGCAAGTTTTCTTCTACTTTTTCTTACTTATTCTTGCTCCTACATGACTACATCTCAAACAGTTGTTGTTGTTTGCATGTATTTGTTAAAGCTTCCTGATCTCTACTTATATTTTCCTAACAGCTGTTTCCTAACATCTCAAACAGCTGTGCTTAACTTATTATATATTTTCCTTCATGTAGATGGATTTTCTAATAGATCGGAGTTGGATGTATATTGGGAACAGAGTGCAAAGTGATGTATTCAAGGCAGGGTTACGAAAGTTCATTGAGTTTGCTCTTATCCATCAGAGACCAACTAGACAGGGGAAATTAATATGTCCTTGCAAGGTATGTTTGAACAGATACCTTAAAACAGAGGAGGAGGTATTCTCACATGTATTACTAAAAGGATTTGTGCATAGCTATGATGTTTGGACGTTTCATGGGGAGGTGATTGGTAGGAGCAATCCTGTTGTGGCACCAAACATGCCTAGCACCGACAATATGCATCAGATGTTGGAGGATTTGTTTGGTATGGGTGACACAACAAATGACCACTCTACTGAAGCTACAGAGGAACCTGCAAATGTAGATGCACAAAGATTTTACAAGCTACTAAAAGAGGCAGATCAACCACTCTATAGAGGTTGCACAAGTCATTCTAAGCTATCGTATTTGGTTGCCTTGCTATTTCTGAAGGAGGAATCTGGATGGTCTAACGATTCTTTCACAAAGTTGTTACAGTTGATTGTTTCGGGATTTCCGGAAGAAAATTGTCTATTCCCGGAGACGTACTATGAAGCAAATGCGATCGTGAAGGATTTACGACTTGATCATTCTACTATAGATGTATGTACGAATAATTGCATGCTTTTTCGCAAAGATGCAGCTTCAAAAGAAAATTGTGATACTTGTGGTGCTTCAAGATGGAATGAAAAGCAATACAAAACAAAGGGAAAGAAGGTAGCTGCTAAGTTCATGTATCACTTCCCTTTGATACCTCGGTTAGGGAGGCTCTATATGTCTTCATCTATTGCTAAAGACATGATTTGGCCATCAGAAGTAAAAGGCAAGGATGGTCGTATTCATCATCCTTCAGACACACCAGAATGGTTGTCTATTGATGCCAGGTATCCAGACTTTGCTGCTGAACCACGCAATGTTAGATTGGCATTAGCAACAGATGGATTTAATGCATTTGGCAATATGAGTGCATCACATAGCATCTGGACTGTGTTGGTGACACCTCTCAATCTTCCGCCTTGGCTTCTTATGAAAGAACAATTTATTATGATGTCCCTATTAATCCCAGGTCCACATATGGTTGGCAATGACCTTGATGTATACTTGGAGCCATTAATTGAGGAGTTGCAACTACTTTGGGAGCTTGGAGTCAAAGTTTATGATGCATATAGAAAAAGGAACTTCACTATGCGGGCGATGATTTTATGGACCATTAACGATTTCCCAGCATATGGTGACTTATCTGGTTGGAGCACTAAAGGTAAGAAAGATTTGGGATGTCCTTGTTGTAATGTGGAGACTGTATCAAAATGGTTACAATATGGGAAAAAGCAATGCTATGGTTTCCATCGACGTTTTCTTCCAATGAATCATCCGTATAGACGTGATAGGAAAAATTTTGATGGTGAAAAAGATTTTCGACTTCCACCTAAGCCACTATCTGGAGAAGATATACTGAGGCAATTTGATGGGTATGAAAATATCACATTTGGAAAAATGAATAAGCGCAAGAGGCTTGGAGATCAAATTCAACCATTACCTCCTGGTTGGAATAAGATAAGCATCTTTTTTCAGCTACCTTATTGGAAGTATTTATCTGTTAGACACAATCTGGACGTGATGCACATAGAAAAGAATGTATGCGAGAATATTTTAAACACATTATTGGGTGATTCTAAGAAAAGTAAAGACAACTTACAAGCTCGTCAAGATTTGAAGAAAATGCGCATTCGAAGAGATTTATGGCCAGTAGATGCAGGTGACCGCTATTACTTGCCTCCAGCATCTTACACCATGACTAATGCGCAGAAAGATAAGTTCCTATCCGTGTTAGAAAAGTTGAAAGTTCCTGATGGCTATTCTTCTAACATATCTAGGTGTGTTAGCAAATCTGATAGAAAACTTGTTGGGCTGAAAAGTCATGATTGTCATGTTCTTATGCATCAACTTCTACCTGTTGCCTTGAGACATTGCATAAGCTTAGATGTGTACAAGCCTATTGCTAATTTGTGCTCATTTTTCAACAAGCTTTGCTCTAACATTATTGATGTGGAAGAATTCAAAGAATTGGAACAAGAAATTGCTGTCACTCTTTGCCAGTTGGAGAGAATCTTCCCTCCTTTCTTCACCATCATGATGCATTTGCCCATTCATTTAGCTTATGAAGCCAGGCAAGCCGGATCTGTCCGAACTAGGTGGATGTACCCAATAGAGAGATACTTGAAGAAATTGAAGAAGTATGTAAGAAACAAAGCTAAACCGGCTGGTTGTATTGCTAGTTGCTATTTAGCTGAAGAAAGTTTGACATTTTGTGGTAGGTACTTGCATAATTTTGAGACAAAACTGATCCGCAATGCTCATAATGTTGATGGATCTCCAATTAGAGTTGGAGTGTCAAGAAATTTCGACATCCACACTTTGGAACAAGCCCATCGTTATGTCCTTTTCAATAAAGAGGAATTGGATGTTTACAGAAGGTAAGATTTAATTAGGTCCTAAAATTCTTGCTGATATTTGTATATATGTTGTACATTAATTTAGACACTTCTTATAAAGCAGTGAACACATGTGTATTCTTCAAGATATGGAACCCAACATTGCCCCACGGACCCTAGAAACAAAACATGCAAAGGAGTTCTCTAAGTGGTTGAAAGAGCATGTAAGTCTCAAACATAAATATTGTTGTCACTCTTAATGTTCAAGTTAGTGTAGATTACATTAATGTTTTACTTTTTTATGAAGGTAATGCAAATGCGAGAGATTAGGCCGAACAGTATTAGCGATGATTTGAGATGGTTATCCCAAGGCCCTTGTGCTGAGGGAATGTCTTATGAAGGATTTTCAGTCAATGGATATCGTTTCCGTTCAAAGCACATTGAAAGTACATGTACTACACAAAATAGTGGAGTGTATTTGTGTGCTGACACTTCAAGTTATTCAAGTGGTAGAGATCGAAATCCTATAAATGCTGAAGTCACGTACTATGGCTACTTAGAGGAGGTTATTGAGCTAACTTATGGTCCAGGAATCAAAGTTCCATTATTCAGATGTTCTTGGTATGATGAAAGCACTTCTAACGGGTTGCGAATTGATGAGTATGGGTTCACACAAATCAACACTTCAAGGATAAAAAAAAAGGAGGAACCGTTTATCCTGGCTTCTCAAGCATTGCAATGCTTTTATGTGAAGGATCCTAATGATGATGATTGGTGCACAGTGCTAAAGCATCCTCCTAAAGATTATTCTGAAGTACCTCTTATTGAGAATTGTTTGACTGGTTTACAATCCGATGGTGGTGTAACTAGTGATGTGTCTTGGACGAGGAGTGACACCGGGGGATCTTTTGTTGATAGAACTAAAAAAAAGAATGATGGGGCTAATGTTTAGTTCATTAATCAGTCTGTTTTGTTTGCAAGTCTAGAATACTTTACTTGGGGAATATGTTGTATTGCATTTTTTTGGCAAACTGTTACTATATGGCATATTCTTTGCAATTTATTTAGTCTTGTTTCATATATCGGCAAGTAGGACATCATTATTCTTTTTTGGGATATGAAACCAAGGTACTCTACAAGTTATATGTTTTTCAAATGCTGAATATTCATATGTTGGTGTCTCATATTCTCTGCAATTTATTTGTTTTTCAAATGTACCTACTACTTTTGTTACTGACATTTCTGCACTAATAATCTAATTTTTTTCCTTGTCAATTGAAGGATGGCAGGAAGAAGATTCACTAGATCTAGTTGTAACAACACACCCAGTCAACCTATTGCTGTCCCTCCATCCACAATTGAAGAAAATTGTGAGGATCAACCTATTGCTGTCCCTCCATCCACAATTGAAGAAAATTGTGAGGATCAACCTATTGCTGTCCCTCCATCCACAATTGAAGAAAATTGTGAGGATCAACCTATTGAAAATGATGTAATAGTTGAAGAAAATGTTGAGGATGAACAGGAGAATAGGAAGTATGGACGTGGGCCTGCAAGTGAGCAAAGCCTACTTCCTAAGCAAGGGCAACCACGTCACAAGGTCCAATGGGATGATGAAGGAAATGCTATTGGGGAGAATGGTGTCAAATTGAATCGTTATTGTCATATGCTAGCAAGGAAACCACACATATGGCATCTAGACTTGAAGTGGAACGAACAACCAGAACAAGCTTTTGCAGATAGAAAATCATTTATTGAGGTAATCGTTTTCATAAAAAGACCAACAAATTGTATGATTGTGATTTCTAAAGTAATATTTTCTATGTTTTTGTAGGCGTACTTTGATTTAGGCAGTCACCCTAATGCATGGAATCACATTGATGAACACATTAGCAAAGGGATATCAGTGTGGAGGGCCCGTGTAAAGAAAGATTACTATGAAAAGTACAAGATTGAACCACAATTGATGATGAAGAAAGTTGAGAAAAATGCTTCCATAGATATGGAACAGTTTAAAAATCTTGTTAAAGAATGGGGAACCGAGAAGTCTAAGGTACAATGGTTTCATATAACTTTTTTTTTGATCAATAAGTGTGTTTCTCTTTCATTACTCACAAAATTTACAAAGGGGAGCAAAGCTCAATACATCTATAAAGATAGATATCAAAAGTCAAAAAGAAGGATGCAATTTATCTATGCAAACTTCTATAATCAGTATTCCTGCAATGCCACACACTGTTTGGTTTGCTCCTACTGTCTTCAAAAACACATTTGTTTCTATGTATCCATATGTGATAAATGATAAGAGTAGCAAAGTATTGCTGTTCATTTATGTTCTTTAGCAGTTGTACTTCGTTTCTGTTCCAGCAGCAAAGTATTGCTCAATTCATGAGCATGCAGATATCATCTCCACTTCCCAGCTCAACGTTGCTGCAGATTTTTTGAATCTGCTAAATTCCTCTGATCTCAGGGAGCTTCCACACTTCACATCAGTCCCCTTTCCAATGTGGAATTGGACATTATAGAGATATCTATCTCTTATATTGAGGATGTTCTTCCACATCCAGTTGTTGGCTTGCTTATATTGAGGATGGTTTCATATAACTTGCATGTATACCTATCTACTTTTTCTAATTATATGTTTCTTATGGTTTAGAAAATTTCCGAGATCAACAAGGCAAACAGAGCAAAAAAAGTGATGGATCATACCACAGGATCAAAGCCATGGAGTTGTTATCGGGCAGAAATGGTATTAATAATGGACACTTGCCTTTCTTAGTAGGAGTTGAACATATAACATGGACAATTATTATGTTATCTATCATGTTTAGGTCAGTGAAGATCAACCCGTTGTGCCTCTTAACAAATTTTTGGAAAAAGTTTACGACAAAAGCCCACAAGTGGTTAGAAAATGGATATTTGCTTTCCTATGATGTCTACAAAGCTTAATATGCTTAAATATCTGAATTTATGCTTTCCTTTTATGATGCTTTCTAATTACAGCTTGAAATCTCTGATATCGTGGAAAACCAAGTAGCAAACCAAGAAGAAATAGAT
Source organism: Alisma plantago-aquatica (assembly GCA_963693085.1). NCBI lineage: Eukaryota > Viridiplantae > Streptophyta > Magnoliopsida > Alismatales > Alismataceae > Alisma > Alisma plantago-aquatica. Next base: position 750,948,767 of record OY856411.1, on the reverse strand, counting down.
CCTAGAAGTGTTGATAATCTAACACGTGCTGCTTATTTGCAAGTTTTAAATCCTTCAAAAAAGGCTAGGATCCGAGGTGTTGGAATTGGGCACAAAGAGATAGGACATAGGGGAAAAGCTGCCCGTATAAGATATGAAATGCTTCTTGAGGAAAGCAATGCAAAGGATGTATGTTGGAGAAAATCTAAACTTGAACTATTAGTTACAACTAGTCTATTAGATTGATGTTTGTACTTTGTTTTCTATTTCAGGATAAACTTAAGGAACTTGAAGAAACAATAAATGGATTGAAGAACTCCGTCTCCCAATTAATGACTTGGTATAATCAATCACAGGTAACTCAGATTCAGTTGTCTATGTCAATGTAATATATAATTGTTTTTTGACATTGTTGATGTATTTGTTATAGGATGGCAGTATTAATGTTGATTGTGCAGTTGAATACCCCAATCAGAATACTACAGGTGTCTTACACATGCAAAGTGGCACAAATAGGTCGGATGTGGGTTCTTTTCACATACAAGACAATACAAGAAATGGTGCAGATGTAGGCATGTTTCCCAACCAAAATAATTCAAGCGGGGATGTCTTAGGAAGACTTTCTAGACCAAGCAATTCAAGGGAGACTGGAGTAGGCAGACTTTCCATACAAGGCAATTCAAGGGAGAATGGAGTAGGCAGGCTTTCCATACAAGGAAATGGACATCAATGGATCTTTGCGCCACAGGTAACTCATTACAGCTATAGATTATTTTCAATATTCATACACATCAGAATATTAACATGTACACTTTATTAAAGGCTGCAGTTGAAAGTTGGTCCCCTTCCTCTGGTAATAATCGACAAAGTTATCCTCAAATGCATAACACACCAACCACATCTTCATCGGTGTCTTTCACACCAAGAAATCAGCGTTTAAATTCTGTAAGTAATTCATTTCAGCTTATCTAAAACTTGATTCAAGTTGTCATAAAACTCAACTTCTTGCCAAGTTGTCAAAGGCATTTCATCCCTCCTTCATATGTTTCGTGTCCTCTTACATTGTTCATAACATAAGATGAATTCATACCCATCTTTGAATATTATAGGCCTCTACAATCCACATTGGAGGACTTTTTATGTGGTCTTCTTTGCACTCATGTGCCCACCGTTGGGCCCAAGTAGCATTGCTCAAGAATTAAATGGCCTTCCTCATTTGTGACACATATTTGATATAAACCATCAGTAAATGTATTGCTCATCCCAATAGTAATTCTTAATGTCGTACATGAAGTTTTTATTTGAATCACCAATGTACTCTGAGTATAAGACTTTAGCAGCAAGATAGTTCATGAAATATATACCATGGAGTGTCAAAAGAAACTTTCATCAGCTAGCCATCGAGGAGAGAGCCATCAATCGGTCTGCTGTCATTTTTAGAGAGGTGAATGCAACTGAGATGGTTAGCTACCATGTTCTCTCTCCTCTTCTTTTCACATATCTCCATATCAAAATCCTGCAACAATAAGATCCAACATGTCAACCCGAGCTTGGCTTCTTTCTTCATCATGGAGTAGTGTATGGCTGCATGGTTGGTGTAGACTATCACCCTTGAACCACTAGGTACTACTTGGACTTGTCAAAGGCATACACAATACACATCAACTCTTTCTTAGTTGTGGCATAATTCCTTTGTGCTACAACCAATGTATTTTAGATGTTATATACCATGAGGTACCTCTTATCAATCCACTGTCTCATAACTTCCTTCATTGTATACTCACTAGTGTTGTACATCATCTCTAAGGGTAGAGATTAATCAGGTAGAAGGATAATAGGTGTGGTTACAAAAGTAGCTTTCAAATCATTCATATATCCACACAAGTAGAATCAAAAGAGAAAATCATATCTTTAAGAAGAGGATTGGTGAGGGGCTTTGCAGTCCTTGAGAAATCCTTGATATATCCTTTGTGAAAATCTTCTTGTCTAAAGAAGTCTCTAACTTATTTCATTACAAACGGTGGTGCAAGATTGAATTTGATCTTTGCCTTGTTTTCCTCTATCCCTTGTTACTTACTCAATGGCCCAAAACAATTCTCTCCTTCACCTGTGAACTGGGACTTTGAATCAAACATCTGTTTTCTAGACTATCTAAATAACTAATAGTTGAGTAATTAATATAGAGTGGTCATTCCAGATTTTGCTTAGGAACAGAGTGAATCTTTTTCTTGTGCACCAACACTCCACAAACTTTAAAGATGGCAGTAATTGTGATGATGAATATTGTTATTGCCTACTATTTCTGCTCCAGATGCCCTTGTCCCCTGCTTGTCCCCTTCTTTTGAGTCATTTTCTTAAGGGGCTGTTGATATTAATAACCTTGGGAATGGCCACTCTCTGTATGGGCTAACTCTATCTACTTTGTTTTTAATTTTTGGCTGTCCAAGCTGCTCCAAATTTTTGGCTGTCCAAGTTGCTCCAAGAGTAGCAAGAAGAGCTTCATTTCTGTTCTTTAGCAGGTGTACTTCATTTCTGTTCCAGCAGCAAAGTGTTGCTCTTTTAGGTGCTCGACTCTTTCACAGCCACTTGGTCCAAGGCAAGACCTCATGTTTAGAACTGCATACCTCCCAAGCGTCTTTTAGAGAGATAGTTTTTAGTTTCCCGAGCATGCAGCTGCAGATTTTTTGAATCTGCTCAATTCCTCTGATCTCAGGGAGCTTCCACACTCCACACTTCACATCAGTCCCCTTTCCAATGTGGAATTGGACATTATAGAGATATCTATCTCTTATATTGAGGATGTTCTTCCATATCCAACTATTGGCTTGCTTATATTGAGGATGGTTTCATATAACTTGCATGTATACCTATCTACTTTTTCTAATTATATGTTTCTTATGATTCCTTTTTGTATTTATATTGATAGGGTAGAATTACTTTTAATGATGGATTTCAACGGACAATTCACCTTGGAGTAGACCAAAACCGAAATATAAGGGTAAGTTGTTTGTTGTACTATGATTTATGTATTAACTTTAAATTCTATTAATATAATGATTTGTCATTTTTAGGAGAAGAATGTTCAAGTACCTAACCGTATGAGGCGTGGCATTGATGAAGAACACAACACCATTTGAAGGAATATGAAGACATTATAGATCTTAGGAGTTTCTAGCATGATATGTTGATTGTCATCAATCTCAAATTTTAAAACCATATGTACTCTTTATTTATATCAACGTTGAGCACACAATGTATGGATAATACTTTGTTTCAATATCAAAAATTGGTTGAGGTGATTTAACATTTTTATGTGTCATTTTGGTGTTGAATCTTCTTATGATGTCATGTGAATTAGTATAAAAATATTGCTTGAGGTTATGTATACAAAGTTTTCATTTAAAATTTAATATTCACTATAGTAACAATTAATTAACATTTAATAAATCATTCAATAATCAATAACCAAATCATAAATATATTGATGAAGGTCCAGATTGACCATCAAAATTGCATTCATGGCTACCACATAGCCCCTCAAAAATATATTCTCTAGGACCATCAAGTCCCTCAAAAATGTTTCATGAAGGCTAAATAGTCCCTCAAAAATGTATTTATGAAGGCTAAATAGTCCCTCAAAAATGTATTTATGAAGGCTAAATAGTCCCTCAAAAATGTATTTATGAAGGCTAAATTGTCCCTCAAAAATGTATTTATGAAGGCTAAATAGTCCCTCACAATTGTATTCGTGAGGGTATTCGTGAGGGCCGCTGGTATTTGTCACGCGAGTTCTCTTCACGGACCATTTGTGAGGGCCAGACCCTCAACCGTCCCTATTTCTGAGGGCCTGTAGAGAGGGGTTTGTGACAGGACTCTCCCGTGAATAATGGCCCAGTTTTTTGTAGTGAGTAGATCTTGATTTTTTGCAACTGTTCTGGAAGTTTCACAACCTGCATGTGACGAAACGGTCATCTCACCCAGCTAGATGGTCGTATCGCACACGAGACGGCCGTTTTGCTAAGCAAAATGACCGTTTCACACCTTCTAGTTTTGCACATATGTTGGCAATTCAAATGCAATTAGTACTCAACTTGACGTACCCCGAAGCGGGCGTTTGGTGCAACTAAGACGAGCGTCTCAAACCAAACCAAATTGTCATTTGGTGCAACTAATATGGGTGTCTCACACCAAGCCAGATGACCATTTTGCACAAGCGAGATGGGCGTCTCGCAGCCTTGGTCAGGTAGAATTCCAACCAATATACAATACAATCAACCTAACACTCCAAACAGTAGTCTCAACACTTGAACTGATCGTTTGGTAGTATAGTCAGCAAATCTGTCGCATGCATTGAAATACCTAAACACTTTAGTAATCAATTTAATCATCATTCAAGATCAAACTCCTCTTCTAGATTAGTTCCTATGTGTGTGACCTTATAGGTCCCATATCACATTGGTAGTGAATGTCCATAACTAGCTTATGGAATCACAAGGAATGAGTGGTGCCTAGTTGCACATCATTGCTACCCAAGTGAATGGAAAGTTGGGGTCTCATTGGTCAAGATATAGTATATCAAGTCAAACACATATGTACTTGTTATAGAATAGTGTACCTGACAGACCCACCTTGAGAGTGATACATGGGAACCATGGAATGGTTCCACCTTAGATATAATGGCCTCAAGCCAATTCTCAGACTTCAGTCCCTTAATAGCTTCTACATAAGGTGTTGGCTCATCATCTATGAGCAACTCGCCACCTTCTTGATTCATAAGATATTCCAATCTTTTAGGCTCAAGGTGTGCCCTACAAGATCTACGAGGTACTTGTGTTGTATGAGGAACTTGAGATTCCACAACAATTTGTGATTCTTCTTATTCCTACTTCACCTATATAGGTTCAATGTTTTCTTGTTGGTCTTACACTTCTCAACTTTTACTTCTCTCCAATTGATTCCTTTGCAAATAAATTCCTTTTCTAGGTGTACAATTGTCCCAAAAACAAACACTTTGTTGTCAAATGAAATATAAAAGTAGTATCATATGGTTTCCCTAGAATATCCAATAAAATAACATTTATGTGATTAGGGAAAAAGCTTTTTGAGAAACAATTTTGTCATATAAGCTTCCCATTCCAAATATTCACAAAAAGACATATTGGGACACTTTTCATGCCATATCTCATATGGTGTCTTTTGAGCCAATTTAGATGGTGTGTGGTACAGTGTAACAACTGCAGTTTATAAATCATATTCCTTGAAAGAAGTCAGAAGATTAATTAGATTTAACGATGATCATAAGATGGTGTGATTCCATTTTTCAGATACATCATTATGTTTCATGTAGATTCTATTGTGATACAATATCACAGTCTCGCACAATGGTTCTCAACCTCTTGGTTCAAGTATTCTCCTCATCAATTGTATCAAAGTGTTTTAATAGTTGTAACCACCTTTACCATTTGTTCTTAAAGGCATACATACATTAGTATGTATGATTCCTAATAGACCACTCACTCTCTCACTGTTTCCAATGAAAGGGACTTTTATCATCTTGCCCGACAAACAAGACTTGCATGCCTCTATTGGTTAGAAACCAAAAGGGTCTAGATGACCATCCTCATGGATTTTATAAATGCATCCTTTATTTATGTTCCCTAGATGACAATACTATTAGTTACATATTTGTCTCTAGTACTATTGAGTATACACTATGAGACGTTGAGGCACTGTCATAAAAGCTCTTTCCTCAAAAATAAACATCAATCATTCATGATTTTCTTATCCAAACAAGATACATATATGATGTTTCTATTACTTATAGGTACAAAATAGAAACTAACTAATTTATTACATGACCACTAGGCTAAGATAAATGACAAGTTCCAAATGTAGCTGTAGAAACTCTTTCTCCACACAGTTCTACCTTATCTTGCTTACTTCTTCTCGAATCATGCACACAATTATGTGTCTAAGTTCCTCATCCGGTATCATACGCCAGATGAAGTAAATATATTTATCTCAATAATGTATATATCTTAAGTATAAATCTCTATCACTAGCTTCTTCTCCCTAGTTCCCTTAAGAACACATTCCTTTAGCACTTACCCTTCTCCTTATCTTGAGTGTAGAAGATTTGGACTCTAGCTTAACTTTAGAACTTTTCTAGGCTTGCCTTTATCCTTGGAATCCTCTTCACTGATCACCATCACATGTTCATCCATCTTTATTCATGCTTTGGCATTTATCAACATGCCAAGAAATTTAGATACCAGTTTGGCCAATTTACTCAAGAAATAGCACTTCATAAACTGGCTATATGATTTAGGCAATGATTGTAGAATCATATCTATGGAAAAATCTTGGCCTTAATGAAATATCAATCCCTTTAGATGTTCAACATGCCTAATTATATTGAGCAAATGTGGCTCTACTAGATCTCCTTCTATCATCTTGCACTCAAAGAGTGCCTTAGAGACATTATACCTTTCCTTCATTGCATGATTCTTAAGATGTGTTACCATCTCAAGAATGGCCATGTTTTCATTGTTGTTTATGCAACTCGTAATCATACAACCTAGCATAATGCCTTTGATGCCTCCATAATCATTGGCATGCTTCAAATAAGCATCCACTTCTGCCTTAGGTGCATTGGGAGTGGGTTCCTCTGGCACTAGTGTTTCAAGGACATAGAGCTTGCGATCATGAGTGTGAACATTTATCAAAGTCTTGAACTAGTTATGGAAGTTGGTTGTGTTTAGTCTGTCCTTCTCAAGGACTGATGGAAATGAGAATGTATTTTCCATTTGTTTCTGCAAAAGAGAATTTGCATTTGTCAAAACACCTTTTGATTTGATTTGATGATATTAACAACATTGATTAGGCCTTTAATTAATTATCACTCACAATATTTTACAAATTGATGGCCTTTAGCATCAACTCAAAAGATTGTAGAGAACAATCTTCTAGTAAGCTAAGATCTAAAACAATTAAGTTATTATCCAACCAACACAATCGTCCATAAACAATTATGAAGGTAGGCACCATTTGCCAACTACATCTCATGCAATTCTTGGATAGATGGCATGCACAACTCCTTGTCATATTCCATTTATATGCTTCTAGGCATAATCTCATTAAGGTCACCTAGTTAAACCTGACCTAAAAGACAACACAATAGTAATATGTCTTACTTGGTAGGCCCACATAACTACCTTCACACTTCCATGAGATAGATGGAGCACCACACTTGGCATGCCCACACTTGGTCTTTGATTGAGGGATTTTATTTATAAGTAAATAATATGTATCATATGCATACTATATCAACAAATAAAACATACAATCAAAAACATATGAGTGATGGTTATGGTATACTAATGTAATTCTTTGGAGACACAAAGAATTGTTGTCCACCTAAGGTCAAACATCTCATGTTACAACCTATAAAGGAAAAAGTGATGTGCTGGAAACAAGTTGGTTTGTTAATTGGACTCTTCCAATTGGTTGATTTATCTGCATGTTGGTCGACTGGTCTCTGTAGGTCGATTGACTAGCTTCTAGCTCAAGTGGCTGTCTAAGCTCCTCTAATCAGATGATTGGGCATCTAGTCAATCGATTGGCTCCTCCAATCAACTACCTCTCTGATCCTCCAATTGATTGACTCAACTTCCTAGTTGGTCGACTTGCTTGGTGCAGAATGTCTTGTCTTTTTCTGATATAGAAATTAAATCTATTTATTTATTACATTGTAAAAGTTGAAACCTTTGAGGGGAGTATAGGGAGGAAAGAATTAACTTACATATGGAGAAAGAGAGGCTCTGTATGGAAATTTCCCAAATAATGCCATATCACTCTCAAGTCTAACAACACCTTGAGAGTGAATTTAAATATTCACAAAAAATATTTCCTATGAACTTCATGCTAAAATAGAGTGAATTTAAATATTCACAAAAAAATATTTCCTATGAACCCTCTAACAACACCTTGAGAGTGAATTTAAAAGACATGAATTAAACCATTCAACCATGGACACACATCCAATGGGTATTGGCCATAACCACATATACATCTACCATCAAAATGATTCTAGGGCGACACATATGAATTGCATATGTATATCATTTCATACACACACACATATAAATATATATATAGACACACACAGACAAATATATATATATATATTAGGATCTATGGGAAATTCCCTAGAGTATGTGGTTTCAGTTAGATATTCACATTCCTTTTAAATATTCACATTGCACAAAAAAATAAATGATGAAAACAAAAACTGTATCAATTAAATTTCAAAACATGGTAAATTGGTGTGGCATTGAATCCACTATAGGGAAATTTGGTGAGAAAGATGGAAATGGAAACAAAAAGTTCTTGCCATATTCCCTATAAGCAGTGAATCACGTCAACCACTATGAAGTGGGAAGGAGGGTAGGAAGCCATATACCTGATCCTAGAGAAAGTACATCAACAATACTCATAGAGTTGTGCTTCTTTCTCAAGAAACAAATGAATGCTCATCAGTGGCAGCCTCCTGGTGTAGAACCATGGATGGTGGTTGACGATGTTCTCCTATTGTGATAAAAATGACCTCCATGCCTCTACGTAGTCAACACTGATCACTAGGAACTCCATGTTGTTCTTTTACAACTGGCGGGAAGGAGTTGTCCGTTTGTGTTGTTAATGTACTAGCATCAACTTTTCTCCCCTTTGGCCATCTCTTCCTTTTATGGGTAAGATGGCTTTGGCTCTCACACTACCACAATGTTGAGATGAGGAGTCATGTCATACAAGAGTGTTGAGAGCCTTGGCCACCCCCCTTTATATAGGATTTGATGGGATATGGTTTCCACAAACCTGAGGACACTATGGGACAAATTTTGTGAATTTTCAACTGATGTGAATCACCTGTTAGTGAACTAGACTGCCAGCCCATTGAGTAGCATTCTAATCGATCAACTAGAATATCCATTTGATCAATTGGCGTGTTTAACTCATGGAAAACTTGCTTTTATTGCAATGATTAATGCACCCATGATGTCAACATCAATTCCTTGATCCACTCCTATTGATCATCCAATCAGTCGACAAGACACTTCATTAGATTGAGTGGTGCACCAGTCAGTCGAATGGACACTCTAGTCATCCAACTGACATCCAACGTTGTTTAATTTGATTACCTAAACATGTTACTAACCAAGTTAATCCTTATCCATGATGAAAATCCTATTCTAGGTACATCCTATGCATGAGACCCTATAGGTCCCAAGTTATGTTGGCAGTGAATGTACATAAATAGATAATGACATCACAAGCAATCAACAGTGTCGAGAAACACAACATTGCTACCCAAGTAATTGGAAAGTTGGAGAAGAACTTCAACCTACATCCATGATTAGTGTTACAGTGATTGTATAGTTCCTTTGTCTATGATATCTATATGAACTTGAGGTATGGAATCATCACCTTCTTAATACTCAATCTATGTTCCTTGAACTAGAGCAGATTGTATGAGATGCATGTGATCTCACATATCACATATTGATAGACATGAGTATGACCATATGGTTCTTAGTCTCTCTTATCAAATGGTCAGGATATCAACTCATGTAGGAGGCACAAATCTCATCTACATCACTCATAGTCGATCCCCATAAGTCACAATGTACCTGAGCACCACCCTTCTAGAAATCCTTATTTAAGGTCACATTGGATGGTGTCAAAGTTCATAGAATGACATTTCATGAGTGTAGTGACTTCATGTATAATAAACACAATCACCACTATCATTTTGAGACCTAATTGTGGCTACCATTCCATGGTTTCCAAGTATCACTCTCAAGGTGGGACTGTCTGATACACTATTATCTAACAAGTACATATGTGTCTGACTTGATATCCTATATATGGAATAATGAGACTCTATCATCAGTCAATACACATTCTAGTCTTATGTATTACTGTTGTCTATTTTTTCCCACAATAATATCTGACTAGGGACATAAAAAAATGTATGTACTCTAGTCATACATATGATCTCATTATCTAAGTCCTTAACAAGAAGAGATATGTCATTGGGTAACATCATTATTCAGACATCTACTATTTCTATGTCATCATATCATGAATGAGACAAACATAATAGATGGAATTACCTTTAAAATTATCAAATCAAGTATATGATGCTCCAATACAATCATTATATGATCAGCTCTCTAGGCACAAATACCAACACCTTTGACCAGGAATAGTGTTGATATAATTTAGATCATCTATTTGGATATCCTCCCCTTGCACAACAATGCTTCTCATCATAACATCATAAATAATATCACACCCCAAGGTAGAGCTATTAGTACCTTTGCCTGCCTCCCAAATCTGTGTCACCACTTTGACTTGTTTTGGTTACAGTTGTTGTTGTGGCGGTGAATTTGATTTTCTTCTCTAATAAAAATGGAAGGATGACTTGAGGTTGTATTTCATGAGTGTCAGTTGCTTTATATATTCTAATAGACTTTAGCTCAAGGTTTCTTTCTGCCATATCTACCTTCAACACTCCCTTGCCTATAGATCCTCCCTAGTTAGCTTGGTTTTTGGATCCAAGGGTGACTACTTTACATGCGTTATCATAGATTTATCACAAGAAGTTCCCTTCAAAGGAGGAGTCTAGAAAATTATTGATATCGTCATCCACACCTTTATAGAAGACCTCGAGGAGTTGATTTTAAGAAATATCATGGTGTGGACACTTGCAAAGGAGATCATTGCATCTCTCCCATGCTTCTGCTAGAGTTTCACCTAGGACTTGAGTAAACTGTGTAATTTGACCTCTGATGGTGTATGTAAGAGAAGGAGGATATAATTTCTCAAAGAAATTTGTTCTAGAGTTAGTCCCAAGTGGTGAAAGGGTCACCAGACAAGGCGTTGTACCAACTCCTAGCTTTTTCTGCATAAGAACATTTGAAAAGATAGAGTCTAACAACATCATGAAAGACTCCATTCTCCTTTGCCATAGCACATAGATAAAAAAAACTCCAGGATGTGCTCCTAACAATCCTCTCCTTGTTCGCCCATGAAGGGGTTGTATTATAGGAGAGTGTCTAATGTTCCCTAATTTAAAAGTTTGTGCCATTGATAGGAGGTGAATGTATTGGGTGGTGATCATTGGAAACCTTCAGGATTGAGAACTCCCTAAGCTCCTTTTGTCAGTTAGCCTCTCGTACAACAACTTGTGCTACACAAATTTCTTCTTAAACAACAACACAAGCTTCTTGAACAAGCCTCTCTCTCTATGCTTCTATGACTAGATTCACCCTTTGATTAAATTCCTCTTCAGCCATCCTAGCTTGATTCTATATGCTCTAACAACGAAAGGTATATTCTATTTTAGGATCAAAGATTGATGCAAGTCATTGTTATTGGAGAGGTGCATGCACTAGATTTGGGTACCTAGGATGGAAAAATCTCTCGCATGCTAGTTGGATGGAGAAGAATATATTTCAAGAGTATATGTGATAGTATCAATATCAATAGTAAAATACTAGATTAGTCTTAACATAATTGATTTAACTAGATGATTTTGTTGTCTACAAAAAATGGCACCAGAATTTGGCATGGTTTTTACTGCAATAACAAATTAGCCTAAGAGTTGAGAGCCCTTAGGCTTACCAAAACAACGTGTAATAATACCACCCACAATTGGATGGGTCTTGTCATAGTATAGTTAAGGATCATATCCCAAGGGACAACATTTTTAAGAATCTTGTCAGTTGTATCCAGTGGAACCAAGACTAATATTTAGAACTAAGATTTGATTTGGCTTGGTTTAGACTAATTGCAAGAAAAGTAAAAGTGAGGATTAAAACTTGGTCTAAATTAATGATGAAGATCACTGGGTGATATTGAGTTTCACCACCACTACATGTACAACCACATCCATAACATGTCCAAGATAAATAAAACCATCCAAATGGAGTAAATTCAAGATCCACCCAATGGGTGTGATAAAATGCATGGGTATCTTTGTGGGCTCGATATCTCAGTACTCACGGATCATCTACCTACTACTACAAAGTAATCCCTTTGCAAGTTCTCATATGGGCATTAACCAAGTTAAATGACATTCAATTACTAAGTATATAAGTTCTCACAACCAAGGGATAGTAATAGATCATTTAGATCAGGTAATAAATTCACAAAACATGCCTGAAGCGATTAACATTTATTTAGAAGAGTTATATACAAGCCATAGATCATTAAAGAATAGACATAAAAGAACACATAATGGGGCTAATCCCCAAAGCCCAGTGAGATGGAATACTCTCTCTTCATAATAGAAACAAAGGAAAAGTAGGAGAAGGAAGATTCATCAATGATCATTGTGGAGAAGATAGTCCAAGCATGATGGAATAGAGGTCTACTACTTGATGAAGAGGTTGAACTGATTGAGGAGAGAGTAGGACACCTAGGACAGACTTGGGTGTCTCTATCTCTACATCATCCTTCTCTCTTTGGGCCCTGCTCCATCGATGAAGAGGGAATGATGGCAGAACAATGTTGACGATAGAGTTTGGGCCACCTTTGTAGACGAGTGATGGATGATGTGGATGGAGGTGGAATGGAGATGGAGAGATAGAATCTCAATAGAACTGCAAGGAAGTCTGTGAAGTGTTGGTTGATGATATTCTTGGATGGGCATAGAGAAGCATCCTCTCAGCATAGATGAGTGGAAGCGTCCCCCTTCAATCATGGAGGTGGTCAAGTATTTATAGTCATGAGTTGTGGGAGAAGTAGCTTTGTTGTGCTACCTATTCATTGGTGATGAAGTGTGAGAGTGCAGTGGGTCCATGAGGTATCGAGGAGTCAAAGTCATGTCAAATGTTAGAGAAGTTGAAGTTCCATTGGGCACTAAGAGGTATAATCCGTCAACTATTGGGATTTGGGATCCCATTGGCATTAGGCCAGAAGTTTGTTAGGTGCTGGAACTTGGACCCCGTCGAGCACTGGGACTGGTGATCCCATCAGGCACTGAGAGTAGAGTTTCTATCGAATGTTAGGATTTGTGATCCCATTGGGCATCGGGCTAGAAGTTTTTTGGGTGCTAGAACTTGGACCCCGTCAAGTGCTGAGACTGGTGATCCCATCAGGAACCAAGAGTAGAGTTTCCACATAACACCAATATTTGTGATCTCATTCTGTGTTGGGATGACTAGGCTAGATCTTGAGTGGTTTCCTACATGAAAGAGGGTAGAAAGGGTGTTAGGGAAATTATTCATGAAATGTCAAAACAAAGAAGGTTTATTAGGATAAAGCATGTAAAGTCAATACGATGAAGGAAAAGTTGAAAATTAACATCCACAAAATTGTATGTTATCACAATTCAACATATTTTTCACATTTTCATAATGAGGTATTTAGCCATAAGATATCAACATATCCAATGTGTTATCATGGTTGTATTTAGCCAATCATAACTTAATAGCTCCACAATATCTCACTAGAATACATTAGTATCATGACTTTGTCCTACATATATCTCATGAATATGGATCGTCATAGTCGACCCTTCTTCTAAAGCATTTAATCACAATGCCAACTCCTTGCACTTAGGACCCAACAAGTCGAATAGGTTCTATGGAATACAAATATGTGGGCTTTAGGTGAGGAACTTTAGGCAGTTTATTTGGTACTTTGGTATGTAGGTAATCGGATATCAGTTGCCAATTATATACACAAATAGAAAAGAATCATAAATTTAAATGCAATGTAGATTTATCATACATTCTCATAGAGAACTTCAGCCTTAAGCCACACAACCATGCCACCTTCTACATCTCCTACTGTGTTGTCCTCAAGGTGACCAAATGGTAGTGGTGTGTTTTTCCCTTGTGGATAGGCAAGTTGGATAGTCACACAAAGAACATTATCGGGCATGGGAGCACAATGAACCTTGTCACCCACAAGGTGTGCAGAAACCTTGCCTAGTGCCACAATATTGAAGGTATGGTTTAGTCTTGCAAGATGATATTTTCTAACACCTACAATTGTATGTATAGTGCTATATATACTCAAACATAACATATAACTTGACTTGGAATACTTTTATATGAAAAAAACTTAAAAACTTGGTCTATTCTAGATTTAATGACATCCTTAGTATTAGGTGGTATATTGTAACGCCCGGGCCCACTGCACTAGGCTCCAGTAGAGTTTCAAGAATGATGACTGGCCCCACAAACCAACACTAGCCTTAACTGCGTGTTTTATCCTCACTCATGCGCAAGCCGGGGTCAACTTCCCGACTGATCACCCATCCTAGTACTACTCTAAGCTGAGCACACTTAACTATGGAGTTCTTTAGTGATGGGCTCTCGGAAAAGGAGATGCACCTTGGTGATATGGGTAGTCCAACCATTCCTTTTAAGATCATGTTATCTAAGGCCTCAAATCCTGGGATGTTACAATCTCCCCCACTTAGACTCTTGACGTCCTCGTCAAGGCTCAACTATATGGCCTCATAATATCACCCCATTTTAGTGCAGACCCAGAATGGCCCATGGACACCCAACTCCTGATCACGGAATACCAACGTAAGGGTGGATATGTCAACCGTGGACAACCCTTTCCAACATGCCTGGACCGCACGGCTCAAGATTGGCATGCCACATGCCCATGTGGGCCCCACCTACTGGAGGGGTTATGGATCTGATACCATTTGTAATGCCCTGGCCCACTACCCTAGGATCTAGTAGAGTTTCAGGAATGATGACTGGCTCCATAGACCACCACTAGCCTTAACTGCATTCTTTGTCCTCACTCATGCGCAAGCCGAGGTCAACTTCCCGACTAGTCACCCATCATAGTACTACTCCAAGCTGAGCACACTTAACTATGGAGTTCTTTAGTGATGGGCTCCCGGAAAAGGAGGTGCACCTTGGTGATATGGGTAGTCCAACCATTCCTTTTAAGATCACATGTTATCCGAGGCCTCAAATCCTGGGATGTTACATATATTAAATAGAGTATTGATGACAGTAACACATATATTTTTCTCAAAATGTATGACATTGATATAATGACTTTCTGCCAGAGAACTCCAATAAGGATGATCTTAGAGTATTGCCTCTTCCTGAATAAAGAATTTTCACATGTTAGAATAGTACATTGTGATCTCTTACCAAATGCATTGATAATATATTTTACTCTTCCATAAACATCTTCCTAGGTATATGATTAGGGCCACTATGTTCCTTAGTTGAGACATTGAATGCTTTGTGCAACCTACTATAAGGATGCACTTTTAGAAGAAAAATTAGATAACCAAGCTATACAACCTTGCCGCTATATTTCAATCATATTGAAACAATATTTTTCTCACATATGAGACATGATTTGGATCCTTTTACATTGTATCTAGACAAATTCCCATATGATGGAAAGACATAATAGTGCCAAACAACATAGCATGCAAAAGAAATGTGTCTCTATGGAAAGCATCATAGGCCATCACACCTTCTCCCCCAAGTTTCTTTAATTCATCAATTAGAGGGTCAAGAAAAACATCAATATCATTGCTAGGATGTTTGGGGCCTGATATCAATAAGGACTACATAGTGTACTTATTTTTCATAAACAAGTAGGGAGGAAGAATGTATATAAAAATCATAATAGTCCAAGTGCAATGTTGGCTACTTGATGTTCCATATGGATTCATTCCGTCGTTACAAAGCCCAAGTCTTAAATTCCTAACTTCTTCATCAATATTTAGGGTATAATAAATCAATTTTCTTCCATTGTGGGGAATCAAACATGTCTTAGGATCCCATCCTTGTTTTTCTTTACCTCTTCATGGAAAAATAAATTATGTGCATCTATGACATTGGAAAACAAGCATTAAAACTATGGTGTTATAGGTAGACACCCCATCACCTTGGTAGGAGAACCAGTTTTGGCCTTACCCAATTTGTCATTTTGTACCTTGATGCCCCAAATTTTGGACAATCTTTCATATTTATGTAGTCCTTTTGAAATAAAACACAGTTGTTTGGGCATGTATGTATCTTCTTAGCCTCCATTCGCATTGGGAAAAAAATTCTTTGTATTCATTGTTGATATTGGAAGCTCATTGCCTTTAGGAAGAATTTCTTTCAACAAAAATAATAGAGACACGAAGCTTTCATTGTGCCACCTATTCTTAGCCTTTAGAGAATACAATCTCAACCCAATGCTCATCTTCATAAACTTAGTACAACCTAAGTATAATGGTCTATCAACACCATGCACAATGATTCTAAACAAGGAAGGTGGATCAACAACATTTACTCCACAACTATCTAGCATTGCATCAACTATATCTATCAGAATCGGTTCATTCACATCAACATCATCAACAATTTCTTCTTGAACACAAGTACCATATAGAAATATATTGATCTAATACTAGGAATTTTCTTATGCCAGTACCATTCTTTATAGCTTGTACAATCCCTTCATACATGACATGTATTTTTATGTCTTCAAAAATTTTGACTTTCAAGTTGTTATTGCATTTCCTACATGGACAATACAACCTATCTCCATGTCATTTCCTATGTTACTCTACAAATCTTGTAAATTGGTAAAGACCACTAATAAGATTTAGAGTGTAACAAATTGGAATGGACATCCATGATCGATCCATTCTATGATCATTGGAAAATTGAATATTTAATCAGGTGTTAGATACATCGATTTTAAAATAAAATAAATTTTAATTGAATCAAGGTTTAGCATTTAGGGTTTAGGGGTTTTAGAGTTAGGGTCTAGGGATTAGGGTTTAGGTTTTAGGAACTAGTATGTAAGGTTCAAGGTTTAGGGTTCAACATTTATAGGTGGGATTAGGGTTTAGACATTTATCATTTAGGATTTAGGGTTTAGTAATGAATGTGTACCACCTATCCCATTGTTGAACACCTAATCTTAGGAATATGTGTATTTGGTTTTTAAGAATATTTTGGCTTATCAGTAGTTCTCTAAGTACACCGATGTAGATGGACAAATACCCATTTATTTATGTACTAAAAAAATGGGGAAGTACTGGAGAGACATATTAAATGCCAAATACACATTATATACATATGTCCTATGTCTGATTAAGAGTTCAAGAATAGTCCAAATTTGGGAATATCCATGATTTACTCCTAATGAGTAAACCTCAAACAAGTCTCTTAGTGAATAAGATGTATGTCTAAATCAGGGTTTACGATTTAGAATTTAGGTAAATACGTAACAATTTTAGTCTAAATCAATTTAATTCAAGTAACTAAATTTAATTCAGTGTAATTAATTCTTAGGTGTGATTATTTATCCATACAACTTTCATATTGCACAATGCACCCAATTATATAAGAAATTATGCATGAATTCCAATTATACAAGTAATTATAGATGTATGATTTCTCCAATTTCCAAATTAAAACCCTAGTTACATTTCATCATTAAATTGAAGAATTATTTTGACTTCATATACCTTAATAATTCTTTTGAGTCAAATTATCATCAAGCATTAATTGATCTATCATCAAGAATTTTTTATGTTCCATCAAACACACAAAACACATTTCAAGTATCAATTTTGACAGAGGGATGGAAGAAAATCAACAAAATATCAGGAGGCACAGAAGCAACAAAGAAATAGGGCTAAGAAGAAATCTTCTATTTCAGCAGCAACAACAACTAGGGATGAAATGAAAGAAACTAGAGGATACAGTGGTGGAGGGGATGACCTTAGAGGATGAGCAGCAGAACAATAGTAGCAGTAGAGGTAGTAGAAATAGTGGAAGTGGTTATAGGAGATGTGGCGATGTTGGCGGTGGATATAAGCGGATTGGTAGTGGATACAATTCTAGTGGTTAGAGGATCAATGGAGAGAGGAGGGAGAAGAGGAAGTGGTGAGGGTGGCAAATAATAACAACATAAAAACTAGCAATAGTGGCAATATTGATGACAATAATGGAGGAAACAATTGGTAGATCTTAGGTATTGCACAAAAAATGGATAATAATGAAAATAAAATTTGGAGTTGCTATTAAGTATCACTTAGGTGTCAGTAGAGCTTAAGAAAATGACACTAAAAACTATCTCATCGGTTTATTGACCAAAATAGATGACAAATGTTTATCTATGTTTTTAGTTTTACATTATGAAACCAATGCCATATGTCCTTATCCCTATTAGAAAGGATAATCTCACTTAGACTTATCATGTCTATTTTAAGACCAAAACTGATGGCATAACCAATTTGAGGAAACAAATTTTACACAAGGAATGTGGTGGGAACCAAATATCATTGGTTCTTGCTGGAGTAACCAAAACCATAGACATTTCGGAGGTAAAAGTTTTTTGTAGTGCACATGACCTACTAAGTCAATTTTTGTAGAAAAAATCCGTTGTCAAGAGGATTTCTTATGGTAAATGTATTTCATGGGAAGGGTTGTGCCATTAGTCCTTGTCAACCGAAGCGACACATGCTTTCCCAATATTTTTTCAACAAACTAGAATTCACAAGTTGTATGTGATGTCAGTTCATTGTCAAGCAACCGACATGGGAATGATAGTGATACCCATATTTTTTTCTCAACAACAAGTGATGCCCAATTGTGATGTTTGTGCTTAGTTAATCGGTGTCATATGTATGTAGTGTCAGTTTTTCATTTGGAACAACTGTTAATAAAAGTGACACTAGAGATAAAGATGTACTAGTGAAATTGGTTGATTAGTTCCAGGATATTATTATATATTCCACTCTCCTAGTTGGATCAGCTTTTCGAAAGATTGTTTGTCTTCAAGTAGATTACTTAAATGCAATTTACCTTATAGTTTCCCATGGTTTTTTAGAAAGATTTCTTCCTTGCATCTCATATTTAAAGTGACACGATGACCACATTTTTGCTTACACCTTTTGACACGTGAACCCTAGCCGTCATTACCCACAAGGAGAGAGAGTAAAGGGGATACAATGCAACACTAACTTACTACAAATGGAAAGGCTCCTCCTTATTTCTAGATCTAAGAGTGTGACATGGAGTTCATGTCATCTATGTGGACTACACAAAGATGCTTTCATCTAAAACATTTGTCAGGAGACATCATTAATGGTTGTATATCCACCACCACATGCACTTATATTTTTGTGTGAGATATGTCACCATATCTACTCCATGACAAGGTTTACCTCACATCCCTCCTTCTTGATATATTGTTGTTGACAAGATCTACTAATGGTAAATGTGGACAGTTTTTTGTCACTTCCTCTATGCATGCGTCCTCCACTATTTCTCAATAGTGGTATAAGAGCCATGCCAATTTATGATATATTGGGATTTACAATCAATATTATGAGATTTAATTTTATGTTTCTTATGTAGTTACATGTGATGTGAATGATTGTGTTGTTAATATGTATATCTTGTAACCCCACATGCACTCCAATATGAATATTTGAAGTCGTGGATGGTTTCAAATATGAAAACTACTAATTTTCTTAGCCTATAGAAGTGAACTTTGTGACACCTTTTTAAGGCGCT
This sequence comes from Alisma plantago-aquatica, assembly GCA_963693085.1. NCBI lineage: Eukaryota > Viridiplantae > Streptophyta > Magnoliopsida > Alismatales > Alismataceae > Alisma > Alisma plantago-aquatica. The sequence goes on along the minus strand of OY856411.1, from coordinate 750,929,211 downwards.
AGCCCTAAGACCTTCGAGGGGTGACATCTCCATGTAATAGCGTTAACCGTGTTTACTCTACCTTTTGTACATGGATTTCAAAGATTAATTCATGTGGATTGTCTACATGAAAGAAATTAATTATTTAATATACAATATATAGTATACCTATATATCATACACTTTACTATTCAAAATATGTTTTTTTTCTTAATGCTTGCATAATTATGTTCAAGAACCCCATTCATTGCATGATGAGGATAGATGGTGCTTTATATATCATACATTTTACTATTCAACAAGTGTTTGCCTTACATACTGAGCCACATCTCTTTTATTCCTATGTGATGGTTTTTATTACCTCTTATTTCCCTCAAATGTAAATTGAGGTTTCTAAATATCATGTAATACCATATAGGTACATAGTAAGTTTTAAATGACTTGGTTTGGCAAGGCAACCATGAAGGACTAAGGGGATTCCATGGATTTGTTGATCAAATTACCATACAAATCGAGGTTCTTGTGGGATGTTAATGATGCATAAGATGCAAAGGACCTTAGATGGACACTAATCCCTTGTGTCTCCAAATAATTACATTAGTACAACCATAACCAATGTTGTATGTCAATGGATTGTGGATATGATGTCTATATGGTGCATATTATAAGTATGAGGTGTTTGGATATGTATATGTATATAAATAAAATCCCTCAAATAAACTATTAAGTCTTATATTTCTTTCATTGTGTAACACACATCAAAACCTTGATTGACTATGCATGTGCACAGCAAATCATGGTGCATTGTCTATCTTGGGGAATATGGGAAAAGATATGTAGGTCTAGTAAAGCAGGGTGAATATTCAATTTCATTGGTCTTTGGGTCAGACTTAATCAGGTGATATTAATACTACTATGTACCTAGAGGCATATTGTCATGAAAACACTTTACCTCGATCCAAATCCAACTGCCAAGAAAGTGGTAAAAGGATTGAAGTGTCCACACTAATTGGGACGATTAACTTCACAAAATTATATACAGCAATTAGTTAACATATTTTACTATTGAAAATGAACTACAAAGCCCATGGGTAACTATATAGAAACTTAATAGGAGAGATAAACTAACTATGACAATAATTTATACAACTCGGTTGCATATTAAGCTCCCATGGTTGAAGATTTAATTGTGTATCTTCAATTGTTCTAGTAGAGTTCGACTGATAAAGGGACATGAGTAAAGTCTTCATTATTTACCTCAATCGAAAATCGTGACCCAATGTCAATGGAAAACATTGAGTAAGGTTACAAAAAACATGAAATAATATATGTATATTTGAAAGGGAATAACCACTTGGCCTATTGGTAAGAAACAAACAATAACAAAGAGATATATTTAATGTGTTTAATAAGTAAATATTTGAAAATAGTTCGTAATGTACTCCAAACAAGACTCAATCACCCAACATATACGAAAGTGAATGGAAAGACTAACAAGGTCCCACTGAACCCCAAGGCAAAGGTCATAGTTCCACTTAAACCTAAGGGAAATGCATGGATTTCTACTTGAACCCTAACAGTGATAAGGGAAATGTATTAAACGGTCAATAGTAAGGTAAAAATGGGAGAATATTGCAAATCCATTCATCAAAGAAAAGAGAAAATAATCTATATATAGATTTGAAACACTAGACTGTAGGGAACATGGTAGCTCATTCAAGTAATATATCCAAGTGTTCTAGTCATACATATGTATACATACATTACATCACATCAAACCTGGAAGGAGGATATTATACATGTACCTTTTAAGAATATCTTAATTCACAAACTCCAAGACAAAAGAGATTAGGGAATAGGGTGAAGACTTGGCCAATGGATCATGGTTAGGATTTGTTGTTTGGGAATTATGGTACTCCAAAAGAATAAGAGGATACTTGTTCTACATGACCATAATAAGAATCATTCATCTTCCAAACAAACAACTAGAAAGATCTAAAAACTTGTTGACAAGGTCGAATATACATCATACTCATGTGGCCAATTATCAAATAGGTCACTGGAACATCAACTGACACATAATTTATATCAAGTTTTAAGTCTATATTATATAATTTGAGATTAAGATTCACAACATATTTGGTTCTTATTCCACAAGATTTCCTAATAATACAATCAATGTTAGATAATGGGATACTATTTTATTTGAAATTCACAATTCAAACCCATAAGTAATGAAAATTTAGAAAAGTATTAGGAAATAGATGTTAAAAATATTTCCCTCACGTCTAGCTTTCTCTTGTGGTCAAATGGACTATAGGTTCAATCATTTTCAATATTCTATGAAGAAGATATGATCATAGCAAGAATTTAGATAGAGATAGAGAGAGACCTACGAAGTGATAAAACCAGGTTGTGTTACTATAGCATCATAGCTATTTTGGGCGGCAGGCATGTGGGCTAGAGCAAGAGGGCACAAGGGCAGAATCTAAGCATATGACTGTGTTCATGGGAGCAAGACGAAGTCAACAAGAATCTATTTATAATAGGAGGGTATCTAGGGTTAATATATTATGCACCCAAAGCTACATGGAGGCAACCTCATTTGGGGAATGGAATATTCACAAATGTTCATAATTAGGGGATGAAAATAGGTGGAAAATATTTTAGATCCAAAGACAAATCTATAGGGACAAAAATCATGCAAAATGATGTCAAATAAAGAGATAATCATTGTTTAGGGTTTTCCCCGACCCGACAAACAGCCAGTTGACCTGCCCAAGGTAGGGGAAGATAGACTAACTTTTGGAATATGATATGAGGGTGGCTGATCTGCGCCCACTCAGGCTATCATTTCACATCCCATTAAGGGTGATTTTGGCCCAAAATAAGGAGAAAAAGGACTAAAAGGATTAAAAGATGTAATTTTCAAGAATTTCTATAGGGATCTAGGAAGTTTTGTTTAGGCTGAAATTTGGACTCCAGGATTATAATATTGTCGATGATATTCTTTTTTTTAGATCCATATGATAAAGTTATATAGGAATGATGTGAAGGAGTATCAAGTCAAAATGAATGTATATTTCCATATAAACAAGGTATAAATATGGTCCAAATAAGAGTCATAAATATGTAAAATGATTCAGTGATGATAAAGTGAAGTATAAAGTCAAGAAAAATGGACTATAAGATAAAATATTATCTATTTGAAAACTCACTTTGTAACATCCTCCCCTCCTTGAGGGGAATTTTGTCCTCAAAATTTCAAAAACATTCTCAAAGATTGGGACTAACTAATCCACATCATATCCTCAAAATTTATAATCATGCTATAATCAAAAGTTATTTGTGAAAAGCTCATAGTTCATGGATATAATTCAAATTCAAGTCATGTCTATATCACGTAAAGGTTGGAAACCAGAGTTTAGATTCTCAACCATGGATCAAATCAGGTCATTATCTAACAAAATTGTGATGCAAGAGTCAAGATTTGAATATTGAATTATTTTGTGTCCCCTCATTTAATGTAGGGTAAGATTTCCTATTTAGACCCTATGTGTGATCATTCATCCAAAAGCAATAATCTAGAAAAAAATTGAGACATCGATGTCCATTTATAGACAAGGATAATCAAGCTTGATGATGACTAGAGCTAGGTCATTTTTTGGAAATTAACCCTATAATTGAAAATATCATCCTACAAATTACTATTTATTCAACATCTCAAAACCTGAGTTTTTGGGTCGAAGGTCAAAAATTTAAATGACTAGATTTTAGCTCAAACAAATAGAGATCTTGTGTCAATACTACAATAACCCCAACCTTTTAGGTTCTTGGCTTCTACATGTCATAGGTGACGTTATACATCCAAGATGGAGAATGTACTACAACAATTTGAGGCAAGTACTTCACATTTCAATATCATGATATCATACTCGAGATAAATGAAAGGTCCCCCCAGTCCACATGAGAGTTACACCCTAATTCATAAATGAAGTGAGTCAATGTAGTCATCCTTTCAAACAGCTTGAGATTTGGGAATATGAAAATCACTAGCCATATATTGTGGGTGATCTATGAAAGTCACTAGCCATATATTGTGGGTGATCTCAAGATCCACATAGGATGACTATAGGAGTCACATCAATATCAAGATCTATAATCATGAGTCAAGATGTCATACATCAATATTGATAGGCAATGTTTGGATGTCAAGGTCATAAGTTTAAGCATTTCAAAGCTAGGGTCTAGTTTCCTATTTAGACCTTAGGGTAGATCATTCATACATATTAAACAATCAAGCAACATTTGTTCTATCAATTACCAATTTTTTTTATTACCATGGTATCCTGGTTTGATGAATGGTCTAGACCTAGGTCTTTTCCAGAATTCAACCACAACATATCGTCAACGTTGTATTTAAATTGAGGTTCAAGATTGAGTATCAGTATTGTCATAGACCTGACCTATTGGAGACTTAGGTTAAGGAAACAAAATTTGGTGGAAGAAATTATAGTTCCAAACTCTAAATAATCAACAAGATGAAAATTTAGAGGCAGTCATAAATAGGGATGTGACCAAGGTTAAGGGAGTCATATGTCAACCACCACCCTAATCTACCACACTAGTACTCATAGTCATTAACGTTTTCATAGAAAAATATGGGGAGTATAAATTATCAAATTGTACTTCATAAGGTCATGATATCAAAGATCAAGGTCATAATTTGGGAAACCATATTTCAAGGTTTGTCAAACTTGGGATTATATTATAGATCCCTTCCTTTCATAGATCAAGTATAGGGATGCATATTTTAAATAGCAAATTAAAATTGGGAACTCAAGAGTTTAAGCATTATTATATGCGTTCAAGACTTCATATGATTCATATTGTTCAAAATTGAGTCTTGTATAGAGTCATAATAGTCAATAGGGAAGTTGCCTCTTGTTACAAGTCTCACATCATGATCTAGGATTTCAAAGATATAGTCATATTAGGGTATGGGGCAAGGTACATATCAATATAGAAAGATTAGCTTAATCATGTATGAGATTTGAATGAAAATAGGGGAAACATAGGTTCAATCAAAATGGACCTAATCAACCATGAGGTGTAAAACTTGAGTTCTACCATACCATGAATTAGCCTCAAACATACGAATAACTTATATTTGATTTGGTGATATTGAGTTTGTATGAACTTTATACATGAGTACATCACTACTAAGAGTACTTTCATATATAAACTAGGGATTTCAATCCAAGATCAGATCATGGCATGATATTGGTACATACTTTTCAAAGTTATGTCTCATATTTAGTTGTTGCCCCATGATACCCAAAAATAAGGAGAGTACATGTCAAGTTAGGATGCTCTATCAGAGACGAGAAGACAAGAAGTCATCCCATTACTTTCTAATAGGTTTCTAAGGGTATTCCTTAAAGAAAAGTTAAGAAGAGAGATGACTCTCTAGGATTAATGAAAATCCCTTACGGATTTACTTTGGCCAGGTAGAGAGGGGAACCTCAGTCGCCTTTGTGAGACAAATAGGAGGTGATTATCATCCAGAACCCCAAACCTAGACACTATAGTATCTCCATTAAGTATTTTTTGGTTTCCGTGGCTCAAGAGATATGCAGAAGTCATTTAATTAATGCATATGTAAGTGTGTATATTTGATACCAATTGTCACATAACCATTTTTACCCCAATCCCAATCCCATTTCCAAGACATTGGTAAAGAGATTGAAGTGTCCATTTATTGGCTTGATTAATCTCACACAATCATATACATAAATTAAAATAACTTCTCTTACTATTGAAAATGAACCACAAAAGTGTTTACATGGACCATGGGCAATAATATAGAAATTTAAAAGGAGAGAGAAAATAACTTCAATGAAAATTACTACAACCTAATTACATATTAAGCTCCCAAGGTGCAAGTTTATTGGTGTAGCTTCAATTCTTCTAGTAGAATTTAGTTGATAAATGGACATGATTAGAGTTTTCATGATTTATCTAAATAGATAATCATGACCCAATGTCAATGCCAAAAAATTGAGTATGTTCTGAAAAACTTGAAACAATATATGTATATTTGAAAGGAATTAACCATTTGGTATATTGATAAGAAATAAATAATACTAAAGAGATAACTTTCAAGTGCTTGATAAGTAAAGATTCCAAATCAGTTTGTAATATACTCTTACAAGAGTCAATCACCTAACTTATATGAAAGTGGGTGCAAATACTAACAAGGTGCCACTTAACCCTAAGGGAAAGGCCATAATTCCACTTAACCACTACCACTTGAACCCTAACAATGAGAAGGGAATAGAATTAAATAGTCAATAGTAAGGTAATAAGGGAAGTATATTGCAAATCCAATAATCAAATAAAAGAGAGAATAGTATATATATATGTGTATATATATGCATATATATGTATATATATGTATATATATATATATATATATATATATATATATATATATATGAGTATAACACTAGTGTTTTAGGAAACATGGTGTCTCATGAAAGTAAAATAGAAAAGTGTTCTAGTCATACGTATGTACACAAACATTACATCACATCAAACATGGTCAAGAATATATAGTACTTAACTTTGAAGAATATTTTAATTCACAAACTCCAAGACAAAAGTGATCAGGGAGTAGGGTCAAGACCAGGTCAAAGGATCATGGTCAAGATTTGATGTTTCGAAATTTTGATATATAAAAGAATAAGATCTAGGATACTTGTTCCACATGACCATAACAAGAATCAATCATCTTCTAAACAAACAACAAGCAAGATCTCACAATTTGTTAACAACATTGAATATCCAGTGTACTCATGTGGCTAAATAATCAAATAGGTCATTGGAACATCAAGAAACCCATAATATATATCAAGTTTCAAGTCTATATTATAAAGTTTGAAATCACAAGTTTAACAAAAAATCTGATACTAATTCCACAAGATTTCATAATAATATTATAAAGATTAGACAAATTAATAATCATTGATTTGAAAATCACCATTTTAAACCATTTGTAATGAGCATTTAGAAAATTATAATGCATTAGATGTTGAGAGAATTTCTTTCGCACCTGGCTTGCTCTTGCAATCAAAATACACTAGAGGTTGAACCAGTTTTTATAATGTATGAATAAGATATAATTATAGCAAGAATTTAGAGAGAAAGAGAGACACCTACGAAGAGAGACAGAGAGAAGCATGTTATATTATTGTAGCACCACAACTAATTGGGGCGGCGGGTAAGGGGAGAGAGTAAGAGGGCTGTAATGAACTAAAATCTAGAGATATTCTCTATTTGGCCCATTTCTTGTGTTTTTCCTATCTTTTCTATCCTTTTTGTCCCTTATGCAGAAATTGTGGAATTATTAGTTGTTTGGGGTGAATTTGATCACCTTTATGCCAATGTATGGGTTTATACACAAATACCTCAATGAATGTTTTAATTAAGGGTTCAAACTACAAATTTACCATTTATTTTTAAAATAAATTTGTCTAGAATAGAAGAAATAAGTAATAATGGTTTAAGCATATTAATGTGACATTGAATTATTTAATATGACAAATAGTGGTACTAATGAATAATGGGTTAAAACTCATAAAAGGAAGACTAGTTGGATAAATATAACTTGATATTTGTTTTCCTTGTGTTTTTTTTGTCTTGGAGATCAAGTTTCACAATTTTCGGATAATAAAAACTATGTCTAATTTATTTAGAGAAGAAAAGGTGATTTTTTCTCTAAAATATAAGATAAATAATTTTATGACTCAAAAAGTGGAAAATAATCTTGTATTCATAATCTACACATTAAAATTAGCCATTGGGTAATTTTTCATGTAATTTAGACAATCTTTTATATACGTGTGTAGATTAGGAGAGGAAATATGTAAAAGCCCAAAATATTTAATAATAAGCAAAATAATTACAAAGGATAAAAATAATGGCAAATTCGTTCCCACATGTTTTGATTTGCTTAAGGGTGAAGTTTCACATTAATCGGTGGTTTCTAGATATATTTAATATAATATAATAATAAAGAGAAAATATGATTTACTTTAAAAGAATTAAATAAAATACTTAAAGTATCAAAAAGTGAAAAATAATGTCATGTTTGAAGTCTTCATGTCCTAAATAGACTTCTTGTCAAATTTTATTTAGTTTAGAGTTTGTTTGCACCCTCAAATAAAGAGAGAGAAAAAGAGAAATGACTTAATACACACTTTATTCGAATTTGATTGGGAAATGAAATAAATGTCATGCTACCTTTCCGACTTTAGTAGATACATGCTTCTTTTCCAACCGTCGAATATTGATCGTACGACACTAGACCCATCTACTACCTTCAGTAGGAGAGGCGCGCCTAAAAATAGTACCCAACTCTAGTTTTGGATGATATCTCACTCGTTTCTGGATCATTCTCTGAGATTTTGGGTTCTATGAACTAGTGAGATAATTCCCCATGAACTCATCCCCTACTCATAAACTTTTGTCAAGTATTTAAGTTTTGCCTAATCTCTTTCTCTGGCTTCTCAAACCATCTAACCACAGAAGCTTCAATCCCTAACTCCATATATTCTGGACCATCCATTGACTTCGTGATGTCCCTCCCATTTTCAGCTATTTTGTTTGGCGTAAGATACCCCAGTTGTGATTTTCCCAAAACCCCCACGACCTGCTGAGTTGTTGCTCACCTCTATGGAAATGGATGAAGGAAGGGGATAATACCCTTATATTTTATCATTTGTGCCCTTCGTTTCTTGTTTTGTTTGTGTTTTCAGCCAAGGGCAAAAAGGACTTTTGGTCCATGTTTTGATTCTTTAGCTTGCACCTCACTGGCGATGGGGCAAGACCAGTTGGCCACCCATGATTGGGCCAAATCAATGCGTGCACCCTCTCCCTCTATTTCTTCTTCTCTAGCAAAATTCCTACTTATGTCGATTTTCTAGATTTTATGATTGGACGAAGTTATACAAATCATAACTTTTGCTTCGGTTGTCCAAAAATTAAAGTAAAATATGTTTTAGATTTGGAAAAACGTCTTCTTTTTAATAAAAATTGTTTCAATGCATGATTAAGGATGATTCTGGATAACGAATTTAAAGTATAAAATCCCTAAAAATCACAACTTTAACATATCAACTCCAAAATTAACATAAAAATATATTTTCTTGATCAGAAAAACCTAATAAGTCAATTGGTGAATTTTTTAGAGTCAAAATTAGAGTTTTGCTAAAAGGGTCTAGAATTAGGGTTTCAATACACTTAAATGGATTTCAAAACCCTAATGCATGTGAATAACTTGAAATAGGTAAAGACTAAACTTGGATCATCTAAAAGTGGTGAAAGTTGATAATTGAATTCAATAAGAGAGGTATGTGCATTCTTACACCTTAAGTTGGGCATTTGTTATCCAACTCCTAATTTTCCAATGAGGCATGCTCTTTTGGCACATTTACTTCATTACTTGCTTGGGTTTTGTACCCCATACCATATCACTATTATATTGTTTCTTAATCTTGCCTTGTGATTTATTTTGAGCATGATGGTTTAATGAATTATTAGCTAAAGTAGTGTGCCTTTGTACTAGCCACCCATAGTTTTTGGCATGTGATAATTCTCCCCACTTTCATATATATATATATATATATATATATATATATATATATATATATATATATATATATATATATATATATATATATATATATACACATATATTGTAGGTGATTGGGAATGTGATAATTATCCCTTCATCTATTTTAGGTTGAGGTTGCTAGGTGCCTTAGCCCTACTTTAGACAATAAGCTATACTTTTAATCATGCATGCTTCATTATTAATATGTGATACCATGGCAAGAATCTTTTTCTTTGCGCCTCATACTCTTGACCCTCTGTAGTATAATTGAATCTTACCACATATTATTCTTTGTTGCCTTTTCTTGTCCTTATTCCCTATTTGACACATACCTTGCTTCTTTCTCTTGATGGGTGATTTCCCAACCACTCAGACCTAGGATTAGAGTGCACGATAGGAGCATGGAGGACCAACCTAGGATTTGAATAAGGAGTACATGGCTTTTAGCATGGACCTAACTCATGAAGATGTTGTTTGGAGACAAACTTGATACAATTTAGATTTCCCTCTATCTAGATCCTTATGTTGTAATATCCATGTAAAACCTATATCGGAGATGATGATGTACCTTTGTAAAATTGATTATAGTCATCAAAAATTATATTCTGCTGCTATACTCTTTGGACTTTTGTATGGAATTTTATAAGATTTGAAAATTCTAACATTACTAGCTCTATCTTCTACCTTCAAACAGAACCCTTATTGGTGGTGATTCTCTCCGCCTTCTATCAAATTGACTTGAGAGTCAGATACTTCATGATTTCCCTCCCCTTTTCGGCTATTTTATTTGGCGTAAGATACCCCAGTCGCAATTTCCCCAAAACTCTGTGACATGTTGAGTTGTTGCTCACATCTATGGCAACAACTGAAGGAAGGTGATGATCCCCTTGTATTTTATCATTTGTGCCCCTTGTTTCTTGTTATGTTTGTGTTTTCCACCAAGGGAAAAAAGGCCTTTTGGTCTGTGTTTTGATTCCTTAGCTTGTGCCTCACTGGTGATGGGCCGAGACCAGTTGGTCACCCATGATTGGGCCGACTCAACGTGCATGCCCTCTCCCTCTCTTTCTTATTCTCTCATGATATTCCTTCTTATGTGGATTTTCCATATTTTGTAATTGGTTGATGTTATAAAAATCATAACTTTTTCTCTGGTTGTCAAAAGTTAAAGTATTATATGTTTTAGAATCTGAAAAATGTGCTCTTTTGAATAAAAATGGTTTCAATTCCTAATTTCCATGTTTTTGTGAAGGATGGTTTTGGATAATGAATTTAATGTATAAAATCCCTAAAATAAAAACTTTAACATATTAACTTCAAAATTAACATAAAAATATGTTTTCTTGATTAGGAAAACCTAATAAGTCTATTGGTCAAGTTTTCTGAGTCAAAATTTGAGTTTTGCTAAAAAGGCCTATAATTAGGGTTTCAATACACTTATATGGATTTCAAAACCCTAATGCATGTGAATAACTTGAAATCGGTAAAGATGGAACTTGGATCATCTAAAAGTGGAGAAATTTGATAATTGAATTCAGTAAGAGAGGTATGTGCATCCTTACACCATAAGTGGGGCATTTTGTTATCCAAACCCTAATTTACCAATGATGCATGGACTTAAACCGTTTATTGCTATATTTGCTCTTTTTGCACATTTACTTCATTACTTGCTTAGGTTGTGTACCCCCTCCATATCTCTATTATATTGTTGCTTAATCTTGCCTTTTGATTCATTTTGAGCATGATGGTTTAATGACTTATTAGCAAAAGTAGTGTACCTTTGTACTAGACACCCATGGTTTTGGGCATGTGATAATTTTCCCCGGGGAACGTGATAATTCTCCCCACTTTTATATATATTCTGTAGGTGATTGGGAAAGTGTTAATTCTCCCTTCATCTATTTTAGGGTGAGGTTGGTAGGTGCCTTAGCCCTACTTTAGACAATAAGCTATAATTCTAATCATGCATGCTTCATTATTAATATGTGATACTATGGAAAGAATATTTTGTTATGTGCCTCATACTCTTGACCCTCTATAGTATAGTTGAATCTTACAACATATTATTCTTTGTTTCCTTTTCTTGTCCTTATTCCTTATTTGTCACATACCTTGCTTCTTTCTCTTGTTGGGTGATTTCCCAACCACCCAGGCCTAAGATCAGAGTGCGCAGTAGGAGCATGGAGGACAAGACTAGGATTTGGATAAGGAATACATGGCTTTTAGCATGGACCTAACTCATGAAAATGTTGTTTGGAGACAAACTTGGTATAGTTTAGATTTCCCTCTATCTAGATCCTTATGTTGTAATATCCATGTAAACCCTATATGGGAGATGATGTACCTTTGTAAAATTAATTATCGTCATGAAAAATTATATTCGAATCCTATACTCTTTGGTCTTTTGTATTCCATTTTATATAATTTGAAAATCTTAGACCTGTTTCAGCATACCTTTATAGTAGGTTAGGTGTGGATGTTTTATTCTTCAATGTTTTAGTAAGGGGTGATTTCACTCTTTTACAAGGGCACAAGCACAAAAATATGAGGGTATGTCTATGTTCGTGGGAGCAAGATGAAGTCTACAAGATTCTATATATAGTAGGAGGGTGTTTAGGGTTAGGGTATTATCACGATGAAGTGACATGGTAGTGGCCTCTTTTGGGGTAGGAACCTCCACGAATGTATGTGGATGGGCGATTAAAATAGGTGGAAAATATTTGGGATTCAAAGATGAATCTATAAGGACAAAAATCATACTAAATGGTGTTGAATTGAGAGATAATTATGGTTTAGGGTATTCCCCAACCTGGTAGACAATCAGTCAGTCGACTCGAGGTAGGGGTGATCGGTTGACTGTTAGATTGTGACCTAAGGGGCCGACGATCCATACCTACCTGGGTTGGCCTGGTGCGGTCCATGAATGGTGATTGCATCCCAAAACAAGGAGAAAATGGACTAAAACGTGATTTAAACATGTTATTTGCAACAATTTCTATTGGGGGCTTAAAAGTTTTGTTTAGATGAAAAATTCGACATATGGCTTGTCATATAGTCTAATATATTCACAAAACTTTTAATATCCATAGGATAAAGTTAAATATAGGAACGATGAGATGAAGTATAAAGTCAAAATGAATGTGTATTTCCATATACACAAGGTATAAACATGCACCAACTATCCAAATAAGAGTCACAAACTTGTCAAATGATTCGTTGATTATAAAGTGAAGTATAAAGTCAATAAATAAGGGATTATATGATATAAGCTTAGCTATTTGAAAAATCACTATCATCACTCATAATGATGTTTATGAAAAAGGGTTGTGCATCCATCTATCAAGAGTTGCATTATGTACAACTAACAAACATTCTGCCTAAATACTCAAGTTGTGGATGATCTGCCAAAGGTGATTCATGACTTCATGAAATTACGAATCTTGTCTCAGTAGAAGATTGTTCATTGAAATATCATGAATTGAAAGTGATTGCTATTAATTTGAAATAAAATATAGATAGATATATTTAAATGAAGACCAAATCATTATCCACAACTTTTTCAAATCAATTATTCACTCTAGAAAATAATTTATATAAATCAAATGGAAAAAGACAGCAAACGTTTTCACTACATTGGTCCTTGAGAATTAAAACATTAATGGAAATAACTTCCATGATTGGTAAATGATAATGAGAATTATTCTCACATATGTGTGAAAGATCTATGTCCAAGATACACGAGTACAATATGAACAAGCTCCAAATGCACCTACGGAAGAAAGAGAAGCTTATCATAACTATTCTTATGATGATGTGCACATCAAGGCCCTTACTCTATGCTTTATGAATCACGATCTTCAAAAGAAACTTGAGAAAATAGGAGTTATTGATTTGATAACATATCTCAGGAACATGTATAAAAAACAAGAAAGTCAAGATAGGTATGATGTCTCCAAGGCACTACCTAACTACGATGTGATAGAATGTGATACATTTGGGCATGTTCTTTAAGAGAATAGGGAATGTCAAAAGTCTAGAGAGACTATGATTTCCTTCAGGCCAAGAGTTTTCCATAGATGTGATCTTGCATTCATAATCAGATTCATATAAAAAACTTATCATGAACTACAACATGAGAAAAAAATTAAACTATCATTAGAGCTTCTAGGCTTGTTATGACTAGATAAGGGGAAAATAAAAAAAAGTTACTTCCATATTGATGGCCTACAAAGAAATAGGAAAGTACAAGGCAAAAGGAAAATCCAAGAAAAGATATATGACTATCAAAAATTCCTAGTCTGTCGCACTTAAGTAGAAAGGTGGAGTGGGTAAATAAGGTAGTTGTCACCAGGTGAGGCACCAGAAAAGAAATTATCCTCCCTACCTAGATGAATTGAAGAATAAGAAGTAGGGGATAGAAATATCCACTTCAAGTATACATGTTACAAAGATAAATGTATCTACTTTTTCATCATGGGTATTAGATAATCGATGTGGATCTCACATATCTTCACATATACAACATTAGAAAAGAAGTAGGGGAGACAGAGCTACATGTTGCAAATAGAGAAAGAGTTGTTTCCACTAATGTAGGAACCTACTTTTTATCTATGCCCATATTTTAATAGAGATAGACTACTAGTATTATGTACCTACTAGAAATAGAAACATCATTTTTATTTCATGTTTGGAAAAGAATGGATTTAAATCGCATATTTAGAATGGTAGATGTTCTATTTATAGAGATGAGGTCTTTTCTAGGAGTTCCCCTATGTCTTATGGTATTGATTTATTATATGTTGACACAAATTATTTATTAAGAAGCATAAATTTGATGACTCAAATAATAATATGTGTGCATTTTTTTTTCTTGGCCACATAAATAAGAAGTGCATTTCTAGACTCCATAAAGATGGATACCTAGACCGATTTGATTTTGAATCAATTGATACATTCAAATTAAATTTATATGGCAAGATGACAAAAACACCTTTTATTTGAATTAGTGAATGGAAAGTGACTTATTTGGACTCATACATAATGATGCATATAGACCTTCTAGCACAAATGCTAAAGGTGGGTATGGACACTTCATCACATTAACTGATGACCTCAATAGATATGGCTACATATATCTGATAACACCAATTTTTGTGATTTTTTGGCCTTTATTCTGTTATCAAAACTGCCCTTTTCGGTTGTTTTCCTCGCTTTTATATGCATTTCCGTAATAATTGGCAAAGCAATGCTCTCAGTCCAATATTTCCATCTTTTGCAGAGTTTCCTCCTATTTTGGCTCATTTAACACCAATAAGGCCGTTCCAACCCGCAAATAAGTCCAAGACGGTCTCGCCCCCCCACCTGATGCCCGATACACACGATGACCGGCAGGGCTGTGGATGGACGACACGCCTCTTTAACTGACAGGGAGCCAAGCGCGCCGCAATTACTCTGGTTGCCGCGCAATGTCGACCACCCACCGACAGGCGCCTCTCGCCACGATGCCCGACAACCGACCTCCTTGTACCGGGCGATACCCACGTCAGCCGACCACCGACTGAACAGCGGAAAGGAGGACATGTGGCGCTTCGAGCACCATATCTTCCCCTGACCAGCTGCCTATAAATAGCAGCTACAGGGAGCCGAAATGACAGCCTAGACAATTCGGACAAGCTTGGCCACTTCAGGTTGCGGAGAGTTGAGTGATCTTCGGAGGAGGCTGCGAGAGCAGGCGTATCGTGCTCCAGTGTTCGTACCGGGCGACACTAGGTGAGCTCTTCCTCATCCCGAGAGGGAGGGGATTGGTTCACCCAGGACTGTATCGGGCGACACTGAGAGCCGATATCGGCCGATGTAGATACGCGACACGAGTGCCAGGCAGTAGGATACGCAGCTCCATGCCCGACACGATACCGAACCCGATACGCTCCGCCCGTCAGGTGTGTCGCCCGAGAGGGTGTGCCGCCCGACTTGAGCATATCGGCCAGGCCCTTGAGCGATGCAGTCGCCTGTCGCGGTGTGCCGCTTGAGAGAGCGTGCCGCCCGACACAGATGTATCGGGCTAGGCCCCTGTCCGATATCGGGCGGGATGGTTACTGTAGCCTGTCGCCCTTCTATATCAAGAAAGTGACACATATCTTTAATTCTGTTATTTAATTCTTTGCTCATACATTGTAATTAAGACCTTTAATGCTTATAGAAATAGAAAAGCTTACTTACTTGCTGCTCTATGCTTGGTGCAATATGATGGATGACTGCTATGTTTGGTATCTGAACTCTAGCTTGCATGTTTTGGATCGCGTTTCGCTTAGCTATCGAATCGTGTTTTCCTGTCGCAACAACTTCTAGAGTTGTGTTATGGCTCTAGTGTTTGGTCCAATTATGGAGTACGAGAGTGCCCGGAACGGAGTTGCTTTAGTAACATTTCCACTCTAATTTGAGTCTGATGACCCCTAGAGTGGAACCGATGCCTTGTTAGAGGTGCCCGCTTCGAGAGGAGGGGTACAGGATTGGTCCTACCACCGCTTGCTTTACCGCAGTTTTATCCTTCGTACCTCACCTTAGCTCCGAGTGTATCCTTCTATTTCTGTTGCATGAAAACCCCTAAAAACTGCTAAATGCTTAAAACCTTAAATCTTTCTAGTAACTCCACTTGGAGATAGTTTTCTTGTTTTGTTCGTGACATCTTTATGCTTCCCTCCTAGGGAATTTATCATCTCTTTATACATGCCGGAGTGTAGCATGTCGATTTTGGGTTCTCAACACTACCCCCTTGTCCCTGTGTTCGACCCTGTATATCTACTTCGACCCCATAAACAAAGTTGTGGGGGCCTAGAAGGATTCGGGTTTATAAATGTAAAAGCTCGACTACCTCAATCCGCCTCCAATTTTAGGACGCGCGATTTCGGCCGGTCAATATCTAACAAAAAATAAGTCAGAATCCATTGAAAATTTCAAGAAATTCATGAATGAAATACATAATTTACTTGGAAAAGTAGTAAGCACTTTAATCAGGTTGAGATAGTGAATGCTTAAGCCAAGAGTTTGAGAACCTTCTATGAGATTATAGTATTGTATCGCAATGGGGTCCACTTGGAACATCACAAAAAAATGGTGTATCAGAAATTAGGAATCATAACTTGTTGGACATGGTAAGTTATCATGAGTTTGATTTCTCTTTATTTTACCTTTTTGGGTTATTCTTTAGAAATTACAGTGTGTACACTTCAACCACATACATTCTAAGTTAGTTCAAATTACACCATAGGAGACATGGATTGGGAAACGCCCAAATATGTCTTTTATGAAGATTTGGGGATGTGGAGCTATGTGAGGAAACAACTTTTTGAATATCTTGAACCCAAATCTAAATAATTCCATTTTGCTAGATATCCTAAGGAATCTAATAGACATTAATTGTAACATACTCAAATTTAGGTAATTATCACCTTTTACTCTTTTTTATTATAATATTTTATGTTGAACCCCTCTTAGTAGATTGATAGGTACTAGGATGTTAAAATCTTTCAAATATAAGAGTTTAAGGCAAAAGTAAAAAAAATGATTCCTTTATACAAGAAATTGGGGTTAATCCTTAATTCTGGGATTGATTGTGCAAAATTATCAAATTAAGGCATTTAAGTTTAAAATTATCCTTATAGAATTTTCATGTAGGTAAGTTTGATTAAGATAGTTCTATACACAAAATTTTATTAAGAAATGAAAAGATAATGCATTAATACGAAGAAAATAAATTTTCCAACAAATTGGGTGTTTCACACATTAAAGTTTTCCAAAAGAAAATTTTACTCCAAAATTGGATTCTTTGTATCCTTATTACCTTACCCACCAAATTTCACTTTATTTGGAGGTTAATTAATCATATAAATTAAAATAGAAAGAAAATCAATTACTTACATATCACTTTGTTCAAATTTAATTTCAATGTCATGCTATTTTGGAAGCTTGGTCAATTCACGATGCATGTTCACTGTCAGATCTCAATCTGATGGTTCGTAGGTTGTCTTCAACCTAGCACCTCAATGGGAAAATGTAACACCCTTGACCTGGGTTTTGGGATAAACCTAGAAGCTTTGCCTAAGTAAGCTGCTTAGAACCTTGTCTTACTCTCTTGAAAAGTAAGTAAGACTTAAGGAGAATTTAAATTCTCAAGTCTAATCTTGTTTGCAAGTTGATTGTGCTTTATATGATAGTTTTGGTGAAAATTGCAATTTACCCAAAATGTGGGGTTGATGTGCAAATTATCACCTCTAGAGTGTCCCTTCTCTCTCTTAGCATCATCTAAAGGAGAGAGAAAGGAGGGGTACCTTTTTTCAGTCTTGGTTGAGTGATAGCACTCTCAGTGCTGAAAGAACCAAAGAGTGATGAGTGTCTTGAACTCTAGATGGGGTTGTGTTGAGTTATGAAGTATATATTGGAGTGCCTATCAGCTTGGAAGACATAGAGGAGGTCCTATATATATTTAGCAACTTTTTGTAAATATTCATATCTGGCTAAGCACCTCAAGTAGGTGAAGAATATCAGTTTAGTTGTTCCATGAAAAAGTTGTATCGATTTACATGAAAATTGATATTGGTTTGTGATATGTTGTCAAGCAAGATACCCAATGACCGATATCTTATCTTTGGATTTAACAACAAGAGTTTTTCATGTCATGATAATCATGGATGCATGGAGTCACCATGCATGGACACGTGTCACCTATGTGCATATGGTGGTGACACTTCACATACACTCTGTCTCTTGAACCTCAACTATATAAGCCTCTCTTTTCATCTACTAATGAAACCTTTTGATTCTCATATTATACTTTTCTTAGTAAAAGACAATAGAATCTTGAGGAACATGAAGGTGTTCTAGCATCAAGCCTAAGGTGAAGCCATGGCCATCTTCTATCACAGAACCATTCTTACTCCAATCCCAATCCTACTGCCTAGACAATAGTAAAAAGATTGAAGCACACGTCCCTGAGTGGTCCAATAGGATGTATCACACTGGCATATACAATAATAAATAATAACTCAAAAACTAGATATTTAAAGAACAAAAAACCCAATATGGAGATTTATCCGATTTCTTCTTTGTCATCAGAGTATGTAGAGTGTGGAAGCGATCTTATTCAATATTCCATTTGTATTTCCTAAAATCAAGAAAATCGAGACACAATCATGCATTTGCATGGTATGCTATCAAAATCAAGCAAAGCGGTTTATAACAAAATAGTATACTTGGTAGGACTTATATTCAAAAGAATAACAATTAATTTGCAAAACCAACATTTATTCGACAAAATTTTCAAGCAATTCGACTTTTATTACGAGTTCCCATTATGCTGTAATTTGAGAAGCATGCTTATATATTTTGTGTGATTCTATTAGCCAAATGCGATGGGGAAGGTCTCTAGGATCCTTCTCACCATAGGAACATAGGAAGCCAATGTACAAATCCCACCTCTCAATGCGGGGGTTTCTTGCATCCAATATCAACATTATCAACATTATCAACATGATCATCATTATCAATATACTGGCAATCATAATGGGCATGCAATTTATGTTTCCATGATTTTCAAAATATAGTATAGAAAAATGGAAGACTAATCATAGGGAACAATAGCTCATCCAAGTAAATAGCCAAGTATACAGTCAAGAGATACATAAAAGTATCTTCAATACAATCAAGGAGGAGTTATATAATAGCATACATTTCAACGAGGATTTCAAGTATTAATCAACTAGTAATAGGGCGAACCTTCGAGTTAAATCCTAAAACACAATGTTTGGATCAAGGGTCAAGATCATGATATTTGAAAATCCTATTTCAATATTTAAGATTAGGGTTACACTTTTCCTATGTCAACCTTAGGGTTGGGTCATTCACTTATAATCAATATTTCAATATCTCCAACATTACTTCAAGTATACAATATATTCGAGTGTGAATGACTTACTTAGGTTTTTTAGGATCATATGTGTTAACCCTAATTTATGATCATTATCCAAGTCATCATCAATTTCTAGATTATCATCATGGTACTTAATATAACTAGAAATCAAGATCAGATTGATGGGTCAGTACTATATCAAGTGTTTTGCAAGATTAAAATCAATATCAAGATTACTCATATTCATTATAATCAAGATTGAATCAAGTAAATAGATTAAGATCACTAATGATTAATTTTCAAGAGTCAACTATATTAGATCTAGATTTGTATTTCAAGATAATCATTAGAATTAGATATTAGGTTTTCCAAGGATTAAGCACCGCTATTGAGCCATTTGATAAACTAAATAAGCAAGAGATCAAATATAGGGATATCAGTGAAAACATTTGAAATCTGGTCTCAAATTTTTTTTGTAAACGATCCATTAAATTTTTCTAATCAAAATGGACTACTTATTTGTAATTTTTGGATATAGGATACATTTTCTACAATTAAAACAAGATCTTAACATTTAAATGAATATTTTCCAAAGAGCGAGGTAAATACCTTATTTCACAAAAGAGGTTGATCGTTGGATAACGATTGGATGGATTAGGTTGTGTCACGAGGCTCTCTGGTCCAGTATCCGGTTCAGGCCTTTGATTGACCAGTTCAAATGGTTCAATTGTGATTTGTTGGGTTCTTTCAGACAAGGTGATTTCTGATTTGGACCGGCTGGTTTGGGGCTCTTTTCCCTTCATCCACTACCCACACACGAGAAGCAGATGTGGCAGACCATTCATCGGCATGGAAGCTAATCGGAGAAGGAGGCTCTGATGGAGGCAGAGAGATGACCTCCTAAACTCACAATGACCACACATATTGGTTTGTGGTCGAATATTGGAGCGAGGAGGTGAGGAGCATGGACGCCCAACTCAAGGTATGCGGCGGCGCTGCTATGGCAGAAGGAGGATACGAGGAGGAAATCAGGATGCTCAGGGCCAAGGGAGAGAGTAAGGGAGGGTTTCATAGCTTGCTGTGAAGATTGCGGGCACGAGGGGCCCTTTATATAGTGTTGGGGCTAGGGTTTTAGGAGCCATCAGTTGGGTGCAGCAGTAGTGGCCACTAGAAAGAGATGGAGGAGCAAGGAGCTTGCTTTGGAAGTGTAACAATTTGAGAAACTCATTCAAAATAGGGCTAGATCAGTTCAAAATGGTGAGACAGTTGTTTCTATTCACTTGGAATTTTGAATCGAGGTCAAGGGCATGAGATTGCAAGTCTCGGCCATAAAGACACCTCCTCACTGATTGCGAGAGGTTGACGATGACCTCACAAGCACTGGATCAGGCTTGGATCCATGAGAGGTAGATCCAAGGGCCAACAGTCACCCCAGATCCCTTGTATGGATCGCTGACATTGCAAAGCTAAGAAAAAGAACAAACAAAAAGGGATTTTGAGCACATAACTTCCAAAATTCATAGAAAATCGTAGGAATGTCCAATATGAGTAAAATTTGGACCATTGCTTCAAAAAATGTGGAGAATATTTAGAAAAAGTTTGAGAACCAAAATATGATGTTTGATGGATCAATTTTCTTCTTTGGACAATGTGATGAATTAATCAAATTTGAGGTGTTACAAAGCGTATAAAATTCACATTGGTCACCATATTTTGGATTTGAGTCTCAATAATGATTAAGAGTCCAAGAAAAATATATTCGGTTCCAAAGTGAACATAAATAGGGAAAAATTGGAATTTATTCATATTAATGCTAAATTCCACTTTTTCACATCCTTCCCTCCTTAAAAAGGAATTTTGTCCCCAAAATTCAAAAATATCCTCAAAAATTGGGATTATTCAACCTAAGTCATTTCCTCAAATACTGGGGTATCCTCAAGTATAAAATCAAAATCATGTCCTCAAATTTCAAGTAATCCAATAATCATAATTGGGATTCCATGTTCCATATCATAATCAACTTGGCACTAACACCATTTCATCATCAAGCAATTGAGTATCAAGATCAGTGCATATATTGTCCAAAGTCATTATATGAGTCACAAATTTGGAAAGCATCCTATTGATCACAATTTGGAGAGATCCTATTTTAGGTCAAACAAATACAGTACTTGAATCAAGTATACAAGGTGACTTTCAATCCCAATATCTTAGGGTCATAGCTTCTCCATTGGCCAAGGTGGGGTTATACGTCCATGATTTGAGATTTCATATTTCAATTTTAAGCCAACATCATACTTTCAATATCATGATTTCGAGCTCAAAATCAATGGGAGGTCCCACCCTAGTCCTAAGGATAGCTAAACCCTAAGTTATAAATCCAAAGAGTCAAAATAGTCATCATTTCAAAATTTCAAGATTTGGGATTTTGAAGTCATTAGTCATATATCTAGGGTGATCTCAAGATCTGTATCATGTTTCAATGTTTTAGTACATCAATATCAAGAGTTGGAGTTTAGACATCATTGTCATATTTATAAATATTCCAAAGCTAGGGTTTAGTTTCCTATTTAGACCTTAGGGGGTATCATTCATCTATATCCAATATCTGAGCAACAATATTCAAGGAACATATCATGATTCCATTATGGTATTCAAGGCTAATGAATGATCTAGACCTCGGTCTATCTAGGAAGTAAACCACAAGCTATAGTCAACATTGCCATATATCGAGGTCATTATTAAATCAATATTCAAGATCGAGTATCAACATTGGGTTTAACCTATTTAGGCTTAGGTCAACCAATCCAAATTGGGTGAAAAGGGTAACCTTTCCAAACTCTAAATAATCAACCATATGAAAATTTAGAGGTAGTCATAATAGGGATGTGACCTAGGTTAGGGGATTCACGAGTCAACTACCACCCTAATCTAGCACATTACCAACATTAGTCATTATCCATTGAGATTATTCAAAAAGAGAGACTATTAATGATCAAATCATATATATTAAGACTATAAGATTAAAATTCACAATAATAGGACAATAATGTCTAGATTTGCAATCCTTTCCTTTCATGATCAAATTAATGATATAATTTGGAAATCGAGGATTTGAATTTGGCATTCGAAGAATTAGAGAGCATAATAGTGCAAAATATAGACCCATAATCATCATATCAAAATCGAGATTATAAAAGGGCATCAAAAGTCAATAGGAAAACTTCTCTTTGCATCATAATCTTACATCATGATTTTGTGAGTCATTAAGATTAATAATGTGATGGTATAATCATGATGTGTATCAAATAGGGAAAACATTTGCTTAACAATGTTTGAGGTTTAGTCAACAATAAGGAAACATGGACATCAGTCAAATAGAGACCTCATCAACAATAAGGTATAAGGTATAAGTCCTCCTTATTTCACCATATCAAATTCATTAATATTTACCTCAAACATAGGAAATATGTATTCTAGTTTTGACTAAATTGAGTTTGCATGATGATAGGGTCATCATGAGTATTTTATTTCAAGATTTTTGATCAAAATTGAGTTTTCAAATTAAGCTCAGATCATGGTATCAGTTTTCAAAATCTATTGATATTCATTTTTCCCATAAGCTACCCAAAATAAAGACATCATGTGGTAAATGGTTATAAAAAAACCACATGATGAGATGAGAAGACTACCAAATATTCATCTACATGGGTGGTTTGGGTAGTCCTTAAAGAGGAGATGAGATGCCAAGAGACTCTTTAGGGTTTCACAAGAGAACCTTTAGGTCCAGTTCTGGATCAATTGAGGTCAGGTAGAGCGGGGGATCTCAGCCACCATAAAGACAGGTAGGAGAAATTATGCCAGGACCCCGAGCCTAGAGACCTCAATTTTCACCATTATGGACTTTAGGTTGTCTTGGGTGTAAGAGACTTGAGAAATTATTTACTTAAAGTATATGGGAGTCTGCAAGCTCTGATACCAACTGTCACGGAACCGTTCTTACTCCAATCCCAATCCTACTGCCTAGACAGTAGTAAAAGGATTGAAGCGCCCATCCCTGAGTGGCCTAATAGGATCTATCACGTTGGTATATACAATAATAAATAATAACTCAAAAATTGGATATTTAAAGAACAACTAACCCAATATGGAGATTTATTTGATTTCTTCTTTGTCATCAGAGTATGTAGAGTGTGGAAGCAATCTTATTCAATATTCCATTTTTATTGCCTAAAATCAAGAAAATCGAGACACTATCATGCAATTGCATGGTACTCTATCAAAATCAAGCAAAGTGATTTATAACAAAATAGTATACTTGGCCGGACTTATATTCCAAAGAATAATAAGCAATTTGCAAAACCAACATTTATTCAACAAGTTTTTTAAGCAATTCAACTTTTATTACTAGTTCCCATTATGTTGTAATTCGAGAAGCATGCTTATATATTTTGTGTGACTCTATAACCCCAACACGATGGGGAAGGTCACTAGGATCCTTCTCACCATAGGAACATAGGAAGCCAATGTACAAGTCCCACCTCTCAATGAGGGGGTTGCTTGCACCCAATATCAACATTATCAGCATTATCAACATCATTGTCATTATCAACATACAGGTAGTCATAATGGGCATGCAATTTATGTTTTCATGTTTTTCAAAATATAGTATAGAAAAATCAAAAAATAATAATAGGGAACAGTAGCTCATCCAAGTAAATAGCCAAGTATATAGTCAAGAGATACATAAAAGTATCTTCAATACAATCAAGGAGGAGTTATATAATAGCCTACCTTTCACTGAGGATTTCGAGTATAGATAACTAGTAACAGGTCGACCCTTCAAGTTAGATCCGAAAACACAATGTTTGGATCAAGGGTCAAGATCATGATATTTGAAAATCCTATTTCAATATTTGAGATTAGGGTTATACTTTTCCTATGTCAACCTTAGGGTTGGGTCATTCACTTATAATCAATATTTCAATATGTCCAACATTATTTCAATTATATAATATATTTGAGTGTGAATGACTTACTTAGGCTTTTTAGGTTCATATGTGTTAACCCTAATTTATGATCATTATCCAAGTCATCATCAATTTCTATATTATCATCATGGTACTTAACATAAGTGGAAATCAAGATCAGATTGATGGGTCAACACTATATTACGTGTTTTGCAAGATTAAGATCAATATCAAGA
Source organism: Alisma plantago-aquatica (assembly GCA_963693085.1). Classification (NCBI taxonomy): domain Eukaryota; kingdom Viridiplantae; phylum Streptophyta; class Magnoliopsida; order Alismatales; family Alismataceae; genus Alisma; species Alisma plantago-aquatica. The sequence goes on along the minus strand of OY856411.1, from coordinate 750,904,449 downwards.
TTACTCATATTCATTATAATCAAGATTGAATCAAGTAAATGGATTAAGATCACTAATGATTCATTTTTAAGAGTCAACTATATTAGATCTAGATTTGTATTTCAAGATAATCATTAGAGTCAGATATTTGGTTTTCCAAGGATTAAACACCACTATTGAGGCATTTGATAAACTAAATAAGCAAGAGATCAAATATAGGGATATTAGTAAAAAAATTTGGAATATAGTCTCAAAAGTATTTTTAAACGATCCATTAGATTTTTTTGATCAAAATGGACTACTTATTTGTAATTTTTGGATCTAGGATACATTTTCTACAATTAAAACAAGATCTTGACATTTAAATGAATAGTTTCCAGAGAGCGAGATAAATACCTTATTTCACAAAAGAGGTTGATTTTTGGAAATTGATTGCATGGATTAGGTTGTGTCATGAGGCTCTCTGGTCCAGTGTCTGGTTTAGGCCTTTGATTGTCCGGTTCAATATCTAATAAATGGTTCAATTGCAATTTGTTGGGTTCTTTCAGACCGGGCAGTTTCTCACTTGGATCGGCTGGTTTGGGGATCTTTCCCCTTCATCCAGTAGCCATGCATGAGAAGAAAATGTGGTATACCACTCGTCAACATGGAAGCTAACCGGAGCAGGAGGCTCTGATGGAGGCAGAGAGATGACCGCCTAAACTCGCCATGACCTCGCGGATTGGTTGGTGGTTGAATATTGGAGCTAGGAGGCGAGGAGCGTCGATGCCCAACTCAAGTTATGCAGTGGTGTTGCTATGGAAGTAGGAGGATACAAGGAGGAAATCAGGGTGCTTGGGGCCGAGGGAGAGAGAAAGGGAGGGTTTCATATCTTGTTGTGAATATTGCGAGCACGAGGGGCCCTTTATATAGTGTTGGGGCTAGGGTTTTAGGGGTCATTGGTTGGGTGCAGCAGTAGTGGCCACTGGAAGGAGATGGAGGAGCAAGGAGCTTGCTTTGGCAGTGCAACAATGTGAGAAACCCAGTCAAAATAGGGCTAGATCAGTTCAAAATAGTGAGACGGTCGTTTCTATTCACTTGGAATTTTGAATCGAGGTCAAGGGCGCGAGATTGCAAGTCTCGGCCATAAAGACACCTCCCCACTAATTGCGGGAGGTTGATAATGACCTCGTGGCCACTGGATTAGGCCTGGATCCATGAGAGGCAGATCTAAGGGCCAATTGTCACCCCGGATCCCTTGTATGGATCACTGACATGGCAAAGCTAAGAAAAAGAACAAATAAAAAGGGATTTTGAGCACATAACTTCCAAAATTCATAGAAAACCGTAGGAATGTCCAATTTGAGTGAAATTTGGACCATTGCTTCAAAAAAATGTGGAGAATATTTAGAAAAAGTTTGAGAACTAAAATATGATGTTTGATGGATAAATTTGCTTCTTTGGACAATGTGATGAATGAATCAAATTTGAGGTGTTACAAAGTGTATAAAATTCACATTGGTCACCATATTTTGGATTTGAGTCTCAATAATGATTAAGAGTCCAAGAAAAATATATTGGGTTCCAAAGTGAACATAAAGAGGGAAAAATTGGAATTATTTCATATTAATTCTAAATTTCACTTTGTCACATCTTCAACCTTGGGTGGACTATTCTTCTCGGGTTATGGTTCCTTTCTTTCTTTTCTTCTTCACCAAGTTCCTAACTATGGTATGTTCTTTCATATAGAAGTGTTGTGATCATGTCTTGGACTTTTGATAAGTCACCTTCAACCTTGGGAACGTGAACTTTTGAAGCTTGAAGCTTTAGTGTTGATCGTGAGGTGGGTTATAGAACTTGAACTCAACTCTAGTGTTATTCACCTTCAATCATGCAATACTTGATGATTCCTTTTCAATTTCTACTTTTCCTGGTTGAATAATGATTCTATGAGATCTAATGGATATATGGGGTTGTTGTCCATGAACTAGAGTGTTAGAGGTCGAAGGCTTTAAGATCAAAGATGATGGAATCTCTCATGCACAAACCAATATTGGTTTGAGAAACTCTAACCCAATATTAGGTTATGTGAGGGCAACCCGATACACATGAGGTCCTAACCCATTACCGGTTTTCTACATGTGAAGGACAATCATCCTTACAGTTGTATAGCATGTTACCTAAGACTAAGGATGGGGGCAATATGATATCTTGATAGTTGAGTGAAGATATGAAGTCAATTGGGTTAACTCGATATGCCCTAACCCTAGAAACTCGACACCCCTCTAACCAGACACCAATATGAAGGGTGACACACTTCTTTGAGTGTAAAACTGACTCACCATGTCAAGGTGTGGGTGACACACTCCTTGAAGTCATGAATGACACACCAAGTAGTGGTGAGGCCAGTACCTTGATAGGTGAAAGTATATAAGGGTGTTGATGATGGCTAAATTGATACTATCAAAACCCTAGAACCCTATATGTATCAAAACCCTAGAGGCTGATATTCATTGGTGATAGATAGGTGACACAATAGACGGTGCTATGGTTGATATGCTAGATGACAATGTGTCCAATACCTTAGAGTATGCTATGTCCAACACACAAAGGGATAGGGTGGACGATACCCTAAAATGAGGCCAAGATGTTATGCTTAAGTGAGGTGAAATTGGAACACATCTTGTTACACCCATCCCGGGATCTCAATCCCTTGAACACATTACTGGGAATCTCATCCCTTCAACATTTTCATTATCATGATCACATGTTTAGGTATCAAACCCTTAGTTCATCATTGAAAAGTGTCACCTCTTACTAGGCAACAATCATCTCTAGGTCATCAGACCCATATATATATCATACTTGTTGTACAAGTATTTCACATGGCTCACAAGGCCTATTTAATTTGTATCATGCTAAATCATCATAGCTCATACTTGGCTATGTTCATCATCTCATATTACCTCCATGATTAGGATTTCATGGTTAAACCAATATCAAGTAAATATCATCACCATGCCATAAAGAGAATCATATAAATTGCAACCCTCTCATAATTAGGGTTAGGGTTTCCCCTTGTAACCGATTAGGGTTTTAAAATTTATATTTAAAAACCAAACCCTAATTCGCATCAGAAGAGCTTATATTATTGCCATAAGTATTCAATCATACTTAATTACTATCATCAATTACCATCAATTGATCATCAACATGAAGTATTACCTTTCTCATATGAGTAGTATACGCATAATTTTACTACCAATAATCTCATACTGACAGAGAAAGGAGAGGCCATGGAGTCCAACTCTTCCATGGACCTTGTATGGCACTGATGCTACCTAATTTAGGTTGGTTGGAGCATGAGAGGTATCCCTTATCTCCTCAGGGCATAAGATTTATTGTTGAAAGTTGTAATCAGTCGTGTACCATATTTACTTAAGGATCGAATATGGAAACATTGAATAAGGCTGCAATTTCTTTTGTATGTCATAGTTGATAAATGTTATACATATTCTCATATTTCGTCTTGATGTATAATGTTTCTCTTGTATATGTTTTGGTAATCGATATGAGATTTTGGCTAGAATGCCTTGATGTATAATGTTGCTCTTGTATATGTTTTGGTAAAGCAAATGATATCTCATATCCTTGCGATGTGATGGAATGATGTATGTATGAAGTGAACCATGACATATATATGGATTTGGTTCTTTCTGTAAAGAGTTTCCTGGTAGTGGATCTCTTGGTAAAAAGGTTTCAACTTTTAGTGATTTTTGGTAATCCACTGCTAATGGTTATTTCTGCATAGTTTTGTGCAATGTTACTATTGGTTTGATAACGGTCATCACAAATTTTGGTATCAGAGCCTCAGGTTCACTGAGTCTATAGGGATATAGGATTAAGGTCATTGAGTCTATTCTAGTATCCTCCAATTTATCTTATAGTGATTTCTACTTATATAGAAGAAGAAGTAAATCTTAAAGATGGCTGAAGAACACGAGGAACATGTTGTTGCGAGCAGTATTGCTACACTAGGAGGAGGTGCAAGGGAATAGGAGAGAGACGAACAAGCACTTGAGAATCCCCAACTTGATCAGACTAAGATGAAGAACCCTACTTTTCATGCTCTCATTGGGAATTTCATGATGACGATAACACATGGCGGATAGGATACCAGCAACACCACCTAGGGCACCAGTCCCCAATGTAGAATCTTTGGGTTTTGGTAAGACTTTTGAGTGACTACATCATGTAGGAGCTCTGTAATATGTGGAACAATTGACCCAACATATGTAGATCTGTGTCTCATTGAGTTAGAGAAAGCTTTGAAGATCCTTACCATCCCAAAAACTAACAAATTTAGGCATGTTGTGTACCTATTGAAGGGAAGTGTTGGCCATTGGTGGGCCATTGAAGAGGAGAAAAGCCTGATGTTGAGGACAAATGGGAGGAATTTTGATGTGAGTTCGTCAGTAGGTACTTTCCTCAAATGTACCTAGATGAGAAAATCTCATAGTTTGAATGGATTAGGAAAGGGCCTATACTGATCAATGAGTATGAAGCTAAGTTCATGGAGCTTATGTGGTTCTATCCGCACATGCCTACTATAGTCTAGGAGAGGATTCATCATTTTGATAAGGTTTAAACACTGAGTTATCCACATCTATAGCTGCTTTGGAGAATAGGGATATATTTGCTATATTTGTGGAATCAGTTAGGAGGATAGAAAGGTCATTAATCGAGAAATGTGAGGCCAACTTTAGGAAAGGACATGCCCAGTTCTAAGGGCAGAGGTCTAGAAGCTACAAGAAATCAAGATTTCCTACGCCATCAACTCCATAAAGGTTCAGTGATCAGACATAGTGGACGTCAAGTAAGGGTAGAGGCCATAGTTTTCCGCCTATTGGAACCCATAGTGTGGCATCAATGTCAATAATAGGGCCGCCTAAGCCACAGCAAGAGACCCTAACCTACCACAAGTGTGGGCAGACATGACATCTAATGAGGGATTTTCTAGTAAGAGATATTGTGGTAACCCAACAACCGAGGCAGAGTCAATAAGGCTCTCATAGACAACCATTCAGTAGTGGTGCAAGAGGATGATGACGTGGACAGTTATCTCAAGTAGGTTCATTTGCACAAGGCAACAAAGGATGAGGTCGGTAGTAGGAAATGTCGAGATTCTATGCTATGAGTCAGCTAGAGGCGGCAGTCAACTTGTGAGTCATGACAGGTCAGATGGAGTTATTTCATTTTGATATGTCTTCATCTTGCTTCATATCTATTTTGGTTGACTCGAGTCCTACACACTCCTTTATCACTTGTGAAGTGATTCATAACTGTCTTATGCTTGTTATTCATGAATAGATAATTTGCTATTAGACACTCTATTAGTTAGTTCTGTAGTGTTGCAAGAGGTATGTTCTCCATGTGTTCTTTCTTTCTTAGAACAAAACATTCAAATGGATCTTATACCCCTTGAGATGCATGGATTTGATATAATCCTTGGGATGGACACCTTGGAAAAATATAAGATAGTCTTGGATTGTGGTTCCAAGCAAGCTTTGTTCATAGATGGTGATGAGACATGGATCTTCAGGGAGATAGGAAGATTCTTCCAACATGTCTAGTATCAAAAATGGTAGTTGAGATATTGTTGCGACATGCATGTGAGGCATTCTTGGAACATGTGGTGGATACCAAGGTAGAAAGTCCTAGTATTCCAGAAGTGCCAGTTGTCTGGGAATCAAAGGATGTGTTTCATGAGGAATTTCCTGATGTTCCATCACCTTAAGAGATTGATTTTGAGATCAATCTAGTTCCTGGTACACAACCAATAGCCCAAACACCTTGTAGGATGGCTCCAGTTGAGATGGTAAAAATAAAGAAACAATTACAAGAGTCACTTGATAAAGGATTTATCTGGCAGAGTACATTGTTGTGGGGTGCTCCAATACTTTTTGTAAGGAAGAAGGATAGGTCTATGAGGTTGCGTATAGACTATATATAGATTAACAAGGTGGCAATAAAGAACAAATATCCTCTACCAATGATAGACGATTTGTTTGACCAGTTTTATGAAGCAACAATGTTCTCTAAGATATATCTGTGGTTAAGATATAATCAGTTACAATTTTAAGGAGGATGGCATACCCAAATCATCTTTTAGGATAAGGTATGGTTATTAAGAGTTCATAGTTATGTCATTTGGACTAACTAATGCACCAACAACATTCATGGATTTGATGATAGAGTGTTTCGACCATTCCTTGATCAATTTGTAGTGGTCTCTATAGATGGCATTCTAATTTACAGTCGAGATAGACAACAACATGAACAACATCTCTGTCAAGCATTGACTTTGTTAAGACAACACAAACTATATGTTAAGTTTAGCAAGTGTGTGTTTTGGTTGTCAGAAGTGTCCTTTCTAGGATGTATCATATATGATAAAGGTATTTGTATCAATCCTAAAAAGGTGGACTCCATTCTAGAATGGAAACAACCCAAGACACCAACAAAGATTTGTAGTTTCCTAGCTTTGCAGGTTACTACATAAGGTTCATTAAAGATTTCAGTTCTATAGCATTACCCCTAACTAGGTTTATCAGGAATGATGTGCCTTTTGTCTGGAATGACAAGTGTTAACGCTCTTTCTAATTGTTGAAGGAAAAGTTGACCAATGCACCAGTGTTAGTTTTACTTGAGCAAGGGAAAGGATACATTGTCTTTTTTGATTCCTCAAAGAATGGTTTGGGATGTGTGTTGATGCAGGATAAACAAGTGATTTTTTTTTCCTCTTGACAACTTAAGAAACATGAGAAGAATTATCCGACACACGATCTGGAGTTAGCTGTAGTGATTCATGCCTTAAAAATCTAGAGACATTACCTATACAAGGAGAAGTGTCAGATTTTCATAGATGATAAGAATCTAAAGTACATCTTTTTGTAGCAAGAGTTGAACATGTAATAGTGCCACTAGGTGGAACTAATCAAAGAGTATGATTGCATGATTGATTATCATCCAGGAAATGCTAATGTGGTGGTAGATGTGTTAAGAAGAAAGTCTTCATCTTCATTCACAAATAAAGCACAATTGAATTCTTTGGTGTGTTATAAGTGAGACATGGTAGTCTCCTTACAATAGATGAATGTGTAGCTGGAAGTATCTTTTCTAGCCATATTTTTGACACAGATGCAAGTGAAACCTATGCTAAGACAACAGATCAAAGAAGCATAATAGGTTGATATAGTGATATAGTAAATTAGATCAGAATATGGCAGTGAGAAGCGGGATGGCTTCCATGAGTCAGAGGATGAGATAGTTTGTTACCATGGAAGAATTGTGGTACCTGATATTAATGACCTAAGGAAGATAGTTATGGAAGAATCTCACTCATCTATGTATCTATGCATCCAGGAAGTACCAAGATGTATCACAATCTAAAAGATATGTAATGATGCCTTGGTTTGAAGAAAGATGTATCTGAGTTTGTTATACGATGTCTGGTGTGTCAGCAAGTTAATGTTGAGCACCAGAAGCCTATAGGAACATTACAACCATTACCTATACCACAATGGAAGTGGGATCATGTGACAATGGATTTTTTGACTGGTTTTCCTAGAACAGCCAAAGGTCATGATTCTATTTGGGTGATTGTTGAGAGGTTGACAACGTCGGCTCATTTTCCACTACTACAGAGCATGCCTTTGGCGTCGGTTGTTTAACCCCTTTTAGCGATAGTTCTCAAGCGACGCCTATGTGGGTGTCGCTAAAGGTAGAAATCTTTGGCGTCAGTTTTCTAACCGACACCAAAAGGCTTTGCGCCACTAAAAACGCACCAGCAGGGCACCTATAGGCGTCGGTTATGTATAGTAGCCATCTAGGACACTTTCTGTGTCGGTTTGCAACTAATTAACTGACTCCATATTTCCAGACGCCACGTCTGTGCTTCCCTACATGTCCATGCTTAGTACTATAGGTGTCAGTTTTATACAAATAACTGACTCCATATCCCGCCACGGTCGTGATTTCCTGCACGGTCGGGTTGTTTGTCATATTAGGCAGAAATTTTTATCCAATAACCGATGTTGTAAGCCTTTGATGATGATGTTCTATAAATAATCGACACCTATGTTTTATTTATTTTTTTCTTATCAGTTTGCAGGCCTGCTATGGCTGGTCAGTAGGATGAGAACCTGCAGTTCAGTTTTCTAAACTGTAGGTTTACGACATCCATTGATATCAGCCAACAAACAGGCCACAAACCTACAAAATCAACAAATATACTTTTCACACAAGTAGATACATTCAGACATCAATTAAATTCTCACATTCACAATGTAGAAACATTCAAATACATGTATAAACATTCAGACATGTATAAACATTCAGAAATATTCATTTACAAAATATCATTCAACATCGCTATCAGCATCCCAATTATATTTTACAGTCCCCACTGCTTGAATGGCTCTTGCCCATTCTTCTCTTACTTTATTTAATACTTCCATCGTGTATGGAGCATGTACATCTTTTAAGTATTTACCTATAGTGTGGTCAGTTTTAAACACCTACAAAGAGAATGATGTATATATATAAATAATAATATAAAAATAAGATTGATATATTTCATACTAACTAATCAGACTGTATATAATACCTCATGTATGGTATCGATGTACAATACGACATATTGGATAATCATCTGCATAAATCGCATCACATAGTATGCGCATGCCCAAATGTTGTCTTGTCTAGCGCACTATAAATTGAAACATACATAATATTAATAAATACAACTAAGCACAGTTCACATAAATAATATATACATTGGAGTCGGGAACTTACTTTCACGTTCTCCCAAATTATTGCCTGGTTCTTTTTCCTGGGGACCTTTCCTCCAACCTTTTTGAATGCATCTAAACCCCTAATTGTTAATGTAACACAGTAAATTGCATAATTAAATAGTAATGTAATAACATATGTTAACAAATATAAAAATGAAATATTTCTCACCAGAATAATGGCATTCTCATTACGTGTCCAATTTTAGTATTCAATGTACTCCTCGCAGGATCTAGATAATAAACAGTGAACGTCTCGGGGAGAATAACTAGTAACTCCCAATGCCTACCGCTAGAGGTAAAAAAGTTAAAAATTAATAACTCAAAATCCACATCAGGAGAAGAGTGGGTCGCCATAGGCTGATTGGAAGCCTAATATGTAGTAACATTCTAAAAAAAGAATAGGTTACCTCTTCTTGTGAAAGTCCCGCTCTGGGTTTGCGCTGGGATGGCCCAAAGAATGCTTTGATGCCCACAGGATGAACATGCCTTGTTTCCTCTGGTCATGCAGATACAATACATAAAGTGCAACACGCACAAGTGTTTCAGATTCATATAACAACATGACAGACTAACACATATATAGTGCATAACAACAGCAATGCCGGATTTACATACAACACTAGCTTAATACATATATAGTGGGACTAAGGTGATGAGTTAACAGGAGGACAAATAGATTTCACCACGAGTAAACATTGAAGAAGGTCTACTAACCTACACTAAGCTAAACAAGTTTATCAGTACTAGCCTAAGGCACAAGTACCGTTCATCGGGACAATGACGGTCGTGGAAGCTTAGTGGCCACTGTCCAGTTGAACGTGTAGTGGCCACTAAGCTGGTGGCCATTAAGCTTCCACAACTGTCATTGTCCCGACGAACGGTACTTGTTCCTTAGGCTAGTACTGATAAACTTGTTTAGCTCAACGTAGGTTAGTAGACCTTCTTCAATGTTAACGCATGGTGAAATCTGTTTGTCCTCCTATTAACTCGTCACCTTAGTCCCACTAGTGTTGTATGTAAATTTGGCGATGCTGTTGTTATGCACTATATATGTGTTAGTCTGCCATGTTGTTATATGAATCTGAAACACTTGTGTGTGCTGCACTTTATGTATCTGTATCCTACTTCTCTTCATTGTGGCTTCTTTTGCTGTTTCATGGCTTGCTGCCTATATATCTATATAACCTTAGTGTGGGATGCTTGCTCATTGAGCATCGCTGATAGCCTAGTTAGTTAGCACATTGATTTGGTTAGTAACAATAAAGGTTAATCTTGAATAGGTGAATACATAAAAATGTATATTAATTAAATTGGGAGTGGCGCTTAATACTTTGAATTCATCTGTTTTTCTTTGGGTAACAAACTCCTCCCAGTCTTTGGGGTCCAAGTAGTTCCATTGCTGTGTGGCTTCCTTCTTCCTATATTTATTTTTCACAGAGAATACAAACAAAAATTATTAGTGTAGAGTTAGTGAAATACTGATCAATGTCTAGAATTGGAATCAATCAAGAACCTATTCTCTACATCGCGTATGTAATCTCGGGTGAGATTGGTCCTATAGTTCCTTAGGACCCTCCCACAACATTTAGCATTTGTATTAACTAGAAGTGATGAAACATCAAATCTGAAAATGATATTGATATTAAAAAAGCAAACATTTAGCTTCAATAAAAAAATATAAACATGCATGCCTCTAAAATTGTGATCTTTTATCAATTAACAATCCTTCATTGTGATCTCCGTGCACGTATAAGTCATCATTAGCTTCAATATTTTATGGAGTTGGCAATCCAACTGAGAATGGACTGGAGTCATCATACTTATCATAGTACTCTTCTTCATCTATAGGATCTTCAATGAACTGTCTTTTACCATGAAGAACAACCGACCATTTATCATTTGCAGGATCATTGATATAGAATATTTGTTTCGCCTGTGATGCTAATATGAATGGTTCACCCTTCTCGCCAATCTTTTCAAAGTTCACTAAAGTGAAACCCAATTCATCCACTATAACTCCTTTGGTGTTATCAACCCAATTACATTTAAAGAGTGGAATTCTAAAATCTATGTAGTCAAACTCCCATATGTCTTCAATGACACCGTAATATGACATTTTAGCTTCATGTGGACTCTTATCCTTTGCACTTGCAAAATACATAGTCGACGCTTAAAGAGTGACCCCACTATTTTGGATGACACTCTTACCATCTTGGCGCTTTGTGTAATATGTGAACCCATTAATGTCAAACCCTTCATAAGACATAACATTCAGTTTTGGTTTAAAGGCGAGGCATTTGATAGTTTCTGTAATATCATTTGGTGTTTGAGACAGTTGATGTAAGACTTTATCTTCAAACCACTTAGTAAAAGTCTTGTTATGCTCTCTAGCAAGCCACATTGAACTTGCTCAAGGATGTTGTCTCTTGATGAAATTGGTATGTTCGTCGATATAAACACTCACTTCGTCCATGTTGTGTAAAATATATAAGTGACTTTGTTCCAATTGCTCATGGCTGATTACTTTCACCCGTGATTCCAAAATTCCTTTGCCCTCCTCAATATTCTTGTCATTAACAGGAGTGTTATTACCACTCAGAAAGTCATTGCAAAAATCCATAACCTCTCTCGCCACATAACCTTCAATAATACTCCCTTCAGGACGATAACGGTTCCGAACATCACCTTTAAAAACACTCATGTATCGTTCAAATGGATACATCCAATGCAAGAAAACTGGTCCCAACATGTTCACTTCCCTATTCAAGTGGACAACAAGATGTACCATGATATCAAAGAACGAAGGAGGGAAATACATCTCAAGATGACATAGGGTAACAACCACTTCTCTTTGAAAATTATCGAGAGTATAAGGGTCAATAACTTTTCTGTATAGACTGTTGAAAAAGAAACAAAGTCTGGTGATTGAAAACCTTACATGCTTCGGTAATATAGATCGAATTGCCACATGCAATATTTGTTGCATTAGAGTGTGACAATCATGAGATTTAAGACCTATCAACTTCAGATCTTTCATTGATACCAATCTACGGATGTTGGATGAGTAACCATGTGGCACCTTAACATTTATAAGCATTCACAAAAAGCTTTCTTCTCCTTTCTAGACAATGTGTAACAAGCGAGAGGTTAGTATGTTCTTTTATTACCCATTTCACGTAATTCTGTTACTTCTGACCTTATTCCCATTTCACGTAGGTCCAGTCTGGATTTTATCCCATCTTTAGTCTGACCTGGTATATTTAACAGAGTACCAATGATGCTATCACAAACAATTTTCTCAACGTGCATTACATCGATACAATGCCTGACTGTCAAAGAACTCCAATAAGGAAGATCCCAAAATATTGACTTCTTCTTGAATGAAGAATTGTCACTCCGTGTGGCCATACTACATTGTGATTTCTTACCAAATTCATTGACAATGTCTTTTACTCTTGCATAAACAACATCCCCTGGTATAGGTTTAGGTGCACTCCGTTCATCATTCCATCCATTGAATGCTTTGCGCTTCCTACGATACGGATGGAATTTTGAAAGAAACCTTCGATGACCAAGATATATAGTCTTGCCGCCATGTTTTAGTCTTATTGAATCAGTGTTTTCTTCACATATAGGACACGCTTTATCTCCTTTGACACTATATCCAGACAAATTCCCATATGCTGGAAAGTCATTAATAGTGCAAAACAACATAGCGTGCAAACGAAATGTCTCTCTTGCTGAAGCATCATAGGTCATCACACCTTCAGCCCAAAGTTTCTTTAAGTCATCAATCAAAGGTTCAAGATAAACATCGATATCATTTTCGGGTTGTTTAGGGCCCGATATCAACAACGACAACATAACGTACTTATTTTTCATACACATCCAGGGAGGAAGATTGTATATAACAAGCATGACTGGCCAAGTGCTATGTTGGCTGCTCAATGTCCCGTACAAATTCATCCCATCTGTACAAAGCCCAAGTCTTAGTTTCCTATCTTCTTCACCAAATTTGGGGTACAATAGATCAATCTTCTTCCCCTTTGGGGAATCAGACGCTTGTCGTAGGATCCCATCATTATTTTTCTTAACATCTGCATGCCACCTCAAATTCTTCGCATCTTTCAAATTTGCAAACAAGCATTGAAACCGTGATATTATAGGTAGATACCACATCACCTTGGCAGGAGAACTAGTTTTGGACTCCCCCGAAGTCGTCAATTTATACCGTGACGCACCACATTTTGGACAATCTTTCAAATCCACATAGTCCTTTTGAAATAATACACAATCATTCGGGCATGCGTGTATCTTCTTGGCTGCCATTCCCATTGGGAACAACAATTTCTTTACCCGGTATGTTGAGATTGGCAGCTCGTTTCCTTCAGGAAGCATTTCTTTCAACAAAGTCAACAATGAAGTGATGCTTTTGTCGCTCCATCTATTGTTAGCTTTCAACTTCTACAATCTCAACATAGTGCTAAGCTCCGTAAACTTAGCACAACCTGTGTATAATGATATCTCAGCATCATGCACAATGTTTCTAAAGATAGGAGGTGGATCGGTGTGCTCTACCCTACATCAATCCAACATCGCATCAACGATGTCTACTGGAACTGGTCTGTTCACATCTACGTCATCGGAGGCAATTTCTTCTTCCACCCAAGCACTGCTATCAACATCCACTGGTTTTGAGTTTGAAATCTCTCCATGCCAGTACCATTCTGTATAGCCTTATACAATCCTGTTGCACATGACGTGACTTTTGATTTCGTCATCAGTGCTTACTTTCAAGTTGTTACCACAATGCCTACATGAACAGTAGAACCTATCTCCAGGTTCTTTCCTATGTTCCTCGGAAAATCTAATAAATTGATCAAGACCAGATATAAACTTTGGGGTGCAGCGATTGCGAATGGACATCCATGATCTATCCATTCTATGATCAAAGAGAAAACAAGTATATATTAGGACAATATTAGGGTCTACGGTTAACAAATACATGTGATGTCATTCTTATATATAATAAATGTGTACCACCTATCCCATCCTTGAACACCTAATCTCACTAGTAAGTGTATAATGTGTATTGGGTTTTCAAGAAAATTTCGGTAGCATTTCCCCGCTGTTCTCTAAGTACATATGTACTTAGAGAACAAACGGGGAAATGCTGCCGAAAGTTTCTCGAAAACCCAATACACATTATACACATACATCCTAAGTGAGATTAGGTGTTCAAGAACAGTCCCAAACTGGGGACTATCCAAGATTTACTCCTAATGAGTAAATCTTGGACGGGTTTCTAGGCCAACAAACACAATAATAGATATGTACATGTTAGGGTTTTATCACAATTAATGTTAGGGTTTCATCACAATTGATGTTAGGGTTTCATCAATGTTAGGTTTAATCAAATCAAATCAAGTTTAAATCTTAAGTACATATGTACTAACATTAAAATTTATTGAATTATGTCAAACATTAGGATTAGAAGCACAAATATATTTAAGCAAGAGATTTGTTCGTATCCTAGGATTTACATAAAGCATTACATAAAGATTTTTTTATATCCTTACCAACAACAAGCACGGTCGTGGCTGTGTTGGCCTACCACGGCCATGGTAGGCCAACACCGCCACGGTCATGCTTGTTGTTGGTAAGGAGCTAGGGAGAAGGAAGTAAAGAGGCTAGGGCTACCTGGAGCTAGCGTGGAGAAGAGCGGCGGCGAGCGGAGGCAACAATGGCGGCGAGTAGGCGAAGAGAAGAGCAGAGTGGCGCTCGCAGTGGCAGCAGGAGATGAGCAGAGCAGCAGAGAAGAACAGAGCAGCAATGGCGGCAAGTGGCGGCAACAGTAGAAAGAGGACGCGGCGGTGGCGGCGGCAAGCAGAGGCACACCAGCAACAGCGGTGGCGAGCAACAGCGGGGGTCGTCGGCGATTTTAGGCGAGAGCGGCGAGAACAGGAAAATTATCACGATGAAATAGGAAGAAAGGGGGGAAAAGTCGGGTGATCGGGTCTATTAAGTTGGTCAACAACGTCGGTTTTTACAAAACTGATACCTATTACTCTTCAGCATCGGTTGATAGTAAAAAATCGACGTCCAATTAGACAATCTTTGCCCTAAATTATTTGGCGGGAACCATTATCAGCGTCGGTTATCAAAGGATAACCGACACTGAACGTGGAACTTTTCGTGCAAATTTTCATCTTAAATTGGCGTCGGTGAATAGTTAAAAAAACTGACGATGTATGTGACACAAATTGTTTTGCTCAAAAATTGGATTCCGTGGGCGATTTTAGGTGTCGATTTGTTATACCCAGCCGACGCTGAATACAAAGTGGTACCCGTGTCTAGCTGGTCTTCGAATATAGACGTTGGTTTTCCTAAATAATCGACGTCGAATAGTATAGGCGTCAGTTTACCTAAATAACCGACGCCCAGAAAAGTGACACTGAATGTTGTTTCTGTACTAGTGTTCTTTCTGTTAAGACCACATACACTGCTAAGAAACTTGCATAGATTTATGTAGATGAGATAGTACATTTGCATAGAGTACCAGCAATGATTGTGTCTGATAGAGGTCCTCAGTATACAAGTCACTTTTAGGAGAGATTACACATAGCTTTGGGTATGCAGTTAAAGTTTAGTACTAAATTTCACCCACAGATAGATGGACAATTTGAAAGGACCCTACAAACTTTGGAGGACTTGCTTAGGGCATGTGTTCTTCAGTTTGTAGGTAGTTGTGATATACATCTAAGTTTGATAGAGTTTTCCTACAACAACAGTTATCAGAACAGCATTGATATGGCACCATATGAAGCATTGTATGGTAGACCATTGTAGGTCTCCGTTATGCTGGTATGAAACATGAGAATAACAACTTCTAGGTCTTGAACTTGTGCAATAGACAATTGAAAAGATTAAAGTGATACAACAATAGTTAAAGGTGGCACAGGACAGACAAAAGTCATATGTTGAAAATCATCGTAGACCTTTAGAATTCCAAGTAGGAGATAGAGTGTATCTCAAGGTTTCTCTTTGGGTTGGTGTTCTCATATTTAGAAAGGTGTTCTCAGATTTGGGAAGAAGGGTAAGTTGTCTCCTAGATTTATGGGACCCTACTTGGTGATAGCACGTGTTGGAAAGGTAGCCTATAAGTTGGAACTACCACCTGAGTTTGATAGACTACATCCAGTATTTCATGTATCTATGTTGAGGAAATGTCACCCTAATACCGAGCTTGTATTACAACCTATAGAGGTAGAATTAGATGAAGATATATCCTATGTTGAAGGTCCAATGTTGATTCTTGACAGAAGAATCAAGAAGTTAAAAAAGAAGACATAGTGCTTGTGAAAGTTCTTTGGCATCATCATGGCGTTGAAGAATCCACATGGGATTTGGAGGAAGAGATGAGGAGGAAGTGCCCTTCTCTTTTCTCTTTAGATTTTAGGGATGAAATCCTTGTTTGGGGTTGATAACTTGTAACACCCCTATCCCGGGTTTTTTGATAACCCTAGAAGCTTTGCCTAAGTAAGTTACTTAGAACCTTGTCTTAATCTCTTGAAAAGTAATTAAGACTTAAGGAGAGTTTAATTCTCAATTTTAAGATTGTTTGCAAGTTGGTTGTGCTTTATATGATAGTTTTGGTTCAAATTGAATTTACCAAAAATGTGGGGTTGATGTACAAATTATCACCTCTAGAGTGTCCCTTCTCTCTCTTAGCATCATCTAAAGGAGAGAGAAATGAGGGGGTGCCTTTTTTGAGTCTTGGTTGAGTGATAGCACTCTTAGTGGTGAAAGAATCAGAGAGTGATGAGTGTCTTGAACCCTAGATGGGGTTGTGTCGAGTTATGAAGTATATATGGGAATGCCTATCATCTTGGAAGACATAGAGGAGGTCCCATATCGGTTTATCAACTTTTTGGAAATATTCATATTGGGCTAAGCATGTCAAGTAGGTGAAGAATATCAGTTGGATGTTCCTTGAAAAAAGTTGTATCAGTTTACATGAAAATTGATATTGGGTTGTGATA
The DNA here is from genome assembly GCA_963693085.1 of Alisma plantago-aquatica. Classification (NCBI taxonomy): domain Eukaryota; kingdom Viridiplantae; phylum Streptophyta; class Magnoliopsida; order Alismatales; family Alismataceae; genus Alisma; species Alisma plantago-aquatica. Next base: position 750,887,594 of record OY856411.1, on the reverse strand, counting down.
TCTTGTCAAGCAAGATACCCAATGGATGATATTAAATATTTGGATTATCCACATGAGTTTTGCATGTAAAGATAATTATGGATGAATGGAGTAAACATGCATGGACACATGTCACCGAAGTGCATATGGTGGTGACACTTTACATTTACTCTCTCTCTCTCTCTTGAACCTCAACTATATAAGCCTCTCTTTTCACCTACTAGTGAAACATTTTGACTCTCATATTATCCCTCTCTTAGTATATGACTATATAAGCTTGAGGAATAGGAAGGAGTTCGAGCATCAAACCTAAGGTGAATCCATGGTCATCTTCAACCTTGGGTGGACTATGCTTTTTGGGTTATGGTTCCTTCCTTTCTTTTCTTCTTCACCAAGTTCCTAACTATGGTACCTTCTTTTATATAGAAGTGTTGTGATTGAGTCTTGGACTTTTGATAAGTCACCTTCAACCTTGGGAACATGAAGCTTTCAATCTTGAAGCTTTTGTGTTGATCTTGAGGCAGGTTATATAACTTGAACTCAACTCTATTGTTATTCACCTTCAATCATGCAATACTTGATAATTCCTTTTCAATTTTGACTTTCCTTGGTTGAATAATGATTCTATGAGATCTAATGGGTATCTGGAACTATTTTCCATGAACTAGAGTGTTAGTGGATGAATGGTTGAAGCTTGAAGATGATGGAATCTCCCATGCACAAACTAATATTGGTTTGAGAAACTCTAACCCGATATTAGGTAATGCGAGGGGAACCCTGTTACAACCTCGATTTTTCTTATATGATTGTAAATGAAATTCTTTCAAAGAAATGTACTTGGTTGTAAATTGCATGATTTATGATAAATATATGGGTTTCTTTTACAACTTTTCCTTGTGCATGAGTTTTCATGAATCTTATTGTAATAGTGGGTCCAAGGTGCTAAAAGAGGAAAGAAAAGTTGATGAGAAACAAATAATGAATAAATAAGAAAGGAAATTCAAATAAAGGTTAAAATACAAGAAATATGTGGAAAGATGTGTGATTGGTCATAATCGATGATATTTCAAACCCCACATAGTTTCTTAAGATATAAGGAATCCAAATAAGAGAAAATGAGATAGTAAGAGAAATGAAATATAATTAAAATATGCTTTATTAAACAATAACTTTTTTAAGGTAAAATATTACTAGAACCCCAAAAAAGAGTATAGGAGTGAAAACCTTGTATACTGTACAAGGTTATCAAAGACCCCACATCATCCTAACCTCGGGTTTGACCCTAGCAAAGGTACCCGGGTGAGCTTTACAATACCACCATAGGTTATTTACAAACTCATCAAAAAGCTGAAATTTGTCTCTCCCCTTTTGCCATGGGCTTTACAATTCCTCTCCTGCCAAAGGAGGAAAATGAGACATGTCCAGATAAGCCCCGCAAATCTCCTAAACTGGTAGTCCTCTTTAGTCGAATCCAAAATCCAATCCATACTACGCAACAGGTTGGTGGGCAGATTACCACCCCAATTGAGTTTAAGGGAATTGCGGGACCAGAGATACTTGGCATACGGGCAATCAAAAAAGAGATGTTGATGAGACTCCATCTCCTCGAGGCAAAGCAGGAAAATGTAGCTAGAGCCAAATGCCCATCTACTAACTCTCTCTCTCTCTCGTAGGAAGACGCCCAAGGATCCCTCTATAAGCACAAAAGCTCCATGTGGGGAAACGACTCTTACTCTTGAGATGCTGATCCCAAGGTACATGTGGCTGATTACGAACAAACTTCCACAGTCTGTCTCTGTCACGCACACTCCAACTACCATTGGACTAGTTATACTCTTGTTTGTAAGAGTCCCACACCAAGCACATCTTACGCCAGATTCTTGAACAAGAGGCTAACTTAGCACCCCCATCCTCCAAGCTAGTCCCATACCATTTTCTCATCTAGGAAGACCAGGTAGACCCTAGTTTAATAAAAAACACATGAACCCTTTTCATCATAGCTTCCCACATAATATCAGAAGGGTCAAACAGCCCCAACCCTCCTCCATGTCTAGGATGAGCCACCTCCAACCATCCCACGCCATGTTGCCCACCATTCAACAAAAATCCAGCCATAATCGATCTGCATTTACTCAAGATAAACTCAGGTATGTCAGCCAGCCTACACCAGTATCTTAGCATACTGGTGAGGATGGTTTTAATCAGCACAACGCTCCCCGCCATAGAGACCTTCAGCCCACTCCACTTCTCCACCTTGAGACATAGGTTATCCAAGTAGGTGTGAAAGTCAGAACCTCTGCCAACTCCTCCTGAGATGGGAACCCCCAAATACTTCGTATGAAAATAGCCAGTCTCCAACTGGATATCATCTTTCAATCTTCCTCTCCTAGAATCATAGGACTTCGACAAGAAAGCATGTGACTTGGTATCACTAATATGTAAACAAGAAAGATCCACAAACATCTCTAACAAAGTTCTGACTCCTCTAAAAACTTTGGGATGGGAACCACAAAAAACATGATATCGTCAGCAAAAATCATATGGTTCAACACTTTGGTTCCTGTAACCTTGTAGCTTTTAATTTTCCCCTCCTCTTCCACTTTATCAGCAAGGCATGTAAGGTTTTCCATAATGATAGTGAATAGAAGAGGCAATAGCGGGTCTCCTTGTCTCAGTCCGTTAGAGGCTCTAAACAGACATATAGGGATGCCATTGACCAGAACAGAAAAATAAGTGGTCTGAACGAATTGTTTAAGGGTGTTCAAGAACCTAGTAGAGAACCTCAAAGCCTCCATGGAGCACCACAACCCTTCCTAAGACACATGGTCATATGCTTTTGATATGTCCACCTTGATACATGCTTTCTTCGACCTCCCTTTCACCTGGAAGTCTCTCAAGAATTTTGTAGCCAGTAGAGCATTATCAACAATAGAGTGGTTTCTTACAAAAGTTGCTTGATTTAGAGAGATAATCATAGATTGGATACTTTTAAGTCTTCTAGACAACAATTTGGATATAATCTTATACATCACAGAGCAGCAAGCAATAGGTCATAAATCACTCATAGACGCAACCCCAATCTTCTTTGGTATAAGTCTAATGAAGGCGTGATTGAATTGTCTAACCATACACCCTCCAATTAAGAACCATCTGACTGCATTGCAAATATCCTTGCCTACCATGTGCCAACAACTCTGGAAAAACTTGGCATTAAAGCCATCCAGACTAGGGCTTTTGGAGGCACCAATAGAAAAGGTGGCATCTTTGATCTCCTCATCCGTAGCCAATTTTAGCAAATCAGTATTCATGTTATCAGTCACCCTTTTATTAAGAAAGGACTCTCTAATGCCAAGGAAAACCTCACTATTATATAAGTCAAAAAATTACCTGACAGCCATGTCCTCAACTTTAGAGACTTCATCCACTATCTCTCCTATCTCGTTAATCAGATTATGAATATGATCCTTCATATTATTTCTTTTAACCGTTGCATGGTAAATCTTTGAGTTACAATCACCATCTCTTAGCCACTTAAGTCTTCTTCTCTGCCAACCTGAGATCTCATGTTCTTTCTCTAGCTGTGTTAGTCTTTTACCAGCCTCCGCTTCCGCTTCCATATTGTCCCGATCAGTAGGATTTAATCTTAGGTTAGTAGCCTTTAAGTTGTACACCTCCCTAGCATCTTTGATGAGGTTGGGTAAATCTATAAGGCTTCTAGACCATACCTTCAAAGCCATCTTCACCTTTTTAAGCTTATTATTTATCACAAAAAAGGGATTACCGATGACCCTCACATTCCAAACCTCCTTGACAACACCTTCAAAAGAGGGCCAAGAGAGCCAATGATTGAGGAACCTAAATAGACGATTAGGATGATTCTACACTGAAATTTGGACTTCCATCCAAGAGTGATCATTGTTCGGATGGCCTCCCAACTTAATAGCAGCCTCAAGGAAAACATCAATCCATGCTTCATTCACCAGACCCCTATCCAAGTTGCTAGATATTCTTCTTATCTGATTTCTTTTATTGTGCCAAGTGAAACAATAACTTGCACATGAAGAAAAGACTCTTTTAATTTCGAATTAGGATTCTAAACTTGGCATGCAAGTATATAAATTTATTAATGACTTTCCCTCATAATTTGAGATAAAAAGGATCCATGGTTTGAGAGTTATGAATTTTACAAATATTCCTAAAGTGAGAAGGATATCCTTTATTTTTAAGGGAATTATCCATTTCCCAATTTTCTATTTGTGCGGGTAGCATGACAGCCGTGGATCTGAGATCCAATGATGGTGGTGCCATCCCCTACCTCAAGTCTGACTGGGAACCTGGGGGAAAATTCTTCTACACTTTTCTCGTGATTCAGTGCATCATCGGATCTGAGAGTTGACCTGCTGTCTTCGGGAGGCCACGAGGACTCGATCCATACTAGGATTTGGTACGTGTTGTAGTGGGAATAGGGTTTCCCCAATCTTGTGGAACCTAAGACCCTGACCTATATAAGGAGGGGTGTTGTGCAATACCAGCAATCACAAAATCGCTTCTCGTGGGATTGAAACGACTAGCTGAGTGCATTGGCGTCTTCAATTTGAAGATATCAGCCTGTCCTATACCCCCGATGAGAAGATACTTCGGTTGGAGTTGTGCGGCGTCATCTTAGTGCCAAGAGGGATAGGATGGAATAATTAGAAGGTGCTTCGAGTTTAAGAGGATGAGGTGGAGCTTTGGACAGTCTCAGATTTCACACAGAAGCAACGACAAGCAAAGTCAACTCACAAATTGACCAGCTGCTTGTGGGAAAGGAGACTGGAGTTTGAAGACAACCAGGGGGAAATTACATCCCTGCCCTCACGTTCCTATTGGAAGAATAAGCCCTTTTTGATAATTTCATGCCTTATTTTGGTTTTGCGAGTGTGTTGCCCCGCTAGGTCACTTTTAAATCTGATATATCCACGTGGCTTGTCCTGATTAGTGGGAAAATGTTTTTATTGTAAAAAGCATAACTACTTAAGGGAGTATCGGATGAAGGTAAATCATATATGAAAGTTGATCAAAAAAATATGAAGAATCCAATAAAAATGGAATTGGAACCTGATATTTCTTGTAATTTAAAAAGTACACAAATTTACCACTTTTAATGTATTAAATTATGGTAAAACCCTAATTTTGATATGGAAATTGGATTTAATGGCTCTTTTGGGTTATTTTGAGTAATGTTAACCTATTGAGAATAAAAGGAAGAGTTAAATTTTAATAAGGTGATTTTATGCTTGTTTTAAGGTTTTATGCACATGATTATGTTTAAAAACCCTAATTTAGGAAAATATGGGTTTTAATCCAAAAATGTAATTATACAACAGAGATGTGATGATCTCAAACTTATTTTAAGATTAAAGAACCCTTAATGAGGATAATTGGAATAATTAGGGTTTTTGAGAAATGAGAAATCTATTTTAGGGTTGTTAATATAAAAAGGAAAAAAATTGGTTAAAGCAACCTAAGAAACCTTAATGAACCCTAAGGAGATTAGGAAGCATTAGAAAGTATCCTCATGTCATTAGAAGTTGTATAGAATTTTATAGTGACATTAGTAATCTATATGTTTCAGGAATTAAGGGTTGCTTGCAGTAGGTGATTGCTTGGATATATTGTTGATTTTGGATTATCTTGCTCAAGAACAAGTATGTGGTTACGATTATGGTTAAATAGCTTTAGTTTCCCAGCAATTCCCGAAGTTTTATCGGTTGCTTGGAATAATTGCTTGAGTGACCTTTATTTCATGCAACTATAAAGTGACTATGACTATCACCATAATTATACATGCATGACTAGCTCAGATCCTGGTCCTCCTCCGTAGCTTTGATGATGATGAGAAAGATGACCTGGTACATGGTCGACCCGTGAGGTAGGATCATCAGGTTATCATGAGTCGATGCGTTGGTCTACCTTTGGGTAGGACCATGAGACTCTAGGACCCTATGTATTGATCTATATGTAAGGTAGGATCATGGGGGTTAGTTGAGATCTACCATATGAGAGGTAGTATCAATGTCCACTGTAGGGACAACACAAAGTCTAGGGTATGCAAGGATTGAGTAGTTATGTTTAAAATGTAAAGTTGTTTGCTAAATCATAATTGATTGCAATAGGTTGTTACAATTATATGAAAGTTTTTGGTTCCCCCACATACAAGATAGTTCATTATACTTACTGGATTTTGTTTTTCGGCGTTTTAGGTTTATCAGGGAAAGGATATTCCTTTAAAGAGACATTGTTGGAATGAAGCTTAATAAAGAATTAGAGGATTTTAGATAGATAAATCTTACTTGGGTAAAGTCTCTCAATCCCTATATTTTCCAAGGTATGAGAAAAGAAAAATTTTATTCCATTAAAAGTTTCATTGTAGTAGAATTTATTAATTATTGTTGATTATTTGCAAAACCACTAATCCTATTTGTCATCTTCAAAAAGGGGGAGATTGTTGGCTAAATTGGACATTATTATAATCCCTTTGTTTTGATGATGACAAACATTTCATTCTTGTGAATCTAACTTGCTATTTGAGTGTTTCAGGGAAAAGCACATAAGGTGGTGGATAGCAAAACATGGAAGATCAATTTGTTGAAATTGCTTTATTTTCATGAGTGTACTCAAATATAAAAACTTGTACAAGTATATAATGTACAAGTACTTAGACATCATGTAAATCAAGCATTAGATCTTCCCTATCCACTCACAACGCTTAAATAGACTCTCCCCTAAGATAGAAGCACAATTGCACATTGATACACACACTTAGTACAGGGCTCAGCACATTGAAATAGGGAATTTCTTTGTCAACAAAGTCCTCGACCGAGACACCCTCGGTTGACAATATTCTCGATCGAGAATAAACCCTACCAGCTGTTAGACTGAGTTAGCAAAGTAGTTGGGAGTTGGAATCGAACATTACAATACATTGACCTTAACCTCCCATTCGGTTGACAAAGAGCTCGATCGAGACACATTTGGTCGACAAACTTCTCGACTGAGAAAGGTTCTGGACTGTACTTTTTAGCATTAAACAACTAGTCATTGCAATGTAATTAGTAGACACATAATGGCTAGTTGAGCACTAAGAACACGCTAGAATGTGTCTAGAATGTCCCCAAGCATTAGCAAACCACTCCTATAAATAGGACAAGCTATAGGACACCCAAGGCATCACTTGTGCATACAATTACACTTGAGATTTATTCTTTGAGAGCAACAAGTTGAGCTATACTTGCAATATGTTTGATTGAACTCTACATTAGTGTCCTATAGCTTAGTATCTCCTAGCCACCACACTACCACATTCATCCACAGTGGATAGGAGATCAATACGCTTGATATAGGATCAAAGTGTTGTACTTAATTGGTAACATTGTTTCTTTCTTCTAGTCTTGTTCCTTCTATTGTATTTTGTTCGCCTTTGTTGCTCCTAGGTTGGAGGTTGTGGAAAGGAGGTTGTTGGAGCTTCTTCAGGTGGAGAAGGTAGCTCGATGGACTTTGGACTACTTCTAAAAGGTCTCAACAGGAAGCTACTTCAAGGAGGAAGGCTACTTCAAGGGGGAGCTTGAAGTTACTTCAAGTGAAGGATGCTTCAAGGTTGGTGAGACGACTTCAGGGTGAAGGCTATCCAAAGGGTTTGTGAAGGTAGTTGTATCTTATGTAATATCCTTGCGAGGTAATAAAATACAATTGCTTTTAAAATCTCAATTGGGAACAACTGGGTAGTGGACTGACTCCCTTAGTATTTGCTAAGGGTAGAACCACTCTAAATGCCTTATCTCCTTCTCCAACATATTGTGGTTGATTGGTTGAATTAATTTGAAAATTATCATAAAACCCTATTCACCCCCCCTCTTGTGTTTTTCAATTAGCATCAGAGCAGGCTTCAAGGAGCTCTAATTGAGTCTTGAAGATGGAGGGTGGTGATTTCTACAACCTCTACAAAGAAAGGAGAAACGTGAGTCAACCTTTAAAAAGCAATAGGTGGTGCTTTGAACATGAAACAAAGGGCCACACAACATTTAATTGTCCAAAGAGAAAGTTCCACAAAGATAGAAGGGAACAATCAAGTACTCATAAAGAAGACAAGATATGTTGTTTCATTGCAAAAATCGATGAAGAAGAGGATGAGGTAAGATTATTTGATTTATCTAAAGAAGAGTTAGTTTCTAGCATAGGGGAATTGCATGATAAATATATTGATTGTAAAAAGAAATTGAAAAGAGTTACTAAAACTAATGAGGAGTTGTATGATAAATTAAATGATTTTGCTTTTGAAAAAGAAAGTATTATTTTTGAAAATTCTACCTTGAAATCTTCTCTTAATGATTGCAATACAAAGTTACTTACTCTAGAGACAAACTATAATCTTCTTTCTCAAGAAAAGGTTGAATTATTTGCTAAGTTGAATAATCTTCAAACTCAACCTATTTTATGCACTCATTTAGATTATGATGCCATTGTAAAAGAAAGAGAAAGTTTGTCGTCTAACTTAGATCAAGCAAACTTAGATATTAAAAGGATATTGGATGAAATTGCAAAGTTACAAAAGGAAATTAGTAGCTTGAAAAACAATGGCATTCTTGATAAGATCCTAAAAGATTCTACTGGTCAGATTGGAATAAGAGGACTAGGTTATAAGCCCAAAGGAAAATCCTATCAAAAACCTAGAGAGAGAAGGACACAAGTGCCCAAGACTAAAGTCATGTATGTGCCTAAAGACAATCTAGCTAAGAAGAAAAATGAAATTGATTCTATATGTTGTCATTATTGTTTACGTCTTGGACATTATTCATTTTCTGGTCCATATAAGAAAAAGGATGCTGATCTAGTTTGGATTCCAAAACCCCAAATGTAGAAATATTAAACTTGATTAGTTGATATTTGAACTAAAAATTTGTCTTATCTCAACTAAACTGAGCTTTAATTTGCATATTTCTAAAATTGTATTGAAAGTAATTTATGTGTTACTTGAAAACAATTGCTGAAATAGAAACATTCTCGATCAAATAAATCCTCAACCGAGATACTCTTCGGTCGAGAAAATAGTCGAACAAAGATGTTTCTATCTCAAACCTGCACTTTCTGGACAAACAATAACTTGCTCGGTCGAGAAAGTTGTCGACTGAGAACATTTTGGTCGAGAAAAAGTTCAACCGACTGAGGTTATGGAAAACCTACTTAATTTATTTTAGTTTACTATCAATTTGATATTAATGTTGATTTAATATACAAATCAAGAATGAATCTTGAAGACAATTTTTTTAAACATATTGATAAGCTTGCATCATGACTTATTAAATGAAAGTATACTTTGATTATAATATTCTTATTGAACTTGTTACAAAATGTGTTGATTGAAAACCTGTATACTTTTTGCAAACTAATATTGGACATGCTTTCTTGCAAAAGTGAATCAATACAAATTGCAAGTTCATATATTTTCAATTGCTATTTAAAATGATATGATCTTGTACAAGGTTTGCCTAAAGTATTCCTCGGCCAATTTGAAAATTATGAACCATGTTGTTTTGAGAAAACTTCATCAATAGAACTTATAGACTTATTTCTATTGATTGAAAAAGTTATTGTTTTTATCATCAAGTTGTTTATGATGGCTCACAGTCTTGCAAATAGGGATGATGCTATATTTATACAATTTTTCTCTAAGATTGAAAATCAAATACTCTACTTGCAAATTTTGTAAAATAAAACCTTACATGATGAATTGTTCTAAGTATTTAAATTATATAGGAATTTCAAAGCTATATTCCCTGCAAGTTCTTAAAAAAAATTCTTTATATGAAGAAAAGACATCGTTATGATCATAATTGAGAAAAGTTTAAATGGGAAGACTAGTGGAATAAGAGATCTTGCGTAGAATAAAATTATTCTATCTAAATCCTATTCTAAGAAAATCAAGAGCAACACACCATTTCAAAATCAAATATTGCTCACATGAATTAATCTTTCAAATTGATATAAACTCTTTCAAATTGGTATCCACCTATTACATAAATTCTTTATATTCAATCAAGTGGATTGTTTTGAATGCTTAAATTGGAAATCTGTAGAAATGCCTCTCAATCAAAAAAGAGTTCGACCGAGGGGCGCCGTGGTCGAAGTCATGGTCGACCTAAAATAAGCCTGACAAAATGCTTATTTGTGATATTAAATCATTTCTTTGCACTCAATCTTAGTATATTGATCTTAAAATTGTTCATCATGTTGAAAATAAGATTTTAGTGCAAATCTCTCATAAAATGTTTGACTTATTGTAGTCAAACTTTAATGATTGTTATTCTTAAACTATCTTGATTATAAGATTAAGGGGGATCTCACAACAAATTTGTAAACATTTCTTGATCAAATCAAAACTTCAAAATCTAGATATGACCTTACGATTATTGAATTATCCTGATCTAAAATGAACTCTCTATATCAATATGGGCTTAACATACCTCATTATTGATTAGAGATATATTTCTTGATCCTACTATGCCATAAAGAAACTCTCATATCATTTTTAGGGCTTAACATCCCTTGTAAAATGGATGAGAAATCAATATATATATCCATCATGAGCCTAAATGGATCTCATATCATTTCCAGGGCTTAACATCCCTCGTAAAATGGATGAGAAATCAATACATATATCCATCATGAGCCTAAATGGATCTCATATCATTTTCAGGGCTTAACATCCCTTGTAAAATGGATGAGAAATCAAAACACATATGCCATGAACCTAAAAGGATCTCATATCATTTCAAGGCTTAACATCATTTGTAAATGATTGAGAAATAAATTGTGGATAAATTTGACATAAAAATAAGTGGTTTGCATTATACTATGTTGATTACCCTTGCTTTAAAGATTGAGCATCAAATTATCAAATTAAGGGGGAGAAATAAAAGTCATACTTAATGTTTAGCTTGGTTATCTTTTTGAAATGACAAAGGAGGAGAAACAATATAAATCATTAACATAAAGTAAAATGAGTTCCATCATCTCTTGGCTATCACACACTTCACAAATAAGAGAATGTATGCAAAAGGTAAACTTTTGGTATGAAACTCATATGATTTATATTTCCTTGATTTATATTTCCTTGATTTATATTTTGAAAATGTTTGTCATCTTCAAAAAGGGGGAGATTGTTGGCTAAATTGGACATTATTATAATCCCTTTGTTTTGATGATGACAAACATTTCATTCTTGTGAGTCTAACTTGCTATTTGATTGTTTTAGGGAAAAGCACATAAGGTGGTGGATATCAAAACTTGGAAGATCAATTTGTTAAAATTGCTTTATTTTCATGAGTGTACTAAAATGTAAAAACTTGTACAAGTATATAATGTACAAGTACTTAGACATCATGTAAATCAAGCGTTAGATCTTCCCTATCCACTCACAACACTTAGATAGACCCTCCCCTAAGATAGAAGCACAATTACACATTGATACACATACTTAGTACATGGCTCAACACATTGAAATAGGGACTTTCTCGGTCGACAAAGTCCTCGACCGAGACACCCTCGGTCGACAATATTCTTTACTGAGAATAAACCCTACTAGCTGTTAGACTGAGTTAGCAAAGTAGTTGGGAGTTGGAATTGAATTTTACAATAAATTGACCTTAACCTCCCATTCGGTCAACAAAGAGCTCAACCGAGACACATTCGGTCGACAAACTTCTTGACCGAGAAAGGTTTTGGACTACACTTTTCAGCATTAAACAACTAGCCATTGTAATATAATTAGTGGACACATAACGGCTAGTTGAGCACTAAGAACACCCTAGAAGGTGTCTAGAACGTCCCCAAGCATTAGTAAACCACTCCTATAAATAGGACAAGCTATAGGACACCCAAGGCATCACTTGTGCATACAATTACACTTGAGATTCATTCTTTGAGAGCAACAAGTTAAGCTATACTTGCAATCTATTTCATTGAGCTCTACATTAGTGTCCTATAGCTTAGTATCTCCTAGCCACCACACTACCATGTTCATCCACAGTGGATAGGAGGTTAATACGCTTGATATAGGATCAAAGCACTGTATTTAATTGGTAACATTGTTTCTTTCTTCCAATCTTGTTCCTTCTATTTTATTTTGTTCTCCTTTGCTACTCCTAGGTTGGAGGCTATGGAAAGAAGGTTGTTGGAGCTTCTTCAGGTGGAGAAGGTAGCTCGACAGACTTTGGACTACTTCTAGAAGGTCTCAATGGGAAGGTACTTCAAGGAGGAAGGCTACTTCAAGGGGGGCTTGAAGTTACTTCAAGTGAAGGCTGCTTGAAGGTTGGTGAGATGACTTCGGGGTGAAGGTTGTCCAAAGGGTTTGTGAAGGTAGTTGTATCGTATGTAACATCCTTGTAAGGTAATAAAATACAATTACTTTCAAAATCCCAGTTGGGAACAACCAGGTAGTAGACTGACTCCCTTAGTGAATGTTAAGGGTGGAACCACTCTAAACGCCTTGTCTCCTTCTCCAAAATTTTGTGGTTGATTGGTTGAATTAATTTGAAAATTATCATAAAACCCTATTCAACCCCCCTCTAGTGTTTTTCATACTCGACTTGGAGTCACCATTCTAGACTTTGTCAAGTTGAACATTGAGAAATTATGGGGAGATGATAAGACCGAAGTGGTCGACAAAGCCTATGCTTGGCTGATATTAATTGAGAACGGTTTCTGCATGCTGGAGGTGTAGCCGAACAAGAAAGTACCTTTTGCTGCTCACCTCTTAGAAGGAGTAGCCAAGATCTGGTGGGAGAACCACATCATGGGTTGAGATCTGAGTGCGGACCCAATGGCATGGACCGACTTTAGGACTATCTTCACAGATAGATTCATTTCCACCTCAGCTAAGAAGGAGAAGGAAAGAGAGTTCACCAACCTAATCCAAGGTAGCTTATCAGTCACAGACTTTGGTCGCAAATTTTGCATACGAGATCATTTTAGGCACATGATGACTGAGGAGAGACGAGTGGACCATTTTGTAGAGCGTATTCATCCTACCATCAAGCCTCATGTGATGGAAAGTAAACCAAAAACCTTCACTAAAGCCTACAACACTTCCCTAGATATGGAGAGGACGGTGTTGCCTGCTCAGAACCCACCCAAAGGATATTTGGGTTTCACTAAAGGTATCCAAGGCTAGAAGAATGATCACAAGAAAGGACAAGGGTGCAACCATACCATGAGAAAACATGGAGGAAAAGGAAAACCCCATCATGAGAACAACCGGCCTAGGTGTTGCACCTGTGGAAAATGGCATTTAGGTGAGTGTCGCTATAACAAGAGGACGTTCTACCATTTCCAGCAAGAGGGACATCTTCAAGCCAACTGCCCTCCTCCAGACCGGAAGGGGCCAGGCCCAGTAATAGCCCAGCCTGTAGTATCCCAACCTGTAGCTGCAACCCCACCTGCTGGAGAAAGAAGAAAAGCTTGAGTTTTTGCTATTGACAATGGGGAGGCTCAAGCTAATGCTAATCAGTTGATAGAGGGTAATATCCCTTAGAGTTTTCTTTTATGTTTTAAGATAAGCATGGAATGGTCTAATGTATGGTGAAAAATAATGTAGGCATGCTTGAAGTCATGGGATACAATGTAAAAGCTTTATTTGACTCTAGATCTACTAATACTTTTATTTCGAGAAATCTCACAACTATGCTTTGTTTGGATATCAAGGATTTAGGGTATATCTTGGATGTCACAACCCCAAGTGGTCAGATCTTTACGTTCCTTTTGAAAACTCATGTGATACCCATCAAGTATCGAGATCATGAGTTCCCTACAAATTTTATCCTCCTTGACATGAATGACTTTGATGCGATAATTGGTAGGAATTGGCTTTATACCTATAGGGCTAATCATGAGTTCCCTACAAATTTTATCCTCCTTGACATGAATGACTTCAATTGTAGGGGGAAGAAGGTAATCATAAACAGACCATGTCACCCACCACTCATCATTAGGGGTAGGAAGGATGCTACCACCAACCTATATGTGTCATCCTTGAAGGAAAAAGGGATGATAACCAAAGGGTGTCAAGCTTTCCTAGTAGTCATTACTGAGCCGGAGCCCAAGGTGCAGCCTTAGAGGAAATAGAGGTAGTCAGGGACTATGCAGATGTATTCCTGGATGATTTACATGGGATTCCTCCTAAGAGAGAGGTAGACTTTTTTATTGAGCTAACTCCCGGGACAAACCCTATTTCAAGAAAACCTTATAGGATGGCCCCTACTGAGTTGCTCGAGTTGAATAAACAATTGTAGGAACTACTAGCACTACTACAGAAACAGCCTTTGGCGTCGGTTGTTTAACCCCCTTTAGCGTCGGTTTCTGAGCGACGCCTATGTGGGTGCCGCTAAAGGTCGAACACTTCGGCGTCGGTTTTTTAACCGACGCCTATTTAACATATAGGCGTCGGTCTTTTAGTGGATAACTGACGCCAAAGGTTTCGCGCCACAGAAAACGGCGTCATCTAGGACACATTCTACGTCGGTTATCTACTAAAAGACCGACGCCATACTTCAAGACGACACGGCCGTGCTTCCCTGCACGGCCGTGTTTAGTACTATAGGTGTCAGTTTTATATGAATAAGTGACGCCTTTTCCACCACGGCCGTGCTTTCCTGCACGGTCGGGTTGTTTGTAATATTAGACGTCGGTTTTTATCCAATAACCGACACTGTAGGTATTTGTTGACGGTTTTCTGTAAATAACCGACGCCTATATTTTTTTTTTCATATCAGTTTGCAGGCCTACTGTGGCTGCTCAGCAGGATGAGAACCTGCAGTTCAGTTTTCTGAACTGCAGGTTTATGACATCCATTGATATCAACCTACAAACAGGCCACAAACCTGCAAAAGTCCCAAGGAAAATTTCACACAAGTAGATACATTCAGACATCAATTCAATTCTCACATTCACACATATAGAAACATTCAAATGCATGTATTAACATTCAGAAATATTCATTTACAAAGTATCATTCATTATCGCTATCAACATCCCAATTATATCTTACAGTTGCCACTGCTTGTATGGCTTTTGCCCATTCTTCTCTTATTTCATTTAATGCTTCCATCGTATATGGAGCATGTATATTTTTTAAGCGTTTACCTATAGTGTGGTCAGTTTTAAACACCTGCAAAGAGAATGATGTATATATATAAGTAATAATATAAAAATAAGATTGATATATTTCATACTAACTAACGAGACTATATATAATACCTCATGTATGGTATCAATGTCCAATGCGGCATGTTTGATAATCATCTGCATAAATCGCATCACATAGTATGCACATGCCCAGCCATTGTCTTGTGTAGCGCACTATAAATTGAAACATACAAAATAATACAACTAAGCACAATTCACATCAATAATATATACATTGGAGTCGGGAACTTACTTGTACGTTCTGCCAATTTATTGGCTGGTTCTTTTTCCTTGGGACCGTTCCTCCAGCCTTTTTGAATGCATCTAAACCCCTACATGTTAATATAACACAGTAAATTACATAAGTAAATAGTAATGTAATAACAGATGTTAACAGATACAAAAATGAAATATTTCTCACCAGAATAATGGCATTCTCATTACGTGTCCAATTTTAGTGTTTAATGTACTTCCCGCGGGATCTAGATAATAAACAGTGAACGTCCCGGGGACAATAACTAGTAACTCCCAATGTTTACCGCTAGAGGTAAAAAGTTAACAATTAATAACTCAAAATGCACAATAAAAATGGAATTTTCTTAAGTCCAAATTATAAATAAAGTAAACTTACTTGACATTGAATGGAGCTATTATTATCGTCTTCTTTTGCTGACCAAAAATTGTAAAAGCATCTATACAGTATTGTTGAACATTATCAGGGTCTTTAGCTACCATACTAATCAATGATGGAATCAAAAATCCCACATGATCAAATGCAAATTGTTTGCAATGATCTTCGACTAAGTAGCTGCAAAACATGTATTACGTATGCATTAATATATAAGAAACCAGATCACCGGATCTTACACAAGGTATATGGATGTATAAACAAGATCTCACTTGATCCATGTCTCTATCATTGATGTATTCAGCCAATCATACATAAATAGCTCAATAATATCTTGTATAAATAAAGAGCTATCGTATGATTGACCTGCATAATCTGCATCTAAAGAAACAATTATCGAGAAATGTATATTATGTGCCCGTAGCCAACATGCCATTCCCCTACAAGCAGGACCTAACGGGTATGTTAGGTCAGTTGGAACCCAAGTTGGTAATGCGGGAAGTGGAGGTGGAGGCCTAGGTGCTCCTGGTGTCTTCTTTTTAACTTGTATATATAATTTTAAATCAATTGACATCATATATACACATTAATAGTCTAAATCAATGTAAATTTATCTTACAATTTCAGTAGTGTAGACGACATCTACTTTGGGCCACAATATGACCTCGCCTTCTGCCTCAGCAAGTGTATCAATATCTGGGTGGGGATATGGCAATGTAGCTTCCCTCCAATCGGGTAACACACGTAATGGGCCCACACGAACGTAGCCATGTGGCATTGGAGTCTCGTGAAACCTTTCCCCAGGAAGGGACGGGTAAGCCTGCGCCTCTGCAACAACATAGTCTTGTATTCTTAAGCGGCATGGCTTCAATGCCTACAAATTTACGTAAAGAATGTTATACATATATACATATCATCTTGAAAAGACTAGCTACAATGTCATAAACAATACTTACAGCAGACGTGTTAGGCGATGGGTCTCCAGGATTACTCGCAGTCTGTGCATCAGGAGAAGAGTGGGTCGCCATAGGCTGATTGGAAGCCTGAGATGCCTGCCACCGCAACAATTCTTCCTTGACCTTCTCAGCAACTACATCGTTGACCTTCTTAGCAACTATATCCTCGACTCTCTTATTCTCCTATACATGGATAAAAGAAACATTAGCTTCTTATTATTGAATTTCCTTTTGCTGTAACATTCTAAAAAAAGAATAGGTTACCTCTTCTTGAGAAAGTCCCGCTCTGGGTTTGCGCTGGGATGGCCCAAAGAATGCTTTGATGCCCACACCAGCGCCTGCACCCCTAACACGTCTAGGATGCTCTGGGTTACCCAGAGCAACTGTCAATTCATCCCTTGTGCCCTGAGGGATGAATGTGCCTTGTTTCCTCTACTCGTGCAGCTCCCGCTAATCACCATCAATAGAAATTGGTAAATTAACACCACAAATAATCAATATTCAAACGATTGCTCTAAGAGTTGTATTTTACCATTTTCACAGCCGCCTCAGCAGTTACGGGCTTCTTTATTTCACCCTTCTTGTTTTGCCTCCCAGCTATCCAGATATCATGGCGAGGCATGGGTGTGGCAGACTCCTGAGTAGGAGCAGACTCCTGAGTAGCCGCAGACTCCGCATGTAGTCTTTGGCGAACGCTTGCATAGCCTTTTGGACCCATAGTGTGGTCATGCACATTCAGTGCACGCCTTGCTTTTTGTGCGTCACTGAGGGCCTAGTTAGTATGCACACTAATGATTTGGTTAGTATCACTAAATGTTAATCTTGAATAGGTGAATACAATGTATATTAATTAAATTGGGAGTGACACCTAATACCTTGAATTCTTCAGATTTTCTTGAAGCAACAAAATTGTCCCAATCTTCTTTGTCCAAGAAGTTCCATTGTTCAAGGGCTGACTTCTTTTTCTTATCACCCTCTTTTATGTATTCTCTGTTCAGATTTGTCCTATAATTCCTAAGCATCTTTCCAGCGCGTTGCATCACACTTTTACGATGCAACTTCTCATCCAATGCAAACAGATTCTGTAAAATAGAAATGTTATTAACTAGTATCCAAAATAGAATTGCAAATAATAGAATTTTTAATCTACAAAATAGAATTGCAAATAATAATAACTCACGCATAAATCCTTCCATATCAAGTATTTTTTCCCCTGAGGAACTTTATGCCAATTATCATGCTTAACACCACAATGGCTCCAAGTGGTACACCCAAGATAGTTTACAAAATTATTGCGGTTCACTCCAATTGCATTTCCTCCATTATCAAACTCCACAACCAATTTGGATCCACTGCCACTAAGCGCTATGAACTTCTTCAACAGAGTGATGCCCCTTTTCTTGTTAAGTGTTTGGTGCTGCGCATCAAGTTGCTCCAGTGCTTCAGTGGGTACATGTGCATCATCAACCTAAAATTTGACAAAAATAAACACACTGAATTAGCCCAATATAGAAATATAAGATATATGACATAACTAGAAGATAATGAATTTTATAGAAATACAGGATACGTTTTTAGAACTTACATTGGTATCCTCTCCATGCTCGTCATGGACAGCATGCTCATCATGGACTTCATGCTCATCATGGACATCATGCTCATCATGGTCAGCCATCTGAAAATGTCATTAAAAAGGAAAACATTTAGCATTTGTATTAACTAGAAAAAGGAAAACATTTAGCATTTGTATTAACTAGAAAAAGGCAAACATTTAGCATTTGTATAAACATACATGTCTCTAAAATTGTGATCTTTTATCAATTAACAATCCTTCATTGTAATCTCTGTGCACATATAAGTCATCATTAGCTTCAATATTTTGTGGAGTTGGCAACCCAACTGAGAATGGACTGGAGTCATCATACTTATCATAGTACTCTTGTTCATCTATAGGATCTTCAATGAACTGTCTTTTACCATGAAGAACAATCGACCATTTATCATTTGCAGGATCATCGATATAGAATATTTGTTTCGCCTGTGATGCCAATATGAATGGTTCACCCTTCTCGCCAATCTTTTCAAAGTTCACCAAAGTGAAACCCAATTCATCCACTATAACTCCTTTGGTGTTATTAACCCAATTATATTTAAAGAGCAGAATTTTGAAATCTATGTAGTCAAACTCCCAAATGTCTTCAATGACACCGTAATATGACATTTTAGCTTCACGTGGACTCTTATCCTTTGCACTTGCAAAGTACATAGTCGACGCTTGAAGAGTGACCCCACTATTTTGGATGACACTCTTATCATCTTGGTGCTTTGTGTAATATGTGAATCCATTAATGTCAAACCCTTCATAAGACATAACATTCGGTTTTGGTTTAAAGGTGAGGCATTTGATAGTTTCTGTAATATCATTTGGTATTTGAGATAGTTGATGTAAGACTTTATCTTCAAACCACTTAGTAAAAGTCTGATTATGCTCTCTAGCAAGCCACATTGAACTTGCTCGAGGATGTTGTCTCTTTATGAAATTGGTATGTTCCTCGATATAAACACTCACTTCGTCCATATTGTGTAAAATATACAGGTGAGCTTGTTCCAACTGTTCACGGATGATTACTTTCACCCGTGATCCCAAAATTCCTTTTCCCTCCTCAATATTCTTGTCATTATCAGGAGTGTCATTACCACTGAGAAAGTCATTGCAAAAATCCATAACCTCTCTCGCCACATAACCTTCAATAATACTCCCTTCAGGTCGATAACGGTTTCGAACATCACCTTTAAAAATGCTCATGTATCGTTCAAAGGGATACATCCAATGCAAGAAAACTGGTCCCAACATTTTCACTTCCCTAGTCAAGTGGACAACAAGATGTACCATGATATCAAAGAATGAAGGAGGGAAATACATCTCAAGCTGACATAGGGTAACAACCACTTCTCTTTGCAAATTATCGAGAGTACCAGGGTCAATAACTTTGCTGCATAGACTGTTGAAAAAGAAACAAAGTCTGGTAATTGCAAACCTTACATGCTTCGGCAATATAGATCGAATTGCCACGGGCAATATTTGTTGCATTAGAGTGTGACAATCATGAGATTTAAGACCTATCAACTTCAGATCTTTCATTGATACCAATCTACGGATGTTGGATGAGTAACCATGTGGCACCTTAACATTTACCAAGCATTCACAAAAAGTTTTCTTCTCCTTTCTAGACAACGTGTAACAAGCGGGAGGTAAGTATGTTCTTTTATTACCCATTTCACGTAATTCTGTTAATTCTGACCTTATTCCCATTTCACGTAGGTCCAGTCTAGATTTTATCCCATCTTTAGTCTTACCTGGTATATTTAACAGAGTACCAATGATGCTATCACAAACATTTTTCTCAACGTGCATTACATCGATACAATGCCTGACTGTCAAAGAACTCCAATAAGGAAGATCCCAAAATATTGACTTCTTCTTGAATGAAGAATTGTCACTCCGTGTGGCCATACTACATTGTGATTTCTTACCAGATTCATTGACAATGTCTTTTACTCTTGCATAAACAACATCCCCTGGTATAGGTTTAGGTGCACTCCGTTCATCATTCCATCCATTGAATGCTTTGCGCTTCCTACGATACGGATGAAATTTTGAAAGAAACCTTCGATGACCAAGATATACAGTCTTTCCGCCATGTTTTAGTCTTATTGAATCAGTGTTTTCTTCACATATAGGACACGCTTTATCTCCTTTGACACTATATCCAGACAAATTCCCATATGCTGGAAAGTCATTAATAGTGCAAAACAACATAGCGTGCAAACAAAATGTCTCTCTTGCTGAAGCATCATAGGTCATCACACCTTCAGCCCAAAGTTTCTTTAAGTCATCAATCAAAGGTTCAAGATAAACATCGATATCATTTTCGGGTTGTTTAGGGCCCGATATCAACAACGACAACATAACATACTTATTTTTCATACACATCCAGGGAGGAAGATTGTATATAACAAGCATGACTGGCCAAGTGCTATGTTGGCTGCTCAATGTCCCGTACGGATTCATCCCATCTGTACAAAGCCCAAGTCTTAGATTCCTATCTTCTTCACCAAATTTGGGGTACAATAGATCAATCTTCTTCCACTGTGGGGAATCAGACGCATGTCGTAGGATCCCATCATTATTTTTCTTAACATATGCATGCCACCTCAAATTCTTCGCATCTTTCGGATTTGCAAACAAGCGTTGAAACTGTGATATTATAGGTAGATACCACAACACCTTGGCAGGAGAACCAGTTTTGGACTCCCCCGAAGTCATCAATTTATACCTTGACGCACCACATTTTGGACAATCTTTCAAATCTACATAGTCCTTTTGAAATAATACACAATCATTCAGGCATGCGTGTATCTTCTTGGCCTCCATTCCCATTGGGCACAACATTTTCTTTACCTGGTATGTTGAGATTGGCAGCTCATTTCCTTCAGGAAGCATTTCTTTCAACAAAGTCAACAATGAAGTGAAGCTTTTGTCGCTCCATCTATTGTTAGCTTTCAACTTATACAATCTCAACACAATGCTAAGCTTTGTAAACTTAGCACATCCTGTGTATAACGGTATCTCAACATCATGCACAATGTTTCTAAAGATCGGAGGTGGATCGGTGTGCTCTACCCTACAACTATCCAACATCGCATCAAGGATGTCTGCTGGAACTGATTCGTTCACATTTACGTCATCGGAGGCAATTTCTTCTTCCACCCAAGCACTGCTATCGACATCTACAGGTTTCGATTTTGAAATCTCTCCATGACAGTGCCATTCTGTATAGCCTTGTACAATCCCGTTGCACATGACATGACTTTTGATTTCCTCACCACTGTTGACTTTCAAGTTGTTACCGCAATGCCTACATGGACAGTAGAACCTATATGTAGGTTTTTTCCTATGTTCCTCGGCAAATCTAATAAACTGATCAAGACCAGATATAAACTCTGGGGTGCAACGATTACGAATGGACATCCATGATCTATCCATTCTATGATCAGAGAAAACAAGTATATATTAGGAAACAAGTATATATTAGGAAACGATTAGGGTATACACTTACATCCTAAGTGTATAATGTGATGTCATTCTTATATATAATAAATGTGTACCACCTATCCCATCCTTGAACACCTAATCTCACTAGTAAGTGTATAATGTGTATTGGGTTTTTAAGAAAATTTCGACAGCATTTCCCCACTGTTCTCTAAGTACATATGTACTTAGAGAACAAATGGGGAAATGCTACCGAAATTTTCTTGAAAACCCAATACACATTATACACGTACATCCTAAGTGAGATTACATGTTCAAGAACAGTCCCAAACTGGGGACTATCAAAGATTTACTCCTAATGAGTCAATCTTGGACGGGTTTCTAGGCCAACAAACACAATAATAGATATCTACAATGAAGCCGGACTCCATACAAACAGTATATAATTTAGTGATTGTTCATTCTAATTTATACCAATGTACAAGTAATATAAAGAACAATGATTGTTCACTTTCTAGGCCAACAAACACATGTGATGTCATTCTTATATATAATAAATGTGTACCACCTATCCCATCCTTGAACACCTAATCTCACTAGTAAGTGTATAATGTGTATTGGGTTTTCAAGAAAATTTCGGCAGCATTTCCCCGCTGTTCTCTAAGTACATATGTACTTAGAGAACAAACGGGGAAATGCTTCCGAAAATTTCTCGAAAACCCAATACACATTATACACTTACATCCTAAGTGAGATTAGGTGTTCAAGAACAGTCCCAAACCGGGGACTATCCAAGATTTACTCCTAATGAGTCAATCTTGGACGGGTTTCTAGGCCAACAAACACAATAATAGATATGTACATGTTAGGCTTTCATCACAATTGATGTTAGGATTTCATCAATGTTAGTGTTTAATCAAATCAAATTAGGATGCTAGAATGGACAAGTTTAAATCAAATTAGGGTTTAAATCAAATCAAACACGGCCGTGGCTGTGTTGGCCTACCACGGCCGTGGCTGTGTTGGCCTACCACGGACGTGATGCCCAGCACGGCCGTGGTAGGCCATTCTTCTCAGTTCTCAGTGAAAGAAGTAGAACACTAACTAGTCTTAGGTTTTGAAGTCAGAGCAGCAAGCAGAGCAGAGCAGCGGGCGGCAAGGAAGAAGACAAGGAAGAAGGTGCTACGGCTAATACCTTATGAGAAGCGGAGGCAAGCAAGAAGACAACGCCGCAGTAGGGCGTGAGCAGGGAGGAAGGAGCGGGCGGCGGCGGCACAAGGAGGAAGGCGGCGGGCGGCGGAGGCGACGCAGAGCAGCAATAGGGATCGTCGGCGGCGAGCGAGAAGCAACAGGCACCAGGCGGCGATTTTGGGAGAGCGCACAGGAGAATCGATGAAACAGGAAGAAAGGGGGAAGAGTCGGGTGATCAGGCCTCTATTAAGTTGGTCAACAACGTCGGTTATCTAGGACAACCAACGGCTATTATCTTCAGTGTCGGTTGATCGTAATAACCGACGTCCAATTAGACAATCTTTACCCCAAATTAATTGGCAGGAACTATTATCAGCGTCGGTTATCCAAGGATAACCGACACTAAAAGTGGAACTTTTCGCGCAAAATTTCATTTCACATAGGCGTCGGTGAATTGTTAAACAACCGACGATGTATGTGACCCAGATTTTTTTTGCTCGAAAATTGGATTTCGCGGGCGCCTTTAGGCATCGGTTGGTTACACTCAGCCGACGCTGAATACAAAGTGGTACCCATGTCTGGCTGGTCTTCGAATATAGACGTCGATTTGTATAAATAACCGACGCCGAATATTATAGGTGTCGATTGTCCGAAATAACCGACGCCCAGAAAAGCGACATTGAACGCTATTTCTATAGTAGTGTAGACAAGGGTTTTATCTGACCTAGCACATCACCATGGGGAGAACCAGTCCTCTTTGTGAAGAAGAAGGATGGGTCTCTCAAAATGTATATAGACTATCGGATGATCAACCAAAATACCATTAAGAACAAATACCCTTTACCCCAGATAGATGACATGTTTGACCATTTGAATTCAACTCGAGTCTTTTCAAAGACCTGAGATCAGGGTACCACCAGTTGCAAGTCCGGAGTGAGGACATCCTGAAAACCACTTTTAGAACTCGTTATGGCCACTATGAGTTCGTGGTTATGCCTTTTGGGTTGTCTAATGCCCCAAGTGTGTTTATGAATCTCATGAATAACGTGTTCCAACCTTTCCTTGACTCTTTTGTCATAGTGTTCATAGATGACATCTTGGTTTATTCCAATGACCTAGAACAACACCGTGACCACCTAGGTAGAGTCCTTGATATCTTGATAAAGTAGAAGTTTTATGGAAAATTCTCAAAGTCTGAGTTTTGGATAGATTGTGTCATGTTCCTTGGACATGTTATATCTGGAAGGACCATCTCAGTGGATCCAGCTAAAGCGTTGGCGGTGCAAGATTGGCGAGCACCAAAGAATCCTTCAGAGATCTGTAGCTTTCTGGGATTGGTAGGATATTATCGATGCTTCATACAAGATTTCTCAAAGACTACTTTGCCTCTTACCAAGATCACCCAAAAGAATGATAAGTTTGTGTGGTCAGACCTATGTGAAGCACAATTCCAAGAGCCAAAGGAGAAGTTGACTATAGTTCTAGTGTTGACTCTACCATCCGGTAATGAGGGTTTTATGATCTTCACTGATGCATCAAAGATGGGACTTGGATGTGTGCTAGAGAAAAACGGGCATGTTGTCACCTATGCCTACAGACAACTCAAACCCAATGAAGTGAATTATCTAACACATGATTTAAAGTTGGTTGCAATTATACATGCCTTGAAGATTTGGTGACACTATCTATACAGAGCCACATTTGAAATATTTACCGACCACAAGAGCTTGAAGTATCGCCTAACTCAAAAAGACCTAAATATAATACAAAGACGGTGGATGGAATATATGAAGGGCTATGATTTTGTCATTGCATATCACCCTGGGAAGGCAAATGTTGTGGCTAATGCTCTTAGCCAGAAACAACTCAGGTGTGTAGCTGTCTTATCTAGGTAGTAGAGGAAGCTAGAAGATCTTGTGGAGTGGACTCCACAATTGTTAGAGGACCGAGTCCATTTGGCTAATATCCAGATTAAACTAGACCTATTGAATGAGTTGGTAGCTACCTAGTTGGTCAGTCTGAAGCTTGACAAGATGAAAGGTTTGTTAGAGAAACCTCAGACCCATCTCTTAGTAGGAGTGGATGGCAGGATCCATTATAAGAGTTGTATTTGGGTTCCTGAAGATTCACTATTGAAGGATCGTATCTTGCAAGAAGCTCATGGTTCAAAGTACACAGTACACCCTGGAACTACCAAAATGTTTAAGGATCTACAGCGGTACTTTTGGAGGCCCGAAATGAAAAGAGATATAGCAGCATATGTGGCCAGTTGTCTCACTTGCCAGATGGTGAAGGCTGAACACCAGTGACCCGGAGGATTACTATAGTTGATTGCAATTCCTGAGTGGAAATGGGAACATATCACCATGTACTTTGTGGTGGGTCTCCCCAAGACCAAGAGAGGTCATGACACAATATGGGTTGTGGTAGATCTCCGTACCAAGTCGGCACATTTCCTCACCCTAAAGACCACTACCAAAGTGACAGACTTAGTGGAGTTATACATCTGAGAGATTGTATGACTACATGGTGTTCCAAGTTCAATCATTTCTAACCACGATCCGAAATTCACTTCCAAACTGTGGAAGCAGGTATAGGAGGAACTCAGTACTAGACTAAAGTTCAGTACACCATATCACCCCCAGACAGATGGACAGTCAGAGAGGACAATCCAGACTTTAGAGGACTTGTTGAGATCTTGTGTGCTCGATTGGGGTGGATCATGGGAGCAATACCAACCGCTTGTGGAGTTTGCTTACAATAACAACTACCAAGCCAGTATCGGGATGCCACCATATGAAGCTCTCTATGGGAGGCTGTGTCGGTCACCACTTCACTGGGATGATGTTGGTGAAAGGACCTTGTTGAGGTCAGATGAGCTCCAGGTGTATGCAAATAAAGTCTCTTTGATCAAGAAAAGGTTGAAGAGAGCCTAGGATCGATAGAAGTCATACACAGATGTGAAGCAGACTAACTTGCAGTTCACCGTGGGAGAGCATGTGTTTCTAAAAATCTGACCCCTCTGAGGTATCGCTAAGAATAGAGGAAAGTTGAGTCCCTGATACGTGGGTCCGTTTGAGGTTTTGGAACAGATTGGTGAAGATGCTTATCATTTGGCCTTACCCCCTCAATATAGTATGATGCATGATGTTTTCCATGTGTCTAATATGAAGCACTATGTGAAGGACCCAAGTGTGCTGAGCATTGAACCTATTGAGCTCCAAGGGAGACTGACATATATTGAGTCACCTGTAAGGGTACTAGATACCAAGGTGAAAGAGCTCAAGAATAAAGAGATAGAGATGGTAAAGGTTCTTTGGAAGCACCATGGAGAGGATGAAGCCACATGGGAGCTAAAGATAGACATGCAAAAGGAATACCCTAAATTGTTTACTTGATTGGTTAAATTTTGGGGACAAAATTCTTTTAAGGAGGGGAGGATGTTACAACTTGAATTTTATTTGTATGATTGTAAATCAAATTGTTTCAAAGAAATGTACTTGGTTGTAAATTGCATGATTTATGATAAATATATGGGTTTCTTTTACAACTTTTCCTTGTTCATGAGTTTTTGTGAATCTTATTGTAATAGTGGGTCCAAGGTGTTAAAAGAGGAAAGAAAAGTTGATGAGAAACAAATAATGAATAAATAAGAAAGGAAATTGAAATAAAGGTTAAAATACAAGAAATATGTGGAAATATATGTGATTGGTCATGATGGGTGATATTTCAAACCCCAGATAGTTTCTTGAGATACAAGGAATCCAAATAAGAGAAAATAAGAGAGTAAGAGAAAGGAAATATAATTAAAATATGCTTCATTAATCAATAACTTGCACATGAAGAAAATACTTTTTTACTTTTGAATTATGACTCCAAACTTGTCACACAAGTATATTAATTTATTAATGACTTTCCCTCAAAATTTGAGATAGAAAGGAGCCATGGTTTGAGAGTTATGAATTTTACAAATATTCCTAAAGTGAGAAGGATATCCTTTATTTTTAAGGGAATTATCCTATTTCTCGATTTTCTATTTATGTGGGTAGCGTGATAGCCGTGGATCTGAGATCCAATGGTGGTGGTGCCATCCCCTACCTTGAGTCCAAATGGGAACCTAGGGGAAAATTCTTCTCCACTTTTCTCGTGATTCAGTGCATCATCAGATCTGAGAGTTGGCCCGCTGCCTTCGGGAGGCCACGAGGACTCGATCCATACCAGGATTTGGTACATGTTGTAGTAGGCATAGGGTTTCCCCAGTCTTGTGGAACCTAAGACCCTTCCCTATATAAGGAGGGGTGTTGTTTAACACTATAAATCATGAAATTGCTTCTCGTGTGATCAGAACGACTAGGCAAGTGCATTGGTGTCTTCAATTTGAAGAATCCACTTGTCCTATACCTTCGATGAGAAGCAGCTTCCACTGGAGTGGTGCGATATCGTCTCAGTGCCTAGAGGGAGAGGATGGAACAACTGGAAGGTTCTTTGAGTTTGGGAGGAAGAGGTGGAGCTTTTGGCAGTCTCAGATTTTGCACAGGAGCAATGACAAGAAAAGTCAACTCACAAATTGACCAACTGCTCACGGGAAAAGAGACCAGAGGTTGAAGACAAGCAGGGGGGAATTACATCAATGCCCTCATGTTCCCATTGGAAGAATAAGCCCTTTTTGGTAATTTCATGCATTATTTTTGTTTCGCGAGCGCGTTGCCCTGCTAGCTCGTTTTTAAATCTGATATATCCACGTGGCTTGTCCTGATTGGTGGGAAAAGGTTTTTCTTATAAAAAACATAACTAATTAATGGAGTATCAGACGAAGGTAAATTATATATGAAAGTTGATTAGAAAAATATGAAGAATCCAATAAAAATGGAATTGGAACTTGATATTTCTTGTAATTTAAAAAGTAAAAAGTTTACCACTTTTAATGTATTAAATTATGGTAAAACCCTAATTTGATTTGAAAATTGGATTTAATGGCTCTTTTGGGTTATTTTGAGTAATGTTAACCTATTGAGAATAAAAGGAAGAGTTAAATTTGAATAAGGTAATTTTATGCTTGTTTTAGGGTTTTAAGCACATGATTATGTTTAGAAACTGTAATTTAGGAAAATATGGGTTTTAATGGTTTTAATCTGACAATGTAATTATACAACAAAGATGTGATGATCTCAAACTTGTTTTAAGATGAAAAAACCCTTAATGAGGATAATTGGAATAATTAGGGTTTTTGAGAAATAAGAAATCTGTTTTAGGGTTGTTAATCTAAAAAGGAAAAAAAACTGGATAAAGCAGCCTAAGAAACCCTAATGAACCCTAAGGAGATTAGTAAGCCTTAGAAAGTATTCACATATCATTAGAAGTTGTTTAGAATTTGATAGTGACAATCTATATGTTTCAGGAATTAAGGGTTGCTTGCAGTAGGTGCTTGCTTGGATATATTTTTGATTTCGGATTATCTTGCTCAAGAATAGGTATGTCGTTACGCTTATGGTTAAATCACTTTAGTTTCCGAGCGATTCCCAAAGTTTTATCGGTTTCTTGGAATAATTGCTTGAGCGACTTTTATTTCATGCAATTATAAAGTTACTATGACTATCACCCTAAATATACACGCATGACTAGCTCAGATATTGGTCCTCGTCTGTAGCTTTGATGATGATGAGAAAGATGACCTAGTACATGGTCTACCCGGGAGGTAGGATCATCATGTTATCATGGGTCGATGTGTTGGTCTACCTTTGGGTAGGACCATATGACTCTACGATCCTATGTATTGATCTATTTGTAAGGTAGGATCATGGGGGTTAGTTGAGATCTACCATATGAGAGGTAGTATCTGTGTCCACTTCAGGAACAACTTAGAGGCTAGGGTATGTAAGGATTGAGTAGTTATGTTTAAAATGTAAAGTTGTTTGCTAAATCATAATTGATTGCAATAGGTTGTTACAGTTATATGCAGGTGTTTGGTTCCCCCACATACCTGTATAATTCATTATACTGACCGACTTTTGTTTGTCAACGTTTTAGGTTTGTCAGGGAAAGGATATTCCTTTAAAGAGACATTGTTGGAATAACGCTTAATAAACAATTGGAGGATTTTAGATAGATAAATCTTACTTGGGTAAAGTCTCTCAATTCCTATATTTTGCATGGTATGAGAAAAGAAAATTTTTATTCCATTAAAAGTTTAGTTGTAGTAGAATTTATTAATTATTGTTGATTATTTGCAAAACCACTGATCCTATTTTGGGATAATGCCTCTGACCTCTTGGTCTCCCTTTACTGGGGTGTTACTGGGAGGAGGGGTCGTTACAAACCCGATACACATGAGGCCCTAACCTATTACTGATTTTCTACATGTGAAGGACAATCATCCTTATAGTTGTCTATCCTGTTACCCAAGACTAAGGATGAGGGCAGGCTGATATCTTGAAAGTTGAGTGAAGATATGTGTCAATAGGGCTAACCCGATATTAGGTTATGTGAGGGGAACTCAATATACATGAGGTCCGAACCCGTTACTGGTTTGCTACATGTGAAGGACAATCTTCCTTATAGTTGTATAGCTTGTTAGCTAAAACAAAGGATGGGGGCATGCCAATATCTTGAAAGTTAAGTGAAGATATGAAGTCAATAGGGCTAACCTGATATACCCTAACCCTAGCAACCCGACACCCCTCTAACCCGACACAAATGTGAATGGGGACACACTTCTTTGAGTCTAAGGCCAACACACCATGTGAAGGTGTGGGCGGCACACTCCTTGAAGTCATGGCGGACACAACAAGCAGTGGTGAGGCCAATACCTTGATAGGTGAAAGTATATAAGGGTGTTGATGATGGCTAACCCGATACTATCAAAACTATAGAACCTGATATGTATCAAAACCCTAGAAGCTGATTTCACTTGGTGATAGCTATGCTGACAAAATAGATGGTGCTCTAGATGATACACTAGATGATAGTGTGACCAATACCCTAGAGTATACTATGGCCAACACACAAAGTGATAGGGTGGCTGATACCCTGAAGTGAGGTCAAGATGTTATGCTTAAGTAAGGTGAAAATATCATCCTAAAGTGTGAAGAGGGTGATGCACCAAGGTATGGTGAAGGTGATACTCCAAGATATGATTCATGGAAAATATCACCTTAAGCACCTCAAAACTGATATCACCCAAAGCACCTCTAAACCAATATCACTTTGATGTGCCACAGGTGACACAAGTGATAGTGTCAAGGGAGAAAAAAAGTGATAAGGGTATCTAGGATGATACACCTTGGTAAGTGTAAGTTGAAACACAATGAATATAATCAACTGATACACTATGAAGTAATGAGATGGATATACTTCGATAAGTGTAGGCTAATAAACCCTAAAGAGGGTCAAGCCAATGTAATTAAGTATGCTGAAATTAATATCCTAGTAAGGACGAGAGAGAAACTTATACTACTCATATGAGAAAGGTAATACTTCATGTTAATGATCAATTGATGATAATTGATTAGAGTAATTAAGTATGCTTGAATACTTATGCAATAATATAAGCTCTTATGACGTGGAGGGTTTGGTTGTTAAATATGAACTTAAAAACCCTAATTAGCTATAAGGGGAAACCCTAAACCTAATTATGAGAGGGTTGTAATTTGAATGATTCTCTTTATGGCATGGTGATGATATTTACTTGATATTGTTTTTACCATGAAATCCTAACCATGCAGGTATTATGAGATGATGAGCATAACCAGGTACGAGCTATGATGATTTAGCATGATACATATTAAATAGGCCTTATGAGCCATGTGAAATACTTGTACAACAAGTATGATATATATATACACACATATATATGTGTGTGTGTCTATATATATATATATATATATATATATATATATATATATATATATATATATATATATATATATATATATATATGGGTCTGATGACCTAGAGATGATTTATGTCTGGTAAGAGGTGACACTATTCAATGATGAAATGAGGGTTTGATTCCCAAAACATTTGATCATGATAATGAAAAATTTGAAGGGATGAGATTCCCAGTAATGTGTTCAAGGGATTGAGATCCCAGGATGGGTGTAACAAGATGAGTTCCAATTGATACAAGATTCCTTGAAAAATGTATTACACCTTTCTTTGTAACATTTATCTATAATTCATGCTTGTAACTTGATTGATTCTGAAAGATGTTGTAATGCACTTAACTTATTATGTAAAATGAAAAATGTAGTTTACCCTGGCCATAGATCCATTCAGTGTCAGAACTTACTGGATGGTGAAATGAGTTTTTCTAAGAGTGCATATTTTTGAATATGCGAGGGTGTAAGTTGAGTATTTCCTTACTCCCTTTAAACATCAAGGTTGGCTTTGGGACATACCCTAACAAGAGTATGGTTTTAGGCCATGACTCAATATACAATCAAGATTGGTTATAGACCATACCCTGATAAGAGTGTGTCTACATGCCATGACTCAATAACACAAACAGGATTGACTATGAGTCATACCCTGATAAGAGAATAGCTACGGGTTGTATCCCTCTAGCGTTGAGCCTATATACCTAGGCTAGATAAATTTTAGTTTGACTCATAACGTCACTTCTAATAATCTCATACTGACTGGGAAAGGAGATGTCATTGAGTCTAGCTCTTCCATGGACCTTGTATAGCACTGATGCTACCTAATTTAGGTTGGTTGGAGCATGAGTGGTATACCTCATCTCCTCAGGGCATAAGATTGATTTGTGAAAGATGTAATCAACCGTGTAGCATATTTTCTCTACTCTGCATATAACAAGTAGTTATACATATTTAATTCAATAAAGGTTTCTTCCGCTCTCTTTCATGAAGATTTATTTATGATAATAATATTGTTGGCAGAGAGTTATATCATCCGCTGAGATATGGATCTCACCTCGAGGGTTTCCACACCTTTTAGGTGGACGTACACAAAGATGTAGAGACTGTGTAGTAGAGAGCAGGTAGTACACAAAGGATAGCAGTAACAACTTAGTTTGAGTGTGATGTTATGTTACATGTAGAAATAGAGTCCTATGTTTCGTACTTGTACTCTCAGGTCCTTAGGAGATTGTGCATAAATAGTTTTATAATTGATTTGAGATTTTGGGTAGAATGACTCGATGTATAATCTTGATTTTGTTTATGTTTTGGAAAGCAACTGATATCTCATATCCTTGCAATGTGATGGAATGATGTATGTATGAAGTGAACCATGATGTATATATGTCTTTGGTTCTTTCTGTAAAGAGTTTCCTGGTAGTAGATCTCTTGGAAAAAGGTTGTGATTTTTAGTGATTTTTAGTAATCCGCTGCTAGTGGTTATTTATGCATAGTTTTGTGTGATGTTGATGTCTATTTGATAGTGGTCGTCACAAAAAATAGGTTGTTGGGTATGTACACCATTAAATCAAGATTTCTTCCACAAATCTTAATATTTTTTAGAAATTTCTTCAACAACAATTTTTTGGTTTCATTCTATAGAAACTGATCTATTAATCACAAGTTTTTGTCAAGTATTGAAGATTTTCCCACAATTCCTCTCAAGGCTCTCAAACCCCAACTTTGTGGAATCCCTAACGGTGAACCCTATATATGTTTGACCCCTCGTAGGGTTTCTCCTCATTGCGAGCAATCATTCTCTCAAGCCACATGTTCCTTTGGTCATGTGATTGCCCCCCATCAAGTAAGTCTTTCTCTTTATCTTGCCACACCTCACATTGATGCACGGTGACACCGATCTTCAATCATGTTTAGAGGTAATTTTGGCATCTCTGTTCTTTGCCTCTGTATCTTTGGATCGATGAACCGACACCCTAATAGAATTTCCCCAAATCAAGATTAGAGTGTTGTTGCATTGCTCACAACCATGGAGTGAGTAAAATAGAGGAAGGCGGTGACTCCCCTATGAAATCCTCACACTACCCTCGCCATGTTCCTTCTTTCTTTCTTTCTTTCTTTCTTTGCCAAGGACATTAAGGTATTTTTGCCATCCGATTGTGTTTTTCCACTTTGACGAGTTGGCCTCAGGATGACGAGGGACAACACACTTGGCCGAACGTGGTTGGGCCAACTTGGCAAAGTTGACCCTATTAGACTTAGTCTTGACATAGATTTTTGGTGATTTATGATTGGTCAAAACTTTGAAATATCACAACTTTTTTCACCGTTTATCCACAAATAAATAAAGTGTTTTAGAATCATGAGAATATTCTCTACCTTTTGGTGTAGAATTCATCACCTGATTCACAAGATCTAAAGATTTGATTTTTATGTTTCTAAAACTTAATAATATCACATTAATATTTAAAGAGAGATTTTAAAGGATAAAGTAGAGATCTTGGAGTCAAATCAATGATCAGTAATCATGAATTCTCTCTCTAAGATATAATCAAGTGTTGATCAAGGTTTTTATCAAAAGAAATTTGTTCTAACAACATCATAATTAATAAAGTTGTGATTTTGAGCAAAGATGTCATTAATAAACCATGGACTGAGTGTTAG
The DNA here is from genome assembly GCA_963693085.1 of Alisma plantago-aquatica. NCBI lineage: Eukaryota > Viridiplantae > Streptophyta > Magnoliopsida > Alismatales > Alismataceae > Alisma > Alisma plantago-aquatica. The sequence continues at coordinate 750,854,033 of OY856411.1, read as the reverse complement.
GTCATAAATAAGAGTCAACCTATGGTTTTTTTGTCAATGATTTTGGATTTATAGGGTTTTTCCAAATACATATACATATATCATAACTAATGGACCTAATCCCATATGTTGGTTGAGTTGACTATAGACTTGGAGGGTCAGGATTCAAACTCTAATTTACAAAAGCAAGTTAAGGTATGTGCATCTTTCTCAATTATATAGGAAATACCATGATGACTAATAAATTTTCCCATAAGAGGCATTACTTGTTTAAATCTTGATTATTCTTGAACATATATTCAAGTTTCTCTCTACATCTTGAATTATTGTTGATGTTCTCATTTAAGGTCCTCTGACGTATTTAGTGAATTGGATGATCTCATCCTCATATTTATCTTATCCGTTGTTATTTTATAGTTATTATTATCAAACTTGAATATTGCATTTACATTTTTGTGTGTGCACAAATAGACTAAATTTTATTTATTGTAGTAGTACATATGTACTTATGTATTATATTGGGTGTGCATATTCCATCTTAAGCATGCATTTTCTACTCAAATACTTTTAGGGGCGCGTGTATTCCACCCAGAGTGTGCGTCTTCCACCAAAATATTTTTAGGCTTGATATTTATGGGTCTCAATCCTACATAAATAAAAATGGTCTAGTTGTTTACATGTACTATTTAAAAAATTTTATTGTTGATATATGGCAAGATTATCTTTCTATCAATCATCTCTTTTATTATAAAGCCTCATCTTTTGGCCTATTAAATCTTCTTGAACTTCTTATTTTGAGCTCTTTCTAAATAGATATCCTTCCCTACCTTTCCAAATACCATAAGTACTGCCTAGTTGTAATTTCTATACATACTCAGTATTTGCTGACATCCTTTCCTTTTTGTCTTCTTCTACCCTGGGTCTTTCATTAAACCCACCTAGTGGTTGCACAGCCTGAGGACAATGTGATAGGTGGTGATGCCCAAAACTAGCTATCCACAAACTGATCCGAGTAGTTTGAGCTTTGATTTAGTTAGAAGCCATCTATGTCTTATTAGTTAAAACTTTAATGAGTATATCATGTAATTGTTAGATTTAAATTTTCGTTCCAAAAAAACTATGTTCATGTTATCATTCTATTTAAAGAAATAGTGTGAACCCAAAATATATAATGGCTTTTATTTTGTTGGATATGATCTGTTGGGGTAATTTGCTACTATTTCCTTAAATTTAAGTAAGGAGTGGTCCCTCATGGGATACACTCCTTGTATTAATTCTATATTACATCTGACAACAAAGGGCTTGTTGCTAGAACTATTTTATTCCTTGAAAAGATTTTTTTTTACAAAGAAACTAGTGGAGGAAAATAGAACTTAAAAGATGTTTGTGAAGACCAACAAGATAACATTGATCCTATGGAGGTTGACAATGAACAACAGGAATCACAAAGAATTGTGAAATATCAAGTTCTTCCTATTACACAAGGACCTTGAATGTCATGTAGGGCACATATTGAGCCAGATGCATTCAGATTTCTCATGACTCAACAAGATGATGTGTACGTCATTTATGATGATGAACCAAAAACCTATAATGAGGACATTTAGGGACTAGATTATGGGAAATGTCTAGAATCACAACCTAAGGAAACCAAATGATATTCCTTTTAAGTTCCATTTGACAAAAAAGTGCTTGTTGGCAGAAATATCATATTCCTCCAAAAAGAATTCATTCCAAAGAAACCATAGGGAGTAAAATAAAACTTGAAGAAGGTGGTGACCAACAAGATAACATTGAACATATGATAGTTTACAAGGAACAAGAGGAATCACAAACTATTGTTGAATTTCAAGTTCCTCATATAACACAAGAACCTTGAAGGTCTAGTAGGGAATCTATTATGCAAGATATATTTGGATTTCTCATGAGTCAACAATACAATATGCTGGTCATTGATGATGATGAACCAAAAACCTACAATGAGTCCATTTAGGCACAAGATTATGAGAAATGGCTAGAATCCATGAGACCTGAGATGAACTCTGTGTATAGAAATGAGATATGGACCTTGGTTGATCAACATGAAGGGGTAAAACCTATAGGGTGAAAATGGGTCTTTAAGGAATATCAAGATGGATGGTAATGTATAAACCTACAATGGGGATTGGTTGTGAAAGGTTTCCAACACATTCAAGGTTTTTACTACAATAAGACTTTCTCACCCATTTTCATAGCTAAATCCATCAGGATCATGCTTGACATTGCATTTTATCATGACTATTAATTATAGCAAATTTACCTAAAATCTACATTCGATAATGGGAATCTCCTTAAGTATTTGTACATGATGTATCCTAAAGGTGTTATCATTCTAAATGAAGTGTGACGTCCCCATATTTTCTAAAACTTAATCTGATCTGTGACGTCCAAATTGAAACCTCACCTCAGCGAGACTACAATTTGAACACCCAACACTAGGCTAAGAAGAAGAAAATTAGAGGAAGTCAGAAGGAAACAACAGGAGCACATGCACATGAACAATAAATATAACCACAACACATTTTTATCATTCAACATATAATTACAAAATGAATTGTTACAAAATTTGATATTACATAATGAACAACAAACTTCTACACATACATGTACTACCATTAAACAATAGGATCCTAAGACAATAGGTCCCCATGTACATCATTTCACCACACAACTCTCAACTATCCTGGATCTTCAAAAGCACATGTGCACAACCTAAACAAAAGATTACATGTGGTACACATCAACACAATATTCAAGAATATTGTACTGAGTATGCCTACACGTTTTTTTATATATGTCTCATTACTAAGCCTGGCAATAAGATAAAACTAGTACTTTAAAGTAACAAAAGAAATATAACAAAAGCATACTTGAACAAAGATATGTTTATTAATAAAAGAGAACACATATTTTAAGCACATTTTCCTATATATCATCCATGCATTGATCGCCGAAGGTTGAATGCATTGAAGGCCTTATGAACGACTAGCTAAGAGTTGGATCATTTCATAATTTGATCAGACTACCAAAGAGTTGGATCACTTTCAAGTACTTGACTACCAAAGAGTTGTACTTTATTTTCCAACACTTGACAACCAAAGAGTTGAAGTACGTTATTTTCTAGCAATTAACTACCAAAGATTTGAAGTGCTTAGATATAATGGAATAGATATATTATGTTGCATGTGTTCATATCCAAAAGTATGGAAAAACAAGCAAGATATCATACAAGATCAATCATTTCATCGAATATCATATGACAAGTGTTTACTATACATATAAAGCAATCATATTGTATAATAAGCCAAGTAAGAGGTAATGATGTACCTGATCAAGAGACAACCTAAACCACATTCATGATGTCAACTATATCCTTGTTAAACCTGATTAAGACAAGATCATACATATCACTGTCAAGTTCTCATCATTTTAACCCTAGCATGTCCATTTTAGGGTTTAGCTTAGTTTATTAGGATATTCCCATCATTTCTTGTCTTATCTTCTTGGAATTATCTTACTGATGTCATATTCCATATTATTGTCTCATTAATTGATAATCATGCTTTCCATCATTAGGTGAACATATTAACACTATGTCCCATTCATTGATCATATTAGGATTACAACACATGTATTAAGGGTCATCTTCATATAACATGACTTATATGCACAATTATGATCTCATAATTATATATTAGCTTCTAATTATTGGTAAAAGCTTATATTAAATATTTTTTCATTTATTGATCATATATGCATTTTCTACATTTTATTTAGGGTTATTAGGCCTAGATAGCCATATTAAGAAAATTACATGATTTTGTGCATCAAAATTATAATTACTAACATCATATGGATCATAAATGACATTTAGGACTTACTGGAATATTTCCATAATTTTCGTCCATCATTTGATATTTATTACTCATAAAATAAGCATTTCACAACTTACATGATATCATTATGATCAGTGCATCAAAAGCCTGATATTATCATTCTACTATGTTCTACTCATTTTTTTGAGAATTTTGGTACCTTATTTGTAATTTATTGATAACCGTACCAAATATTGTTAATTATATAAGATCTAAGATTTTTTGGGAATATCTGAGGGTACTTACCTTTTTGGGTCAATCGATTATTTCTACGTGGCAAAAAAAAAAGTGGAGCAGCCATTGCTCAGCCGACTGGTTCTTTGATTTTGGTTTAGGGTTGATCCTAGTTTGATCTGAGGTCGGACGGTCTGGGAACTGGACCGTCCACTTCCTCTTCCCCACGTGTGAATCCGAGCCTTCCTGATGCCTGCTGTGCTATCAATGCTGAGATCTTCCGCACAGATGGATCTCTTGTGTGGGATTAACATCCTATAGGTCCACCTCATCTACTCGTTCCTTCTCGGCCTGGATCACGTGTGTGGGTTCTTCCTTCTCACTTCTCTACTAGTTCGCTCAAAACCTATCTTTCGTCCGTGATCTTCTGTCGTGTCCTGGATTGATGGTGAAGGACCTCATTAGGGTTTCTCATCTTCAACACATGTGAATTCCTCAAAAAGCTTCAACATCGGCTTGCGGAGCTCCTCAGATCCACCATATCTCAATTTTATCTTCAACCCTATAGCGTTGTGCCCTTGTATTTCACAGATCTCAGTGTTGTTGCTTAGTCCAATGTTTACAAGGCCTCAGTCACCACATTCTACTCCTTTTCTTGATGATCCCTCCGCCTATGTAGAATTCTGAAGGCTCCAAGCAACATGCTTCAACTTTCTAATGGCTATAGAATGTCTTTCCTCCAATCACTTCATTCTTCCCCTTCCAATCTATTACATATGTGCTTAGGAAAAGATATGAGAGGGAAACTTAGCTCTTGTTCTCCCTGCTTCTATTACCTTGAAAGGTTGAGAGAGGTTAACTGATTCGTATTGATGTGGAGAGAGAAACTACCCACTTTTTCTTGCCTCTCGACCCATGATTAGAGATCATATTGGTGACAGATCGAGGCAAGATATGTTTCACTCCCACTACTTCAGTTATTCTAGAGTAAGAAGATGACATATCCACCTCTCCATCTATATCCAAAGTCCAAGGTTGCCTCCCTTCTAAAAAGGATATGTGACTACTTAAACAAAAACCACATTAACTCAAAATCAAAGTGGGCACTTGTGACAGATCATGAAATCCAAACATAGCTCTATAATTCCTCAAAAATGCACATTATTTCAACATCTTCAAACCTAAATAACTTCCTCTAGGAGCATCGAAATCTAATGAAACATTGACCATAGTTTTATCAAACTCAAGCTACATTGAACTAGAATTTGGTTCCAAAACTCCACTGCTTGACCAGCCAAACAAATACTTCAAAAAGGCATAAACTTAAGGATCATAATCATGATATCAATATTATTTGGCATCCAAACTTTTGCAAGGAACTTGGAACTCTTGATATAACCCAACCATGTGTATTCATTTTAATTATTAGATATCCAAGAACACCAAAACTCACTTCATCACGTCCTACACACCTTAAAGAGATTTCATCCTCAAAATCAAGCCAATAATCAAGTCTATCACATCATATACATCTTAAAAGAAATTTCATCCCCAAAATTAAGATATTCTATGATTCCAAGGAAAAGACAAAAGGTCTTAAACCATAAGAAGGGAACCACTCTAGGTGCAACATATCAACAAACAAGATCTCTATAACATATATGTACCACTCCTAGGAGGATTTTAAGAGCACCTAGGGTGAAATAATCACCTAATATGATTAAAACATGGGTTTCGTAGCTTAGGGTTATGTTATGTCATATTTCATAATTCAAAATTTACATCCACATTTGACCCAAGCATTAGAATTCCAATGATACATCATTTTATCATGTTTCTAAAGGAGTTAATGATATTCTTATCACTTCATCCAAAAAGATTATTTTAGTGTGTTATCATCATTATATTATGCAAAATTCAAACTATGTTCGACATCTTTATTAAGCACTAACATTAACACCACTTGACATATACCATTGATATGGTCTAATTTCACTTTCTTATATTAGGTTACAACCTTTCTTAGTTATTTTTTCACAAGATTAATTGACCATATTATGTTATCACTATTCGTGTAACATGTATCATTAGTGTCATCTCATTGTAATTTCACATATTAGGTTGTAAAATCTATTATAGATTCATCATGAGGTTAGTCAACTATTCACATTATCATAACTCATACATATGGCTAGCTAACTAATAGAGAGCTATGAACTATGCCAACACATCACTAGGTTTTCCAATCTTATCTTGTCCTCATACATTACATCTTGAGATTAGGTCCTAAACACATATATTATATCTTGGTTGTGCTAAATGAACTTATATGAGCGGCTAATCGAACATATATAAAAACTTTATCTAGTCCAATTGAGGTTCTCCTAACCCATATCATGAGGGTGGTGTCATGCTCAATCTCTCTGAGCTCACTTAACTCAATGAGTATCTCATAAGCACAAATTTTATCTTCATCTTTTGTCTAGGGTTTCCATGTCTACCTCATTGGCCCTGGTGATTATCTTTACAAGATCTAGCCACATAAGCACACACTAAACCATGATATGATATACTCTTTTCATAGATCTCTAACCATGAAACATGCTTACCCAAAACTCTCTATATATACACCACTAGATTCTAATGTGGGAAACCACCAACCCGAGTATGAGGTTTCTCAACATACTAACATCATTTACCTCCTCCAGGGACTTGGGACTCTCTCTCCCCATCACCCAGATGGTAGGTTCTCACATACTCATATTCACATATGTACATATAACTAGTCTCTCTCTGACTCTAGGGTTTGGTCCTCCCAAGGACATCTAGGGTTCAATAGGCTATAGGAATCATGCAAAAAGTGACTCAACTCATTCACCCAAGAGTATTCTAGTTTAGGACATATCATATCACATATTTCTCATCATTCTCATATCTTAGAGTTTAGGTTCTCTGACCTTCTCCCTATGGGTCTCATTCTCTCTACAGTTAACCCTAAAATCGGTCCTAACACTAGAGGTCCTCCTTTGTAAAAGAGATTGAGGCTCATTCTAACTCATATCTTGTCTTAGCTTAACATATCTTATCATATAAAAGCCTAGTTACCTACGTAGTCAAAAACTTATTTTACATCCTCAAAACTGAACTTAAGTCCTAAAAGATGAACATACATCATCTCAATTCATTTTATATCATCTATATAAGGCTTAGATTATCATCTCATCATATTTCTTCTATTCCATCTATCATATATTCTAACAAGGCTCTAGCCATATAATCTAGAACTACTCTCTCTTCTAGACTGATGTCATTCACTTTCAATTAGGTTGCATGACCACCTCCTACTCGTACATGTGTGGGAACACATTTTTTTAATATTTACATATATAATAAAATATTATATAGTTTTTCTCCAATTAAACATGCGTCAGAGAAAACCGTCGAGGTTCAATCTGATTGGAATAAAAAACCAAATCCAAAAAATGAGTGTCCCACACATAGTAGAGAGTCTAGTGCCATGTCACCTAGTGAAAAGGGTGAGAACATGGTGTAGACGAGTAGCTACCTAAAACATAGATGCATCATATGTCAAGGGTTTCTCTTCCCTTGATGCACATCATTTCCCAATAATGTAACATCCCATACCATCACATTATAAGGAAATAACCACATCTTAGGACTTGTTATGCAACAAGCACTAGTCTAGACCTAGTTCTCAGACATCTAGGTGCTAACCTAGAGGCTAGGTTACATCTAGTCTCTAAAAGACAACTAATCTAACCCTAAATATTGTTAAAGTTCAATTTCCTTTAGTGTTGAGTTGCATTATGAGAAAATGTCATGCTTTACTATTGTTAATGCTTTGATACCACCTGTGACGTCACTAGATTTTCTAAAACATAATCTGATGTGTGATGTCCAAATTGAAACCTGACCTCAGTGAGACTATAATTTAAACACCCCACACTAAGCTAAGAAGAAGAAAATCAGAGGAAGTCAGATGGAAATAACAGTAGCACATGCACATGAACAATAGACATACCACAACACATGTTCACCATTCAACATATAATTACATAATGAATTGTTATAACATTTGATATTACATATTGAAAAACAAACTTCTACACATACATGTACTACCACTAAACAACAGGATCTTAAGACAACGAGTTCACATGTACATCAGCTCACCACACAACTCTCAACTATCCTAGATCTTCAAAAGCACATGTCCACAACCTAAAGAAAAGATTACATGTGGTACACGTCAGCACAATATTCAAGAATATTGTACTAAGTATGCCTACGTGTCTTTTTTATATACCTCTCATTACTAAGCATGGCAATAATATAAAACTAGTACTTGGTAGTAACAAAAGAAATATAATTTACTATGCTTGGCAATAAGATAAAACTAGTACTTGGTAGTAACAAAAGAAATATAACAAAAACATACTTGAACAAATATATGTTTATTAACAAAGGAGAACACATATTTTAAGCACATTTTCCATTATATCATCCATGCATTGACCGCCAAAGGTTGAATGCATTGAAGGCCTTATGATCGACTACTAAAGAGTTGGATCATTTCATAATGTGATCAGACTACCAAAGATTTGGATCACTTTCAAGTACTTGACTACCAAAGAGTTGAAGTACTTTGTTTTCCAGCACATGACTAACAAAGAGTTAAAGTTCTTAGATATACTGGAAAAGATATATTATGTTTCAATTATTCATATCCATAAGTATGGAAAAACAAGAAAGATATCATACAAGATCAATCATTTCATCCAATATCATATACCAAGTGTTTACTACACATATAAAGTGAGCACACTGCATAATAAGACAAGTAAGAGGTAATGGTGTACCTTGATTAAGAGATAACCTAAACCACATTCATGATGTCAACTATATCCTTGTTAAACCTGATTAAGACAAGATCATACATATCACTGTTAGGTTCTCATCATCTTAATCGTAGTATGTCCATTTTAGGGTTTAGCTTAATTTATTAGGATATTCCCATCATTACTTTTCTTATCTTCTTAGAATTATCTTACTGATGTCATATTCCATATTATTGCCTCATTAATTGATAATCATGTTTTCCATCATTAGGTGAACATATTAACACCATTTCAAATTCATTGATCATATTAGGGTTACAAGACATGTATTAAAGGTCATCTTCATATAACATGACTTATATGCACAATTATGATCTCATAATTTTATGTTAGCTTCCAGTTATTGGTATAAGCAAATTACATGATTCTGTGCATCAAAATTATAGTTACTGACAGCATATGGCTCATAAATGACATTTAGGAGTTACTGCAATATTTTCATAATTTTCGTCCATCGTTTGATATTTATTACTCATGAAACAAGAATTTCACAACTTACATGATATCACTATGATTAGTGCATCAAAATCCTGATATTATCATTCTACTATGTTCTACTCTTTTTTCTAAGATTTTTTATATGTTATTTGTAATTTTTTGATAATTGTACTAATTACTATGAATTATACAAGATCTGGGCATTTTTGGTAATATTTGAGGGTATTTACCTTTTTGGGTCAATCGACCATTGCCACGTGGCACCAACAAGTGGCGCAGCCCTTGCTCAACTGATTAGTTCTTTGAATTTGGTATAGGATTGATCCTGATTTGATCTGAGGCCAATGAGTCTACGAACTGGACCGCCCACTTCCTCTTCCCCTCATGTGAACGTGAGCCTGCCTGATGCCCGCTGCGCTCTCAATCCTCAGAGCTTCCACACAGATGGATCTCTGGCATGGGATTAATAGTCTGTTGGTCCACCTCATTTGCTCCTTCCTTCTTGTCCTGAATTGTGTGCATGGGTTCTTCCTTCTCACTTCTTTACTTGTCCGCTTGAAGCCTGTCTTCCATCTGTGAGCCACTGTCGTGTCCTGGATTAATGACGAAGGACCTCGTTAGGGTTTCTCCTCTTCAACACCTCTGGATGCCTCCAAAAGCTTTAGCATCAGTCTGTGGAGCTCCTCAAATCCACCATTTCTCAGTTTTAGCTTCAACCCAGCAGCGTTGCGCCCTTATGTTTCACAGATCTCAATGTCGCTGCTTGGTCCAGCACTGACAAGGCCTCAGTCACCACATTCTACTCCTTTTCCTGACGATTCCTCCACCTGTGTAGAATTCTAAAGGTTCCAAGCAACATGCTTTAGCTTTCTGATGGTTGTAGAATGTCTTTCCTCCAATCACTACTTTCTTCCCCTTCTAATATGTTCTGTCTGTGCTTAGGAAAAGAGATGAGATAGAAACTTAGCTCTTGTTCTCGTTGCTCCTATTACCCCGAGAGGTTGAGAGGGGTTAACTAATTTGGCTTGATGTGGATATAGAAACTACCCACTTTGTCTTGCCTCTTGACTCTTGATTAGAGATCGTGGTGGTGACAGATCGAGGCAAGATAGGTTTGGCTCCCACTACTTTGGTTATTCTAGAGTAAGAAGATGACATATCCACCTCTCCATTTTTATCCAAAGGCCAAGGTTTCCTCCCTTATAAAAAGGATACAAAACTACTTAAACTAAAACCACATTAACCCAAAATCAATGTGGGCACTTGTGACACACCATGAAATCCAAAAATAGCTCTATAATTCCTTAAAAATGCACATTATTTCAACATCATCAAACCTAAATAACTTCCTCTAGGAGCATCAAAATCTAGTGAAACTTTGACCATAGTTTTATCACAACTCAAGATACATTGAACTAGAATTTGGTGCCAAAAAGTCACTACTTGACCAGTCAAATAAATACTTCAAAAAGTTATAAACTTAAGGATCTTAATCATGATATCAATATTATTTGGCATGCAAACTTTAGCAAGGAACTTGGAACTCTTGATATAACCTAACCATGTGTATTCATTTAAATTATTAGATATCCAAGGACACCAAAATTCACTCCATCACATTCTACACACATTAAAGACATTTTTTCCTTGAAATTAAGCCAGAAATCAAGTCTAGAACATGAAGTAAGAAAAGTTTGTGAGTTATAAAGGTCAATATTTGAATTAAAGAAAGCATGAAAGAGATGGAATCTATGTTTTGATGAGATAGTCAAACAATATGACTTTATCCAAAATGAAGATGAACTTGTGTTTACAAGAATATTAGTGGGAGCATAATCGTATTCCTAATATTGTAATAGATGAAATACTATTGATTGAGAATTAGATCCCTACTCTACTATTGGTTAAAACTTGGATGGAAAAACTTTTTTCGTTAAGGACTTTGGAGAAGAATCCTTTATGCAGAGAATCAAGATATATAGAGATAGATCTAGAAGGTTTCTTGGTTTAGGTCAAAGCACATACATTAACAAAGTGCTAAAAGGTTTCAGCAAGAAAGAGTCTAGCAGAGGAAACTTGCACATGTATCATGGAATAAGTATTTCTAAAGCTCAATGTCCTACCTCTTCTAAAGAGAGGGCCCAAATGAACAAGATTTCATATGTATCTGAAATTGGATCAATCATGTATGCAATGTTATGTTCACATCTGTATGTCTCATATGCTTTGAGAATGATGAGCAGGTGCCAGTCAGATATTGGTGAAGGTCACTAGATTGCTACAAATAACATCCTTAAATACTTGAGAATATCTAAGGATCAATTCATTCTTTATGGTGGTAAGAAAGTGTTAGTTGTAAATGGTTACACCAAAGCATGCTTCCAAACTGACTAGGATAATTATAAATCACAATCAAGTTCTATGTTTTTCCTCAATGGCTAAGCTATGAGCTGTAAAATGTTCCAAGAAAGAGACAATGATTGTTCCATAATAGAAGCTAAGTACATTGTTGTCTCCATCACAACAAAAAAATTGTATGGAACATGAAATTCATTAGTGAACTAGGGGGGTCCACCATTGATGATTTTGTAGAAATATATGCTAGCAACAACAGATCCACTGCATAAGATGTGGTAATAGATCACATTAGCTTTCCAAGCATATACTATAACACTAACATCTCATACTATAGATTATACATCAAGGAGATGTGATTATTTGCAAAGTATGAATCGGAAACAATGTTGCTAACCCCCTTATGCGTATAGTTCCACAACAAAAAAAGCATGATGGTCATGTTAGATCACTTGGATATATATTAATAAGTGATTGGCTCTAGTGCAAGTAGGATAGTGTTGGTAGTATACCCTAAGATCCAGTCATATGATGATTGTAATGACACACCTTTATAATTTACTTGATTATAAAGTCTATATTACTTACTAAATTTGAATCAATATGATACTTATTATATTTGACTCAATATGAGACAAAAGATAAATTTTATAATTTTATAATAATATGTATTGACTCAATGCATTGTGATTTGGGGTTGATGACCTAAACATGAGATAATGTGTATGCTAAGAGCATTCACATTTTTCTAGGTCCCTACTCAAATATTTATATTGAAATTAGGATGATAATAATACATTAAGACATTAAGACTTTAATAAAAAAATACATTAAGACTAGTATGTGTGTTGACTAATGACTATGTCTCATTAGTCATGATATTGGATATCAAGTCAAACATGTAGGTACTTATCATGAACAAGGGTACCCGATAGACCCAACTTGAGTATGACACATGAAGATAGAATTAGCATTCTAAATCTTATCTCAATGTGATAGTAGTGATTGAGGTCATTGAATCTAAAGTCACTATAATGATTGGATGTTCTCATTACTTTAACACTACTCAACCTAACATTGAATAAGGGTTTCCATACATGAAGTACTTGGGTGAACTATGATACATGTGGATTCTTATGATTAATGTAGATGCAACTTATCCTTCCTATTGGAGAGATATTCCAATCACTTGATGAGTGAGACTATGAAATGTGTGGCGCTACTCATGTGAGTGAATATAGATTTTGAGCTCAAGTATATCTCAAATAGTCTACTCTAGACCAATGAACAAAGATTGAACATTAATACGATGATATTTCCATGCCTCAGATTCTTTAGGATATGGGAGGCAAAGAGAATAAGTAATTAATGTAACATTGGTCAAGTAGGTTGAAGTTGTTCTCCAACTTCTCCAATTGCTATGGTGGAAATGAAGTCTATTTCAATACCAATCATTGTTTATCAAGTTAGAATATGATTATAGACATAACTACCAACATGATATGGACTCTATAGGGTTGTACACATAAGATGCTCATGGAAGAGAATTATAATAATGGAAAAAAGAGTAATTGGTTACTAAAGGGTGTAGGCAGTAAAATAGATCGTTGATAAACTAGCTATAAGACTAGTCAGACAATTGGAAAGTTTTATCTACCGAATGGATGAACAAGATGTTAAACTAAAAAGTCATTTGATTGAATGGGCCAAGATCAGGTAAACTGATCGATTGCATATCCCATTCGACTGACTAGACAAGATTAACACACTCGGTCGACTAGTTATCTAGTTAGTTGACTAGATGTCCTGATTAGTAAATTAATCAATTCGTTTAAGAATTTTTTAATACAACCTGGTTGTTTGACTAGAGTGACCAGTTAGACAATTGGTTGTTCATGAGAAGACTTCTTAAACCCATGCAATACCTTTTTTATTTCCCATGGTTTTATAAAAATCATGCTTCATTACCTTCCCTATTTAAAGGGGCATGATGGCCATGATTTTGGTTACTCGTTTTGACATGTGAACCCTAGATATCATTACCCACAAGAAGAGAGAGCAAAGGTGAGAAAGTGAAACTATAGTACATTGACAACGGAAAGGCTGCTCCTTCCCACTGACTTTAGGAGTGCAACGTTGAGTTCTCAACATCTACATGGACTAGTAGATACATTGTTGTCTAAAGACTGTGTTGGGGTCATAATTGACCTTCATTTGTGCCCCTATTTTTTTACACGAGGAACGTTGCCAGATCTACTCTGCAATAAGGTATACATCACTACCCTCCGTGCCAATATAATATTGTTCATGAGATTTGTTGATGGGAAACATGAAATTAAATTGTATTACTTTGGCTATGAAAATCTCCTCAACTATTTCCCAATACCCAAATGTTCCTATTGCTTACTCATAAGACATGTTGATCTTGTGATTTTTTTATATTTTTATCTTGCATGGTTTCACAATCATTATAACCCTTCCAAACATATAATATCAATGTATCCATTCTTAAGTTCAAATTATTTATCTAAAATTTATTCTTATAACACATTTCTTATAGTGATTTTCACATTATAACTTTGAAATGTCACCTAAGTTGCAAGTAGATACTATTTATATTGTTCGTGTTTCATGTAGTCAATTCATAACCAAGTACAAACATTGAAATTTTACTATATGTGGATATGAAAGCATACAAACTTAATCAATAATACCAACCAAAATAAACAAGTCATTTGATGATTCAAATAATAAATCACTTTCATTAAAAAGTATTGATATATTTGATTCTAAAGGTTGAAATGGCTATACTTTCCTTAAATATTGTACCATAACACCATTTGCATTAAAAGATAGTACTGCGTATGGGGTTGAAGCCTATGCACATAATTTATTTAACCTTGACAAATACTAGTCCAAAATGAATAATTGTTCCTCCTCTTCATGTCCTTAATGAAATTTGGCTTAACTATACTATACACACACCTTTCAATCATTAATTCATTCCCTAAGTTAGACCCAAACTTTTCTAAGTATAACTCAGTTTAAATGTTCCTCTAAGTATCTTGTTCATTTCTAAAAATATCTTAAGATTCAAATGAGTCTCAAGAAATAATAAAATGTTGTGAAGTTTGTGTTGGTATGTATGCCCAGAGAGCCAATCATATGATGATTGGGATATGACATTAGATACCTAATTTAATAATAATAAAGGCAAGCTTCCAAATCATTTTGTATATTCAGTTATGAGATAATGAATAACATAATAAATGTCTAGAGAATGATATTACTCAATGACATATGTCTTCAAGTATGTGACTTGGAAGAATGAGATCATATGGATGTTAAGAGTATATAGAATCTCATTATGTCCCTGATCGATTGTTGTTGTGGAAGGTAGATAGAAAACAATAACATATAAGATCAGAGTGTGAGTTGGTTGATCACTGAATATCATTAGTCATGATATGGCAATATCAAACCAAGAACACAAATATGTTGGGGAATAGTGTATCAGACAGACCCACAATGAGACTGACACATGGAAGCCATCATCATGGAAGTGATAGTCAGGTCTCATAGTGATGGTGTTGGTTGTGGTTCTTAGACCTGAAATCACTGCACTCATCACATGTCATTGGGTACACTTTGACATCATCAAACACAGTCCTAAAACATGGGTTGTTATAACAGTGATGATTAGGTGACTTTGACACATGGTGATTGACTGTGAGTGATAGATATGGGATTTGTCCCTCCATAGGAGTATGATATCCATGGCATATTAATTAGTGAGACTGAGAAAAGTATGGCCATACACATGTGAGTCAATATGTGATATTGAGCTTACATATATCTCATGCAGTTTGTTCTAGTTCAAGGAACAAGATTGAATAATAATGAGGATGATTGCTCCATGCCTCTAGTTCAATCTGGATATCAGTAACAAAGGAACTATAAGAACATTATAACACAATACATAGATTGTAGGTTGAAGTTGCTCCCCAACTTTGCATTCACTTGGATAGCAATGATGTGCGACTAGGCACCACTCTTTGCTTGTTATGTCATAAGCTAGTTATGGACATTCACTACCAACTTGAAATGGGACCTATAGGGTCACACACATAGGAACTCATCTAGAAGAGGAGTTTGATCTTGAATAATGATTGAATTGATTACTAAATTGTTTAGGTATATCAATTCATGCAATAGATCAACTGACTAGACCGCCAAATGATCAGTTCAAGTGTTGAGACTATTGTTTGGAGTGTCAGGCTGATTGTATTGTACATTGGTTGGAAATTTTCCTGATTTAGGCTACGAGACTCCTGTCTCACTTGTGTGAAACGGCCGTATGGCCTGGTGCGAGATGCCCATCTCAATTGCACCAAACGACCATTTAGCCTGATGCGAGACACCCATCTCAATTGCACCAAACACTCATTTTAGGGGTGCAATTCGATTGCATAAAGGATTGGTGTTGACTTCAAGTTGAATACTAATTGGAATTGAATTGCCAACATATGTGTAAAACTAGAAGGTGTGAAATGGCCATTTTTCCTAGAAAAATGATTGTATCATGTATGAGATGACCGTCTTTCTAGGCGACATGACCATTTCATTACACGTAGGCTGTGAAACTTCTAGAAAAGTTGTGAAAATCCAAGATCTTATTATTCTTTCCACTCCTGCTTTAGTCTCGCATTGTTCGGGGACTGGGAACCCTAACCTCAACCCTTCCTATATATAGAGGGGTATTGAGGGCTTCCCAAAACACAACTACTTCATAGACAATTGAGAATCAGTTGCGCTGACAATTGTTGTCCTCTCTAGTTGTGGTAAATATGAGAGCCCAGACAAGCCATATTCGACTAGGGAGGGATAGTTATAGGAGAGAAACAACTGAGGATCATTGTTGTGGGAGAGCATGTTGGTGACTAGTACACCAACAGGAGGGACAACTCCTTCCATTCTGTCCCTACAGGATGAAAGGAGTTCTAGTTGGTCTGTGTGGACTACTCTAGAGGTAGGAGGGCCACTGCTAAGAGGGAAACGTCAACTCATAGTTTGTGGTGAGATTTGATGAGCTACTGCAGTAGTTGTCCGAGTCTAGTATCTGTAGAGGAGTACTTAGATGAGTCTGAGTGAAATTAGGAGTTGCACAAACATCTTCTAAGATAGAGTGTACATCTACATCAATAAGGATTATCGTTGGACTTGCTCCAGACTAGGTATATCTTCGTAAAACCATCATTTCCATTGCATCTTTATTGACGTGATATGTTGGTTAATGGGAAATATGTTAGTAATTTTTTTTTATGCCTACCTGATGTTTTATTTCTGTATAGTAGTATCCGAGCCATGTCAATTAATTATTTTTTGGGATAATCAATATGATCATAATTTTAGTTTTATTGTGTTTATTTATTGCATGCGATGTGAATATTTAAACCGGTTGATGTGCACGTCCGTCTAAATCACCATATAAGAACCCAAATGTATATATATGCAATTTACATGTGTCGCCGTAAAATCGATTTTGATGGTTGATGTAAAGCATGGTTATGTCCAAAAACCCAGATATGTGTGTGCATAGTTGTGGTTAGTATTCTTGTTGTTAATTAGTCTACGTACTGAGCCTCTCTCTCCTTCCAAATATAAATTAATGCTCTTCTTCCTATTTGCTCTTGAATGTAACTTGAGGTTTTCTCCATATATAATGTAATAATAAATATGATAGTTTTAATTTATGTTTCGATGTGAGATGACGATCTGCACAAAGGTGAAACAACCAGGTCGTGACACGACCCGATCAACTGGAGGACCGAGGTGGCCAAATGATAGAAGGACGAACTGATCAATTGGTGGCCCAACCAACTGCTTGGAGGTATCTAGACGTTGCTTGGACCTATGAACCAGACGACCATTTCAGACAAACCCAACCTAGAAACTAGGAAGCGAGCCAACTGGTTGATAAGATGAACTGATCCACCCAGATTGGTTCGAGCACATATCATCACCAATAATAGGTTGCATATGATGTGGACCATAGGTGGTAGTAATTTCTAGTGGATCCAAGGAATTACATTAGTATGGCCATAACCATCACTTGTGTGTTTTATTTATTGCATGTTCTCATTTGTGGTTATAGCATGTATATGATATGTACTATATATGTGGTGATTGGATGGAGTATATGTATTTATACAAACAAACTCCCTCAACTTAAATATCAAGTCTTATATGCCTACCATTAGCAATACACATGAAAAGCTTGATCGACCAAGCGTAGATTTCACAAAGCATGGTGCGTCATCTATCTCATGGAAGTTTGATGGTAGATATGTAGATTTACACAAAGCATGGTGCATATCTATCGTATTGTCTATTGGGTCAGGCTTAACTGGTGACTTGGAGAGCCCAAGCCTAGAGGCATGTAGATGATTATGGCAAAGAGTTGTGCATATCATCTATCTAAGAGTTTCATATGATACAATTGGCATGATGGTCTACCTAAATAATCAGGTTGTGGGCGATCGACAAAAGCCAACTCATGACTTGATGAAATGTGGATCTTGGCCCACTAGAATATTGTACACTGCAATATTCCAAATTGTTATTGAGGGCTATCAATTTAAATAAAATAGTGGGAGTTGTAATAATTATAGACCTAATTAATATTGTACAAATTATCAAATCAAACCAAATATATTTTTTTTTTGAAAAGTTGCAATGTTTCTTTGTAGAATCAAATGTTAAACACAAACATGTTCAAATTTCTACCAATCCTTTAAAAGGACAAAATGGGAAAAAGTTCTACAATTGGTTAAGGACTTTGAGAAATGTTCTCATCAATGCGTGAAAGCTCTATGTCCTTGATAGACCAATGCCAGAGGAATTCGCTCCAAATGCACCTAAGGCTAAATGGATGCTTATTGGAAGCATGTGAATGATGCCATAGACATATGAGTACCTAATGCTCTATTGTATGAACTATGAGTTGCATGAACAACATGAAAACATGCACATTCTTGAGATAGTAACACATCTTAAGAGTCATGTAAAGCATAGAAGGTATAATGTCTCCTGAGCGCTAATTGAGTGCATACTAACAAAGGGAGGTCCAGTAGAACCCCATGTGTTCAATGTAATTGGACATGTGGAATGGCTGAGATTTCTCTTTGGTCAAGAGTTGACCATGAATATGATTATACAAGCATTTCATGAATCATATAGTCAGTTTATCACATGCTTGGCATGTTGATGTCAAAACAAGGAAGAAGAAGGACAAATTCATGATGGTGATCAACAGAAGTGAATCCTAGGGCTAAGTCAATGCTAAGAAGTTTTCTAAGGCTAAGCTTAATCCCAAGTCTTTCACACTCAAATAATGGAGAAGTGTAAGGAATTTGTCTATTTCACTTAAAGGATAAAGAAAAGAAAATGCCACCATTGTCACATGTCTAGACATTGGAAAGGAATTATCCTCTTCATAGAGGATCTTAGGAAGAAGATAAAGATAGATATCTCTACTTTAGGACCTAAGAAGAAGTAAGCTAGAACTATATGGAGCAAGGGTTGCTGCCACTATAGTTCAAGGTTGCCATTATTGGGCACATACTAGAATTAGTGAATTGCTATTATGTACTTGCCAAACATCATATGTTTTGTTTGACAAGAACATTATGATCTTTTGTGGCAATGACCTGTGTCTCATAAACTATACTTGATATTTGAAAAGACAAATGTGTATGCCACATGTATTGAATGACTTGATAACTCAAACATTGAATACCTATAGCACTATCATCTAGAGCGCATAAATGAGAAATGCATTTCTAGAATCCATATGATGGTTATCTAGACTCTTTTGGTTATTGAACCAACAGAGACATGCATGTCTTATTTGTTGTATAAAATGACAAGAGTATCTTCACTAGATGTAGTGGGAGATCGACTATTCTATTAGGACTAATACATACTGATGTACATAGACCTTTTTGGATGAATGCTAAAGGTAGTTACAAATACCTCACTGTATTTATTGATGTGATACATATATATTGAAATTTGTATTTAATGAAATACAAGTTTGGATCACTTGAAGTGTTCAATGAGATCATAAATGAAGTACATAACTAAATTGGTAAAAGTATTAAGATACCTTGATATGATCGACGTTGAAATACATAAACTAAGAGTTTGAGGACCTTTTGGGAGATCATGATAGTGTATCATAATGAACTCCACCTGAAACATACTGATGTGTCAGAAAGAAGGTATACACCTTGTTAAGTCATGGCGCAATTATCAATTAAAATATAGTTGTCTTCCAATATTTCTTTTAGGAACATGCTTTACACTAAAACAATGTACCGTCTAAAATGGTTCAAAAGACACCAATATAAGAGATGGCATGGGAAGTGTCCCGATGTGTCTTTCATAGTGATGAGGATTGAAAGCTTGTATAAGAAAATAGTTTCTTAAAGGGATTTATCCACAAATTACATGAATGTTATCTTGTTGAATACTACTTACATTCCAGTTGGACAAAAAAGTGTTTGTTTCTCAAATGGCTGAATTCCTAAAGGGAACTTAGTTCCAAAGGAATCAATGGGAGGAAAGTAGAACTCAAAATGTTCGAAACAAGCAAGAATTGAACCTAAAGAGGTACAATAAGGAACAAGGAGAATCACAAACTATTGTGGAATCTCAAGTTCCTTATGTAAACACAGAACTCATAGTTTTAGTAGAATGCCTTGAGTTTGAAAGATTATGATATCTTATAAAGGTGTTAAGTTGATCATAGCAATGAGTCAACTATCTACCTAGAAACTATTGAGGAACCAAATTCTAAAAAATGGCTTAAGACCATGAGATCTATGATGGACTCCATGTAAACCAACAAGGTATGACCATGGTGGATCCACCTAAAGGGGTAAAAATCATAGGGTGCATTTGGGTCTTTGTTAGAATACCAACATGGTAATGGTGGATCCACTAAAAGGGGTAAAAATAATAGGGTGCATTTGGGTCTTTGTTAGAATACCAACATGGTAATGGTAGATTGGTTGCAAGGAGTTGCAAACTATTTCATATTGTTGAATGTGATGAAGCCTTTCACCAGTTACCATGGTTAAATCCATCTGGACCATGCTTGTTGTTACAGATTATTATGATTGTGAGATTTATCATATAAGTGTTAAAATTGCATTCCTTAATTGGAAAAATTAAGAGGATGTGTATGTGACACAGCCTCATGGTTTTAGAAATCCATTAATTCAAATAAAGTCTATAAGATAAAAAAGTCAATCTATGGATTGAGATAAGCATCTCAGAGCTGGAATCTTCTACTTGACAAGATAGTCAAAGGGTTTGACTTGAGTTAGAATGAAGATGGAATATGTGATTAAAAAATATTTAGTGGGAGCATATTGATATTCCACATAATGATGCGGAATAATGTCCTTATCCTATAAATGTTAAAACATGGCAAGGAAAGTACCTTTTATATGAAGGGTTTAAGCAAAGCATCCTATGTGATATGAATCAAAGTCTATAGAGATAGATCTGGAAAGATTCTTGACCTAAGTAAAAGCACGTACATTGGTAAGATGTTGAAGGGTTCAGCATGCAAGACTCAATGAGAGAAAACATGTCCATGATCCATGGATTTAGTCTCTCAGGAGCCTAGTGTCCCAATTCTTATGAAGAACAGGGACACATGGATAGATGCCATTGGATCTATCTTGAATGTAATGTTATGTACTTATCCTATTATCTCATATGTATTGAACATGAAGAGAAGATATATAGTTATCTTGTATGTGTTGGAAATGACGAGAAGATATCTGGTAATCTCGTATGTATTTGACATGATGAGAGGATATCAAGTCATCTCATATCTATTGACATGATGAGAGGGCATATATATGCCTGCCAAGCAATCTCATATGTATTGAACATGATGAGAGGGTATATGTCAGATACCATTAAATGTCATTGGACTACCATAATGAACACCCTTACGTGCTTGTGAAGCACTTATAGGATTTGTTCCTTGGTTATGGTATTGAGGAAGAGTTGGATGTAAAGGGTTATACCCATGCAAGCTTCCAAACTGACAAAATGATCACAATAGTATTTGACATTAAATGAAAACTAGAAGCTAGTAAGAGTTCTGAGCTATTGATAGTTGTTCAAATGTACAAAATAAGTCAAGTATCTCTGTGCTATAAGAACAACAGAGGATATTGTATGGATCAAGAATTTCATATGAATGAACTTATATGAGGTTCCAAACCATTAATGACACAGTAGAAATATTGATGACTACAATGGAGCTACTTGGTAGGTTGGGAATCTAATATACAATACTATGACACTTCCATCTCATATGAGTAGTCATACAGTGAAGAGATGTGAAAATTTCAAAATACCGACTTAAGACAAACATTGTTAAACCCTCTATAAAAGCACTAGCACAAAAGAAGCATGACGTTCATGTTAGGTCACTCGAGATGAGATCATGGGTGATTGGCTCTAAGTGCAAGTGGGATTCTGTTGGTATGTATGCCCAGAGAGTGAATCATATGATGATTGGAATATGGCATTAGATACATGATTTGATAATAATAAAGGAAAGCTTCAAATTTATTTTGTATATTCAGTTATGAGATAATGAATAACATAATAAATGTCCAGAGAATGATATTACTCAACGACGTATGTCTTTGAGTACGTGACTTGGAAGAATGAGATCATACAGATGTTAAGAGTATATACAATTCATTATGTCCCTGATCAGTTGTTATTATGGAAGGTAGATAGACAACAATAACACATAAGATCAGAGTGTGAGTTGGTTGATGACTAAATCTCATTAGTCATGATATGGCAATATCAAACCAAACACATAGATATGTTAGGGAACAATGTATCAGACAGACCCACCATGAGACTAACACATGGAAGCCATCATCATGGAAGTCATAGTCAGGTCTCACAGTGATGGTGGTGGTTGTGGTTCTTAGACCTAAAATTACTGCACTCATCACATGTCATTGGGTACACTTGGACATCATCAAATGTAGTCCTAAAATATGGTTTGTTATAATGGTGATGATTGGGTGACTTTGACACATGGGGACTGAATGTGAGTGATATATATGGGATTTGTCCCTCTTATAGGAGTATGATATCCAATGCCTCTTGATTAGAGAGACTGAGAGAAGTATGGCCATATGCATGTGAGTCAATATGTGATATTGAGCTTACATATATCTCATGATGTCTGCTCTGGTTCAAGGAACAAGATTGAATAATAATGATGATGACTACTCCATGCCTCTAGTTCAATATGGATATCAGTGACAAAGGAAACTATAACATCATACACAGATTGTAGGTTGATGTTGCTCCCCAACTGTCCACTAACTTACGTAGCAATGATGTGTGTGTTGACCTAGAGGTTATACATTGCCTATATTTTGATAATGACTTAACCATTCCATTCATATGTATATAATATGTGTATTAAAGATTGATTTTAGGTATTAGGTACATGAAAAGGATCCCAAATCCAAAACCCTAGATTGACTCAAGTTCAAGTCAAAGAGCTACAAGTGTGCTTTTGTGGAAATCTATGTAAATGACCTTAGAACATATTTGTAATCACTTGTAATGATGAATTGACTTGTAACTAATGTGATAAAATTGATTGGGACATAAAACACCAATGTTAGAACACTTTAGATGCATATTCAAAAATTGACATCAGGTTGTCAATCAGTCGAGTTTCTCCCCAGGACAAACTCGGCCGATCCATCTTGGTCAGTTTTCTAGACATAGCATCGATCGAGTTGTGTTTACAGTTTACACAGAACTCGACCGATCAAGTGCCTGACCAAAATGATCTTCAGTGAACAGTCGAGTTTCCCCAGAACAAACTCGACCGACCGTTTAAATATCAGTTTTGTCTTTTACTTGATCGGTCGAGTTAACTTTATTGAAACTCGACTGATTGCACTATACGAAATTTGCAGAAAAAAGTGATGTGACTATTGGTGGGTTATTTGATCGAAAATAGAGACGTTTTCTTGAAGGAAAATGACTATATTTTGGCCCAAAAGTTCACCTAATTCAAAGCAACACCCTCATCTATATATAGAACACTTGGAGTTCATTCCAAGGCTACTCATTCATTGCAAACTTAGTCCTAGTATAGCTGAGAGTGTTCTAAGCCTTTGAGCCCCTTTCTCTCTCTACCTTTAAGTCAAATTCGTGAGTATGAGTGAGATAGGTTCCTGTGTAAGAGATCTACTCCTTGTATTGTTGTAAAGCTCTCCTCCTCCATCTTCCAACCTCAATTCCTATTGAAGTCAAGTTGAAGATCCCTCTCCAAGTGAAGGAGAAGGAGGTGTTGTTCTTCAAGATTGAAGAAGGCAAGCTACTCCAGGTCTCCAAGTGAAGGAGATAGGTTCTCTAGATCTCCGAGTGAAGGAGAGATGCAATGAAATGCTCAAGGAAGATAGGTAATCCCTTGAAGGTAGAAGACTTGAAGAAAGGAGTGGGTAAGTCCATGTTGATGGCTAAAGACTCCATGGTTCAAGTGGGTAAGCTCCTTCTATAGGTTGAAGATATTTCCTTGAGATACTAAGCCCTTGGATGTGTGGTTGTTGTGTCTTGTAATCTTATTGTGGAATATAAGAGTACCAAGATTGAAAATCCTAGAGACTAACCCACTCTAGGTAGTGGACTGACATTGCTCCTAAGTTTAGGAAATGGAACCACTCTAAACCACTTCCCAACTGCTTGTTTTTCACTATCTCTCATCCTTGATATGTATGTTAGATTAGGACATCAAATTGCTGCTTTTTTAAGCTTTTCAAATATATAATTTGGTGATCTAATTTATCTTGTGAGAATTTGTGAAGCTCTATTCAACCCCCCCCCCTTCTAGAGCCCATTGATCCAACTAGTGGTATCAGAGCAGGTCTTCTCCAAGCTACTTCAACAAGTATGAGAAGATGTGCAATTTGACACTTGGTTCACTTAACCTAGAAGGAAGCTTCTCCATGAGACCTTCAGTCTTCGATGACACCAACTTTCTCTATTGGAAGAGAAGGATGCAGTTCTACCTCCAAGGTGTGAGCTATGAGATGTGGAAGATAGTCCACCTCAAATATGAAGATCCAAAGGGGGACATCACCACATGGACTGAAGCTGAAATGAAGCATGCTCAACTCAACGCCAAAGTTGTTAGCATCATCTACGCCGCCCTCACTCCATCCGAGTTCAACCAAATATCCTCATGGGACACCGCACATGAGATATGGCACAAATTGTGTGTCACCTATGAAGGAACCGAGCAAGTGAAGGAAGCCAATATCTACATTCTTGGTGGTCTTCTAGAGAACTTCAAGATGGGTAAGAATAAGAGAGTGGCTGATATGTACACTAGGATCAATGTCATCATAAATGGATTGGAAGCCCTTGGGAGTGTGCTAGACAAAGGCACCATCAACTCCAAGATCTTGAGATCTATTCCAAAGAGATGGGAGCCCAAGGTGACATCAATTGAAGAGGTGTACAAGCTAAGTGAGCTATCAACCGAGGAGCTAGTTAGTAATCTTCAAGCCCATGAGCCTAGGCTTGAAAAGCAAGAAGAGGAAGAGAAGAGAGAAGAAAAAGAGTCTCAGAAGATAAAGGACACAACCTTCAAAGAAAAAAAATGAAGAAATGGTGCGGCAACAACAACTTTCTTTGAAGTCCCCCAGCCCTTCCTCAAGTGAAGATGAAGGCCCTAATGAGCATGAGGAAAACTACTCAAAGGGAAAACACTTCAAGAGAAAGCCCTCCTCTTCAACTCCAAGGTGATATGAGTGTGGTAAAAAAGGCCACTATAAGAGTGACTGCCCCAAGGCCAAGAAAAGCCATCACAAGAGCAGCCACAAGAAAGATAAGGAGTATAAGAAAGAAGGCAAGTACAAGAGGAAGGACAAGAAAGAAAGAAGATCAAGAGATGTAGCCCATGCAGTGTGGGATGAGTCTTCTTCAAGCTCCTCAAGCTCCAAAGATGGATAATACCATCTTACTCTCATGTCATCTACTAGTGAAGATGCATGCGAGGTAAGTGAGGTAAGCAAGGTAAGTGAAGTAAATCTTCTAGAGCTGCCTAAAGAAACTATCATTGATATGCTAAATGAATGCCAATCATCCTTTACTAACTGCAAATCTAAAAGGAAAAGGTTAGGCAAGATAGTTGATGATCTTTATGCTAAAATTGAAATCCTTGATAAAAATGAAAAAATGCTCCTTGATATCATAGACTCTTTGCAAGGGCAATTTCTTGACCTTGAGCTTCAACATAATAGAGTAGAGGTTGAGAATGGTGTATATCTTAAAAATATTGAAAATCTTAAGATAGAAAACCAAAAGTTCCTAGATGATCTTGATGGTCTTGATACTAAAAATGTAGAACTCAAACCCATGGATGATGCTAGGAGAAATGAAGTTTATGCTTATCAAAGACAAATTGTTTTGCGTAAATTTGAAAATTCCAAATTACTTGCTAAAGTAAATGACTTATCCTCTAGACCTATTTTGCAAAGTAATGAAGTTGCTAGCATAGCTTTAGAAAGAGATTCCCTTCATACTAAATCCCTATGTCTTGAGGCCGACCTATTGCATGCTAGAGATGATCTTGCTAGTCTTTATACTACTGTCATTAACCTTAGTGATGATAATGCCAAGTTAAGATCTTCTTTGCAAAAGTTTCTCTCGGGAAAGAAATCCCTCAATGATGCCTTAGAACACTCTACCAAACATGTTGGTACTAGTGGTTTAGGATATGATGGGACTGCTCCCAAACGTAAGAAAAGGAGCAAGAATAAGGGTAAGAAGAAGAGTGTGGAACCTCCTATCTTCCATGGAGAGACTTCCGGCTCTAAGAAACCTATGGTTTGTGTTCATTGTAAATGTGATGACCATTACTCTACTTATTGTCCTTACAAGCTCAAGGGGACCAACGCAAAGACGAAATGGGTCCCTAAGCTAACCCTGAATCCCAAAGTTTGAGTTGGGTTCTGACATCCTTCTTTCTTGCAGGTTAAAAACAAATGGATTGTTGATAGTGGTTGTTCTAAGCATATGACCGGAGAAATCAGCCATTTCAACAAGTTCATAAAAAAGAAAGGAGGATTGGTAACCTTTGGAGACAATAAGAAGGGTAAGGTCATAGGTGAGGGTGATGTGGGCAATGAGCTATGCATTAAAAATGTGTTGCTTGTTGATGGCCTATATCAAAATTTGATTAGTGTTAGTCAACTTTGTGACAATGGATATCTTGTGTTGTTTACTTCTTTAGAATGCTTACTTCTATATTCCCTCTCCTACAATGTTATATATAAGGGAACTAGAAATAGTAATCTTTATGTTATTATTCTTGATGCTCTTAAGCCCATACTAGATAGATGCTTGGTAGTGGATAAAAATGATATTTCTCTTTGGCATCATTGTTTAGGTCATGTGAATATACATCAAATGAAGAAATTGATAAAAAAGGACTTGGTTCGCGGACTTCCCAAATTGGATTTTTAAAAGGATGAGGAATGCCAACCTTGTACACAAGGGAAACAAACCAAATCCTCCTTCAAATCCAAAGGAGTCATGAGTACCAAGAGAGTTCTTGAACTTCTTCATATTGATCTATTCGGACCAATGAGCACGCAAATGCTTCGTGGTTCCAAGTATTGTCTTGTTATTGTTGATGATTTCTGTCGATATACTTGGACATTCTTTCTCGTTTCTAAAAGAGCTACTCTTGATGTTTTCTTGAGATTTTGTAAACGGGTTGAAAACAAAGCTTCTTGCTGGATTGTTTCTATCTTTAGTGATCATGGGGGAGAATTTGAAAATTATCTTATTGAGCATTTTTGTGAAAAATCTGGTTATTCGCACAATTTCTCTTCTCCTCGTTTGCCTCAACAAAATGGGGTCGTAGAGAGGAAGAACGGGTCACTATAAGAGATGGCTAGGACCATGCTTCTTGAGTATGACACTCCTAAGAAGTTTTGGGCTAAAGCCGTTAGCACCTCATGCTTTGTGCAAAACCAAGTTTTTACAGATCCTTCTTTAAAGAAAACCCCCTATGAACTATGGCGTGGTAGAAAGACGACTATTGATTTCTTCCATGTTTTCAGATGTCCTTGTTTTTTTTAAACATGAAGGACTCTCTTGACAAGTTTGATCCAAAATCTTATAAGGCTTTCTTCCTAGGCTATAACACTACTAGCAGGGCATATAGAGTATTCAACATTGAATTGTCTAAAATTGAAGAATCTTTTAATGTTAAGTTTGTTGAAACTAACCCTGTTGTTAGCAAGAATGTTGTGGATAATGATGTTGTAGATGACTTAATTCCTATCTTAAAAGATCTCAACATCGACAAAAAAGGCAAGAAAGTGATAGAAGAAGAAGAAGAAAAGAAGGATCCTACTCCCCGCTTTGCAAAGAATCATCCCAAGGAACTAATCATCGGCAATCCATTTGAGAGAATGAAGACATGATCTGCATACAACAAAAAACAAGCAGACAGTGCCTTCATCTCACAGTTAGAGCCAAAGAACATTAAAGAAGCCCTTGGTGATGATGAGTGGATCCTTACCATGCAAGAAGAGTTGGAGCAATTCGAGAAGAATCGTGTGTGGACTTTAGTGTCAAGACCAAGTAATAAAAAGATCATTGGAACCAAGTGGGTCTACCGCAACAAGCTATATGAGCAAGGCAAAGTGGTAAGAAACAAAGCAAGGTTAGTAGCACAAGGTTACAACCAACAGGAAGGTATTGACTTTGATGAAACTTATGCTCCTGTTGCTAGACTTGAATCCATTAGAATGCTACTTGCTTTTGCTAGTCATAAAAATTTCTTGCTATATCAAATGGATGTTAAAAGTGAATTTTTGAATGGTACAATCGTGGAGGAAGTATTTGTTTCTCAATATCCAGGCTTTGAAAATGACAAGCTACCTAATCATGTTTATTTGTTGCAAAAAGCTCTCTGTGGACTCAAACAAGCACCTCAAGCTTGGTATGAG
Organism: Alisma plantago-aquatica; assembly: GCA_963693085.1. Taxonomy (NCBI): domain Eukaryota; kingdom Viridiplantae; phylum Streptophyta; class Magnoliopsida; order Alismatales; family Alismataceae; genus Alisma; species Alisma plantago-aquatica. The sequence continues at coordinate 750,825,155 of OY856411.1, read as the reverse complement.
AAACTAAGTAACTTTTTGTTAAATAATGGGTATGTCATGGGCAAAGTTGATTCTACGTTGTTTTTAAAACACACTTCTAACAATTTTCTTATTATTCAAATTTATGTTGATGATATCATTTTTGGCAGATTGATCTTGATCTTTGTAAGGAGTTTAGTTCTCTTATGCAGAGTGAGTTCAAGATGAGTATAATGGGTGAATTGACCTTCTTCCTTGGCTTTCAAATCAAACAAACCAAAGAAGGAAACTTCATCAATCAAGGCAAGTACACAAATGAACTACTCAAATGCTTTGGGATGGAGAATATGAAGCTAATGGATACACCCATGTCCAACACTGCCAAACTTGATAAAGATGAAGAAGGTGAGAAAGTAGATGAGAAGCTCTATAGAGGTGTGATTGGAAGTTTACTTTATTTAAGTGCCTCTAGACCTGATTTTATTTTTAGTGTTGGCTTGTGTGCTTGCTTTCAATCTAGCCCTAGAAAATCACATCTTATAGTTGTTAAGAGGATTTTGAGGTACCTAGCCAAAACCCAAAATTTTGGACTATGGTATCCTAAATCAAGGGATTTTACTCTTAGAGCATATAGTGATGCAGATTATGTAGGTTGTTTGGTTGATAGAAAGTTCACAAGTGGCACTTACTTTCTCCTAGGACCATGCTTAGTGTCTTGGTTCTCCAAGAAACAGAGCACTGTGGCATTATCAACTACTGAGGCTGAGTACATTGCAGCCGGGAGTTGTTGTGCCCATGTCCTATGGATGAAGCAAATGCTCCAAGACTATAACATATTTTTTTATGCTTCTCCTATCTTTTGTGACAATACTAGCGTAATGAATCTTTCTTACAATCCTATATTGCATAGTAGATCCAAGCATATAGAGGTTTTCCATCACTTTCTCTATGATGACATTGCCAAGAAGGATATCTATATCACGCATGTGGACATGGAAAATCAATTGGCAGATATCTTTACAAAACCTCTAGCTAGAAATCAATTTAATTTTATTTGATCTAAACTACTTATTGTTGCTTTGGATGATGTTTCTATGTGATCTAGCTAGTTGTTTTCAACCTATATGCTTTCTCATGTCATTTCTCATCGTCTATGCCTATATATGCTTCAATCTACCTAAATTGCTTGTTAACATGCTTAGTTTTTTCTTATTTTGGGTTTTTATCAAATTTCTTGTTTTATCTCTAAATAGTACCCAATGATGAGCTAAATGTGCCTAAGTATATTAATGATACATAATAGTATTGAAAAATGAATTTTATTGGCATGTATATGGCTAAAAACCAGGAATGTGACTTTTAGGTCAGGTTGACTTTCAGTCCAATTTCACCAGGATAAAATTGATCGATCCGGAGCCGAGAGTTGTTCTTTAAAGAACAGTTCGGTCGAGTTTTCTACTCTCAGAACTCAACCAATCCGTGGGCTGAGCCGTTATTAAGTTAGGATCGGTCGACTATATTCCCTCTCAACTTGAAAATAGTCGACTGATTCCTCATCTCTTAGCCCTAAGCTCTCACCTCCAGCCCTAAACCTCCCGCTCCTAGCCCTAGTTCAACCTAGAAAGCTCAACCTAGGCCATCCCGGGCATCTCTAGTGGTTTTTGTACGGCGTTTGAGGTTTTTTTTCTTGTTTGCATGTTTTCTATCTCATTTTCACCTCCATGGCTTCCCAAAGAAGAAAGCGAGCTGCTCCAAGCAATGCACCTGCCTCTTCTTCACAATATCACTTGGTTCCCTTTGATAATACCTCCTTTGTTTCGATTGAGGCTATAAATAGGTACAATGACCTTATTCCTCGAAGCCCTTTTCCTTTTCGCGCTTTGATCGATCCTTCTCCTAGGTATCAAGGGATTCTTGCTCAGGTGGCTAGGTTGCTAGCCGTCCACCATTTGTCCACCCTTGCGATCGAACATGACTGCTTTCACAACTCCATGTCAAGTACTAAGGCTATTCACGAGTTTTATGCCGACTTGCGTTGGAACTACGATTCGCTTATCCCACCGCTCAATACTCACGTAGTTCTTACATCTATGATCATCAGTCATCGTTTCCAAATCTCTGAGGATACTTTAAATATGTTTTTTGCGGGAGATGAGGAAAATGACACTTGGCTTAAGAATTATGGTGAGTACTTCGATCTTCTTGACCCGAAAGGTTTTTACAATCACTATGAATTGACATTACCGGATATTCATCGGTTTTTGAAGAAACCCGACGTGGTCTACAAGAAGAGGTATGCCCTTCCCTCCTCCTCTTTTGACCTAAAGAGGCGCATATTAGCTTTAGTGATCAATTGTAATGTCCATCCAAAGAAAAATCAAATGGACATTGCAGAGAACACTGCAGTCATTATGTATTGTTTGTTGAAAAATATTGGTATCAAGTGGGCTAGATACAGCTTACATCATATGACCTATTTTGACACTGGTAAGAACACCAAAGGCACCCACCCACCCTACCCAACTTTGATTTGTGGTCTTTTCAAGTTCGCCACTGACAAATCCCTTTTTTCTGACTTCCATTACCTGGTTGCTAGAAAAGGTGTTTGTATTAGGGAAACCACTCTTCAAAAGTCCGTTCCCGTGTTTTCCTCCACCTCTGGTGCCTCTGCCTCTGCCTCTGCCTCTGCTTCAACTGCCCCATCCTCCTCTACCCAAGCTCCACCTCTGCAGCCTCCTCCTAGACCCAGCCGTGTGTCTTTCCGTGTGTCAAATGAAACCTTTTTGGGTTATTTGATACATCAACAGGCATACAACCAATAGGTTCAGGACCACCTACACTAGTATTTGTGTTCCATCATGTCAACCATGAACCTCTCCTGTTCTCACCCCTATCCCACCTACCAGCCCTATCCTGGTAGTTCTTATGCTTCATATGCATATGATCATTACTATCCTACTCCTGAGCCTTCCGCTGCTGCTCCACCACCTTTTGTTGTTGGTAGCTCCTCTACTTCCATCCTTTTGTTACCTACTGGCCCCCTGGCCACCCTGCTAGCCTCATTGGGTGATTCTACTCTGTCATTCCCACAGTCCAATGAGCTTCACACTCTTGGTATGTCTTGGGTTGAGTAGAATGCCCGCTAGCCCCGTCGTTCTTTTGAACCTCCTGCTGATGAGAAGATGCCAGACTAGGCTGAGGATGTTGATGCCGATGAAGGTGATGATGAGGATGCTTCCAACGATGGTGATGGTGATGGTGTTGATGATGATGCTGGCACTACTGCTCCACCTTTTGATGGGTATGAGGACTACACACCTGGTGATGAGGACGTTGTTGATATAGATAGCTTAGATGTTAGGTGGTTTCTTCATTTGTATTCTACCATGCTTATTATATACATCTTTCTAGACTATTTTGTATTAGAAACATCTTGGCACATTGTTCTGAGATGTACTATTTCTTATCTTTGTTTTATTGCTTTTTTGCTTGTAGTTGCTCTCCTGTGGACATATATCTGAGTTGTAATATCTCTGATGTGCACTATGGCTATTTACTCTGTTTTTATCCTATGCTTTGGTGCCATCTTGAGTTATATTTTGATTATGACTTGGCATGTATGTTATCTTGTGTCCTTGTGTGATATATGCTTTTAAACTATTGGTTATTCCTTTGCATATATGGTTGTATGTGTTTTGTAGAAGACCTGGTTTATGCTCTTCTACCCCCCCTACCTTTCTAATAATGTCAAAAGGGGGAGAGATATTTCAAGAGATAGCTCAAGTCTTGAAACTCAATCATATTGGTTTTTCTTTGCTATAATGTTGTTTTTTGCTAGTGATATCCTTACTTGTTCAATTCACTACTTATTATGTGAACTTGCAAAGGACTACATACTATGTGTATATTGTTACTGCATTGTGTAGATAGATTAACCATGCATGTTAATAGAAGCACAAATTGAGGGGGAGCAATTGATATTGTTCATTTCATGAATCTCCCTATTTCGCAAAGCAAAGGTATAATTTCTACATCCTTTTCAATATGTTTGAGGAATGGTTTGTCATTGTCAAAAAGGGGGAGAATGTTGACCTAGAGGTTATACATTGCCTATATTTTGATAATGACTTAACCATTCCATTGATATGTAACTAATATGTGTATTAAAGACTGGTTTTAGGTATTAGGTACATGAAAAGGATACCAAATCCAAAACCCTAGATTGACTCAAGTTCAAGTCAAAGAGTTACAAGTGTGCTTTTGTGGAAATCTATGTAAATGACCATAGAACATATTTGTAATCACTTGTAGTGATGAATTGACTTGTAATTAAGGTGAGAAAATTGATTGGGACATAAAACATTAATGTTAGATCACTTTAGATGGATATTCAAAAATTTACATCAGGTTGTCAATCGGTCGAGTTTCTCCCCAGGACAAACTCGGTCAATCCATCTTGGTCAGTTTTTTGGAGATAGCATCGGTCGATTTGTGTTTACACAAAACTTGACCGATCAAGTGCCTACCCAAAACGATCTTTAGTGATTGGTCAAGTTTCCCCAGGACAAACTCGATTGACTATTTGAATATTAGTTTTGTCTTTTACTTGATCGGTCGAGTTAACTTTATTGAAACTCAACTGATTGCAAAAGTGATGTGATTGTTGGTGGGTTTATTTGATCAAAAATAGAGACGTTTTCTTGAAGGAAAATGGCTATATTTCAGCCCAAGAGTTCACCTAACTCAAAGCAACACCCTCAGCTATATATATAACACTTGGAGTTCATTCCAAGGCTGCTCATTCATTGCAAACTGAGTCATAGTATAGCTGAGAGTGTTCTAAGCCTTTGAGCCCCTTGCTCTCTCTACCTTCAAGTCAAATCCATGAGTATGAGTGAGATAGGTTCTTGTGTAAGAGAGCTACTCCCTGTATTGTTGTAAAGCTCTCCTCCTCCAACTTCCAACCTCAATTCCTATTTAAGTCAAGTTGAAGATCCCTCTCCAAGTGAAGGAGAAGGAGGTGTTGTTCTTCAAGATTGAAGAAGGCAAGATGCTCCAGGTCTCCAAGTGATGGAGATAGGTGCTCCAAATCCCCTAGTGAAGGAGAGAAGCAAGGCAACACTCATGGAAGATAGGGAATCCCTTGAAGGCAGAAGACTTGAAGAAAGAAGCGGGTAATTCCATGTTGATGGCTGAAGACTCCATGGTTTAAGTGGGTAAGCTCCTTCTATAGGTTGAAGATCTTTGCTTGAGGTACTAAGCCCTTAGATGTGTGGTTGTTGTGTCTTGTAATCTTATTGTGGAATATAAGAGTACCAAGATTGCAAATCCTAGAGACTAACCCACTCTAGGTAGTGGACTGACATTGATCCTAAGTTTAGGACATGGAACCACTCTAAACCACCTGTCCAAGTGCTTGCTTTTCACTATCTCTCATCCTTGCTATGTATGTTAGATTAGGACATCAAATTGCTACTTGTTTAAGTTTTTAAAATATATAATTTGGTGGTCTAATTTATCTTGTGAGAATTTGTGAAGCTCTATTCAACCCCCCCCCTTCTAGAGCCCATTGATCCAATAGTGTGACTAGGCACCACTCTTTGCTTGTGATGTCATAAGCTAGTTATGGACATTCACTATCAATGTGAAATGGGACCTATAGGGTCACACACATAGGAACTCATCTAGAAGAGGAGTTTGATCTTGAATGATGATTGAAATGATTACTAAAGTGTTTAGGTATCTCAATTCACGCAATAGATCAACTGACTAGACTGTCAAACGATCAGTTCAAGTGTTGAGACAATTTTTTTGAGTTCCAGGCTCATTGTATCGTATATTGGTTGGAATTTTTCCTGACCTAGGCTGCGAGATGCTCGTCTCACTTATGAGAAATGGCCATCTGGCCTGGTGCGAGATGCCCATCTCAATTGCACCAAATGGCCATTTTTCCTGGTGCGAGACGCCCGTCTAAGTTGCACCAAACACCCGTTTTGGGGGTACAATTTGATTGCACAAAGGATTGGTGTTGACCTCAAGTTGAGAACTAATTAGAATTTAATTGCCAACATATTTGCAAAACTAGAAGGTGTGAAATGGCCATTTCTCCTAGAGAAACGACCATCTCATGCACAAGACGACATTCTCACTGGGCAAGATGACTATTTTGTCGCACGCAGGTTATGAAACTTCTAGAAAAGTTGCAAAAATTCATGATCTTCTTATCCTTTTCACTCCCACTTTAGTACCGCATTTTCTGGGGACTGGGAACTCTACACCTAACCCCACCTATATATAGGGGTATTGGGGGTTTCCTAGGATACAACTGCTACACATACAATTGAGAATCAATTTCTCTGAGAATTGTTGTCCTCTCTAGTTGTTGTAACCACGAGAGCCCAAGAAAGTCATATCTGACTAGGGAGGGATAGGTATGGGAGAGAAACAACTAAGGATCATTGTTGTGGGAGAGCATGTTGGTGACTAGTACACCAACCAGAGGGACAACTCCTTCCTATTTGTCCTTGTAGGATGAAAGGAGTTCTAGTTGGTCTGTGTGGACTACTCTGGAGGTAGGAGTCCTTTGGCTGCTGCTAGGAGGGCAACGTCAACTTGCAGTCTGTGGTGAGATTTGACGAGCTACTGAAGCAGTTGTCTGAGTCTATTGTCCATGGAGGAGCAGTCAAACAAGTCCAAATGTGACAAGGAGTTGGACAGACACCGTCCAAGACTGAGTGCACATCTACATCGATGAGGATTGTCGCTAAATTTGCTCTAGGAATAGGTATATCTTTGTAAAAACATCCTTCCCATCGCATAGTTATTGATGTAATTTGTTGATTAATGGGAAATATGTTAGTAAAAAAATTGTTTCCGTTGCCTACCTGATGTCGTATTTCCCTACAATTAGCTCCTATATCGGTTAAATTATGGCACTATATACATATTCTTGATGGATCTTCTTACCATGAGCACAAATTGTGCTTCTTTAACTTAGATGTGAATCATTGCATGTATGTGGATGATATTTAACTCACATGGATGTGATCCTAGGCTAATTGTCTCATGTGAGTACAAAGCAACATACTTGCATGTTGCAAATTTTGTTATCTTATTTTTCACGTAACACCATTAGCAGGGAGCGATCTCTAGCAACTAGTAATAGTATCTTTATCCATCGTTGAGCCAACACAAGGTGTTATTTATCCTTAGGAATTAACAAATGGGCATGTCCATCCCAATAATAACCAATGCCTAATAGTTTATCTTGGTGGCCTCACTAGCTGTTGTGGTAAACCCCATAAATATTAACCATAACCTCCCTATGAATCAACACTCCATCATATATCTTTACTAGTTAGCCTAAATGGTTTTCATGCCTCTGTCTTGTTATTTTTTAACATCTACATGATCCTTGGTTCTATTTTCATCTAGATTTTTACCAACGTTTAGTTGAGGGTTTGTAGTTTTAAATCTAATAAATGTGGAGGGTCAAGAAGGTTTTCTTGATACTTTAGGAACTTCCATAAACCTTTTATTTATATCTAGGTGGTCAAACAATTAGTAGGACTCCTTCATTTACACCCCTTGGCAAAGAACTTTGTAGGTGACTTTCATTAGTCACACTTTAGTAGGTGGAAGTTGCACTGGGTTTCTAGAGTACATGAAAAGTGGAGCTTGGTTTTGGTGGATCTTATCCCCAAGACAAGAGGATCTCTCCTTCGTTTAGTCCCTTTTATAACAAGATTCTATCTTTCACTTCTAGTTAGCAAGAAGGGGAACCCATCATATAGGTCATGATTTTTGGAGTTTAATACTAGGTTTGGGCATCCTAACACAATCTCACATTCAGTTAATGACCAACAAAACAAGCTTTGTGCAAGTGGCGTTCGGAGTACAAGCTTGTTTCACCATAATCTAGTAGTCAGTATGACTCACACGTTACACTTTTCAAGCAACAATTGTTGGATAACACAGTCTACTTGATTGTTTTAAGTTGTTTTCTTACAAATTATTCATAGGTTGAAACTCTAATTCAAGTACCTATTATCTCGTGAATACTCTTAGTCCTAATCCTAATCCTACATGTGGTGGAAGTCTTGGTTTGGGTTTTGATTTGAATCCAACTTGTATTCCTACTTAGATTGTGATTGGTATTACTAATTTGTGATGGAGATGGCTCTCTATCTACAAATTAATTTTTTATTTAGTTTTTAGACTCCTATTTCCTAATGGAAGGTTATAATAGCTCCCTTAGGGAACATAGTTTTGTGTATCAAAAGTACTAGAGAGTTGATTCTCTTCTTTGGGTGCATATTTTTCAAGGTTTTCAGAGTCTCTACTTAAGAACATCTCACTTTTGTAATCTTTTTTTAATAGTGGAATTTTCTTTTCCTTCAGATGAGTATTTCATCCAAACTAGAACACGTAAATGGTGAATTTATTATTTGTGTGAATTGTTATTCTATTCTAGTTACAACATCTCCCCGCCATCCACATTTCTAACATCGTACTAACATTAGAGTCTGACACACACTCTCAAATCTCATGGAAATGTGGCTGTAAATACTCTACCATACTTGCATACAAATACTTCTCATTCAAAGGTTTCACCAATCCTATGACCATAGTATGGAAAACTAACATACCTCTCAGATACAAACTATTCTGTTGGCTACTCTACAATGATCATCTTCTAACTGACTACAACCTACACCTTCGTGGCATCTCAGGACCATCCAGACACTACGTATGCTTCTCGGTGAATGAAGATTCCCCCACATCTTCTTCCATTGCCCCTATGCCAATAGAATCACCCCCACCATCATCGACCCTACACATATTGCACAACCCACTTACAAGGATATCATTACCTCCTCAATCGCCTCTGGCATATTACCCAGGTTTGAGATGAACCATACCTCCGTTATCACTATTGTTGCATGGCATATCTGGAGGGAGAGAAATCACCGCAGACTCCATCCACCACACCCCAATGATATTATAACATCTGACATACTTGCTTCTCTTCACCATGTCCACTCTGTACATGCGACAATGATAGGCACAACGACGTTGTATCATCTCCATTGACGAAGGAGATGAGCTTCCATACCCCAATCCGCACATATCTCTTAGAGGAGACTGATCGTGAGGATATTGGTTTTTAATGTTGGCTTTGTTTGACCCTCATTGGGATGGCCACTACTACAGAAACAACGTTCAACGTTGCTTTTAGAGGCCTCAGTTTTTTAGTAAAACCGACGATGTTAACATTAAATGTCAATTAATAAGGACATCCGACGTCTATATTTGAAGACCAGCCAGACACGGGTATCGCTTTTCATTCAGTGTCGGTTGAAGAAAAGACACCGACGTCTAAAGTAGCCCGTGAAATCCAATTTTTTCGAGCAAAAAAAAATAGCACCAAAGTATCAGCAACAACGTCAGTGTTTTACCTAATAACCGATGCTGAATGAAGATAAAATTTTGCGCCAAAAGTTCCAATATGGGCGTCGGTTGTCTTAGCATAATCGACGTTAAAAGGGTGTGCACACCGTCCCTGCCAAAAAAAATAGGGTAAAGGAATGTCCAATTGGACGTCGGTTTGTTACTATCAACCGACACTTAAGATTTTAGGTGTCGGTTTTGTAGATAACTGACGATGTTTACAAACTTAATAGACTCACGATCACCCAAGTCTTCCCCTTTCTTCTATTTCATCACAAGAATTCCGAACCTACTGCTTGCCTAAAATCACCGACGATGCCCCCGCCCACCCACATTCAACCTATTGGTCGCCGCTGCTGCTGTTGGTGCGTCTGCTACTCGCCGTCGGCGCCTCTACTGCTGCTTCTCTCCTCGCCGATGCCGCTGTTGTTGCTAGTCTCCTCGCCGGAAGTCTACTGCTCCTCCTGGTCCTCCTGCTCCTCTTGGCCCTCCTGGTCCTCCTCCTCCTGTCGTCGGTTGCCCTGCTCTCGTCGCTGGTTGCCCGAAGGTACCTGCTCCCGCTCTTCTTCCTCTGCCCTCAAGCAGGTACCCCACTCTGCGTGGGATTTCACCTCTTCTTCTTCCTCCTGCTCCCTCTCAGATGGTTGTTGGATTAAAGAAAGTCCACGACCGTGTGGGTTGGCCATGGTCGTTGTAGGCCAACACAACCACGGTTGTGGCCAACCCACATGGTCGTGTCCTTGCTTTAATCCAACAACCATCTGAGAGGGAGCAGGAGGAAGAAGAAGATACATTTGCAATTGAATACTAATGCTTGACCTAATTCTGTAAATTTTGATGCATGTTGAATTAAGATATTAAAACCCTAATACACATTTCACCATAATCTTGAATTAACTATATTGCTGAAATCTTGTGATCAATCTATGTAAGATATTAAAACCCTAATGTTAAATCTCTGATTTTGTAGTGATGTGTCACCCTAACATCTACATGAATCCCTAGTGTATGATGTAGATTGATGATAATGCATGAGCTAGTTTGAAATTTTGAAATCAATTATAAATCTCTCCATCCCTAGGTCATACTAATTTATGTGTAATCTCTATCTTGATGATGAACATGCATGGACACTCGAAATGTTAAAATCAATGTTATAGAATGACAACACATGTATTTGTTGGCCTAGAAACCCATCCAAAATTTACTCATTAGGAGTAAATCTTGGATAGTCCCCTGTTTGGGACTGTTCTTGAACACCTAATCTCACTTAGGATGTAAGTGTATAATGTGTATTTGGTTTTCAAGAAAATTCCGGAAGCATTTCCCCGTTTGTTCTCTAAAAACATATGTACTTAGAGAACAGCGGGGAAATGTTGCCGAAATTTTCTTGAAAACCCAATACACATTATACACTTACTAGTGAGATTAGGTGTTCAAGAATGGGATAGGTGGTACACATTTAATATATATAAGAATGACATCACATGTATTTGTCAGCCTAAAGTTTTAACCATGCAAAAACTCTAATCTGTTAACCCTAGACCCTAATCTTGTTGTAATATATACTTGTTTTCTCTTTGATCATAGAATGGATAGATCATGGATGTCCATTTGCAATCGCTGCACCCCAGAGTTTATATCTGGTCTTGACCAGTTTATTAGATTTGTCGAGGAACATAGGAAACAACCTGGAGATATGTTCTACTATCCATGTAGGCATTGTGGTAACAACTTGAAAGTCAACACTAGTGACAAAATCAAAAGTCATGTCATGTGCAGCAGGATTATACAGGGCTATACAGAATGGAACTGGCATGGAGAGATTTCAAACTCAAAACCAGTGGATGTTGATAGCAGTGCTTGTGTGGAAGAAGCAATTGCCTTCAATGGCGTAGATGTGAATGAACCAGTTCCAGTAGACATCGTTGATGCGCTGCTAGATAGTTGTCGGGTAGAGCACACCGATCCACCTCCCATTTTTAGAAACATTGTGCATGATGCTGAGATATTGTTATACACAGGTTGTACTAAGTTTACGAAGCTTAGCGCTGTATTGAGATTGTATAAGCTGAAAGCTAACAATAGATGGAGAGACAAAAGCTTCATTTCATTGTTGTATTTGTTGAAAGAAATGCTTCCTGAAGGAAATGAGCTGCCAATCTCAACATACCAGGTAAAGAAATTGTTGTGCCCAATGGGAATGGATGCCAAGAAGATACACGCATGCCCGAATGATTGTGTATTATTTCAAAAGGACTATGTGGATTTGAAAGATTGTCCAAAATATGGTGCGTCACGATATAAAATGACAACTTTGGGGGAGTCCAAAATTGGTTCTCCTGCCAAGGTGATGTGGTATCTAACTATAATATCACAGTTTCAATGCTTGTTTTCCAATCCGATAGATGTGAAGAATTTGAGGTGGCATGCAGATGTTAAGAAAATTAATGATGGAATCCTACGACATGCTTCTGATTCCCCATAGTGGAAGAAGATTGATCGATTGTACCCTGAATTTGGTGAAGAAGTCAGGAATCTAAGACTTGGGCTTTGTACATATGGGATGAATCCGTACGAGACATTGAGCAGCCAACATAGCATTTTGAAAAGATTGGCGAGAAGGGTGAACCATTCATATTGGCATCACAGGAGAAACAAGTATTTTATATTGATGATCCTGAAAATGATAAATGTTCGGTTGTTCTTCATGGTAAAAGACAGTTCATTGAAGATCCTATAGATGAAGAAGAGTATTATGATAAGTATGATGACTCCAGTCCATTCTCAGTTGGGTTGCCAACACCAACAAATATTGAAGCTAATGATGACTTGTATGTGTGCGTAGATCACAATGAAGGATTGTTAATTGATAAAAAATCGCAATATTAGAGGCATGTTTATATTTTTTTATATGTTTTATTTTTCTGAATGTGAACTTTACAATGTGAATTTTACAATGTGAATTACTTTACAATGTGAATGTGAACTTTACAATGTGAGGTTTACAATGTGAATTACTTTACAATGTGAACTTTACAATGTTAATTACTTTACAATGTGAATGTGAACTTTACAATGTGAATTTTACAATGTGAATGTGAACTTTACAATGTGAGCTTTACAATATGAATTACTTTACAATGTGAACTTTACAATGTGAATGTGAACTTTTAGATGGCTGAGCATTCTCCTGATGACCGTGTTGATGATTACCGTGAGGGTGAGGACATCAATGCGCCGCCTCACAATGTAAGTTTTAAAAATATATATCATATATTTATATCTATATGTCCATTTCTAGTTATATCCTGTAAGTGTGTTTATTTTGTCAAATTTTAGGTTGATGATGCAAATGTACCCTCTGAAGCACTTGAGGCACTTCATGAGCAGCACCAAAAAGTTGACAAGAGAAGGGGCATCACTATGATGAAGAAGTTAATAGTGCAAAGGGGCAATGGACCCAAACTTGTTGTGGATTTTGATAATGCAGGAAATGCAATTGGAGTGAATAACAATTCGTTTGTTTCATATCTTGGGTATGTTACTCATAGCCATTACGGTTGTAAGATAGATTCTTGGCGTGAAGTTCCTAAGGAGAAGAAAGATGTAATATGGAAGGATTTATGCGTGAGTTGTTATTAATTTTCAATTCTACTTGTTAGATTACTAATTTTTTGGATACTAGTTAATAGCAATTCTATTTTGCAGAGTATATTTGAATTGGATGAAAGGTTGCATCGTAAATGTGTGATGCAATGCTGTGTGAGAGTCCTAAGGAACTATATGAAAAATATCACCCGAGAATACATAAAAGAAGGTGACAAGAGGAAGAAGACAGCCACTGAACAGTGGAACTTCCCGGACCGAGAAGAATGGGACGCATTTGTTGCTTCAAGACAAACTGAGGAATTCAAGGTATTAGGCGTCACCCCCAATTTAATTAATATACATTGTATTCACCTATTCAAGATTAACATTTAGTGTTACTAACCAAATCATTAATGTGCATACTAACTAGGCCCTCAGTGAGGTACAAAAAGCAAGGCGTGCACTAAATGTGCATGACCACACAATGGGTCCAAAGGGGTATGCAGGCATTCACCAAAAACTACAGTCTGGGGCTACTGCTCAGTCTGTTGCTACTCAGGAGTCCTCTACTATAGGTAGCACACCTCTGCCACGCCATGATGTCTGGATAGCTGGGAGGAAAAATAAGAAGGGAGAAATAAGGAAGCCCGCAACTGCTGAGGCAGCTGCAAAAATGGTAAAATACAACTCTTACAGCAATCGTTCGAATATTGATTATTTGTGGTGTTTACTTAATTACAAATTTTTGTTTTGGTGATTAGCGGGATCTGCACGAGCTGAGGAAACAAGGCAAGTTCATCCCTAATGGCACAAGGGATGAATTGACAGTTGCTCTGGGTAACCCAGAGCATCCTGGACGTGTTAGGGTTGCAGGCACTGGTATGGGCATCAAAGCATTCTTTGGGCCATCCCAGCGCAAACATGTCCCAAAAGTGGGACTTTCACAAGAAGAGGTAACCTATTCTTTCTTTATAATGTTACTGTAAAAGAGAATTCAATAATCAGAAGCTAACGTTTTTTTTATCCATGTATAGGTAGATAAGCTAGTTGATAGGAAACTCGAAGAAGCACTGAGCAAGTGGCAGGGATCTTAGACTGCCATTCAGCAGACAGTACCTATGGCATCCCACTCTACTCCTACTACAGAGGTTGGGAGTAATCCTGTAGACCCACCACCTAGCACATCCACTGTAAGTATTTTTATGACATAATAACTAGTCTTTTCAAGATGATATGTATATAACATTCTTTACAAAAATTTGTAGGGGTTGAAGCCATGTCATCTAAAAAAGAAAGAATATGTCATTGCAGAGGTGTTAGCTTACCCATCCCTACCAGGGGAAATGTTTCATGGGTCTCCATTACCAACTAGTTGAGTTCGTGTGAGCCTACTACGTATATTCCCCAACTAGATGAATCTTCCATTGCCATATGCCCACCCAGATTGTGAAATGCTTGGTGAGGCAGAAGGCAGAGTGATATTGTGGCCAAAAGTAGATGTCCTCTATACTGAAACGGTATGATAAATTTACATTACGTTAAATTGTTAGTGTGTGTATATGATGTCAATTGATCTGAAATTATATATATACAGGTTAAAAAGAAGACACCCAGAACATCTAGGCCTCCACCTCCACCTCCTACATTACCAAGTTGGGTTCCACAGGACCTACCTATCATGCTAGGTCCTAATTGTAGGGGTATGTCAATATGTTTAGGAGAACATGATGTAAATTGCCCTATAACTGTTTCTATAGATGTGGATGTTGTAGGTCAATCATACGAAAGCAATCTATTTATACAAGATATTTTGGAGTTGTTTCGATATGATTGGCTGAATACATTTGTGCTAGAGCTATGGATAAGGTGAGATCTTCTTTATACATCCATATACCTTGTGTAGGATCTGGTGATATGGTTTCTTATTTATTAATGCATACGTAATACATGTTTTGCAGCTACTTACCCAAGATATGTGCAGATTTTTCATTCGAACATGTAGGATTTTTGATTTCATCTTTGAATAGTCTAGTAGCTAAAGACCCTCTGTCAGTTCAACAATACTGCTGTGATGCTTTTACAAATTTTGCTCAAAATAAGAAGACGTTGATAATAGCTCCACTCAATGTGGAGTAAGTTTACTTTGCTCATTATAATTTGGACTTAAGAAAATTACATTTTTATTGTGGATTTTGAGTTATTAATTTTTAACTTTTTTACCTCTAGTGGTATGCATTGGGAGTTACTAGTTATTGTCCCTGAGACATTCACTGTCTATTATCTAGATCCTAAGGGGACTAAATTGAATTCAAAATATAGACACAAAATGAAAATGGCATTATTCCTGTGAGAAATATTTCATTTTCATATTCGTTAACATATATTATTACATTACTATTTAATTATGCAATGTACTATGTTACATTAACATGTAGGGGTTTAGATGAGTTCAAAAAGGCTGGAGGAAAGGTCCTCAAGAAAAAGAACCAGCAAATAACTTGGAAGAATGTGGAAGTAAGTTCCCGACAGCAATGTATATATTATTTATGTGAATAGTGCTTAATTAGTTTTTTTTTTTAATATTTTGTATGTTTCACTTTATAGTGTGCTACACAAGAGAACGGATGTGCATGTGCATACTATGTGATGTGATTTATGCACATGATTATCAAATATGCCGCAGTGGACATCGATACCATTCCTGAGGTATTATATATAGTCTCATTAGATAATATGAAATATATCAATCTTATTTATAGCTCATTAATTATATATATACATCATTCTCTTTGCAGGTGTTTAAAACTGACCACACTACAGGAAAGGCCTTACCAAATTTACATGCTCCCTATACAACGGGAGAATTAAATGAAGTAAGAGAAGATTGGGCAACAACCATACAAGTAGTGGGGGTTTTAACATATAATTGAGATGTTGATAGCAAATAATGACTAAAGAATGATATTTTGTAAATGAATTTTTGAATTATAATATGTGTGAATGTTTCTACATGTGTCTGAATGTTTATACATGTGTGAATGTGAAAATGAAGGAAACTGTTGGTTGCTATATGAATGTTTCTACATGTGTGAATGTGAAAATGAATGGAACTATAGATTACTACATGAATGTTTCTACATGTGTGAAAATCGAATGGAACTACATGTTGCTAAATGTGTGAAAATTAATGTGGTTAATTTTGTATGTTTTTGGCCTGTTGTTGGCTGATATCAATGGATGTCGTAAAACCTGCAGTTCATAACTGAACTACAGGTTTCTCATCTTGTGACCAGCCACAGCATGTCTGCAGACTGATTAAAAAAAATTGCAATAGGTGTCGGTTATTTGTTTAAAACTGACGACAAATGGTTACAACATCGGATAAATAATTAAAAACGACACCTAATGCATGTGATGTGGCGTCGATTATCAATAACCGACGTCGATTTCCCTAATGATGCCAGACACCATGACCGTGCTAGCCAGCACGACCGTGGCAGCGGGCCAGACAACACGGTCGTGCTGGCCAGCATGACCGTGGCAGCGGGTGAGATGGCATCGGTTATCACTAATAAATCAACAAAGATAGTGCCCAGATGGTGCCCTTTCTATGGCGCAAAGGTTTATGGCATCAGATGCTGGCGTGTTTTCGGTGGCGCGCGAAGCGTTGTGGCGTCAGTTTGAGAACTGACACCTAACAATTGGCCATTTAGCGGCGCCCACATAGGTGTTGCATTAAAACTGACACTAAAGGCCTTAAATAACCGACACGAAAGGTTGGTTATGTACTAGTGTGTGTTTCTTCCTAACCAAGTAAATTGAACGCTAATCGTTTTCTAGAAACTTTTCAATTTGTTACTTTATTGACTATAGGAAATTCTATTCTCAGACAAAATCCTAGTCCTTTTATATTCATATATGGAAACTACACACCATTATAAATAGAATATTATATCTAACCACATATCTTACATGCCACAATACAGAACAACTAAAAGTCTCCCAATTATATTTCTTGATGGATTCATTTTTCTTGATCTTAGCATCTCCAGTGCACTCGTGTTGTGTGACTTTTTCTGATAACGACTTCTCCAACCTGCCATATGCCAAAGCACTTCGGCCGCTATCAATTCATGTTGACGCCATAGACTTTTGATAATGATGTGCATTCTTAGCAGACAATTCTAAAACACGGACACCCCAATCACTGAAAATACATTTTTTCTGTCTCGATCAGTTAGTATTTTTAATTTTTTTTACATTACATTTTAAGAGTGTACATGTTCATATTTCTATACATTACATTTTAATTTTTTTCACTCATATTTTTTGGCCCCCTCACATAAAATTCTTGGTACCGCCCCTACTTGTAGTCATACTTAGTAGTGTGCTCCTCGAAAGTTGGATTTTAGGTAAGTTGAAAATACACCACCATCCAACAAATCTAACAACCGCCCTTTACCTAAAATTATGTAATGATGCCCCCTACCTCTCTCCCCTAAGAGTTAGTTTAGGGTTTTCACCACCATCCTAATTATTGTGGTGACAACTGAAAGTGTTGAGTGGGATTTGTCTTCAATGCTTGGTTATGTATATTGGTGACACTTTCTCCTCCATTGTGGATCTTGTTCATATTTATCATACATTATCCTTGCATCTGTGGTGTTCTGGTTGATTTTTGTGGCAGTGGTGGGTTCTGGTTGGTTTTTGTGGTAGTGGTGATGAAGAGGGCACATTAGTTTGTGTTATTTGTAATTTGTAGAGAATATCACCATTAGAATGCAAGAGATTCACACATCTTAAAATTTCATCAAACCATGTAATGAACTCCCTATTATTTATGTGTCTTCTAGAACCATTTATTTAGCATAGGTTAAGCCTAATGTAGTGCAAATAATACATATATGAAATGTAGATTTTTATCTTGTGCAAATGGTAGAACTTTAGTCCCACCTTGCCAAATCCTAGAAATTTTGTAGTCCTTTCTTGTAGGATCACATGTGACACTACTGCCCAAAGGGCTCTAGGGGAGAGTATGATCACCTTCTTGGTGGGTATGGTGACCACAACACACACAGACACATGTAGATGAAAGATCTAAAGGGAGGGGGTGAATATAGCTTTTTGGAACTATAAAATTAATTAAAAATCAAACCAAAGAAGGAGGAGGAAACAAGGAAGACACTTGGATGTAGATTGGCTCCTACCTTTGAAATTAAAGGTAGTCAATCCACTACCCAATTGTTTCCAATTGGGATTTTGAAAGTGATTAATTTTATTACCTAGCAAGGATGTTACACAAAATACAATCACCTTCTACACCCTAGATGTAGCCTTCTCCTTGAAGTAGCCTCAACCTCCTTGAATCAGCCTTGTTGAAGTAAGTTCAAGTTCTTGGAGCAGCATTCACCTCCTAGAAGTAGCTCTACCACCTTGAGATATCCTACATATAGAAGTATCTCCAACCTCCCTTGAAGCAGCCTTCCTTGAAGTAATCTCAAGCTCCTCCCGTAGAAACCTTCTCCACAAAGAAGTAGCTTCATCGATGCTCCCTCAAGCAGCCTCCACGATCTTGGAGTAGACAAGGAGCAATTGCAACTTGTACCTATGAAAGGGGGATTGGAAGAGAGGAATACAAAAATGTTGCATAACGCTTTGATCCTATATCAAGCGTTAGAATATCCTATCCACTTAGGATGAACGTGGTTATGTGTTGTTTATAAGAGATTTTAGCTATATGACACCATTCTAGAGAACAAGGAGGAAGACAACAAGTGATACTTAGCTTGATTACCCTCAATAGTGAATACTCAAGTGTAGCTTAGGTGCTTTAGGTGTCCTAAGGCCTCTCCTATTTATAGGGATGGTTTTCAAGTGTCTAGGGAAGTTCTAGGGAGTATCTAGAGTGTTCTTAGTGCTTAACTAGACACTAGGTGTACATCGGTTGGCTAGCAATTGCTAATTGTTCGTGCTTGAAAAGAACAATCAAGAACCTTTCTCTGTCGACAATTTGGTCGACCGAACTGTGTCCCATTGAGGTTCTCTTCGACCGATCCTGGGTTGAAGGCAAAATTATTGCAACGTCTATTTCCAAATCCCAACTATCAACTACCCAGTCTAATAGTCGCAAGCTTTAGACCGTTTCTTACTCGGTCGAGATTAATTTTGACCAAATGCTAATTTTGGGCACGATTGTGTAAGTTTTTGAACAATGCTCATAATTTTGACCGAGGTGGTTCTCAGTTGACAAGCATTACAACTGAGTGCATCCCAGTCGATAATTTCTTCGAATGAGGGTGTCCCTATTCTAGACTTTTGAATCACCTACTAAGTGTGTGTTTCAGTGTATGTGGGTGACTCTAACTTTGGGGGGAAATCTATCTAAGGGTTATAAGTGGGTAAGGAAGATCTAACGCTTGATTTACATGATGTCTAAGTACTTGTACATTATATTTTTGTGCAAGTGTTTACATATGAGTACAATCATGAGCATTTATACAATTAAGCACATTTGATCTTCAATTTGGATTTATCTTCATCTTCCCAGTTGGTAGGATTTCCTTATTCCTTTAAACCCTGAAATACTCAAGTAGCATGTTAGATCCACAAGAATGAAATGCTTGTCATCATCAAACCAAAGGGTATATTAATGTCCAATTTAGCCAACAATCTCCCCCTTTTTGAAGAATATAGACATTTCTAAATTATAATCAAAATGATTTAAATGAGATGAGTTTCATACCTGAGATTCGCCTTAGATGAAGAACATATTATTGTTTTCATAAAATGAGTGTTTATTGTTCCTAAAGTGATATGGAACATAGTATCCATCTTTTAGGGAATATATCATCAATTAATGTTAGCCAAGAGAGCATGAAACTCATTTATTTTGATTTTATATTATTTCTCCCCCCTTTGTCATTTAAAAAAGATAGCCATATAATCATATTATTCCCCCTAAATGAGATACTCCCCCTCAATATGATACACAAAATACAAATCAAAGTGATAGCGAATGTCCAAAAAAAGCAACAAGATAGATTTTACTAACATGCTCAAGTGAACTCAAACATTCTCGATTACATTGATAACATCATAAAGATTACATAAGTAGTACTACTCACTACATAGGATAACATCATTTTAAGGATTGCAAGATCACATCAACCTCAAGATCCTTCCCAAGAAATGGAGCATCGCCATAATACTTGACAAGTGTTTGCCAATTAAGTGCACCTATCTTTGTAAGAGCATATGCCTCCAGAAATGTAGGTACCCTAACAAACTTGAAGTGGGCAACAATATCCTAGAATTGCATATGTGAGTATTGAGTATGAGAAAGATCATGTGAAGGTGGTTGTAGGATTTGGGTGTATTGAATTGAAGGGTTAAAAGGATAGAGGCTCCTGGGATAGAGTGTATATGGGTATGTGTTGGGAACACTGGGAGACAAGGCTTGCATTCTTTGATTAAGATAGGTCATGGCATGATGATTGTAATCAAATTGTCTCCTAAGGTGAAAGTTAGCCCATTTGAGATAACACACATCATTGGATAGATTTTCTATGGAGTAGCTAGGAGAAATAGGTGGTGGAGGATTGGCTTTGGTGGATGTTTCTCCTTCAGTCCTAGACCTCTTGTGTCAAAATTTAAGGCCCATCTTATCTACAGTGTGTTTGGTGAGTTTTTGAGGACGCCTATCACACTTGTAGTTATGATCCTCTAGGTTTTTGTCAAGACAAAATTGAATGATTTGA
The DNA here is from genome assembly GCA_963693085.1 of Alisma plantago-aquatica. NCBI lineage: Eukaryota > Viridiplantae > Streptophyta > Magnoliopsida > Alismatales > Alismataceae > Alisma > Alisma plantago-aquatica. The sequence continues at coordinate 750,804,399 of OY856411.1, read as the reverse complement.
CAAACAAAGTCAGCATAGGGAGGATTTCCAGTGAATTCAAACATGTTGGATAGGATAATGAGAATGAAATTTACTAGAATACTCTTTAAGATAGCATAGATTAGATACATCCTAAATTGTGGAATTTCTGTTTTATTTTCTCTAGGGTATATGTTGTGGGAGATAATGAGGTTTACTACCCTAGCTTCAGGGGTGAGAAATGTTGCATAGTAGGTTCCCCTATTCTCATGACATAAAGTGTTAGGAAGAAAAATGGCCCTTTTGACATCTCCTAAACTAATGGTGTTATTATTTGTGGAGGGTTTGGATAAAGTGTTGTCGGTGGTTAAGTCTATGAAACCTCCATATTCCTCCTCGTCTATATCTAACATTTTGAGGATGTCTTTTTTATAAAAATAGAACTCTAACCCATCAACCATGGAAGTGAAAGAGAACGGGATATTGGAATCCCTAGTAAGATTAGCATAAAACTCATTTACGGCTTGGGTGGAATCAGAATGATGGTTCAAGAAACTCTGTGAATTTTTTCACCTTGAAGAGCTCGGGGAGAACAAGTATAGTGATGAAGTCATTGGTGTCCACCAGGCATTGAGGAAGAGAAGTCTTTGAGGTGAGCTTGAGGTAGTGTTCTCCAGCAGCAACGTCATTGAAGGTGATGTCGTTGATGACACTCAAAGTTGGAGTGACCTGTCTTCCCTTCTTCACCACAAACTTGCTTCTTCCCGCCATGTGCTGAAGATGAGGCCACCTTGCACAAGTGGTGGTGGAAGAAGAACTAGGGATGGGAGTGCAAGAGTATTGTTGAAGAATTACTTTAAATATCACTATAGAGGAGGTGGAGAAGAGAGCAAGTGAATTGTGTGTAGAATGGGCGGATTGTGGTCCTATTTATAGAAAATCAGTCACCTACTCGGTCGACCTTTTCATCGACTCAAATCCCAATGATTCTCTTCTGATGCTCCTCATAATGGCTAGTTTGGTCAAACATTACAATTTGAAAATGTGACCGTTAGATGGAGGGTTCAGTCAAGAATTTTCTCGAACGAGGGGCCTTTTTACAAAAAAAATTGATTCGCAAAATATTGAGAGAAAATTCAGTTCAACGACACCTTGTCAGCCGAGGGTTCCACCGAGTGGAAGTCGGTCGACAATTTTTTGACCAAGAATCATCTTGGTCCAACATATTTTGACCAAACAAGTGTATGTGTGAGTAGTTTTAGTGAATTGTTTTGAGCTTGTTTATGTACGTGTGCATGATAGTAAATTATTGTGACAAAGAATCATTACTAGAGTCTTGTGCAATAAAAATAACATAAAATTCAATTAGAATTTTGAACACATATATCAAAGAGTACATCTTCTAAGGGAGTAATAAGTAACCTATTTCTAATATGTTGAAATTGATCAAGAGGAAGAGGTTTGGTAAAGATATCAGCTAATTACTCTTCAGTATCAACATGATAGAGAGATATATTATTTTTAGAAATATGATCTCTCAAGAAATGGTGTCTGATTTTAATATGCTTGACAAGACTATGTAAAATACGATTATGGGCCAAGTTTATTACACTAGTGTTATCACAAAAAATTGATGTAGAAGAGAATGCATAACCATAGTCATTTAAAACTTGTTGCATATAGAGTACTTGAGCACAACATGATCCAACCGCCACATATTCGGCTTCAGTGGTGGATAGGGAAACTGTGTTTTATTTCTTACTAAACCAAGATACTACGGCTCTTCGTAGTAAGAAACAACCACTACTTGTTCTCTTATGATCAAGTCGACAACCAATGTAATTGACATCAATGTAAGCTTTTAGATCTAGCAATTATCTCTTAGGATACCACAAACCATAGTCGATAGTACCAACAAGATATCTTAAAATCCTTTTAATGGCTTGAAAATGAGCATGCATTGGTTTTGATTGAAATCTAGCGCAAAGCCCAATGGAGAACATGATATCCAGTCTAGAGGCAGTTAAACATAGAAAACTACCTGTCATGGCCCTGTATAAGGAATCATCAATGGGTTCACCATCTTCATCCTAGTCAATTTTTGGCAGAGGTATCCATGGGAGTGGTAGTAAGTTTGCAATTTTCCATGCCAAATTATTTTAAGAGTTCTTTGGTGTACTTCTCTTGGCTTAGAAAATTTTTGACGGGTGTTTGTTTTATTTGAAAACCAAGGGAAATATTAATTCTCCCATAAGAGTCATTTAAAACTCTTTTTGCATAATATCACTAAATTGATTACATAAGGAATTGTTTTAAGCTCCAATTATAATGCCATTAACATATATTTGAGCAAAAGAAAATCTAATTCATAAGTTTTGAAAAATAGTGTAGAATCTGATTTTCTAATCGAAAATCCATTATCAAATAGGTGATTTTTAAGTCTTTCATACCAATTACGTGGTGTTTGTTTAATACCATATATGGTTTTCTTAAGTTTATATACATGATCAATTTTATCAGGGATCTCAAAGCCAGGTGATTGATCAACATATACCTCCTCTTTTATAATTCCATTTATAAAGGCACTTACATCCATTTGGAATAGTTTGATGTCTTTTTGGGATGCTAGAGCTAATAATATTCTAATAGCCACAAGAGCATAGGTTTCATCAAAATCTATTCCTTCTTGTTGGTAATATACTTGAGCTACCAACCTAGCTTTGTTTCTAACTACTTCTCCAGCTTCATTAAGTTTGTTATGAAAAAACCACTTAGTTCCAATAATGGTTTTATCTTGTGGTTTAGGAACTAAATCCCATACATTATTTTTTGTAAATTGATTTAGTTCTTCTTACATATCCATTATCCAGTATTCATCCGTTAAGGCTTCATTTACCTTTTTAGGTTCAACAATTGATAGAATTCCATGTTTGGTACATCTCTAAATGATGATCGAGTTTTTACTTTATCAAAAGGGTTTCCTATAATTAAGTCTTGAGGATGATCCTTGATTAATCTAGGAATGGGCTATTATGTCTCATTTTGTTGCTCATTTTTAGTATTTTGATCATCATTAGTAGATATTGTTAAGTCATCAATTTTATGAGTTACATCTTTTAAGTTTTCAATTTCATTTTTAGCACTTTGTGTTTTTATTTCATCAAATGTGATATGAATTGATTCTTCAACCTATTTAGATATGATATTATAGATTCTAAATGCCTTTCTAGAAGTTGAATATCCCAAGAAGAATCCTTTATGTGATTTAGGGTCAAATTTATCTTTATCATCCTTTGTATTTAAGATGTAACAGGGTGTACCAAAAGTATGAAAATAATCAACTCTAGGTTTTTCGTTGAAAATAAGTTCATAAGGAATTTTCTTAAGATGGGAGTGAATTGTTACATGATTCAATACATAACATGTTGTATTAATTGTTTCAGCCCAAACAATTTTAGGTATATTGTGTTCAAGTAACATAGTTCTAGCCATTTCTTCTAAAGATCAATTTTTCCATTCTACTACTCCATTTTATTGTGGAGTGCATGGAAATGAAAAATTATGTGTGTACCCTTGAGATGTACAAAACTCTTCAAAGATGTGATTTTCAAACTCCCCACCATGATCACTCCTAATGGTACATATTTTGTTTTGTAGTTGATTTTCAATTTTAGAACATAATTGAATGAATATTCTAATTGTATCATCTTTGGTTGAAAGGAAATGAACCCAAGTATATCTATTATAATCATCAACAATAACAAAGCAATATCTTTTACCACTAATAGATTGAGTTCTCATAGGAACAAACAAATCCATATGAATGAGTTCTAATGATCTACTAGTGCTAAATAAGGTTTTAGATTTGAAAGAAGTTTTACTTTTCTTACCTAAAGTACATGGTTCACAATTTTCAAGTTTCTCAAAAGAAATTTTAGGTAAACCACGAACAAGATCATATTTAATCAACTTTTTGATAACATGTGACCTTGCATGACCTAGTTTTTTCTGCCATAGTTGTAATGATTCATCATTTGCAATAAGCCATTTTCCAACAATAGCTTGCATGGAATTAGGTCTAAGAATATACAAATTTCGTAGTCTTTTTTATTCATAAACAACTTTATTTGTGTTTTCTATGAGTAGCTTGCAGCAAGATTTGTTGAAAAGAACATCATAGCCACTATCACATAATTGACTGACACTAATCAAATTGTGATGTAATACATCAACATGTAGGATATTTTTAATTTGAAGATTTATACCAACATTACCTATTCCAATAATTTTACATTTGGTGTTATCTCCAAATGTGACCGTGCCACTCTTCTTTTCTTCAAAAGTATGAAAGAATTTTTTGATTCTAGTCACATGTTTGGAGCAACCACTATCAACCACCCATTCCTACAAAATAGATAGGTTTTGGTACCCATGTAATGGTCTGTTTGGTTAGGAATTTTTAGTAAAGCATTTTATATTTTAGAATAACTCATTTGAAAGAGTTTTTGAACATTTTTTAACAACAAGACTGAATATAGTCACAAGTTGATTAATTCAGTTATAAAATCTTTATAGAATACTACTCGGTTGACGATTTATTTGACCGAAAGGTTTCTCAGTCGAGGTATTTGTCGGTCAGAATAATTTTCAAGCAGATATGGTTTTGAACAGAACAATCTTTGGTCGACAGTTACTTCAACTAGAGAGATCCTCGGTCGAGTATTTGATCAACCAGAACTGGTTCTGTGTGCATTTATCAATTCTTTCATTCTCCAACTCTATAAAATGCAAAATTCTATCTATATATATATATATATAGATAGATATTATAGATTATTTCAAGCAAATCATCAAATCATGAAAAATATGCAAGTTAAAGCTATGTTTAGTTGAGAAAGACAATCATATTTTCAATTTTAGTTTTAGGACAAATCTCAACTAGGTATCCTCACATATCTAAGTTTGTGGTTTTGGAACCCAAGCTAGATCCTTATCGTTATTTCTTTTGTAAGGGAATGAAAAAGAATAATGACCAAGACATAGACAATAATGACAATAGATAAAATCAATTTCATTTCTATTTTTACCGTTGTGGTCATGAGTTGAAGTGGTCTTTGGTATATACATTACCTTTATCTTGGGTACTTGTGTCTTTCTAGGTTTTTGATAGGATTTTTGTTTGGGTACATAACCTAGACCTCTCCTCCCAATTTGTCTATAAGAGTCTTTTAGGTTTTTATCAAGGATGTCTTTATTTTTCAACCTACTAATATCCTTTTGCAACTTAACAATTTCATCTATTTTTCTTTTAAAATCTAATTTTTCTTTATCTAGATTAGATACAAAACTGTCTCTTTCTTTGACAATAGCATCATAATCCAAATGAGTGCATAAAATATGTCAAGTTAGAAGATCATTTATTTTTGCAAGCAATTCAACCTTTTCTTGGAAAAGACAGTTATAGTTTGTTTCTACAGTAAGCAACTTGATATTATACTCATTAATCGATGATTTTAAGGTATCTCTTTCAGGTATAAGACTTTCATTTTCAGAAGAGAGAGTATATAGCTTAGCATGCAAATCATCATTAGTTTTTGTAAGCTTCTTTAATTTCTTTTTACAGTCAATATATTTTTCATGTATCTCTTGGAGACTAGTGAGTAGTTCTTCTTTAGATAGTTCAAGCAGAATTACCTCAGTTTAGTCCTCATTTTCATCTTCTTTAGATATAAGACATTCAACTTCCTCCTCCCCACTTCCACTTTCATCACTTGATTCGTCCCAAGCAGCTTTGTAAGCTTTATCTCCTTTGTCCATGTCTTGGAAGAAGGCTTCTTTACTTTCTTGATTTTAGGACATTCATTATTCACATGTCCTTTCTTGCCGCATTCAAAACACCTAAGGGAAGAAGAGGAAGAAGAACTATAATTCTTGTTAGATTTATACCTACTATATTTCTTACCATTCACAACGTGTGCATCTTCTTCATCATCTCCTTCATTTGTTTCATCACTTTCTCAAGTGATGACTTTTGATTGAGTCTTTTTTGTATCTTTCAAGGATATAGCCTTCCTTTTTCCCTTTTGAAGCTTATCCTCCACTCTTTCTTCTTCTTTAAGGGTGACCTCAAGAATTTCTAGGTTGCCAATGAGCTGCTCCATCCTCATTGTGGTGAGATCATTTGCTTCTTCAATAGCTGTCACCTTTGGTTTGTATTTTGGAGGTTGGGATCTATGAATTTTGGACACTTGATCTTCTTAACTTATATATTTTCCTAATGCACTTAGGTTGTTAATAATGGAAGAAAATCTTGCATACATTTCATTAATAGATTCATTGGATTGCATATGAAATTGTTCAAACTTTTGCTTAAGCATATTAATTTTGGTATTTTTGGCTTTATTGTTTAAAATATTCTTTGATGTCATAATAAAGCTTCTGGCGAAGAGTTATAACTCTCGCTGGGACAATTATGTATAATTGTCTCATCCCGTAGGCTTCAACTTTTTAGGTGGACGTCGGAGACGAAGGAACCAGCCTACAGGTGATCAGTCTCAGCAGCAGCATCAGGGGCAGCAGTAATCTCAGGTGGAGATTGTCCTGCCATATGGTGTAGTTAGAGTCAGTCCTATGTGTCCTCTGTACTCTCAGGTCTTGGAGTCTTTTGTTTAGTGATCTTGAGATTTTGTATCTTGATGTATATAATTACTCAAGAAGTAATTATCCTGAGATGTAAACAGTTTATCTCTCTTTATGAAAGAAGTTTTATGGATCCAAGTTCTTATCTCGAAAAGTTTTAATTTCCCGTGATTTTTGTCTTCTGCTGATTACCGATTCGCTTCCGCTAAGTTTTAATCGTGTTTATGTCATGATTTGGAGATCAGAGCCCACAACTAGTGGTATCAGAGCTCCAGGTTCAGTTGAGTCTACAGAGGCATAGGACTTAGGATGTCAAGTCTACCTTTAGTACTCCTTCCTCATCTAATAGAATCTTCTGCTCCTCAGGAGAAGAAGATACATAAGAATGTCAGAACATCGTGATGAGCACGTGGCAGAGAGTAGTGCTAGTGCACCTCGAGGCGGTGCAAGAGTTCCAAGAATAGAACAACCTGCACCTAAGTCGCCAAGAGAGCCACCCCAGTTCGACCCAGCTGACATGAGTGATCCAGCTGTACAGACGATGTTCGGGCAGTTCATGACTGCCATGACACATATAACCGATAGGATGCCCATTCCTGCACCTAGGGCACCTATCCAGCCTGAAGTACAAGGTATTGGTAAGACATTCGAACGACTTCGTCGTGTCGGAGCTACCGAGTACTTCGGAACTGCCGACCCTGCAGATGCTGACTTATGGTTGACAGAGTTGGAGAAGGCTTTCAGGATTCTTATCATTCCGGAAGCTGAGAAGGTTAGACATGTTGTCTATCTTCTCAAAGGCAGTGCTGGTCACTGGTGGAACATGGAAGAGCATAAGAGACCTGGAGTAGAGTTCTCATGGGAAGAGTTTCGTCGGGAATTTATCAATAGATATTTTCCAAAGACCTTCCTAGATGAGAAGATCTCTCAGTTTGAGAAACTAAGGCAGGGTATGATGAACATTAGTGAGTATGAAGCTAAGTTCATGGAGTTGCTGCGGTTCTGTCCGCACATGGCCGCTACGGATGAGGAAAGAATCAGAAGATTCGAGAAGGGTTTGAATTCTGATATGTCAACCCCTGTGTCTGCCTTAGAAAACAGAGAGAGATTCTCTACCTTCGTTGAGTCAGTCCGAAGGATAGAGAGATCTGTAGTTGAGAAAAGACAAACCCATAAAAGATATCCACAGTTCCAGGGTTCTTCATCTAGGGATTCCAAGAGACCTAGATTCTCTGCACCTAACCCTCCACCACCCAGATCAAGTTTTCAAACTCAATGGACACCAAGCAGAGGTAGAGGGCGGAGTCAACCGCTTCAAAGGACGCATAGTTCTGCATCAGTGTCAGTTACTGGACCACCCAGACCACAACAACAGGAGAGGAGTTGTTACAACTGTGGTAAGGTGGGACACTTGATAAAGGATTGCCGTTCTAGGCCTGTCAGTGTGACACAACAACCCCCGAGACAGAATCAACAGGGATCTCAGAATAGACGACATCAAGGAGCAGCTCGAGGACGTGGACAAGCGTCTCAAGCTGGATCATCAGCACCACCTCAACACCAGGCGACTGCGAGGTTCTATGCTATGAACCCACCTGAGGCAGTGGTCAATCCACGGGTAGTGGCAGGTCAGATGAAACTTTTATATTCTGATATGTCTATATCCTGTGATGTATCTGTTCTGATTGATCCGGGTGCTACGCACTCTTTCATCACTCATGAAATGATTCGTAACTGCAATGTGACTGTTAGTCATAGAACAGATAGTTTGTTGTTAGAAACTCCGTTGAGTGGGTCTGCCGTTTTGCAGGAGGTATGTTCTTCCTGCATCCTTTTCTTTTCTGACCATCGCATTCAAGTGGATCTTATACCACTTGATATGCAGGGATTTGATATAATCCTCGGGATGGATACCTTGGAAAGGTATAGAGTTGTCTTGGATTGTGAGTCCAAGTTGGATGTGTTTGCTGACGAAAGCAGCACATGTATCTTTCAAGGTGAAAGAAAGATTCTGCCTACCTGTCTTGTATCAGCTATGGTTGCTGATATACTGTTGAGGCAAGGATGTTATGCATTCTTAGCCCATGTGGTAGATGTTACCAAGGGAAGTTCCAATCCTGCCGAAGTTCCTATAGTCAGGGAATTCGAAGATGTGTTTCCTGAAGAACTTCCTGGTATACCACCACCTCGGGAGATTGATTTTGAAATTAATCTGATTCCAGATACGAAACCCATAGCTCAAACTCTGTATAGAATGGCGCCTGCCGAGATGGCAGAACTCAAGAAACAGCTTCAAGAGCTACTTGAGAAAGGTTTTATCCGACCAAGTACTTCACCTTGGGGTGCTCCGGTCTTGTTTGTTAAAAAGAAAGATGGGTCAATGCGGTTATGCATCGACTACAGACAACTTAATAAAGTGACAATAAAGAATCAGTATCCTCTGCCAAGGATTGATGATCTCTTTGACCAGTTGCGTGGTGCAACAGTCTTTTCAAAGATAGACTTGAGGTCTGGATATCATCAACTCCGTATTAAGGATAGTGACATATCCAAGTCTGCCTTTAGGACAAGATATGGTCACTATGAGTTCACGGTTATGTCGTTTGGACTAACCAATGCACCAGCTGCATTCATGGAACTCATGAATAGAGTTTTTTGACCTTTCCTTGATCAGTGTGTTGTCGTCTTCATAGATGACATACTGATTTATAGTAAGGATGCCCAGCAGCATGAGCAACATCTTCGCCAAGTTTTGACCTTGCTAAGAGAACATAAGCTGTACGCCAAGTTTAGCAAATGTGAGTTCTGGCTGTCGGAGGTATCTTTTCTTGGACATGTAATATCCGCCTCAGGAATTCGTGTTGACCCTATAAAGGTAGAATCTGTTCTACAATGGGAACAACCGAAAACACCGACGGAGATTCGAAGTTTCTTGGGGTTAGCTGGCTATTATCGAATGTTCATTAAGAACTTTAGTTCTATAGCTTTACCTTTGACCAAGTTAACCCGGAAAGATGTTCCTTTTTCATGGAGTGATAAGTGTCAACAATCTTTCCAGTTGCTGAAGGAGAGGTTGACAAGTGCACCTGTGTTAGTGCTACCTAAACAAGGAAAAGGATATGTAGTTTTCTGTGATGCTTCCAAGAACGGACTAGGATGTGTGTTGATGCAGGATAAACAAGTGATTTCTTTTGCTTCCCGACAGCTTAAGAAACACGAGGAGAATTATCCAACACCTGATCTGGAGTTAGCTGCTGTGGTTCATGCTTTGAAGATCTGGAGGCACTATCTCTACGGAGAAACATTCCAGATCTTCACAGACCACAAAAACCTTAAGTATATCTTCTCTCAGCATGAGATCAACATGAGGCAACGTCGCTGGATGGAATTAATCAAGGACTACGACTGTACAATTGATTACCATCCAGGCAAGGCCAATGTTGTTGCAGATGCCTTGAGTAGGAAATCAGCAACATCAACCATGAATAGAGCACAACTAAACTCTTTAGTATGCTCTAGAAGAGATATGCTTATCTCTTTAAGGCAAGACAATGTACAGTTGAAGGTGTCATTGTTAGCCGGTTTGTTAGCTGAGATGCATATTAAACCTACCCTAAGAGAGCAGATTAAAGAAGCACAGCTAGGTGATGCTGCAGTTCAACATATAAGATCTGAGTATGGAAATGAGAAGCAAGATGGGTTTCATGACTCAAAAGATCAAGTAGCTTGTTATAATGGAAGAATGATAGTGCCAGATGTGGACAACTCGAGAAAGTTAGTCCTGGAAGAAGCCCATTCTTCCATGTATGCTATGCATCCAGGGAGCACCAAGATGTATCGAAATTTGAAAGATCTGTATTGGTGGCCTGGGATGAAGAAGGATGTTGCAGAGTTTGTTCTGAGGTGCCCTGTGTGTCAGCAAGTTAAAGCTGAACACCAGAAGCCTGCAGGAAGAATGCAACCTTTACCCATATCACAGTGGAAGTGGGACCATGTGACCATGGACTTTGTTGTTGGCCTACCCAGGACAAGAAAAGGACATGATTCCATTTGGGTAATTGTTGATAGGTTGACTAAGACAGCACATTTCTTACCTGTCAAAACAACCTATTCTGCTGAAAGGTTATCAGAGTTGTATGTTCAAGAAATAGTGCGGTTGCACGGAGTTCCTGTCACAATAGTTTCGGACAGAGGTCCTCAGTTTACAAGTCGTTTTTGGGAACGGTTGCACAGAGCCTTAGGCACTAAGATAAGGTTTAGTACGGCCTTTCATCCACAGACTGATGGACAGTCGGAAAGGACCATACAAACCTTAGAAGACCTGTTGCGAGCATGTGTTCTCCAGTTCACCGGAAGTTGGGATCTACACCTAAGCTTGATAGAGTTTGCCTATAACAATAGCTATCAGCATAGTATTGATATGGCACCTTATGAAGCCTTATATGGTAGACGTTGTAGATCACCCTTGTGTTGGTTTGAGACTGGTGAGCATCAGTTGTTAGGTCCTGACCTGGTGCAGCAAACCACGGAAAAGATTAAAGTTATACAACATAAGATTAAGACTGCTCAGGATAGGCAGAAATCTTATGCTGACAAACGTCGTAGACCCTTAGAGTTCCAGGTTGGAGACAGAGTGTATCTTAAGGTCTCACCTTGGAAAGGGGTCCTTCGTTTTGGAAGGAAAGGGAAGTTAGCTCCTAGATATATGGGGCCTTATCCAATCATTGAACGGATTTGAAAGGTAGCATATAAACTAGAGCTTCCCCCAGAATTACAGAGGTTACATCCTGTGTTTCACATTTCTATGTTGAAGAAATGTCACCCAGACACCGAGTCAGTTCTACAACCTATGGAGGTAGAATTGAATGATGACATATCCTATGAGGAGGGACCAGTGTCAATCCTTGATAAACGAATTAAAAAGTTAAAGAAGAAAGATATAAGTCTTGTGAAAGTCCTCTGGAACCATCGTGGTATTGAAGAAGCCACTTGGGAGTTAGAGGATGAGATGAGAAGGAAGTATCCTGCCCTTTTCTCGTAGTATGTTTTATCGATTTCGGGGACGAAATCCTTGTAAGGGGTGGATAATTTGTAACATCCCTGACCTGGGTTATGAGTCAACCCTAGGTGTTTTGCCTAAATATGTAATTAAATCTTTGTGATTAACTCTGAGCATGTAATTAAGTTCTCAGAAACATATATCTCAGTATTTGCTCCATTTTATATAAAGTAGTAGCATTGTTTTGATATACAGGGACCTATGTGCAATTTACCCAGTTAAAAGGGTTAGCTTGTAATTTGCACATGTTGAGATGTTCCTCTGATGTTGAGACATCATGAGAATCTTTTTGGTAAAGTTTGAGGGATTTCCCAAGCCAGGGCACCAAGGTGCAGCTGTGGAAGCAATCCCGGTGCTTGAAACCCTAATTTGGGGTAAATGCAATTTACCCAAATTAAGGAATCCAAATTGTGAAATATGTCATCTAATGTATCTTTTTAGACTCTTGCCATCATTAAGAGAAGAAATGATGAGGAAGTCACCTCAATTGAATTATCAAGTTATGAGATATGCCCTGTGATTGAATAATCAGGGTATATGTGTAATATCTCTTTATGTATGTACCTCATTATTAGCTTTCTCTCCTTTACCTTCTTTTCCTAAGACCTTAAGAGAAGGTTTGTCCTTAGAATAAAGAGGAATGGACAATCAAGTAAAGAAGGAGGGACCTAGTTGGAATTATGGACAACTTATGAACTAATGTTGAAAATCCTACCCCATGTATATAAGCTCTCCTTCCCTTAGTTGCAAGGGAACTTACCCTTCGTTCCCTTACTGTTTCATTTCACCAAAGACGACCAAGGACTGCCTTGTAGCTAAGGAGGACGACCAAGGGGTGCAAGGTAGGTTTAAACCCCTCTTCTTGCCTAATTCCATGGTTAAAACTCGAATTCAAGGTCATCTTCATGGCTAACTCTTGAAACCCTACCTTTCTAGCCGTCTCTTTTCATCCTTCCTTGGAGTTTTCACCTTGGCCAACCTGTGGGAACTCAAGGACGCCATTAGAGCTTGGAGCTTGAAAGCTTGGAGCTCAAGAAGCAAGCTTTAGGCGGGTTTTATAACTCTAAACCCATGCTTTACTATGTGCATCTTTATATGCGGTTTGATGATAGCTCTTAGTGTTTCCCTACTTTTCCCTGCTATTTTGCAAGCAAACCCGTGGGATATCTGTACTGTTCTTGAGCTAGGAGATGAAGGCGTGATTTCCAAGAAAAACCCACCGCTTTTCACTTTCTTAAACGGTCTCAAAAGTTTGCTCTCTCGGACTCAAGACCGCGAGGTGAGCAAACGGTCTCGAGACCGCGACAGGGAAAACGGTCTCCAAGACCGTTTGGGCCCGTTGACCGAGCGTGGACCGTATAAGAAATTTGTTCCTAATTATATAGGCTAATTACCCTCAAAATATGGGAGGCTAAATCCAAGGGAATCGGGAGATATGACCTTTTTAAGTAACAACTTTATTTGAATTTATTCCTGATTTTCAAACGGTCTGAAATTGCTTTTTTGGGCAAACGGTCTCTAGACCGTGTAAGGTCGTTGACTAAGCGTTGACCGTATGAGATTACTGTTCAACATTATGTTAATTAACAACTCACCAAGTTTGATGGTCTAATTCCAAACGGGCTAAGAGTTGAAGGGTGAATACTACGGCTAACCCTAGATAAAATCAGTACTGAAATTATGGTGACCTAATTAGGGTTTTTAGGGTTGATTGACCTAAACGGTCTCAAGACCGTTTGGGGGTCACCAAACGGTCTCAAGACCACGAGGGCAATCAACCAAGACCGTTTGGAGGTCTGGGGTCAAGGATAGTTGACCAATTGAAGGTACAATTACACCAAATTACATTGCAATTAAATATTGACATGATCATCAACTCAATGGGTCAGACCTTGATGAATCTGCACTAGAATCCAAAATTGGATGGGCAAACGGTCTCACGACCATTTGGAACTCATCCAAACGGTCTCAAGACCGAGAGGACAATCACCCAAGACCGTTTGAAGGTCTAGGGTTGAGTAATTTGACCAATTGAGGACCCAATTGCAAATAAGTTATCAATTGATCAAAATACTGAATTGGTGACCCAATCATGGTTCAACCTCTATCAAATCACCTTAGATTTTAATGAAATGTTGGGCAAACGGTCTCAAGACCATGTAGGGTCCACCCACATGACCTCAAGACCGTTTGGGCCAAGTTTTGGCCCAATTGGAGCTCAATTGAAGGGTTCAACCTTGTGTTGATGCACATTGTTGAGTGATAATGGGTGAACATTGATAGACCCTAATTGAATCGATTTCAATCCTAATTGGTCAACAATTGAGGGTCAATTGAATGACCAATTGGTTAAGCATAACCTTAATTGACCCAATCCATAGGTGGTCAACATAGCTTTGACCTTTTGAGGGCTTCAACATCGGTTAACATCATCGATTGTATCTTTGATTTTGTTGATGGACTAAGCGGCTGAGACCATGTGAGCCTCGCGGTCTCAAGACCGTGACAGGGCTCGCGGTCTCAAGACCGTGAGGGGGCTCACGGTCTCAAGACCGAGAGGAGGCTTGCGGTCTCAAGACCGCGAAGGGCCTCGCGGTCCTGAGGTCAAACTAGCTAAACGGTCAACGTCTCTTCGCGGTCTCAACATCAACTTGAACCAATGAGAGGGCTCGCGGTCTTGAAGCCTAAGGGGGCTCGCGGTCTTGAACCACTTGAAGAGGCTCGCGGTCTTGAAGCCTAAGGGGGCTCGCGGTCTTGAAGATAGAGAGAGGCTCGCGGTCTTGGAAGGTCAAAGTGAGCAAACGGTCAACACTTTCAACCGATCTCAATCCAATTGATGATTAATGATTGAAATCAATCAATGTGATTCCAAGTTGACTTCTTTCAATCAATTCATAATATAAATGGCCCAATGTTGCCCAAATCAAACCCTAATGATAATCTAGGATAGTAAGGGGTTATTTGACTAAGGTTTTTGACCATAATGATGATCAATGGGGGGGATTACCAAAACACCCCTGAAGGGTCAATTGAGTTATACCTTGCTCAATTCAAACTCTAATTACATGAGAATAATGTTTTTAGTCATAATGACTCTATCTAACTTGATCTAGTCTAATGTTATCATCAACCATTAGTATGATGAAAGAGAGAGTACTCTAGAGAGAGAAAGTACACTAGAGAGAGAAAGTAACTCTAATCACATAATGGTGATGCTTTTGGCTATGTTAACCTATGATGACTCAATCCAACCTGTTTTAGAGTGATGTTGACATCACCTAACATTATGATGAGAGAGAAAGTACTTCTAGAGAGAGAAAGTACTTCTAGAGAGAGAAAGTACCCTTTTTAAGTGGAAACTCAAGTAAAGCATCTCCAATGCACATAAGTGAGCATAATTAGGGTATGGTCCACCCGTGTGAGGTCATAGAAACCCTAATTCTAATAAATGATGAACCTTTACCCAATCCAAGAGCATCAATGAAGATGTTACTCATACATGATGATGTTATGAGTTTAATTCACCTTGATGTGAATAGTAAACCCTAAATCAAGGGTAATGACATGTAATGTGAATAGTAAACCCTAAATCAAGGGTAATGACATGTAATGTGAATAGTAAACCCTAATTCAAGGGAAATGGCATGCTTTTGAGCATTAATCTCTATTTGATTTGAATTAAAGATTTAACTCTTATGACAAGAGTAGGAAGTGCATTCCTTATTGTTGTATTACCTTTATCAGATGTATTAACCATGCAGGTTCAGATATGAAGGTAATCATATCCAGGTATGGATGTTGATGTTATATTCATTAAAGGCATGTTGTTAGCCTTATGAATAAGTAAAGTAATCTGATGCCTTGCCAGTGGCATCCTATGCTGATAATGGGCTATGAGAGCCATGAATACCATCAAGGTCATGCCTTAGAGATGACTTGTGATGAGGATAATGAGAAATGATGATTGATATGAGTTAGGCCTGTTATATTTAGTATTCTTCTTTTATAGCTGCTATGCTACTGTTATTGTTTGAAGAATAATGTATGTTGTTAAAGAATACTGAATGTACCTAAATAATCAAGTATAATGTAGAGCCCTGATCATAGATCCATCATTGTCATAAATTAAGTGATGGTGAAACAGGTTTTCCTCAAGGAACTCCTGGAGCACATACTTTTGAGTATGTGGGGTACATGGATGTGTAGAACCTTACATCCTAGTGTAGGAAAGTGATGTAGATGTGTAATCCATCCATCCTTCACTATAATTCCATACCGTATCAGTGGTAGGTAAACATGAAACCTCCTGATGACGAAGAAAGCACAGATATCCGTATCAGTGGTAGGTAAATATGAAACCTCCTGATGACGAAGAGAGTACAGAATGCCACTGTGACTCTAGAATAGCGAAGGACCAGTTTACCCTGGTGAGCTATAGTAGTAGAGACACGAGATGTCCTACAAGTGATCCTCTGACTGACTGAGGAAGGTGAAGGTCATGAGAATCTGGCTCTCTTAATGACCTATGTATGATACTGATGCGGCTTCTCAGCGATTAGTTGGAGTATGAGTGGTAAGCCTCATCTCCACAGGGCATAATATTGTTTGTAAAACATAATCAACCATGTAGTATAACTTGTTAGAGATGACTCCAAGTTAGTTGATTGATGTTACATTGCAATAATGTTTATATTCTCCATATCTCCTAAATGGTTGAGATCTTGTTATACTTGCAACTGTTATAGAATGCTTTAAAGGCTTTATTGTTTAAAATATTCTTTGATTTCATAATAAAGCTTCTGGCGAAGAGTTATAACTCTCGCTGGGACAATTATGTATAATTGTCTCATCCCGTAGGCTTCAACTTTTTAGGTGGACGTCGGAGACGAAGGAACCAGCCTACAGGTGATCAGTCTCAGCAGCAGCATCAGGGGCAGCAGTAATCTCAGGTGGAGATTGTCCTGCCATATGGTGTAGTTAGAGTCAGTCTTATGTGTCCTCTGTACTCTCAGGTCTTGGAGTATTTTGTTTAGTGATCTTGAGATTTTGTATCTTGATGTATATAATTACTCAAGAAGTAATTATCCTGAGATGTAAACAGTTTATCTCTCTTTATGAAAGAAGTTTTATGGATCCAAGTTCTTATCTCGAAAAGTTTTAATTTCCCGTGATTTTTGTCTTCTGCTGATTACCGATTCGCTTCCGCTAAGTTTTAATCGTGTTTATGTCATGATTTGGAGATCAGAGCCGACAACTAGTGGTATCAGAGCTCCAGGTTCAGTTGAGTCTACAGAGGCATAGGACTTAGGATGTCAAGTCTACCTTTAGTACACCTTCCTCATCTAATAGAATCTTCTGCTCCTCAGGAGAAGAAGATACATAAGAATGTCAGAACATCGTGATGAGCACGTGGCAGAGAGTAGTGCTAGTGCACCTCGAGGCGGTGCAAGAGTTCCAAGAATAGAACAACCTGCACCTAAGTCGCCAAGAGAGCCACCCCAGTTCGACCCAGCTGACATGAGTGATCCAGCTGTACAGACGATGTTCGGGCAGTTCATGACTGCCATGACACATATAACCGATAGGATGCCCATTCCTGCACCTAGGGCACCTATCCAGCCTGAAGTACAAGGTATTGGTAAGACATTCGAATGACTTCGTCGTGTCGGAGCTACCGAGTACTTCGGAACTGCCGACCCTGCAGATGCTGACTTATGGTTGACAGAGTTGGAGAAGGCTTTCAGGATTCTTATAATTCCGGAAGCTGAGAAGGTTAGACATGCTGTCTATCTTCTCAAAGGCAGTGCTGGTCACTGGTGGAACATGGAAGAGCATAAGAGACCTGGAGTAGAGTTCTCATGGGAAGAGTTTCGTCGGGAATTTATCAATAGATATTTTCCAAAGACCTTCCTAGATGAGAAGATCTCTCAGTTTGAGAAACTAAGGCAGGGTATGATGAACATTAGTGAGTATGAAGCTAAGTTCATGGAGTTGCTGCGGTTCTGTCCGCACATGGCCGCTACGGATGAGGAAAGAATCAGAAGATTCGAGAAGGGTTTGAATTCTGATATGTCAACCCCTGTGTCTTCCTTAGAAAACAGAGAGAGATTCTCTACCTTCGTTGAGTCAGTCTGAAGGATAGAGAGATTTGTGGTTGAGAAAAGACAAACCCATAAAAGATATCCACAGTTCCAGGGTTCTTCATCTAGGGATTCCAAGAGACCTAGATTCTCTGCACCTAACCCTCCACCACCCAGATCGAGTTTTCAAACTCAATGGACACCAAGCAGAGGTAGAGGGCGGAGTCAACCGCTTCAAGGGACGCATAGTTCTGCATCAGTGTCAGTTACTGGACCACCCAGACCACAACAACAGGAGAGGAGTTGTTACAACTGTGGTAAGGTGGGACACTTGATGAAGGATTGCTGTTCTAGGCCTGTCAGTGTGACACAACAACCCCCGAGACAGAATCAACAGGGATCTCAGAATAGACGACATCAAGGAGCAGCTCGAGGACGTGGACAAGCGTCTCAAGCTGGATCATCAGCACCACCTCAACACCAGGCGACTGTGAGGTTCTATGCTATGAACCCACCTGAGGCAGTGGTCAATCCACGGGTAGTGGCAGGTCAGATGAAACTTTTATATTCTGATATGTCTATATCCTGTGATGTATCTGTTCTGATTGATCCGGGTGCTACGCACTCTTTCATCACTCATGAAATGATTCGTAACTGCAATGTGACTGTTAGTCATAGAACAGATAGTTTGTTGTTAGAAACTCCGTTGAGTGGGTCTGCCGTTTTGCAGGAGGTATGTTCTTCCTGCATCCTTTTCTTTTCTGACCATCGCATTCAAGTGGATCTTATACCACTTGATATGCAGGGATTTGATATAATCCTCGGGATGGATACCTTGGAAAGGTATAGAGTTGTCTTGGATTGTGAGTCCAAGTTGGTTGTGTTTGCTGACAAAAGCAGCACATGTATCTTTCAAGGTGAAAGAAAGATTCTGCCTACCTGTCTTGTATCAGCTATGGTTGCTGATAAGTTGTTGAGGCAAGGATGTTATGCATTCTTAGCCCATGTGGTAGATGTTACCAAGGGAAGTTCCAATCCTGCCGAAGTTCCTATAGTCAGGGAATTCGAAGATGTGTTTCCTGAAGAACTTCCTGGTATACCACCACCTCGGGAGATTGATTTTGAAATTAATCTGATTCCAGATACGAAACCCATAGCTCAAACTCCGTATAGAATGGCGCCTGCCGAGATGGCAGAACTCAAGAAACAGCTTCAAGAGCTACTTGAGAGAGGTTTTATCCGACCAAGTACTTCACCTTGGGGTGCTCCGGTCTTGTTTGTTAAAAAGAAAGATGGGTCAATGCGGTTATGCATCGACTACAGACAACTTAATAAAGTGACAATAAAGAATAAGTATCCTCTGCCAAGGATTGATGATCTCTTTGACCAGTTGCGTGGTGCAACAGTCTTTTCAAAGATAGACTTGAGGTCCGGATATCATCAACTCCGTATTAAGGATAGTGACATATCCAAGTCTGCCTTTAGGACAAGATATGGTCACTATGAGTTCACGGTTATGTCGTTTGGACTAACCAATGCATCAGCTGCATTCATGGAACTCATGAATAGAGTTTTTTGACCTTTCCTTGATCAGTGTGTTGTCGTCTTCATAGATGACATACTGATTTATAGTAAGGATGCCCAGCAGCATGAGCAACAACTTCGCCAAGTTTTGACCTTGCTAAGAGAACATAAGTTGTACGCCAAGTTTAGCAAATGTGAGTTCTGGCTGTCGGAGGTATCTTTTCTTGGACATGTAATATCCGCCTCGGGAATTCGTGTTGACCCTATAAAGGTAGAATCTGTTCTACAATGGGAACAACCGAAAACACCGACGGAGATTCGAAGTTTCTTGGGGTTAGCTGGCTATTATCGAATGTTCATTAAGAACTTTAGTTCTATAGCTTTACCTTTGACCAAGTTAACCCGGAAAGATGTTCCTTTTTCATGGAGTGATAAGTGTCAACAATCTTTCCAGTTGCTGAAGGAGAGGTTGACAAGTGCACCTGTGTTAGTGCTACCTAAACAAGGAAAAGGATATGTAGTTTTCTGTGATGCTTCCAAGAATGGACTAGGATGTGTGTTGATGCATGATAAACAAGTGATTTCTTTTGCTTCCCGACAGCTTAAGAAACACGAGGAGAATTATCCAACACACGATCTGGAGTTAGCTGCTGTGGTTCATGCTTTGAAGATCTGGAGGCACTATCTCTACGGAGAAACATTCCAGATCTTCACAGACCACAAAAACCTTAAGTATATCTTCTCTCAGCATGAGCTCAACATGAGGCAACGTCGCTGGATGGAATTAATCAAGGACTACGACTGTACAATTGATTACCATCCAGGCAAGGCCAATGTTGTTGCAGATGCCTTGAGTAGGAAATCAGCAACATCAACCATGAATAGAGCACAACTAAACTCTTTAGTATGCTCTAGAAGAGATATGCTTATCTCTTTAAGGCAAGACAATGTACAGTTGAAGGTGTCATTGTTAGCCGGTTTGTTAGCTGAGATGCATATTAAACCTACCCTAAGAGAGCAGATTAAAGAAGCACAGCTAGGTGATGCTGCAGTTCAACATATAAGATCTGAGTATGGAAATGAGAAGCAAGATGGGTTTCATGACTCAAAAGATCAAGTAGCTTGTTATAATGGAAGAATGATAGTGCCAGATGTGGACAACTTGAGAAAGTTAGTCCTGGAAGAAGCCCATTCTTCCATGTATGCTATGCATCCAGGGAGCACCAAGATGTATCGAAATTTGAAAGATCTGTATTGGTGGCCTGGGATGAAGAAGGATGTTGCAGAGTTTGTTCTGAGGTGCCCTGTGTGTCAGCAAGTTAAAGCTGAACACCAGAAGCCTGCAGGAACAATGCAACCTTTACCCATATCACAGTGGAAGTGGGACCATGTGACCATGGACTTTGTTGTTGGCCTACCCAGGACAAGAAAAGGACATGATTCCATTTGGGTAATTGTTGATAGGTTGACTAAGACAGCACATTTCTTACCTGTCAAAACAACCTATTCTGCTGAAAGGTTATCAGAGTTGTATGTTCAAGAGATAGTGCGGTTGCACGGAGTTCCTGTCACAATAGTTTCGGACAGAGGTCCTCAGTTTACAAGTCGTTTTTGGGAACAGTTGCATAGAGCCTTAGGCACTAAGATAAGGTTTAGTACGGCCTTTCATCCACAGACTGATGGACAGTCGGAAAGGACCATACAAACCTTAGAAGACCTGTTGCGAGCATGTGTTCTCCAGTTCACCGGAAGTTGGGATCTACACCTAAGCTTGATAGAGTTTGCCTATAACAATAGCTATCAGCATAGTATTGATATGGCACCTTATGAAGCCTTATATGGTAGACGTTGTAGATCACCCTTGTGTTGGTTTGAGACTGGTGAGCATCAGTTGTTAGGTCCTGACCTGGTGCAGCAAACCACGGAAAAGATTAAAGTTATACAACATAAGATTAAGACTGCTCAGGATAGGCAGAAATCTTATGCTGACAAACGTCGTAGACCCTTAGAGTTCCAGGTTGGAGACAGAGTGTATCTTAAGGTCTCACCTTGGAAAGGGGTCCTTCGTTTTGGAAGGAAAGGGAAGTTAGCTCCTAGATATATGGGGCCTTATCCAATCATTGAACGGATTGGAAAGGTAGCATATAAACTAGAGCTTCCCCCAGAATTACAGAGGTTACATCCTGTGTTTCACATTTCTATGTTGAAGAAATGTCACCCAGACACCGAGTCAGTTCTACAACCTATGGAGGTAGAATTGAATGATGACATATCCTATGAGGAGGGACCAGTGTCAATCCTTGATAAACGAATTAAAAAGTTAAAGAAGAAAGATATAAGTCTTGTGAAAGTCCTCTGGAACCATCGTGGTATTGAAGAAGCCACTTGGGAGTTAGAGGATGAGATGAGAAGGAAGTATCCTGCCCTTTTCTCGTAGTATGTTTTATCGATTTCGGGGACGAAATCCTTGTAAGGGGTGGATAATTTGTAACATCTGTGACCTGGGTTATGAGTCAACCCTAGGTGTTTTGCCTAAATATGTAATTAAATCTTTGTGATTAACTCTGAGCATGTAATTAAGTTCTCAGAAACATATATCTCAGTATTTGCTCCGTTTTATTTAAAGTAGTAGCATTGTTTTGATATACAGGGACCTATGTGAAATTTACCCAGTTAAAAGGGTTAGCTTGTAATTTGCACATGTTGAGATGTTCCTCTGATGTTGAGACATCATGAGAATCTTTTTGGTAAAGTTTGAGGGATTTCCCAAGCCAGGGCACCAAGGTGCAGCTGTGGAAGCAATCCCGGTGCTTGAAACCCTAATTTGGGGTAAAATGCAATTTACCCAAATTAAGGAATCCAAATTGTGAAATATGTCATCTAATGTATCTTTTTAGACTCTTGCCATCATTAAGATAAGAAATGATGAGGAAGTCACCTCAATTGAATTATCAAGTTATGAGATATGCCCTGTGATTGAATAATCAGGGTATATGTGTAATATCTCCTTATGTATGTACCTCATTATTAGCTTTCTCTCCTTTACCTTCTTTTCCTAAGACCTTAAGAGAAGGTTTGTCCTTAGAATAAAGAGGAATGGACAATCAAGTAAAGAAGGAGGGACCTAGTTGGAATTATGGACAACATATGAACTAATGTTGAAAATCCTACCCCATGTATATAAGCTCTCCTTCCCTTAGTTGCAAGGGAACTTACCCTTCGTTCCCTTACTGTTTCATTTCACCAAAGACGACCAAGGACTTCCTTGGAGCTAAGGAGGACGACCAAGGGGTGCAAGGTAGGTTTAAACCCCTCTTCTTGCCTAATTCCATGGTTAAAACTCGAATCCAAGGTCATCTTCATGGCTAACTCTTGAAACCCTACCTTTCTAGCCGTCTCTTTTCATCCTTCCTTGGAGTTTTCACCTTGGCCAACCTGTGGGAACTCAAGGACGCCATTAGAGCTTGGAGCTTCAAAGCTTGGAGCTCAAGAAGCAAGCTTTAGGCGGGTTTTATAACTCTAAACCCATGCTTTACTATGTGCATCTTTATATGCGGTTTGATGATAGCTCTTAGTGTTTCCCTACTTTTCCCTGCTATTTTGCAAGCAAACCCGTGGGATATCTGTACTGTTCTTGAGCTAGGAGATGAAGGCGTGATTTCCAAGAAAAACCCACCGCTTTTCACTTTCTTAAACGGTCTCAAAAGTTTGCTCTCTCGGACTCAAGACCGCGAGGTGAGCAAACGGTCTCGAGACCGCGACAGGGCAAACGGTCTCCAAGACCGTTTGGGCCCGTTGACCGAGCGTGGACCGTGTAAGAAATTTGTTCCTAATTATATAGGCTAATTACCCTCATGTCATCTGGGTCGAACTGGGGTGGCTCTCTTGGCGACTCAGGTGCAGGTTGTTCTATTCTTGGAACTCTTGCACCGCCTCGAGGTGCACTAGCACTACTCTCTGCCACGTGCTCATCACGATGTTCTGACATTCTTATGTATCTTCTTCTCCTGAGGAGCAGAAGATTCTATTAGATGAGGAAGGAGTACTAAAGGTAGACTTGACATCCTAAGTTCTATGCCTCTGTAGACTCAACTGAACCTAGAGCTCTGATACCACTAGTTGTGGGCTCTGATCTCCAAATCATGACATAAACACGATTAAAACTTAGCGGAAGCGAATCGGTAATCAGCGGAAGACAAAAATCACGGGAAATTAAAACTTTTCGAGATAAGAACTTGGATCCATAAAACTTCTTTCATAAAGAGAGATAAACTGTTTACATCTCAGGATAATTACTTCTTGAGTAATTATATACATCAAGATACAAAATCTCAAGATCACTAAACAAAAGACTCCAAGACCTGAGAGTACAGAGGACACATAGGACTGACTCTAACTACACCATATGGCAGGACAATCTCCACCTGAGATTATTGCTGCCCCTGATGCTGCTGCTGAGACTGATCACCTGTAGGCTGGTTCCTTCGTCTCCGACGTCCACCTAAAAAGTTGAAGCCTACGGGATGAGACAATTATACATAATTGTCCCAGCGAGAGTTATAACTCTTCGCCAGAAGCTTTATTATGACATCAAAGAATATTTTAAACAATAAAGCCTTTAAAGCATTCTATAACAGTTGCAAGTATAACAAGATCTCAACCATTTAGGAGATATGGAGAATATAAACATTATTGCAATGTAACATCAATCAACTAACTTGGATTCATCTCTAACAAGTTATACTACATGGTTGATTATGTTTTACAAACAATATTATGCCCTGTGGAGATGAGGCTTACCACTCATACTCCAACTGATCGCTGAGAAGCCCCATCAGTATCATACATAGGTCATTAAGAGAGCCGGATTCTCATGACCTTCACCTTCCTCAGTCAGTTAGAGCTTGGAGCTTGAAAGCTTGGAGCTCAAGAAGCAAGCTTTAGGCGGGTTTTATAACTCTAAACCCATGCTTTACTATGTGCATCTTTATATGCGGTTTGATGATAGCTCTTAGTGTTTCCCTACTTTTCCCTGCTATTTTGCAAGCAAACCCGTGGGATATCTGTACTGTTCTTGAGCTAGGAGATGAAGGCGTGATTTCCAAGAAAAACCCACCGCTTTTCACTTTCTTAAACGGTCTCAAAAGTTTGCTCTCTCGGACTCAAGACCGCAAGGTGAGCAAACGGTCTCGAGACCGCGACAGGGCAAACGGTCTCCAAGACCGTTTGGGCCCGTTGACCGATTCTTGAGACCGTGAGCCCCCTCACGGTCTTGAGACCGAGAGGAGGCTCACGGTCTCAAGACCGCGAAGGGCCTCGCGGTCCTGAGGTCAAACTAGCTAAACGGTCAACGTCTCTTCGCGGTCTCAACATCAACTTGAACCAATGAGAGGGCTCGCGGTCTTGAAGCCTAAGGGGGCTTGCGGTCTTGAACCACTTGAAGAGGCTTGCGGTCTTGAAGCCTAAGGGGGCTCGCGGTCTTGAAGATAGAGAGAGGCTCGTGGTCTTGGAAGGTCAAAGTGAGCAAACGGTCAACACTTTCAACCGATCTCAATCCAATTGATGATTAATGATTGAAATCAATCAATGTGATTCCAAGTTGACTTCTTTCAATCAATTCATAATATAAATGGTCCAATGTTGCCCAAATCAAACCCTAATGATAATCTAGGATAGTAAGGGGTTATTTGACTAAGGTTTTTTACCATAATGATGATCAATGGGGGGGATTACCAAAACACCCCTGAAGGGTCAATTGAGTTATACCTTGCTCAATTCAAACTCTAATTACATGAGAATAATGTTTTTAGTCATAATGACTCTATCTAACTTGATCTAGTCTAATGTTATCATCAACCATTAGTATGATGAAAGAGAGAGTACTCTAGAGAGAGAAAGTACCCTAGAGAGAGAAAGTAACTCTAATCACATAATGGTGATGCTTTTGGCTATGTTAGCCTATGATGACTCAATCCAACCTGTTTTAAAGTGATGTTGACATCACCTAACATTATGATGAGAGAGAAAGTACTTATAGAGAGAGAAAGTACCCTTTTTAAGTGGAAACTCAAGTAAAGCATCTCCAATGCACATAAGTGAGCATAATTAGGGTATGGTCCACCCGTGTGAGGTCATAGAAACCCTAATTCTAATAAATGATGAACCTTTACCCAATCCAAGAGCATCAATGAAGATGTTACTCATACATGATGATGTTATGAGTTTAATTCACCTTGATGTGAATAGTAAACCCTAAATCAAGGGTAATGACATGTAATGTGAATAGTAAACCCTAAATCAAGGGTAATGACATGTAATGTGAATAGTAAACCCTAATTCAAGGGAAATGGCATGCTTTTGAGCATTAATCTCTATTTGATTTGAATTAAAGATTTAACTCTTATGACAAGAGTAGGAAGTGCATTCCTTATTGTTGTATTACCTTTATCAGATGTATTAACCATGCAGGTTCTGATATGAAGGTAATCATGTCCAGGTATGGATGTTGATGTTATATTCATTAAAGGCATGCTATTAGCCTTATGAATAAGTAAAGTAATCTGATGCCTTGCCAGTGGCATCCTATGTTGATAATGGGCTATGAGAGCCATGAATACCATCAAGGTCATGCCTTAGAGATGACTTGTGATGAGGATAATGAGAAATGATGATTGATATGAGTTAGGCCTGTTATATTTAGTATTCTTCTTTTATAGCTGCTATGCTACTGTTATTGTTTGAAGAACAATGTATGTTGTTAAAGAATACTGAATGTACCTAACTAATCAAGTATAATGTAGAGCCCTGATCATAGATCCATCATTGTCATAAATTAAGTGATGGTGAAACAGGTTTTCCTCAAGGAACACCTGGAGCACATACTTTTGAGTATGTGGGGTACATGGATGTGTAGAACCTTACATCCTAGTGTAGGAAAGTGATGTAGATGTGTAATCCATCCATCCTTCACTATAATTCCATACCGTATCAGTGGTAGGTAAACATGAAACCTCCTGATGACGAAGAAAGCACAGATATCCGTATCAGTGGTAGGTAAATATGAAACCTCCTGATGACGAAGAGAGTACAGAAAGCCACTGTGACTCTAGAATAGCGAAGGACCAGTTTACCCTGGTGAGCTATAGTAGTAGAGACACGAGATGTCCTACAAGTGATCCTCTTACTGACTGAGGAAGGTGAAGGTCATGAGAATCCGGCTCTCTTAATGACCTATGTATGATACTGATGCGGCTTCTCAGCGATCAGTTGGAGTATGAGTGGTAAGCCTCATCTCCACAGGGCATAATATTGTTTGTAAAACATAATCAACCATGTAGTATAACTTGTTAGAGATGACTCCAAGTTAGTTGATTGATGTTACATTGCAATAATGTTTATATTCTCCATATCTCCTAAATGGTTGAGATCTTGTTATACTTGCAACTGTTATAGAATGCTTTAAAGGCTTTATTGTTTAAAATATTCTTTGATGTCATAATAAAGCTTCTGGCGAAGAGTTATAACTCTCGCTGGGACAATTATGTATAATTGTCTCATCCCGTAGGCTTCAACTTTTTAGGTGGACGTCGGAGACGAAGGAACCAGCCTACAGGTGATCAGTCTCAGCAGCAGCATCAGGGGCAGCAGTAATCTCATGTGGAGATTGTCCTGCCATATGGTGTAGTTAGAGTCAGTCCTATGTGTCCTCTGTACTCTCAGGTCTTGGAGTCTTTTGTTTAGTGATCTTGAGATTTTGTATCTTGATGTATATAATTACTCAAGAAGTAATTATCCTGAGATGTAA
Organism: Alisma plantago-aquatica; assembly: GCA_963693085.1. Classification (NCBI taxonomy): domain Eukaryota; kingdom Viridiplantae; phylum Streptophyta; class Magnoliopsida; order Alismatales; family Alismataceae; genus Alisma; species Alisma plantago-aquatica. Next base: position 750,777,335 of record OY856411.1, on the reverse strand, counting down.
ATAGTTTATCTCTCTTTATGAAAGAAGTTTTATGGATCCAAGTTCTTATCTCGAAAAGTTTTAATTTCCTGTGATTTTTGTCTTCCGCTGATTACCGATTCGCTTCCGCTAAGTTTTAATCGTGTTTATGTCATGATTTGGAGATCAGAGCCCACACTCAAGCTCCTCTCCTATCAACCTTCTCTACAAATAAGTAGCTTCACCAGTGCTTCCTCAAGCAGCCTCCATGATCTTGGAGTAGCCAAGGAGCAATTGCAACTTGTACCTGTGAAAGGGGGATTGGAAGAGAGGAATACAACAATGTTGCACAGTGCTTTGGTCCTATATCAGGCGTTAGAATCTCCTATCCACTTAGGATGAATGTGTTTAGGTGTGGTGGATAGGATATTGTAGCTATAGGACACCTTTCTTGAGTACAAGGAGGAAGACAACAAGTAAATCTTAGCTTGATTGCTCTCAATAGTGAATACTCAAGTGTACCTTAGGTACTTTAGGTGTCCTAAGGCCTCTCCTATTTATAGGGATGGTTTGAAAGTGTCTAGGGACGTTCTAGGGAGTGTCTAGAGTGTTCTTAGTGCTTAACTAGCCGCTACATATACATTGGTTGGCTAGAAATTGCTAATTGTTTGTGCTTGAAAAGAACAATCCAGAACCTTGCTCTATCGACAATTTGGTTGATCAAATTGTGTCCCGGTCAAGGTTCTCTTTGACCGAGTTTGGGTTTAAGGAAAAAGTTTTGCAACATCTATTTCCAACTCCCAACTATCAACTATCCACTCTAATGGTCGCAAGCTTTAGACCATTGCTTACTCAGTCGAGATTAATTTCGACTGAATGCTAATATAGAGCACAATTGTGTAAGTTTTTTTAATAGTGCTCAAAATTTTGACTGAGGTGGTTGTGAATCAGCAAGGACTTCGATCGAGTGTGTCTCATTCTATAATTTCTTTGACTGAGGGTGTCCCTGTTCTAGACTTTTGAATCACCTACTAAGTGTGTGTTTCAGTGTGTGTGGGTGACTCTAACTTTGAGAGGAAATCTATCTAAGGGTTATAAGTGGGTAAGGAAGATCTAACGCATGATTTACATGATGTCTAAGTACTTATACATTATATTTTTGTGAAAGTGTTTACATTTGAGTACAATCATGAGCATTTATACAATTTAGCACATTTGATCTTCAGTTTGCATTTATCTTCATCTTCCCACTTGGTAGAATTTCCTTATTCCTTTGAACCCTAAAATACTCAAGTTGCATGCTAGATCCAAAAGAATGAAATGTTTATCATCTTCAAAACAAAGGGTATATTAATGTCCAATTTAGCCAATAGTGGGCACACACGCCACACCATGCCTCACCTGACCTAGCATGGGTCAGGCACGTGCTCGGGTTGTTTCACTCTGAAATAGATTTATTAATCCTAATTAGAGAATGTTTGCCTTGTGGTTTTCCTTACATGTACATGATCACTCATGTCATCATGTCTTAATGAGAATAGAACATGTGGGTGTGAAAGGGCTATAAAAAGTCTTTGGTCATTAGCATTAAGCACATCTTTTGAACATATAATCGTCAACTGTTCTGCGTGTGAAACCCTAGATAGATGTATTTTTCTACCATCTTTTCTCTTGAGTTGTTTCTGGAGATTACTCTCATGAGAGAAGCAACTTCTTCCTTCCTCTCCCAAAAGGCATTATCTATTCGAACGGTGGTGCTAGTGATGATTAGGATACACTGTTAGTGCACGTTGTTCATCCTCAAGTGCAAGTGAGATGACAACCTACTACAAGTTTGAGACTGGGTCGACTAGAAGAATGACGCTCGTATTTCAGGATTGTGTCTTGTTTATTTATTTAAGTAACACATTCATTTTTCAATGAATGGTCTGGTCTGAGTTCCTAACTCCTATATTTATTTTCTCTATACTAGTGCCCAAACGATTGGAGATATATCTAAGATTGGAGCAGTATCAGAGGATATTGGTGGGGGTACCATAAGAGGAGTCCCTAGAAGAAACGAACCAATAGAGGAGACAAAGACCTCCGAATATCGACCAGAAGAGTCTGGGAGCCTGATGCATGGGAGGAAGTGAAAAGGTATAGCAAAGGAACCCAAGCCCAGCAAGAAGGCAAGGGCAGAAGAGGCAGTGAAAGGAACCTCTTCACAGGAAGGGGAGTAACCGTTCGTGCCTCGGGACATAGTGCACCAGTGTGCTTATCATTGGGTGTCCGCAAATAAAGAATGCAGTCCGACACATTACTTTAACATGGAGGATTTTAAGAAACTGGGGATTTACCACAGGACAGTGAAGTTCCTGGAGGGTGCTAATTTACGCACCATCTGCATGCCCAAAGTAAAGTCCTACAAGAGGTTGACCTTATAATTCTTGTCTTCTCTAACAAAGATCGCCTCTGGTAGCGAGGCACGAGCAGTGGGAGGTGGGGACTTCATGCTCAAAGTACGGCTAGGGAGGCGAAGCCCACAAGGTGACCAAGGCAAATTTGAATGGGATATTCACTGCAATGGAAGAAGAAGCCAAAGCTTGTTCAGCTGCTCCAGCAGAAAGAGAAATTGCTGAATACGACAACAACAAAATATGGGAAGAATTAACTAGGGAGGAAAAGCACAACCCGAAAAATTCCAAATCCTTCAAGATCAGCTCCTGCTTCATCAAGATAATAAAAAATATCACCGCCTTCACTATAGATGCTAGATCATAGACCATGACATTCAGCAAGGGGGACCTTTTCCTCATATGGTCAATGATCAAGAAACAACTAGTTAATATAGGCAGAATCCTGATGAGAAGGTTGTCGGCGGTAGTAGGCGATGACGTAAAACGAAAATCTACTTTCGGCATGGGCGGTCAAATTACGATGATCGTCGATTACTTGCTGGAAGAAGGAGAAGTCCATAAATATGAAGAAATGGAGGGACATCAAAGCATAGACATCAAGTCCCTCGCCATCATGGGAATCCTGGAGCTGAAGGGGGAGAAAGCATATCTCAAACATAAAGGATCAAGGAAACCACTCCCCCTTCCTGATATGGCATTTTATGATGCTCATAACCTACAGCCAACTCTCGATGATATCGAGAAGATGAGCTTTGGGGCACTGCACACCAGCACACCAACGGATCCAACACCGAAAATATTGGAAAGCAATGCCCCAACACTAAAAACAAAGAAGAACCAGGAGCCGAGGAAGAAACTGGCAGTGGAGAAGAAGAAAATAGACACCACCATGAAGCCAACTGACAAAGAGAAGGCCACAGGATAATAGGTGGATGTAATAGCTGTAGACCCCACCTCTCCAAAGCCACAAGAAGAAACAATTGCAGTGGAGGGAGATGTGGAGAAGAATAAGGCTACAGAAGAGGTGCCACAACCCACCAACATGCCGGAGGAAGAGCTAGAAGGGCAAGGCTCCCAAGCCATACCGGAGGTAGGAGAGGGTGAACCTCAGCCAGAAGCCCCACAGCCAATAGACGTACTTGAGGCAGGGCCAGAACGAAAAGGCTCCCAGGCCGTACTAGAGGTGGCAATAGAAAAATTAGGGGAGATGCCTCCACCGCCATCACCGAAGCAGTCAACCGTGTCGAGTTTGTCGATGACACATGCGGAGCAGTAGCTGCATCAACAACAATGACAAGCTCCCTCTTTCAGGGGTGCTTTAGGTACAAGGTTTGATGCAATGTGGGAACACATGCATCAAACTAATGTTGTAAACGAAAAAATTTCTACATCTTTGTCATCAATAACAACACAGGTACAAGCATTGGATGAAAGGATGATAATATTCCCGGACTTCATCCAAGAGGTTTTAAGTAACCAGTGGATGATGATGGGGATGCTAAAGAAGATGCAGGAGGAGATGATGATCCTGTGAAAGCAGGGGTAGGCCATTTGTGCAGACAACAAACAAATGTGCCGCAATTATGAAGAAGTGATGGCTTCCCTCGAATAAGAGCACCAGGGCATACAAGAAGACCGTTCAAAGGTCAAATAGGAGTGCGGAGATCTTGAAGCCCGATGGGAGAAAAAGAAGACCAAGCACCCTGCCAGCCCAGCATGCTCCTAGGCCAGCCCCTCTAGCCACGACGACAATGTGGGGGGGGGGGGAGGAGTCGGTACAACAGGAGTCGGTGCAACAAAGAATGTGAGCACAAGCAAGAAGCCATCTCCCGAGGCTAAACAAGAAGGAACCCAGTCATCAAAAAGGTCGAGCCCCCAGACTAAAAACAAAGCAGCACAAACGAAGGGGTTCAACCTCAACTGCGACCTTGAGGAGGTGATGGATGAAACCGCCGATGAAGATAAGCACCATGCGACACATCACCTCTCTCCCCCAGCACACACTCTGACTATAGAAGAGCAGATAGTAGTTGTTCATCAGGAGGTGGTCGCAGAGCTCAGCTCGTCCGGAGCAGTAGAAATAGATAGGTTGATAGTTGTGTTGGGAGCTGGGCTCGATGAATCTAATGACTTCCTCCTCTTCCCACCTCATGAAGAGAACCACGACTAAATTTATGATGGGAAGATGGAGGCCACTCTAAAGATGATGGAAAACACCAAGTTGGGATAGACCTCTGAGGAGAGTCACTCTAGAGACAACAATGTTGCAGAAGCCTCCTCAGAGGAAGCTGGACCAATAGCCACATTACAATCTACGCATAAAACTACTAAGCAAGTGGTAAAGGCTATGCTGACAATCCAAGAAGCATCAACACCAATTGCACCAGAGGAAACATATGAGGATGAGGATGGCGGGCTAGAAACCTTATTCATGGGCAAGCCTGCCAAGGAGAGACAAGCTAAAGATAGGATAGAGATACCTGTAGTAGCTCCTCCTCTGCCATGTAAGATGAAGGACATGGACATGACAGCCATGTCACACATCTCCTGTAGAGATGTCCATGTCTAGGCTGATATCCTCAATGACAATCTACCCAGGTCAGACATACTGTACATCGACAAGGGTAGGCGTCAGTCTAGAGATGACTTCTAGACTATTTTCTTGAAAAAGGCACAAGTACATAAAAGAATGTTCAAGGTACTTTGCACCGCCCTCCTAGAAGAGTTCCTACATCCAGACAAGTCGCAACGGGTTTTCAACGGCACCACACGTCTGGCAGGATTGCTATACAAAGAAGAGTACTTAGTAGTAGAAGTGTTGGAACTACAGGCGGAGGTCTAGAGAAAAGATACCAAAACTATGGTGTTGCCCATCAAGAATACAAAGCATTGGACAATAATAGTCGTTGATCTGCACGAATGAAAGACAACGGTGCTCAATTGTTGCGCAGCTGAGATGGATATCACATCTTTAATTTACAAAAGGAAGGATGCCAGGGATGCCTTGAAGATTCTGATACGCCTACAATGAGTTATCAAAGAGGCGAGCACAAAATTTCAAGGGTCCTGGAAGCTATTCTCCATCAACAAGAAAGTTCCCCAGGAAGAAGTTGGTTTGGGGGATTGCACCTTCATCGTTCTGTACATGACGGAAGCCATCAACAAGGGCATTCCCCTGGAAGATCTGAGTGCAGAAGACCTGCATGGACTGTGGGGTGTGTATGTCATTGAAGTCATCTACGATCGCCAGTTATTCAAGGATCCGGCAATGGTTGTAGATACCATACCCTACAGGCTCCATATGGACATCCCTCTCCCGGAGAAGATATCTAAGAGGGAATATCTCAAGACCATGTGGATCGACCCGTCTAAACCGGTCAGAGCTACAACTTGGAAAGCGGGCTGGACTGTAGAGACTGAAGAAGCTGTGAAGAAAATAGAAGAAGAACATCAACCTTCAATAACAGAAGCTCCCAAAGTTCCTCCTGCAGAAGCACAACCTGCAGAATCAAAAGCTGAAGAAGACCTGGGGAACGATGAACCAGACGGGCCAGCAGGAGAAATAGTGCCTTATTTAAAGAACTTTGAAAGATGGATCTGCTTTAGTCTGTCGATGGAAGAACTCACAATAATTATGAGTTCTCTAAAAGAAGATGACTCACTGGGAGGTGTCATATTTCAGAGAGATGACATCTGCGTATTAAAAGGCGACCTCTGTAAAACTTTGAAAATAGGAGGGTATTTTTCTGTAAGCACGATGTCGGCCTACCAAGCGCTATTAGGGGATTCTATGTCAAACTCCCACATGGCATATTTCCTACTGGTAGATGACATCCTTAAAGATAAGAAGACGGGAGAAATGGAGCGGCTGCAACGACGGCTTCAAGCAGCCACGCCAGAGGACATTTTCTTGCCGATTCTTCATGACAACCATTGGACTTTGCTGCACGTCAACCTTCTGAAAAGGAATGCAGTTTTGTACAATAGCTCCGACGCAGCCTTCTCGCTCAAGAAAATGACCAACATGATGACAGCAAAGTCTTCTACAGAAGAAAACACAAATACCTACGTCGAAGCTATCTCGAGATGATAAAGCATCATTGTAGAGGGTACATAATGATAAAAGGCAAGGACTTCAAGAAAACTCAGTATTTCCACAGAAGCCCTTAGTAGGTACCCCTATCAAATGACTGTGGGTTTTTCTACCTGTCATGGATGGTAGCTATCACAACTACCAACCTCAAGGTGGAGAATATGTTGTACGAGCAATATCATGCACTTCGGGGTATCTATGCCAGCATGCTCCTGGAGTCCAAGTGGTCTTTCCCTGCCAAATAAACAACAAAGAAGCCCCATTTATACAACTTACTCAAATTTTGACACCTTGAGATGGAGTGTAGGATAAGTTTGGGGGAGGAGTAAAAAATGGGTCACAGAGGTACTTGTACCTCCCTTTTTCATTTACTTCCTTTTACATTTCACTTCCCCTTTTATTACACAGTCAAAAATTTTGATATTTTGAAATTTCGTTACAACTAACTTTTTAGAAGCTCGCTTTCTTATGCTGAAAATTTCTAAATGTAGTATTCCAGCCCTTAGAGAGAGAAAAATATGAGCAACATATACAGCAAAGAATGAGTAAAACAACATCCATAGTAATACTTCTATATCTCATTCTTGCAAAAAGACATTGTAAATGTAACATCTTAACTCATGAAACCACTATAGACTAGAGAACCTCAGTCATACTCCTAAACAACCACCCCCACCTGACGCTTCTATCCAAAAAAATCCTCATCTCCATAGAATGGAAAAAGCTGCCCTGTTCAAGGAAAATATCCAAAAAGAGGCTTGGCCACCTAGAAAATCAACCAAAACCCTCAAACCCAAGCCTTAAAGGAGAGATAAAAAGACAAAAATAAAATTAAAAAATATGAGAGATGTGCCCTAAAAGATGCCAAAAGTTTCTGCCCGACCGGTATATTACTGCACTCATGAATGCAGATATGGCATGCCTGTAAGTGGAAACTTGAAGACAAGATTACACACCTCCAATCCTAAACGGAACCTCACATACCACCTGACTTAAAGTCAGAACCCCAGAAAGGGAAACATTGTTCTTAAGACAGTTGTGGGTGAGGAGTTCAGGTGGAAGAGGAAACACCTAAAAGCTTCAAGCCTTCATATACACATTAGCATAGGGCCTGCTGAAAATAAAGAATAGGTGTGAAAGCTACCTTTCAATAATATGTGGAATTAGTATAGATATTAGCTAAGGGAGGGGTGATGAGTTAAGAAGGAGATCCTTTTACAATAGAAGGTTATGACAAATAAGATGAGGTTATGCAACTCCAAGTCTAAAGGGGGAGATAGAGACCTAAGGGATTGAATACATGCTACAACAGTCTTGATGCAAGCATGAGATATTTCAATCATGATTTTATGTTGTCTCTTAAGTTTGTTCATTCTTACTCTCTCTGAGTTCTCAGAGCTACACTTAGCCTGAGGACATGCTTGATTCTAAGTTTGGGGGAGTTGATAACACCGTATTTTACATACTTTTTGTATATATTTTACACCACTTTTAGTATAACTTTAGTTAACTTTTCACATAATCTCTCTATCTTTTTGAATAAAGCCTTGTTTAATAATTTTAGGAATCAACACAACTTAGGTCGCGATCTAGGAGACTGCAACTGTAGTTATTCAAAAGATCGCGACTGTGATCGTGATCATCCAGAGATCGCGACCACCGTTCTTCTCCTCGCCCACTCCTCTCAAAGCACTGTGGTTTGCATCGCCTCAACACTACGACCACAGTGATCCAAAGACCGCGACCACGGTTATTCCATAGACCACGACCGTGGCTATCCAAAGGAATCGCGGCCACGAGAATTCAAGGATTGTGGCCGAGGAAATCCAAAGAATCGCTATCGCTATTATATGAGGACTGCGACCAAGCTAGATCGCAACCAGAGAAGAATAAGGCAAATACCACAACCACAGTCTTGCCCTTACTTAATAGAAAAACTGTGACCACAGTTCTAATTCGGTGGAAGACGCCTCTAAATAGCGCCCCCACCCATCTTGTCAAATCATCAGATCATACAGATCAGATCTTGAGGACACGAAGTGCTGCAGCATTCTAGACTCATCTCTGACCATCCATCCATCAGTCTTGGATATCAAAAGGTGGAAGCTGAGGAGAGTGAAGACTGCCATCTGCCCCTTCTTCGATAGGTGAAGGTTGTCCATGTGGTAGATCCAGATCTGAAGAAGTAGTATGTAGTATCATGCTCTCCTCTTCAGATCTATCATTTCATCATGTTGTACCCCTTCCCTTCTTCGTGAACCTTATGGATATGTCTGTATGTAACAATGTCATGTTGTCCGCAAGCATGAGTGGCTAAACACCTTAAATTTGGTTGGGAGTAGCCACTCAGGCTCTCCAAACATGTATATTGTCCCTTTCTTTTGAATATACATATTCTTATCAAGATTATCTCCACACACCTATTTTAATGCTTCACTTGTATGCTTAGCTACCATCTTGTGATGCTTGATTGTTGATATCTCAAGAGAGTAATATCGCTTTTATCCTATGTCGTCGAGTGGTATGAATGCACGCGATTGTTGGAATGCTAAGGCTTTAACCATATGTTTTTCTGTGAGGTTTTTGAGTTGTCATCTCGAGATAGAGGCTTCTTATGGACTTTGATCTATCCACATCTCGAGAGAGAGTGGAATGGACGTTTTAATGGTTGCTTTTAATATTGATATGGGTACGCAAGAGAAAGAGATAGTATCACGTGTTGGTGAGGTGCTTTAGTAGGTGAACCCCAACCTGAGTTTTCCCTATATACTTGTTTACAGTTTGTTTCTTTTTCTTGTTTGTTTTTCTATTCTCGTTCTTGTACTACCATTCCTTAGGGAACATCTCTTTGCACCCCTTTTTGGCTAGAGTATAAGAGTGTTGATTCTACTTTCTTGACACGACCATACTTGTCCCTGTGCTTGACCCTAATTGCTACATCGGACCCCATTTATCGTTGCGGGGGCCTGAGAGTCGGGTTATCTCTTTAAAAGTCTGACTACTTTAATCCACTTCTTTTGGATTTGAGATTTAGGCCGGTCAGTAAGGGAAGAGGGAGTAGTGTGTGCGGGCTTCACAGACCGTTGATCTGGGACCTGGTAAAGTTCTGACTGTGATCTGATGATCACAAATGCTCACGGCACCCGCTCAGGCCAGCACACAGGGTGGTGGTGTCACGGCAGAGTGGCGGCTAGAGAAAAGAGGGAAATGAGGAAGAGGGATAATGAGGGAGAGATGAGGTTCTGGTGAGATTCGTGGGAGAAAGTCGAATGTAGAGGTGGGGTTTTTATAGATGGATGGGGGCCATGGTTAGGGTTTCGAGTGGGCATCCACAGTGGTGACTGAGAGGTGAAATTTAGTGTCTCGTTTGCCCTCAAAAGAAGTATAAAAGTAGAAGATAAAGGGTTGTATTTGATCATATTGGCGGGAGGTACATCTTTGTTCATTTTATTTTCAAAACATAATCAAGGATGGGTCAATGGTGCACTCGGCTTCACAACTATCCTCCCCACTGATTGTGGGAGGTAGGTGATGGGTTAGTGGCCACCTGATACATCCTGGATCCGTGTGGATTGGATCTAAGGGCTGGGGTTTACCCTCTCCCTTTGCAACGGATAGGTGATGTGGAAAAGCCCATAAAAAGGCAAATAAAGGCATTTTCAATGCATTATCTTCAAAAAATTGTAGTAAATAGTAGTAATGTCCAAATGAGATGAAATTTGGATCATAACTTCACAAAATTGTGAAGAACATCCACAAGAAGTTTGGGAACCATAAGATAAAGTTTGCTAGATCAATATGTTTCTTTGGATAAAGTGATGATTGAATTTAATTTGTGGTGTTATAATGTGTATAAAATTCACATTGATCACCATATTTAGAATTTGAGTCTCAATATTGATTATGAAGTCAAGAAAAATAATTTGAGTTCACGAGTGAACATACGAGGGTCAAAAGAGTAATTACTTCATTATAATGTGAAAATCCACGTTGTCATAGATATTGTACCCACTAATGAAAAAGATAAAGATAGTTTAAAAGAACATGCCATCAAAGAAGAAAGTGAGACTGAGCCAGAGATACCGATTTACAAACCTCACCCCCTTTTCCAAGCTTGCTTAAAGCAAACATAGCTACATTGATTATAGGAAATTGAACAAAGCTATGGATAAGGACCATTTTCCCTTACCTTTCCATAACTAGATCTCAGAGTGCATAGCTCACCAAGAATATTTTTTCTATCCTGATGGTTATTCATGTTTCTATCAAATGTCAATCCATTTGATGATCAAGAGAAAACAACCTTCACTTGTCCCATCGAGACCAATGCCTTTAGAAGAATGCCTTTTGGCTTCTTCGATCATGTTCCAATGATGCATGACATCCATATTTAGTAGATTAAGTGAAACTATAATGGAAGTTTTCATGGATGATTTCTCCTTTTATGGGGATTCATTTGACTTATGCCTAGCACATATCTCTCTAGTGCACAAACACTAAGGAAGCACACCTGGTGCTATACTAGGAAAATGTCATTTCATGGTGAAAGAAGAAACAATGATTGTGTAATGTCCTATGATTTGAGGCTTCAGATAGAATGATCCTAAAAGGAATGATTGGACTACCCATATCACCAAGGTACACCTCCTTTTCTAGGAGACCATCACTAAAGAACTCCATAGATAAGCGTGCTCAGCTTGGAGTAGTACTAGGATGGGTGACCAATGGGGAAGTTGATCTTGGCTTGTGTGTGAGTGAGGATAAAGCACCCAGTTAAGGCTAGTGGTGGTCTATGGGGCCAGTCGTCATTCTTGAAATTCTACTAGAGCCTAGGGCAGTGGGCTCGACCATGACAAATGGTATCAAAGCCATAACCCCTCCAGTAGGTGGGGCCCACGTGGGCATGTGGCATGCCAATCTTTCAGATGTGCGGTCCATTCATGTTGGAAAGGGCTATCTGTGGTGATGGAGCCACACTTGAACTGGTAGCCATGATCGAAATCTAGGTGTACATGGCCATGTTGGGTCTGCGTTGAAATGAGGAATTACTAAGAGGTCATATAGTTGAGCCTTGACGAAGACGTCAAGAGTCTAAGTGGGGTAGATTGTAACATCCCATGATTTGATGCCTTGGATATAATGATCTTAAAAGGAATGATTGGACTACCCATATCACCAAGGTGCACCTCCTTTTCTGTGAGCCCATCACTAAAGAACTCCATAGTTAAGCGTGATTAGCTTGGAATAGTACTAGGAAGGGTGACCAGTCAGTTAAGCGTGCTTATCTTGGAGTAGTACTAGGATGGGTGACCAGTCGGGAAGTTGATCCTCACTTGTGCGTGAGTGAGGATAAAACACATAGTTAAGGCTAGTGGTAGTTCGTGGGCTCATTCGTCATTCCTAAAACTCTACTAGAGCATTGTGAAGTGGGACCGGTCATTATAGATTGGACATAAGAGTCAGTAACCAAGGAATCAAAGTGAACAAAGAAAAATATAAAACTGATAGCAGAACTTAGCCCCTTAACTTTCGTAAGAGAAATCAGAGCATTCTTGGGTCATGTAGTCTTATATAGAAGATTCATCAAAGACTTTTCCAAAATAGGTAAATCAATGACAAACTTGCTACTTAAACATACTGAATTTTGTTTCAATTAAGAGTGTATGAAGTGCTTCAATGATCTAAAGCAAGCCTTCAAGACAACCCCCACTATGTAAATGATGAACATGTCTCTACCTTTTAAGATCATGTGTGATGCTGGTAATTATGTGATGGGGGTCATCCTAGGCCTACACATAGACAAGAAACATCATTTGTAATTTTATATGCATCAAGAAACCTTGATGAAGCTCAAAGAAACTATACAACCATTGAATAAGAGCTTTTAGTGTGATATATGTTTTTGAAAAATTAGAATAGACCTGGTATGGTCAAAGGTTCTAGTATTCAAGGAACATTCTGTGATCCATTACTTGTTGTAGAAGAAAGATGCAAAACAAAGACGGTTAGATGGATTCTCCTACTACATGAATTCAAACTCGAGATATACAATATGAAAGGCTCTAAAAACGTTTTTGTTGAGAATTTAAGTCATTTTCACATACATGATACATACATTGTCCCTATGAATGATCCATGTCATACGACCAACTCATGAAGGCTTCAACAACCATTCCTTGGTATGAAATTTTCATCAATTATCTCATTGCTGGTGTTATACATCCAAAATGCATAGGAAATGAGAGAAAGAAGTTTATGCATGACATAAGACAATACCAGTGGGTTGAATCTTACTTGTTCAAGTTGTGTGTCGATGGATTATATCACCAATGTATTCCAGAGGAGGAAGCCCCTCTTGTTATAGAGCAATGCCACTCAGGCCCAACTGGGGGTCACATGAGTTCAAAGAAAGCTGCACTAAAGATCCTACAATGTGGATTTTTATGGCCAACTATATCCAAGGATGTTTATAATTTCATCTTATCCTATGACAAATGTCAAAAGTCTAGTAATATCACCAAGATAGATTAAATTCCCTTGAAACTCTAGCAAGAAGATGCAATTTTTGATGTATGGGGTGTCGACTATCTGGTCATGTTCCCTTCTTCATATAGTTTTTGCTACATCCTGGTACATGTGGATTTAGTTTCCAAATGGGTAGAAGTTATACCTAATGTGATAAGTGAGTCAAAGCCTATTATTAAGATATTCATCGATATCATATGCACAACTTTAGAGTTCCTTGTATTATCATATCTGATGGATGTTCCCACTTCCTAAAGCGTAGCTTTGAAGCACTTTTCAGGTTATATGGCATGTTCACAAAGTTACTTCTTCTTACCACGCATAAACGAGTGGGAAGGTGAAAGTGTTGAACATCCAACTCAAGGCTAGATTATATAAAATTGGTGGTCCCAATTTGAAATATTGGTCCATCAAAATCAATGATGCCTTATGGGCCCACTGGACAACCTTCAAGACCCCCCTAGGAACCACACCCTTTACGTTGATTTATGGGAAGTCATGCCACCTGCTTATCAAATTGGAACATAAAGCCCGGTGGGCAATCAAGTAGCTAAACTTTGATATGAAAAAGGTTGGTCAAAGTAGACTTCTACAACTATGAGAGCTAGAAGAACTTAGAATGACTATGTATGAGAATGCATGAATCTACAAAGAGCGAACAAAGTTATGGCATGACTGTCATCAAAATAGAAAAGACATACAAGTTATAGATCATGTTCTACTTTTTCACTTAGGACTGAGATTATATCCAAGCATACTCTGATCCCACTGGTTCAGCCCATAGGTCTCAAATGCATATTCCCACATGGTGCATTCATATTATGGAGTGAAAAGTCTATCAAGTTTGTGGCAAATGGTCAACTCCAAAAGAGGTACTTTACAATGGATGATATGATTTTTGAAGCACCTCTCAGCCTCTCTAACCTACACCTACTCCTGAAGTTCAAAAGAAACACGTTGGGCCAACAACATAAAACAAAGGCACTTATTGGGAGGAGACATGAGCTTTTATTTAAGTTCATGCATTCATTTATAGAATATATATTTTCTTCACTGTCCTTAAAAAAATGCACCATAGATGCAAACTCAAAATTTGATGATTTTTTTGTCTTTTTCTTTTCAGAAATTTTAGAAGGAGAAGTTGGTGCTAACATGAATGTGACCCCACATAGTAGCACATGATTTTCCCCTCCATCCAAACACAAAATTTATGTTCATCAGGGATGAGTGAATTGCTAAAGTTGATGGTGGAAGAAGGTGGTTGGGTAAAAATTTTATTTTAAGTTCCATTAAACCTATATGTCCCACGTTAAGATTTCAACTTTAAGATAGCAAAAAATTCAAAAATTTTAATAGGATTACACAAAATTAGATTGTATAAAAATTGATGAATTTTAATTCTCTCTTTCTTATAAAATTTTTGCTAAGAAATTCCTTGTTAAGAAAGCATGTCGATTGATGAGATTCTAGGATCATTGACTGCTATGTGAAAAAGCTTGTTCAGGGCTCCTACATCCTAAAATAACATTGAATGACAACATCTAGAGAGCTCATTGGGCCAAACAAGAAGCCAAACCTCATTCAGGATCTCGTTGACCTTTGAGACACTAGATCCCTATCAAGGTTCCTAGTCCCGAAGACCCGAGGGACACTACGAAAATCAAATTTGCATTGGATTCTATCAACACAACTGTCTCATGGACGATTGAGATCCTCTAACCCTAACACCACCAGGACACTAGGGTATTTAAGCCCCATCTGAGGATAGATGGACCTACCACTCTATCTTTATTTTATTAAAACCCTAAGTGTAGTTTTAAGTGATTTCCCAACTCCACACTAGAGTAGAAGTGTGATGGACTGAACTTTTAGAATCCATTAATACTTAATGACATAACTGAATTCATGAATGTTGAGTTATCTTGAGAGTTACAAGTGCTTTGGTAAGGTTTGGATGGTGATTGATGTTGATATCATGATTAAGATCCCTAAGTTCATGCCTCTTTTGAGTAATTAGTTAGATGATCAAATAGATGAGTTTTGTCATCAAATTTGAGTATAATGTAGCTTGATAGTTAGTAACTCTATGGTTAATATTTGGTGGCAATTGGAGTATTCTAGAGGGAGTTATTAAGGTTTGAAATTTGGGAAGTAATGTGCATTATTGAGGATTTATATACCTATGTCTTGGATTTAATCAGTGTCATGTGCCCCTTAAGTTGAGTTGGGTCTGCGTGGCTAGTTTTTGACCCTAGATCTTTGATCTAGTGATGGTTGCCTCTGGAAAGGGAGAGGCCACGTATCACTACAACTGGAGTCTATCTCAGTCCCTTGGATGGCCAGATCCGATGGCTGATAAGTTATCTCTTACCTCTATTGACCAACGATGTTGGAGGCAGTTTAGCTCAGTTGGGATCAAGCCACCATGATCATAGTTCATGGGAAGAGGTGTGTGGCTGATCGTGGAGACGGTTTCATCATGTTTCAAAGAGTTAGAAGACCCCTCAAGTCATACTTTTGGACAAGGCTAGATGGAGAACGAGCCTTTGTTTTCTACCGGCTCTCCACCATGGTGATGGTTGGAGGAGGAATTGGAGTTCAAAGAGGATGGGGTGACTCCCACCTAGCTTTCAAGTTACAAAGGTATTAGTGGACTCTCTATGAAGCTGTCGAGAGCTTTAGATACAAGAAGGAGAAAGAGGAATGGTTTTCCTCCTTTTCCCACCATCGCACCAGCAGCTGGCGCAGGTGAGCTTGACCAGGGAGGAGAGCTGGGGGTGGAGTTCTCCCTGAGCCTGCCATTGTGAACCTTCAGGGGTACCCGAAGGTGATACAAAGATTTTTAAAACTTCAATCTAGTGCAAAGATGAGAAGAGGTTGTTTGCCTCTTTGTCCCACCACAATCAATGATAGGCGGCGGCGCCCTCACAGAGAACGAGCCTCACGGCCAAATCCTAGGATTTCAAAGTTGTGGAGAACTGGGAGGCACAACCGAAGATGTTTGTGGCCCCTAGAGATGAGGAGATGACATATACATGTTTGATTACTCGTCAGAGTATCCCACAGTGGTGACACCCTAGCAAAGCAGCACACACACGCTTGCGAGAAAGAAAGGAGAGCGAGAACCTTGAACTGGGTTTAGTTTCCAGACTGTCAGCTCAAGCAGTGAACTGTCGAGACTCGGTTATGTATTCAAGTCTAATACTTCACTCTGCAACATGGGTGAATTCACTAACTATGATTCTGACCTCATCTTGAGATGGGAAACTATTTACACTACAAGTTTTTGGCTCTTTCATGACATACCAAGAGAGGATGTGCCCCCCTCACTAGCCACGTGGTGATACACAATTGGCCGATACGGTAAATTCTTTAAGAAACATACAGATCTTGCATAATTCACAACAAATAGCTCAGTTAAATTCTTTCAGAAAACATAATTCTTGCATAAATTCTTTCAAAAAACATACAGATCTTGCATAATTCACAATAAATAGCTTAATTATCATAAAATTACAAATAAGATACCAAAATTCTAAGAAAAATGAGTAGAACAACATGAAACTATAATATCAGGATTTTGAAGCTTAAGTTATAGTGATATCATGTAAGATATGTTACACTTGTGACAAATAAATTCTTTCAGAAAACAAACAGATCTTGCATAATTCACAATAAATAGCTCAATTATCAGAAAATTACAAATAAGATACCAAAATTCTAAGAAAAATGAGTAGAACAACATGAAACTATAATACCAGGATTTTGAAGCTTATATTATAGTGATATCATGTAATATATGTTACACTTGTTTCATGAGTAATAAATATCAAATGATGACCTAAAATTATGAAAATGCATCAGTATCTCTAAACTATGAATCCATATGATGTCAAATATGGTGATGTTTCAACCTAAAATCATGTATTTGTTTAATGTGGCTAATTAGGTCTAATAACCCTAATTAATGTGAAATAGTTATAAATATGCTCATGAAACCCTAAAAATTATAGGATAAGCTCACAACAATATTTGGATACCTTCATAAATTCAGAGATCATAAGTATGCTTATAAATCATGTTACATGTAAACTAATCCTAAAATGATGAGCAAACCCTAACTTTACTAATACATGCAACATAGGGTTAATATGTGCATATAATTAGATGCAACATAATATTCAGAAGATCTATACTAATCTATAATATAATTGGAAAATAAGATTACAGAGATAACCACATGAAGATGAGACAACTAATGATGCACTTATCTTAATGACTAAGCTAAACCCTAATGGACATAACTAGAGTTAATGATGATGAGAACCTAATGATTGTATGTGATCTTATCTTAACCAGGGGTTTGACCAAGATATAGTTGACATGAGAACATATCTGATATCAGGAATGTGATTAGGTTAGTCTTTCTTGAAGGTACGCCCTTACTTGTTACTTAGCCTACTATTCAGTTTGGTTGTATTATGTATGTACAAATACTTGGCATATGATATTGGATGAAATTATTGTTCTTGTATGATATCTTGTTTGATTTTCCATACTTATGGCTATGAACACATCAAACATAATATATTTGTTCCATTATATGAAAGCACTAAACTCTTTGGTAGTACAGTGCTTGGAAGTGACTTAATTCTTTGACAGTCGGTTACATTGTACATATGATCTAAATCTTTGGTAGTCGATCATAAAGGCCTTAATATTGAGCTCCTTGAGAATCAAGAGAATGCATCAAAACCTTCGACGGTTAGTGCATGGATATGTAATGGAAATTGTACTTAAAATATGTGTTCTCTTTTTTTAAAAAACATCTTTGTTCAAGTATGCTTTTATTGTATTTCTTTTGAAACTGACAAGTAATAGTTTTATATTATTTCCAAGTCTAAGTAATGAGAGGTATATAAAACACACATAGGTGTACTCAATACAATCTTCTTGAATATTGTGTTGACGTGTACCACATTTAATCTTTGTTTTAGGTTGTGGGATTATGCTCTTGAAGAACCAAAATAGTTGAGAGTTGTGTGGCGAGCTGATGTATAGGTGGACCTATTGCCTTAAGATCCTATTGTAGATGCAATACATGCATATTTAAAAAATTGTTGTTCAATATGTAATAGCATATGTTGTAACAATTCATTATGTAATTATATGTTGAATGGTGAACATGTGTTGTATGGTTTTATTATTGTTCATATGCATGTGCTACTATTGTTTCCTTCTGACTTCCTTTGATTTTCTTCTTCTTAGCCTAGTGTGTGGTGTTTAAATTGGGATTCTCACTGAGGTTAGGTTTCAATTTGGATGCCACACATCAGATAAAGTTTTAGAAAATCCGGGGACGTCACAAGAAGCACCTCACTGCAATGACTCCTATGGTCATTGACGCACTTCATATCTTAACCAACCACCTCTGTTGATGTAGACACCTCTGCCAACACCTCATATTTGTCACCAACAACCACCCTCCACCACATCACTGCTACAACACCGAAGCTAATAGTATTGGTTCTTCAAGCATCTTACCGATACAAATGAGGGTGCCACCTCAAAACCTACTTGTTTAAAGATGTGCAAGAGAGATGAAACCTTCCTCTAGTTCCACACCAAGAACCCACATCCCAGGCACACTATCTCTCTAAACATACTCCTCCTCGGTCGATTTTCTTCACTCTTTAATCATTCAATTGACCTTCCTCAGTCACCGATCTAAGCACATTTCTCTTTCTTGTGCTTATCAGACAAATTTTTTCACTAAACTTGTTGTCAATGGATGTTCAATTTCTTATCGATCATATTTTTTCTATTGGTCATCTATTTCCTTTGGTCATTTAAATTTCCTTCAACCATTGAAGTTTACAACATTGGTCTCCTCCCTCCCCATTTTCTCATTGGCCAACAATCATCCCATCAACTTAAACCCCGATGAGAATATGGTTGACTTGTGTATGCTTTGTCCAGTTCAATTCAGTGCTACCTACTGAATTCAACTAAATGCCTATCTTGATCGATTGAGTGCAACTAGTCTTCCTCTACTAATATGGTATTCTCATTTAGACAGTAGGATGTCGAACTAGCTCCAATTCCCTCAATTTGCGTGCCACTTCTTTGGAAGGGATTAAGAATGCAGTAAAGGAAATCACAAAATATATAGATGCAAACAAGGACATGCCTCCTACTAACCACTTGAAAGTACAATTAAGAATAGAGAAATCAGACACTCTGTTAGATTATGAACATGTTGAATCTGAGGAAAAAGATGAATATTCAACCATTATCTCCTCACAATATCTGCAACCAGAGGAGGAAGGAAGAAAAAGGGAAAACAAAAAGTAGAGAAGGCACTTCTTGAAAGCCCATCACATAAGAAAATGAGGGCAGGGAAGAGAAACTAGTCAGAGGAAAAGGATAAGGAATCTACATCACCCCCACCCGAAATGCAACTACAACCAACAAGATGCAGGAGACATTGGAAATTACTGATGAAACACCTCTAGACCAACAGCCAGAAGATGTCTTCCAACCTAGGGATGGGGAATGTAGAGATAAGTATGCAATATTTATCAAAAAACAAGACCAATCAGGTGACCTAGTATGCTGACCAGTAGACTTTAGAGAAACTGGGGATTTACCAATGGGTCCAAAAAATTTTGAGAGGAGATAATTGTGGGAATGTATGCCCATAGAGATAATCATATGATGATTATAATGGCATAATTTGTAATTTATTTTATTAATAAATAAAGGTAAGTTTCCAATTTATTCTATTTAATTCAATTATGAGATAATGATGTAACAATATAAATGTCCAGAGAATAATATTACTCGATGATGTATGTCTTCAAGTACATGACTTGTAGAAATGAGATCACACAGATGTTAAGAGTTCATATATATTCTCATTATGTCCCTAGTCAGTTGTGGAAGGTTGATAGAAAACAATGACTCATTAGATTAGAGTGTGAGTGGGTTGATGATAGTATCTCATTAGTCATGATATGGCTACATCAAACCAATCACATAGATACATCTTAGATAATAGTGTATCAGAAAGACCCACCATGAGACTGACACATGGAAACCATTACCATGGTAAGTCATAGTCAGATCTCATAGTAATGGTGGTGTTTGTGGTTCTTAGACCTAAAATCACTTCACTCATCACATGTCGTTCGATACCCTTTGACATCATCAAACACAGTCCTGAAACATGGATTGTTATAATGGTGATGATTTGGTGAATGTGACACACGGGGACTGACTGTGAGTGCTAGAGATGGGATTTGTCCCTCCTATAGGAGTATGATATCCTAGGACTTTTGATTAGCAAGACTGAGAAATGCATGGCCATCCACATGTGAGTCAATATGTGATGTTAAGCTTACATATATCTTAGATAGTACACTCTAGTTCAAGAAATAAGATTGAATGTTGAAGAGGGTGACTACTCCATGCCTCGAGTTCAATCTGGATATCAGTGACAAAGGAATTATACAAACACTGTTTCACCGAGCACAAATTGTTGGTTGAAGTTGTTCCCCCAACTTTCCATTCACTTGGGTAGCACTGATGTGTAACTAGGCACCATTCTTTTCTTTTGATGTCATAAGTTAGTTATGGACATTCACTACCAACATGATATGAGACCTATAGGATCACACACATAGGTATTGAGCTAGAAGAGAAGTTTAATCTTGAATATGATTTAATTGATTACTAAAATGTTTAGGTATTCAATTCATTCAAGAAATCATCTTTCAACACAACCAGACAATCATTTCAATCAATTCAGATGGCCATTTAGAGTTCCAGACGATCGTCTCAAGAGTTGAGATGGGTGTTTTGAGTATCAGACTGATTGGAAATAAATTGGCTAAGTCTTGCTTAAACTAAGGTGTGAACTGATAGATTTTGCTGAACCGATTGGCTCAGCTCGGGTCACTAGACAACCATCTTGGTGAGTAAGATGACTGTCTCACATGGGCGAGATTACCTAGTTCGTGGAAAATTTGATTGCAACAAGGAATTAGTGTTGACTTTATGTCATGCATTAATTGGATTCTAATTGCCAATTTTGTATGCATTTGGGAAACATGCCAAACGATCATCTCACAATGTGAAGTGACCATACTGCATGCCAGACGACCATATGGGTCACCATATGACCATTTGGGTGTTCGCAAGTTGCAAAAATTCAAGATCTTCTGGTCCCTTCTACTCCCACATCGACTGGGAACCCTGACCCAAACCCATCCTATAAATAGAGGGGTGTTGGGGACTTCCCAAAGATCAACACCGATAATTGAGAATTAGTTGGCCTAATAATTGTTGTCCTGTCTGGTTGTGGTAACTAAGAGAGCCCAAGCAAGTCCTACCCATCTAGGGAGGGATAGATATGGGAGAGAACAACTGCAGAACATTGTTGTGGGAGAGGAAGTCAGTGACTAGTATGCCAACGGAATGGACAACTCCTTCCTGTCTGTTCTAGCAGGATGACAAGAGTTCTAGTTGTTTCGAGTGGACTTCTCTAGAGGCAAGGTGGCTTTTCCCATCACTAAGGATGATGACATCAGTCAATAGTCTGTGACAAGAGGAATTGTTTCAGATGACGATGTTCAAATCTGCTATTTGTGGGGGAGCAAGAAAATGAGTCCTAGTGCAACCAAGAGTTGCACAGACACTGTCCAAGAGTCTGGATCTACATCGATGATGATTGTCACTGGACTTTCTCTAGGACCAAGTATATCTTTTTGAAATAATACTTCCCATCTTATAGTTAATGACACGATCTGTTGGATTAATGGGGAATATGCTAGTGAAATTTGTTTCCGCCGCCTACTCTGTCATGATATTTCCCTATAGTGGTATCAGATCTATGTCAATTAATTATAGTTTGGGATAATCGATATGATCAGATTTTTGGTTTTATCATGTTTATTTATTGCATACTATGTGAATATTTAAACTGGTTGATGTGCACGTCCGACTAATCACCACATAATAACCTAAATGAATATATATATATATATATATATATATATATATATATATATATATATATATATGCAAAATGCATGCATCGCCCCAAAAGAAACTTTTGATGGTGGATGTGTAGCATGGTTATGGCCAATACCCCTTTATCTATGCATGGTTTTTGGGTGTTTGATATCTTGATCTACGAACCGAGCCTCTCTCTTATCTTTCCAATGTTATAAGTATTACTCTCTTCTACCTTTACTCCCCTCAAATGTAACTCAGTTTCTCTATCACCATGTAATAGTAGGATAGTTTAATTTCTTGTTACGACAATGAAGAAGACACTCTGCACCAAGCCAGGTGACCGTCTAGGAGGCAAACTATCTGGATGGAGGATCGAGAAGAACCAAGGACAAGCCAACCCGATTGATTGGAGGACCCAAACAACCGAATGGAGGATACAAAAGATGGTGGACCTGATGACCAAACGTTTGGTGTGAAGATCAACTGACCGTCTAGGAGGTGAGATGATCGATTCTAGGGTTGAATCGATCGACCCAGATTGGCAAGCACAAATCTTCCTCAACAACAACTTTCTGCATGTGATTTAAGATCTTAGGTTATGGTAATTCCTTGTGGCTCCAAGGAATTACACTAGAATGACCATAACCATCACTTTTTATTTATTTGATGTTTCCTTTTTGGGTTATAGCATGTACAAGATACATACTATTAATATGTGGTGATTTGTTAATGTATATGTATTATACATAAACCCTTAATATAATATTAAGTCTAAGATTCTTTACATAAGAAGCATACATGAAAATCTTGATTGACTAAGAGTGGTCACACCCTAGCATGGTGCGTTGTCTATCTCATGGAAGTGTGATGGTAGATATGTGGGTTTGCCCTAGCAGGGTGCATATTAGCTTTTGGGTCGGGCTTAATTAGGTGGTCTTAATTGGATTAAGCACCTAGGAGCATACACATGATCAATGACAAAGTGTTATTCATATGGTGCAATTGGCAAGAGTTTCCTACCTGATAGAATCTAGTTGTGGGTGAAGCCCTAGCTGGCTCATGATTTTGATGAAATTAGGATCTCGGCTCACTAGAAGGTTGTTTTCTACAATCGTCCAAATTGGTAGTGAGGTCTATCAATTTGAATAAAATAGTAGGAGTGATAGTTAATTAAATACCTAATTAATATTGACTTTTAAAATCAAATCATGTCAAAAATGATTTTTGAAAAATGCAAAATTTTCTTGTAGAATCAAATGGAAAACACTCTATCATCATAATCAGACAAATTAATTTTTTTTTTCCATTACTAGTTCAGGACATTGAGAAGTGTTCTACTTGATCCTGAATCACCAGTGCCAATATCCACTCCATATTTTCCTAAGACTGACATGGACGTTTCTTTGAAGCATGCCAATTATGTTTATGAACATAAAGAACCTTATGATGGGATGTATGAACTATGAGTTGCATAAATAACATGATAAGAATGAAAGGTATAATGTCTCTAAGGCTCTATTTGAGTGTAAAATGATAAAGGGAGATCCAGTATAACATCATTTTCTCAATATGATTGGGCATATTGTGCATCTTGAAAGACTGGGATTTCCTTTAGGTCAAGAGTTGACCATGGATATGATTTTCCAATCATTGCCTAAATCATATAGCCAATTTATCGAGTGTTATCACTTGAGTAACATGACTTGTCCTCTACTAGAGTTGCTTGACATTTTGATAAGTGCTGAAGCACAAATGAAGATGGACAAAAATGTGAATAGAAAAGTTGAGTTCAAGTACAAAGGCAAAGGCAAGAAGCATTATGTGGCTAAGCTAAAATCCAAATCTGATGCACTCAAAATGAGCATAAGGATTAGGGCACCTAGGAAGATGAAGTAAGGGATTGTGATCCCCACTTCAGGTATATATGGTATTGAGATAAATCTATCTACTTCTTCATCATGGGTACTAGATATCAAATTTGGATCTCACATATGTTCTCATATGCATGATTTGAAAGGAAGTAGGCATTTGGGAAAAGGTAAGGTGGAACTATGAGTTGATAATGGCACAAGAGTTGCAACTAGAGTAGCTGGTACGTATAGTATATCTATACCTGTAGGGATTGTAATAGAGCACTTCAGGTATATATGTTATTGAGATACATCTATCTACTTCTTCATCATGGGTACTAGATATCAGATTTGGATCTCACATATGTTCTCATATGCATGATCTGAAAGGAAGTAGGCATTTGGGAAAAGGTAAGGTGGAACTATGAGTTGCTAATGGCGCAAGAGTTGCAACTAGAGCAGTTGGTACCTATAGTATATCTATACATGTAGGGATTGTAATAGAGTTAAAGAACTGCTATTATGTACCTACTATAAATAGAAACATCATTTCTATATCTTGTATGGACAAGGATACATGTGAAGTCCATATTAAAAGTGGAGGATGTTCTAATTCAAAAGATGGGATCTTTTATGGTAGTGTCTCAATGTCTTATGATATTTACTTGTTAGATCTAAAGACAGATGTTTATAACATTCATACCAAAAGACTAAAACTCAAAAACTCAAACAAAACATATGATGAATGCATATTCATCTTAGTTTCAACCACCATTTTTGGCCTAGTTTTGCACTGAAAACTCTCGTATACCTCCTAAATATGCACATATATAATTTTTCTCAGTTTCAAATGATTATTTAGAGTTTCGATCAAATCCATTGTCTCTATTGTAGGATTAAGCATCGCACTATGTGCACCATCAAATGATAATTTGGACCCTATTTTTGATGACCCATTCCTTCATCAAAAAGCATCCTCATCAGTTAGAAGATTCATCAATGCAGGCCCATTGACCCATAGTAATACCCCCCACGGGGGTGGGTTTATTCCAAAAGGGTCAAGAACACGATAGAAGGATGGCCGCAACTGTAATGAAATAGGGCATCAAGACCATGAATAAGTTGTCGTGTCGACTGACACCTGACATGGTTGGGCCGAGGCCAAAGTGTAGCGATTGTATAAAACCCCACGACTGTGGCAGACACCTCGACTACTACTGAAGGTTGTGACCGCGGTAGAGGCCTTGACTACTACAAAACCCTGCGACCGCGGCAAACACCTCGACTACAAAACTCGCCACAACCTCTACAACCTATCGTTACCACAACCCCCAGTACTATCATGCTGAGGAGTACCATAGCGACCACTATAGAAGGCCATGACCGCAACATCTAAGTCAGTCCTCCCCAGATCTGCACCTATACATAGATGACCCCCTCCTTCATTTGAGGGATCACTTTTTCTCCATCCACGCCGACAGGTTGTCACTCTGTGCCCAACCAAGGAAGATGATATCTTCTGCCAAAGACTGCCTATGTGGTGTCCTTGCTACTCCACCATCATCCATCTACCATTCCATCTCCTGTAAGTAAGATAACGAGAAGAGAAGGAAGAAGGAGAGAGAAGATCATCCTCATATAACTTGGTGTTCTTCCCCTCCTCATCTAGATCAGCCCCGCCATCATGTAGAAAACCATTTCTCCACTAAGTTGCAACCATTTTCTTCACCATGACCATGACAAATCTTCCCTCTCACTAGTTCTTTTTGTTTCTATCATGAGGAGCAAGTAGTCCATTTTGTTGGGGTGCGAGGACTAGCCCCACTGCCCGAGCTTACATGTTCATCTAATAACATTCAATGGATTGAGTATAACTTTCCATTTCATTGTTAATCATTTATTGCACACTTTGTGGATTGGTCACCTACTTTGCATGATCTATTATATTCCTTTGTTGCGAGAACTTCAATATTTAGGATTTGAATATTGATTAACATGGTTGATGCCCGGATGAGAACTTTTGAAGGAATATCTCTAGAGTAGTAAGTGTGTGATATGTGGGTAATGAGACATCAAGCCTACGGAGATGCTTACGCAAATTCTATTTCCTAACATATGATTTTCTTACTCCATTTGGATAGTTGTATCTTTCCTAGATGTGTTTTGGATGTGTTTGCATGTGTAGTGGTGGTGAAACCGAATTCCACCCCAATGGTTCCCATCCTTAATCTAAACACAATTTTAATCCTGCTCTTTTACTTTCCTTGCAATTAGTTTAACTAAACCCAAATAAACACTTTGTTCTAAATATTAGTCTTAGTCAATCTAGATTCAACTAGCAAGATTCTTAAAAATGTTGTCCCCTGGGATTCGATCCTTAACTATACTACGATAAGACCCATCCACTTGTGGGTGGTACTATTACACATTGGTAAAAACTTAGGGATTTCAACCCTAGGTGGATTATTTTAGTGTAGTAAAAGCCACATCAACATACATTTGGCATTGTCATCTAGGGCACATAAATGAGAATCCCATATCTAGACTCCATAAAGATGGTTATTTGGACTCTTTTGATTTTGAATCAATAGAGACATGTGAATCTTGTTTGTTGGGCAAGATGACCAAGACTCCCTTCACTAGAAATAGTGAGAGGGCTAGTGATCTATTATGACTCATACATACTAATGTATGTGGCCATTTTAGAACAAATGCTAGAGGTGGATATCAGTATTTCATTACCTTCACTGATGACTTCATTAGACATGGCTATGTTTATTTAATAAAATATAAGTCAGAAACTCTTGAAAAGTTCAAAGAGTTTGTGAATGAAGTACAGAACCAACTTGGTAAAAGTATCAAGGCACTTCATTCTGATCGATGTGGAGAATACATAAGCAAAGAGTTTGAGCATCTTCTGAGAGCATGTGGTATTGTATCAACACCACATCATAATGGTGTGTCAGAAAGAAGGAATCACACATCAGTGGGAGGCAAGTAGAACTCAAAGAGGTTCAAGACCACAATGAAAACATTGAACTAGTTGAGGTACAGAAGGAACAATGAGACTCACAAATTGTTTTGGAATCTCAAATTTCTCATGTGACATGAGAACCTTGTAGATCTAGTAGGACACACCTTGAACTTGAAAGATTTAGATATCTTGTGACACAGGAAGGCAGTGAATTGGTCATAGATGATGAGCTAATAACTTATATAGAATTTGTTGAGGTACTAGAGTCTAAGAAATGTCTGGACGTCATGAGATCTAAAATGGAATCTGCTGGTTGTTACACTAGCGAGTTTCAATCATATAAATGGTCTTTTACTCAACTAGCCAATTCCCACAAGTATACGAGAGTAGTTGTAGTTGAGATCGAACACAATGAGCTTGGTAATCAATTAAATACAATAGTGCTAAGGTTCAACAATCTAGACCATTTTAAAGATGTAATTTGGTTGATTAAGCTAAAATTTTAGAATTAAACAAAACAGTAAATGGATTACTAAAGAGGGTTGATTTCAAATATGGAAAGATCTTGGACTTAGGATTTCACAAACATATCATAGCATAAAATAGGAGCATGAAATTTAAACATACTAAGCACTTGTTTTAAAGGAGAGTTGTATGTTGCACTTCACCTCTCAGTGTAAGTACAACGATCCTAACCTAATACAACATTCTCATGTATGCATTTTGTTTTGGATCACAAACCTACTCCTCAACTCTAAAATTTCCACTCTCGTGGTAAAGAAGGAGTTTCCAAGAGAGTACCTCCTTACTCTCTGACCTATCTTCTCAGATCAAGCAAGAAAGAATAAAACATGCACATAAAATGGCTAGCCATACATGCAAGAAGTAAGAACCCAATATTCACAAGGTGGAAAAATAAGCAACTTAGCATTTAGTACAAAATTGTCATGTTCCATACATGCTATGATATGGGAGCTACTCTCCCATGCCCAAGAAAAAGAATCTACTCGTCCATGATAATGTACATCAAAAAATATGTAGAAATTTTAGAGTTTAACATGGTTTAGAGAAGGAAAAACTAAGAGAACCAAAGGTGTAACCCAAGAAGAGTAGAATTCTGGCTTGGAGATGAAATTCTACTCCTAAAGCTACTCCAAACTGAACAAACTTCCCTCCTAAGAGGCCTTGTGGAATGAAGAAGCTCTGTTGCACCTTCGGAGAAGAAAATGGAGAAGAAGAGAAGTGAATGGAGGTTCTTTGGCAAGTAACCACCTTCTTCCACCCCAAATTTCCCTCCTTAGATCTGGACCTGCTCTTGGATGAAAGACTTTTGAAATATGACCCTTCATCACCACTCCATAGGGTGGTCTTGTGTTTAAAAATGAGAGAAGTCGTATTTCTAATTTGTTGAAACTGAAAGAGACACGACGTGTTTTCTTTGGGACACGTCATGTGCTGGTCTCCAACAGTTGTTCTAAGTGTAAAGCACACGATGTGTCTAATTTAAAACACGTTGTGTACGTTACCAAAAATACATGAATCAGTTCTAAATTCCCAAGTACACGTCGTGTCTATTGCGGACATGTCGTGTACTTTTCCTCTACGTCTGAAGTATATGGCCAACTGGAAATGTGCATATCGTGTCTTAATTTAGACACGTCGTGTGCTTTGCTGTTTTAGTAGAAATAGAATTTTGAACATCTGCAAGGTGTGGGCAAGTCCCAATGATGATGAATTTAAGTTGGGCTATCTCCAATTTGATCCTTTTGAAGCATATCTGCAATACACATCATGTGATAAGCAAAATAACAAAAAGGTGGCAAGAATAATATGAATAGAGGCTAAATTAGAACAAAATGAATTGAATTTGTGTGTGAAATAATGTGAAAAGTTGATGTAGAAAGCACAAAACAAATCCCCCTAAGCTTGAACCATTACTTGTCCTCAAGCAAAAAGAGCATTGCCACACAAATGAAGGAATATTCAAGATAATGCATGGATTAAATGAAATGAAGATATGAAATAAACTCAACCAACCATGTACATTAGGTTTATATTCATAGCCATCATATCAATTTAAACATCCTAGATAGAGAAGTTTTAGTTCAGCAATGGTGGTCACAAATTAAGTGAAACAATCAACTAAACAACATTAAATAGGATTTGGATAATCAATCAAAACAACTAGTGGATGTACAACACAAGATTTTCAGCTATTATGGATATAAATGATGAAATCTTAGTTAACTTTAACAATCTCAGTTGTGCTCTCTTCTCGAAAAGATATAACAATGGATTTTTGGGATTTCGGCACTCAGTTGCTAATTTAGGCTTATGCGCACATGGAGTGTCAGTTGGGGTATTATGTTTACCCTCTTTTGATTTCATATCACCTAACCATCGTTGTCAGATTGGACTCACACTAGGCTAGCATGATATGTGGGTTGTAAGCCATATTTTATTGGGTAAGGGAGAAAAGGATAAAAGAATTTTTTGCACAACAAAAGAGAGTCAACTAGAAAGTTAAGTTGACAAGATTCCATTATTTTTTTTTGCAAATTTTTCACTTATGCACTAAGGGTTTGGCAAGAGTATCTCGTATTCTAAGTTGTGTTGTAGAGTTGATTTATTCACTAAAATTTGAGATTGTTACATGTATTTAGCAATCAAAGATGTGAAAATTGAGAGTTCAAGCTACAAATACAAACCAAGATCATGTACATGGGGAGTTTCATTTTCCATTTGATTCATGCATGCTCTTTACTAATTCTTTCATATGGCCAAAAGAAGTAAAAGGGACGAGATGGTTCAAGCATACAAGGTACAAGAGTTCATTCCATCACAATAGCCTCATTTCATATTAAACTTGCCATGAAAAGAAATACAGATAATGAAACATGATGGAATAAAAGACTAAAATAAAAGACTGACATGACTAACAAAAGAAAATGACAAAAGTAAATGAAAGCAAAAACTACATTACGAGCCAGTCGCACCCCCCAAGCTTGAAATTTATAGTGTCCTCACTGCATCAATCAAACTCATGGGGGTAACAATCAGATACCTATCATGGGTGAAATCAAAAAGAGGGGCCATCGCCCCCATGGTCTGGCGGAAAGAACTAGCTGACAAAATCATCTTTAGGAACATCCATCGGCGTGGGATGTGGGATGGACTCGGGCTGCTGAGGTGGCAGTGGATGATACGGCTACAGGATGGAGTAGTGGCACAGTGAAATGTGCCAAAAATCCATGTGGTGGACCATGTCATGCATCGTAGTATACTGCATACCCATCTGATCCAGGCAATTGTCAATGTGGTCAAAACGCTACTGCACGTAGTAATACATATGCCTGACATTAGGCATCACCTAGGAGTACTATGTCTGAGTGCTGGTGGAGGAAGGTTGTGGAGCAGAAGGGGGTGCCACAGTATTATCAACAGCTCTAGCTGCATCAACTACTTCATCAGTGTTCAACACTACTTTCCTATTATCCTTGTTCTCCAAGGTGATATGCTCAGGATTTGGAATTTCAATGTATTGATCATCATTGAATAATTGCCAAAACTTGGTGTCACTATTGACAACTCTTGATAGCAACCCTGAAGATAGAAGGTATTGAATGTCTACCAGGTTTCTACCTGGTGCAGCCTGAAGACCTGTCAAATCAACATCAAGCTTTTGTTCCATCAGAGTAACCAAACAACCACACATGATGTCACCATCATCCCTCTTCTTCACTTTCTTAATGTCTTGGAAATGTGTAAGAATATAATAAGTGACATTAATCTGATGCTCATACATCATTCCCCACAAAAAGAAAAGGTCTTACATTCCAAAAACCTCGTGTGTTTCTTTCTTAGCAAACACTCCGGTACTAAGACACTAGTACATAACCGACCTTTAGTGTCGGTTATTTAAGGCCTTTAGTGTCAGTTTCTAAGCGACACCTATGTGGGCGATGCTAAAAGCCCAGCCGTTACGTGTCGGTTCAAAAATTGACGCCAAAACCCTTCGCGCGCCAGCAAAAATGCGCCAGCAGGGCACTATAGGCATCGGTTATTAGATAAGAAACCGACGCCATATACCTTCACGCCACAGAAGGGCGCCATCTTAGGCACTATCAGCGTCGGTTATTAGATAAGAAACCTACGTCATATAACTCCCAACACGGCCGGAAATAGACGTCGCTTACTATTAGAAACCGACACTGTAACAATGTGGCGTCAGTTTTATACAAATAACTGACGTCTATTTTTGGTCTGCTGCCACGGCCGTGCTGGCCAGCACGGCCGTGGTGTTAAGGAAATAGACGTCGGTTACTATTAGAAACCGACACTGTAACAATGTGGCATCGGTTTTATACAAATAACTGACGCCTATTTTTTGTTTTTTTTTTCTGTCAGTCTGCAGACCTGCTGTATGGCTAGTCGCAGGATGAGAAACCTGCAGTTCAGTTATGAACTGTAGGTTTTACGACATCCATTGATATCATCCAACAACAGGCCACAAACCTGCAAAATTAACAACAAAAATATTCACACATTTAGCAATGCAACCTGCAGTTTCATTTGATTTTCACATATTTAGAAACATTCATGTAGCTAGCAATCTGTAGTTCCATTCATTTTCACATTCACACATGTAGAAACATTCATATAGCAACCAACAGTTTCATTCATTTTCACTCAGACACATGTAGAAACATCCAAACATGTAGAAACATTCACACATATATTATAATTCAGAAATTCATTTACAAAATATCATTCTTTAGTCATTATTCGCTATTAACATCCCAATTATATCTTAAAACCCCGACTATTTGTATGGTTGTTGCCCATTCTTCTCTTACTTCATTTAGTTCTCCCGTCGTATAGGGAGCATGTACATCTGGTAAGGCTGTTCCTGTAGTGTGGTTAGTTTTAAACACCTGTAAAGAGAATGATGTATATATAATTAATGAGCTATAAATAAGATTGATATATTTCATATTATCTAATGAGACTACATAATACCTCAGCAATACAATTGATGTCCATTGTGGCATATTTGATAATCATGTGCATAAATCACATCACATAGTATCCACATGCCCATCCGTTGTCTTGTGTAGCACACTATAAATTCAAACATATAAAATATTAAAAAATACAACTAATTAAGCAATGTTCACATAAATAATATATACATGTATTGCAGTTGGGAACTTACTTTCACGTTCTTCCAAATTATTGGCTGGTTCTTTTTCATGGGGACCTTTCCTCCAGCCTTTTTGAACTCATCAAAACCCCTACATGTTAATGTAACACAGTACATTGCATAATTAAATAGTAATGTAATAACATATGTTAACGGATATGAAAATGAAATATTTCTCACTGGAATAATGCCATTTTCATTATGTGTCCATATTTTGTATTCAATTTACTCCCCTTAGGATCTAGATAATAGACAGTGAACGTCTCAGGTACAATAACCAGTAACTCCCAATGCATACCACTAGAGGTAAAAAAGTTAAAAATTAATAACTCAAAATCCACAATAAAAATGTAATTTTCTTAAGTCCAAATTATAATAAGCAAAGTAAACTTACTCTACATTGAATGGAGCCATTATCACTGTCTTCTTATTTTGAGCAAAAATTGTAAAAGCCTCACAGCAGTATTGTTGAACTGATGGAGGGTCTTTAGCTACTAGACTAATCAAAGATGGAATCAAAAATCCTACATGTTCGAATGCAAAATCTGCATATATCTTGTCTAAGTAGCTGCAAAATATGTATTAATTATGCATGCATTACTAAATAAGAAACCAGATCACCAGATCCTACACAAGGTATATGGATGTATAAAGAAGATATCATCTTATCCATAGCTCTATCACAGATGTATTTAGCCAATCATATCGAAACAACTCCAAAATAACTTGTATAAATAGTTTGCTTTCGTATGATTGACCTGCAACATCTGAATCTATAGAAACAGTTATAGGGAAATTTATATCATGTTCGCCTAACCATATTGCCATACCCCTATAGTTAGGACCTAACGGGACAGGTAGTTCCTGTGGAACCCAACTAGGTAATGTAGGAGGTGGAAGTGGAGGCCTAGATGTTGTGGATGTCTTCTTTTTAACCTGTATATATATATATATATATATATATATATATATATATATATATATATATATATATATATATATATATATATATATATATATATATATATATATATATATATAATAATTTCATATCAACTGACATCATATACACACACTAACAATTTAACATAATGTAAATTTACCATACAGTTTCAGTAAAGAGGACATCCCCTTTTAGCTACAATATCACTCCGCCTTCTGCCTCACCAAGCGTTTCACAATCAAGGTGGGCATATGGCAATGGAAGATCCATCCACTTGGGGAATATATGTACCGGGCTCACACGAATCCAACCAGATGGTAATGGAGACCCGTGAAACATTTCCCCTGGTAGGGATGGGTAAGCTGATGCCTCTGCAACGACATATTCATTAACTTTTAGATGGAATGGCTTCAACCCCTACAAATTTTTGTGTAAAGAATGTTATATACATATATATACATATCATCTTTTTTTGAAATGACTACAATTTCATATATACATATCATCTTGAAAACATATCATCTTGAATTAAAAAACTAGTTACTATGTCATAAAAATACTTATAGCGGATTTGCTAGGTGGTGGGTCTACAAGATTACTCCCAACCTCTACAGTAGGAGTAGAGCCTATAGTAGGAGACACCATAGGTACTGTCTGGTAAGTGGCAGTCTGAGATGCCTGTCACTTTTTCATTGCTTCTTCGAGTTTCATATCAAATAGCTTATCTACCTATACATGGATAAAAGAAACGTCAAATTCTAATTATTGAATTCTCTTTTACAGTAACATCTACAAGGAAAAAATATGTTACCTCTTCTTGTGAAAGTCCCACTTTTGGGACATGTTTACGCTGGGATGGCCCAAAAAAAGCTTTGATGCCCACACCAGCTCCTACAGCCCTAACACGTCCAGGATGCTCTGGGTTACCCAGAGCAACTGTCAATTCATCCCTTGTGCCCTCAGGGATGAACTTGCCTTGTTTCCTCAGCTCGTGCGGCTCCCGCTAATCGCCAAAACAAAAATTTGTAATTAAGTAAACACCAAAAATAATCAATATTCAAACGATTGCTGTAAGAGTTGTATTTTACCATTTTTGCAACCGCAATGGCTACGAGTAACTGTGATAACCCATATTTTAGGGCTCTGATAACCAATATAGTATTTTAAGACCATGTGTGTCATTTAGATAATTGATCCCAAATTGAGAAATGGTTATTTAATTACTAGCTCTTTCACCCCAAAATAACTAGATATGCAATTGATGATTACCAGACCAAGTTGAGTTCAATTATGATGAATAACTTTTATTAGTGAGCTTGGGTACTTATGAGGCTAAAAGTTCTAATTAGTAGTCACACCAAACTCAAGTAGCCAATTAATGAGCCTTGAGGTATGTTAGTATCATAACACATGTTTATGGACATGTAGGATCAAGATTTGATGATTATTCGAATTGAATTCAAGGTTTGTGCACAAAATTATAAGGTTCTTTGAAAATTTAATTGCATGACGAATAATGAATTTTGAATCTCAAACTTTGATATAAGATACTTTAGTAAGTCAAAATTTCAGGATGTGTAGATATTGCTACTAAGAAATATGATTGTTTGAAGTTGAGGACATTAATGAAATATATGTGGTGTAACCTTAGTATTTTACTTATTTGGTATATTATCCATGACAACTTGAGTCACGCTGGCCTACCCCTTTTTTTAGGCGTGCCCACAGCCTGTCGAGATGGTAGGATCCCAGCCACCACCATGGAGGATCAGACGGCTATTTACTCATCTTCAACCCCCAATTGATACGGGATGAAGGAGGACCAGGCAACCAAGCGCTCCCAAGCGCCTACCATAGAAACCTCTGATAAATGCGAGTTTCTAGTCAGGGAGTTAGACTCGGTTCACCTAGATCACATAACCATGCGCCTTTCTAGCGGCATCGTTGGACTTAACCTGGGGCGAGATGCAGATAGACCCGTGATAGCCCCTCAACAGCGGCCAAACCAGAGACCCCGCACTCCCCACTCCTCCTCCCTCTCTACTCACAGGAAACCCGCAGCCGCCTCCCTCTTTCAACCTGCAATGCGCACTGCCACTCTGCTTCCCTTCAACTCTGATCCAGACAACAACTCACACGTCCCTCCGTCGAGCACAACGTCGCAAACGAAACCTGATTCTGATATCAAAAGTCGCATATCCTCGATCTAGCCTGCAATACAATGGAGCCTGCTTTCATCAGGACTGCCCCTCCTCACCGCCTAATGAATCTTCAACCCTGACACACCTACAAATGCCAGAAGCATGCTCCTCAATGACCTGCAAGTTTCTCAAACATGACCTGCATTCAGAACTTTAGCCATCACCAACGTCTGACCTTGATCGCGGCTACCCTATCTTCACCCAGCCTTCTGCCGTCGAAGCCACACCTACAACACCAGTCGATTTAGGTATTCCGCGGGCTTCTCTCCTACCTACCCTGGCCGCAGGGGAACACCACCCATATTTATGGACTTCTCCAATCTCTTTCGACCCTCGCCAGCAAGGAACCAGAAGACCCTCTAGGGACTCCAGAGAGGTTCCATTGAGAGGCCTGAATCTCACCGTTGCAGTCCAGATCAGGCTCGACTCCAGCAGCCGTCGAGGGACACGACATCGTAACCTGCATATCCTCACAACCGTAATTCCTCTCAGCCTTCACGACAACTCCTGTAAACCAGGGGCGACCTGCAACTGGGAGACTCGGATCCGACATCCATAACCTGATTTCTCACCCCTCAACCTAGGTACATGCCACCTGAAATAGCATCCTGCTTCGTCGTTGTCTCTCCTAACTGTTGTTCTTTTCTCCACCACTACAAACTGGGGTGCACTCTCCTACAACAGAGCCCAATCTAGCTACAGATCTACTACAACTCGACTCCCCAAGTTCAGATCTCATCTTCCCTCCATACTCGCCAATAACATTAGAGCCCCTCCCACATCATCTCATCTCCTCCTCATCCTCACCTCGTCAGCAACAGCAGTGCCCCGCTGGTGTTACCTCACCTCCTCATCTACCTCGCCACCACCATCTTCTTGCTGGCAGCAGTGAGAGATCACTGCACAACATGTTGTTTTCTATCGGATTGGCCACGATGCAAACCGCCTATCTCCATGATGTCCTCTCCCTGAAAATCATTGAGTACCTTCATAGCAGCAAGTTGCATTCACAACCATGTTCCATTGTATCCAACCCCTGTACTTGATTCATTTCCCCTGGCAGAGGCCTAATCACAGAACCCTAACTTCAATTTTGATTCATCATTGCCTATTTATAAGACCCAGTGGACACCCTCTACAAACCCCTCCTCATTATGATGACCACGAAGCAACAAACCAGGTCACGGGATCTGCTGATCCAAGACCATTGATGTCGGTCCAAGAGAACAATATGAAGAATGCGAGTCAACCTTCATGCGAAAGAGACATGCAAGGCACCCATCTCTTGTAGGTGCTGACCAGTTTGTCTAGATGATCAAGGATAGCTATGATTTTCTGAACTCAGGTACGTGGTTTTTTATTAAGTATATGACTAGTTTTCGTGGATGCATAATGATATGATGTACCTTGAATGCTCATATTTGGATATGATTTCTTGGTTGAACTAGTATAAGTTATACTTTGCCAAAACTAATAGATCATAAGTGAGTATGATGGGTTGTAGCTACTAGAGCACATAGCCTGGTGTGGATGTATGTTTCCTAACATGGATGTATGATTCCTTGGCCCATGTTAGATGTATGATGATACTATATTGCCCACACTAGATGTAAGTCAAGTGCAAGTATGTGTAGTACAACCGCATCAAAGTGAATGCAATAAAAGGAATGTTTACCTGATTATCTCTTTAAACAATGTTTTCCTTTAATCTTTCTTTCTCAAGTTATTTCAATTATGCAAACATGTTAGTATGTATCTTTCTACCCACGTGCACAACACCTTGTGTGTTGATTTGTTGTTTCACGTATGTTTTAGGTTCAAATCTAGCTTGGGATAAAAGACGAGAAGTGAGTAGTTGCCTAGGTTGTACCTATTGTCTAAGATCCTAGATAGCGTACATGTTCATAGACTAATGTAAAATTTTCTATTCAATATGTAAATGTAACATGTAATAGTTCATGTTATAATTAATATTCATGTTGAATGTTGAGTATGTTATGGTTGTATGTTCATGTATGTGTATTATGCTTCCGCATCGCTCTCTGAAACAATTGCCTAACGTGTTCGGATTTTGTCTTCTCATCTCCATGGGGTTTTGAGAAGGTGAAAATCTGGGGACGTTACAGTTGGTATCAGAGCATGAACAATAGCTACACCTAACAACTTGCTCATCATGAAACATAAAAAACTAAATTTCACCTTCCACACTAAACCCTACAAACTTAGTAAGTTGTTCTATAGGAATAAGGTTTGACTTAGCCTCTAGGTTAGAACCTAGATGTTCGAGAACTAGGTTTAGACAAGTGTCTGAAACCGTTTGCATATAGAGCTTATATGTATTGGGTAGCTACACTAGTATACACCATGTTCTCACCATTTCACTAGGTTATAGGGCACTAGACTATCTACTGTGTGTGGGGCACTCGGTTTTGCTGATTTGGTTTTGTTTTCCAATCGGCTCGAGCTTCGAGTGTTTTCTCTGACGTTTTCTTTCTCAGAGAAAAACTATATGATATTTTATTATATATATGTAAATAAAAAAATGTGTCCCTCACGCTGTAGAGTAGTTAGTGTTCATGTAACCTAAGTGAAAGGGAGTGACATCAGTCTAGAAGAGAGAGTAGTCTAGATTAGATGTCTAGAGCCTTATCAAGATATGTGATACATAGATTAGATGATAGAATGATAGTTGAAATAAGCATGTGAAATCTTATCTAAGTTGATCTCTGATGCTATAAGTTTCCTTATAAAGGTTTGAGTTGTATACTTGTTGAATCCAATTTGGTAGAATTTATGCAAAATCTTGATGAGGAAAGTACATTCCCTTTTCCTACTTTAGATAAGCTAAGTTAAGATAGAGATGAGTGTGCATGAGTCTCAAGCTCATATACACAGAGGACGTCTAGTGGTAGGATGAGATATGTGGTGAACTCTAGAGAGAGTAAGACCCATAGGGAGAAGGTCATAGGACCTAGCCGCCAATATATGAGATATGTGTTAAAAGAAAAATGTCCTATAATAGATTACTCTTGAGTGTTGAGTTGAGTCCTTATGCATGATTCAAATCTATATGTGAGAATTGGGTAAAATAAAAGGATGGGTAGATGACCCATATGATAAAGTCAATCCTTTGGCTGAGTTAGGTCCTAGCTGGAGTGACATATTTTGCGAATCTCATCATTAGTTGCAAGTGAGGTAATATATGATCACTAATTATGAGAGTATAATGCTTTGTGCAAAAGATACTCAAAATACATGTTCTCCCTTCTTTTTCTCTTTCTTAATATATGATGATAGAAGCCTCACTTGAGCTATATAGATGATTTATATATGAGGAGTCACTCGTATGAGCTTGACCTATTCTATAGTTTTCCCCCTATATCATACATGTAGTACCCAAGATTGATATCATGATAAGTTTGACTTTAAAATATTCTTTTCCCCTTCATATGAAACATGAAAGATGTAATGTTGAGATCTTGGGGTAAACTTAGTATATTCTCTCTTTCCCTTCACATAATACATGCAAGACATAAAAAGTTGAACTCATGAACTTGATATAAAGATATTTTTGGATCATAGGATATATGATCAGAAATACAGTTCATAACTTTTATCCTTCTCAATATATGCTTCTAAGTTGAGTATGAATATCACACCATAGGGTGAAACCCTAATGGTCAAACATGTTGCGTAAGCCCTTCTTAAGTAGAAAAAAAAATCTAGTATCAAGGATGAAGATAAATCTCCTATAATGCTGAAATCATTGTAAGATGTTAATGATGTTAGATTTGAACAATCTGAATGTCATGGTATATAAACGAATTCCTCTTGAACTTTAAAAGTATGAACAAAACATGTACCCTTAGGGGTGATGTAATCCTAAGATATCATAATGTCATGTTATGGCTAAGACCTTAAGTGATACTTCCACATATATATAAGGTGGGGTGGGAACACCCAAGAATCTCTAAATATTAAGATGACAACTTAGGGTATATCCAGAATGATGATGAGAATTTTGGAAGCTAGAATTGATGACCTAGATGAAGTTGAACCTAGCTATATTACCTTAAAAATGAAATCAGTCGAATTTCGAGGACAAAATTCTATATAAGGTGGGGTGAATGTGATAACCCATATTTTAGGGCTCTGATAACCAATATAGTATTTTACGACCATGTGTGTCATTTAGATGATTGATCCCAAATTGAGAAATGGTTATTTAATTACTAGCTCTTTCACCCCAAAATAACTAGATATGCAATTGATGATTACCAGACCAAGTTGAGTTCAATTATGATGAATAACTTTTATTAGTGATCTTGGGTACTTATGAGGCTAAAAGTTCTAATTAGTAGTCACACCAAACTCAAGTAGCCAATTAATGAGCCTTGAGGTATGTTAGTATCATAACACATGTTTATGGACATGTAGGATCAAGATTTGATGATTATTCGAGTTGAATTCAAGGTTTGTGAACCAAATTATAAGGTTCTTTGAAAATTTAATTGCATGACGAATAATGAATTTTGAATCTCAAACTTTGATATAAGATACTTTAGTAAGTCAAAAATTTCAGGATGTTTAGATATTGCTACTTAGAAATATGATTGTTTGAAGTTGAGGACATTAATGAAATATATGTGGTGTAACCTTAGTATTTTACTTATTCGGTATATTATCCATGACAACTTGAGTCACGCTGGCCTACCCCTTTTTTTAGGCGTGCCCACAGCCTGTCGAGATGGTAGGATCCCAGCCACCACCATGGAGGATCAGACGGCTATTTACTCATCTTCAACCCCCAATAGATACAAGATGAAGGAGGACCAGGCAACCAAGCACTCCCAAGCGCCTACCACAGAAACCTCCGATAAATGCGAGTTTCTAGTCGGGGAGTTAGACTCGGTTCACCTATATCACGTAACCATGCACCTTTATAGCTACATCGTTGGACTTAACCTGGGGCGAGATGCAGATAGACCCGTGATAGCCCCTTAACAGCAGCCAAACCAGAGACCCCACGCTCCCCACTTCTCCTCCCTCTCTACTCACAGGAAACCCACAGCCGCCTCCCTCTTTCAACCTGCAATGCGTACTGCCGCTCTGCTTCCCTTCAACTCCGATCCAGACAACAACTCACACGTCCCTCTGTCGAGCACAATGTCACAAACGAAACCTAATTCTGATCTCAAAAGTCACATATCCTCGATCCAGCCTGCAACATAATGGAGCCTGCTCTCATCAGGACTACCCCTCCCCACTGCCTAATGAATCTTCAACCTTGACACACCTACAAACGCCAGAAGCATGCTCCTTAATGACCTGCAAGTTTCTCGAACATGACCTGCATTCATAACGTTAGCCATCACCAGCGTCCGACCTCGATCACGGCTACCCTATCTTCACCCAACCTTCTGGCGTCGAAGCCACACCTACAACACCAGTCGATTTAGATATTCTGCGGGCTTCTCGCCTACCTACCCTGGCCATAGGGGAACACCGCCCATATTTATGGACTTCTCCAATCTCTGTCGACGCTCGCCAGCAAGGAACATGCAGACCCTCTAGGGACTCCAGAGAGGTTCCATTAAGAGGCCTGAATCTCACCGTTGTAGTCCAGATCAGGCTCGACTCCAGTAGCCGTTGAGGGACACGACATCGCAACATGCATCTCCTCACAACCGTAACACCTCTCAGCCTTCACGACAATGCCTGTAAACTAGGGGTGACCTGCAACTAGGAGACTCTGATCTGACATCCATAACCTGATTTCTCACCCCTCAACCTAGGTACATGCCACCTGAAATAGCATCCTGCTTCGTCGTCGTCTCTCCCAACTGTTGTTCTTTTATCCACCGCTACAAACTGGGGTGCACTCTCCTATAACGGTGCCTAATCTGGCTACATATCTACTACAACTTGACTCCCCAGGTTCAGATCTCCTCTTCCCTCCATACTCACCAATAAAAGTAGAGACCCACCCACGTCATCTCATCTCCTCCTCATCCTCGCCTCGTCAGCAATAGTAGTGCCCCGCTGGTGTTACCTCACCTCCTCATCTACCTCGCCACCACCATATTCTTGCTCGAAGTAGTGAGAGATCGCTGCACAACATGTTGTTTTCTATCAGATTGGCCACAATGCAAACCGCCTATCTCCATGATGTCCTCTCCTTGAAAATCGTTGAGTACCTTCATAGCAGCAAGTTGCATTCACAACCATGTTCCATTGTATCCAACCCTGTACTTGATTCATTTCCCCTGGCAGAGGCCTAATCACAAAACCCTAACTTCAATTTTGATTCATCATTGCCTCTTTATAAGACCTAATGGACACCCTCTACAAACCCCTCCTCATTATGATGACCACGAAGCAACAAACTAGGTCACGGGATCTGCTACCACTGATCCAAGACCATTGATGTCGGTCCGAGAGAACAATATGAAGAATGCGAGTCAACCTTCATGCGAAAGAGACATGCAAGGCACCCATCTTTTGTAGGTGCTGACCAGTTTGTCTAGATGATCAAGGATAGCTATGATTTTCTAAACTCATGTACGTGGATTTTTATTAAGTATATGACTAGTTTTCATGGATGCATAATGATATGATGTACCTTGAATGCTCATATTTGGATATGATTTCTTGGTTGAACTAGTATAAGTTATACTTTGCCAAATCTAATAGATCATAAGTGAGTATGATGGGTTGTAGCTACTAGAGCACATAGCCTGGTGTGGATGTATGTTTCCTAACATGGATGTATGATTCCTTGGCCCATGTTAGATGTATGATGATACTATATTGCCCACACTAGATGTAAGTCAAGTGCAAGTATGTGTAGTACAACCGCATCAAAGTGAATGCAATAAAAGGAATGTTTACCTGATTATCGCTTTAAACAATGTTTTCCTTTAATTATTCTTTCTCAAGTTATTTCAATTATGCAAACATATTAGTATGTATCTTTCTACCCACGTGCACAACACCTTGTGTGTTGATTCGTTGTTTCACGTATGTTTTAGGTTCAGAGCTAGCTTGGGATAAAAGATGAGAAGTGAGTAGTTGCCTAGGTTGTACCTATTGTCTAAGATCCTAGATAGCGTACATGTTCATAGACTTATGTAAAGTTTTCTATTCAATATGTAAATGTAACATGTAATAGTTCATGTTATAATTAATATTCATGTTGAATGTTGAGTATGTTATGTTTGTATGTTCATGTATGCGTATTATGCTTCCGCATCGCTCTCTGAAACAATTGCCTAACGTGTTCAGATTTTGCCTTCTCATCTCCATGGGGTTTTGAGAAGGTGAAAATCCGGGGACATCACAGTAACATACCCAAGATATGAAACAAATGAATTGAGATTCACACCAGATGCATTTCCTGCATTATCAAAATCCACAACAAGTTTGGGTCCATTGCCCTTTTGCGCTATTAACTTCTTCATCATAGTGATGCCCCTTCTCTTGTCAACTTTTTGGTGTTGCTGATCAAGTGCCTCAAGTGCTTCAGATGGTACATGTGCATCATCAACCTAAAATTTGACAAAATAAACACATTTACAAGATATAACTATAAATGGACATATAGATATAAATATATGATATATTTTTAAAACTTACATTGTGAGGTTGCGCATTGATGTCCTCACCCTCACGGTAATCATCAGCACGGTCATCAGGAGAATGCTCAGCCATCTGAAAATTCACATTCACATTGTAAATTTCACATTGTAAAGTAATTCAAATTGTAAAGCTCACATTGTAAAGTTCACATTCACATTGTAACGTTCACATTATAAAGTAATTCACATTGTAAAATTCACATTGTAAAGTTCACATTCAGAAAAATAAAACATATAAAAAAATATAAACATGCCTCTAATATTGTGATTTTTTATCAATTAACAATCCTTCATTGTGATGTACGTGCACATACAAGTCATCATTAGCTTCAATATTTTCTGGTGTTGGCAACCCAACTGAGAATGGACTTATCATAGTACTGTTCTTCATCTATAGGATCTTCAATGAACTGTCTTTTACCATGAAGAACAACCGACCATTTATCATTTGCAGGATCACCGATATAAAATACTTGTTTCGCATGTGATGCCAATATGAATGGTTCACCCTTCTCGCCAATCTTTTCAAAGTTCACTAAAGTGAAACCCAATTCATCCACTATAACTCCTTTGGTGTTATCAACCCAATTACATTTGAAGAATGGAATTCTGAAATCTATGTAGTCAAACTCCCATATGTCTTCAATGAAACAGTAATATGACATTTTAGCTTCATGTGGACTCTTATCCTTTGCACTTACAAAAAACATAGTCGATGCTTGAAGGGTGACCCCACTGTTTTGGACGACACTCTTATCAACTTGGCGTTTTGTGTAATATGTGAATCCATTAATGTCATACCCTTCATAAGACATAACAGTCAATTTCGGTTTAAAGGCGAGGCATTTGATAGTTTTAGTAATATCATCTGGTGTTTGAGATAGTTGATGTAAGACTTTATTTTCAAACTACTTAATAAATGTCTTGTTATGCTCTCTAGCAAGCCACATTGTATTGGCTCGAGGATATTATCTCTTGATGAAATTGGTATGTTCCTCGATATAAACGTTCACTTCGTCCATGTTGTGTAAAATATACAAGTGACCTTGTTCCAACTGCTCACGACTTATTACTTTCACACGTGATCCCAAAATTCCTTTGCCAAATTGCTCGTCAATATTGTTGTCATTATTAGGAGTGTCATTACCACTGAGAAAGTCATTGCAAAAATCCATAACCTCTCTCACCACATAACCCTCGATAATACTCCCTTTAGGCCGATAACAGTTTCGAACATCACTTTAAAAACACTCATGTATCGTTCAAAGGGATACATACAATTCAAGAAAACCGGTCCCAACATTTTCACTTCCCTAGTCAAGTGGACAACAAGATGTACCATGATATCAAAGAAAGACGTAGGAAAATACATCTCAAGTTGACATAGGGTAACAACCACTTCTCTTTACAATTTATCGAGAGTATCAGGGTCAATAACTTTGCTGCACAGACTGTTGAAAAAGAAACAAAGTCTGGTGATTTCAAACCTTACATGCTTCGTCAATATAGATCTAATTGCCACAGGCAATATTTGTTGCATTAGAGTGTGATAATCATGAGATTTAAGACCTATCAACTTCAGATCTTTCATTGATACCAATCTACGGATGTTGGATGAGTAACCCTGTGGCACCTTAACATTTACCAAACATTCACAAAAAGCTTTCTTCTCCTTTCTAGACAATGTGTAACAAGCGAGAGGTATGTAT
The DNA here is from genome assembly GCA_963693085.1 of Alisma plantago-aquatica. NCBI lineage: Eukaryota > Viridiplantae > Streptophyta > Magnoliopsida > Alismatales > Alismataceae > Alisma > Alisma plantago-aquatica. The sequence continues at coordinate 750,732,825 of OY856411.1, read as the reverse complement.
GTTCTCCGATTTCCCATTTCACAAAATTCTGTTAATTTTGACCTTATTCCCATTTCACGTAGGTCCAGTCTGGATTTTATCCCATCTTTAGTCTTACCTGGTATATTCAACAAAGTACCAATGACACTATCACAAACATTTTTCTCAACGTGCATGACATCGATACAATGCCTGACTGTCAAAGAACTCCAATAAGGAAGATCCCAAAATATTGACTTCTTCTTGAATAAAGATTTGTCACTCCGTGTGGCCATAGTACATTGTGATCTCTTACCAAATTCATTGAAAAAGTCTTTTACTCTTTCATAAACAACCTCCCCTGGTATAGGTTTAGGTGCACTCCGTTCCTCAATCAATCCATTGAATGCTTTGCGCTTCCTACGATACGGATGGAATTTTGTAAGAAACCTTCGATGACTGAGATATACAGTCTTACTGCCATGTTTTAGTCTTGTTGAATCAGTGTTCTCTTCACATATAGGACATGCTTTAGCTCCTTTGACACTATATCCAGACAAATTCCCATATGCTGGAAAGTCATTAATAGTGCAAAACAACATAGCATGCAAACGAAATGTCTCTCTTCGTGAAGCATCATAGGTCATCACACCTTCACCCCAGAGTTTCTTTAAGTCATCAATCAGAGGTTCAAGATAACCATAGATGTCATTTCCAGGTTGTTTAGGGCCCGATATCAACAACGACAACATTACTTACTTATTTTTCATACACAACCAGGGAGGAAGATTGTATATAACAAGCATGACTGGCCAAGTGCTATGTTGGCTGCTCAATGTCCCGTACAGATTCATCCCATCTGTACAAACCCAAGTCTTAGATTCCTGACTTCTTCACCAAATTCAGGGTACAATAGATCAATCTTCTTCCACTGTGGGGAATTAGATGCATGTCGTAGGATCCCATCATTATTTTTCTTAACATATGCATGCCACCTCAAATTCTTCACATCTATCGGATTGGCAAACAAGCGTTGAAATTGTGATATTATAGGTAGATACCACATCACCTTAGCAGGAGAACCAGTTTTGTACTCCCCCGATGTCGTCAATTTATACCGTGACGCACCACATTTTGGACAATCTTTCAAATCCACATAGTCCTTTTGAAATAATACACAATCATTCGGGCATGTGTGTATCTTCTTGGCATCCATTCCGATTGGGCACAACAATTTCTTTACTTGGTATGTTGAGATTGGCAGCTCGTTTCCTTCAGGAAGCATTTCTTTCAACAAAGACAACAATGACGTGAAGCTTTTGTCACTCCATCTATTGTTAGCTTTCAGCTTATACAATCTTAACACAACGATAAGCGTCGTAAACTTAGTACAACCTGTGTATAACGATATCTCAGCATCATGCACAATGTTTCTAAAAATGGGAGGTGGATCGGTGTGCTCTACCCCACAACTATCCACCATCACATCAACGATGTCTACTGGAACTAGTATATTCACATCTACATCATCGTAGGAAATTTCTTCTTCCACACAAGCACTGCTATCGACATCCACTGGTTTCGGGTTTGAAATCTCACCATGCCAGTGCCATTCTGTATAGCCTTGTATAATCCAGTTGCACGTGACATGACTTTTGATTTCGTCACCAGTGCTGACTTTCAAGTTGTTACCGCAATGCCTACATGGACAGTAGAACCTATCTCCAGGTTGTTTCCTATGTTCCTCAGCAAATCTAATAAATTGGTCAAGACCAGAAATAAACTCTAGGGTGCAGCGATTGTGAATGGACATCCATGATCTCCATTCTATGATCAAAGAGAAATCAAATATACATTCCAACAAGATTAGGGTCTAGGGTTAACAAATACATGTGATGTCATTCTTATATATAACAAATGTGTACCACCTATCCCATTCTTGAACATCTAATCTCACTAGTAAGTGTATAATGTGTATTGGGTTTTCAAGAAAATTTCGGCAGCATTTCCCCGTTGTTCTCTAAGTACATATGTACTTAGAGAACAAACGGGGAAATGTTGCCAAAATTTTCTCAAAAACCCAACACACATTATACACTTACATCCTAAGTGAGATCAGGTGTTCAAGAACAGTCCCAAACCGGGGACTATCCAAGATTTACTCCTAATGAGTAAATCTTGGATGGGTTTCTAGGCCAACAAATACGTGTGTTGTCATTCTTATACCTAAAATCCTAGTTCTTCAAGTTAGGGTGATTATTGATGTCTTTAAAATCATGATTGGCAATTTAGGGAAAAGTTCATCATTTACATTCCAAGCATGTCACATCATTAAGAAAGAAGGGTGATTCGGATTCTCAATATACTCAACAATGAAACAAGTTACCAATTTCATAGTTAGGACGGTAGAGATACCCTAATTTAGATCCAGACCTAATGGTTCATAATGAGCTTATATAATTTCAAAAGTAGTACACAAATAAATTCATATGATTAGATAACTAAATAAAAACAGTAGACAAAAAAATACAAATAAGTAGATGAAAAAATACAAATCTATTGATAAACTAATATAAATCAGTAGATGATGATCAATTAATTGCTCAATCAGTACATAAATAAATACAAACATTAGATGAATACATACAGATCAATTGAAAAATATAGTTAAATCAATTGATAAATAAATTTCATTAAGTAGATGATTAAATCATAACAAAATCAGTACATAAATAAACACAAACAAGTAAATAACTTTAAAAAATAAAAAAATGCCGAGCAGCAGCCTAGGCGTGCCTTGGCACCGCCTAGGCAGCTGCCGGAGCAGAGGAAGAAGGAAGAAGGCAGGGCGGGCATAGCTTGAGGGCAGAGGAGAGCAGCGACCGAAGCAAGACCTAGCAGCAGCTGGCAGCCGGCGCCGACAGTGAGGAGAGGAGAGGAGCGGCGACGAGGGTGGCGAGGAGAGGACAACAGCCACCGGCGGGGGAAACAACGAGGAGAGGAGAGGTGCCGACGAGGAGCGGTGGCAGAAGGGAGAGCAGCAGGAGCGGCGGCGAGGGCGTCGACCAGGAGTTCTGGTGGCGTAGGGGAGCAACGGAGGCCGGGGCAACGACGGCAGTGACGGCGGGGAGCAGAATCGCCAGACCTAGCAGAGTCGCACTGAAACAGAGACAATGGGGAAAAGAGATCTATTTCGCGGGGCTATTAACTGTACCATAGGCGTCGGTTATTCAAATAAACCGACACATAAAATTAAAAGTGTCGGTTCTCCACAAAAACTGACACATATTCTCAACTATAGTCGTCGGTTGTAACTACAACACAACCGATGTCTAAATACATATGCCGATTAAAAAAATTGTTCTCGATTAATGACCATAGTCGTCGGTGTCTTCTGGCAACCGACGCTTAAAGGGTGTGAAAAATTCCCCACGGACAGCGCGGGAAAACTCATAAGCGTCGGTCATTGTGGTTAAACTGACGACTAAAATGTACCCAATTTCCGTCTCGCGAATAACCTTTACTCATCAGTTTATTATTTATCAACCGACGCCATATGTTAAATTTTGGAGGTAATTTTTTCCGCTGGAAATTTTGGATTTGGCGGTTAATTTTAGGCGTCGGTTTTTTATTAAGTAACCGACACTGAATAGAAGCGGTACTCGTGTCTGGGCGCCCTTCATAGATTGGATGTCAGTTTATGTTATCAACTGACACTGTATAGTTTCGGTGTCAGTTTATTTATACAACTGGCACCTGTAAAAGTGACTTTATAAACCATTTCTGTAGTAGTGAGAAGGCGGTGTATGTACCAGAAAATAGGGTTATGGATAGAGGATGCTCTAGCTTGCTTTGCTTCATGTTATTCCTCATTCGATTTCTCAAACAAAAACTCATCGCTGTGAAAAATAGATGGGTAAGTAATGGTCCCATCATAATGGCACTCCAACAACTCACAGAAATGCCTAAAAGTGAGCTTAAAACCATGACCCCAAAGCCTAAAACATATAATACCATAGGGCTCCAACTTCCTTTGTGGGTCTTGCTCCATGGTGATCGTCGTCAAAAATTCATAGTTTAGGAAGGGATAATTATTTGATACCGTACAACAGATGTAGCTTAGCCTCAAGTCTTGCAAGCGCATGAGAACTTCATCCTTGATGCCCAGAGTTGTTAGAGTCTACATGAAAATAGAATGAGTTGGAAGTACCCTCCTTGCAATAAGGAGTTGGTATGTCGGGTCTTCTTTAGGAGTGACCTGAAACTGAGTCGTAGAGACGTACGCTGGGGCTTGGGAGTAACTGGCACCATGCTTACAGTTGGAGGTTTGCTTGACAGGAGCCAATTTGCCACTGACTGATTGAGACATGTCGTGTGTTGATATGGACACGACGTGTGCAGAGGCAGAACTATGACTGAAGCAGTGATGCACACGGCGTGTGCAAAAGCAAACACGACGTGTGTCTAGAAATTTTCTGCAATCTACAGATGGGGACAACTGCTATTTTGGGAAAGATGATGGAGCAAATCGACGATGGTGTTTGGTGTCGGACCTTGCATGGTGGAGGAGATCTATGGACCTTCTTCTCGGCGTCAAGGATGGCACTTTTTCTCACATTCTCAGCGCACAGCAGTGGCGTGAGCATGGAGAAGTGCTAGCGGTAGAGCAGATGCATGAGCATGAAGAAAACAATGGCGGCCACAATGTTGCTTGGAGAATATGATGGTGGTTGCAAGGTTGTCGGAGAGAGCACAACCTTGGTGCTAGGGCACATGACCGCGGTTGAAGAAGACCCACTTGAGCTTGAAGAAGACATGACGTGAGCAAGGGAGCACGGCTGCTTGGTCAGTTGAGGAAGACACACCCAAACGAACACAGTGGTGGTTGCTAGGTGTGCTAGGGCACACGGCAGCAAGGGAGAAAAGGAGCAAAGGGCTAGGGCGCACGATAGCTGTTGATATCTCACACAGCTCGAATGAAGTCGTGAGTGAGAGAGGCGGTCGTGTGATAGGTTAAAAACCCCCATTTTTGAAAAAAGACATGGCGTGTTCAAATAAAGACATGTCATGTGTCTAGTCAGAACTCCCTTTCTATGTTATAAGACACATCGTGTTCTAGAAAGTACACGGCGTGTACCGATCCAGAAATTCAAAATGCTCCCATTTCACTGATAATTACATGGTGTGTTCAAATAAAGACACGTCGTGTTTGTTTTCCAGATTTCTTCTTCTTTCCTTTCTGCTGTGGTACACTTCATGTCTAAATTAGGACAAGGCGTGTACTTTTCCAGGCCGAGAAATACTTTGTATATGCTGGAAAGAAACACGACGTCTCAAATAAAGACACATCGTGTACCTGGAGATATGGCTTGGTTGTTGTATTTCTAGGAGTAGTGACACATCGTGTCTTCTATAGTTTATGTAGAAAATAGCTTCTCGTCAGCACAGAACTAATAACATATATGTTAATAGAATAGTCTAAATTATTGCATTCATCCATGAAAAGCTTATTTACAAAACAAAAGAGGGTTCTTGACTCAAATAACTTGAAAAGAAATCTATCCTACTGTGGGTTCAACTCCCATGAGGTCCTCCATTTAGAGTTCAGAATGAGACTCTTCAATCTGTCCATCATGCATCTTGAAGGGAGCAAGAGGCTCCCTTATGAACTTCATCTCCTGAGGTATATAGCTTGCAACTTTGCCCATTTACTTTGAAAGCTCCATACTTGCCTTGTAACTCAACAACTCCATATGGAAATATCTTCAACACAAGAAAAGGACTGGACCACTTGAACTTTAGTTTTCTAGGGAAAAGCTTGAGTCTAGAGTTAAACAACACTTTGTCTCCTTCTTTGAAGACTTTCCTCTGGATTCTTTTGTCATGCCAAACCTTTGCTCTTTCTTTGTAGAGACTTGCATTTTCATATGCATCTAGTTGGAGTTGATCCAGTTCTTACAGCTGCAATAGACACTTTTCACCAACTTTCTTCATGTCAAAGTTTAAGAACTTGATAGCCCATAGAGCATGGTGTTCTAGTTCCAATGGAAGATGACAATATTTACCATATATTATCTTAAATGGAGTTGTTCCTATGATGGTTTTATAAGCTGTCTGATATGCCCATAATGCATCTTCTATCATCAATGCCCAATCCTTCCTTGAGCTAGACACTGTCTTTTCTAGAATGCTTTTCAGTTGCCGGTTGGAGACTTCTACTTGCCAGGAATTTTGAGGATGGTAGGGCATAGAGACTTTATGAGTGACTCCATACTTAGATAGAAGTTTATTGAATTGTTTCTCAATAAAATGTGTGCCTCCATTAGAAATTATAGCTCTAGGAACTCCAAACTGAGGAAAAATGATTTTATGAAATAGCTTGACTACAAATTTTGCATCTGGTGCTTGGGTTGGGATAGCCTCAACCCACTTATAGACGTACTCACAAGCAACTAGGAGATATATATTACCACATGAAGATGGGAATGGTCCCATGCAATCAACTCCCCATACATCAAATACCTCAATCTCTAAGAAAGAGTTAAGAGGCATGCAATCACATCTAGATATTCCTCCAAACCTTTGGCATTTATCACAAGATTTGACAAATAAATTGACATCTTTAAACAATGTTGGCCAACAGAAACTGGCTTGGAGAATCTTTGTTGTAGTCCTCTCTTCCAAAGTGACCTCCGTAAGGAGAGGCATGTCATTCAGCAATTATAGTGGCAATCTCTTCTTCAGCAACACACCTTGGAATGAGTCCATCACTCCCATGTTTGAACAATAAGGGGTCATCCCAATAGTAGAACTTTACATCATGGAAGAACTTCTTCTTCTGTTGGTATGTCAAATCTGGTGGCAGCTGTCATGTAGTAAGAAATTTTGCAATGTCTACAAACCATGGTACTTGTGTGGACGATAATGCATAAAACTTCTCAATAAGCAAATGGTCCTCAATAGGCAAAAAGTCTCCAACATCTATAGTCAACCTAGAAAGATGATCAAAAACATTGTTCTATGTCCCCTTCCTATCTCAGATTTCAAGATTAAACTCTTATAGAAGTAGTATCCAGTGAATGAGATGAGGTTGTGCATCCTTCTTGTTAAGAAAATACTTAATGACAGCATGATCTATATACACAATTACCTTAGATCCCACCAAGTACTATCAGAATTTGTCAAAGACTTACACTATAGAGAGCATCTCCTTCTCATTGATTGTATAATTGATTTATGCTTCATCTAGGGTCTTGCTTGCATAGTATATGGCATGAATCTTCTTTTCTTTTCACTAAACCAGGAGTTCCCCTACTGCATAGTCACTTGCATCACACATCAATTCAAAAAGAGCATTCCAGTCTGGTGGCTGAATGATTGGTGCTGAAATTAGAGCTTCCTTGAGCTTAGTGAAAGAAGTACGACAATCATCGCTGAATATGAATTCAGCATCCTTTGCAAGTAAAGAACATAATGGCTTTGCAATCTTGGAGAAGTCTTTAATGAATCTTCTATAGAACCCTACATGACCAAGGAAACTACGATTATCTTTGACTGAAGAGGGAGTAGACATCTTCTCAATAACTTCCACCTTAGCCCTGTCAACTTCAATACCCTTGTTAGATACAACATGGCCTAATACTACACCAGATTGTACCATGAAATGGCACTTCTCCCAATTTAGTACTAGGTTAACCTCTTTGCAGCGGGCTAAGACTAATGACAAGTTGCACAAACATTGATCAAATGAATCTAGATAAATGCTAAAATCATCCATGAATATTTCCATTATGTTTTCAATAAAATTGAAGAAAATAGCCATCATGCATCACTAAAACGTCGTAGGAGAATTGCAAAGACCAAAGGGCATGCGACAATAAGTATAAGTTCCATATGTGCATGTAAAAGTGGTTTTCTCTTGGTCTGGAGGGTATATAGGAATCTAGAAAACCCCGGAATACCCGTCCAAGTAACAAAAATAAGAATGTTTTGCAAGACGTTCAAGCATCAAGTCGATAAACGACAACGGAAAATGATCCTTGTGAGTCACTTTGTTCAAGCGTTGGTAATCAATACACATACACAAAGCCGTGACTATACATGTTTGTATCAACTCATCAGTATCTCCTTTGATGACAGTTGCACCCCCCCCCCCTTCTTAGGTACCACATGAATGGCACTAACCCAAGGGTTGTCACTTATAGGATAAATGATACCGACATCAACCAACTTAACGATTTCCTTTTTAACCACCTCAAGCATGTTTTGATTTAAGCGTCTAGGTGGTTCAATGGTGGGTTTAGCATCATCCTCCATGTTTATTCTATGCATGCAAATGGAGAGATGAATGCCTTTCAAATCAATGAAAGAGTGACCAATGACATCTTTATACAAACGCAATTTAGCAAATACTTTTTTTTCTTGTTCATTAGTTAACTCATTATTTATTATGAGAGGCGAAGTAGATTCGGAGTCAAGGAATGCATACCTCATCCCTGGTGGAAGGGCATTGAGTTCTACCTTTCTCCCGATTGCATTTTCTTTGCCTTTGTCATCAACAAGTGAAGTGTCTTCATTAGTAGCATCTCCCAGAATTTTTAGGTTCATTGTTTGTAACTTCATCATCATCACAATATTTTAGTATCAAATTAGCAACATCATGATCTTCTTCTACAACAGAATCAATAGAGCCCATAAAATAGATTTCATATACATGTGAAAGTGCTTTCATGGAATCATATATAGAAAACTCCATGGCTTCTTCACCAACTCAAAGTGTGAGTTTGCCTTCTTGGACATCTACAAGGCATCCAATAATTCTCAAGAAAGGCCTCCCAAAAAGAATGGGGTTGGAAGGAACTTCTACCATATCTAACACAACAAAATCACAAGGAATGTAGAGTTTACCTATTTGCACTAGCACATCTTCCACAATACCTTTGGGATACTAGATGGAAGGATCGGGTAGTTCAATGACCATCTTTATAGGTTTTAGATCTCTAAGATCTAGCTCTTTCCACAAGGTAGATGGGATGAGACTAATACTAGATCCAAGGTCTACAAGACCTTTGTCAAACGTGGTGTTGCTAATCTTACATGGTAGAGTAAAGGCTCCCAAATCATCTCTCTTCTTAGGAAGTCTGTTTTGAATGATAGAACTGATTCTTTCAGAAAGCATCACAGTTTCAACTTGGTCCACCTTCATCCTCTTGGTGAGGATGTCTTTCAGAAACATAGCATATGACGACATCTCTTGTACAACTTCATCTAGTGGAAGGTTGACATGGAGTTTGTTTAGAATGTCCATAAATTTCCTAAACTTTGAATCCTCCTTCTTGTTTGCAAGTCTTTGTAGAAATGGTGCATTTGCTTTAATATAAAGTGGTAGCTCAGTTGTACCTTTTCCTTTGTCACCCATAAGGTTGTCGGACTTCTCTTCATCAGTGATCTCAACACTCTTCTCCTTGGTTGGAGAAGGTCTTTGGATTTCAGCTCCACTCCACAAGGTGATTGCATTTGCCTGCTGTATTGGATTCACCTTTGGTTGGCTTGGAAGAGAACCAGATTGAGTGTTCTTTTGCTGTGTCATGGCCTTCTGGGCAATTTGGTTCTCCAACATCCCTGTATGAGTGGAAATGCCATCCACTTTTGTAGAGAGTTGGGCAATTGCATCTTTCAAAAGCTTGTCATTGCTCCTGAACTCTTCATTTTACTGCATCTGCATGGAGATAAATTTCTCCATCATGACCTCCAAGGAAGATCTTTGGGGCTATCGTTACTGTTGGTAACCCTATTATGGTTGAATCCCGGCAGATTCCCATTATTTTTCCGGTTGAAGTGTTGTTGTTGATGTGGTTGCTATTGTCCTTGTTGAAAGTTCTGAGCATTGCTTGTGTTCCTGTGACATCCCCAGATTTTCGAAAACTTAATCGAATGTCATGTGATGGAGTGGACTTTTGGTGTCCCTATGTTCATGCCTTTTTGAGGTATTTTTTTATTCTGTGATCAAACAATAAAATTTTGACATCATATTCGTGTACAAGGTAGCTTGAGTTGTGAGGAAGATGTGGTTAAAATTTGGTGGCAATTGGAGGTTCCTAGAGGGAGTTATATAGGTTTGATATGTGTGAAATAATGTACAATTTGATGATTTATAGACCTAAGTTGTGGCTTGAAACCAGTGTCACGTGCCCCTAGAGTTTGGGCAAGATGCATGGACAGATCAAGGCCATTCTTTTCCAATCCAATGGCCATGGCACTTGACTTAAGTGAGCCACGGATCCAAGCAGGTGGACTCTTCATCTCATCCGCACATGAGGAACCTGCGACCAGGATTGCGGCATCTTCCTTGCGGTTACAACCAGACTCCTATGGCGATTATGGTCGCCATGATGCTTGTTGATCATGGCTTTTGAGTGGTTTTTGTATGAGGGAAGTTGTAACCCTCCGAAAGGCATTCCAATAGACCCCTCATTCGAGGTATATGGAGGAGTGAAGAGAGGGAGCAAGCTACCCCGTTCCATGGTCTCTCCATCCTTTTTCATAATAGAGGGTCATAGGTAGGAGATGGGGATAGAAGGCAGTTCGGAGGAAGTTAAGTTGAAGAAAGAGAATTAGGGATCAGAGGAGGTGATCCCGCATGCTTACTGGTCATTCTGATGTGGGTACCTTGCTACCAAACTTGGGTTAGCCGAAGAATGAAGGCAGAGCTCAGGGTCTTTGAATAGGTGACTTCCGTTGTGTTTGAATGATAGCAAGGAGTTCCTACATGCTTCTAGCTCTTCTTCACACCTTTAATCCTTCACGAAGAGGATCTGAGACCATTTCCTCCTTTCTGTACCACCATGGCAGCAGTGACCTGCACGAGCTCATGAGGAGGAGCTCTAGGAAGAAGGGAGAGTGGCCGGTGGCATCGAGGGAGATAGTCTGAAGCTCAGAGGAGTGTAATTATTCTACGAGGAGCACTGAAGGGTGACTGGTTGCTCGCCGTAACAGAGGCCCAGCGGTGGCGCTCTGTTTCAGGTCTATACGCTCACATTGTGCGAGAACGGGGGGAGAGTAGACAACCCCGACCCGGGTTACCGAATCCTCGGATCCATGGGTCTGACCAAAGACCTAGATCAGGCGGTCTCTAGTGAGAAAATAAGAGTCACGCTAGCCACGTGTCACCTTCGGTTTGGCCGTAAGAGGTAATAATCCATGTATATGATCATATCTTCAATAATTCACAGTAATTAGCTTGAGCATTAGAAAAATACAAACAAGGTATATTTTTTCTCAAAAAATGCATAGAATAACCTGAATCCATAATATCATGCTTTTTTGCATATATAATAGTTATATCATGTAAGATGTCAAATGCTCATTTGATGGATAATAAATATCAAATGATGGCCTAAAATAATGATAAAATGTTAGTAAATCCATAATCATGTTTATAATGCATATGATGTAAGATATGGTCATGTTGATGCACGGAAGCATATAAATTGATTAATATGGCTAATTAGGACTAATAACACTAAAGATAATGCAATTAATGCATACATGCTCAATAAATGTTGAAATATTCAATAAATCTCATATCAATAAGTAAAAGATAATATGTAATTCTGAGATCACGATGATACCCATAATCCATGTTATATGATGATGTTTGATCTTAATGAGATATGAAACCCTAATTTAGGTTAATGATGTAACCTAGGGTTAATATGTTCACCTAATGATGGAAAACATGAATATCAGTTAATGAACAATAATATGGAATATAAGATCAGTAAAATAATCCTAAGACAAGAATACAAGTAACAATGAGAATATCCCAATGAGATAAGCAAACCCTAATGAACATAATTAGGGTTAAGATGAGATGTAAGATGATGTGAACCTGATGATGGTACATGATCTTGTCTTAATCAGGGTTGACCAAGGATGTAGTTGACTCTTGGATATATGTGATTAGGTTTGTCTCTCTTGATCAAGGTACGTAATTACCTCTTACTTGGTTTATTATACAATATGCTTGTGTTATATGTGTAGTAAAATACTTGGCATATGATATTGGATGAAATGATTGTTCTTGTATGAAATGTTGCATGATTTTCCATACTTATTTCTATGAACACATGAAACATAATATATTTGTTCCATTATATCCAAGCACTTCAACTCTTTGGTAGTAAAGTGCTAGAAAAGAAGTACTTCAACTCTTTGGTAGTAAAGTACTTGGAAGTGATCCAACTCTTTGGTAGTAGATCACATTTTGAAATGATCCAACTCTTTGGTAGTAGATCATAAAGGCCTTAATGCATTCAACTCTCAGGTAGTAAATGCATGGATGATATAATGGAAAATATGCCTAAAAGACATGTGTTCTCTTTTGTTAATAAACATTATTGTTCAAGTATGATTTTCTTATATTCTTCTGTTACTCACAAGTATTAGTTTTATCTTATTGCCAAGATATGATGAGAGGTATATAAAAGACACATAGGCGTACTCAGTACAATATTCTTAAATATTGTGCTGACGTGCACCACATGTAATCTTTGGTTTATGTTGTGGTTATGCTCTTGAAGATCTAGGATAGTGAGAGTTGTGTGGCTAGTTGATGTATAGGCAGACTTGTTGTCTTAAGATCCTATAGTTTAGTGGTAGTACATGTATATGTAGAAGTTTGTTGTTCAATATGTAATATAAAATGATGTAACAATTCATGTTGTAATTATATGTTGAATGGTGAACGTGTTGTATATGGTTTTATTATTGTTCATGTGCATGTGCTACTGATTGTTTCCTTCTGACTCCCTTGATTTTCTCTTTCTTAGCCTAATGTGTGATGTTTAAATTGGGATTCTCACTGAGGTGAGGGTTTCAATTTGGACGTCACACATCAAATTAAGTTTTAGAAAATCTAAGGACGTCACAGGTGGTATCATAGCATGAACAATAGCAAAGCCTGACATTTTCTCATTATGCAACAAAAACTAAAGAAAACCTTAAAATTAATAATCTTTTAGGGTTAGATTAGTCATCCTTTAGAGACTAGATCTGACCTAGCCTCTAGGTTAGCACCTAGATGTCTAAGAACTAGGTCTAGACTGGTGCTTATTATATAGAAAGTTCTTAGATGTCGTTCTTTCCTTATAGTACATCGGTATGGGACGTTGCATTATTTGGAAATGATGTACATCATAGGAATAGAAACCCTTGGCATATGATGCATCTATGTTTTAGGTAGCTACACCAGTCTACATCCTGTTCTCATCCTTTTCACTAGTTTTTATGACACTGTACTCTCTACTATGTGTGAGACACTCATTTTGTGGTTTCGGTTTTTGATTCCAATCGAATCGAACCTTGATAGTTTTCTCTGATGTTTGTTTTATCAGAGAAAAACTATATAATATTTTTATTATATATATGTATTACAAAAATGTGTCCCCACATATGTACGAGTAGGAGGTGGTCATGCAACCTAAGTGAAAGTGAATGACATCAGTCTACAAGAGAGAGTAGTTCTAGATTAGATGTCTAGAGCCTTGTTTGGAATATGTGATAGATAGAATAGATGAAATAAGTTTTGATGATATGATGTAAGTCTTGTATAGATGATATAAGATGGTTTATGATGATCAATGTTGATCTTTTCATGAGTCACACTAACTAATTAAATGAAACATGAACTAAAATGTAAAATCAAAAAGAAATGTGGGTAACACTTGGGTTGCCTCCCGAGAAGTGTCTTTGTTTAACATCAACAGATCAATGCCTAAAGTTCAATCATGATATGTTGGAGGGATAGGTGTGAGTGGTTTGTTGTGAAACATATCAGTGATTGTGAAATAGTGTTTGCATCACTAGACATTGATAATGAATTCTCCTGTCTTCTTGTTTGATACTATGACAATTACATGAGGAAAGATGTGATTGATGATGAATAGACCCAACCATCAGGTCCTAAGCTTCCTTGTGAATAGTCAGAACATAAGTTGTATAATAATACTTGATCTCCAACTTGTAGAATATTTCTCTTCAGGTATCTATCATGCCACATATTTGTACGCTCCTTGTTGATGCATGAATTTCCATACATAGTTAGTCATAACTCTTTGAGATCTTGTAGTTGAAGTAGTCAGTTCTCTTTTGTTGCACAGAGGTTAAAGATTGAGATGCTTGATGGGTCATTGAGCATTGTGTTCAAGATCCACTAGTATATGACAAGACTTCCCATAGATGAGGAAGAAAGGTGTAGTGTCGAGGGGACTCTAGTAGGTAGTTCTATATGTCTAGAGTACATCATTCATCTTATTATCCCAGCCTTGTTGTGTCATGTTGACCATCTCCTCCACAATAGCTTCAATCTAACAGTTAGAAACCTCCACTTGGCCACTCATTTAAGGGTGATGTGGAGTGCCACACAGTGAGAGATTCTATACTTATGAAGGAGAGATTCAAAGATACACTCAGGAAATGTGATCCCCCATTAGAAATGATGGTGTGGGGGACTCCAAAGAGTGGAAATATATTATCCTTGAATAGTTTGATCATTGTCTTGGAGTCATTGGACTTTGTGGGGATGGATTCAACCCATTTAGAAACATTGTCAACAACTACCAAGATGTAGGAGAAGCCATAATATGAGGGTAATGGACCCATGTAGTTGACACCCCAAACATCAAAGATTTCCACTCTTGCTAAATATTAAGGGGCATCTTATCCCTCTTAGAAATACTACCTGATCGTTGGCATTGATTACAATTCTTGTCATATCTATGAGCATCCTTAAAGATAGTGGGCCAGTAGAAACCACATTTGATCACTCTGAATGTAGTCTTCTTTGAGATCATGTGTCCCTTAATTGGGCCAGAGTGGTACTACTCAAGGATAAGAGGAGCTTCCTCTTTAGATATCCACTGACGATAAAGGCCATACAAGCATAGTCAAAAAAGATAAAGCTCATCCCAATTTTAGTGGGAAATGTCAGACATTAATGACTTCTTATCATTCCCTATGTAGTATGGATGAAGGACTCCCGCGGCTAGGTACTTCACATAATCAATATACCTCGGGGTAAATGTACTTACCTTCAACAAGTCGTTGTTGGGCAAGGAGTCATTACTAGTAACTTCATCAATTGATGGGGGATCAGATCATTAAAAAATTAATGGAGGACCAGATCATTGAAAATGGTTCATTTCATGAAAAATTTGTTGGCCCGCTAGTCGGTTAGCAATACCACTGTCTCTTACTCTCCACTCATGTAATGGAGTTCAAACATGCGATGGAAAACAAGAATTATTGGTTGTTTATGAATGCATATTCATCACCTTTTATCGTATTGTTTAGGTCTATTATTTTAGGCTTTTATATCTCTTTTCATTCATTTTTAGGAATTAATTGCAATTTCCTTGATTTTCCTACTTCTACTAGAATTCTCAATATATTTGTCTTATTTTGTAGGATTCCATGCACTTATAATCATTCAAATAAATTCCAAGTTTACTTTCATTCACTTGATAAACATGAAGATTAAAAGGTTAATTGCATCCCATCTAAGGCCCAAGACTCAGAGACCTCTACTCCCAATTTTAGTTTCATAGTCGACCAACTGACTCATCTAGTCATCCGACTCAGCTGCAACATATCATGCTACCCAAAACTCTAGTTGATCGACTCCTATCCTTTAGTTGGTCAACTGCAAGTATTGACCAATAAAATTTAGATTAGGAAAGTCAATTACTATAGACAAAGTGACTGGTTCAAGGCATGCCACAAACTCCAGACAACCGACTCATATTCTCCAGTCGAGGGACGTGCACCCAAAAGGCAATGAAATACCAAATTGAGGAAGTCAACAATGTGATATAATTTAACCAACATACTTTGGGATGAAGAAACACTTTTATGCTAGTGAATCGACTTAAGTATTCGAGTCGATAAACTCAGATGCTGAGACATGTAGTTGCTGCCACCACCAAGCCTTATTTCCAAGAGTTTTCCCCTCCTCTCTCCCTATAAAAGGAGGGGGAGACCAAAGACAAACTGATCCAACTTCTCTATCCTACATGTGTTCCACTTTCATTATGTCTTTGTAGTTTCCCCTTTGTTAGTATATGGGGAATAGCCCCATGATCCCCCATATCTTATCATAGAAGAAGTAATCTCCTTGAAGATAATAATAGATGTGTTTCTATCTATTCAATAGCATTGACTATGGTCTAATTAGTCATGCTTCTGACAATTATGATCCATGAAGATATAACCTTGGAATTGTGGACCAACACGTTGGATATAACTCATGTGTTCCTCAAAGAGACCATTGATAGGAATACATTAGATGGTTGAACTGGGACCTACAAAATAGTGATGAACATGGGTCTGTGGATAAGTTAATCCATGGGATCTTATTTTGAAGCAAAAAAATTCAATGGTCCTAGTATAAAAGTATAGAAAAAGGTATATTAAAAGTGTCTAAGACAACTATGGGCTTCTTGGTGGAGAAACAAAGACTGTAGAAAATTCCATAAAATGTGGATGAAGACCCCTGGATCTCATCCGTTACTAAATTAACTAATCCATCCATGTTGCAACTTCTTATTCCCTAAGTTGCCTGCTGGCACATCTGGCAAAGCCATAATGTGAAAATCCACACAAGAGTTCTGAAGCCTACATCTATCATGGCTAAGTTCATTCGTACAAGAGCAGCCACCATCAATGAAGTGCAAAGTACTCTCACCAATATGACAAAGCCTCCTATCGCATCTTCCACTACCTCTATCAACATTTCCAACTTTGACTAATGCATTCTAGTTGACGCCTCTTTCAAATCTCAGTCTTATCCAACAGGCCTGGGTTTTCATATAATAGATAAGGCGGGTGTCTGCCTCACTGGAGGTGGCAAGCAAAGTATTAGTATAGATGCTCTGGAAGCTGAATGTCAATCCATTATTTATGGGTTGGAGTCCATGGAAATCTATAGTAGGGGACGTGCTACTCTATGCACATACTCAGAGTAGGTAGTCTTGTTGATCAAACGAGAGTATGCTTCTATCAACAAATATAAACCCTATGTGAGTAGGGTTAAATCCATAATGAAGGATCATTTGGACATGGAGATCTACCATATCAATAGGGAGAATAATCAAATTGTTGATTCACTCGCTAAGCATGCACAAGAAAGTAGTAGCTCCTTTTCTTTCACCTCTATCTATCATAGTTGGCTCAACACGAACACTGCTATAAATTTGCACAATCTATTTACCTACACTAGCGAGTGGGAGGAATAAAATTAATCTCTAGAGTCAAAAAAAGAGGTTATCCATTTATTGCATTCAATATATATACAACTGCCATGTTGAGTGAATTACAATTTTTATACTACCATACATAATTGCATTTACGATTTATTAATTGTAAACATCATAAATATCTTGGAAACATGTTGATTATCTACTCACTGAGCCAGTAGCTCACCAACCTACTGAACAATTTTTTAGGTAAAGGATTCACACTTCTTGAGGATATGGAAGACAACTTTAATTAAGAGTAGCATAGAGGTCTTGAATGAAGAGTAGTTAGAATACATACATGGTCTCTTATCCTTCCTCTAGATCATGGGATTGAGAGAGTACGAAAAGAGAGAAGTTTAAAATGTAAATACTTCAATTATATTTAAAATGAAACTCTTAATTCTATGTAATAATCAAGTTCTGTTGTATCTTACTGTTATGTTTAATCAAGACTTATCACTTAATAAGTGTTATTATGATATATTTGAGAGAAAGAAAAATTTATGGCAGATTTTCATCAAACTTATGCCCTAATCTCATGATTGGTGGTAATCGTGGGATGTGGGTGTAACATCTTGGTATTAGAGCATAGGTTGAACCTAAAATGAGCTTAGGTTTGGGACAGGGGTGATAAGAGACCGATAGGATTATGATTTTTTCCTCTTTGAACTGAAATTTTCTAATAGATGTGTTCTGTTATGGATTTGCATATGGAAGGAAATAGATGTGGACATGGTGAGGAACAAGATGAGAGCCATTATGGCCCTGACCCTTGAGCAATGGCCCAAGTTGGAGAAGATAATGAGGCAACAAGGATGTATCATATTTTTCTGGAGACAAAAGAAAAATACATGATGGATAGAAAGTCTTCATCTTTTAGTAAGGATCTAATGAGATCCTATGAGCTGGTGAAGAAGCTTGGTGGAATTGAATTTTTTAGAACAACAGATCCAGCTATTGTGGAGGTGTGGCTTTGACAACTAGAAAAGATCTTTTGCCTAATGAAGTGATCAGAAGATAAGCAAATCAATCATGTAGTTTATTTACTCAAGAGAGATGCGGAGTTGTGGTGGTAGGGAGTAGAAGATAAAAGGAGGAATGCAGATATGACCTGGAAGGACTTTGTGGATGAGTTTCACCTTAAGTATATTCCTCCTACTTTCATAAGTGATAAGATTTAACATTTGGAGAATATCAGATAAGGAAGTATCACAATTGGTGAATATGAGGCACATTTCACAAGGTTGGCAAATTTCTATTCACAACTTGTTCTTGTTGATGTAGAAAAGTGTAGAAGATTTCAGTAAGGATTAAGATCAGAGATTAGACATATTGTTTCAGCCATTGGTCGAAGATACAGAGAAAACTTTGAGGAATTTGTGGAAGTAGCGAGATGTAGTAGAGTGAGTTATTGCTAATAAGTAGTCTGAGAGTAAGAAAAGATCTGGAGACTTCAATAGAGGGGGACAAAGCAGTGGTGGATACAGAGGAGGTGGTGGTTTCTTTTCTAAGATAGGATGAGGACTTGGCTGTTTTGGGAGACAAGGATCCAATTTTTTTACCAAGTGGAGGAAGGCCCAATTCTGGTAGATGGAATACATAGTCTACATGGACACCTCCATCTAGGTCTTCAAGATACTCAGTGTTAGTGATAGGACCACCGTAGAGACAGGATGCAGCCATATGTGACAATTGCGGCAAGGCACATTTTGGTCAGTGTTGGGGAACTAATGCTCTAATATGTTTTCATTGTAGATAGATGGGACATATAAAAAGGGACTGCCCAAAGCTTCCATATGTTTTAGAACAAGGTTCACAATTACAGTTTCAGACTCCACAGAGGCAGGCTTAGGTTAGAGGGGCAAGTTCTTCAGTGGCTTTAGGTTCTGGAGGGGGAGCACCTAGTACCCATAGTGGACAGTGAGGACAATGTGCGAGAGGGAGAGATACTAGATGCTTCTTATCAATGACACCATCTAAAGGTGTAGTTTTACCTAGAATTGTGACGGGTGAGATGCTTCTCTTTAACAACATTTCTATTACAATATTGATAGTTCCTGGTGCAACACATGCTTTCATTCAAAGATCAATAGTTAGTGGATTAAATCTTCTAACCCAGGATTTATTTTTTAGTTGTTGTTAAAAGTTCCGCTAGGTGAATCCTAAGTTTTGACAGAAGTATGTCCTGGATATCTTTTGATTTTTAGTGGGTAGATAATAGTAGTTAATCACATACCCCTAGATATTAATTCTTTTCAAATAATTTTGGGTATGGACTTCCTTGAGACATATCATGTCCAGTTAGATTGTTGGAAGAAAGAAGTTATCTTTCAACAAGGTGGATTTTCATGTGTCTTTACCGAAGATAGGAAAGTCTTTCCCACATGTATAGTATCAACTGTTGTAGCTGATATGATGATGAGAAAGGGGTGTGAGACCTTTTTAGCACATGTGGTGGATGCTAGGGAAGAGAAAAAAGCAATCATTATAGCAGATATTCTAGTAGTATGTGAGTTTTTAAATGTCTTCCCTGATGAGTTACTAGGTTTACCACGTGAAAGAGAAATCAACTTTGAGATACAAAATTTACCTAGTAGCCATCCTGTAGCATTAGCTGCATATAGAATGGCACCTAGAGAGTTAAAGGAATTGAAAACCTAGTTATAAGAGTTACTGAATAAAGGATTTTTTCAACCTAGTACATCACCATGGGGAGCTCCAGTACTGTTCATGAAAAAGAAGGATGGAACCATGCAGTTACGTATAGATTATAGGCAACTGAATTAGATAACCATTAAGAATAAATATCCTTTTCCTAGGATTTATGACTTGTTTGATCAACTACATGAGGCAATGATCTTTTCAAAGATAGATCTTAGGTCGGGTTATCATCAGCTAAGGATAAAGGCATCTGATGTACCTAAGTCAGCATTCAGAATTAAGTATGGGCACTATGAGTTTGTCGTAATGTCTTTTGGATTGACAAATTCCCCTTCACCTTTATGGACATGATGAATAAGGTTTTCATACCATATTTAGATCATTTCATATTAGTGTTTATAGACGACATCCTTATATATTCTAAAGATGTAGAATAACATGAGATACATCTGAGGATAGCCATGTAGTTGATAAGGCAACATCAGCTTTATGTTAAGTTCAGCAAATGTGAGTTTTGGTTGGCTGAAGTATCTTTTCTTGGACATGTCAAATCAGGAGAAGGTGTCAGTGTTGACCCTAAGAAGGTATAATCTATTCTTCAGTAGGAGAAACCTACGACCCCTACTGAGATCAGAAGTTTCCTAGGGTTAGTAGGATATTACAGGAGGTTTATAAGGAACTTCAGTGCGATAGCATCACCTCTTACATGCTTAACAAGGAAGGATGTACCTTTTGTTTGGTCTGAGTCATGTGAGAAAAGTTTCTAATTTTAAAGAAGAAGTTAACCACAACACCAATCTTGAAATTACCAGAGGTAGATAAGACTATGTAGTTTTCTATGATGCATCCAGAAGAGGTTTGGGATGTGTTCTTATGCAAGAAGGGAAAGTGGTGGCCTATGCTTGTAGACTACTTAATAAGAATGAAGAGAACTATCCCACACATTATCTTGAGTTGGCAGCAATAGTACATGCTCTGAACACATGGTGTCATTATCTCTATGGTGAATCATGTCAGGTCTTTACTGATCGTAAGAGTCTAAAGTATATTTTCACATAGAGGGATCTCAATATGACACAACACAAATGGTTGGATCTTATAAAGGATTATGATGTCTCCATTGATTATCATCCTGGAATGGACAATGTAGTAGCAGATGCTCTGAGTAGAAAGTCAACATTGTCTGCAGGTATATTTTCAATGGTATGTGTAAAAAGAGACAAGTTAGTTAAGATGAGAGAGATGAATTTGGATCTTAATGTGTCTGATCAAGGTAAATTGATTGTAGAGATGCAGGTTAGACCTACATTTTATGATCAGATTAAGGAGCTTCAGCATAGTGATGGAGAATTGCAATAGATCATGCATGACATGACAAAAGGAAAGAGATCAGAGTTCATATTTTCAGATGATGGGTTGTTGTATCTACATGACAGATTGTGTGTTCCAGATGACACTGAGTTAAAGAAGAAAATTCTTGAATAAGGTCATTCTTCTATGTATGCAATGCATCCAAGAAACACAAAGATGCATAAAAACCTGAAGGAATTGTATTGGTGGTCAGGTATGAAGAAGGATGTGGATGAGTATGTGGCTAAGTGTGATGTATGTCAACAAGTCAAGGCTGAATAATAGAAGCCAGTAGGTACTCTGGAATCACTTCCTATCCCTGAATGGAAGTGGGAGCATATCACTATGGATTTTATGGTTGGATTACCTAGGACACCATGTGGTTTCAAAACTGCATGGGTAATAGTAGATAGGCTAACAAAGTCTTCTAACATTCTACGAATTAAGACAATATGGGATACACCAAAATTAGCCAAAGTCTATATAGACGAGGTAGTCAGATTGCATAGGATACCTATTTCTATAATATTTGATAGAGATCCTAAATTTACATCTAGGTTTTGGAATCTGTTGCAATGTTCTTTAGGAACAAAGTTGAAATTTAGCACAACCTTTCATCCTCAGACAGATGGACAGTGAGAGAGGACAATTCAGACCCTAGAGGATATGCTAAGAGCATATGTTTTGCAATTCAGTGGTAGTTGGGATGATCATCTCAATCTTATGGAGTTTTCCTAGAACAACAGTCACCATTCTAGCTTAGGCATGGCCCCTTATGAAGCTTTGTATGGGAGAAAATGTCGATCTCCGGTTTGTTGGTATGAATTTGGAGAAAGGTAGATTTTAGGTCCAGAGTTGATGGAAGAAACAACATAAAAGATATATGTGATCAGACAACAATTGAAGGCAGCACTGGACAAAAAGAAAAGCTATGCAGACAAAAGGCGTAGACCACTTCAGTTTGAGGTTGGAGATGAGGTTTATTTGAAAGTTTCTATAACATCCCATGATTTGAGGCCTCAGATAAAATGATCTTAAAAGGAATGATTGGACTACCCATATCACCAAGGTGCACCTCCTTTTCAGGGAGCCCATCTCTAAAGAACTCCATAAATAAGTGTGCTCGGCTTGGAGTAGTACTAGGATGGGTGACCAATCGGGAAGTTGATCCTAGCTTGTGCATGAGTGATGAAAAAGCACGCAGTTGGGTCAGTCATCATTCCTAAAACTCTACTAGAGCCTTGGGCAGTGGGCTCGGGTGTTACAAATGGTATCAGAGCCAATTCATCTCCAGTAGGTGGGGCCCCCATGGGCATGTGACATGCCACTCTTAAGCTGTGTGGTCCAGGCAAGTTAGAAAGGGCTATCCACTGAGATGAAATGGAGTCACCCTTGCGCTGGTAGTCATGGATGGGAGATGGGTGTCCATGGGACATTTTGGGTATGCATTGAAATGGGGAAGAGATTATGAGATTGAGGTTTGAAAGGATGTCAATAGTCTAAGTGGGGGAGATTGTGACATCTTAGGATTTGAGGCCTCAGATAAAATGATCTTAAAAGGAATGATTAGACTACCCATATCACCAAGGTGCACCTCCTTTTCTGGGAGCTCATCTCTAAAGAACTCCATAGTTAAGTGTGCTCAGCTTGGAGTAGTACTAGGATGGGTGACCAATCGGGAAGTTGATCATGGCTTGCGTGTCAGTGTGGACAAAGTGTGCAGTTAAGCCTAGTGGTGGTTTGTGGGGCCATTCCTCATTCATGAAACTATACTAGAGCCTTGGGCAGTGAGCTCGGGTGTTAGAAATGGTATCTGAGCCATTTCATCTCTAGTAGGTGGGGCCCACATGGGCATGTGACATGCCACTCTTAAGCCATGTGGTCTAGGCAAGTTAGAAAGGGCTATCCATTGAGATGAAATGGAGTCACCCTTGCGCTGGTAGTCATGGATGGGAGTTGGGTGTCCATGGGCCATTCTGGGTCTACACTGAAATGGGGAAGAGATTATGAGATTGAGCTTTGACAAGGACGTCAAGAGTCTAAGTGGGGGATATTGTGACATCCTAGGAATTGAGTCCTCAGATAAAATGATCTTAAAAGGAATGATTAGACTACCCATATCACCAAGGTGCACCTCTTTTTCTGAGAGCTCATCTCTAAAGAACTCCATAGTTAAGGGTGCTCAGCTTGGAGTAGTATTGGGATGGGTGACCAGTCGGGAAGTTGATCATGGCTTGCGTGTCAGTGTGGACAAAGTATGTTGTTAAGGCTAGTGGTGGTTTGTGGGTCCAATCATCATTCCTAAAACTCTACTAGAGCCTTGGGCAGTTGCCTAATTCACCTGCAGTAGGTGGGGCCCACATGGGCATGTGGCATGCCAGTCTTGATTTGTGCGGTCTAGGCATGTAGGAAAAGGTTGTCCATGGTGACGTAGCCACCCTTGTTACAATTCCGTGATCAGGAGTTGGGTGTCCATGGGCCATTCTAGGTTTGCACTGAAATGGGGAAATATTATGAGGCCATACAGTTGAGCCTTGACAAGGACGTCAAGAGTCTAAGTGGGGGAGATTGTAACATCCCAGGATTTGACGCCTCGGATAAAATGATCTTAAAAGGAATGATTGGACTACCCATATCACCAAGGTGCACCTCCTTTTCAGGGAGCCCATCTATAAAGAACTCCATAGTTAAGCATGCTCGGCTTGGACTAGTACTAGGATGGGTGACTAGTCAGGAAGTTGATCCTGGCTTGCGCGTGAGTGATGAAAAAGTATGTAGTTAAGGCTAGTGGTGGTTTGTGGGGCCAGTCGTCATTCCTAAAACTCTACTAGAGCCTTGGGCAGTGAAGCCGGGTGTTACAGTTTCACCTTAGAAAGGTGTGCTAAGGTTTGGAAAGTGAGGCAAACTAACACCTAGATACATGGGTCCATGTCCAATCATTCAAAGAATTGGACCAGTTGCATATAAATTGGAGTTGCCATTGGAATTAGCCCATTTACATAATGTGTTTCATGTATCGATGTTGAAGAAGTGTCATCCTGGTACAAAGAAGATTGTAGACCTAGATCATATACAGATGAGAAAGGACATCTCCTATATTGAAGGACCAATTCAAATTCTAGACTGTAGTATTTGAAAGCTTAAAAAGATATGTTGGAATTGTATGCCCAGAGAGCCAATCGTATGATCATTGCAATGAGGCATATGATACTTCATTTGATAATGATAATGGTAATTTTGTCTATTATGATTGTCTCACTCATGAGCTGATGACACATACATGATAGATGTCTAAAGAATGATGTGACTCGATGACTTATGTCTTCAAGTTAAGGACATGTACAATGAGACCATATGTATGATAAGAGTACATACATTCTTGTTATTTCCCTAATCAAATATTACTGTGGAAGAAAAATAGACAACAATAATACATAAGACTAGAGTGTGTGTTGACTGATGACAGAGTCTCATTAGTCATGATATATGATATCAAGTCAAGCACATAGATATATGTTCGAGAACAACATATCAGATAGACCGACTGTGAGAGTGATACATTCATACCATGGAATGGTAGTCACAATCGTCTCTCATAGTGATGGTGGTGATTGTAGTTCTTAGACCTAAAATCACTACACTCATCACATGTGATTGGGTACACTTTGACATCATCAAACGCAGACCTAAAACATGGGTTGTTATAATGGGGATGATTACGTGACTTTGATACATGGGGACTTGACTATGAGTGATAGATATGTGATTTGTCCCTCCCACAAGAAGTATGATATCCAGGGCCCCTTGATAAGAGAGACGGATAATTGTATGGCCATACTCATGTGATTCAATATATGATATGTGAACTCACATGCATCTCAAATTGTCTTCTCTAGGTCAAGGAACATGGATTGAATGTTGAAGAGGATGACGTTTCATGCCTCAAGTTCAATCTTTATGTCAGTGACAAAGGAACTATATGATCATGGTAACACTAATCACAAATTGTAAGTTTAAGTTGTTCTCCAACATTTTGAGTTACTTGGGTAGCAATGATGAGTTACTAGATTTCTCTCATTGCTTGTGATGTCATAAGTTGTTATGAGCATTCACTGCCAACGTAAATTGGAACTTGTAGGGTCACAGACATAGGATACCCCTCGAAGAGGAGATGTCCATGAGTGATGTTTAGATTGAGACTAAAGGTGTTTAGGTACTCAATTAAACATACAATTGACTGACTGGACCCATAACTATCAAGTTTAAGTGTTGAATTAGCTGGTTAGAGTGTCAGGTCGATTGGAGACTACATTGGCAATGTCTGGACTGCCAACCGACTAGTTCATCCTTGTGAGCTGATTGGCTGGTGTGAGCCAATCGACCAGTTCACTTGGTGAACCGGGTGGCTCATAGTCCTGCCAACTGAGGAAATAAGGATTTGCCTGGTAGGAAGAAAACTTTCATGTTTCACTTGTTCAATTCGATTGGAATAAGGATTAATCTTTGCATTAATTTGAAACGATTGAGGAAAGTCAATTACAGGAAAGTCTGGGAAGTGAAGCAACTAGTTTATTGGGTGAACCGATCGGCTCACACTCCCAACTGATTAGTTCACTTGTGAAATGACCGGTTCTCCTATCGCAGTACAAACTATTCATGGAATTTCCAGATCCTTCTACTCCCAAACAGATTGGGAACCTTGACCCTGCCCTCTACTATAAATAGAGGGGTACTAGGGGCTTCTCCGAACACACAACTCAAAACATCAGTTTCTCTACAAATTTATTTTCCTCTCTAGTTTTGGTAACTGAGAGAGCCCGAGAAAGTGCTACCCAACTAGGGAGGCACAGCGAGGGAAAGACAACTGTAGAAAAGTAGTTTGAGTTCGGGAGAGCAGGTTGGTGCTAGTACACCAACAGGAGGGTCATCTCCTTCCTGCCATTTCTTCTAGAATGGAAAGAGTTCTAGGTGGTCTGTGTGGACTATCTACAGAGGCAAGAGATGTCTGCCGCTTAGGAGGACACAACAGTTGTAATCCGTGGTGGAGGCCAGAGTCCATGGCAAAGACTAGGAGCAGCACAAAACCGTCCAAGACATGGCATTGAAAACCACACATGGTTATGAGGTATTGTCACTAGGAAAGCCCCATGACTAGGCATATCTTGCTAAAACTATCCTTCCCATTACATAGTCATTGATGTGATCTCCTATTATGGATTAATGGCTAGTAATTTTTGTTTCCACTGCCTACTCTGAGGCTATAAAACCCAACAGTGGTATCAGAGCCATGTCATCATACTATGCTTTAGGATAAATTGATATGATCAGATTTTGGTTTTATCATCATTTATTTATTGCATACAATGTGAATATTTGAACTAACTAATGTGCATATCCGACTAAATACCACATGTGACCACAAACTACTATACATATATGATATGGTATATATGAAATTGATACGCGTCACCCTAAAATAGTTTTGATGGTGGATGTGTAGCATGGTTATGGCCTATAAACCCTATGTGTGCTTGGTTGGTTATGGTTGTTTGCATCTCGATTTGCATATCAAGCCTCTATTCCACATGTAACTTTAGATCACTCGAGATCCTTTCTCTTCTACCTTTTCTCCCCTCAAATGTAACTAGAGGTTTCCCAAAGATTATATAAAAGCAGGATAGTTTATTTTTTGTTACATCGAAGAAGAAGACGCTTAGCACCAGATGATCTGACTGCCTCGAGGACCGAGGAGGATTATGAAGGTGGATCTGGATCGATCAATTGATGGCCCAACTGCTTGTTGGAGGTGTCCAGACATCAGAGGCCAGACCGACCAACCAACCAACCACAAGGCGAACCGATCGTGTCATAGGATAAGTCAATCAACCCAGAATGGTTCAAGCACATAGATCTTCATCAACAATAGGTTGCATATGATGTAGACCTTAGATGACCTTAATTCCTTGTGGCTCCAAGGAATTACAATAGGATGGCCATAATCATCACTTGTATTGATATTGCATCTTTTCTTATGGGGTATAGCATGTATATGATACATACTATAATAATGAAGTGATTGGATATGTATATGTACTTATATACCAAACCCCTCAATATAATATTAAGTTTTAGATGTTTTCCATAAGCAGCACACATGAAAAGCTTGATCGACAAGTGTGGGCATCCCAAGGGTGGTGTGATGTCTATCTCGTGGAAGTGTGATGGTAGTCGTGTGGGCCCGCCAAGCGGGGTGCACTCCTATTGTGTTGGCTTTTAGGTCAGGCTTAACTAAGTTGTCTTAATAAGATTAAGAACTTAGAGACATGCATATGACTATGGCAAAGAGTTTTTCATATCATCTTTCTAAGAATTGCATGTGATGCAATTGGTACATGTTACCTACCTTAATAATTGATTATCGACGTTGGTGTTGGTCGAGTAAGAACTCAATTGTTTTGGTTCTTGGCCCACTAGAAGGTTGTACACTATAATATTTTGAATTGATGGCAAGGGCTATTAGTTTGAACAAAATAGTGGGAGCAATAATTAATGAAAGGCCTAATTAATATTGTCAATTTATCAAATTAAAAAAATAAAAAAAATTGAAAAGTTGCAAAATTCTTTTATAGAAGCCAAATGACAAACACAAATTCATTATTGTTGTGATCAGTTCATAAACGTGATAAACTTCAAATATGGTTTGGGACCTTTGAGAAGTGTTCTCAATGGTTAGTGTAAACTCTAAAGTCCTTGAAAGACCAGAGCCAGTTGAACCACTCCTAATGCACGTAAGGCTAAAATTGGGTGCTTACTTGAAGTATGCCAATGATGCCTAAGTTATCAAGAGCCTTATGCTAAGCTATATGAACTATGAGTTGCATAAATAGCTTGAAGCATGGTCATTCTTGAGATGGTTATACATCTTAAAAATCATGTAAAGCATGAAAGGTATAATGTCTTCAAAGTGATGTTTGAGTATAATAAGACAGATGGAGATCAAGTATAATCTCATATGCTCAATATGATTGTGCATATAGATTAACTATGATTTCTGATAGGTCAAGAGTTGACCAAACATATGATTCTACAAATCGTTGTGTGAATCATATAGCCAATTTATCAAATGTTGAGAAACTTGGCAAAACCACTATCTAAAGTGCTTGGCATGTTGATGTCAAAGCATGAATGAAGAAAGGACAAAACATGTGATTAGGATCAGTAGAGTGAAGTCCATAGACTAAAGCAAGGTAAAGAAGTGTTTTGAAGCCAATATTAGGTCCAAGTCTTCATCACTCAAGATATGGAGAGTGGTAAGTAGGAAAGGGAAATAAACTCTTTATAAATGATCTTAGGAAGATGATAGAGATAAAGATCTCTACTTCAGGACATGAGAGGAAGTAAGCTAGAAACTATATGGAGAAAGAGTTGCTACCATTACATATACATTGTGACATTCATGGTCATGTAATAGAATTAGTGAATTGCTATTATATACCTGCCATCAATGAAAACCATCATACATCTTGTATGGACAAGAGTGTTATGGACTGATGTTTCATTTTAAAGATATGATCTTTGATGGCAATGCCTATGTCTCACTAACTATACTTGATAGTTATAGAGACAAATGTGTGTGACACATGTAATGAATGACATGATAACTCAAAATTGAATACCTATAGCATAGTCATCTGTAGGGCATAAATGAGATTTGCATTTCTAGAAATCCATATGATGGTTATCTAGACTCATTTTGGTTGTTGAGCCAATAGAGACATGCTAATCTCATTCATTGTGGAATATGAAAAAGGTTCTTCACTAGATGTAGTGGGAGGATGATTATTCTATTAAGGATTATACATATTGATGTATATAGACCTTTCAAGAATAAATGCTAAAGGTAATCAATAATACTTCAATATATTTACTGATGACCTCAGTTGATTTGGTAGTTTGTATTTAATAAAATACAAACATGAATCTCTTGAAGTGTTCAAGGAGATCATAAATGAAGCACCTAATTATCTTGGTATGAGTATTAAGTTTCGATATGATCGATATGGAAATACTTTGAACCAAGAGTTTGAGAACCTTCTGGAAGATCAGGATAATGTATCATGATGGACTCCATCTAAAACACAGTGATAGTGTATCATGAGAAGTGTATCAGAAAGAAAGAATCACACCTTGATAAGTCAAAGTGTGATTACTAGCTTAATTTTAAATTTCCTTTGGGGTACATGCTATACACTGAGAATAAAGAGAATCACAAAATATTGTGGAATCTCAAAGTTCCTTAAGTAACACACAAAACTCATGGTTATGGTAGAACACACCTAGAGCTTGAATGATATATGATATCTTATGGATAAGAAGGCAGTGAGTCGGTCATATGATGAGTCAACAGTCTACCTAGAAGCTAATGAGAGCCAAAAACTGAGATATGCCTTGAAGCCATGAAATCCAAGATGGACTCCATGTATATCAACAAAGTATGGCTTTGGTTGATTCACCTAAAGGGGTAAAACCCATAGGGTACTTTTGGGTCTTTCAGAAGAAGATTGACATGGAGGGTAAGTTGGTTGAAAAGAGTTTCTAACAAGTTCAAGATGTTGAACATGGTGAAATCTTGTCATCAGTTACCATGGATAAATCCATCTAGATAATGCTTGCCATTTTAGCTTAATATGACTATGAGATTTGGCATATGGATGTTAAAATCACATTACTTAAATGGAATATTGTGCAGGATGTGTATGTAACATAGCCTAAAGGTTTTATAAAGCTAATAATGTAGATAAAGTCTACAAAGTTGCATAGATCAATCTTTGGATTGAAGCAAGCACCTCAGAACTAGATTTTCAATTTGACAAGATAGTCAAAGAGTTTGACTTGAGTTAGAATGAAGATGTAATGTGTGATTACAAGAATTTAGTGGGAGCATATATATATTCCACATATTGATGGGGAGTATCATCCTTATACTACAAAATTTGGCAACAAAGTGCATTCTAAAAGGTTTTTAGAGAAGCATCCTATGTGATAGGAATCAAGATCTATAAAGATATATCAAGAGGGATTCTTGTCCTAGGAAATAGAACATACTTTGGCTAGATGTTGAATGAGTTCAACATGGTGAGAGAGAACATGTCCATGTTACATGGAGTTAGTCTCTCAAGAGCCAAGTGTCCCAATTCTTATGAAGAATAAGGAACACATGGATAGATGTCATATGCATTCACAATTGGATCTATCATGTATGAGCTCATCTCGTTATCATGTATGTATTAGACATGACAAGAAAATATGAACTAATTATCTTGTATGTATTCGACATGACAATAATATACAAACTAATCATCTTGTATGTATTGGACATGATAAGAAGATATGAAATCATCATCTTGTATGACAAGATGATATAAATATCCAGTTATCTCATATGTATTGGACATGACGAATGGATATCTATCGAATTCTAGTAAGAGTTACTGGAATACCATGAAGGACATCTTTGTGTACTTGTGAAGTACTAAAAGGATTAGTTCTTTAGTTTTGGTAATAAGGAAGAGTTGGTTGTAAAGAGTTACACTGAAGCTAGCTTCTGAAATGTCGAAATTGTGTTTCACCTTGGAATAAGAATTGTTAGTTGGAAATGTTCCAACATAAAACTATTGATTAATTCTACAATCAGAAGTTGAGTACCTTAATTTTGCAAACATTGTAAAGGATATTGTATGGATCTAGAAGTTCATATGGATGAACTTATAGGAGGTTCTAACCATTGGTAACTTAGTAGTAATATTTTGAAAATAATGGAGCTATTGGTTAGGTGAAGGAATTTCAGATAGCATACTATGACACTTGCATCTCATACACGTTGTTGTATAGTGAGGGGATGTGAAACATGCAATATACTGACTTGAAGCAAATGTTGCTTACCCACTATAAAATCACTTCTGTAGTAGAAACATGATGGACATGTTAACATCACTTAGAATATGATTCGTGGGTGATTGTCTCTAAGTGCAAGTGGGAATATGTTGGTATAGTATGCCTAGAGAGCCAATCATATGATGATTGCAATGAGGCATATGATACTTGATTTGATAATGATAAAGGTAATTCTATCTATTATGTTTGTCTCACTCATGAGATGATGAGACATACATGACAGATGTCTAAAGAATGATATGACTCGATGACATATGTCTTCAGGTTAAGGATCTGAACAATGAGACCATATGTATGATAAGAGTACATACATTCGTGTTATGTCCCTAGTCAGATATTACTATGGAAGCAAAATAGACAATAGTAATACATAAGACTAGAGTGTGTGTTGGATGATGATAGAGTCACATTAGTCATGATATATGATATCAAGTCAAGCACACAGATATATGCTAGAGAATAGTATATCGGACATACCCACCCTGAGAAATATACATGGATATCATGCAATGGTAGTCATAGTTGTCTCTCATAGTGATGGTGGTGATTGTGGTTCTTAGACATAAAATCACTACACTCGTCACATGTGATTGGGTACACTTGGACATCATCAAACGCAGACCTAAAACATGGGTTGTTATAACGGGGATGATTGAATGACTTTGATACATGGGGACTTAACTATGAGTGATAGATATGGGATTTGTCCCTCCCACAAGGAGTATGATATCCAGGGCCCCTTGATAAGAGAGACTGAGAATTGTATGGCCATACTCATGTGATTCAATATATGATATGTGAACTCACATGCATCTCAGATAATCTTCTCTAGGTCAAGGAATATGGATTGAATGTTGAAGAGGATGACGTTTCATGCCTCAAGTTCAATCTTTATGTCAGTGACAAAGGAACTATATGATCACGGTAACACTAATCACAGATTGTAAGTTTAAGTTGTTCTCCAACATTCTGAGTTACTTGGGTAGCGGTGATGAGTTACTAGATTCTGCTCATTAGTTGTGATGTCATAAGTTATAAATTGGAACATGTAGGGTCACATACATAGGATACCCCTGGAAGAGGAGATTGTCCATGAATGATGTTTAGATTGAGACTAAAGGTGTTTAGGTACTCAATTAAACATACAATTAACTAATTGGACTTAGAACTATCAAGTTCAAGTGTTGAATTAGTTGTTTAGAGTGTCAAGCCGATTGGAGACTGCATTGGCAATGTCAAGACTGCCAACTTATCAGTTCACCCTTGTGAGCCGATCGGCTGGTGTGAGCCAACTGACCGGTTCACTTGGTGAACTGAGAAGCTCACAGTCCTACCAACTAAGGAAATAAGGATTTGCCCAGTTGGAAGAAAACTTTCATGTTTCACTTGTTCAATTTGATTGGAATAAGGATTCATCTTTGCATTAATTAGAAATGATTGAGAAAGTCAATAGTAGGCATGTCTGGGAAGTGAAATGACTGGTTCACTGGGTGAACTAATCGGCTCACACTCCTAACTGATGAGTTCACTTATGAAATGACCAGTTTGCTTTATGTGGTACAA
This sequence comes from Alisma plantago-aquatica, assembly GCA_963693085.1. Taxonomy (NCBI): domain Eukaryota; kingdom Viridiplantae; phylum Streptophyta; class Magnoliopsida; order Alismatales; family Alismataceae; genus Alisma; species Alisma plantago-aquatica. Next base: position 750,700,045 of record OY856411.1, on the reverse strand, counting down.
ACTATTCATGGAATTTCTAGATCCTTCTACTCCTGAATAGATTGGGAACCCTGACCCTGCCCTCTACTATAAATAGAGGGGTACTGGGGGCTTCTCAGAACACACAACTCATAACATCAGTTCCTCTACAAAGTTATTGTCCTATGTGGTTTTGGTAACTAATAGAGCCTGGGCAAGTGCTACCCAACTAGGGAGGCATAGCGAGGGAAAGACCATCCTTCCCATTACATAGTCGTTGATGCGAACTCCTGTTATGGGTTAATGGCCAGTAAATTTTTTGTTTCTGCTGCCTACTCTGAGGCCATAAAACCCAACAAGACATCCCTAGTAAAGGTTCTTTAGAGGAATCATGGTGTAGAAGAAGCTAATTGGGAACTGGAGTCAGAGATTCTAAACATGTATCCTTTCCTCTTTTAGAAATTTTGAGATGAAATTTTATTAGAGGGGGAGAATTGTTACAACCCGTTCCTAGCTTAGCTGGTAATCCTAGAGATTTAAGATAATATTAATGATTGTCATGCTTTTGTTAGTAATATTTTATCTTGTGATTTATATGAACTGTGGTAACCTTAAATAGTTTTTTGGACAACTCATAATCATTATTTAAGCATACTATAAAGATTTGAGTTGGAGTAATATAGCATTAACCCATACATGTATGCAAGAAGAGAGTTAATGACATTAGAGTAAATAATTAATAAATAATTTTCATTTTAGAATATTATCAAAATAATATGTAGGATTGTAGAGAATTCAATTATTAATCTAACAAAAAAGGAATGAACCAAATAAAATTTAAAATAAGAGAGTTATGCCTTTTTTAGTAAACATGTACAGACTGTCACGATTGTGATGCGACATACCGCAACCGCGGCGCTATGCTACGACCGTGACATTGTGGCACGACCGCGATGGATGTCGCCCAGGACAACCAATCATAAAACAATCATATCCCGGTCTATACTTATCCATTGTCAATGAAAAGAAGTGTGTTGGAACTACAATTCAATTTTTTATCATCTCAGACTCTTTGCTCAATGAGAGGGTGACCTGGAAGACAATTTTTGGGGTTATTTTGGAGAAGAACGTGAATAATGGTGGAAATCCAAAGGGGTTTCTATAGATTCATCTTGGTAAGTAGTTATAATCATTGATTCTTCTATTTCTTCATTTCCCCTTGCTTGGAATCCCTAATCAAGTGAATCTGAGGTTTGGGTTAACCTCTAATCTTCATCTTCTACCTAAAGTAGACTTCTGTAGGACCGGGAAACACGTTAAAAGGTTGTTTTGAGATACATCTTTAGGTTTTGAAGATTGATTCTGACTCGTGTGAGCTAAGTTCTGAAATTAGTTGGTGAGGCCAAGATCAGTGATCTTGGGCGAAGTCTGTGAATAAATAATCTACTTCTAACCCTGATTAAATCATACAAATTCAAATAATGGTTTTTCAGCATTGATTCTTGCTCTACGATATTTGTAATTGTTTAAATTAATGTGTGTAGTGATCATCAGTAGTTGAAATGCTTTTATAATCATAATATTAGTGATGTATTACCATGTTGAAAGTTGTCATGTGAATTGTTATGATTCAACAGGTGATGAAAGTGTAAGTTGAGGCACCTAAAAGTTGGGTTTCCCAAGTTCATGTTTAAAAGAGTTGAACTATGGTTTGTGAGATCTATGGAAATTATTAAATGATCTATTTATTTAAATACAAGAAGAAATTTTTTTATGATGATGAAACCTAACAAATCAACTAAATATCACTAGACATTAGATGCCATGGACATTGTAGAATCCTCACAGGATAAGGCATGCACTGTAGGGAGGAAACAGTTTCCTGACTGGATGTAGTCCAGATCGAGGTAAGCCACAGAATACCAGTAGGGTGCGGGGGTCTTGACCTGTAGGGCAGACTCCTTATAGTTGTGTGGTACCCAACACCAAATGGGTATGTCGGCAGTACATGTGTTACATGTTGTAGTGATGAGTGGTCGGTAGGTCCACTAAATCACTTTAAGAATGAGGGCTTTAACTCACCGCCTAAGTACCTAGGTTTAGAGGTGGAGTCTTGAGATATCCGGCCGCTCCCATTAGCTTCCGAGAGGCAGACGTGGTATTGAGATTTAAGATTTAGGAACATGGGCATGCTCTTCATAGGGATTTACTCTCTTCTTATGTTGAAACCATAATATGATGCTAATTGAACAACATAGTTCCTTGCTATGTTTTTTTATATGTCACATGTGTGTTGATGATCTATTGAGCCTTATTCTAAGGCATGGAAAGATAATGATGGATATGCTGGAAATATTGTGATGGTCTTAATGACCTTTGGGCATGGATGAGCCTTGAATGAAGTGTAATCATTTTCATGATGTGATAAGGGTTGAAACCCTAGAACCATGTGATAAGAAATTGTATGCTGGGGTGAGATGATGACAAGTATGGTCTCATGTACGAAAATGAATAGTACCATGTGGTGATTGTGATTAAGAATTTTACCTCACGTGTTTTATATCTTCTGAAGTTGTTATACTTATATGCTTGCTAAGAAATGTATTAGTGTTTGTATGGCCACTTGTATGATGCAGTCTTAATTCATTAAATTGATGTAATTATTCAAGTCAAACCTTAATCGTGTAGTGCCCAGTACCATAGAACCATCCATCATCAGTGTCAAAATTTGTTGGATGGTGAAATGAGTATTCTTAAGGGAAACTTGGAGTTCATATTGTTGAGTGTGTGGGGTGCTTTTCAATCTGACCCCAAGCATATAGGGAGGATGAGTGCGATCATACCTAGCCCTCAGTTTGTGAATGGCTACAGTTGTGTCTCAGTGATTACATATGAGTTGAAAATTGAGGACAGTTGTGGTTGTACCTTGGATGCAAGGGTTAGCATACCCACTTCATATCACTAGTGTCGTGACCTATACCAAGGATGGACTAGGCTTTTAGCAGCTTGACCAGATGTGTCGTTGTGGTGGACTCGTACTGACTGAGGGAGGAGAAGATCTTAGGAATATGGTTCTCCTAGATCTTGAATGGCACTGATTTAGACTTAGTAGTGGTCAGTTGGGACTTTGAGTGGTATTCCTCAAATCTCTTAGGGCATAATAATAAAAGAGGTAATACAAGCCATGTAGTATATTTGATAGGGTTGATTACATTTCACATTGGTTGATTAGCCTTGCTATGTTTTTGTACTACACAATTCTTCTGTGATGAAATCTTATGAAATCTGAGAAATTATACTTGTTGCCATGCTTATCTATTTAAATTTCTTAGTATGTTAGAAATGTTCATTCTACTCAACTTCTTATCATATACTCCAACTATTTAATCTATTTATTATTAAATAATCAGTTGTAATCAATATCTTTTGAAGAGAGTTATATCTCTTGCTAGAACTTGGGTCTCACTCATGGGTAACCACATCATTTTAGGTGGTTCGCAGCAATGTTGTTGAGATCATGCTATAGAAGAGGAGAAGTCTGGTGATTAGTAGATTGAGAAGGTTGGATAATTGTAGTTGTTAGTAGTAGAGTCCTAGAGTTGTCCATGTACTCTCAGGTCCGAGTATGGAAAATGTATTATATATGATAAACTTGTATCGACACGAGTTTTTCACAGTATGCCAGTGTTTGTAATATATGTCTTGTACATATGGAAATATCTTTTTTGTATACATGATGTGGTTGAGACCACTGGATGCTGATGTAAATACCTATCATGGTATATGAGTTATGAAAATGGATGGATCTTTGTACAAATGCTTCCAAATTTATTTACTATGTGAAATTGGTTTTAGTTCTTCTACTTTTCTACTATGTGATTAGTTAGTAGTTAATCGTGTTTTATGTTTTGAGAATTCTGATTTGGTGTGACGAGGTGTCACAGTTAAATTGGTCTGAGAGCTCTAGGTTTGCTGAGTTTATAGGGACATAGGACTAAGGTTTGAGTCTATTCTTACGTATCCAACATATCTAATCATAGCTTAGGCTTATACAGATATGTCTATAGCACATGATGATAGAGTGTCAAAAGTGGGGCCAGGAGCATCCCGTGATGCCTCAGTTTGACCTGAAAACTATGGCCAACCCTGTGTTTCAATCCATGTTTGGACATATGATGGCCACACATCTATCAGACAGTGAGCCAACTTCTCAAGCTAGGATATTCGTCCCTAATGTGGAATCCCAAGATGTCTAGAAGATGTTTGAATGTCTTAGATGTGTCAGGGTGATCAAGTATGTTGGTACCTCGGACCCAACAGATGTTGACATGTGGTTGACTGAGCTTGAGAAGGCAGTTAAGATCTTGAACATTCATGAATAAGATAAAGATAAGCACTTGGCATACTTTTTGAAGGGTAGTTTGGGCCACTGGTGGGCCATAGAAGAAAAAAAGAGGGCAGGAGTGGTGATAGGATGGGAGGAGTTTTAGTGAGAGTTTTCCAGTCGATACTTCCCAAAGAGCAATCTAGATGAGAAGATCTATCAATTTGAGAAGATTCACCAGTGAGCGATGTCCATCAATGAGTATGAGTCAAATTTTATGGAGCTTTAGAGGTTCTTCCCTCATATGGAAGCAACAGATAAGGAAAGGATTTGTAGGTTTTAGAAGGATTTGAGTACAGAGTTCACTACAATGGTGTTAGACTTGGATAATAGAGAGCGGTTTTCCACCTTTGTGGAGTCAGTTAGGCAGATTGAGAGGTCTACTAAAGAAAAGTGTTAGGTCAATGCTAAGAAAAGACCGATTCAATCCCAAGGGAAATCTTCTGGATGCTTTAAGAAGTTGAGGTTTTGTCCATCACAGTCGCTTCAGAGGTCAACTTTTACTGAGCAGAGGTCATGTACACCATCTTAGTGGTCCCCGAGAAGGGGTAGAGGCTACAATTTTCTATTGATAGGAGCTCATAGCTCATCATCAGTCTCAATGATAGGGCCATCTAGACCACATAATGATAACCAAACATGTCATCAATGTGGAAAAATAGGGCATGTTATATGGAATTTCCCTATGAAGAATGAGGAGGTGACTCAACAACCAAGGCAAAGTTAGCAGGGTTTGTAGCAGTGACAATTTAGTAGTGGTAGTGGAAGAGGATGTGGTTAAGCATCACAGGTAGGCTCCTCTGGATAGGCTAGTAGAGGACATGGATGGGAGAAAGCGACGGCTAGGTTCTATGTCATGAGCCAGTCAGAAGAAGTGGTCAACCCATTGTTCATGAGTGATTAGATGGAGTTATTTCATTCTTATTTGTCTACTTCTTCTTTTGTATTTGTACTAGTTGACATGGGTGATACACACTCTTTTATCACCAGAGAGGTGATAGATAGTTGTAATCTTCCTGTTTATAATAGATTTGATAGTCTTTAGCTAGAAACCCCTCTAGTTGGATCTGCCGAGTTGCGGGAAGTGTGTTCATTGTCTTCATTCTTTTTCAAGATGCAGCATTCAAGTGGACCTAATGCCACTTGACATGCATGGATTTGATGTGATCTTAGGGATTGATACCTTGGAAGAGTACAAGGTAGTGTTGAACTATAGTTCTAAGATAGCAACATTCCATGATGGAGATGTCTCGTTGATCTTTCAAGGTGATAGGAAGATTCTTCTTGCATGTTTAATGTCAGCTATGGCAGCTAAAAGGTTGATGAGACAAGGGTGTGAGGCCTTTTAAGCTCATGTTTTGGATACAAAGAGGAACAGTCCTAGTATCTAGGAGGTATAGGTGGTGCAAGAATTGGAGGATCTTTCCTGAGGAATTTCCTACTATTCCCCCTCCTAGAGTGATTGATTTTGAGATCAATCTTATTCCTAGAACCCACCCTTAGCATAGTCACCGTATAGGATGGTGCCAGAAGAGATGAAAGAGTTAAAGAAATAGTTGCTAGAACAGTTAGAGAAGAAATTTATCAGACCAAGTAATTCCCCTTGGGATGTTGTAGTGTGGTTTTTCAAAAAGAAGGAAGGTTCAATGAGGTTGTGTATATATTACTGACAGTTCAACAATGTGACGATAAAGAATAAGTATCGGTTACCAAGGATTGATGATCTTTTTATCAGTTGAGAGGTGCCACTATATTTTCAGAGATAGACCCAAGGTCTTACCACTAGTTGAGAATCAATGTGGATGGCATACCCAAGTCAGCTTCTAGGACTAGGTATGGTCACTATGAGTTTGTGATTATGTCATTTGGGATAACCAATGCACTGAAAATATTCATAGATCTAATGAACAGGGTGTTCAAACAATATCTAGATCAGTGTGTGGCCATGTTCATAGATGACATCCTGATATACTCAAAGAATAGACAACACCACGAGCAGCACCTTAGACAGGCGTTGACCTTGTTGAGGCATCACTAAGTTCAGCATGTGCAAGTTTTTGTTGTTTGAAGTGTCTTTTCTAGGTCGCATCATATCAACTAAGGGTGTTCGAATAGACCCTAAGAAGGTTGAGTCCGTTCGAGAATGGGAACAACATAAGACATTGATAGAGATTGGTAGTTTCTTAGGTTTGGCAGGATATTATAGGAGGTTTAGAAGGAACTTCAGTTCTGTAGCATTACCCCTAACTAGGCTAACTAAGAAGGATGTTCCTTTTGCTTGGGATGACAAATGTTAGTGTTTTTTTAGGAATTGAAAGAGAATTTGACCAATGCACCAGTGTTAGTGCTATCAGAACAAGGGAAAGGTTATATTGTCTTTTGTAATGCTTCGAAGAATGGGTTGAGATGTGTGATGTGCACAAATCATATCATATTTTGGATCATGTTTGGTAGCATATCCATGTTGTTTTGACTCAATTATCACTCTCATTCATGCTAGATTCTATATTTTTAGCTATTCTTACTTGTCGCATGGTTTGGATTGTAGGTACTATATTTTGCAATGAAATGATGAGGAATATATCATATTATCTCTTATTGGATCACTCCTAAAGTATCTACATGTTTTGGGGTTCGAAACTACGTAAATACCACTTTTTACGGCATATAACTCGGACCTACACGCTGAACATTATGATCAGAATACACAACAGCCCAGAACAGCCATGTGCACGTTGTGCACCAAAAGTGCACGCGGTGCACCTGGAGCATCGAGCATACTTAAAGCTCTAGAATGTTGCACGAAGTGCACGTAATTGTACGATGTGCACCTGGGAGCTGAAAGTTTCTGGAAAGTTGCACGGCGTGCATTTCTTTAGTGCATGTCATGCACCTGGGAGTTAAAGGTTTCTGGAAAGTTGCACAACGTGCATTTCTTCAATGCACACCGTGCACAGTGCATTCTGGAGCAAATTGAAAGTTGCTGGAAAGTTGCACGGCGTGTACCTGGCAGTTTCAGCATTTTGAAAAATATGAGTTTTTGTTTAAAACAAAATGGGAACTTAATGGGAGGTTATGCCCGGTCAGTTGCGGAAGTTCTCTCATCCTAGAGCAAACCTAGAGCATAGGAGGGTGATTTTGAGGGCAAAGGAGGTGGTTTCTTGCCAAAGAAACCCCATTCTTCCTCTCTTCTTCTCCAAGCTTCTTCTCCAAGGTGAAACAGAGCTTCTTCACTCCACAAAGCTTCTCGAGAGGGAAGTTTGTCTAGTTTGGAGTAGCTGTAGAAGTGGGATTTCATCCTCAAGTCGGAATTCTACCTTCCTTTGGTTACACCTTGGGATTTCTTAGCTTTTCATTCTCTAAACCATGTTTAACTCTGAAATTTCTGCATATTTTCTGTTGTACATCATTATGGACGAGTAGACTCTTTTTCTTGGGCATGGGAGAGTAACTCCCATGTCATAGCTTGTATGAACATATGAATTTCGTACTAAATGTTAGTTTCTTGCATATTCCAAGATTTGTTTCAGATCCGAAATGCTTGTTTGTGTGATTGGCCATCATACTTGCATGTTTTATACTTTCTTTCATAATTTGAGAAGATGTGTTTGAGAGTATGGAGTTACTCTTTTGGCAACTTGTCCTTGATCACGAGAGTGGCTGGGATTATGTTGAGGAGCAAGGTTTGTGATTTGAAATGAAATACATACACGAGAGTGATGTATGGAGTTAAAATCGTCATCACTTCATTGGGAGGTGAGTGATGACTACAAACCTCCTTTGCAAGTTAATTAACATGTTTAAATTCATATTTTAATATAAGCTATGATGTGATAGTGAAATCCCAAGTCTAAGACCCTTCCAAATTTGAATCTTAACCTTTATTAAGTGATAATTTACTATTTTGTTTTAAATCTATAATTCAGTTGTTCTAATCCAATCATCTTGTGTACAATGATCTAGATTATTGAAAATCATAACTCTTGCGCCTAACTAACCAACACTCCTTGTGTTCGACCTCGACTACAACTACTCTCGTATACTTGCGGGATATAGCTAGTTGAGTAAAAGATCATTCTTAATGATTGAAACTCGTTAGTGTAAACAACCAACAAGTTTTTGGCACCGTTGCCGGGGAGCATCAGTATTCCTGTTAGAGTAAGAGTTGTTGATTAGTAAATGAGACTAGATCACAACCTTCATATCCACCATCATATCCATAAATCATAAGTCATCATGATCATCATAATTTGTTTTATCTTCCATGTTTGTTTTTGTATCTCACTCACCTTGTTTATTTTTAGGAGCATATGGGGTGTTCATAAAAAGATCCTTGAACCGTGCATATATCTACATTCAGAAAATGAACACATCATTTGCAGCCCTCATGGAGCAAGAAGGAGTGAAACCCAAACATGTATGGAGGAATTACAACCCACACAACCATCATATGCCCCACCCTCATCCACACATCATTCATCCACACCACCATCAATCACACATGATTCACCGCCATCATATATACCACCAACACGCATATCACATTTTTCCACACCCTCATATACACCACCAACATCCATACCACATACACCACCACCATTTATGACACATCTACCTAATCCTCCAGATTCACATGAAGAACTAGTCAAGGAGGATGACCTTCCTCTTAAGGACTACTTTGGTACAACTACAATGCACATGAGTGGGCCTATTAATATTTCAGAATTCGAGGCAGAGGAGTTTTCTATCAGCCCATCCATCATACAATTGCTACAACTGAATGCATTTGGAGGGACACCAATGGAGGATCCAAACCTCCACATTGCTGAATTTCTACAGTTGCTAAGCACCATAAAGATATATGGCATTCCTACTGATGGGATACGCCTAATCCTTTTTCCATTCTCTCTTAGAGATAGAGCCAAGGCATGACTCTATACTTTACCAAAGAAGTCAATCGGCACTTGGGAGGAGCTTCTAAAGGTCTTTTTGGAAAGATATTTTCCACCAAGCAAGACCGCACAATTGAGGAGTCAACTCATCAATTATTCTCAAAGGGATGGAGAGACCTTGTATGATACATGGGAGAGGTTCAAAGATCTTCAACATCTTTGTCCACATCATGGTCTAAGCAATTGGCTTCTATTGCAATCTTTCTATAATGGTTTGTGTTACAATAAAAGGATGTCTATTGATGCAGCTGCAAATGGAGCTCTAATGAACAAATATTATAGAGAAGCCTATGCTATTATTGAAGATATGGCAGCAAATCATTGCCAATGGAGTCCGGATACAAGCTACCACCCATCCTTTTCACATACTACTTCCAGAAAGTAAGGGGAAGATCACACGGTTGGTGCTATAGACATAATTGCAGCAAAGATAGACACTTTATCACAAAGGTTTGCTAAGCTAAGCACACAGCCATTTCAAACAGCCAATATTATTTGTGATTCACGTGGGTTTCTTGGACACTCATCTTCTACATGTTATTCTTCTTCTATTTATTCTCCAATGGGCTACACTCCACCGGACTTCTACATCAATGCAAATCCAAATTTCATTCAGCCACAACAACCACAAGTAACTTCCGGATTAGAGTCCATGCTTGCAACATTTATTTCAACTCAAATGCAGAAAAATGAGGAGTTCCATCAACAAAGACAATCAATGAAGGGTGCCATTTTCCAACTCTCTTCTAAGGTGGATGATATTACCACTCATGCACACATCTTGGAGAAACAAATTACCCAGCAAGCTCTTTTTAGCAAAGAAGCATTTCCACCTTTCTTGCCTAGTCCACCGGAGATGAATCCTACATATTTCAGGTCAGTGACATTTAGGAATGGAGTTGTTATAGAGGTATATCCTTAAAAGTTTCAACTAAAGGGGAGAAAGCTACAATACATGCTCTACATGTTGATTCTTCAAGCAAGCCACATGTCCTTCCTCCTCACATTCTAGATGGCGCATTACTTTATAATAAGAACACTCTTCCCAACTCATATTTTGATGATGCTTCAAATAAGAATGAAAAGAGAAATAGTATTGGCATACAAAAGATTATTCTTGTTGCAGGTCATAGGTACTTTCACTTGCCCCAAATCAAGGACATATTTGCAAGGAGGCATAAATCTTTAGCACAACAATTTCCAGCTACAAATCAGAGCACCGGTCCTCCATGGACTTTGATATTTCCACCATGATGAGGTACCCAGTTGCAACCTTTTTAGTTTGATTTATGCAGTGAGGACACTGCAGATTTCAAGCTTAGGGGGGAGCAACCGGATTGTAACCTAGTTGTTTTAGCTTTTCCCTTTCATGTTATTTCCTTCTTGTCATTTGCTTTTATTTTGTGTTCACATTTTAGTCTTTTGTTTTCAATTCTGCTCTTCTGGTGGAAAATCTAGTATGATATGAGGTTTATCTTTTATATGTGGATATGACTCCTATGCTTAACTGATTGTCCTCTTTTGATGAGAAATATCATTTGGAGAAATTGTAAAAGGCATGCATTAATCAAATGAAACCTTTTGGCCATCAACATGTGCTTAACTCTGGTTTATGCTTCTAGCCTGAACATTCATCATTCACATCCTTGACTGATTAAAACATGTAATGGTTTCAATTTTTGTGAGTAAATCAACTTCACAACATCATTTAGAATACGAGATGCCCTTGTCAAGCTCTTAGTGCATTTTCAACCACTCTTTCAATGAAAAAAAATTCAAAACAAATGAATGAAATCTAGCTAATGTTGCAATTTAGTTGACTCTCCTGTCTTTTGGAAAAAAAATTAAAATTTCTTTTGGCTTATCTCATCTTTATACCCCATAAAAGATGGCTAAACCACCCACGTATCATGCTAGCCTAGTGTAAGTCCGATCTGGCCACGATGGTTAGGTGGTATGTCTTAAAAGAGGGTAAAATACTCCAACTGACACTACATGTGTGCATAAGCCTACATTAGCATCCAAGTGTTGAAACCCATAATCCATTATCATATCACTTTTGGGAAAGAAGGAGAGTGCAACTAAAATTGTTAATTTTAACTAAGATTTCATATTTTGTATCCTTAATAGTTGAGAGTTTGAGTTGCACATCCACTAATTGCTTGGCTTGGTCATCCAAATTCTACTTAGTGTTGTTTAATTGATTGATTCATTTAATTGTGACCACCCCTGCTGAACTAAAAATCTCCATCCTGGGTGTTTAAGTTGAATTGATGGCTATGAGTATAAATATGTTGATCATGGTTGGTTTGGTCTTATACACATCTTTCTTTTCATTTGATCTATGCATGAACTTGACAATTCTTCATTTGTATTTCTATGCTCTTTTTGCTTGAGGACAAGCAACGGTTTAAGCTTAGGGGGATTTGATGTGCACAAATCATATCATATTTTGGATCATGTTTGGTTGCATATCCATGTTGTTTTGACTCAATTATCACTCTCATTCATGCTAGATTCTATATTTTTAGCTATTCTTACTTGTCTCATGGTTTGGATTGTAGGTACTATATTTTGCAATGAAATGATGAGGAATATATCATATTATATCTTATTGGATCACTCCTAAAGTATCTACATGTTTTGGGGTTCGAAACTACGCAAATACCACTTTTTACAACATATAATTCAGACCTACACGCTGAACGTTATGATCAGAATAAACAACAGCCCAGAACAGCCAAGTGCACGCCGTGCACCTAGAGCATCGAGCAGACTTAAAATTCTGGAATGTTGCACGGCGTGCACGCAATTGCACGACGTGCACCTGGGAGCTGAAAGTTTCTGGAAAGTTGCACGGCGAGCATTTCTTTAGTGCATGTCGTGCACCTGGGAGCTAAAGGTTTCTAGAAAGTTGCACAGCATGCATTTCTTCAGTGCACGCCGTGCACAGTGCATTCTGGAGCAAATTGAAAGTTTCTGGAAAGTTGCACGACGTGCACTTTAAGTGCACGGTGTGCACCTGGCAGTTTCAACATTTTGAAAAATATGAGTTTTTGTTTAAAATAAAATGGGAACTTAATGGGCGGTTATGCCCCTGTCATTTGTGGAAGTTCTCTCATCCTACAGCAAACCTAGAGCATAGGAGGGTGATTTTGAGGGGAAAGGAGGTGGTTTCTTGCCAAAGAAACCCCATTCTTCCTCTCTTCTTCTCCAAGCTTCTTCTCCAAGGTGCAGCAGAGCTTCTTCACTCCACAAAGCTTCTCGAGAGGGAAGTTTGTCCGGTTTGGAGCAGCTGTAGAAGTGGGATTTTATCCTCAAGTCGGAATTCTACCTTCCTTTGGTTACACCTTGGGATTGCTTAGATTTTCCTTCTCTAAACCATGTTTAACTCTGAAATTTCTGCACATTTTCTGTTGTACATCATTATGGACGAGTAGACTCTTTTTCTTGGGCATGAGAGAGTAACTCCCATGTCATAGCTTGTATGAACATATGAATTTCGTACTAAATGTTAGTTTCTTGCATATTCCAAGAGTTGTTTCAGATCTGAAATGCTTGTTTGTGTGATTGGCCATCATACTTGCATGTTTTATACTTTCTTTCATTATTTGAGAAAATGTGTTTGAGAGTATGGAGTTACTCTTTTGGCAACTTGTCCTTGACCGCGAGAGTGGCTGGGATTATGTTGAGGAGCAAGGTTTGTGATTTGAAATGAAATACATACACGAGAGTGATGTATGGAGTTAAAATCATCATCACTTCACCGAGAGGTGAGTGATGACTACAAACCTCCTTTGCAAGTTAATTAACATGTTTAAATTCATATTTTAATATAAGCTATGATGTGATAGTGAAATCCCAAGTCTAAGACCCTTCCAAATCTGAATCTTAACCTTTCTTACGTGATAATTTACTATTTTGTTTTAAATCTATAATTTAGTTGTTCTAATCCAATCATCTTTTGTACAACGATCTAGATTATTGAAAATCATAACTCTTGCGCCTAAATAACCAACGCTTCTTCTGTTCGACCTCGACTACAACTACTCTCGTATACTTGTGGGATATAGCTAGTTGAGTAAAAGATCATTCTTAATGATTGAAACTCGTTAGTGTAAACAACCAACAATGTGTATTGATGCATGATAAGAATGTGATTTCTTTTTCTTCATGACAACTTAAGAAATATGAGGAGAACTGTCCAACACATGATTTAGAGAATGCAGTGGTGGTCCATGCTTTAAATATTTGAAGACACTACCTTTATGGAAAAAAGTGTCAGATCTTCACCAACCATAAAAATCTATAGTATATTTTCCCAAAGCAAGAGTTGAACATGCAACAGAGGAGATGGATGGATTTGACTAAAGATTATGATTGCATGATTCACTACCATCTAGGAAAGGCTAATGTGGTAGTTGATGCATTTTTTAGGATGTCAACTTCATCATCATCTGTAGACAATGCAAAGTTGTATTTCTTGGTATGTCATAAGAGAGACATGTTAGTGTGTCTTCACCAGATGAATGTACATCTATAGGTTTCTTTGTTGGTAGTTTTTTCGGCACAGTTACAAGTCCAACCTACCTTGAGACAAAAAATCTATGATGCACAGTAGAACAATATAGTAATATGGAATATCTGGTCAGAATTGGACAGTGAGAAGCATGATGACTTTGATGAGGCAGATGATGGTACAGTTTGTTTTCATAATAGGATAGTAGTTGAAGATGTTGATGGGTTGAGGAAGATGGTACTTGAGGATGCTCACTCCTTGATGTATGTGATGCATTTTGGAAGTACCAAGATGTATCATAATCTGAAGGATTTGCATTGGTGGATACGTCTAAGGCATGACATGGTAAAGATCATCGCCAAATGTCTAGTTTTTAAATAGGTTAATATGAGCACCAGAAACCTAAAGGGACATTACAAAAATTTCCAATACCACAGTGGAAGTGGGATCATATCTCTATGGACTTTGTGGTTGATCATCCTAGGATAGCCAAGGTCATGATTCCATATGGGTGATAGTAGACATATTGACTAAGTCAACTCACTTCCTTCCAGTCAAGACAATATTTCCAACAAAAAAGTTGGCACATGTATATGTTGATGAGATATGCTTTTTACATGGCATTCTAGTAAATATAGTTTCTAATAGAGGTCCACAGTTTACAAGTCAATTTTTGGAACATTTGCATTCAGCAATGGGAACATAGCTGAGGTTCTGCACAACTTTTCACCTACAGACGGATGGCCAGTCTGAAAGGACTATTCAGACTTTAGAGGATCTTTTGAGAGCATGGTGTTGTAGTCTTTTCTCACATATCAGGTCTGACCATATCCAAGGAAAAATTGTGTTGCTTCTTCTCATCGAATGCCTCTCATTTTGTGATATAGACTTGGTATCCTGAGTACCCCAGACCTTGGCTGATACTTAGGGATCCCCATCCAACATCATCAGGTGAATAAATCAACACATGAATCTATTGTTTTAGCTATCAAGGGTCACATGACTAGATGGTCTTCTCATCAAATCTCTCTGCATGTACGAATCACTTTAGCTAAATCCACTCTTCATGCTATTTCATCTTACATTAAGAAATCAGTTGAATTATCCCCTTCTCTTCGTGATGATATTAGCAGGCATGTGAAGAACTTCATTTGGTCTGAGGGGCGAAGAAAAAAAATACTATCACTAGTATCATGTAAGAAGGTGACCTTGTCCAAGGACGTTGGCAGTCTAGACATAAAACACAAAAGGGATCATAACACAACCTTAATGCTCAAGAATGTATAGAATTTTTTTAACAATCCAGACTCCCTGTGGGTTTACTTTCTACATGGTATATACATATCTAATGGCATCATCATTAAAAAACCTTACTCTTCTGTATGGTCCTTCATCAAGAAACACATTGATTCCATCAAATATGCTTCTCATATCACTATCAACTCAGGCACTACTTGAATGTTTGGTTTAGTATGTGGGTACATGATTCGTTCATTACTGAGCTCGAACCCTTGTTCACACCCCTACTAATATCAATGACTTATGCATGGCTTCCATGGTAGCATACAATGGTGACTGGGATTGGTCATTCATCCATAACCACCTCCCTCAGGCTGCATGGCCCAAGATCTAATATATACTCCCACCAGATCCATCAGTTGGCCCAGACTCATGGAAATGGCAATTGAACTCTAGAAGTTATATCACAACTAAATCACTATACCAGTTGCTTCATGATCAAACGATTGTACACCTTGACTGATTTTGGAAAGACGTATGGAAGCCATTCCTCCTAGTGCGGTTGAAGATTTTTTTATTGCTTCTTCAGCACTGTGCTCTCTTAACAAACATAGAAAAAGTTTGTAGAGATATTCCAGCTAAAGAATTTTTCCCAGTCTATTCGAATGTGCGAGACACCTTGTTACATTTTCTTTGTGACTATCCAATCTATAAATCGATTTGGCTGGCCTTGGGATTTCAAGAATCCTTATTTCTGCTTTTCTTTAAAAGAATTGTTTTCACTTACAAAATTCCCTTTGCTATGAATTCAACATTTTGAATTGTTTTTGCTAATCCAATAAGGGATATAAGGGAAAAGGTTAAGATGAAAATCCAATAATGGTAAAAAGGAAAAAGATAATAAATAATGAATAATGTACTTGTGAGAATTGTGTTGAATTCTTTAGAAAGTAGTATGGATGACCACTAATGATTGGTTTTTAGTTTCACATGATTTCTAATAGTAAAAGATATCAAAGTAAAGAAAATGGAAAAGATAAGAAAGAGAAAAGAATTGTTTTAATGCATAATAAGAGGAAGAATTGCACATTAAGAAAAGAATATTTTATTTTTTAATCAATCTCCCGTCTGGCGATCACGACGACGAGCTAGGGCTCCCCCGCGTGCGGCGCTTAGGTTTGGGGGAGGGGGTCAGGCGTCCTGTTGGGCCGTCACCTTCTCCCCCCAGGCCTCCTCCTCGACTTGCCTCTTCTTCTGGTTTCCTTTTACATGTGCCTCTCTGAGCTCCTCATCTCTCCCCCTGGGCAGCGGTCGTGTGACCTGATTGTGATCAGGTCTTCTCTTTGGCATGTTGCTTGCAGGAGGTGGTGGTGCTCTTCTCCTGGCAGAGTCTTGCTTAGATCTGCCTTGAGGCTGAGGTGGGTGGCTGGTGGGGGTGTCCTCGTAGGGGTTCCGGAGGAGGCGAGTTTCCCACCTCTGTTTCTGCCTTGTAGGTTTCTCACTTGGGTGTTAGTTTCTGGAAGGCTATCTGCCTTGTTCTGCCGTATATCAGCATTGTTTCTTCCTTTGAATAAGGATTGTTACTCCTTCCTCTATGAAGGCGGTGGTTTTTTTGGGGTTTCCCCCGATAATTCAACCTTAGTACGGCTATCTCATCTTTGCTCTAGATTGATCTCATTACTCAGTTGTATGGCTTCGTTTGAGTTGATATACGAGCAGAATACCATCTTGTTCTAGCCTCTCTACCACTACTTATCGCTCAGGTTGAAGGAATTCTTCAGGAAAAGCTGCTTAAGACAGCCTCAAGGAAGAAGAATCAATGCATAAATGTCTCTCTCTCATTCCAATATGAGTTGTAGTGTCCTAGGGTTACTGAACGTGACGTTCGTATGTTTTGTTTGTATCTTTCTCCCCAATTGTAGATGTCATATGGCTAACAAGTAAAGAATCGATCCTTTTGCTCTAAAAAAAAGAATATTTTATTTTTTATTTTTGGTCTCAAACTTTACCCACATCGAGATACTACTAAAAGCCTTCCTTTAAATTTTGGAGTCAATTGGGTAAAGGAAGAGGAAGTTATAAATTTTTCTAGTTTCCCTAAAGTGAGAGAACTTATTGGTTGATGCATTAAATGTCACAAAATTTCTATTTTTAGAAAATTGGGTTCGGCCCTTGATGATGTGAGTGGCTACCTGATCCCCAAATCAATGGAGGGGCATTGTCTTCCACCTCTGATGTGATAGGAAGGAGAACTTTTCTCTCCCTCACTGGTCCTAGTTACCACCATCACACTCCCTAATCATTCTAACAAAGGGAAAACCTCACAGTGACCCTCGTCTCACCTTACCAAACTTGATGATCCCTGAAATAATGACATCTCATGCCTTGACCACCAAGAAATCTACAAGCTTTTTCAGAGCCTATCACTCAGATGAGCGGCAGGCTCCCAACCCCAAGTGTAGGGTATCAACTACTATAAAATCATGTGAGGATCTCGCCTATCTCACCCAAAGCTGATCATGCCCTCCTAGGACAATGCCTATCATCATAGGTACATGTCTCACCCATCTTCCACCTTGTGGCCACCCTAGTTCCACTATAAAGGGGAACTCATCCTAAGCCATCTTCAAAAACCACAAGGATGTGATTGACTTTGTAAGGGAGTAAGGGACACGCCCAACATATTTTATTTTCCTATTTTGACTTCTATCTATGATCCCCTTATTTTCCTATGAGGTGTGCCACCATGAGAGGATACTGCCTCACAAGGTGATTGCTCTTCTATACTAACATGACAGCTATGCAATGCACCAATCACCTCTCTCACTCTTCTCGCGGTTCAATTGTAAACTGACCCTATTGAACCATCGATCCAAAGTATAAAATAATGGAGCCACAAATGATCTGGTGAATTGTTTACCAATCAGAATTTGCCACATCAGACAAAAATGAAGCTAATTTCTTAGAATTATAATTGAATTAAATATTATCTCAAAATTGATAGTAAAAAAATGGATAATCGGACTGTAGCAAAACTATGTATCAAAATGATCAGAAAAATGAGAGGAACATGAATAAAATGTATTACATGCCTAATTCTCACTATAATTCCAAAAAAGGGCTAATACATGTTTGAATGGTTATTAAGATTATGGAAACCCTAGATCTAAGATGATGATAAATTATATATGTTCAATTGATCTTAATAATCAAGATTGATCTTTTTTTATAACAAGTATAACTTGGATCTAATTTGAGATTAACAACCCATTCAATGATGAATTAGGGTTTCCTTGATATTAAAAGTGCAAGTAATGATAAGATTAGAGTTTTTAACCCAAAAGGGCATGAAATATGGTAATTAAAGTTTTTTTTTGGTCGATAATTAAAGTTTAGAAAATTGAAAACCTAATTGAACCCTAACTAGGAACCCAAGTCAGTATTAATGGTGGATCTTGGATGAATTAGTAACACATGTATTGTGCTTTAATTCTAGGATAATTGACTGATTGATTGCTTTGGTTATCTTTTTCTTGGACATCAAGTACTTCTAAGAAAGGTAGCACCTGGGCTCCAGATTGAGAAGGTGACCTTTTCGTTCGTTATAGGGAAAAGAACCTGAAGGGGTATCCCAAAGGTTGGGTAAAAAATGGGTTGAGAAGTTATGAAGAAAATGTTAATTTTGTTTCAGTGACAATAATTGTTGTGAATATGTTGTTACAATTCGATGTGACTATTTTATTTTCCCCACATACTAGTATAACTTGTTATACTCACCGTGTTTTGGATTCACAATGTTTTAGGTGAATCTGATGATACCCTACAATTAATGATGAAAGATAGACACCTAGAGAAGAAGGCATCAAACAAAGAAATTTAACTTAACTACTAGAGGATATATTTAGATAAATGTATTTCACATGGTAAACTTTATAAATCCATATTTTGTAAACCATGTTGGAGAATTTATATTTTATCTTGTACCAAACTCATTTCAGTTTAATGAAATTTATTAATTATTTCTGGTTAATTGATAAACCTCGATCTTGTATGAATGGTAATGGCTCTTTCCCTCTTGGTTCACCTAAATGGGAGATAACTGTGAGAGGGGGTTGTTACATTTGGTATCAGAGTAGGTTTACCACTTAACATCTAATAATTAGTAAATGTTTAGGATTCTATAGAGCCCAAAGGGAATTATTAAAGTGTTTTCCCAAGACAATGATGTCTAGAAAGGACCATGATTTGGGAACTGGAAATACTGTCCTCTACACCGCTAGTTGGCTTATGAGGACTCCTAAACCCGTGCATCTGGCCTGGCCAAAGTCAGAGGGTTTCACTCAAAATAAAATACCTCTAGATTTTCTCATATATTTTCATCCCTTCTCTAACCCTTGCTTTACTCACTAAACCATTGGTACCTGTAACAGCTCTATTCGTCTCTTTCTGAGCACTAAAATTATGGATATTAGGGATTAAGGAATCCTATATCAAATAATAAATGCATGTAAACAAGATGTCATGGACATAATTTTAGGGTGTTTAGGAAAACCCTAAAAGTGTTGGGGTATGGTTCCTAACCCTTACCTTAAATCCTAATCTTAAACAATGGATAGAGGAAAGAGAAAATGCAAGGAGTTCATCCATGCATGTAGGTACGTCGAGTAAGGCATGCAGAATATGGATGCAGGTTGAACGTACATACAAATAATGGGAAATAAGTGAGTACATAAGAAGGGAAATATGAAACCCTTTAGTGCAACTATTAGGATTGGTGTCTCGACCTAGGGTAGCTCAACCCAAGATTGGAGAGATGATGTATGAGAGAGGTAAAACCTAATATCAGGTTATGACCAGAAAGTCAAAACTCCTTCTGGTAGAAACCCTAATAGGAAGTGTGTCCTCACATAGATACAAGTAGGAGGTAGACATGCATCTACATGGGAGAAAGTGACATCAATGATGGAAAAGGGATTAGTCCTAAATCAGAGGGTAATGTATGTTCGATTGTGAGATCAACATACTAGATGGAATAAATGAAGAGTTTAGTAATGAGGTAATATAATTTATGATGACCTCAGTCAGATTTGAGAATTTAAATTTAGTTTTGGAATTTTGGACAATAAGGTTTGATAATAAAAGTGTGTGTGTGCGCTTCTCTGGATAAGATGAACTAGATGAGGATAACATGTGAATATAAAGGAGCCTCAATCTCCTCTAAAAAGGGGGACCTCTATTGCTAGGACCAGTTATAGGATTCACTCCTGAGAGAGTGGGACCCAAAAGGAAAAGGTTAGGAACCTAGACTCCAAGAGATGAGGAATTATGAGAAATATTTGTATGATATGGCCTAAACTAGACTGCTCTTAGATGAATGAGTTGAGTCATTATATGCATGATCCTTGGGGCTTGTTGCACCCTAGATGTCTTTGGAGGGACCAAACCCTAGAGACAGAGAAGGAGGCTTCTTATGCAGATGTGTAGATGATATGAGTACCTACCATCTTGGTGAGGGAATGAGAGTCCCAAGATCCTGGAGAGGTACGGAATGGTAATATGTTGCAAAACCTTGCACTCAAATTGGTAGCTCCTTGTGTAGGAATCTAAAGGTTGTTTATTGGGTAAGAATATTTTGTGAGTAGGAATCTAATAAGAAAAGTCCATATCATGTTTCGATTTAGTACATGCTTGAGTGGCTAATTCATGAAGTTTAGATGACCAATGCTAAGGAGGTAAACCTGAGGTTCCTAGACAAAAGAGGGAAAGTGGTGGTATCTAGTGCATATATTGCTCAAAAGGTTGTGTGAACTCATAGATATTAAGCATGGAACCCCCTCAAGTTTTAGGTTAAAGGAAACCCCACACGGACTGTGATATATGTTTGATGAGCCACTCACACAAGTTGGTCTACCACTACCATGTTTCCATATGTACATATGAAATCGGTTCAACCTTGAGAGATGATGAATGGATATGACATAACAAAAAAACTTATAAATGGTCTAATAAGTTCTCTACTTGCTATTGGTTAGCCACATGCATGATTTATGATAAAGGAAAGTGAGTAGCTTACTTGAAGATGAACATTTAATAAGGAACATAGTCTAATATGAGAAAGTACAAAGGGGATAATGTCCTCAAAAATATTGAACATGGTTAAATTTGATGTGAGGATTAAGTGCATAATGCACAAGAGCACATAAATTGAGTAATTGGAACCCATGTATGACCATCTCTAAGGGATATGAAGAAAAGTCACTATGGAAGTGACTGATAGAATGGGACCAGGCCCAGAAGGGTAGGTTGTCATGATCCCAATAAAGGGGCATTTAGAAATCTATGGGTACCCTAAGAGATGAAGGGAATCCATGTGAAATAATTATAAAGGATATTATGTGCTTGGATAACACCAATGAAGCCCCAAGTAAAATGTGTGATTAGATAATATAAACTTTGACATCTTAATAGAACCCTAAGTCATTCCTAAGGTTAAGGGGGGATTAGAGAGATGAGAGTAGGATTTGATTTTTCCTTGAATGTGCAAGACCATATAGTCGGGAGGCAACAACTATGTTTGTCTGAGTCCCATGGGTTAGGAGGTTGGCCACCTTCATGAGTTCATGTGACCCAAGGGGTAAATGTGAGAGGCACTCTCTAGATGCATACGAATGAGATCACTCCAAAAGATCGACACCCTATAGACTTTGAGGAGATGACCGAAGGTAAAGGGAAAAGATATAAGAAGTCAAGTGATAATGAAATTGTGCAAACCCTAGAGTGAGGGAGGCTCTTGAGTTCAAAAAATATAAGAATATTGTGAATTGAGAAGCATGTACAATTTAGAGTTGTGTTGAAGGGATTCAACCTAAATATGGAATTAAAATGGTAAGGTGTGATGCATCATTTCTACTCTTGGAATGAGATGAGTTTCATATTTGGACTGCAACCAAATACTTATTTCATCTTATTATGAGTGTGAGAGATGAGACAGACATGCTCCATATTATAAATAGGAAATAATATGTGGAATAAATACTTAAGTTGAAATCCTTTTAGAATATCCTTGAATTTGAGGTTTTACCACACCTCTATGAAAGGATATTGAATAAATGGTTTGGAAACCTAGGTGAACAAGGTAATTCCCAAATTAAGATTTCAAATGTGGATATATTTACAAAGTGGAATTAGATTTCCATAGGTATCAGATTAACTATAATGCATGCAAGAGTTGAACCAAGACTAACCTATTGGTTGAGTTGTTAGCTACTCAGTTAGCCAACCCAGGGATAGAAAAGATGAAGGGTTTGTTGGAGAAGGCTCAAACACATCTAATGATAGATGTGAATGGTGTAATCTAATATGAAAGTCGTATTTGAGTTCCAGAGGATTCACCCTTAAAGACTCATAACTTGCAAAAGCTCATGGTTCTAAGTATACAACACACCCTGGGACCATGAAAATGTTTAAAGACTTATAGAGATATATCTTGTAGCCTAGAATGAAGAAAGACATAGCAACAAATGTAAGCAATTGTCTCACATGACCAGATGGTGAAGAATGAACACCAACAACCCGATGGGTTATTGCAACAAATTGAGATTCCTGAGAGGATAAGAGATTAGAACAATATGGATTTCATGTGGGTATCCCCAAGACAAAGAAAGGTCATAATGCAATATGGGTTTTGGTGGCCCATCTAACTAAGTTGACACATTTCCTCGCCTTAAAGAATACTGCCAAGGTGACCTAACTTACTAAACTATATGTTAGATAGTTCATTTGTATGGTGTTATGAGTTCAATTATCTCTGATTGTGACCCTAAGTTCACCTCTAAGTTATGGAAACAAGTGAATGAAGAACTTAGTACAAGGTTGAAATTCAACACAACCTATCACCCCAGACTGATGGATAGTCAAAAAGAACAATGTAGACTTTATTGGATCTATTAAGAGAATGTGTGCTCAATTCGGTTGGATAATGGGAGCAATATATTCCCTTAGTTGAGTTTACCTATGATAATAGCTACCAATCTAGTATCGGGATGCCTCTGTACGAAGATCATTATGGAAGGTCGTGTCACTCACCGCTTCATTGGGATGATGTTGATGAGAGGACTTTCCTAAAGTTAGAGGAACTAAAATTATGTGTTGACAAGGTCACTTTGATCGAGCAGGGGTTGAAGAGGGCTCAAGATCTACAAAGGCCATATGTTGATGCAAAGCAGATAGATTTTCACTTTACAGTATGTGACTATGTGTTTATGAAAATTCGACCCCTCTGAGCTGTAGCTAAGAACAAAGGAAAATTGAGTCCCTGATACATGGGTATGTTTGAAATCCTAGAGAGGATTGTTGAATCTCCTTATCTTCTAGCCTTACCCCCACAATGTAGTATGATGCATAATTTGTTCCATGTGTCCAATCTGAATAGCTATGTGAAGGATTTGAGCCATGTGTTGAGCATTGAACATATTAAACTCCAAGGGAGGATGAGATACCCTGAGTCATATGTGAGAGTACTGGACACCAAGGTGAGAGGTATCATGAATAAAAGATAGAGATGGTAAAGGTTCTTTGGAAGTTTCATGGAGAGGATGAAGACACATGAGAGCTAAAGATAGACATGGAAAAGTCCCATTCTGATTTAATTGTATGATTAGTTGAATTTGAAGACAAAATTCCTATAAGAGGAAATGTATGTTATAACATGGTTTTTCACATGTGTTTATATAATTGAAATGCAATTATTTCAATAGAAGGGACTTATTGGCTAATTTGTATGCTTTTCTTTATAAGAATGGTTTTCCCATACAAAATTCCCTTTGATATCAATTTCATGGTTTAAACTATTTTTGCTAATCAATAATAGATATAAGGTAAATAGATGAGAAGAAAATCCAATAATAGTAAAACGGTTAAAGATAATATATATTGAATAATATACTTGTGAGTATTGTGTGGAATTCTCTAGAAAGTAGTATGGATGACCACTAATGGTTGTGTGATAACGTAGAAATTCAAAATTTTAAATGACTTATATTCAAAACTTATCTCTTATACTCACCTTCAATTTCATATTTGAATACATAATCGATAACACTTAAGTGCAATTAATACCTTGATGACCCTCTATTGGACTCTAATTTAGTTGTAAAACATAACACTCATCACCATCCTTTCCTTTTATTTTTATCATATACTTGAATACATATATGTTTCTTTCTTATTTCTATGTCATAGAGATCGTTCTCACAATTCCAACTCACCTTGTTTCACCCAAATCTAAGCTCATAGGAGAATTTTATGCCCTTTGAATGATATCCTCTTTTTACCTTTTTTTGCACCTATTTGTACCTATATCTTTGTCTTGGACTGGTCATTTTGGGCCCAGAATCAGGCGCCCCCAACCTCTCATCTTTTCCCCTTCCTATCTTCACATTTACCCCACATCTAACCCCGAACCAAGGAGAGTCATCCAATCTTGGAGTTGTGGATTGGGGAGGGGATCCAACGGCCCAGGACTCATCCCCTACCCCATGACGTACACCATGCAAAGGCACAATGGCAGATGCTTTATGACAACCAACCATAGCCCTACACACCATTTTGGTGAGAACCTGGTTCCACTTTTTGATCCCTCTCACCCCCCTCTTGTTTTACCCTCTCTTTATTAGCCCCTTGGGGCAACTCACCTCAGGTTTCAATTCATCGTATTCATCCTGGAGGTCATCATCGCCACCCTGACCACTCACACACTCCATGACTTTGTGACGCATAGCCAAAATATGTCTCTAGTTCTATCTTAATGGAGGCATGAATCGAGTGGGAGGCCTCTTTGTTGTCTCGTCTGAGGTCTCCAACCCCTACCATCTGTGTGCTCCAGTGAGGTTAGCACCAAGCATAGCCCTGCTCCGCTCCACTAGTAGGAGGACATGTGGAGAGCCCTCAAATGGAGATACTAGGGCTCTGATTGCCCACCCTGATGTTTGGGTTCACAAAGAGTAAGTGATGGTCATTGTGTCTATGGATCGCCAGTGGACTCCAACTGAGCAACCGGTGGCGATGAGCAATAGTTTGGAACGATGGCGGTCGACCACAAAGCACCAGCCAATGCAACTGGGCAACTTAGTGTGGTGGACAATGAGTGTGGGCCTTGGGAGTGAGTCACTATTAGATCATGATCCCATGGCCCTAGGCGCCGCATAAATGCTTGGTAATGCCCCTACCCACTTTCCCTAAAGATTTCAATACATATCTTCCAAAATCATATCTTGCACATCCCTTGTCCAAATATGGCATATAATATATGAATTTTGACCCTCTCAACAAGATCTATCCAATGGAACTAGATTCAAAATCTACTTCATATTCTTCTGGTACACGAAAAAACGTGACTTGTATGTACTCTTTACAAAATAAATAATGAATTTTGGCCCTTTTAGATTTGTTAGTTCAAATGTTTCTCTTAAACTTTACATCAGCAAGGTTTATCCACCTATTGGGTTTAATCACAAAATGGTCACCTTGATGAACTTATGTCTATGCTTTTGACCTATTATTGTCCCTTTTATGCATACACATGATGGCACTTATCTAATATTGAAACTTTGGTATATTTGATTATCATATGTTGACCCTATCTCAGAATTAGTAATCCTTTCTATGCTTTATAACATGTTTGATTAAGATCTTATGCCTTTTCACCATGTCACACACTCATGTGCCATATTGACTACATGTAATCCTTAATGTGATCTAAACATATATGTTACTTGTTTATACTCCAACCTTTCTAAAACATACTCCAATGTTATCTATGCTATCTTAATGACTTCAAATAGAAGAATTGTAATTCTATAGCTCCCCATCTTAATTTGATCGAGTTAATGCTTTTATGACCTGAAGATGTGACACTATTAAAAGGAATTGATCTAATATGACTTAACCATGATCTTGAATGCTGAAACATGGTAACAATCCAAATATTATGCTTCCCTATATCCAAATTAGAAGTTACCTTCATGTTTTACTACTCATAATGTTGATGTGTCACCTAGACCTATGATTTCATGTTGGTGCTTATACTATGTTGAATCAATGCATGCATGTTTCACTAGATGGGACCACACTTGAACCATATGATACCGAGGTTTAGGAGAACATCCACATGACATGATACATGCTTATCATAACAAAAATACATTGATCTAAGACCCTCTATTATGTCATATCATACGTCCCCTTAGGGCTGGACCTCTCTAGAAACTTACTCTTGGATTAGGACATGTTCACTACTAAGGAGGTACGTTTTCTCTTGACCCTACTATGATATTGGCTTGCTTGTAAGTATGCTCGTATGAATTCATGGCTACTTACTTGGTTGAGATATTGTTCCTATGAGTACTACTTTCATGGTTGGTTATCATATGTTGACAAACCACGAACATTATATAAAGAAATCCATTTTAATATAATGGATAAAGATACCTAAAACATGCTTTGTATAAGAAAATCTCATCATGTTTCCTCGCCTTGTTTTGTGTTCTTTCTTAGTATTCCATTTAGCCAGACATCATTTATATATTCTTAAACTGTTTACATGCCTTTTCATAGCGTACTTAATGCTTTAGCATTAATATGTTTTGTTTATAGAATTTGTAGTTGCCAAATAAATATCTATTGTGCTCAAGAATCTAAGATATCAAATCAAACACCAATGGGGTACTTGATCTAGAAATGGGTACGTATCTCTTATCCCCATGTTAAGTGTCATGTTATATCTTGTTGTTACTGCTTTTACATATATATTTCCTATGTAAAATATTTTTGTCATTCTATGGACAGGTGCCCAAGTGTACTCACCTTTGGCTATGTAGCTATTAGGATTGTGGACTTAGGGAAACAAACAATTATGTGACAAATGGTATCAGAGTCATACACATAGGCCTTTATATATGTTTAAGGCATAACACCTCTTAAGAACCCAGGAAGGATGAAAATCTTTTCCTCATAGTTTAGAGAGTCTTATAACATCTCATATCTTCTTTAAGGACCGCCTAAGGCACTCAAGTAGATGATGATTAGTTACTCTTTTCATCTCCTTATGGGATTCTTCTCTCTTGACTTTTGATCACATGATTTCTCAATTTTTGGTACCTTATACATGGGAAAACTAAAGTTTATATAAATGATGGAAGGTGATTAAGATGATAATTCCATGATCAAACATTAAGTTGAAAACCCTATTTGGTGTAGGAAAGTACTCTTGAGAGTAATGTATTCATGCAAACTTGATGTCACTCAAATATGACATATGTGCTTTCTATGTTTGAGGTAAATCGCAAATCCTTGATGAGGTGAAATAAGGTGGAACTCATGTTCTATACCTCATGTTTGATGAGGTCCCTATTGATTTAACCTATGTTGTCCTATTGTTGATTAAACCTTAAACATAGTGAAGCCGATGTTTACCCTATTTGATATGTACATTGATTATGCCTTAGAATGACTACACTCTTGAACTCTCAAAATCATGATGAAAGACTTTATGCAAGAGACATTTTCCTATTAATTTGTATGTCTCTTTGTAATATAGATCATGAATGATATGATGGATACAAATCTCAATCTTTCACTATTATGCTCAAACTATTGAGTTCCCAATTTGACTTCTAGATTACCAAAATACACCCTACCTTGATCTTGAAAGGAAGGGAATACGATTATGAATTTGATCTTGAAAAATCTTGAAACATGGTTGCCCTATTATAATCTTGAGTTTTGACCTCATGACATTATGAAATGTGATTTGATAATTGATACTCTCCTTATTTGGATATGCTAGATGGATCATGAATAATGTAGGCTAATGTGCTATATTAGGGTGGTAATTGACTCTTGACTCCCCTAACCTAGGTCACTTCCCCCATTATGACTGCCTCTAAATTTTTATCTTTTTAATTATTTAGAGTTTGGAAGGGTAACCCCTTCCGCCTAATTGTGATTTCTTTACCTAAGTATCTAATAGGTTAGACTTATGATGATATTGGTTCTATATCTTGAATTATGACTTATTGATGATCTTGAAATACAATGATGTTGACTATTTCTTGTGGTTGACTTCCTCAAATGACTAAGGTCTAGATTTTTCATCAACCTCAAATACCATGACAATAAAATTCATGTTGATACCACATATTGTCACTTGATTGTTGCTCAATTAATGTATATGGATGAATGATCACCCTAGAAGGGTGAGTTAACCGATTGATTTAAGAATTTAGGTAACCTTAAATATCACAAAAAATTGAAGGATTAAGTATACAAAGAATTAAAAAATAAACATACATGATATATAATTCATTGAACCCAATTATTCCATCTCTAAGATACAAAAGAAAAGTCACTGAAGATGTGACTAGCAATATGTGACCAATCCAAGAGGGAAGGTCAACAAGAGGCCAAGACCAGGAGGGAAGGGTACAATGAAGACCAAGCCCAGGAGGGAAGGTGACCAAGAGGCCAAGCCCAAGAGGGAAGGTCATCATGAAGACCAAGCCCAGGAGGGAAGGTCGCCAAGAGGTCAATCCCAGGAGGGAAGACCAACATGAAGACCAAACCCAAGAGGGATGGTCACCGAGAAGACCAAGCCCAGGAGGGAAGGTCACTGAGAAGGCCAAGCTAAGGAGGGAAGGTCGCCATGATCCCAATGTTGGGACATAAAGCAAATGATGTGAAACCTAAGAGATGGATCACGGTAAAGAATTACATAGAAAAAATGTGCTTGGATATTGTTAGAGAAGCCTCAAGAAAAATGAGAATAACCTCTCAATAAAAAACTTAGGAAGGGTAGAGCCCTAAGCACCACTAAGGTCTAAAATAAGAATCTAAACCGTAGCTTTGAAATGTTTAGACTGTGACTTTGATGTCCAAACATGACTCTTGATATGGAATAATGAAATATTGACTCATGGTCAATGATCTTGAAATTATTTGACTCCTATGATCACCCTATTTCAATCTCGATGTTCCCAAATCTCAAAATTCTGAAATAATGATTCTAAACATTCGCTTGGTTTTTGACTGAGGGATGCACTCTCATGTGGACTAGGTGGAATCTTCCATTGATCTAGAACACAAAATCACAATATTGAAATATGATGCATGTCTTGAGTTGTCATGATGTATAACTCCACCTAGGCCAGTGAAGATGCCAAAACCCTAAATGTTGATATGGAAAGTCATGTTGTACTCTTGAACCAAAATCTATATTCATTTAACCTAAAATGTGATGTCTCCAAATTGTGATTCCCCCTAATTCGATGATCTATGTGACTATGGTATGATCTCGATGTCCAATTGCTCTATTGTAGAATAATATTTATATTGATGACAATACTTTGTTGATGACTTTTGATATGGAATATGAAAGTCAATCTTGAATGATGAAATACTTTAATTTTGGGAACAAAATTCCTTTTAATGTGGGGTGGATGTGATAACCTGGAAATTGAAAATCTAAAATGACTTCTATTCGAGACGTATATCTTGTAATCACCTTCAATTTCATATTTGATTACATAATAGATAACACTTGAGTGGAACTAACACCTTAATGACCCTCTAGTGGACTCTAATTTAGTATTAAAACATAACACTCATCACCATCCTCTCCTTTTATTTTGATCATATACTTGAATATATATGCCTCTTTTTTATTTCTATGTTATAGAGATCTTTCTCACAATTCCAACGCAATTTGTTTCACCCAAATCCAAGATTAGATGAGAATTTTATGCCCTTTGAATGATTCCCTCTTTTTACCTCTTTTTACACCTATTTCTACCTATTTATTTTAGTCTTGGATTGGTCTTTTTCAGCCTAGAATCAGGCATCAACCCACATGACCTCTCTTCTTTTCCCCTTCCTATCTTCACATTTACCCTGCATCTAACCCCGACCCAATGAGAGCCGTCCGATCTTGGAGTTGGGGATTGGGGAGGGGATCCAACGGCCCAGGACTCATCCCTTACCCCAGGTTGTACACTGTGTAAAGGCACAATGGAAGCTTCTTTACAACCACCAACCATATCCCTACACACCATTTTGGTGAGAAGTTGGCACCACTTTTTAATCCCTCTCAGCCCCCTCTCTCTTTCCCCTCTCTTTATTAGCCCCTTGGGACAACCCAACTCATGTTTCAATTTATCTTCCTCACCCTAGTAGCTGGCACCACCACTCTGACCACCCACACACTCCACATCTTCGTGGCACATAGCCACAATATGCCTCTAGTTCTATATTCCTGGAGGCATGATGGGAGTGGGCGGGCTCTTTGGTGTCTCGTTCGAGGTTTCCAACCCCTAACATCAATGTGCTCCAGCAAGGTTAGGGCCAAGTAGAGCCCTGCTCCACTCCTCTAACAAGAGGATGCATGGAGAGCCCTAAAATGGAGAGCCAAGGGATCTGATTATGCCTGGGTTCGCAAAGAGCAAGTGGTGCTCACTAGCATCAGTGGATCGCCAGTGGACTCCAACTGAGCAACTGGTGGTGATGAGCAGTAGTTTGGGGCAATGGGGGTCGACCGCAAGCCACCAGCTAATGCAATTGGGTGGCTCAGGGTGGTGGACAGTGAGTGTGGGCCCTCGTAGTGAGTCACTGTTGGATCAAGATCCAATGGCCCTGGCCACCACATAAATGCTTGGTAACGCCCCCATCCCCTTTCCCTAATGTTTTTAATACATATCTTCCAAAAATGATATCATGTACATCCCTTGTCCAAATATGACATAAAATATATGAATTTTGACCCTCTCAATGAGATCTATCCAGTGGAACTAATTTTGGAACATAAATCTACTTCCTATTCTTCTAGTATTGGAAAATCATGTCTTGTATGTGTTATTTGCAAAATAAGTGATGTATCTTGCCCCTTTTAGATTTGTTAGTTCAAATGTTTCTCTTAAACTTTATATCAGTAAAAAATTTCCACCTATTGGAATTAATCACGAAATGGTTCACCTTGATGAACTTATGTCTACTCGTTTGACCTAATATTTCCCCTTTTATGCATAAACATGATGACATTTATCTAATATTGTAACTTTGGCATATTTTGATATCATACTCTCACCCTATATCAGAATCAATAATCCTTGCTATTCTTTATGACATGTTTGACTAAGATCTTATTCCTTTTTGCCATGTCACACACTCATGTGCTATATTGACTACATGTAACCCTTAATGTAATATGGATGTATATGTTACCTGTTTATACTCTAACCTTGCTAGAACATACTCCAATGCTAGGTATGCTATCTTGGTGACTTCAATCAGTCGAATTGTCATTCTGTAGCTCCCAATCCTAGTTGATCTAGTTAATGCTTTTATGACATGAAGATGTGACACTATTGAATGGAATTGTTATAATATGAGTTAACCGTGATCTTGAATCCTAAAACATGATAACAATCCAAATATTATGCTTCCCCTATTTCCCAATCAGAAATTACCTTCATGTCTTACTACTCATAATTTGGATGTATTACCTAGCCCTAAGCTTCAGTGTTAGTTCTTATACTATGTTGAATCAATGCCTGAATGTTTGACAATGCGAGACCATACTTGAACCATCTGATACCAAGGTTTAGAAGAACATCCACATGACATGATAAATGCTTAGACAGGCATCCAAGTCTACTTGCCTTTAGCTATGTAGCCATTAAAAGTGTGGACTTAGGGTAACACACAGTTTCGTGACATGTTGGTTTTAAGTTTCACATGATTTCTAATAGGAAAATTCATCAAAGTAAAGAAAATAGAAAAGATAATTAAGAGAAAACGGTTGTTTTAATGTATAATAAGAGGAAGACTTGCATATTAAGAAAAATATATTTTATTTTTGAGTTTTGGCCTCAAACTTTACCCAATGTGAGATTTAACTACTAAAAGCCTTCCTTTAGATTTTGGAGTCAATTGAACAAAAGAAGAGGTAGTTATGAATTTTACTATTTTCCCTAAAGTGAGAGCATTTATTGGTTGATGCATTAAAATGTCACAAAATTTCCACATTGAGAAAAATGGGCTTGATCCTTAATGATGTGAGTGGCACCCTAGATGTTGATTCGGAAATCAATGGAGGGGGCATTGTCTCCCACCTTTGATAGGAAAGGAAGGAGAGATTTTCTCTCCCTTGCTAGCCCCAATTCACCAGCTTGCTCCCTGACCATTCTAATAAAGCAAAAACCCCACAGTGACCCTCTCCTCACCTTACCAAACTCGGTGATCCCCAAATTAATGGAATCTCATGCCTTGACCATAGAGAAATATGCAAGCTTTTTCAAAATCTCTAACCCCTACCCTAAGAGTCGGGTATCAACTACTATAAAACCCCATGAGGATATCACCTATCTCACCCCAGAGTCAATCGCACCCTCCATGGATGGTGCCTACCATCACAAGTCCCTATCTCACCCATCCTCCACCTTGCGACCACCTTAGTTCTACCACAAAGGGGAACTCTTCTCAAGCCATCTCCGAAAACCATGTGGATGCTATCGACTTTGTAAGGGAGTAAGGGACACACCCAACATCTCTAGTTTGTCTCTCGTGAATTCAATCTTTGATCCCGTCATTCTATGGCAAGGAGAGATACTACCTCGCAAGGTGATTGCTCTGCTATACTAACCCAATAAGTATGCAATGAATAGATCTCCCCTCTCACTCTTCTCATGGTTTGGCCCTAACCTGACCCGATTGAATTGTTGGTCCAAAGTATATAATAGAGTGCAGCCATGGATGATGTGTTAAAGTGTGAACCAATCCAAATTCTCTACATCAGACAAAATGAAGGTAATTTCCTAGAATTATGATTGGATTAAGTATTATCTTGCCAAATTGATAGTAACAAATGTGACAATCTGAATATAGAAAAACTATATATCAAAATAATCAGAAAAATGAGAGGAAAATGAATAAAATGTATACAATGCCTAATTCTCACTATGATTCCAAAAATAGGGAGAATACATGTTTGAGTGGTTATTACAATTATGGAAACCCTAGATCTAAGATGATGGTCAATTATATATGTTCAATTGATCTTAGTAATCAAAGATTGATCCTTTTGGATAAAAAGGACAACTTGGATCTAATTTGAGATTAACAACCCATCAAATGATGAATTAGGGTTTCCTTGAGATTAAAAGTGCAAGTATTGATAAGATTAGGATTTGTAACCCAAATGGCATTAAATATGGTAAAATAAGTTTAGGAAGTTGAAACCCTAATGGAACCCTACTTCGAACCCAAGTCAGTCTTAATGGTGGATCTTGGATGAATTAGTATACACATGGTCATTATGCTTTTCTTTTAGAATAATTGATTGATTGGTTGCGTTTGTTATTTTTTTCTTGTACATCAAGTACTTCTAAGAAAGGTATTTGGTTATTCCTATGACTATCCACATTAGTTTGTCATTATTTCTTGAGTTTTTTTAGATTGCTAAAAAATAAATGTTTACTTGTTTATTTGTTTCCTGCAATCTATAAAGTCACTATGGATATCACATTATATGCTTGTAACTTGCTTGAACCCCTCATACCAACTCTTAAAACTTTGAAAGAGCCATTATGATGACTAATTTGAGTAGAAAATAGGTTGAGAAGTTATAAAGAAAACATTAATTTGTTTCTTTAAAAATATATTTTGTAATATGTTGTTACAACTAGATGTGGCTATTTTATTTACCCCACACACCAGTAGAACTTGTTATACTGATCGTGTTTTGGATTCATGGTGTTTTAAGTGAATTTGTTGATACACTACAATTAATGATGAAAGATGGACACCCAAAGAAGAAGGCATCAAACAAAGTAATTTAACATAACTCCTAGAGGATAAATTTAGATAAATGTATTTCATGTGTTAAACTTTAGAATTCCATACTTTATAAACCATGTCGGAGAATTTATATTTTATCTTGTACCAAACTCATTTTAATTTATTGAAATTTATTAATTATTTCTAGTTATTTGATAAACCTCGATCATGTATTTATGGTAATGTCACTTGCCCTCTTAGTCCACCTGAATAGGGGATAACTGGGGGAGGGGGTCATTACAAAAATACTCTCACAGTAGAGACACCATGATATATCATCAATTGATGACATCCCTAGTGTAACTACAAGCCTCTTCATTCCAAGAAATAATCATTAATCAATATTGACAAGTCCACTAGATACCCATTCAAAAGTCAATTGCAAGTAACACATTATCAAAGTAGAACAAGCGATAAAATGTACCCTAGTTCCAAATAGCTATCGATAATATACTTTCACAATTGTCTTTAGAATAGTTTGAACTTAGAATTCAAAAACCAATCTTGATGGATTTAGATTTCATAGATTAAAATGACATCTACTTGAACCTAACAATCAACCGCAAGGAATCTATGGGATCACACATGTTTGAGATTTTCTTTGATCCGAATGTTCTGTGATCTAGTAGGCCGCCTCGATCCCTACCACATCTATAAAATTTCCATCATTTAGGGTCCTATACTATGACCTTACACTACCCCACCTTCACATTCTAATATTTTAGGCTCAAGGATTATGACTTTAAAATAATTTTACTTCAATTTTCTTTGGGTTATGTTCTATGAACTTAAACTAGACTATCTTCAATAGCATATCCTTATCAAGTCATGGACTAAGAATTTAACCTAGACCACCTCATGAGATCATCTCATTAATCCATTTGGGTACTAGCTTATGACCCTAAAACTAGACTAAAAACCATGATCTCTAAGCCCAATGTTAAATTGGCATCTCTCTATAAATTCTCTAGAAGTGAGGACACTCACACTCCACCCTTTGGGTCCTAGATAAAAACCATAAACTAAGCAACCCACATTAAAACCCTTTCTCTCAGTTGGAACCTTGTATATCCTTACGTGGTGTTGGCACCTTGCATGTCAAAACCCTATCGTGAGTAGCCACTTTATCTTTCAAAGAAATATCATAAATATGCATCGTATTATTTTTATTTACTTTTACTCTTAAGACCTATCACATAATGGCATCTCTCCCTTTTAATCCCTTCTAGAATAGGAACTCTCCCAAATTTATGCCTTACACTAGGTAGGCACGCAAAATAGTATTCTCTACACTTACATAGGAACTCACACCAGAGCCATACTCCATGTAGGCAGTTGCAATGTAAGCCCTATTTTGAATAAATACTCCTCTAAAATCAATCCCTACACTTAGGTAGGAACCTACACTAAAGTAATACACTTGATAGGAATTTTATCAAAGACATTCATACAAGTAGGAATCTAGATGATCTAGCGCAACATACAAGTAGGCATTCCAATTTTAAGCCCTATGCTCGTAGACCCTTTTGCTAAAATTCATACACAACTAGGCATTCAAATGATCAAGATCTACATTCAATTAGGCATCACCTTAAGCCCTTTCTATTTAGGAACTTTTAACAAATTACTACACTAAGGTAGGCATTGCTTTCAAAGACCTATGTTCACATAGGAAGCTGGATCAAAGTCCTACACTCAAGTTGGAATTCCTCTCAAAGTCCTACATTTGGGTACACAACCAAACTTTAAATCCATTTTGTAGGTACACATTTCCCAAAAAGCCCTATAATTAGGTAGGCATCAGTTTCAAATGCCTACATCCAATAGGAATCTTCTTCAAAGCCCTATCTATAGCAAACATTTCCTCCAGCGTAATCCCTAAGATCAAGTAGGAACCTTTGTTGAAAGTCATATACTCATGTAGAAATTTCTCCCAAAGATCTATGATAAAAAAATCACCTTGATCAAAGACCTTCACCAGGTTGGTACCCCTTTCATAAGCCCTACACTAAAGTAGGTATCACTTGTTTAGGTGTAGACATCTTGATTCAAGACCTACATCAGGATAGACATTTTCATCAGAACTCTATCCTAAATAGGCACCAATTTGATCAATGACTTACATTCAATTACGTGTTCTATCATTCAACAAATACATATAATCAAATTGGCACCATTATCAAAGCCCTACATTCATGTTGAAATTTGAACCTAAGCCCTACATTCAGGTAGGAGCTATATCTACAACCCTACACTCATATAAGACTCTATTTTAAACCCTATCCTGGCTATGTATTCCCTATTATCAAAAGACTTGCATTTAGGTAGGCATTTGTTTTTCAAACACACATAAATTATAGACATGAGTGATAGAAATTGTCATACTAAATGATGTTACTCAAAACATTAAACACAATTGATCATAATTAATCACAAACCCAAAAAATATGGTAAATTAAAACCGATTTTAACATCACCACATGCTCAAAAACATTTACAATGAGGCCCAACATCTTTCTTGTATTCATACTATGCCAAGAGGCTGATATAATATGTTCCATGGCCTCAACCACACATATATTTACATAGGATAACATAATTCATACATGCCACATAAACAAACATTAACATGCTAACAAAAGCTTGATTCATTTGAAACATCATATACAATCTTTCTTCCCATACCTGAGAGTATAGGGACAACTTCTAGGACACACTAGATATCTAAAAAACTTCTCTAATGTCCATCATTATAGTTTCTTCTCACTGCCACAGGTATGCTTTTGCTTCTGCCAATCACCTAAAAAGATGTGAGACCCACGGGTGAGACCCATGTCCCAGTGAGAGATATAACTCTCAACATCGCTTATTGATTACAACAAGTTAAGAAATTAAACAATGTAAGCAGATTAAACAAGTATAACATACAGGTTTAGCATCAAGGATGATTAGCAAGATACATAGAGGAGCAAATAACAATTATCATCACTAGCCAGATTGTCATCCTTCACCATGTTAACAATATAAGCAGTTCGATAGCATGTGCATAACTAACATCATAAGCAAGTTTAATAGCATAGCATCTCTAACATCATGAATAAGCCTAGCAGCATAAGCATGGCTAACAACATTAGCATATCTAACTGGTTGAACAGATCTACATCATAAGTAGAGCTAACAACATATGGACAACTACCTACATAAGAATGATTAGTAGTATAGGCATCTCTAATTATATAGACATAGCTAGCAATATAAGCATGGCTAACAACATGTGATAACTATCATCATCAACATAATTAGCAATAGTAATATATCTATCCACATAGCATGACTACTGTATGTACACATCTACATCATGAGTATTTCTACAACATAAGCATATCTACTATCTCTTAATGCACTAATCATCATCTCTATGTAATGAGAGAAAACAAGGGCTTCAATGTGAAGTGTTATATATAACCATAATCAGATATGCTACACGACTATATTACACCTTCTATTAAGCCCAGAGGAGTTTGAGTCGTACCACCCAAAGTGTAATGGGCCACTTCTTGGTCGCAATCAGTTCCATACAAAATCTAGGAACATCCAGACTCCAAGATCTTCTCTGGACTACTCAGTCAGTTTGAGTCTACACTGTAGTAATGTATAGTCAAACTGCCAACAACAACATATTGTCAAGCTGAAAACCTAGGCCACCTTGGTACAAGTCACAGTGGTAGAAATTAGGATATGCAAAGAAAAACCTTTCCACCTAAGATACAGTAGCAGTGTACTCAGTCACATTACATATACAAATATCCAAGGCATGACCAAAACCATCCTCCATAACACCTGATACCAGGATGACAAGAACCCCACATACTCACATTATGTGCTCTGAGTTTGCCTTAGGAATACCCATTTCACCATCCAGCAAAGGATAACACTGAATATGGTTCTATAGCACATGGACCTACATGATTAGGTTTCACTTGATTAGTTATGCCAATTAGGTGAATTAAGGATGCATCAAACAAATGGACATACAAACCCTAATTCTCTTATAGCAAGCATATAAGTATAACAATTTCAAAAGATATAAAATGTATGAGACATATTGTTCATGATCTCATCATCACATGGTAGTATTCACTTTCCATTCATGAGACCATACTTTTCACCACATCATCACTACAACATACAAGTACTTATCACATTATTCCAGGGTTCCAACCCTTGTCACATCATGAAGAGGATTACACCTTATTTAGGGATCAACCATGCCTAAAGGTCATTAAGACCATCATATCATTCCCTGGAAGATCATCATTATCTTTCCATGCCTTATAACAAGGCTCAACAATCACCACCATACATGTGATACACAGGCTCAACGTGTT
The DNA here is from genome assembly GCA_963693085.1 of Alisma plantago-aquatica. Taxonomy (NCBI): domain Eukaryota; kingdom Viridiplantae; phylum Streptophyta; class Magnoliopsida; order Alismatales; family Alismataceae; genus Alisma; species Alisma plantago-aquatica. Next base: position 750,661,723 of record OY856411.1, on the reverse strand, counting down.
ATTGTTTTTAAAAACTAAACAATGTTCACAAGATAACATAGTAGAATTATCTTAGGATTTTAGAGCATTCCTTTATTATATTAACATATAAGGAATCTAGGTTTAATTGGCCATCATCACACTTATAGTATACAAGTTTAGCATAAGAAAGCATAAATCACAAACTTATGATGACCACCAGTTAACACATTAGAGTTATAATCAATCATTAGAAAGGATATTTCATCATTATATTAATCAGTCATGAAATGTTAATATGACTAAACACCATCTTCTATTTGCAATACGGTTAGGTTTAGCAAGATAGGTTACATTGAATCTATGGTTCAACACTCAGACACAAACCCTAACTCATGGCATCCTCATACAGTTCTGGATGCTTAAGATAAAGCCTCATCTTCACATTCCATACCTTCCTCAAGTATAGATCTATGCATAACTCAAGGGATAATCATCAAATTATAGAATAATAGGGTTTCAAAAACAATAAGAGAGAACTCCATGATTCTATCAATCATTCAAGGGGGATGTCCATAATCAACCACCATCACTTTGTTATGTTAGACTTAGGTGTAACAATCTATACTTCATTAGGGTTACTCATTGACTCATTATGGTGATTATCAATTATTTCATATGAGGGTAAAGGTAAGACTACAAGTTTAAGTCATTGAACCATCGAATTCTCATCATTAGATCCATAACATTACACTATAGGTTTCACCCAAAACCATGGGAATGTTGGGGCATCAACTCCTAACCATTTAATCATGCTCTTTGTTCAAAACCATCGATTAAGGTGTAATCTTGACTTTTGAATCATTTAACTAGGAAACCATCAAATTAGGCTTAAGGAATCAACACGTTAGATTCAATATCACCATTGATTGTGGTGTCTAGGACCGCCATCAGTATTTAAGATTATGCACCATCGGTTGTCCTCACTAGGTGGTAAAGCAAAGTAATGGTGTAAGGAAAACCATCATTTGTTATAGGACTTAAGGCCATCGTTTGAAACTATCATTAGGGTACTAAAACCATCGAGTGTATTGTATGAAAATAGTTGAAAATAGCACTAAGAGGGTGGTCTTTGTTTAGCACACTAAGGCCAAGAAAAACATCAAGAAGGGAAAGCCATTGGTTTTCAAGGAGAGAAGAAAATCAACTTGAAAACCCTAGATAGTGATCATCCAATCATGGAACTCTAGACATCGGTTGTTAAGGAAAAGCACACCCATAGTTTGTTTTCAAGGGAGATTATCCAAAAAGAAGAAAAGGAGTCACAATTGGTTGATAGGACAAACCCAGAAAAACAACCAAGGAACTAAACCATTGAGTGTTAAGCATAAAAAAGTAAAACAACCATTATACCCAAATTACAGTCCACCATGTAAGAGGCACAAAATCATGAAGTATTAATCTTACAAAGGTCTCAAAAACTGACCTAAGGTGTGACCATCGGTTAAAACCATTGTTTTTCACCATTGGTAATCACCATCGGTTGTCAAGAAGACAACTCCATCAGTTCTAATGTAAGATCATCCATCAGTTCATGTATAAAGTGGAAATCAGCCTAAAACTCTAAGTATAGGCCATCATTTGATAGATAGTAAGCACCATCGACTTGCCATATAACCTAATCTATGTCTTCCTATACCTTAGGAAGATGGTACACTTGGTTTCAGGTTTATCTAGACCTAGAAAATAAGCAAGAAACAACATTAAAATTGAAACCCTAGGCAAGCGTAGCTTCTCTAAGCTTAGATCATCATTTTAGAGCAAGAACTTGAGTAAGCAAGCTTTTAGTAAGCAATAAATGAGAAGAGGGTTATAAAAATTGCCTCTAGGAAGAATATAAGATCCCAAACAGTAGGAAAACTCAAGCAAAGGAGGGTGGAAAACCCTAGCATAAGCTCTAAACTCGGCCAACTAGACCCTTTATCCACAAAAGAAGTAAACCCTAGGTAGAGGGAGCAAAAAAGATAGGTTCTTTGAGATTTAAAGCAATCTTTACCATGGAAAACCATGGTTCTATTCAGGAATAAGGTAGGAGGAAGAAAAAGAAACAAAAGAGAGAAGGAGAAACTTACTAGCTTAGGTCGGAACAAGCAAAGATGCTCCACAAACCCTAAAAGAAGGGTAGATCCGAGCTCTAGCCACTTGCATAAGGAGATCGCCCACCTTCTTCTACCTTGGGCACCTTCTCCTCAACCATGCAGGGGAATATTAATATATGGATGAAAGAGGAGAGATAAGGGTTTAAAGGTTTCGTTTGGTTACCTAAGGATAAGTATATAATGCTTCCAAATAAGGGAGAGAAGAAGCTTGAGGTGTCCAAGAAGCTCTCCATGTGTCCATGGCCAAGAGCTTCCATGGCCATACAAGAAGTAGATACACCAGTTTTTGGAGTCTTCTAGACCATTGTATGATGACATACCAGGCCTACCATCAATCTCCAAGCAAAGGAATCATCGTTTCTTTAAAACCTTAGTCACTTAAGTGGTGAACCATCGGTTGACCACCTCTTTTAAGTGAACCACCGGTCCAAGTGAACCAAAAATAGAAAATCATAGACCTAAGACTTATAGGATGATCATCAGTTGTCACCACCTGTTGGTGACCATAGGATCTCATACAAACAGGGGAACCATTATTTTATGTCTCCTAAAGGTGGCTCATTAATGAATGGGTAAACCCTAATTGACCATAGAAGTGAATCACCACCAAACCAAGGTTCAATTAAGCATTCCATGGCTCAAAAAGTTAAAGAATGATACGAAAACATCAAAGGATCATAATTCATGTGACATATTGTAATGAAAATCTCATATTTTGATAAACTGCATAAAAGTCCTAAATGTGCATAAAATTGCATAACTTGCACAAATAGTGTCCAAATAGGACCAAACTTAAAACTTAAGCTTGTCACATGATATGAAAGAACATTATATGATTTTTTTAAGTTTTTAAGCACCCAATTATGATAATTAATCATGTTCAACCATTTAAGAAATCTTAGGGGTCTCACAATGAGTGTAGTGTGCATCTTTTGCAAAGCCTAATAAATAGGCACTCAATATTCAAATCATTGTATCGAATATCATGTTCTTGAAGACATATCCTAAATGGGAGACTATACTTTAAATCCCCACCCTACACAAGTGAATCACCTTTACTTGAAATTTCAACCCTATGTAGGCACAACACCTATACTTAAAAACCTTAGCTACTAGTTTCACCCTACATTTAAAGCCTTGTCCTAACCTAGAACCTCTTTTAGTCTCTACTTTCAAGCCCTAACCAGAGTATATTACCTATTTATTTCATGTCCTGGATCCCAACCCTAAGTAGGAAAACCTATTTTCAAACCTACATTAAGCCCTACCTAATGTAGGAAAATCACTTTGTTTTTACTTGCCAACCCTTCCCTAAATAGGTATTTCACCTTTCAGTCCCTACAACTGGTAAGAAACTTATAGAAGACAGCACATGCTTTCTTATAGATATGTATGGGTCCTAGCCTAAGACCATAAAGGGGGTTCTATATCTTTGTATCACTTAAGAGATAATCAATTGGAAAAAGACTCAATATCACTTACAAAGTAAATCATCACACTTTTCCCTATTCGGGATGTAGTTAAAAAGAAGGTTGATTATATTAAGTGAGAACTAGAGAAGCAAATGAAACACTTTTGAAGTCCTATATCAACCTAGAATGCTTCAAATGGCTCAGAGACACTCTAGGGTATAAATTATTAACTAAACTTGCACATTCCATAAAGTCTAACCTCATCATTGGATAACTTTCTTATGCCTGATCTTATCTTTATCTTAGATATTCTCCAATGAAGACTCCCCTACTGAATGAGAAACATCTAAGAACTACAGTGACAGAAGGAGAAACCTAAAACTCTTCAAATATATTTTTGACACTTTAATGAGTGGATGATTAATCATTGTGTGAGCATGCCTTGAAGAAAGGCTACTCTTTTTCTAGATATTGGTTGGTCCCTAATCTTAATATCATGTTCACTCCATGCCAAAATAATATGTTAGATAAATACTCTAAGTTGGGTCTTAGACTTGACCTTAATCTACACCATATCCAAGTCCTTATCCTAGATAGGAAAACCTTAGATCAACTAAACCCCTTGTCTATGTAGGAAATGATTTACATTTTACCTCTTTATAATTGTGATCCTCTCCCTAAATTGATCCATTCTCAAGGTTTATCAATTGACCTAACTCAGTTAGACATCTAATATTATTAAAAGAGTGGTGATAATTCTTAAAGGTCTTGTAAAATAAAGAACTTCCATGATCTTTTATGATTATAGACTCTTGATTTTACAGTCAATCACTTAATAGACCTCAATACTTTCCAATATTGCTTTTGTTTCCACCTTTTTCTCACTATGTGCATGAGTCACTAGGAGAATAAAAAATGGATGGAATAAGTACTAGAGAAGTGTGGGAAACACTTTTGATGTCCTAATTCAATCTATAACTCTTCTAATGATTCATCAACACTCTAAACAGAACAAATGAGTGGTCATGTATAGGACCATGAATTGTTTGAAGGATAATCCTATCATGGAATGATCATTATACCCAACCTTATTCATTTTATGAATGGTTGACCCATGAGCCCATCCTTAGAAGGAAAAGATACCACTTACAATTTTCACCTCAACTATTGCCAATCTATTACCACTTACACCTTATCTCACTATGGACATGATTCATTGAGAAAATTAAATATAGATTTGTTAAGGACTAGAGTAGTGTGGAAAACACTTCCAAATTTCTAACTCAATCTAGAATTCTTCATATCGATAATTGAAACTCTAAGTGTAAGAGATGAGTAGTCAGATATAGGAACATGCCTTAGTTAAAGGTTGACCATATTGTTGAATGATCACCTATACCCAATCTAACACTCTTTATGAATGGTTATCCCATTGGTTCATATCTACAACGAAAATAGATCACATCCACTACCCACTTCAATGAGGATCATCAAGTATCCCTTATGAGTTTTCCCTTTGGCCATTTTAGGATAAAAAATGGGAGTCAAACTTGGATCAGACATGTGATTCTCACTCTTACCTCAACAATTGTCTTGAGAGGGAAAACTATTGACTCCCTATTTTTGTCTCTCAATCAAAAATCATTATAAAATTTATTATTTTGCTAATTATGGAGTTAATCTCATTCATTCCAAATTTTTCCATATATTTATGTATATATAATCCATCCATTTACCCCATTGTCCACACATCAAAGGTTTTCATACAAATGACAATTTCTATAGACTATAGTTCAATTCCTTTAATCTAGCTTCTATAAGACATTTCTTGTAAATTTCATAGTTGGGTTACTCATATAAAATATTCATTTTAATCTTCTAGATATTTAATTATCATCATATTCACAAAATATATATATTTTCTTATATTAAATAAGACTTAATCCTCAACGCCGCTGGATGGAGTTAATCAAGGACTACGATTGTACAATTGATTATCATGTAGGGAAGGCTAATGTAGTGGCTGATGCACTAAGTAGGAAATCATCATCACCAGCCTTAGATAAAGCACAGTTGGACTCCTTAGTGTGCTTTAAAAGAGATATGCATATCTCCTTGAGGCAAAACAATATACAACTTAAGGTATCATTATTAGCAGGGCTGTTAGCTGAGATGCAAGTGAAACCTACTCTAAGATAGCAGATTAAAGAAGCACAACAAGTTGATACTGTGTTTTAGCAGATCATGTCAGAGTATGGTAGTGAGAAACAGGATGGCTTTTAGGAATCAGAGGACCATGTAGTTATCACCTTGGAAAGGTTTCACCTTGGAAAGGTGTCCTTAGATTTGGGAAGAATGGGAAGTTAGCTCCTAGATTTATGGGGCCTTATCTAATCATTGAACGAATTGGAAAGGTAGCCTATAAGCTGGAGTTGCCACATGAGCTGCATAAGTTGCATCCAATGTTCCATATCACCATGCTGAGAAAATGACATCCTAACACAGAGTTGGTTCTGCAACATGTGGAAGTAGAATTAAATGATGATATATCATATGTTGAACGACCTGTGATGATTCTTGATAAAAGAATTAAAAAGCTAAAAAAGAAAGACATATGTCTTGTGAAAGTTCTCTGGCATCCGCGTGGCATTGAAGAAGCTATGTGGGAGCTACAGGAGGAGATGAGGAGGAAGTACCCTTCTCTTTTCTCTTGATGATTTCGGGGATAAAATCCCTGTTAGGGGTGGATAATTTGTAACATCCCTACCTTGGTTATGCTTTAACCCTAGATGTTTTGTTTAAGAAAGATAATTATATGTTTTCTCTTATCTTTTGAAAAGTAATTAAGTCTCAAGAGGAGCTTATGTTTCAATTTTAGTCCTTTTTGAATGATGTTGAAAACAATGTTTTGCCCATTTTGGACTAATGTGCAAATTATCCAAGTTGAGGGGTTAACTTGCAAATGTTACATGATAAGTGTTCCTCAAGTGTTTAAGCATCATAAGAATGAGAATGATGCAGATGTATGGCTTGTGGCAGTCTGAGCACCAAGAAAGAGTTTGTTAAGCAATGTTTGTGCATTAAAACCTAGTTTTGGTGTAATGTGCAATTTACTCAAAACCTAGGGTTCAATATGCAAACTACCACTTCTAGAAAGTCCCTAATGTTTCTTGGTATCATTTAGAGACAAGAAAATCAAAGGTTCATCTCATTTGAATCTCTTTGGAGGAGAAAGAATCTTGACATTAAAATAATCAAGATTTAAGCATAATTGAAACCCTAATTCAATTTAATGCAAAAATAAATATATTAATGGAAGTGCCCTTCAACCAAAAGTGTGATGGTTGAATTTGTATAATTGTGAACGTACTTGTGCCTTGCAAAGGCAATGACATATCTAAAGTGAGTGGAGAGCCCACTCACATTAGTTAAAGAAAAAGTAATATCCACTCATTTTTGGATATTATTATTATATTGATTAAGGTGCTTAATTTGTTTTCTTTCATTCATGGATAAAGAAGAATTTTTTAAAGGAGAGGATGATGGCTTCGTATGCAAGGAAGTGAGGGGGATAAGTTGCACCAATTTTGGGATTTGAAGGAATTTTCTATTGCTTTCTCTCTCTTGAAATTTCCTTACATATATCCCATTTTTCACCCACATGAAAGACTCTTTTTCGACTCTACTTTCATTCCTTGCTTTGTCCGTGCACAAGGGAGCTTAGGAGCAACAGGAGGACGTACCCCAACCTATAGGTAAGCTCCACAGTCATCTTAAACCTTGATTTCATGGTGGAAATCGAAATTCAATGCTTAATTTCTTCTTTTCTTCATTCAATCTTCAACCTTAGCCATTCATTTCACTCAAAGACTTGAGAATGGACCTTGGATAGTTGAAAAAGATTCATTCACCATTGAGGAAGTGAATCTTGAATCTTGGATTCAATTTTGAAGTCGGGTTATATAACTTGAACCCTTAAATATCATTATTGACTTCATTTCTTCATCTTATGTTGATTCCTTTTTCATTCCCGAATTTCTTTTCTATTACTTGATGAAATCACCATAAGAATCATAGAAAATTTCGAAGGGTTGTAGCTTGAAGATGATGATGTCATCTTAGCACACACCTCAATAAAAATTATGGGCAAACGGTTTTGAGTTTTGATGACTAAACGGTCTAAAGACCGTTTGGTGATCAAACAGTCTCAAGACCGTTTGAGGGCACACGGTATCAAGACTGTTTGAGGTGAAATGGTCTCAAGACCATTTGGGGATAATTGTTGATGTGAATGATGAAGATCCAATGGCTCAAGTTGATTTAATTTTTAATGGAATCAAGAATGGGTGATCCATTGATTACAAACCCTAATTGGATTGAATGGTTGAAACCCTAAATCGATTGAGTCAATTTCTATGTTGAATGGATGAAATGGTCTAAAGACCGTTTGAGGTCAACTGGAGTCATGGATGGATGGAGATCCAAGGGTTGTAGTTGATGTACTTTCAATGGTCCCAATATTGGATGGATCAATGAGTACAAACCCTAAAATTGATTGATTGATTGAAGGAAACACTAGATGACCCTTTTGGTTTCAAGGTGGTTTGGACCAAATGGTCTTCATACTGTTTGGAGAGCAAACGGTCTCAAACCATTTGATGTTCAATCAGTTTCAATGATAAGTTGCTCATTCGATTTCAAACTATTTGGGGTTAATAATATATAATTCAAACGATCTCAAACCGTTTAGGGATTGTGAGATCAAGACCGTTTGATGGTCTAACAGTCTTAAGACCGATTGAAGGTATAGACCAAGATCGTTTAAAGGTCAAAATATTTCAAGAACGTTTGAAGGTCTAGTACCTCAAGACCATTTGAAGGTCTAATTGACTCAAACCATATAAGTACTTTTAAACCCTATGATTGTTAATGATGTTTATCAAAGATAATTACAATGGTTATACATTTAAGGTACTAGGGTGATTAGTATCCTTAGAGGGGTTAACCTTTGATGCTTATGGAAGCAATGCCTCAATACACTATGCTAACCCTAAATGTATGCACTTGAATGAAGGGTTGACCTAATGTAATCGAGTTTGAAGTAATTAACATCCTAGAGAGGATAAGAGAGAGAGGAATCCATACATGTATGATAATCATGTAGTGATTAAGCCTCAACACTTTCAACATGAGTAAAATATGTAGTTAGGGTATGATCCTTGATAAAGAGATCATGAAACCCTAATTGAGAAGGTTGATGAGCCATAACCCTTATTTAGGGAAATGCTAGGTGTAACCCTAATATAGGGTAATGATGTAACCCTATTCTAGAGTAATGATATGAGAAATCCCAATTTAGGGTAATATAATGAAAAACCCTAATTTTTAAGAGGATGCTTCATGAAACCCTAAATTCGGGTAAAGTGACATGGAACCCTAATTTGGGGAAAAGTTATAAGGAATCTTAATACAAGATAGTGATGTGATGTGAAACCCTAATCAAGGATGATGTCATGTGAAACCCTAATACAGAGATGTGATGTGAAACTCTAATCCAGGGTGATGCTATGTAATGCTATATGAAATCCCACCCTAATATAGGGTGAAGGTATGTGAAATCCTAATTTTGTATTATAGTGCTTGAAACCCTAATGTTGGGTAATATGATGATAAACCATAACCCTAATTTTGGGTAATGGGATGAGTATCCCTAATTGACATGAATTTGGGAAACCCTAATGAGTGAATAGTGATGTTACCATTACTTTGCATAGTGTTGATATGTAATTGATATAACAGTTATCATGTGTACTAATCATGCTTGTATCATGAGATGTTGAACATAGCCAGGTATGAGCTATGATGTTTTATTATTGAAATTGTTTTATGGGCCTTATGAACCATAATATCTATGTTGCCTAGTGAGAGGTAACAAAAAATTAATGGGCTTTAAGAGCCATGTGAGATGCCTGTATTGCAAGTATCATGTTTACCTTGGTCAGATGATCTGAAGGTATTAGTTACCTGATAAGTGGTAACAAGTGTTCTTTAATGAACTGAGAGTTTGAATACCCATATTCTATAATCATGATGATGAGATGTTAAGGGATGAGAATGCCCTGATGTGACAAGGGATTGAGATCCCAATGTTTTATAATGCTTTAAAAAGTACTTGATAGAAGTATTACTCATTCTTTATAGCATTTGTTATAATAATTTATGTTTGAAAACCTGACTGATGCTAAAAGAATATGGTAATTTACTTAATTAATCAAGTGAAATCTTATCATGTAGATCCCTGGCCATAGATCCATCATCGTCAGTAGTTTGGTGATGGTGAAACAGGTTTTCCTACAGGATCTCCTGGAGGGCATACTGTTGAGTATGTGGGGGTTATGGGTGTGAATATCCTTATGCCATAATGGAGGAATTTATGTGAGATAAACATTAAATCTCTCAATCCTTCATTATATATGACGGGATGGATGTATCACTAATATCCCGATACCAGGATAGATGTATCATGAATCTCTCGATAATGTTAATTCCGGATCGATGTGAGATAAACATGAAATCTCTAAATTTTGAAGAGAGTACATCCGCCACTGTAACTCTATAGAGAAGTTGCCAGTATACCCTGGAAAGCTATTTAGTAGAGACACAAGATGTCTTGCATTTTTGTCCTCACACTGACTGAGGAGGATGACGTCATGGGAATCCGACGCTTCCTTGACCTATGTATGGTACCGATTTTGATTTCCCAATGGTCGGTTGGAGTATGAGCGGTATACCTCATCTCCTCAGGACTTAAGTATGATTGTAAAATGTAATCAGCCATGTAGCATATTTGCTTAAGGTTGAAATACGAGAATTAGTGGTTGATGTTACTTTGCTTAGCATATCTTAGACGGATAAATGTTATATATATGGTTTTCAATTCCTTATTGGATAAGTAACATGCTGCTTTATCAAGTTATAGCTAAATTTCTTGGAATAAGAATATTGTCCTAATATGTTTAGATGTTGAATTATTTGCTGTTAAAAATATATGATTATTCTGCTCAGTTTTATTCTATTAAACTGTAATAATAATATTTTTGGCGGAGAGTTATATCTCTCACTGGGACAATTTTCAATTGTCTACCCCCGTGGGAACCAACTTTTTAGGTAAACGCATAAGAAGAGGCAAGAACCATACTATGGGGGAAGAGCAGCAGCAGCAACAGGGGCAACAGTGACATTCCAAGTAGAGGCACTGGCTGTCATGTTTTGTATAGAGAGTCCTATGTGTCGTCTCTGTACTCTCAGGTCCTCGAAGTTAGTAGTTAGTACCTTTATTGAATCGATCTGAGATTTTGGCTTGATGCCTTGAGGTTCTTATGTTGCCTATGTATAGTTTTATCGAGGCAGCTGATGCTTGTAATCCTTGAGAAGAAACGATACAGGACATGTACTTATGAACCAGGATGTAAATAAAGTACATTGGTTCTTTTATGTAAATCATATGTACTTTGTGAACCAGAATGTATATGTAAATTAATATTTTTGGTTCTTGCTAAAAGAGTTTTCCTGTGTTTGGATCTCTTTGTAAATGGTTTTCATTTTTAGTGATTTTTTTAATCTACTGCAAATGATCCCTTCCGCTTGATTAATAACATTTTGTTTGAACGGTGTGTCACAGGAAGTGGCTCTAATACCATTTGTAAGACTTGGGCCCACTTCCCTATGCTCTAGTTGAGTATCAAGAATGACGACTGTCGCACAGACCATCACTAGCCTTAACTGCACATTTTTTCCTCACTCACACGCAAGCCGGGGTAAACTTCCTGACTGGTCACCCATCCTAGTACTACAAGATGAGCAAGCTTAACTATGGAGTAATATATCCATGGTCTTCACTCTTCTTAATATATCCATGGTCTTTCTATTTTTGATAGAAGATCAATTCATCTTGTTTAGTTTCATAAAACTCACCACCATGAGTGAGTATATGTGTTTATTTCAAGAATTTAAGAGAATTTACTGTATTCATCCTTATTATTTGCACTTATATTACATGAATGTATATATTGTCATTCATATTGTCACGACATCCCGCTATCACACAGATAATGAAATGCCACGCGAAAATGTGTGGAAACACCATAAACCACATATTAGAGAAAACACGGGTTAATTAAAACCGATTGCAGAGAGCAGATAAAAGAAAACTATTACATTCAGATCCTCATCCTGCAAGGAAACATGTTATATAAATAATTACAAGCCTTGATATATGTCTACAGCTTATAGGAGCCAGTTGTCCTGTCAGCACAAGAGTTCACCACCTGGTTATACATACATAAAACTGATTAGCGAAATGCCACACGAAAACGTGTGGAAACATCATACATAATAATGAAATGCCACGTGAAAATGTGTGGAAACACCATAAACCACATATTAGCGAAAACATGGGTTAATTAAAACCGATTACAGAAAGAAGATAAAAGAAAACTATTACATTCAGATCCTCATCCTGTAAGGAAACATGTTATATAAATATTTACAAGCCTTGATATATGTCCACAGCTTATAGGAGCCAGTTGTCCTATCAGCACAAGAATTCACCACCTGGTTATACATACATAACGGGCCACATCAGGACAGAAACATGATATACAAGCTACATCAGCTATACATCGTCAAAACAACATCAAAACACCTCCGAGGACCTGAGATGTAACATCCCTGACCTGGGCTATGAACTAACCCTAGGTATTTTGCTTAAATATGTAATTAGATACTTGTGGTTATCTTATAAAATGTAATTAAAGCTCGTAAGGAACTTGTATTTCTATTTGAGTCCTTTTTTAACAATGTTGCAATATTGTTTTGTTAATTTTGGACTAAAGTGCAAATTACCCAAGTTGAGGGGTTAACTTGCAAATTGCACGTGTTAAGATGTTCCTCTGATGTTGAGACATCATAATAATGAATATGATGTAGTGGTATGGATTCCAAAAGCTTGGGAACCAAGATATAGCTTGTAGAGCAATCTTTGTGCTTTAAAACCTAGTTTTGGTGTAAAGTGCAATTTACCCAAAACATAGGGTGTAACATGTAAAATATACCATTTATAGTATCTTTCATGACTCTTGGAATCAAGTAGAGTAAATAAAATAAGGAGGGCGCCTCATTTGGATGATCAAGTAAGAAAGATAACCTTAATATTTAAACAACCAAGTTTTAAGCAAAATGACCTTTCATATATATAGCTTATTAAGATATATGGTTTGTTTTCCTTTAACCTTGGATAAGAGAGAGGTTTTGCATGTAAAAAGGAGGAAGAGACATGGACAAGGTTGGAGTGAGCATAAGTGGATGGGTTTAAGAAATAAAAGAAATAATTATCTTTTCTTTGTCTTGATAATACCCAAAAATATATAAGCACCCTTTTTCCACAAAGCAAGGGAACATTTCCCTTAGTTTCTTTTCTCATCTTCTGCTTTGGACCGACCAAGAGAGAGCTCTGGAATAGTGGATGATGACCAAGCTGGCTTGGGTAAGATTTGATCATCACCTAGCTCGAATTCTTGGAGGAAACCCTAATACAAGGTTGGTTTGTTAGTTTTTCTTACACAACTCTTCTTTTTAGCCATCTTCTCCATCCAAATCTTAAAGAACGGACCTTGGACAACCTTTGGTGCTCAAGACACCATTAAACCTACGAAGCTTGGAGCTCTAGATTAGTCCTAGATGTAAGTTTTATAACTCTAACCCTTAAGTTTTGCTTTTGCATCTTCTTCTCTTAGAAACGTTGCTTATTCTTCTTCTTTAGACACCATTGTTGGTTCTTACAAGCGTTTCCGTGAAGAAAAGTCCCTGTTCTTGAGGTAGAAGATGATGTCATTAATACCAATGTTTATCTACAAATCTTGCTTTATCAAACGGTCTTCCACCTCTTGCACAAACGGTTTACCAAACCGTTTGGGAGCAAACGGTTTCAAAATTTTTGAAAGCAAACGGTTTCAACCAAGAACGCATGGAAGCAAACGGTCCAAGACCGTTTGGATGCGTTGACCAGACATTGACCATTTGGAGGTCTGTTGTAAACATTATGGACTAATCACCCACCAAAAATCATCATCTAATTCCAAGAAAATCGCCAATTGAAGGCACATCAATCACCTAAACCCTAATCGGGTTAATTGCTGATTTCTATAATAGAATCATGTTGAAGTTTGGTTTGAGTGACCCAAACGGTTTCAAAACCATTTGGGGATCACCCAAACTATCTCAAGACCGTTTGGTGATCCCGCAAGACCGTTTGGAGGTCTAGGGTTAAGTGGGGTTGACCAATTGAGGGTCCAATGATATCAAGTTGATGAGCAATTGAGTGCTGATTTTGTGACCAAATCTAGGGTTCAACCCTTAAGACAATGACTTGGTTTTTGATGAAATAATGGGCAAACAGTCTCAAGACCATTTGGAGGATGTCCAAACGATCCTAAGACCGTTTGGGGGTCACCCAAGACCGTTTGGAGGTCTAGGGTTGACTATGGTCAAGTGGTTGCAAATCTAAAGATAACAAGTTGAAGAGTAATTGATTAATGATCTAATAATCAAATCAATGAGCCAAACCTTAATAGGTTGAGTTAGATTTTTATGTTGACTTGAGAAAATGGTCTCAAGACCGGTTGGAGGTCATCCAAACGATCCCAAGACCGTTTTGGGTCAGGTCATGACCAAATTGATTAATGGTTCAATCTTTTCAAATCAATTAGACTCATGTTGATACATGTTGAAGGGTGATCAATTCTAAACACTAATACCCCTTGATCAAGTAAACCCTAATGACCATAATGGTGATGACATAAATTATGTTGTCAAGGTTGATTTGACTTAGTCTAATCAAGGGTGATGTAATCATCATCTCATAGAAATAGGAGAGAGAAGACTCCTTATATGAATGAAAATCAAGTAAATAACCTCCAATATGTATGAATGCATCTAATTAGGGTATGATCCTTCATAGTGATATCATGGAAACCCTAATTATGATGGTAAATGAATCTTCATCTAATGAGAGTGCATTAATGGAAGTAATCCTCACACATGATGATGGTATGATCTTAATTCATTGTAATGTGAATAGTAAACCCTAATCTAGGGTACTGTAATGTAATGAGAATAGTAAACCCTAATCTAGGGAAATGTCATGGTGTGAATAGTAAACCCTAAATTGGGTTATGCTTTTAAGCATGACACTCTATACTTGATTATGGAATGAGTAATCATTATGCCTTTATAAGTTTAAGGGGTTGAATAACCTTAATTGAATTGAATAAGAAACCCTAACCCTAGAAACCAGCCATGGTGATATGACACGGTCGTGGTATTCTTCAGTTGCATGACCGTGCAAGGTAACACGACCGTGGTGGTTTCCCTTTGCACGAACGTGTAAGGTAGCACGGCCGTGATATTCTATATTTAATTTGGAAAGAACTTGTATTGTGCTGATATAGTTACAATATGCATGTTATCAGTAATGTTAACCATGCAGGTCTTTAGAAAGAAGTGACCATAGCCAAGTAAGGGTTATGATGCCATACTCATTGAGAGTACTTTATAAGTTTTGAAAGTAATGAAATGTTATGTTGCCTAGTAAGAGGTAACATATAAGATTGATAGGCTGTATGAGCCATGAGAAATATCTACATTGCTCCAATCAAGGTCATGTTCTTAAATGACTTGATGGCAATATGTTACTTGATAACAAGTGTTTTGATGATCTAAGGGTTTGAACACCCATATTCCTGAATCACAATGATGAGATGGTTAGGGATTGATATCCCAATGTTAATAATATATGATGTGAACTTGATACAATTAGTACTCTTTCCTTATAGCAATTGTTTTATTGGTTTATGTTTGAAAACATGTATGATGCTAAAAGAATGCCATAATGTACTTAAATAATCAAATATAATGATATCATGTAGAGCCCTGACCATAGATCAATCATTGTCAGAAGTTAAATGATGGTGAAATAGGTTTTCCTAAGGGAACTCCCGGAGAGCATACTTTTGAGTATGTGGGGGTTATGGACGTGAATATCCTTACATCCTAATGTAGGATTTGATATGAGATGTACCATTAATCTCTCAATCCTTCATTATATGTTTATGTCAGGATGATGTATCACTAATATCCCGATGATATTGTTAATGCCGCATCGATGTGAGATAAACAAGAAATCCCTTGATGGCAAAGAGAGTACAACACACCACTATAACTCTAATAGCGAAGTTGCCAGAATATCCTAGAAAGCTATTATAGCAGAGACACAAGATGTCCTGCATGTTGTTCCTCACACTGACTGAGGATGATGAGGTCATAGAAATCCAGCTCTTCTAGTGAACTATGTGTGGTACTGATTGCGATTTCGTAATGGTCGTTTGGAGTATGAGAGGTGTAACTCATCTCCTTAGGGCATAAATATGTTTCTAAAATGTAATCAGTCATGTAGCATATTTTCTTAGGTTGAACTACGAGAAACAATGATTGATAATACATTGTTTATAGTGCTCTAGTTGAATAACTAGTATACATGTTCTTCATATTCCTTAGTGATATATGTCTTGTCATTCAATTAAGTTATAATTGAAATGATTGATTAAAAGAATGTTGCTTCACTTAGTTTACACAATATTTTACCTGTTGTTGAATGTTTATAGTTTTATTGCTTAATGTTATTCCATTATTGCAATAACAAAGCTTCTGGCGGAGAGTTATAACTCTTGCTGGGAAAATTATTCAATTGTCTCACCCCCGTGGGATTCGACTTTTTAGGTAGACGCCGAGGACAAAGGAACCCATCAGTGGGTGAGCAACAACAACAGCAGCAGCAGCAACAACATCAAGGACAACAGTGATCCTCAGGTGGAGACATTGTCTGTCGAGTCTTAGATAGAATGTCCTATGTGTCATCTCTGTACTCTCAGGTCCTAGGAGTCAGTAGATGTTTAAAGTAGATCTGAGATTTTTGTCTTAGTGCCTCGAGAATTTTATACACTGCTCATGTACAATTTAACAGGGCAGTT
Organism: Alisma plantago-aquatica; assembly: GCA_963693085.1. Taxonomy (NCBI): domain Eukaryota; kingdom Viridiplantae; phylum Streptophyta; class Magnoliopsida; order Alismatales; family Alismataceae; genus Alisma; species Alisma plantago-aquatica. The sequence continues at coordinate 750,645,109 of OY856411.1, read as the reverse complement.
GATGTTTGTGACTCTCGAGATGTGATTTTACAGAGATGTAATGATGGATCAGTTTGTAAATAACTTATCATGTTTATTTATGAAAGAGTTTTACCGTTTGAAGATCTCTTTACAAAAGTTTTAATTTTTAGTGATTTTCAGTAATTCCATTGCTAGTTAATCACTTATGCATCTGTTTATTTTGTTTTCTGATAAGTATCGTCACAATTTAGTGGTATCAAAGCTCTAGGTTTGCTGAGTCTACAGAGACATAGGACTTAGGATGTTGAGTCTGTTCTAGTGTCTTCCAGTATGTCTGATAGTGTCTTCTGCTCATCAGGAGGAGAAGATAAAATTAAGGATGTATGGACCACATGAAGAGCACGTTGCAGAGAGTAGTGTTGTTGCACCCAGAGACGGTGCAAGAAACCCAGATATAGAAGAACATGTGCCTGAACCACCCCAGTTCAATCCAACTGACATGGGGAACCCATCCGTCCAAGCCATGTTTGGGAATTTTATGACTTCCATGACACACATGACTGATAGGATGCCTACACCCATACCTAGGGCACCTACCCATCCTGAAGGACAAGGAATCGACAAGACGTTTGAATGACTTCGCCGAGTTGGAGCCACAGAGTATGCTGGAACAGTTGACCCAGCAAATGCTGACTTGTGGTTAACTGAACTAGAGAAGGCCTTTAGAATCCTGAACATCCCAGAAGCTGAGAAGGTTAGACATGTTGTGTATCTTCTCAAGGGGAGTGATGGTCACTAGTAGACCATGGAAGAACAGAAGAGGCCAGGTGTGGAGATTGCATGGGAAGTTTTCCGATGAGAATTTATCAACAGATATTTCCCTAAGACATTTCTGGATGAGAAAATCTCACAGTTTGAGAGGTTAAGACAAGGTCCAATGAACATTAGCGAGTACGAGGCTAAGTTCATGGAGCTTTTGTGGTTCTGCCCGCATATGGCAGTTACAGATGAAGAAAGGATTAGAATTTTGAGAAAGGGTTAAACGCTGAGTTGACTACTCCTGTATTTGCACTGGAGAATAGGGAAAGGTTTGCTACCTTTGTGGAGTCTGTCTGGAGGATAGAGAGGTCTGTAGCAGAGAAGAGGCAGACCCAGAACAAGAGGATGTATTCCCAGTTCCAAGGGTCTTCATCATAAGGTTTCAAGAAATCTAGATTTTCTGTACCTACACCACCACCTAGATTCAGTACCCAGACGCAGTGGATGTCAAATAGGGGTAGAGGACGAAGCCTACCACTAGAAGGAGCTTGCAGTTTAGCATCTATGTCAGTTAAAGGACCACCCAGACCACAACAATTGAACAGAAGTTGTTATATATGTGGAAAGATGGGGCATCTGATGAAAGATTGCAGAGCTAGAGAAGTGAGTGTAACTCAACCCCAGAGGCAAAGTCAGTAAGGATATCAAAGGAGATAGTTTCTAGGAGGAGCTAGAGGATGTGGACAAGTGTCCCAAGCTGGATCATTGACACCTAGTCAACGAGCACCGAATCAAGCACAGACAACAGTGAGATTCTACGCAATGAATCCACCTGATGTAGTAATCAACCCTCAGGTTGTGGCAGGTCAGATGGAATTGTTATATTCTGATATGTCTACATCTTGCGTTGTATCTGTTTTAATTGATGTGGGTGCTACACACTCCTTTATCACTCGAAGAGTGATTCTTGAGTGCAATCTGACTATAAGTCACAGAGCAGATAGTTTGTTGTTAGAAACTCCGTTGATGGGATCTGTTGTGCTGCAGGAGGTATGTTCTCCCTGCATCCTCTTCTTTTCTAAACATCACATTCAAGTGGATCTTATACCACTTGAGATGCATGGATTTGATATAATCCTTGGGATGGATACCTTAGAAAGGTATAAGGTTGTTTTGGATTGTGAATCCAAGAAAGTTGTGTTCGTTGATGATAGTGACACATGGATCTTTCAAGGAGAGAGAAAGATTCTACCCACCTGTCTTGTGTTAGCTATGGTTTCTGAGAAGCTGATGAGGCAAGGGTGTTATGCATTCTTGGCCCATGTGGTAGATACTACCATGGATAGTCCTAACCCTGTTGAAGTTCCTGTAATCAGGGAATTTGTAGATGTATTTCCTGAAGAACTTCCAGGAGTACTGCCACCTAGAGAGATTGACTTTGAGATCAATCTAATCCCAGACACGCAACCTATAGCACAAACACCATATAGGATGGCGCCTGCTGAGATGGCAGAACTTAAGAAACAGTTGAAAGAGTTGCTCGAGAAGGGTTTCATCCGACCGAGTACTTCACCTTGGGGTGCTCCAGTCCTCTTTGTTAAAAAGAAAGACGGGTCAATGCGGTTATGCATTGATTATAGACAATTAAATAAAGTAACAATAAAGAATAAGTATACTTTTCCGAGGATTGATGATCTCTTTGACTAGTTACGTGGTGCAACCGTCTTCTCAAAAATAGATTTGAGATCGGGATATCATCAACTCCGTATTAAGGATAGTGGCATACCAAAATATGCCTTTAGGACAAGGTATGGTCACTATGAGTTCACGGTTATGTCGATCGGACTAACAAATGCACCAGCTGCATTTATGGAACTCATGAATAGAATCTTCTGACCTTTTCTCGATTAGTGTGTTGTTGTCTTTATAGATGACATCCTGATCTATAGCAGAGATGCTCAGCAGCACGAACAACATCTTCGTCAGACTCTAACTTTTCTAAGAGAACATAAGTTATATGTTAAGTTTAGCAAGTGCGAGTTCTGGTTACCAGAAGTTTCTTTCCTTGGACACGTAATATCCGCTTCGGGTATACGTGTTGACCCTAAAAAGGTAGAATTTGTTCTACAATGGGAGTAGCCGAAGACACCGACAGAAATATGTAGTTTCTTAGGGTTGGTTGGCTATTATCGAAGGTTCATTAAGAACTTCAGTTCTATAGCCTTACCCTTGACTAAGTTGACCAGGAAGGATGTTCCTTTTGTTTGGAATGATAAGTGTCAACAATCTTTTTAGTTGTTGAAGGAGAGGTTGACAAGTGCACATGTACTTGTGTTACCTGAATAAGGGAAAGGATATATAGTTTTCTGTGATGCCTCCAAGAATGGACTAGGATGTGTGTTGATGCAGGATAAACAAGTGATTTCTTTTGCTTCCTGACAGCTTAAGAAACACGAGGAGAATTATCCGACACACGATCTAGAACTAGTTGTTCTGGTTCATGCCTTGAAGATCTGGAGACATTATCTTTATGGAGAGACATTCTAGATTTTCACAGATCATAAGAACCTTAAGTATATATTTTCTCAGCATGAGCTTAACATGAGGCAACGCCACTGGATGGTGTTAATCAAGGATTATGACTGTACAATTTATTACCATCCAGGGAAGGCCAATGTAGTTGTTGATGCTTTGAGTAGGAAATCAGCAACACCAACCTTAGATAGAGCACAACTGAATTCCTTGGTATGCTCTAGGAGGAATATGCTTATCTCCTTAAGGTAAGACAATGTACAGTTAAAAGTGTCATTGTTAGTCGGGTTGTTAGCTGAGATGCATATAAAACCTACTCTGAGAGAGCAGATTAAGGAGGCACAACAAGTTGATGCTGCAGTTCAATTGATTAGATCGGAGTATGGTAGTGAGAAACGAGATGGTTTCCATGACTCAGATGATCAAGTAGTCAGTTATCATGGTAGGATGATAGTGCCTGATGTAGATAACTTGAGAAAGTTAGTCCTGGAAGAAGCTCATTCTTCAATGTATGTTATGCATCCAGGAAGCACCAAGATGTATCGAAACTTGAAAGATATGTATTGGTGGCCTGGAATGAAGAAGGATGTTGCTGAGTTTGTTATGCAGTGACATGTGTGTCAGCAAGTTAAAGTTGAACACCAGAAGCCTGCAGGAACAATGCAACCTTTGCCCATACCACAGTGGAAGTGGGATCATGTAACCATGGACTTTATTATTGGCCCACCCAGGGCAACCAAAGGACATGATTCCATTTAGGTAATAGTTGATAGGCTGACAAAGACATCACATTTCTTGCCTGTCAAAACAACCTATTCTGCTGAGAAGCTAGCACAGTTATATGTTGATGAGATAGTGCGACTGCATGGAGTCCCAGTTACCATCATTTCTGACAGAGGTCCCCAGTTTACGAGTCATTTTTGGGAGCGACTTCATAAAGCTTTAGGCACACAGTTAAGGTTTAGTACAACCTTTCATCCTCAGACTGGTGGACAGTCAGAAAGGACTATACAGACCTTAGAGGACATTCTTAGAGCATGTGTTCTTCAGTTTATAGGAAGTTGTGATCTGCACCTAAGCTTGATAGAGTTTGCCTACAACAATAGCTATCAACATAGCATTGACATGGCACCTTATGAAGCTTTGTATGGTAGACGTTGTAGGTCACCCCTATGTTGGTATGAAACTGGTGAATATCAACTTTTAGGTCATGATCTTGTGCAGCAGACCACTGAGAAGATTAAAGTAATACAAAAATAGATAAAGACTGCACAGGATAGGCAGAAATCTTACACTAATAAACATCGTAGACCTTTAGAATTCTAGGTTGGAGACAGAGTGTATCTCAAAGTCTCACCATGGAAAGGAGTTCTGAGATTTGGAAGGAAAGGGAAGTTAGCTCATAGGTTTATGGGGCCTTATTCAATCATTTAATGGATTGGAAGAGTAGCTTATAAGCTAGAGTTACCACTAGAGTTATAGAGGTTACACCCTGTGTTCCACATTTCCATGCTTAGGAAATGTCATACTGATACAGAAACAGTTCTGCAACCTATGGAAGTAGAATTGAATGATGATGTATCTTATGAGGAAGGACTTGTGTCAATCCTTGATAAAAGAATTAAAAAGCTAAACAAGAAAGACATAGGTCTTGTGAAAGTCCTCTGGAATCATCGTGGTGTTGAAGAAGCCACATGGGAACTAGAGGAAGAGATGAGAAGGAAATACCCTGCTCTTTTCTCTTAATATGTTTTGTTGATTTCAGGGACGAAATCCTTGAAGCTTGGAGCTCTGGATCAGTCCTAGAGGTGGGTTTTATAACTCTAACCCTTAAGTTTTGCTTTTGCATCTTCTTCTCTTAGAAACATTGCTTATTTTTCTTCTTTAGACACCTTTGTTGGTTCTTGCAAGCGTTTCCGTGAAGAACAACCCCTATTCTTGAGGTAGAAGATGATTTCGTTAATACCGATGATTATCTAAAAATCTTTCTTTATCAAACGGTCTTCCACCTCTTGCACAAATGGTTTCCCAAACCGTTTGGGAGCAAACGGTTTCAAAATTTTTGAAAGCAAACAGTTTCAACCAAGAACACATGGAAGCAAACGGCCCAAGACTGTTTGGATGCGTTTACTAGGCGTTGACCATTTGGAGGTACGTTGTAAACATTATGGACTAATTACCCACCAAAAATCATCATCTAATTCCAATAAAATCGCCAATTGAAGGCACATCAATCACCTAAACCCTAATTGGGTTAATTGCTGATTTCTATAATAGAATCATGTTGAAGTTTGGGTTGAGTGACCCAAATGGTTTCAAAACCATTTGGGGATCACCCAAACAGTCTCAAGACCATTTGGTGATCACCCAAGACCGTTTGGAGGTCTAGGGTTAAGTGGGGTTGACCAATTGAGGGTCCAATGATATCAAGTTGATGAGCAATTGAGTGCTGATTTTGTGACCAAATCTAGGGTTCAACCCTTAAGACAATGACTTGGTTTTTTATGAAATAATGGGAAAACGGTCTCAAGACCATTTCTAGGATGTAAAAACGATCCCAAGACCATTTGGGGGTCACCCAAGATGGTTTGGAGGTCTAGGATTGACTATGGTCAAGTGGTTGGAAATCTAAAGATAACAAGTTGAAGAGTAATTGATTAGTGACCTAATAATCAAATCAATGAGCCAAACCTTAATAGGTTGAGTTAGATTTTGATGTTGACTTGAGAAAACGGTCTCAAGACCATTTGGAGGTCATCCAAATGATCCCAAGACCGTTTGGGGTCAGGTCATGACCAAATTGATTAATGGTTCAATCGTTTCAAATCAATTAGACTCATGTTGATACATGTTGAAGGGTGATCGATTCTAAACCCTAATTCAATTGACCCAAGCCCTAATTGGTGAACAATTGAGGGTCAATTGAGTGTCAAATCAGTAGAGGGTTGATCTAATTGGCTCAATTGATAAGTGGCTAACAAGTGCATGGTTGATTGAGGGGTTCAACATTGGAAACCCTAACTCAATTGAAGTGGTTGAGATACTTTTTGGTCCATGCAGTTTTGAGGTAGTTTGGACCAAATGGTCTCAAGACCATTTGGGTCCAAACGGTCTTAAGACCGTTTGATTCCAAATGGTCTCAAGACCATTTGGGACCAAACGATCCCAAAACCGTTTGGTGCTCATGCGGTTTCAAGATCAATTTTGCCCATGCGGTTTCAAAGTCAAAGTTGGCCAAACGGTCTTCATGACCAAACGGTCTTCACCTCACCTTGGGAAAATGGTCTTGAGTGTGCACTTTATCAAATGGTTTCAAAATTCAAACTAGACCAAATGGTCAACATCACCAAATGGTTTCAAGGTTTGTCCAAGACCGTTTGGAGGGTTAGTGTGCAAGACCGTTTGAGGTCTAAAAAGGTTAAGAACGTTTGATACCTTAGTGGTCAAGATGGTTTAGTGGTTGACTAACCTAAACCTTATAGATATCAAAAGTTATTAAGAGACTAAGTAATTAGTGGATTAATGCATGTTATGACCAATGGTGAATATTACAAAAGTACGCTTAATGGGATAGTGTGACTAATACCCCTTGATCAAGTAAACCCTAATGACCATAATGGTGATGACATAACTTATGTTGTCAAGGTTGATTTGACTTAGTCTAATTAAGGGTGATGTAATCATCATATCATAGAAAAGGAGAGAGAAGACTCCTTATATGAATGAGAATCAAGTAAATAACCTCCAATATGTATGAATGCATCTAATTAGGGTATGATCCTTCATAGTGAGATCACGGAAACCCTAATTATTATGGTTAATGAATCTTCATCTAATGAGAGTGCATTAATGGAAGTAATCCTCACACATGATGATGGTATGACCGTAATTCATTGTAATGTGAATAGTAAACCCTAATCTAGGGTACTGTAATGTAATGAGAATAGTAAACCCTAATCTAGGGAAATGTCATGGTGTGAATAGTAAACCCTAAATTGGGTTATGCTTTTAAGCATGACACTCTATACTTGATTATGGAATGAGTAATCATTATGCCTTTATAAGTTAAAGGGGTTGAATAACCCTAATTGAATTGAATATGAAACCCTAACCCTAGAAACCAGCCGTGGTGATATGACACAGTCGTGGTATTCTTCAGTTGCACGACCGTGCAAGGTAACACGGCCATGGTGGTTTCCCTTTGCACGACCGTGCAAGGTAGCACGGCCGTGGTATTCTATATTTAATTTGGAAAGAACTTATATTGTACTGATATAGTTACAATATGCATGTTATCAGTAATGTTAACCATGCAAGTCTTTATAAAGAAGTGAGCATATCCAGGTAAGGGTTATGATGCCATACTCATTGAGAGTACTTTATAAGTTTTGAAAGTAATGAAATGTTATGTTGCCTAGTAAGAGGTAACATATGAGATTGATAGGCTGTATGAGCCATGAGAAATATCTGCATTGCTCCAATCAAGGTCATGTTGTTAAATGACTTGATGGAAATATGTTACTTGATAATAAGTGTTTTGATGATCTAAGGGTTTGAACACCCATATTCATGAATCACAATGATGAGATGGTTAGGGATTGATATCCCAATGTTAATAATGTATGATGTGAACTTGATACAATTAGTACTCTTTCCTTATAGCAATTGTTTTATTGGTTTATGTTTGAAAACATGCCTGATGCTAAAAGAATGCCATAATGTACTTAAATAATCAAATATAATGATATCATGTAGAGCCCTGACCATAGATCCATCATTGTCGGAAGTTAAATGACGGTGAAATAGGTTTTCCTAAGGGAACTCCTGGAGAGCATACTTTTGAGTATGTGGGGGTTATGGATGCGAATATCCTTACATCCTAATGTAGGATTTGATATGAGATGTACCTTTAATCTCTCAATCCTTCATTATATGTTTATGTCGGGATGATGTATCACTAATCTCCCGATGATATTGTTAATGCCACATCGATGTGAGATAAATAAGAAATCCCTCGATGGCGAAGAGAGTACAGCACGCCACTGTAACTCTAATAGCAAAGTTGCCAGAATACCCTGGAATGCTATTATAGAAGAGACACAAGATGTCCTGCATGTTGTTCCTCACACTGACTGAGGATGATGAGGTCATAGAAATCCAGCTCTTCTAATGACCTATGTGTGGTACCGATTGTGATTTTGTAATGGTCGGTTGGAGTATGAGGTGTAACTCATCTCCTCGGGGCATAAATATGTTTGTAAAATGTAATCAGCCGTGTAGAATATTTGCTTAGGTTGAACTATGAGAAACAATGATTGATAATACATTGTTTATAGTGCTCTAGTTGAATAACTAGTATACATGTCCTTCATATTCCTTAGTGATATATGTCTTGTCATTCAATTAAGTTATAATTGAAATGATTGCTTAATAGAATGTTGCTTCACTTAGTTTACACAATATTTTACCTACTGTTGAATATTTATAGTTTTATTGCTTAATGTTATTCCATTATTGCAATAACAAATCTTCTGGCGGAGAGTTATGGCTCTCGCTGGGACAATTATTCAATTGTCTCACCCCTATGGGATTCGACTTTTTAGGTAGACGCCGAGGATGAAGGAACCCATCAGTAGGTGAGCAACAACAACAACAGCAGCAGTAACAACATCAGGGATAGCAGTGATCCTCAGGTGGAGACACTGTCTGTCGAGTCTTAGATAGAATGTCCTATGTGTCGTCTCTGTACTCTCAGGTCCTAGGAGTTAGTAGATGTTTAAAGTAGATCTGAGATTTTTGGCTTAATGCCTCAAGAATTTTGTACACTGCTCATGTATAGTTTAACAGGGCAGTTGATGTTTGTGACTCTCGAGAGTGATTTTACAGAGATGTAATGATGGATCGGTTTGTAAATAACTTATCATGTTTCTTTATGAAAGAGTTTTACCATTTGAAGATCTCTTTACAAAAGTTTTAATTTTTAGTGATTTTTAGTAATTCCGCTGCTAGTTAATCACTTTCGCATCCGTTGATTTTGTTTTCTAAGAAGTATCGTCACATGAGAGTACATGGATGACTCTGGGACTCTACTACAAAACAACCAAAACAACAGCATATCCATCTCTTACCTCCTACTGCTCTTCTTGCTGCTCGGCCGCAACCTCACAACCACCACCACGTCTAGCACGATCACCTAAAAAGGTTATAAACCAGCGGGGTGAGACACTCAGTCCAAGCGAGAAACATAACTCCCCGCCAAAACTATAAAATTTCAGGAAAAGCAAGTAAAGCAGATAACAGATATCAATAGATCATAGGAGCAGCATCCTGAACAGAACTTATTTTATTAACAATCTTACCATATATCCAGGAGGCATATATCCAGATACTTCTTTATGGAACATGATTGATAAGATAAGCTTTATAAGAACTTATCACAAAGTATCAAGATTGTACAAATACCTGCAAGGTATGACTAGATCAACTATATAAGCAAGGACTCAATCAATGTTCCATGTTTTTCCTTAAGCAACATATTCTATACAGCTGGATTATGATTTATTATGGCCTGAGGAAGTGAGCCGTCCCACTCAAATCCAACCTTTGGCTACAAAGTCCAAAACTGGTACCATACAAGGTCATTGGGAGAGTCGGACTCCATGACCTCACCTCTTCGTGGTTAATGTATGAAAACCAAAGCAGGATTGCAGTCTCTTGCTTGAGTGGCCTCAGCCACAGGGTTAGCTATGCAGGCTACCCTTTTTATCATGAGCCACGGGGCTACTCACCGTGCTCCCGAGCCATGAACGCATTCATGCTCCTTCACATTGAGCCATGGGCCTGATCACCATGCTCATATACACATCTTGAGTTCACAACCGCAGTTGCACTCTAATCCTCCTATTTTCGGCTAGGAGAAACCTCGCATATTCAACAATATGCGCTCTAGGTAATCCCGCAGGATAAACCTATTTCACCAGCACCTACTATTGACGATGATGGATCTATGGCCAGGGCATACTACATGATATGTTCCACTATAATTAATTAGTATATTTTAAGTGGATTGTTGAGGCAACCAAGTTGTAAAACATAAACAACATTGAGTTGTGTTATTACTGTCATTATCACATTATCATGGGATCTCAATCCCTCGTCACAGAATGTCACTGTCTCTCAAGTCTTACATCAACACCATGGGATAGAAATCCCTTATCTCAACATCAGATGATAACACCTCAACTAGGCACTCAGCCTTCATCAGGTCAATAGACCTTTCACATAATATTGGTGATATATGTTATCTTATCAACAAGGATTATCATCATTGAGTGTTATACAGAACACATACACGTCATAGCTCTTACCTGGCTATGAATTCATTTGATTCACCTGCATGGTTAGTATGCATATCAAGAGAGATAATTGAATCACCAAACATAGATTTTTATGATTATCATGCTATTAGGGTTGAGGATGCACATGATTGGAACAAAATCCATGATCATAACTACATGAAGCACAAAGCTATAATTGTAGACAAATTACATTATTGTTATCAGACCATGAGTATCCACTATGCCCTTATCTTATGAACATAAACATGTGTCTTATCATCTTATCTAGCATCATCTTTAAGTATCAAACATATCACGATTCACAACCTATCATCCATAGTGCATCAACAACATAGGTGTGGTTTTAAGATAACATATCATCAACTTAGGTTTTCTGGGTTAAGCATAACCCTCACCGAAGATACCATCTACCCTTACTATAGGTGTGGTAGGTAGCGCTATCCCTCACCCAAAGGGATATCGGGCAAGGTAACATCCCTCACTAAAAGCCTATCAGCTAGGCCACTTAGCCACACATATCGTCCCTCATCACATCATCATGTCATGCACACTTGTTCAAGGGCCACGAGAAGACCAGGACCAGTATTGTATAACCTGATCCAAGGGGTGTATCGTGCACAAGGACACACTCACCTATCGGCCATGACCCTATCGGCCACTAGGGTTAGGTTTATTTATCGCCCATCCTCATCACCATATCGTGTATGGCCACATCGGCCAAAGCCATAACGGCCAAGAGAAAACCCTAAAACCCAACAAACTCTTCATGATGCCTAAGGGATTCTACTGCCCTCCACCATGTTGTCCAAGACACCCTATCATCCAACTAGGTCTTGGGTCCACATATCGGCCAAGACTCAACCCTTCAACTTGTAACATCCAAAGCACCATCCATGCTCATCACATGTATCAGCCTAGCTCTTAACTCTAGAGCTATCCAAGCTATCAAGCACCTATTCATGATGAGTAACAGACTAAAAGGAGACATGTAATGGGCAAGGAAGATCGGTCAAAGGGTAACACACCCCCAACACTCTAGAATGGATGTTATCGGGTAGCATCTGGGCATCACATGTCTGTCACCTACCATGGCACCCAGGGGCCTATCGTCCAACTAGGGTAGGCACAACATATTTGTAAGCATTAGGGCATCTATCTAGGGTTCATCACCCAAGCACCATACCGGGAAACAAGGTTAACACAACCCAACTAAGCATATCATCCATGACAAACCCTAGATGAGAGGTATCATGCAAAGCACCAAAAAGGGTATCGTGAAAGGGCACAAGAACCACATCGGTTTGGTCATCTTCAACCTCAAGACCAACATCATCAAACCCTAAAAGATCTAGAGAGTTGGCTCACCTCTAAACAACCAAGTGAGAGGGGTTTTGCACAACCTCCGTCACATATTGGGCATCAAGGTAGGTCATCAACAACCAAAGGCTCACCTCTCAAATCCATGGTGAGAGTAGGGTATTGCCCAAGCACCTAGATTATAGACTCACCTCTAAATGACTAAGGAAGAGAGGGGTTTTTCCAATACCACTAGAGCTTGAACTCACTTCTCAAAATTGAAGAGAGAAAGGGGTATTGCCCCAAAGGAAACCCTAATCCATAGGTTCGTCCAACAAAGTCCAAGGTCAAGAACACCTCAACAACATATCTGTAACATCCCTGACCTGGGTTATGCTTTAACCCTAGGTGTTTTGCTTAATAAAGTTGATTAGATGCTTGTTCTTATCTTTTGAAAAGTAATTAAGGCTCAAGAGGAACTTATATTTCAATTTTAGTCCTTTTTGAATGATGTTGAAACAATGTTTTGCTTATTTTGGACTAAAGTGCAAATTACCCAAGTTGAGGGGTTAAATTGCAAATTGTGCATGATAATATGTTCCTCAGAAGTTTAAGCATCATAAGAATGATAATGAAGTAGTGGTATGGTTTCCACAAGCTTGAGCACCAAGATAGAGCTTGCCAAGCAATCTTTGTGCATTAAAACCTAGTTTTGGTGTAATGTGCAATTTACCCAAAACCTAGGGTTCAATATGCAAAATACCACTTCTAGAGGGTCCCTCATCTTTCTTGGCATCTTGTAGAGAAAATAAAATGAGAGGGTCGTCTCATTTGAATTACTTTTAAGGAGAGAGAATCTTGATATGAAAATAATCAAGATTTAAGCATAATTGAAACCTTAATTCAATTTAATGTAAAAATAAATAAAATAATTGAAGGGTCTTCAACCAAAAACGATATGGTTGAATTTGATCAAGTGTGAAAACCCTTGTGCCTTTTATAGGCCACGAAATATCTCAAATCAAGTGGATAACTCACTTACATAAAATAAAGAAAAGTAATATCCACTAACTTTAGGATATTAATATTATAAGGGTTAAGGTGCTTAATTTGCTTTTCTTTAAAATGTGGATGATTGAGAGGAATAAGAGGCAAGGAGGGTATACTCGTATCTAAGGAATATAAGGAGGCAAGTGGCACGGATTTGGGGGAGATAATTCCTACTTTGTCTCTCTTAATTGAATTTTCAATAAAATTCACATATATGCTCCTTTATCCATAGAATGAAAGGGTAATTTCGAACCCACTTCTTCTCTTTGCTATAAAAACGACCAAGGAAGCTTTGGAGGATCAGGAGGATGACCCCCAACCTATTGGTAAGCTTCTTGACCATCCTTTCACCTTGAATTCATGGTGGAAATCACAAAACAATGCATGATTTCTTCTTATCTCGATCCCATCTTCAATTCTAACCATTCATTTTCACTCAAAGATTGAGGACGAGCCTTGGAATAGTGAAAGGAGTTTCGTCCACCATTTTTGACTTGAGCTTGAAGGTTGGAAGCTCAATTGGAGGTGGATTATATAACTTGAACCCCTTTACATTGTTATTCAACTATCAAGCTTGCAATTTCATTGATTCCTTCATCTTCTCGATTAATTGTTGGTTGAAATTGGTAATTCCATGAAATCAGAAGTACCATAAGTTACAGGGACGAATTTATATGATTATGACATCATCTTGGACACATTTCCTAAAGAAATTGTATTTCATTCGGTTTCAATAAGTTGTTCATTCGGTTTCTACAAAATTGTTTGAAAGCAAACAGTTTCATCCAACCGTTTGAAGCTAAACGGTTTCAAACCGTTTGGGAGAGTTGACCATGGTTTACCATTTGGAAATTTTTATGCTAATGATGATGGTTGGTGACCCACAAAATTTGATTGATTAATTCCAAAGGGTTCATCAGTTGAAGGTTAATCAATTAGCAAACCCTAATCGGGTTAAGTGCTGAAATTCAATTTGGTTAATTTAGATTTTTGGGTGTTAGAGCCCAAACGGTCTCAAGACCGTTTGGGGGTCTCCCAAATGGTATCAAGACCATTTCGAGGTCACCCAAGACCGTTTGGATGTCTAGGGTTAAGTATGGTTGACTAATAGAAGGTCTAGAGATACCAAATTGAAATGCAATTAAGTGCTGATTTGATGATCAATCCAATGATCTAAACCCTAATGGAACTTCACAAAATCCAAGGATAGGATGGGGGAAAACGGTCTCAAGACCGTTTGGAGTTCATCCAAACGGCCTCAATACCGTTTGAGGTCATGTCATATCAAAAATTTGATGATGATTCATTGATTTCAATTGAATCAATTCCACAATGTTGATCATTGATGGTTCCTCGATTTCAAAGCCCTAATTGAAGGTTCTTGAGTAGAAACCCTAGATCAATTGGGTATAAAACCCTAATTTCTAGTCCAATTGAAGGATGATTCAATAGTTTACTTGATTAAGAAATCAAGGATTCGATTGTTAATCGGTTCATCTATTGAGATCATGAATCGTGTAAGTGTTGAAAGGACTTTTTGGTCCATTCGGTTTTGAGAGGGTTTGGACCAAACGCTCTTAAGACCGTTTGAGTCCAAACGGTCTCAAGACCATTTGGGTCCAAATGTTCTCAAGACCGTTTGAGTGCAAACAATCTCAAACCATTTGGAGACCCAAAGTTCATTCGGTTTCAACACTTTTCTTGTCCAATCGGTTTCAAGGGCAATTTGCCCAAATGGTGTTGTACCAATTGAATTATGAGAACTAAGACCATTTAGGGTCTAAGTAATTAAATATTGTGAAGATCAACATGGTTAATCCATTTGGATATCTCAAGTAATTGAAGGTCCAATATGGTTAATCTATTTGGATACATAATGCATTTGAAGATTTAATTGGTTAATCCAATTGATCACCTAATGTAATTGAAAGTGTAATTGGTCAATTCTTCTGGATCCCTCAAATAATTGAAGGTTCAATTGATCAAATCTTTTGGAGACTTGATGTACTTAGATGATTGATACCCTTAGTGGGATTAATTATTGATGCATAATGATGTAATAATTCAATACATCATGCTAACTATGAATGCATGCATTTGAATAAAGAGATAGCTCAATCTAATCAAGAATTGAGTAGTGGACATCCTGAATAGGATGAGAGAGAAAGATTCATACATGAATGATAATCATGTAGCAATTAAGTCTAAAATAATCAAAATGATGTGATATACAATTAGGGTATGATCCTTGATAAAGAGATCACAAAACCCTAATTGAGTTGATTAATGAATTCAAATCCTAATTTAGGGCAAGTTTGAGTGAAACCCTAAACTAGGAGGATGATGTGATATGAATGTAAGGTAATGACATGAGTAACCCTAATTCAGGGTATCCTGATGATAAACCCTAATTAGGATGAATAGTAAACCCTAATTATGGGTAATGGAATATGAAACCCTAATTAGGATGAATAGTAAACCCTAATTATGGGTAAAGAAATATGAAACCCTAATTGGGAGGAATAGTAAAACCTAACCCTAAATTGGGTACTAGTATATGATAATCCTGATGTGATGTGAATGGTAAACCCTAATTCTAAAATAGGGTGAAGGTATGTGAAACCCTAATTCTGGGTTATATTATATAGCATGAAACTCTAACCTTAGACAATGAAATGATAAATCATTGGTCCTAATTGTGCAAAGGGAATGAGTAACCCTCATTGACATGAAATGGGAAATCCTAACCCTGGTAAGGGAATAGTGGTGTTACCCTTGAATATCATGGAACTGAAATATGATTGATATATCTGTTATCATGTGTGCTAACCATGCAGGTATCCTGAGATGATGAACATAGCCAAGTAGGAGCTATGATGCTTTATCCATTGAAAATTATTCATTGGGCCTTATGTGCCATAATATACCTTGTTGCTTATTAAATGGTAACAAGAGAGTTAATGAGCCTCAAGTGCCATAAGAGATGCTTGTGTAGCAAGTGTTAGGTTTACCTTGGTCAAATGACTTGAAGGTGATATTTACCTGAAAAAGTGGTAACAGTGCTCAGTGATGAGCTAAGGGTTTGAATACCCAGATCCATATAATTATGGTATTGAGATTGTGAAGGGATGATAATTCCCAATATTAAAACAAGGGACTGAGATCACAATGTCTTATAAAGATTGAGAAGTAACTGATGAAAACAATACATGTTTCTTTGTAGCACTTGTCCTAATAAGTTATGTTTGAAAACTTGGCTGATGCTAAAAGAATATGATAATGTACTTAATTAATCAAGTGATATCATATAATGTAGTTTCCCTGACCACAGATCCATCTGCGTTAGAATTAGCTGAATGATGAAATGAGTGTGATATTAATTTCTAGGAGAAATTACTGTTCATCTCGAATTTGGACTCAAAGTTTCACAAGGAAGGGTAATTTCCATTTATATAATTAGTTAAATGCATTAAAATCAAGTTTAATGACTTATTTGGAAATTATTGATAAAACTTGTAAAAAAAATTGAATCTAACCATATAGGAAGAGTAGACTCTTATATTAACCAATGGTTCAAATTTGAATTCAATAGGACTTCGTTTAACCTCCAAATTAATTAGGGAACTTGCCCTATAGTTTTGATTAAATACTAATTGAATATTCGAGTTATACTCTAATTTAACCTAAGCTTTGTTTTATTTAAATGTCATGTAACATTTCTAGTTCTCTACCTAAAGTCGATCGTAATGCTATTTTATTATAACCTGGATTCATCCCAAGCCATTCGATGCCCATCGGAGGGCACTAGAGTCGTCTCCTACCTTGAGTAAGAGACCAAATTTATGGCTACCCAAGCCACAATATTCTCATATATCATCCTCCCTCCACAGTCCACCGTTTTACTTGATTTTTTCATCGATGAAAACATAAAGTCAAGACAAACCTGATAATCCATATTTTCTAGGGACTTCGTACCCTATCGACGAAATGCCCATTAGTGCTAGGACTCTAATCGTTACCATGGATTATAGAGGACTTTTCCATTCACCGAACCTATATATATGGTGTGGCATCCAACTCACAAAAATAAAATTAACTTAAGCAGAAGCGAATCATTTGCAGCAGATTACTGAAAATCACTGAAAATTAAAACTTTTTACACAGAGATCCACACATAGGAAATCTTTTCCATCAAGAACCATTGTATAACATATACATTCTGGTTCAAACATACATAACCTGTACCATCTCTTTTCAGAGACTACATCATCAACTGCCTTATAAACATTACATACAGACAATATACAATCTCGAGGCATCAAGCCAAAACCTCAGATCAATTTATCAAAAACACTGACTAAAAACTTCGACGATCTGAGAGTACAGAGATGACACACAAGACTTTCTAACTACATAACTTGACAGACAGTATCTCCACCTGAGATATTACTACTGTCCCTGCTGTTACTGCCTCTGTCCATTCCTTGCCATGGAATTCTGCTTCTTTGTCCGCGTCCACCTAAAAAGTTGGATCCCACGGGGGTGAGACATTTGTAAATTGCCCCAGCGGGAGATATAACTCTCCGCCAAAACATTGTTATAGAAGTTTATTAAAATAAACTGAGAAGAAGGATTTATATATTTAATCAACAGTAGGTAAGCCACTTGTATGAACAAAGTGAACTCTTCTCTTTTTTTCAAGGATAACATTGCATCTACTAATGGTTGACTCATAGTTCATCCATCTACTTGTAATGAATACAACAGATATGAACAACATCAATGAACTACAAATATATATAATAGAAATGTAACATCAACCAATGAATTTTCGTATTCAATCCTTAAGCAAACATGCTATACGACTGATTTCATTTTACAAACACACTTATGCCCTGAGGAGATGAGGTGTATCGCTCATACTCCAACCGACCATTGCGAAGTCAAAATCGGTACCATACATAGGTCTATGGAAGAGTCAGATTCCCATGACCTCTCACATCCTGGTCAGTGTGGGACAACAAGAAGGACTGTGTTAACTGCTCAAAATAGATTTCCAGGGTATACTGGAACTTCGCTATAGAGTTACATTGTCAACTGCACTCTCATCAGCCATCGAGAGATTTGTTGTTTATCTTCATCGACCCAACATAAGTATTATGGGGAGATGTATATGACATCTATCCCAATCATCGGGAGATTAGTGATACATTCATCCCGACACATGAAGGATTGAGAGGTTTGTTGTTTACCTTCCCTCAATCTCTTCACCGGACTTAAGGATATTTTTTGCCCATTTACCCCCACATATTTGAAATATGCGTTTTGGGTTTTGCCGCGGAGCACCCATTTCACCATTCAGCTAATTCTGACGCTGATGGATCTATGGTCAGGGCTCTACATGAAAAGATTTCACTTGGTTAATTTAAGTATATTTTCATATTCTTTTAGCATCAGCCAAGTTCTCAAACAAAACTTATTACAACAATGCTATAGAGAGACATGCACTACTTTCATCAGATACTTATCAGTCTTTCAAGGACCTTGGGAACCCAGTCCCTCATTTCAATACTGGGAATTCTCATCCCTTCACATTCTCATCACCATAATCATATGGTTCTGGGTATTCAAACCCTTAACTCATCATAGAGCATTATTACCATTTATTAGGTAACTATCACCTTCAGGTCATCTGACCAAGGCATTCATGATACTTGTTACACAAGCATCACACATAATTCACAAGGACACAGAATATCTTGTCACCTCATTCTAGGTAACAACTTACTCATGTGACTCATAAAAGTCCATGCACATTGCTACTTTTACTAAGCAACAACAACATTAAGGCACATAATACCAATCAACATTTATTATATAAATGTCACAACTCAAATCTAGCTATGTTCATCATCTCATCATACCTACATGGTTATTAGGCATGATAACAGTCATACAAGATATTCATCACATCATGTGATACAATAGTAACACCATTATTCCTTTCCCAGGAATTAGGGTTTACTATCAAATAGGGCTTCTCATTCCCTTTACCCCAATTAGGGTTAGGGTTATCCATTCCTCATTAATTAGGGTTTCACAATTACATTATCTGTCCAACCCTTAATTCATTATTCCATACCTCTGGGGAATTCAAAGGTATCATATTTGATTATTCAAGAACATTACTTTCTTTATATAGCATTATTGATCATCAATTCTAGGTATGAGTTCATTTCTCATCCTCATCATGGTATGACTATATCATACTCATCATTTGGGCTTAACCCCATTCTCAAGGTACATTAATTAACACTCATCAAAGTGCAACAACTCATTACGTTTCATTGTAATAGTTGCATAACACACTTCATATGTTTCTTACCCAAATATATTGGATTTGGAGTGCATCAAGGTATATAAACACTGAAGTGTTGAATGTGATAACTATCATATCTTGATGTATCACTTCCTCATCATTTCAGACCCTCTTGAGTTAACCAACTTATTGTGTATTAAGGTATTTCCCTCTTAATACATTCCATCACTAAACTCTCACATTTAGCATATAATGCATAGGCCACACATTAGAATTGTCCAACTATCTTTAATGATATGGACTTGTCTAATGCTAAAGACATTTCCTACAATTAGGTTGCTTATAATCAACCACATGAAATGTTTCACCTTTTTTTTAGGTCATTCCTTCTATCTCATCATTAGGGTTTCCTTATACCCTTATTTAAAATTAGGATTATGATTCATTGTCATAGTGCCCAGGATTAGGGCTTTATGTATTATGATTTCACATTAGAGTCTCATATTCTTTCACCCTTCTTAGGGCCTCTCATCACAACATAGCATTAGAACATCATGTGGTGTTAGTTCTTAATCAGGGTTTCTCATGGAATCTCCCTCAACTAGGGTTTCACATGGAATCACCCTCAACTAGGGTTTCACATGGAATCACCCTCAACTAGGGTTTCACATGGAATCACCCTCAATTAGGGTTTCCACCATAGTTACCCACAATTTGGGTTTACTATTCATCTCCATTAGGATTTCATTCAATTGTCCATAATTAGAGATTCACTATTCATCCCAATTAGGGTTTTACATCTTATTTCCCTAAATTGGAGTTTCACACATCACTACCCTGCATTAGGGTTACATCCTCACCCTAGATTAGGGTTACATTTAGAATTGCCCTGAATTAGGGTTAAAATTCAATAGCCCTGTCAATTAGGGTTTATGTTCATGATTAGGGTTTCATGATCTCTCTACTTAAGGATCATACCCTTAATCACCACATCTATCATATTCATGTATGAATTCCATGCTATCATCCTCTGAACTTGATTAGATCATATCAACCCTTCAATCAAGTACATACAACTATGATTAACATAGTGTGCCAAGTCATTGATCCTATAAGCAATTAGGGTTCATCCCTTAAATTGGAACCAATTACTTAGGTACTATTAGGGTTTCAACCTTTGTACGTTCATTGATTATCATAACTAATCATCATTTGATCAATGGATCATTCATCATCTTAATTCTTAAGAGATTCAATCACATTGGACCTCAATTACAATAAGTGTCCAAGTGAAATAACCAATTGAATCCTCAATCAACTTTGACTACTTGAGCCCCAAATGGTCTTGGTCTTTCAAAGTTCAAATAGTTTGAAACCATTTGGTAAAGGTGGTGCTTGAGACCGTTTGCTAAAGCAAGTACTTGAAACCGATTGCTAAAGGTGACCTTCAAGACTGTTTACTAAAGGTGGTCACTTGAAACCGTTTGCTAAAGCAACTTTTTGAAACTGCATGGGCTCAACCGGTTTGGGATCGTTTGGTCCCAAACGATCTTGAGACCATTTGGCCCAAAATGGTATTGAGACCATTTGGACTCAAATGGTCTTGAGACCATTTGGTCCAAACCTCCTCAAAACCTCATGGACCAAATATGGTCTCAACTAATCAAATTGGATTAGGGTTTCCAATGTTGATTCCTTCAATCGTTGAATTCATGGAACCAATCATCAATTGGACCTATTCTCATATTTCAATTGAGTTAAATAGGTCAACCTTCAACTAATTTGACCCTCAATTGACCCTCAATTAGTCCTCAATTATGGTTTGCATCAATTGGATTAGGGTTTGAAATCGATATTCCTTCAACACTAATCAATGCAAGATTAGTTACTTTGAAACCATTGAACCATCATCCAAATTGAACATGACCTGACCCCAAACGGTCTTGAGGTCGTTTGTATGACCATCAAATGGCCTTGAGACCATTTGCCCATGTTAACATCAAAATCCAAGTCCACCAATTAGGGTTTGGATCATTGGATTGATCACCAAATCAACAATTGATTACACTCCAACTTAGTATCTTTGGATCTTCAATTGCTTAACCATACTCAACCCTAGACCTCCCAAAGGTCTTGGGTGAACTCCAAACGGTCTTGAGACCGTTTGGGTGATCCCCAAATGGTTTGGAAACCGTTTGGGTCAATCAACCCAAGTTTCAAACTCAATCAAGTTGAAAATCAACACTTAACCCGATTAGGGTTTTGGTGATTTATTGACCTTCAACTCATGAACCAATTGGAACTAACCAATAATAATTGATGGGTCATTAACCTATATCATTTTCAACAGATCTCCAAATGGTCAACCCTGGTCAAATCCCACAAACGGTCTGAAACCGTTTGGTCTCATGTGGTTTGGTGAAACCGTTTGCTTCTAAACGGTTTGAAACCGTTCGCTCCCAAATGGTTTGGGAAACCGTTTGAGCAACTCAAACAAGACCGTTTGCCTTGGATATTTGTATATGTGTGTGCTTATCATCTTCAACCTCTAAACTCATGAAACCTGCTGTGGTTTACATGTGATTACATCCATCAACCAAATCAATTATTGTAAATGTAGAAATGATCATTATTTGATAAGGAATTGAATGCAATAACAAAATCAGGGATTCAAGTTATAAAACCCGCCTCCAATTGAGGTCCAAAGCTCCAAGCTCATGGCAAAAATGGTGGATGAAACTCCTTTCACCATTCCAAGGCTCGTCCTCAAGGTTTGAGTGAAAAGGAATGGTTAGAATTGAAGAGGAGATCGAAATAGGAAGAAATCCATAATTTATTTTCAATTTCCACCATGGAATCAAGGTGAAATGGTTCAAGAACCTTACCAACAGGTTTTGGGTCGTCCTCCTGATCCTCCCAATCTCCCTTGGTCGTTTCCCAAGCAAGGAGAAGAAGTGGGGTCGAAAAAGCCTTCCATTTGGCTTGTAAAAGGTTCTTTTATAAAAATTCAATGAGAGAGAATATACTTTGTAAAAATCCAATTAATTTCAAAAATGTGGCCGCCTATTCCCCCTCATCTTCCTTAGGGATGAGGCTATCTTGTTTTCCTCTTATTACTCTCAATTACACATGATTTAAAGAAAATAAAATCAAGCACCTTAAATCATTTTATATTAATATCCATGTGAGTGGATATTTCTTTTTCTTATAAAATTGTGTGAGTTATCCACTCCCTTGAATATTTTCGTGGTCCTTGCAAGGATCCAGGATGTACACACACATATGAATTCAACCATTTTAATTTTTGTTGAAGGCCCTTTAATTAATACATTTATTTTTTCCCTAAATCGAATTAGGGTTTCAATTAAGATTAAATCTTGATTATTTTAATATCAAGATTCTCTCTCCTCCAACTTAATTCAAATGAGGCACCCCTCTCATTTTATTTTCTCTACATGATTCCAAGAAACATTAGGGACCTTATTGAAGTGGTAATTTACATATTGCACCATGGGTTTTGGGTAAATTGCACATTACACCAAAACTAGGTTTTCATGCACATACATTACTTTATCAGCTCTTTCTTGGTATTCAGGCTTCCATAAGCCATAACTCAGAATCATCTTCACTCTCATGATGCTTCAACACATGAGGAACATATTATCATGCACAATTTGCACTTAAAGTCCTCTACTAGGGTAATTGCACTTTAGTCTAAAACAAACAAAACATTGATTTCAACAATGTTCAAAAAGGACTAGAATTGTAACATAAGTTCCTCTTGAGGCCTAATTACTTTTCAAAAGATGAGATTAAGCATTTAATCATCTTTCTTAATCAAAACACCTAGGGTTAAAGTATAACCCAGGTCATGGATGTTACAAATCATAAACCCCTAACAAGGATTTCATCCTCAAAATCCCAGATAAAGGAAGACAGATGTATATCATTCATCATACTATCTAGTCTTCACTTAACATCTCCTTATTATGGAGACACCATAAAACTTTGATTGGCACAAAATATTTCCATACAAGATTCTCATAGAATCAACACACAAGGCACATGCTCCACTGCTCCTCATCATTGACTATAGAGTCAACTTTGTATCAAATAACACTTTTATTATTCAGAGAAGCATCATACATTCTTTATTAGTATCATGTTTTTGCAGAGCATAAACCCCTAACATATGATGTTCATATTATTTTATATAATCAGACTAATTTCACAGTTGACCACTCCAGGTAGCCAACCTAAACCATCTGATATTTCTCAGATACCAGAATCTTTCACCTTAGTATCTATCACATATTTCTCTTCCTTTCATCTTGGAACATTAATTGTTACATATGTCCTCATCTTGGAACCAAAGTCCAAGATAAACTGATACTTTTCGAAGTATCCATCACATGAACATATTTATCTTATGTACATCAAGTGTCCTAAGACCCACTTGATTGCCATGTCCCTGAAAGGAAATAAAACAAGGATTCATATTCCTCTTATTTATTTATGTATTTTCAACTATTCATGAATCATTTATTCTTTGTCTCATCCTAAGTTCCTTGCCTTTAGCATAGTAATTTGTAAGGATGATTGCATGTCATTATCCCTTATTCTTTATTATTATCTAGCATGTTTATTGTTACACCCCGATCTCACAATTTCCTCAAATCATGAGATTAGGGCATAAGATAGGACTTATATGTAATACAAAGAACACCCTTAACTTTTACTTTTTTTTCTTTTCTTTACTTTTCTATTAAAACTCTTGTTTCTTCGCATTAAACCACATAAATCATTTTAACAAGGGAATCTGAACATTTCTTTTACTAATCAGACTTTAATAGTAAAGCATAACAGGTAATTTACATCTTTATACACATTCCACATACGCACTCTCTCTCACCCACACCATGTTCCAAGGATCGAGGGGAAAGGACTAAGAGACCTCTAACTAAACTAACTACATATACCTTCTACAGACTAAGCGTTAGGATGAAAAGATCCTTCCGATTCCTGTTGCTGATGTTGACCTGAAAATGTTTGAGTAGAGGTATGAGCCTACTCGCTCAGTGAATAGCATTTCATTTAGCTATCACTAATCAACTCATCAGATAGATAACATTTATATAAAAGATAAGTGCAGTACTAAATAGGGCAGTTCTAATGACATAGAAGATTTACAGATAACAATCTCATTTCAAAGCAACATCAGATATTTTAAACAAATAAACTGATATAGAGAATTGGCACAGAAGTTCAAATCCCTTAACATATTAAAATTTACTGTGATCCTATATGATTACATAATTATATCATTATTATGCCCTAATCATATGCAGTGTACTCTGCATATAAAGATCCGTAGCGAACTACGATCCCACCGTACAAGACTTAGCGACACACCCGGGAAATGCTAAGTCTGACTGCCAGCCCTGTTCTGCTACAGGACCACAGGCTCTCCGGCCTCATTTCACTAACTCTGAGTGCTCTAGACTCCTCCTCTAACCTGAGCACACAGGCGGAGAGTCTCACTGGGTTACCACCGTGACTCCGCACGGATTATTGTTGAATAACCCCTATTTACTCCAGTGCCACCGTGACTCCGCACGGATTATTGTTGAACACTGCCTCTCTGTCCTCGTGCCACCGTGACTCCGCACAGATTATTGTTGAACACGAGTTTCACCCCTAAGAAGCAGACCTCTCAAAGGGGTTCTACGGTGTTAGGGCACCTAAGTCTATTAACATTAACTGATTAACATATAAACATTTAAACAGGAATATCACATTTCATACTTATTTCACATTCTGAACATCACTTGAAAACACATATATATATCATTTGTCATCTTTAAACATGACTCAGTATCACTTATCCAATTTCAATGCTAAACAACCATCTTTAATCAGCATATACATTGTAACTGTAATACAGAAATTCCATCTTTTTCATCAATCATATTACGAATTTCAAGTTCCAATGAATCTATCATACTCTATTGTATGTGCTACACTGTTTAGGAGTTATACCAACTGATAATGAAGCAATTAAGCACTTAAACTGAGTTAAATAATGATTTCTGAATGAACTGCCACTCACAGCTCAGAAACTCGACCGATTGGTCGGAAACTCGACCGATCATTGCACAACTCGACCGATCAACTTACAAACTCGACCGATCAACCTGCTGTTCGATTCCTGCTAAGAAAACTCGACTGAATCACATATAACTCGACCAAACGACGTACAAACTGAAAACCTAAACAGACCTGCTGATGTCGATTTCACTCGAATCAGCGGGCAAAACTATAGATTTGTGCAGCAAATCACCTGCAATCGATGCACACAACCACGAACTAGTTGTAGGAAAGGAGGAGGACGAACTAGGGCTGATCTTCGCGCCCTTTCCTTCTCCTGGCCGCCGCTGCTGCAACCTTTATGTTGAACAATGTAATTTGTTGTAGACTTTGTATAAATCTCTTGTCAGTTTAATAGAAATGCTTCTGTAGTTTGTTTGGCTTTAGTTTACAGCATAAATCAGGATATCTTTTTATTGTCTTTAAGATGTTTTAAAAAGTGATGAATGGTTTGGCTTGTGTGTAAATCCCTCCGTCGCGCCTTAATCTCGTGGTCTGTGGTTAGTGTGAGATCAGGGTGTGACATTTATGATCATCTCATGATCTCATCACATTTCCCATTTCCTCATTATGGGAAAGATCTTTATTATGCTAGCAGCATTATTGAACATGATTCATCTCCCTTATTCTTTATTCTTATCTTATGAGGGGTACACTTTTAGTTCCTCATACAACATGCTCATCTAAGATTATCTCAGGCTCTCTTTCTTATGCATCGGATATGACATATTTATTCATTCCATATTTCTGATTTCATGATACTCATTAGATTGTCTCAGAATGACTACTTGATCAGAGCAATCAAAAAGACAATAATCTAAGAATTTCCATACCCAATTTATCATCAATAATTGTATACCTAGCCAGGGTATATAAATACTGAGATTAAGTGGTATGCACTTTGTATGCTATCATATTCCTTCTTTTCATATTATCAAAAGCATAAGGTTTAACATCCTTGGATTTTATCCAAGCATCCCATCTATACCTCATCTTTTCTTATAGAGGTAAGGACAACATAAAACATGTGTAATGTTTTACCATGCAAAACATAAGTCCTCATAGGACTAATCAAGGAGAGTTCAATGATTTCCTTTCTCAATTAATCCAAAAATTCATAAAATGACATATTCGAATGACATTATCTTGTCTAACTTGTCATAATTCATGGATTATTCACTGTCTCAGGCTAACTCTACCTCAAAGATTGATTCAATAGGCTAAGGTTGAGCACAGACTTAATTTAAGTCCAAAAATTCATCATTTCCTTTTGCTTCAACCAACTAATGCTAATTATAAATCCTGTTGATATATAAAACATCATCATTGGGGCTGGTAATCTAAGTTACACTGCCAATGCTTGATCCACTATATATATTATTGTTGCCCTAAATTATCCAACAGTAACACTTAAAGAAGGATTTTCTTATTATAGTTAGATCAGCTAGGGGATTCTCAGGCAATTGTCTCTCTCTTGCCTGCTCCCATGCACCTTTTCCTGGTGCAACATTGCTGCTCTCAACATCAACCTCCTCATGTGACCCAGTCATCTTTAAGTTCTTCTTCTCTTATACGAGCAGAAGAAACTATAAGATACACTGCATGACACTAGAACAGATTCTACTAACTTAGTCCTATGACTCTGTAGACTCAGCGAACCTAAAGCTCCGATACCACTAATTTGTGGCATCCAACTCAAAAAACAAAATTAACTTAAGCGGAAGCGAATCATTTGCAGTGGATTACTAAAAATCACTGAAAATTAAAACTTTTTACAAAGAGATCCACACATAGGAAATCTTTTCCATCAAGAACCATTGTATAACATTTACATTCTGGTTCAAACATACATAACCTGTACCATCTCTTTTCAAAGACTACATCATCAACTGCCTTATAAACATTATATACAGATAGTATACAATCTCGAGGCATCAAGCCAAAACCTCATATCGATTTATCAAAAACACTGACTAAAAACTCTGAGGACCTAAGAGTACAGAGACAACACATAGGACTTTCTAACTACATAACTTGACAGACAGTATCTCCACCTGAGATATTATTGTTGTCCCTGCTGTTACTACTGTTGTCCATTCCTTGCAATGGAATTCTGCTTCTTTGTTTGCGTCCACCTAAAATGTTGGATCCCATAGGGGTGAGACAATTGTAAATTGCCCCAGCGGGAGATATAACTCTCTGCCAAAACATTGTTATAGCAGTTTATTAAAATAAATTGCACAGAAGGATTTATATATTTAATCAACAGTAGGTAAGTCACTTGTATGAACAAAGTGAAGTCATCTCTTTTTCTCAAGGATAACATTGCATCTACTCATGGTAGACTCATATTTCATCCATCTACTTGTAATGAATACAAAAGATATGAACAACATCAATGAACTACAGATATATAATAGAAATGTAACTTCAGCCAATGAATTTCCGTATTCAATCCTTAAGCAAACATGCTATACAACTAATTTCATTTTACAAACACACTTATGCCCTGAGGAGATGAGGTATACTGCTCATACTCCAACCGACCGCTGCGAAGTCGAAATCAGTACCATACATAGGTCTATGGAAGAGCCAGATTCCCATGACCTCTCACATCCCGGTCAGTGCGGGACAATAAGAAGGACTGTGTTAACTTATCAAAATAGCTTTCCAGGGTATACTAGAACTTCGCTATAGAGTTACAGTGTCAACTGCACTCTCATCAGCCATCGAGAGATTTGTTGTTTATCTTCATCGACCCAACATAAGTATTATGGGGAGATGTATACGACATCTATCCCAATCATCGGGAGATTAGTGATACATTCATCCCGACACATGAAGGATTGAGAGGTTTGATGTTTACCTTCCCTCAATCTCTTCACCGGACTTAAGGATAGTTTTCGCCCATTTACCCCCACATATTTGAAATATACATTTTGGGTTTTTCCGCGGAGCACCCGTTTCACCATTCAGCTAATTCTGACACTGATGGATCTATGGTCAGGGCTCCACATGAAAAGATTTCACTTGGTTAATTTAAGTATATTTTCATATTCTTTTAGCATCAGCCAAGTTCTCAAACAAAACTTATTACAACAATGCTATAGAGAGACATGTACTACTTTCATCAGATACTTATCAGTCTTTCAAGGACCTTGGGAACTCAGTCCCTCATTTCAATACTGGGAATTCTCATCCCTTCACATTCTCATCACCATAATCATATGGTTTTGGGTATTCAAACCCTTAACTCATCATTGAGCATTATTACCATTTATTAGGTAACTATCAGCTTCAGGTCATCTGACCAAGGCATTCATGATACTTGTTACACAAGCATCACACATAATTCATAAGGCCACAGAATATCTTGTCACCTCTTTCTAGGTAATAGCTTACTCATGTGACTCATAAAAGTCCATGCACGTTGCAACTTTTACTAAGCAACAACAACATTAAGGCACATAATATCGATCAACATTTATTATATAAATGTCACAACTCAAATCTAGCTATGTTCATCATCTCATCATACCTGCATGGTTATTAGGCATGATAACGGTCATACAAGATATTCATCACATCATGTGATACAATAGTAACACCATTACTCCTTTCCCATGAATTAGGGTTTACTATCAAATAGGGCTTCTCATTCCCTTTACCCCAATTAGGGTTAGGGTTCTCCATCCCTCATTAATTAGGGTTTCACAATTACATTATCTGTCCAACCCTTAATTCATTATTCCATACCTCTGGGGCATTCAAAGGTATCATATTTGATTATTTAAGAACATTACTTTCTTTATATAGCATTATTGATCATCAATTCAAGGTATGAGTTCATTTCTCATCCTCATCATGGTATGACTATATCATACTCATCATTTGGGCTTAACCCCATTCTGAAGGTACATTAATTAACACTCATCAAAGTGCATCAACTCATTAAATTTCATTGTAATAGTTGCATAACAAACTTCATATGTTTCTTACCCAAATATATTGGATTTGGAGTGCATCAAGGTATATAAACCCTGAAGTGTTGAATGTGATAACTATCATATCTTGATGTATCACTTTCTCATCATTTCAGACCCTCTTGAGTTAAACAACTTATTGTGTATTAAGGTATTTCCCTCTTAATACATTCCATCACTAAACTCTCACCTTTAGCATATAATGCATAGGCCACACATTAGAATTGTCCAACTATCTTTAACGATATGGACTTGTCTAATGCTAAATACATTGCCGACAATTAGGTTGCTTATAATCAACCACATGAAATGTTTCACCATTTTTTTAGGTCATTCCTTCTATCTCATCATTAGGGTTTCCTTATACCCTTATTTAAAATTAGGATTATGATTCATTGTCATAGTGCCCAGGATTAGGGCTTTATGTATTATGATTTCACATTAGAGTCTCATATTCTTTCACCCTTCTTAGGGCCTCTCATCACAACATAACATTAGAACATCATGTGGTGTTAGTTCTTAATCAGGGTTTCTCATGGAATCTCCCTCAACTAGGGTTTCACATGGAATCACCCTCAACTAGGGTTTCACATGGAATCACCCTCAACTAGGGTTTCACATGGAATCACCCTCAATTAGGGTTTCCACCATAGTTACCCACAATTTGGGTTTACTATTCATCTCCATTAGGATTTCATTCAATTGTCCATAATTAGATATTCACTATTCATCACAATTAGGGTTTTACAACTTATTTCCCTAAATTGGAGTTTCACACATCACTAACCTGGATTAGGGTTACATCCTCACCCTAGATTAGGGTTAAATTTAGAATTTCCCTCAATTAGGGTTAAAATTCAATAGCCCTATCAATTTGGGTTTATGTTCATGATTAGGGTTTCATGATATCTCTACTTAAGGATCATACCCTTAATCACCACATGAATCATATTCATGTATGAATTCCATGCTATCATCCTCTCAGCTTGATTAGGTCATATCAACCCTTCAATCAAGTACATACAACTATGATTAACATAGTGTGCCAAGTCATTGATCCTATAAGCAATTAGGGTTCATCCCTCAAATTGGCACTAATCACTTAGGTAGTAATAGGGTTTCAACCTTTGTACCTTCATTGATTATCATAAATAATCATCATTGGATCAATGGATCATTCATCATCTTAATTCTTAAGAGATTCAATCACATTGGACCTCAATTACAATAATTGTCCAAGTGAAATAACCAATTGAATCCTCAATCAACTTTGACTACTTGAGCCCCAAACGGTCTTGGTCTTTCGAAGTTCAAATGGTTTGAAACCGTTTGGTAAAGGTGGTGCTTGAGACCGTTTTCTAAAGAAAGTACTTGAAACTGTTTGCTAAAGGTGACCTTCAAGACCGTTTACTAAAGGTGGTCACTTGAAACCGTTTGCTAAAGTAACTTTTTGAAACCGCATGGGCTCAACCGGTTTGGGATCGTTTGGTCCCAAATGGTCTTGAGACCATTTGGAATCAAACGGTCTTGAGACTGTTTGGTCCAAACCTCCTCAAAACTGCATGGACCAAATATGGTCTCAACCAATCAAATTGGATTAGGGTTTCCAATGTTGATTCCTTCAATCGTTGAATTCATGGAACCAATCATCAATTGGACCTATTATCATATTTCAATTGAGTTAAATAGGGCAACCTTCAACTGATTTGACCCTCAATGGACCCTCAATTAGTCATCAATTGGATTAGGGTTTGAAATCGATATTCCTTCAACACTAATCAATGTAAGATTAGTTACTTTGAAACCATTGAACCATCATCCAAATTGAACATGACCTAACCCCAAACGGTCTTTAGGTAGTTTGGATGACCATAAAACGGTCTTGAGACCGTTTTCCCATGTTAACATCAAAATCCAAGTCAACCAATTAGGGTTTGGATCATTGGATTGATCACCAAATCAGTAATTGATTACACTCCAACTTAGTATCTTTGGATCTTCAATTGCTTAACCATACTCAACCCTAGACCTCCAAACGGTCTTGGGTGACCTCCAAATGGTATTGAGACCGTTTGGGTGATCCCCAAACGGTTTTGAAACTTTTTGGGTCAGTCAACCCAAGTTTCAAACTCAATCAAGTTGAAAATCAGCACTTAACCCGATTAGGGTTTTGGTGATTGATTGACCTTCAACTCATGAACCAATTGGAACTAACCGATCATAATTTTATGGGTCATTAACCTAGATCATTTTCAACAGATCTCCAAATGGTCAACCCTGGTCAACTCCACCAAACGGTCTGAAACTGTTTGGTCTCATGTGGTTTGGTGAAACTGTTTTCTTCTAAACGGTTTGAAACCGTTTGCTCCCAAACAGTTTGGGAAACCGTTCGAGCAACTCAAACTAGAACGTTTGCCTTGGATATTTGTAGAGGTGTGTGCTTATCATCTTCAACCTCCAAACTCATGAAACCTACCGTGGTTTCCATGGTGATTGCATCCATAAACCAAATCAATTATTGTAAATGTAGAAATGATCATTATTTGATAAGGAATTGAATGCAATAACAAAATCAGGGGTTCAAGTTATAAAACCCACCTCCAATTGAGCTCCAAAGCTCTAAGCTCACGGACACAATGGTGGATGCAACTCCTTTCACCATTCCAAGGTTTGTCCTCAAGGTTTGAGTGAAAAGGAATGGTAAGAATTGAAGACGAGATCGAAATAGGAAGAAATCCATAATTTATTTTCGATTTCCACCATGGAATCAAGGTGAAATGGATCAAGAACCTTACCAACAGGTTGGGGGTCGTCCTCCTGATCCTCCCAATCTCCCTTGGTCGTTTCCCAAGCAAGGAGAAGAAGTGGGGTCGAAAAAGCCTTCCATTTGGCTTGTAAAAGGTTCTTTTATAAAAATTCAATGAGAGAGAATATAATTTGTAAAAATCCAATTAATCCCAAAAATATGGCTGCCTCTTCCCCCTCATCTTCCTTAGGGACGATGATATCTTGTTTGCCTCTTATTCCTCTCAATTATCCATGATTTAAAGAAAAGCAAATCAAGCACCTTAAATCATTTTATATTAATATCCATATGTGAGTGAATATTTCTTTTTCTTATAAAATTGTGTGTGAGTTATCGACCCCCTTGGATATTTTCGTGGTCCTTGCAAGGCTCAAGGATGTACACACACATCTGAATTCAACCATTTTAATTTTGGTTGAAGTCCCTTTAATTAATACATTTATTTTTGCCCTAAATCGAATTAGGGTTTCAATTAGGATTAAATCTTGATTATTTTAATATCAAGATTCTCTCTCCTCCAACTTAATTCAAATGAGGCGCCCCTCTCATTTTCTTTGCTCTACATGATTCCAAGAAACATTAGGGACCTTATTGAAGTGGTAATTTACATATTTCACCCTCGGTTTTGGGTAAATTGCAAATTACACCAAAATTAGGTTTTCATGCACATACATTGCTTTATCAGCTCTTTCTTGGTATTCAGGCTTTCATAAGCCATACCTCATCATCATATTCACTCTCATGATGATTCAACACATGAGGAACATATTATCATGCACAATTTGCACTTAAACCCCTCAACTAGGGTAATTTGCACTCTAGTCCAAAACAAACAAAACATTGATTTCAACAATGTTCAAAAAGGACTAGAATTGCAACATAAGTTCCTCTTGAGGCCTAATTACTTTTCACAAGATGAGATTAAGCATTTAATCATCTTTCTTAATCAAAACACCTAGGGTTTAAGTATAACCCAGATCAGGGATGTTACATATGGGATCCAAAACGACAACTAGGGTCAGAGAAAATCTCCACTCCGACCAATTTCACCTCTTTTTCTCACAAACTCCCTAATCTTCTTGAAGTGCATCTCTGGAGACTTCAATAATGTTCTCGAGTTCTCCTTGCTCTGACCACCTCGGCCAGATTAGAGTCATGGTGAGCATCTATGGCACCCCCTCCTTATATGCATATGTATTTTGCCTTCAATGACCCACGAACGTCATATCATATAGATTGTCTTCATTGTGCTTGATGAAGGTCACCAACATGCTTGTATGGTAGCCCTTCATCCATGAAAACACTTCACTAAACCCCATCTTGATTCTGTGAGTAGTTTTTCATTATGGATTTTTCAAATCCATTGTTCTCTATTTCATTTATTTTTCTAGCGAGCCATGGGGAAATGGAGGTCCTCACCTCCCCAAGTTTTGACGTATTGGCATCATCTTGGATTAGGGAGATAGATGGCAGTCTCATTCCTCTTGGTTTGGCCACAATTTGTGCACGATATAGAATCATAGGGCTCTTGTTAAAATATCTCATGCCATGGCCTAGGCAGAAGCAACCCAAGCCATGTAATGACCCTTGTGTCCCCACAATGTTGATCAAATAATCGTTTGTGCAAGGGCTTTTCTGGGTGTTCAACTTTGTCTTAGCCTTCCAGTCGTACGCCTCACATAGCTGCCCAGCCGGATCCAATTGGGCCATATAGGCTTTGACCTATCCAGTTATGCATTGCGCAGATGATGTGTTCTACCCACGTGGCATTTTCCTTTTTAATGATTGATCCATTTTTCAAGTATTCATAGTGAATTGATCGCTCATCAGAAAAATATGAATAAATAGTCTCTGGAAAGGATTTTTTGAGTAGATTCTGATTACAAACCCTAATTCCATCATCTCTAGCCATGTTTTCATAAAAGACTCAAATTAGGGTTTAGGATGGTGCTTAAGGTGATAATTAACATAAACCATGTAATTTCAGGAATATAGGAGTGATTCAGGATCAGAGAGACTAATTAGGGTTTTCACCACTAAAGGTATGAGGATTCATGCACTCTAAGTTAACAAGTATGGGTAAAGGGCTTTATATTTGCATATATTTATGAAATTCAATTATATGATACTAAGTACATATTTTAATGAATATTTCCAAGAAAGTTGATTATAAATTAGATTATAGTCTTCACTAATGTTCTCATATATAATGATGATAATGACATGTACATCCTTCTTAAGTAAGATTTAATGTTTCAAGTTGTTTTGCTCAAGAATAATGTAAAGAATAAGATAGTTGATTAATGTTATTAATCAAGCTCCTGAGAGCAATGTCACAATTCAAGCTCTTGAGAGTAATATTATCCATCAAGCTCATGAGAGAAATGTTGCATATTGCTCCTGAGAGCAATGTTATTTATCAAGCACCTAAGATCAATGATCACTATGGTTAATTTATATTTAAGATCTTGAGAGAAATGCTATTTTCAAGCTCCTGAGAGCAAGGCCATGGGAGAAAGGCAATATAGTCAGTCCAAGATTGTAATGTCAACGATAAAGAGAAATATATATGAAGATAAATGATAAGAAAAGTATCCAATGCTTATAAATTTAAATTCAAGTTTTCTCAGAAGTATAGTTTATTTTCAGTTAATATAATGTTACTCAGTGCCACTTACTCTAACGTATTATCCATTTTTCTTTGCATGGTTGGGGATGTGATGTCCCCAGGAGGAAATAATAAGGGAGCTTAATCAAGAAGCAAAGTGATTTGAAGTGAGTGCTTCAAAGTATAAGTTTCCAGGACATAGCTTGGTGGGGTGCCATCTACATCTTAGAAGATCTAGTATCAAGTTTCTAAAGAAGATTTATGCCCTATATTTGGCTTACCTTTCATGTATTAGATTATAGTTTGAAGATGATATGGTTCACATGATAGTCTATAGTATTAATTTTCTCTTTCAAAGAACAATGTATGAATATACATTTTGAGTTAATGCATGGCTTTTCATTTATCTTTTTACTAATGAATATCATGTTTTGTATTGTTCCACCAAGCCAAGTGACTCATGTTATGGACAACATAGGGTTTGATTTCATTGTCATGTATGTACTTGGAGGGGAATTACAATATGGTATTAGAGTAACGAGTAGATTGCCACTATGATAAAGATTCATATGTTCTAACCCTAGGTATAGAAGAAGTAGGTGAAAGAAAATAGAAACCAAAGTATAGGAATAGTTAAGAGACATAGGTTCATATAAGGATTAGTTTTATGTGCCTAAAAGTTTCGAACTTTCATGTAAACTCTAGAATTGTACATAGCATTCTCTCTCTTTTTCCCAAGTGTTTGTGGTATGGACACAAGCTCATGGGGTATTGTAGAGAAAATGTTATGTGAATAATCATGCTTGTCTAATCCTTTCAAGTGCAAGTAGCACGGGACATGTGTATGAGGGAGGTACTAAGATAAGTGTGATAAAATATTTCAACTATGAATATATGATTGGTCGACATGTATCCAAAGGCGACAGAGATAAGAGTTGGAACTAAAAGTTTGAGACATATGGTCATCTAAACCTAAGCAAACACATAGTAAGACCCATCATGCGTACTAAGAGTAGATATTTGACATAGATAAGCAAGTAGGACCCATGGTAGTACCAGAACCCCTACAGAAGAGGTAAGAGAGGTCCTTTGTAATTTCAATAATGAGGTGAAATAGAATCACTAATAGTATACCAACATGTTGGTTTTAATAATAAGGTCCAAATAGTATTTTACCATGAGAATGAAACTTTTAGATGATATTAGAAAGTAATGTTCATAGAAAATGTAAAACCCTAAAGTGGGTAGAATGAGAAACTTTTGAGGATGAAATTTATTTAAGGTGGGTAGAATTGTAACATCCCAAAATTTAATCAAAATAAGTTTAGAGTCTTATTTGCAAATTTCCAAATAAAAAAATTTAAAGCTTGGACATTAATGCAAGATACCCCTAATATTGAATCATATAGATGAAGTTTAGTATAGAAAGAAAATGAAATATGCTTCCTTTAATTTCTTTATGATTAAATGATCCCAATATACATTAAAGGAAAAACTAGCATTTATCCTCTCACTTTCTCTCTCTCCTATCCTTGAAAAAAATTCTTAAAATAAATAAAAAGGAAAAGAGAAAAGGCTTTGAATTCGAAATATAAATATGGATTTGATGACTTGGACAAGAAGCTTTCCTTTTAATTTCATGACATTAGTATAAGAGGAGTGTATATATATAAAATCTCTTTTTCTCTCTCTTCCATGAAAGTTTCTCAAAAAGGCATAAAGCATATGTGACAAGAATTTCTAGGAGACAATCATCTTTCATCTCGAATTTGGACTCAAAGTCTCACTAGGAATGGTAATTGCCTTTTATATAATAATTAAATGCATTAAAATAAAGTTTAATGAATTTATTGAAATCATGAATAAAACTTGTTCAAAACCTGAATCTAACCATATATGAGGAATCTAGACTCTTAGATTAACCTATGGTTAAAGTTTGAAGTCAATAGGACTTTGTTTGACATTCTAAAATAATTAGGGAAGTTACCATATAGTTTTGATTAAATACTAATTGAATATTCAAGTTATACTCTGATCTAACATAAGTTGCGATTTATTTAAATGTCATGTATCATTTCCAATTCTCCACCTAAAGTCAGTTCTCATGCTATTTTATTAAAACCTAGATTCATCCCGAGTCATTTGATGTCCATCGGAGGGCTCTGGGTCGTCTCCTACCTTGAGTAGGAGACCAAATTTAAGGCTACCCAGGCCGCGATATTCTCAAACATCATCCTCCCTCCACAGTACACCATTTTATTGGATTCTTTCTCTGATCAAATTGTGAAGTCAAGATGAACCCAGCCATCCCTATTTTCGAGGGATTTCATACCCAATCGTCGAAACACCCATTAGGTCTAGGACTCTACTCGCTACCATGGGTTGTAGAGGACTCTTCCGTTCACCAAATCCTTATACATGGGATCCAAAATGACCTCCAGGGACAGAGAAACTCTCCACTCCTACCAATTTCACCTCTTTTTCTCACAAACTCCCCAACTTTCTCAAAGTGCATCTCCGGAGACCGTGGTCCAGTGCTCCACACTCTGACCACCTCAGCTAGATTAAAATCATGGTGAGCATCTATGACGCCCCTCTTTCTTATCAACATCTTTAGTTTGCCTTGAGTGACCCCGAACATCATATCCTATAGCTCGTGTTCGTGGTGCTTGCCGAAGGTCACCACCGTGCTTGTTTTGTGGCCCTTCATCCATGAAAACACCTCACTGAACCCCGTCTCGATTCCATGAGTATTTTTAGGTCTTAGTTGGTGTTTTTGTCATTTTTTATGATGGATTTTTTGAATCAATTGTCCTCTATTTCACTTGTATTTCTTGCGAGCCCTAGGGACATGGAGGTCCTCACCTCCCCGAGTTTTGTTTGGAATTTTCTTGGATGGGGGAGATAGATGGAAGTCTCGTTCCTCTTGGTTTGGTCGAGGATTACGCATAGGATCAGCGCATAGGGATTCCGTTGAAGCAACTCAATCCATGGCCTAACTAGGAACAACCTAGGTCATGTAATGACCTTGGTGTCCCCACAATGTTGTTCAAATAATCATTTGTGCAAGGGATTTTTTTGGTTTTCAACTTTGTCCAGCCTTCTAGTCATGTGCCTCTCTTAGCCACCCAATCGGATCCAATTGGGCCACAAAGGATTTGACCGGTCCATCTGTGCACTGTGTGGATGATGTGTTCTTCCCACATGGAATTTTCCTTTTTAATGATTGATCAATTTTTCAAATATTCATAGTAAGCTAATCACTCATCAGAAAAATATGAATAAATAGTCATTGGAAAGGATTTTTTGAGTAGGTTCTTATTTCAATGTTTCCAAACCCTAATTCCATCGTCTCTGGCCATGTTTTCATACAATACTCAAATTAGGGTTTAGGATGGTGCTTATGGTGATAATTAACATAAACCATGTAATTTGAGGAACATATGAGTGAGTCAAGATCAGAGAGACTAATTAGGGTTTTCTCCACTAAAGGTAAGTGGATTCATGCACTCTTAGTTAACAAGTATGGGAAAAGGGATTTGTATTTGCATACATTTATTTCATTCAATCATATGATACTAAGTACATATTTCAATGAATACTTGCAAGAAAGTTGATTATGAATCAAATTATAGACTTCACTAATGTTCTCGTATATAATGATGATAATGACATGTACATCCTTCTTTAGTAAGATTTAATGTTTCAAGTTGTAATGCTCAAGAATAATGTTAAGAATAAGATAGTTGATAAATGTTATTTATCAATCTCCTAAGATCAATGTCACAGATCAACCTCTTAAGAGCAATATTATCCATCAAGCTCATGAGAGAAATGTTACATATTCAAGCTCGGGAGAGTAGTGTTATTTATCAATCTCCTAAGAGCAATGATCACTATGGTGCATTTATATTTGATCTCTTGAGAGCTATGCTATTTTCAAGCTCCTGAGAGCAAGGCCATGGGAGAAAGGCAATACAATCATCCCAAGATTGTAATGTCAATGATAAAGAGAAATATAGATTAAGATAAATGATAAAAGAAGTATCGAATGTTTATAAATTTTAATTCAAGTTTTCTCAGAAGTATAGTTTATTTTCAATTAATATAATGTTACTCAGTGCCACCTACTCTAACATACTATCTATTTTTCTTTGCATGGTTGGGGACACAATGTCCACAGGAGGAAAAAATAAGGGAGCTTAATCAAGAAACAAAGGAATTTGAAGTGAGTGTTTCAAACTAGAAGTTTCCAGGATAGATTGGTAGGGTGCCATCTACACCATAGAAGATCTAGTATGAAGTTTCTAAAGAAGATTTATTCCCTAGATTTGGCTTACCTTTCATGTATTAGATTATAGTTCAAAGATGATATGGTTCACATGATAGTCTATAGAATTAATTTTCTCTTTCAAAGAACAATGAATGAATCTATATTTTGAGTTAATGCATGGTGTTTCATTTATCTTTTTTCTATTGGATATCATGTTTTGTAATGTTCCACAAGTCAAGTGACCCATGTTATGGACAACATAGGGTTTGCTTTTGTTGTCATCTATGTCCTTGGAGGGGCGTTACAATATGATATCAGAGAAATGAGTAGATTTCCACTATGATAAAGATTCATATGTTCTAACCCTAGGTATATAAGAAGTAGGTGAAAGATATTAGAAACCAAAGTTTAGGTCTAGTCAAGAGACATGGGTACAGATAAGGATTAGGTTTATGTGACTAAAAGCTTTGAACTTTCTCTAGAATTGTACATAGAATGTTCTCTCTTTTTCCCACATGTTTGTGGTATGGGACACAGGCTCATGGGATTTTGTAGAGAGAATGTTATGTGCATAATCATGCTTTTCTAGTCCTTTCAAGTGCATGTAGTATGGGACATGTGTATGAGGGAGGTGCTAAGATAACCGTGATAAAATATGTCACCTTTGAATATATGACTGGCCGACATGTATCCAAAGGTGACAGATGATAAAAGTTGGCACTAAAATTTTGAGACATATGGTCTCCTAAACCTAATTAGACATGTAGTAAGATCAAGCATGTGTACAAAGAGTAGATATTTTACATAGATAAGCAAGTAGGACCCATGGTAGAATCAGAATCCCTAAAGAAGAGGTAAGAGATGTCCTTTGTAATGTTAATAATGAGGTGAAATAGAATCACAGTAACATACCCACGCGTTGGTTTTAATAATGATATCCAAATATTATTTTACCATGTGAATGAAACTTTAAGATGATATAGAACGTAGTGTGCATAGGAAATGTAAAACCCTAAGGTGGGTAGAATGAGAAAATTTTGAGGACATAACTTATTTAAGGTTGGTAGATTTGTAAAATCCCAAAGTTTAAATAAAATAAGTTTAGGGTCTTATTTGCAAATTTCCAAATAAAAAATTTAAAGTTTGGACATTAATGCAACTTACCCCAAATATTGAATCCTTTAGATGAAGTTTATTATAGAAATAAAATGAAATATTCTTCCTTTAATGTCTTTATGATTAAATGAGTCCAGTATACATAAAAGGGAAAACTAGTATTTATCCTTTCACTTTCTCTCTTTCCTATCCTTGAAAAAATTCTTATTGTTCATCACAAATTTGGACTCAAAGTCTCATAAGGAAGGGTAAATTCCATTTAGATAATCAATTGAATGCATTAAAATCAAGTTTAATGACTTCATGGAAATTATGGATAAAACTTGTACAAAACATGAATCTAAAAATATAGGAAGAATGTAGACTCTTAGTTAACCTATGGTTAAAATTTGAAGTCAAAAAAACTTTATTTGAACCTTAAAATTAATTAGGTAAGTTACCCTATAGTTTTGATTGAAAACTAATTAAATATTTGAGTTATACTTTGATCTAACTTAAGTTCCATTTTATTTTAATGTCACACAACATTACCAATTCTCTTCCTAAAGTCGGTTGTCACACTATTTTATGATAACTCAGATTCATCTCGAGTCGTTCGATGCCTATCGAAGGGTGTCAGAGTCATCTCCTACCTCAAATAGTAGACCACATTTAGGGCTACCTAGGTTGTGGTATTCTCAGACATCATCCTCCCTCCACAATCAACCATTTTACTTGATTCTTTCACCGATGAAATTGTGAAGTCAAGATGAACCCATTCATCCCTATTTTCTTGGGACTTCATACCCTATCGATGAAACTGCCATTAGGGCTAGGAATCTACTCACTACCATGGGTTGTAGAGGACTGTTTCATTCACCAAACCTTTATACATGGGATCCAAAATGACCACCAAGGTTAGAGAAACTGTCCTCTCCTACCAATGTCAATTGTTTTTCTTACGAACTTCCCAACCTTCTCAAAGTGCATCTCCAGAGATGATGGTCCATTGCTCCATGCTCTAACAACCTCGACCAGATTAGAATCATGGTGAGCATCTATGACACCCCTCCTTCTTATTTACATCTTTGGTTTTCCTTCAGTGACCCCGAACATCGTATCATATAGTCTGTCTTTTTGGTGCTTGTCGAAGGTCACCACTGTACCCTTTTGGTGGCCCTTCATCCACGAAAACACCTCACTGAACCCTGTCTCAATTCCATGAGTATTTTCGAGGTCTTATTTGGTGTTTGTGTCCTATTTTTCATGATGCATTTTTCAAATCGATTGTCCTCTGTTTTACTTGTTTTTCTAGCAAGCCTTAAGGACACAGAGGTCCTGACCTCCCTGAGTTTTGATGTGTTGACAATAGCTTGGATTGAAGATATAGATGGCAGTCTTGTTCCTCTTGGTTTAGTTAAGGATCGTGAATGGGATCGCAACATAGGGCTCATGTTAAAGTAGCTTACACCATGGCCTGATTAGGAACAACCTGGTGTCCCCACAATGTTGATCAACTAATTATTTGTGCAAGGTCGTTTTTGGGTTTTCAACTTTGTCTTAGCCTTTCAGCCACATGCCTCACTTAGCCACCCAGTCAGATCTGAGGGACACATAGGCTTTGATCGGGTCCAGCTATGCATTGCGCAGATGATGTG
This sequence comes from Alisma plantago-aquatica, assembly GCA_963693085.1. Classification (NCBI taxonomy): domain Eukaryota; kingdom Viridiplantae; phylum Streptophyta; class Magnoliopsida; order Alismatales; family Alismataceae; genus Alisma; species Alisma plantago-aquatica. The sequence goes on along the minus strand of OY856411.1, from coordinate 750,603,264 downwards.
TTCTTCCCATGTGGTATTTTCCTTTTTAATAATTGGTCAGTTTTTCAAATATTCATAGTTAATTAATCATTTATTAGAATATTGTGAATAAATAGGCTGTGGAATGGATTTTTTTAGCAGAATCTAATTTTAGTGTTTCCAAACCCTAATTCCATTGTCTCTAGCCATGTTTTCTTAAAAAAGTCTCAAATTAGGATTTAGGATGGTGCTTAAGGTGATAAGTAACATAAACCATGTAATTTCAGGAACATAAGAGTGACTCAAGATTAGAGAGATTAATTAGGGTTTTCCCCATTATAGGTGAGTGGATTCATGCACTCTGAGTTAACAAGTATGGGTAAAGGGCTATATATCTTCATATATCAATGAAATTTTATTATATGATACTAAGTACATATTTTAATGTATACTTGCAAGAAAGTTGATTATTAATCAGATTATAGTTTTCACTAATGTTCTCATATATAATGATGATAATGACATGTACATCATTCATAAGTAAGATTTAATGTTTCTATCTGTTATGCTCAAGAATAATGTTAATAATAAGTTATTTGATTAATGTTATAAATAAAGCTCATGAGAGAAATGTCATAGATCAAGCTCTTGAGAGCAATGATATCCATCAGGATCATGAGAGCAATGTTACAGATTCAAGATCATGAGAGCAATGTTATTTATCAAGATCTTGAGGGCAATATCACAGATCAAACTCTTAAGAGCAATGTTATCCATCAAGCTCATGAGAGCAATGTTACAGATTCAAGATCATGAGAGCAATTTTATTTATCAAGCTCCTGAGAGCAATGAGAACTATGGTGCATTTATATTTAAGCTCTTGAGAGCGATGTTATTTTCAAGCTCCTGAGAGCAAGGCCATGGGAGAAAAGTAATATAGTCAGCCCATGATAGTAATGTCGATGATAACAAAATATAGATGAATATAAATGATAAGAAAAGTATATGATGTTTATAAAGTTCAATTCAAGTTTTCTCAAAATTATATGTCCTTGCATGGTCAGGGATGCTATGTCCATAGGAGGAAAGACTAAGGGAGCTTAATCAAGAATAAAAGAGATTTGAAGTGGGTGCTTCAAAGTAGAAGTTTCTAGGACTCAACTTGGTGGGGTGCCATCTACACCTTATAAGATCTAGCATCAATTTTCTAAAGATGATTTATACCCTAGATTTGGATTACCTTTCATGTATTAGATTTTATTTAAAATATGATATGGTTCACATTATAGTCTATAATATTAATTTTCTCTTTCAAATAACAATGTATGAATCTATATTTTGAGTTAACATGTGATGTTTCATTTATCTTTTTGCCATTGAATATCATGTTTTGTAATGTTCCACCAAGACAAGTGACCCATGTAATGGACAACATAGGGTTTGCTTCCATTTTCATGTATGTACTTGGGAGGGGCATTCCAATTTGGTATCAAAGCAATGAGTATATGGCCACTATGATAAAGATTCATATGTTCTAACCCTAGGTATAGAAGAAGTAGGTGAAATATATCAAAAACCAAAGTAGAGGTCTAGTCAAGAGACATAGGTTCAGATAAGGATTAGGGTTATGTGCCTAAAAGTTTTGAACTTTTATGTAAACCCTAGAATTGTACATAACTTGCTCTCTCTTTTTCCCACATATTTTTGGTATGGGACACAGGCTCATGGAGTTTTGTAGAGAGAATGTTATGTGTATAATAATGCTTGTCTAGTCCTTTCAAGTGCATGTAGTATGGGACATGTCTATCAGGGAGGTGCTAAGATAAGCATAATAAAATATGTCACCTCTGAATATGTGACTAGCCGACATGTATCCAAAGGCAATAGAGGATAAGAGTTGGCACTAAAAGTTTGAGACATATGGTCACCCAAACCTAATCAGACACATTGGAAGACAATGCATGCATACGAAGAGTAGATATTTGACATAGATAAGCAAGTCAGACCCATGGTAGAATCAGAACCCCTAAAGAAGAGGTACGAGAGGTCATTTGTAATGTCAATAATGAGGTAAAATAGAATCACTAGTAGTGTACCCACATGTTGGTTTTAATAATGAGGTCTAAATAGTATTTTACCATGAGAATGAAACTTTAAGATGATACTAGAAAGTAGTGTGCATAGAAAATGTGAATCCCTATGGTGGGTAGAATGAGAAAATTTTGAGGAAAAAATTTATTTAAGGTGTGTATAATTGTAACATCCCAAAATTTAAATAAAATAAGTTTAGGGTCTTATTTTCCAATTTCCAAATAAAAAAATTTAAAGCTTGGACATTAATGCAAGATATTGCAAATATTGAATCCTTTAGATGAAGTTTAGTATAGAATGAAAATGAAATATGCTTCCTTTAATTTCTTTATGATAACATGAGTCCAACATACATAAAAAGAAAAACTAGCATTTATCCTCTCACTTTCTCTCTCTCCTATCCTTGAAATAAATGCTTAAAGAAATAAAAAGGAATAGCAAAAAGTCTTTGAATTTGAAATATAAATATGGATTAGATGACTTGCCCAAGAAGTTTTCCTTTTAATTTTATGAATTTAGTATACGAGGAGAGTATATATATATATATATATATATAGAGAGAGAGAGAGAGAGAGAGAGAGAGTCAGGCTAGAATACACTCGAGTGTACAGATCACGCCATACACCCCAATGGTGCTTGCCTATCTAGACCATGTTTTTCTAAAATTTAATCCACTGATCTTCATGATTACAATAATAATAGGTCACATACAAAATTTTAACTCATTTGGATGAGTGTAAGTCACTCATCCAAGGATAACAAAATCGACGCATAAAACTAATTTGAAATACATGATTTTTGCCTCCTTTATATGCACGACCTATAAGTGTCCAAATGAGCTAAAATTTATTATGTAGTATGTTCGTATGATAATTAACAAGATCAATGGTTTAGATTTTTCAAAAAGTTATTGTATCTTCAAAAATGACCGAGGTGTACGGTGCCTCCGGTACACTCGAGTGTACACTAGCCTGACTCTCTCTCTCTCTCTCTCTCTATATATATATATATATATAATCTCTTTTTCTATCTCTTCCATGAAAGTTTCTCAAAAAGGTACAAAACATATGTAATAAGAATTTCTAGGAAACAATTATCTTTCATCTCAAATTTGGACTCAAAGTCTCACTAGGAATGATAATTGCCTTTTATATAATAATTAAATGTATTAGAATCAAGTTTGATGACTTTATGTAAATTATGGTTAAAACTTGTACAAAATCTTAATCTAAACATATAGGAAGAATCTAGACTCTTAGATTAACCTATGGTTAAAGCTTGAAGTCAATGGTACTTTATTCGACCCTCCAAATTAATTAGGGAACTTACCCTATAGTTTTAATTAAATACTAATTGATTATTCGAGTTATACAAACATCTAACCTAATTTCCATTTTGTTTAAATGTCATGTATCCTTTCCAATTCTCCACCTAAAGTCAGTTGTCACACTATTATATTATAGCCCAGATTCATCCTGAGTTGTTCAATGCCCATTGGAGGGCACTAGAGTCATCTCCTACCTCGAGTAGGAGACTGGATTTAAGGCTACCCAGGCTACGGTATTCCCAGACATCATCCTCCCTCCACTTTCTACCATTCCACTTGATTCTTTCACTGATGAAATCATGAAGTCAAGATGAACCCAGACATCCCTATTTTCTAGGGACTTCATACCCAATTGAAAAAATGCCCATTAGATCTAGGACTCTACTCGCTTCCATGGCTTGTAGAGGACTCTTCTATTCACCAAATATTTATACATGGGATCCAAAATGACCTCTAGGGTCAGAGAAACTCTCCTCTCCTACCAATTTCACCTCTTTTTGTCGTGAACTTCGCAACCTTCTCAAAGTGCATCTCTGGAGATGGAGGTCCAGTGCTCTATTGTAATGACCCTGCCTCCCAGTAACCCCCAAATGAGGGAGACCAAGAGGTCAGAGACATTATCCCAATTAACAGGATCAAAGGTTCGACAAATAATCAATAATAATTGTGAAATTCTACCAAACTAAACTGAAACCTGGTATAAAATAAAATTTTGCATACCTTTTTCAAAAACTTGGACATCTACTTCTATCCACATCTGGAGTATATTCTAACTAATCCTCCTTTGTACTTTAATTCTTATTTAATTCCACATATGCCACTTTTGTCCTTTTCAAACTTGTACCTAAAATGCTGACAAACAAAATGTCGGTCAACATATTGAAATATGTGGGTATGTCGGAACAACCAAAACTTCTCAAATATGGCTAACAAACTAATTATCACAACCTAGGTAATTAACAAGTCAATTTATGTTTTCAATGTATCAATCTGCACCGCTTTTGCCCTAACCCTAGAATACCCTCTCTAGGGTTTGACTTAAGGCCACCTTCTCAATCTCGAGCTTGGTGCCTGGGGTCACCCTTCATGGTGCCCTTTAGTCATGCAATATCATAGGCCACCTTCTCAATCCCGAGCTTAGTGCATGGGGTCACCTCTCATGGTGCCCATTGGTCTACCCTCCTAGGCTTGACCTTTTTGCATCATCCATCAGGGTGGCATGTAGGTGTGAGAATACACACATATTTTACAATTGTGATAATCATAGTGACTTTATAATTTGCAAGTATAAACACGCAACTGATAAGTTGCATTCAATGTGATGAATCATTTGAGAAACTCTTTGGGAAACTAATGCGATTAACCATAATTAACCACATACCTGCCAGGCTGATTTGAGATAGAATAGTTCAACCAATTAAGAAACCAAGCAAGCACACACCAAGTTGATCCTGAAAAGGCATCCAATTTTTCTTATCATTAATCATGCCATCATGGTCTATTAAACCTAGCTCGCTTTCTAGGGTTTCCAGTCCACTTTTAGGGTTTCCATTGCAATTAGGGTTTCACTTTATTTATAATATTACTTCATAAACCCTAATTATCTCACCTATTCTTCACAAAAGATATTAAGGTTCTCCTTAAACAACATTTAAGCTTAATTTCGGATTAGAAGCACAATTAACCATCAATTAAGTCCATTAAGCCTCTTTTACATTAAAGCTACTATTTTTATCTTTTTAATCCATGACACGATCATTATGCTCATTTATCATCAATTCATAGTTCATTATGGTCTAATTCAGATATGAATTCTATTTGTCATTAATTCTACCTTTATCCATTAGAAAACCCTAATTACTACATTAAGGGTATTTATCTACGATTAGGAACTTTTATACTCGAAATGGCTTAGATTTATCATATCTCAACCTTAACCATGAAATTGAACAATTAAAGCCATTAAGAGTCACAATTACCATCATTAGGGTTTCAAGGCCCATTAACGCATATTTATGCACATGAAATTCTAAATTAAACCAATTACATGCAAACTTCATCCTTTTTGTTCTTAATGTACCTTTTTACCATTAATAGGTTAATTTCAACTTTAATCATCCATTAAACCCTACTAAATACATTAATCATCTCAAAATAGGGTTTCTTAATCGTTAATACACTAAAGTTGATAACTTCCATTACTTTTCGAATTGCAAGAGGAATTAGCTTCTCAATACATTTTTAGTGGATTCCTTGTATTTTTCTGAGCAAGTTTCATATTTTACACGTTTCCATCGGAGCTATCAATCTTTTCCTAAAGTTTTTGCAAAATAAATACCTTGGGCCAATGGAAGTTTGCCACTTGGTGGCTTGCACCTCGCGAGCAACACGTTGGCCGGGTCCAAAGACGCTTTTGCCCCCACACTCCAACTTTATGGCCACTCACGCTCGGGGGAAAGGAGGTCATTTCCTCCTTTTCTTCTTCAACCTCTGCACGTTGCTCTGCTCTGTGAACCAGTCTTTTGGGGCGGTCAACTCTCCAGTTGACTCCACGCTCTATGCCTCCCCTTCGTTCGAAAAAACCACCACGGTTGCCGCCAAGCTCCATCAAAGGTGGTTGGGGCCTCAATTTCCCCAAGGTCATTTGGACCTGGACACTATCTTCCCGCCCCTTCAGCAGGTTCATGACGATGATAGGTGAAAAGGGACGCACCTCCAGATGCAATTGCAAGAGCAAGTCCCCTCGCAGGTGTTGGCTGAAAACAATGGGAGGCTTTTGCCATTTTTTTGGGGTCCAATGCCCCCTATATATAGGTAGGTCGACGAGGAGATCCCAATCAGATTTGGGTGTTTTTCTTGGCATCCACAAAACATACCAAGTCCTAGGTCTCCCAGGTTCGGATTCTTCTCCTAAATCCACTGGACTAATTGTCATAATAATTCATCTATTATCTTGAAAGATACTAGTTTTGGAAAGTCTACCCTCTCAGCCTCCTATTTCCTTGTCTGACTGAGGAACGTGACAACACAACCTCTATTGGATCTGAATCCAACGGTTGTGGTGTCTCACGTTTATATTAATTATAGATCTAATAGGAAATAAAATTGTGACAAAAATACTTTCCTCTACACTTTATGAATTTTTGTAAAATCCATATCTCCCAAAACGAGTGTCCAAATAATCCCAAATTTTGAGGGAAACTTAGTAACGATTTGATCTACCTCTTTGACAAATTTGGGTTCATTATCTAAAAGAAAACATGCCATTTCTTTAGGTGCAAGATATTACTCAAGTATGAATATTTCTCACCTATTTTCTCTTTCCTTTGCTATAAAATTATTATCTTGGATTTCCTTGAACCTCAAGGAACCCTAAAGGCACTAAATCCCATCTTGGGGAAATATTCCTTTGTTTATTTCTCTTATTTCTTTATCCCTTCCTTACTTATTCCTTTTATTAGATAAATTCCTTTTTCTTTTATTTTTTTTCTTATAATTGGACTCAATAGCCAGTAAAGCTCACAAGCAACTAAAAAGGCTATGGTACATGGAATTTATTCAATTGGGACCATATTGCCACTTTCTAGATATTTCCAAGTATTTCTCAAAAATACTTTGCTTATTATCCAATATCTTTTATCTTTTTCCATTATTTGGGCTTTTTTTCTTCTTCTTTTTTATATCCACTATTGGATTAATCTCTTAATAGGAACCAAGAAATTCCTTCTGTAAGGGAGATTTGCAAAGAAATACCTTCTTTGAAGCAAAGCATGCAACCTTTTCAATTAGTCCAAATTCACAAAATCATTATAGTTCAATTATGAAAACACATACAAAAATTGAGGTAGTGACATCCTTCCCCTCTTATAGGAATTTTGCCCCCAAAATTCCACCAGGCACACAAACAAATAGGATAAGCCTTTCCTATGTCCATCATGGCTCCCATGTGGCCTCACCCTTTCCATGGTGCTTCCCAAGAACCTTCATCATCTCATATTCTTCCATCTGAGTTCTTTCTTACCTTGGTATATCATACCCTCATAGGTGACTTAGGACATTTTAGCCTCTCATAAAGCTGAATCGGTTCATGGCTCAGCACATGGCTTGGGTACCTCACATTGTGTACTAGATCGGACTCATGGAACACATTATACATCATGTTATCCTGAGGGATAAGGCTAAAGACTACCATCTCCACCAATCCATCTCAAATTGACCCATATATTGGGGACTCAACTTTCTCAGTTGTAGCTTAGAGGGGTCAGATTTTCACATCACATATTCTCCCACAGTGAACTGGTTGTCAGTATGCTTTGCATCAACTCATGACTCATGTCTCCCCTGGGCTTTCTCAGCCATTGCATGATAAAAGCGACTTCATCTGCACACACTGTGGTTCTTTTCTGACCTTCGCGAGACCCCTTCACCGACATCATCTCAATGAAGTGATGACCAACACAACCTCCCTTACAAAGCTTCTTTACATCTCGATACTGGCTATGGTGGTTATCAACACATCTCTCATAGGGCAAGAACTGCCCCCCCATGTATCACCCTGAATGAGCATACATGCTCTCATTAGACCCTCTTGTCTGGATTATACTAAACATTAGTTAGGGGTGATAAACTGTACTAGCATCGAGTCCTTCATGTATCTACTTCCACCTTATGGAAGTGAACCTGTAGGTTATACTCAAGAACTTTTGAACTTGAATCATGGTGTAGTTGAACCATCTCTCTCTCTCATATGTAGTTCAACCAGATCCCTCCCTTGACAGTATTCTCTCTTTCTCATGTCATCTAGGTAAGGCGATCTACCATAACCCAAATTGCACCTTGACCTTCTCTGGTCCATGGGAAACTTACTACACATCCATAGTGATGAACTCCCATTCCCTCTTAGGGACTCTTTATCCTTTATATCAACTCATTGGGTTACTAGTGTTTGTCCTTACCTCTTGTCATGCATGGAAACATGCCACATGCAACATTATCTTAGGCATCCAAATTACCACTGTCACTTACTATCTTCGTAGTACGGTGTATGGTGATCTTAAAATCATGATCTCCTGTATATCATGATTCCTCAAGATTGATTCCTAGGAAACCCTAAACCACTCTAGTCGGGGTTTCATTGCCTTCTTCTCCAGAGAAGTGCATCTGAGGTTCTACAACCATCCTTTTATTGCATCAAGGCCTAGGTTGTCTAACCCAACAACTAACTTATTCAATATATCTCGTCATGTCTGAGTGTTAGCCAAACATATCTTCTTTTTCAAACTTAGGGTTATCCTAACAACCTCTTCTAGCCTCTAGCGAAACTAGGCAGCTACATCTCATCCATTACCACTTCACAACCTTAGGTGCTAGGTAAAGTTGAAGACCTACACCTCCATGTATTCCACATATCATCTCATCTCAAACTCTAAGTCTATCTTTATCAAGAAAACTATGAACTCATCCTCTTGGTTTTCAAACTCAACCTTGTATGACTCATAGCTCATGATAAAAACATCCTCATAAGATGACTACCATATTCCTCTTAGTGTTTGTAAACCATCCATGTATCATTCACTCCACCAGGTATGTTATCATCTCTACCCTCATACCTCATAGCAACGTTCCAACTCACATCATCTTTATCCTTGGTGTATGGCATGTGTATTGTCCTATCTCTCACTCCCATAACAAGAGGAAATAAGAATTTGGCAACCGTCCAAACACAAAGTTTTTCCTGTTCCAAGAGTAGAGATGGTACATCCCACCTTGCCAGTACGCCTTTAAATCTAAGTTGAAACATGCCACATATGTCTCTACACCACAAACATCTCAATATCAAAGTTACTTCCATGGAAAACTGGTTTCAAACCTACTTGGGTCCACACACATTCCTTGGTCATCTCCTCTAGGTCTATAGGGTGTCGGAACTTTTGGGGTCATCTCTCTTCCCTTATGCATCCAGAGAGTGCCCTACTCATCTGCCCTTTGGGTCCCATGAGTTCATGAAGGTGATCAATCTCCTAACCCATGGCCCTCAGACAATGATAGTTGTTACCTCCCGACCCTATGGTCATGTGCAACTAGGGAATTAGGCAACTCCTACTTCCATCGGTCTTATCCCTACCTGACCCTAGGATAGACTTAGGATTCTATTATATACATGTCCAGCTTAGAACCTTACCCAAGCCTTCATCATCTCTCTCTCTCTCTCACTGCATTCATGGGATGACTTTCATCCTTTCATAGGGATCATGGAAACCTGCCTACCCTAGTCAGGCCCCATACCGGTTACCTCCATGGTAACACATCCACATGCACTTAGAGATGGTTATCTATGGGTCTACAAGTTCATTATCATACCATGTACTTTTCACTTAGCTTCTTAAGATCCTATGAGACCTCTTTAGGTTTCCTCAAAACCCACAAAATTGGTATACACCCTACCAAAGGGTCCCTCTCCCAAGATGGGAGGAAAACTACCAAGGTCACGAACATCCTTATGTCTAGGGTTTACATCCACAAGAGCGTGCTTAGCCCTGTCAAACCACTAAGGCACATAGCTAGCAAGAGGACCACTTACTAAACCATGCTAAGTCACACTTGTTCTCATTCCTCAACATGGATCAAAATCATACTTTCCCATGTCATCAACATAGCTGTGAGGGGTTCATCAAACCTTCCTTAAACTTAAGGGGTCTCCCTTTACTCTAAACATGAGGAGTACCATGCTCGAATCTATTGAAACTCAAACCTCATCATGAGCATCAGGTACACCACTTCCCCTCTTAGGCCTAGGAACACCTAGGTTCACTTTTGGGTATCCAACTGCATGCTCAACCTTTAACTGTGAGCCTAGCATGTCCAAGGTATGTCATGCTCTTCCTGTCATCCTTCTACTTGAACAACACTTCGTACAGGAGTCCTCCTCAAGGACAACCTATGAGGTATAAGGCCTCACAACTAGTTAATCAAACCTCCGCAGGGTTTAAGGCACTCTTTGTCTCGTCTCAGCAGGTAAACACCTATACCATAGGTGCATAGGTACCAGAAGCATCATCCTCTCTCTATGGTTTAGTTCCTCTAATGGAAACTAAGATATCCCCAGCCTCTAGGGATCATGCATGAGGCAACCACAAACATCCACTTAGGTCGCATCATCCTTAACTCCCATTGTTCCTCATATCTCGGAGTCTAAGCTTCCAACCTCCTTGCTTGGGTCTTACTCTCTCTCTCTCTAGAGCTAACCAGCCTCACTATTAGAGGTCCTCTCTCCATGAAGATGGATCAAGCTCACAAGCATACCCCTACCTGGGAGAAGCCTATGTTTAACTTATGTTTGCTCAAGATTATCCATATTTCTTTATGCTTATCTCGTAAGCTATCCATCATACTCTCCTAGCCAGGGTTTTGACCTACTTCCTGCACTACTTGACGTACTCAAGGTGCATACTATGCCATGCTCATACAAGCTCATGGGGTTTCCATAGGTTCTTCCCTAACCTCAGCATTGAAGGAGCTATCATTCACTCTAACATGCACGACCATGCCCAGGGTTGGGTCGCCAAGGGTACTAGGTCATCCAACCTCTCATGGCTCATATGGGCATCCAAAGGCATGTCCACCCACACACCTAGTCTACCATGACATCTAACTCATCGTGTCATCTCTCTCTCTCTAACCTTTACTTAGGGTTAGGGTTAGCATCATCCTCAGAGGATGTACTAGGTCTCTACCTTTAATGGAGATCTCTGCCTCTAAGACCAACTCTCTCTACTCATCCTCTAGACAAGAAGGTCTAGCCTTAGATCTCTCCTGAGGGCATGACAACATATGTCATATGACCTAAGCATGTATCTATTCTTTAGTTTACACTTAAACTATTAAGCTTATGTCCATGACATCTTATTTACATGCTTTTTATTAATTTGGTGGAGGATTACTTAAACCTTGTCAACTTTACCCATATCTTAAGAGGGTGAGGAAAAGAGAGAAAACCCTAATCCTTAAGGTCCTTAACATCATTTGAGTTGAGAAGGGATGAACAAGATGAGAGAGTCTTAAAGGTATCTTATTTTGAGTCAAATCTTAAGACATTGGCCAGGAAGTCACACTAATCCGGGAGTCCTCATATTCCGACTAGCGGTGCGGAGGAAAATCTTGCCAGCCCCCGATTGTGATCCTTTTTTAGAAACCTCTATCTTTTAGAAAATCCTTTAATAACTCCCTTGGGTTCTACAGAGTTTGTAAAATTTAATAATTATTAAAGATTAAATGAGGAACCTATGGTCTGATACCAAATGTTACAACCCTGCCTCCCAGTAACCCCTAAATAAGGTTGACTAAGAGGTCAGATCCAGTATCCCAATTAACAAGATCAAAGGTTCGACAAATAATCAATAATAATTAATGAAATTCTACCAAACTAAACTAAAAACTGGTATAAAATAAAATTTTGCATACATTTTTCAAAAACTTGGACATCTACTTCTATCCACATCTGGAGTCTATTCTAACTAATCCTCCTTTGTACTTTAATTCTTATTTAATTCCACATATTCCACTTTACTATTTGTACTTTTCAAACTTGTAACTAAAAGGCCGACAAACAAAATGCCGGTCAACATATCGAAATATGTCGGTATGTGGGAACAACCAAAATTTCACAAATATGGCTAACAAACTAATTATCACAACCAAGGTAATTAACAAGTCAATTTATGTTTTCAATGTGTTAATCTCTACCACTTTTGCCCTAACCCTGGAATACCCTCTCTAGGGTTTGACTTAAGGCCACCTTCTCAATCCCGAGCTTGGTGCCAAGGGTCACCCTTCATGGTGCCCTTTAGTCATGCAATATCATAGGCCACCTTCTCAATCCCGAGCTTGGTTCCTGGGGTCACCTCTCATGGTGCCCATTGGTCTACCCTCCTGAGCTTGACCTTTTTGCATCATCCATCAGGGTGTCATGTAGGTGCGATAATTCACACTCATTTTACAATTTTGATAATCATAGTGACTTTATAATTTACAAGTATAAACATCCAACTGATAAGTTGCATTCAATGCAATGAATCATCTGAGAAACTCTTCTGGAAACTAATGCGATTAACCATAATTAACCACATACCTGCCAGGATGATTTGAGATAGAATAGTTCAACCAATTAAGAAACCAAGAAAGCACACACCAAGTTGATCCTGAAAAGGCATCCACTTTTTCTTATCATTAATCATGCCATCATGGTCTATTAAACCTAGCTCACTTTCTAGGGTTTCCAATCCACTTTTAGGGTTTCCATTGCAATTAGGGTTTCACTTTATTTATACTATTACTTCATAAACCCTAATTATCTCACCAATTCTTCACAAAAGATATTAAGGTTATCCTTTCACAACATTTAACCTTAATTTCGGATTAGATGAACAATTAACCATCAATTAAGTCCATTAAGACTCCTTTACATTAAATCTACTATTTTTATCCTATTAATCCATGACCTAATCATGATGCTCATTTATCATCAATTCATAGTTCATTATGGTCTAATTCACATATGAATTCTATTTGTCATTATTTCTACCTTTATCCATTAGAAAACCCTAATTACTACATTAAGGGTATTTATCCACAATTAGGAACTTTTATACGCAAAATGGCTTAGATTTATCATATCTCAACCTTAACCATGAAATTGAACAATTAAAGCCATTAAGAGTCACAATTACCATCATTAGGGTTTCAAGGCCCATTAAAGCATATTTATGCACATGAAATTCTAAATTAAACCAATTACATGCAAAGTTCATCCTTTTTGTTCTTAATGTACCTTTTTACCATTAACATGTTAATATTGACTTTAATCATCCATTAAACCCTACTAAATACATTAATCATCTCAAAATAGGGTTTCTTAATCATTAATACATTAAAGTTGATAACTTCCATTACATTTCGAATTTCAAGAGTAATTAGTTTCTAAATATATTTTTAGTGGATTCCACGTATTTTTCTGAGCAAGTTTCATATTTTAAATGTTTCTATCGGAGCTACCAATCTTTTCCTACAATTTTTGCAAAATAAACACCTTGGGCCAATGGAAGGCTGCCACTTGCAGGCTTGCTCCTCGCGAGCAACACGTTGTCCAGGTCCAAAGATGCATTTACCCTCGCACTCCCACTTTAGGGCCACGCACGCCAGGGGGAAAGGTGGTCATTTCCTCCTTTTCTTCTTCAACCTCTGTGCGCTGCTCTGCTCTACGAACCATTTTTCTGGGGCGGTCAATTCTCTAGTTGACTCCACGCTCCAGGCCTCCCCTTCGTTCGAAAAAACCACCACGGTCACTGCCAAGCTCCGTCGAAGGTGGCTGGGGCCTCAATTGCCCCGAGGCCATTCAAACCTAGCCACTATCTTCCTGCCCCTTCAGCAAGTTCACGGCGATGATAGGTGCAAAGGGACACACCTCCAGATGCAATTGTAAGAGCAATTCCCCTCGCAAGTGTTGGCCGAAAACAATGGGAGGCTTTTGCCATTTTGTTGGGGTCCAATGCCCCATTTATATATAGGTAGGTCAACGAGGAGATCACAATCAGATTTGGGTATTTTTCTTGGCGTCCACGAAACATACCAAGTCCTAGGTCTCCCAGGTTCAGATTCTTCTCCTGAATCCACTAGACTAATTGCCATAATAATTCGTCTATTATCTTGCAAGATACTAGTTTTGGAAAGTCCACCCTCTTAGCCTCCTATTTCCTTATCTGACTGAGGAAGGTGAAAACACATCCTTTGTTGGATATGAATCCAACAGCTGTGGTGTCTCGCGTTTATATCAATTATAGATCTAATAGGAAATAAAATGTGACAAAAATACTTTCCTCTACACTTTATGAATTTTTGTAAAATCCATATCACCCAAATCGAGTGTCCAAATAATCCCAAATTTTGAGCGAAACTTAGTAACGATTTGATATACCTCTCTGCCAAATTTGGGTTCATTATCTAAAAGAAAACGTGCATTTTATTTAGGTGCAAGATATTACTCAATTATGAATAGTTATCACCTATTTTCTCTTTCCTTTGCTATAAAATTATTATCTTGGATTTCCTTGGACCTCAAGGAACCCTAAAGGCACTAAATCCCATATTGGGGAAATATTCCTTTATTTATTCCTCTTATTTCTTTATCCCTTCCTTACTTATTCCTTTTTCTTTTATTTTTCTTCTTCTTATAATTGGGCCCAATAGCCAATAAAGCTCACAAGCAACCAAAAAGGCTATGGTACACGAAATTTATTCAATTGTGACCATATTGCCACTTTCTAGATTTTTCCAAGTATTTCTCAAAAATACTTTGCTTCTTATCCAATATCTTTTATCTTTTTCCATTATTTGGGCTTTTCTTCTTTTCTTCTCATTTATATCCACTATGGGATTAATCTCTTAATAGAAACCACGAAATTCCTACTGTAAGGGAGATTTGTAAAGAAATCCCTTCTTTGAAGCAAAGCATGCAACCTTTTCAATTAGTCCAAATTCACAAAATCATTGTAGTTCAATTATGAAAACACATACAAAAATTTAGGTTGTAACATCTATGCTCTGACCACCTCGGCCAAATTAAAATCATGTTCAGCATCTACGACATCCCTCTTTGTTATATACATCTTTAATTTTCCTTTAGCGACCCTCAGACAACATATCATATATCTCGTCTTCGTGGTGCTTGCTAAAGGTCAGCACTGTGCTTGTTTTGTGGCCCTTCATCCACAAAAACACCTCACTGAACCCCATCTCGATTCCATGAGTATTTTCTAGGTCTTAGCCGGTGTTTGTGTCATGTTTTTCATTATGGATTTTCTAAATTGATTATCCTCTATTTCACATGTATTTCTGGCGAGCCCTAGGGACATGGAGATTCTCACCTCCTAGAGTTTTGTTTGCCATCTGCTTCGATTGGGGAGATAGATGGAAGTCTCGTTCCTCTTAGTTTGGTCGAGGATCACAAACAGGATCAGAGCATAGGGTTCCTATCAAACAAGCTCAAGCCATGGCCTGAGTAGGAACAACCTAGATCATGTAATTGAAAAAACACTAGAGGGGGGTGAATAGAGTTTTAAAACAATTTTAACAATTATTGAACTCAAACAACCACAATTGAAATTGGAAGAAGGAGACAGGTGTTTAGAGTGGTTCCAACTTTAGCAAATACTAAAGTTGTCAGTCCACTACCCGGTTTCTTACCCAACCGGGATTTTGAAAGTATATATTTTATTACCTTCACAAGGATTTATACAAAATACAATACTTTCCTTTACACCCCTTGAACAGCCTTCACTCGAAGTAGATGCACCAACTTGAGGTAGCCTTCTTGAAGTAACTCCAAGCTCCCCCTTGAAGTAGCCTTCCTCTCTAGAAGTAACCTCCCGTTGCACCAGCCTTCTTGAAGTAGCTCAAGGTCTCCTTCTTCACCAAGAAGATCTCCACCCTCTCCAATCCGCAACCTCCAACCTAGGAGTAGCAAGGAGAGTACAAACAATAATAGAGAACAAGAAAGGAAAAGGAAATTACAACTTATCCTTTTGTAGCACAAGGCTTGATTTGCCTAGATCAAGCGTATAGATATCCTAACCAAAGTGTATGGAATTGTAATTGCAGTGGATAGGATATGCTAGCCTATAGGACACGAAATATGAGCTAAGGAAGGAAGTAGCCAATTGTCACAATGCTCAATTTGCTCACAAACAGATTGCTCAAAGTATGCTCAAGGATTTCTCAAGTGTAACAAGTGTGTTTGGGTGTCCTATGGCTTGTCCTATTTATAGGAATGGCCTAAGGATGCTTAAGGACGTTCTAGACAACTTCTAGGGGTTTCTAAGTGCTTAACTAGCCGTTAGGTACAAGTTTGTTGCTTTAGCAACGGCTAATTAATTTACTCTGTAGTTGCTGTCAGAGTTCATCTCGGTCGAGGAATGGTCGACCGAGACACCTACTCGGTCGAACTCTTGTCGACCGACAGGCTCTCTGAATCAAGTGTTTTGCAACGTTTATCTCCAACTGCCAACTACCTTGTCAGTGGTGTCTAACGGCTACTTTGGATCTTTCTCGGTCGAGAAGATTGTCGACCGAGAGTGTCTCGGTCGAGGATTTGGTCGACCGAGATTGATCCTGTTTCAATGTTTCAATTTAGGCACTAATTATATGTTTGAGTGTGCATATGTGATCCTATTTGAAGGGGATGACTTATCTAATTGTGGTGTTTAGCTAGGGAAGATCTAACGCTTGATTTACATGAAATCTAAGTACTTGTACATTATATATTTGTACAAGTTTTTACAAAGCGATTACATTTCATGAAAATATAAATATGTAAACATATGGATTTCCCTAGTACTTTGTCATCCACCTTGTTCCTGCACACTCAAGTAGCTTGTTAGATTAATAAGAATGAAATGTTTGTCATAATAAAAACAAAGGGATTTATAGATATCCATTTAGCCAACAATCTCCCCCTTTTTGAAGATGACAAACATTTCCAAAATATAAATGAAGGAAATATAAAGCATATGAGTTTCATACCTTAAGATTACCTTTTGTAGCTTTTTCTCTTGCTTATAAAATGTGTGCTTATTATTCCCCATGAGTTATGGAACATGAAATCCAATTCTCTAGGGAATATAGCAACTTTCAATGTAAAGCCAAGAGTTTGTTTATGAAACTCATTGATTGAGTTTTGCATAAATACTAAGTTTTATATTTATTTCTCCCCCTTTGTCATTTCAAAAAGATATCCGTTTAAGAAAAACTCCCCCTTAATTAGATGTCCCATCAAATTCAATGAAAAAGATGTCCATTAAAAGCCAAAATGATGCAAGTAAAAGTTTTTGTTTAAGAAGCACAAATATCAAAGAAAACATCTTCCAAAGGAGTGATAAGCAATTGTTTCCTAATTTTGTTAAATTGGTCTAGTGGAAGCGGTTTTGTAAAAATATCAGCCAATTGATCTTCCGTATCAACATGATGAAGGGAAACATGATTCTTGGAGATATGATCCCTCAAAAAGTGATGACGGATTTCAATATGTTTAGCTCGACTGTGTAAAATAGGATTGTGTGCTAAGTTGATAGCGCTCATATTGTCACAAAAAATAGGCGTAGATGAAAGAGTAAAACCATAATCTTTTAACACTTGTTGCATATAAAGCACTTGAGCACAACAAGATCTGGCTGCCATATATTCAGCTTCAGTTGTAGATAGGGCAACCGTATTTTGTTTCTTGCTAAACCAAGATACTAAAGCTCTTCCTAACAAGAAACAGCCACCACTAGTACTCTTGTGATCAAGTCGACAACCAGCATAATTTGCATCAGTATAAGCTTTAAAATCCAAGGATTGTCCTTTTGGATACCATAAACCAAAACAGGTAGTGCCGGCTAAGTAACGAAGAATTCGTTTAACTGCTAGAAAATGAGATTGCATAGGTTGTGATTGAAATCGAGCACAAAGACCAACGGAAAACATAATGTCCGGTCTAGAAGTAGTTAAGTAAAGCAAACTACCAATCATGGCTCTATATAAGGAATCATCAATAGGTTCCCCATTTTCATCCTTATCAATTTTAATAGAAGTAGCCATAGGAGTAGTAGCATGTTTGCACTGATCCATCCCAAAATGTTTTAAAAGTTCTTTAGTATACTTTTCTTGGCTTATAAAGATTCCGGCAGGTGTTTGCTTAATTTGGAAACCAAGAAAGAAAGTTAGTTCACCCATGAGGCTCATTTCAAATTCTTTTTGCATAATGTCACTGAATTGTGTGCACAATAAATCATTAGAGGCTCCAAAAATAATGTCATCAACATATATTTGCACAACTAGGAAATCAGATGTATATGTTTTGAAAAATAAAGTAGAATCTGAACTTCCAATAGAAAAACCATTATCAAAAAGATATGTCTTGAGCCTTTCATACCAATTCCTAGGTGCTTGTTTTAAACCATAAAGTGCTTTCTTAAGTTTATAAACATAGTCACTTTTTTCTGGTATTTCAAATACGGGTGGTTGGGCAACATATACTTCTTCTTGAATGATGCCATTTAGAAATGCACTTTTTACATCCATTTGGTAGAGTTTGATGTTTTTATGTGCAGCAATAGCTAGTAACATTCTAATAGCTTCAAGTCTAGCTACTGGTGCATACGTTTCATCAAAATCTATTCCTTCTTGTTGATTATATCCTTGTGCTACTAACCGAGCTTTATTCCTTATTACTTCTCCTGCCTCATTTAACTTATTCCTAAAAACCCATTTAGTTACAATGACGGTTTTATCTTGTGGTTTAGGAACTAAATCCCATACATCATTTTTAGTGAATTGATTCAATTCTTCTTGCATGGCTATTATCCAATAATCATCTTTAAGAGCTTCAGATATCTTCTTAGGTTCAATGATAGAAACAAAGGCCATGTTTGCAACATCTTTGAAGGAAGACCGAGTTTTGACTTTATCATTAGGATTTCCAATAATTAGTTCTTGAGGATGATCCTTAATAAGCCTAGGTGTAGGTTGTGGTTCAACTTGGTGATTGGTTGTAGTAACTTTCTCACTATCATTTGGTATGTTTAAATTTTCGAATTGATTAGTGAGATCTATGATTTCTAGATTTTCAGATTTTGACTCTTCATGAAAGGAAACATGAATAGATTCCTCAACTTTTCTAGAGATAGTGTTATATACTCTAAATGCTTTGCTAGAAGTGGAATATCCCAAAAAGAATGTTTTGTGTGATTTAGAGTCAAACTTATCTCTATCATCTTTCGTATTTAAGATATAGCATGTGGAACCAAAGGTATGAAAATAGTCAACTCTAGGTTTCTTAGAATGTATTATTTCATATGGAGTTTTCTTCAAATGAGAGTGAACAGTTACTCTATTTAATACATAGCATGCAGTGTTTACTGCTTCAGCCCAAAAGGTTTTGGGTGTGTTGTGTTCGAGCATCATAGTTCTAGCCATTTCTTGTAGTGATCGGTTTTTCCTTTCAACTATACCATTTTTTTGTGGTGTGCGTGGAGCAGAAAAATTGTGAGTGTACCCTTGAGATGTACAGAATTCCTCAAATATATGATTTTCAAATTCTCCACCATGATCGCTTCTAATGGTACATATTTTGCTTTGTAATAGATTTTCAATCTTGGAACAAAATTGTATAAAAACATGAATAGTATCATCTTTGGTTGCAATAAAATGTACCCATGTATATCTACTATAATCATCAACAATAACAAAACAATATTTTTTGCCACCAATAGATTGTGTCCTTATGGGTCCAAATAAATCCATATGAATTAATTCTAAATATCTACTTGTGCTAAGTACATGTTTAGGTTTAAAAGAGGTTTTTGTTTGCTTTCCCATTGTACATGGTTCACAATTTTCAACTTGATCAAAAGATAAAGCAGGCAATCCACGAACAAGATCATATTTCACTAGCTTTTTAATAACATGTGAACTAGCATGTCCTAGCTTTTTATGCCATAGTTGTAAGGTATTTTCATTTGCAAGCAAGCATTTTCCCACTACAGATTTCATAGAGTTAGGTTTAAGAATATAAAGATTTCCAACTCTATTTCCTTCATAAACAATATTTGTAGTGTTTTCTATTAATAACTTGCAACAAGTTTTGTTAAATAAAACATCATAACCACTATCACATAATTGACTAACACTTATCAAATTATGGTACAAACCATCTACAAGTAGAACATTTTTTATTTCGAGGTTTGTACCAACATTACCTATTCCAACGATTTTGCCTTTACCATTGTCTCCAAAGGTGACTGTCCCACTTTTCTTTTCTTCAAAGGTTTGAAATGCATCCTTGTTCCCGGTCATATGTTTGGAACATCCACTGTCAACCACCCATTCCTGCATGAAAATGTAGATTTTGGTACCCATGTGATGGTCCGATATGGTTAGAACCATTTAAGTATAGATTGTATAAAGATTCTGTTTCAGAATTCCAGTCGGTCGACAATTGTTCGACCGACATCTTTCTCGATCGACTAATTGTCGATCGAGAAGGTTACTGTATTACAAACAAAGAAACACATAAATTCAGCTCGGTTGACCAATTTTCGACCGAAATAGTTGTTGTAGATTTTGATTTGTTACAGACATCCAGTCGGTCGACAAAAGTTCGACCGATTGATTGTTCGGTCGACAATACTTCGACCGACTAAGTGTCTGTTTCAGTACAACAGTTCAGAAAATTAACAATATGCATAAAACCTTTTGTTAAGTTGAGATAAGACAATATATATTGCAAAATGGAGCATTTAATCATATCTCAACTAAATTGCATTTGACTCTACTAAGTTTGGGGTTTTGGGACCCAAACTAAGTCGGAATCCTTAGTTTTATAAGGGCATGAAAATGAATAGTGTCCAAGACGTAGACAAAAATGACAAGTAATAGAATCAACTTCATTTCTCTTTCTAGCCATTGTGTTCTTAGGTACAAACATAGTCTGAGTTCTTCTGGGTTGATTTTTCTTTGGAGCATATCCCAAACCTTTTCTTCCATTGAAAACAATACCAACGCTTAGAATGTTATCAAGAATATCTTTTCTTCTTAACTCATAAAGTTCTCTTTGTAGCTTAGCAATGTCATTCATCTTCTTGTGTAAATCTTTTCTTGCTTGATCTAAATCAGATAATAATGAATCTCTTTCTTTTGCAACATTATCATAGTCTAGATGGTTACACAGAATAGGTTGAGTCTGAAAATCTTTTAATTTAGCTAACAATTCAGTTTTTTCTTTAGAAATAAGATCAACATTTGTTTCTAAAGTGAGTAGCTTTCTAGTGCAATCATCTAAAGATGTTTTTAAAGACAAATTCTCAAGATCAATGTTGTTCTTTTCAGAAGAAAGATTATCTAATTTAGCACATAGCTCATCGTTTGATTTGATAACCTTCTTTAGTTTCTTCTTGACATCAACATACTTATCATGAGTTTCTTGTAGACTAGTAATTAACTCTTCTTTAGGAAGATCAAGTAGGCTTACCTCTTGAGAGTCTTCCTCATCTTCCCTTGCCATTAGACATTCCACCTTTTCTTCTCCGCTTTCACTGTCACTTGACTCGTCCCATGAAGCTTTATAGGCTTTTTCTCCCTTCTTGTGTGAGCTTTTCTTTCCTTTCTTTGCTTTAGGACATTCATTTTTGAGATGTCCTTTTTTCCCACATTCAAAGCACCTAGGAGGAGAAGAAGAAGAACTAGAAATTTTGTTAGATTTAAACCTTTTGTATTTCTTACCGTTGACAATCAAGGCTTCTTCTCCTTCTTCTTCACTTGACTCCTCACTTTCTGGTGTGACGATCTTTGAAGCTTTTAGAGCCACATCCTTCTTCTTTCCTTGCTGATGTTCACGTGCTATTCTTTCTTCCTCTTCTAGGGTTGCTTCATGAGCTTCTAGGTTGCCAATAAGTTGCTCCATTTTCAGTCGAGTGAGGTCATTAGCTTCTTCAATGGCTGTCACCTTTGGCTTATATTTAGGAGGAAGTGATCGAAGGATTTTTGATACCTGATCTTCTTCAAGAACAGGTTTTCCTAGGGCATTTAAACCATTAACAATAGAAGAACATTTTGCAAACATTTCACTAATAGATTCATTAGGATCCATACGAAAGTGTTCAAACTTTTGTTTAAGCATGCTAATTTTGGAATTTTTGACTTGGACTGTACCTTCATAAGTTATGGAAAGTCTATGCCAAATGTCATAGGTTGTGTCACAGTTAGATAACCTATTAAATTCTCCTACTGAAATTGAACAATATAAAATGCTTACAACTTTAGCATTCATTTGAGCCATCTTTACCGTATTTGCATCCCATTCCACAAATTGAGTTTGAGGAAGATCATATGGGGTTGACACCATCCTCCATAGGTCCCAATTGATGCCTTGGAAGTAGAACTGCATTCTTCTCTTCCAATATTGGTAGTTTGTTCCATCGAACGCTGGAGGTCTAGCAACAAGTGTCCCTTCAAGGTTAAGGTTGTTGAGCACTCCGTCACCCATTCTTCAAGACCTTGTTAGGGTTCCTTGAAGCCTGCTCTGATACCAATTGAAAAAACACTAGAGGGGGGGTGAATAGAGTTTTAAAACAATTTTAACAATTATTGAACTCAAACAACCACAATTGAAATTGGAAGAAGGAGACAGGTGTTTAGAGTGGTTCCAACTTTAGCAAATACTAAAGTTGTCAGTCCACTACCCGGTTGCTTACCCAACCGGGATTTTGAAAGTATATATTTTATTACCTTCACAAGGATTTATACAAAATACAATCCTTTCCTTTACACCCCTTGAACAGCCTTCACTCGAAGTAGATGCACCAACTTGAGGTAGCCTTCTTGAAGTAACTCCAAGCTCCCCCTTGAAGTAGCCTTCCTCTCTAGAAGTAACCTCCCGTTGCACCAGCCTTCTTGAAGTAGCTCAAGGTCTCCTTCTTCACCAAGAAGATCTCCACCCTCTCCAATATGCAGCCTCCAACCTAGGAGTAGCAAGGAGAGTACAAACAATAATAGAGAACAAGAAAGGAAAAGGAAATTACAACTTATCCTTTTGTAGCACAAGGCTTGATTTGCCTAGATCAAGCGTATAGATCTCCTAACCAAAGTGTATGGAATTGTAATTGCAGTGGATAGGAGATGCTAGCCTATAGGACACGAAATATTAGCTAAGGAAGGAAGTAGCCAATTGTCACAATGCTCAATTTGCTCACAAACAGATTGCTCAAAGTATGCTCAAGGATTTCTCAAGTGTAACAAGTGTGTTTGGGTGTCCTATGGCTTGTCTTATTTATAGGAATGGCCTAAGGATGCTTAAGGACGTTCTAGACAACTTCTAGGGGTTTCTAAGTGCTTAACTAGCCGTTAGGTACAAGTTTGTTGCTTTAGCAACGGCTAATTAATTTACTCTGCAGTTGCTGTCAGAGTTCATCTCGGTCGAGGAATGGTCGACCGAGAAACCTACTCGGTCGAACTCTTGTCGACCGACAGGCTCTCTGAATCAAGTGTTTTGCAACGTTTATCTCCAACTGCCAACTACCTTGTCAGTGGTGTCTAACGGCTACTTTGGATCTTTCTCGGTCGAGAAGATTGTCGACCGAGAGTGTCTCGGTCGAGGAGTTGGTCGACCGAGATTGATCCTGTTTCAATGTTTCAATTTAGGCACTAATTATATGTATGAGTGTGCATATGTGATCCTATTTGAAGGGGATGACTTATCTAATTGTGGTGTTTAGCTAGGGAAGATCTAACGCTTGATTTACATGAAATCTAAGTACTTGTACATTATATATTTGTACAAGTTTTTACAAAGCGATTACATTTCATGAAAATATAAATATGTAAACATATGGATTTCCCTAGTACTTTGTCATCCACCTTGTTCCTGCACACTCAAGTAGCTTGTTAGATTAATAAGAATGAAATGTTTGTCATAATTAAAACAAAGGGATTTATAGATATCCATTTAGCCAACAGTAATGACCCTGGTGTCCCCATAATGTTGTTCAAATAATTGTTTGTGCAAGGGCTTTGTCAGGTTTTCAAATTTGTGTTAGCCTTCCATCTGCACACCTCACTTAGCCACCCTGCTAATCTGATTGGGCTTTTATATGCATCTATTTATGAAATTCAATATGATGATACTAAGTACATATTTCAATGAATACTTGCAAAAAAGTTAATTATGAATCTGATGATAGTTTTCTGTAATATTCTCATATATAATGATGATAATGACATGTACATCCTTCTTAAGTAAGATTTAATGTTTCAAGTTGTTATGCTCAAGAATAATGTTAAGAATAAGATAGTTGATTAATGTTATTCATCAAGCCCCTGGGAGAAATTTCAGAGATCAAGCTCTTGAGAGCAATGTTATCCATCAAGCTCATGAGAGTGAAGTTATAGATTCAAGCTCATGGGAGCAATGTTAATTATCAAGCTCCTAAGAGCAATGAGCACTATAGTGCATTTATATTTAAGCTCTTGAGAGCAATGATATTTTCAAGCTCCTGAGAGAAGGGCCATGGGAGAAAGGCAATATAGTCAGCCCAAGATAGTAATGTTAATGATAAAGAGAAATATATATTAAGATAAATGATAAGAAAAGTATCCAATGTTTATACAGTTTAATTTAATTCTCAAAAGTATAGTTTATTTTTTATTAGTATAATGTTACTCAGTGCCACTTACTCTAACATAGTATCAATTTTTCTTTGCATGGTTGGGGACACGATGTTCGCATGAGGAAAGAATAAGGGATCTTAATCAAGGAGCAAAGGAATTTGAAGTGAGTGCTTCAAAGTAGAAGTTTGTAGGACTTGGCTTGGTTGGGTGCAATATACACCTTAGAAGATCCAGTGTCAAGTTTCTGAAGAAGATTTATTCCCTAGATTTGGCTTACCTTTCATGTATTAGACTATAGTTCAAAAATGAGATGGTTTACATGATAGTCTATAGTATTAGTTTTCTCTTTCAAAGAACAATGTCTAAATCTATATTTTGAGTTAATGCATGGTGTTTCATTTACCTTAATGCTACTGAATATCATGTTTTGTAATGTTCCTCCAAGACAAGTGACCCATGTTATGAACAACATAGGGTTTGCTTCCGCTATCATCTACGTACTTGGAGGGGCGTTACAATTACAAGATAATATAATTTATTGATTAATGGTGAATGATGGGAGATTAATTGAATGTGTTCTCGTATAAGCCTCTAATTATGTTATTGTACCTCCTTTAAGATGTAGACACGTACGATAAGTTGTTTAGGTAATAATGTCTGATTCCTCAATTTTATGCTAGAAAACTTACTTGGACTAGAGAACCTTACTTATTTCTTGAAGATAGAATTTTTTTTATAGAATATAGGAGGTTCTTTTATTAAACCTACCCTTCTTTTATAGGGATATTGGAAAACTTTATTACAACTCCTATGAAAAAATTAGACTTGACAGTACAACTACCGTTACATAGGGAAAAAGGGATGGGATGACCCTCAGGGTCGAAGGGAGGATCTTTATAAACAAGGCCCTCCTTGGAGTTTTTTTGGTGGTGTTTCACCAAGTAGTCAACAATGTGTACAACCTCTTAGTCAACCTTTAAGAGCTATACATCCTCACATTCCTCAATGTCCTTCATGATCAATCTTACCTAGGATTGGATAACCGAATGTTGATCATCTCGACCTTCAAAGGCTTGTATAGCCATTGCACTATCTGACTTGATTACTACATACTTGTGTTGTTCATATTTTGCTTTCCAGATAGCTAGATGGATTCTCTAAGCTCTACTTCTACAACTGAGTTTGTTTTGACGATGCAAGCTACGCCTTTCCTCCATTCACTATTCCAGTCAAGCATGATCCTTGTGCTCGTAGCATGGATTCCCTTTACTACTGCATATGTAATCATAAGTACACTCTCCATAGGTAGTTCAACCCATCATACATCCCTTTCTTTAGTTGCAACCTCCTTCTTAGCCTAATATATCCATGAATCAACCATGTTTTCACATAAGGCCTTAACTTGGTTAATTTGTCTAGCACTTCTAATTTGTCCAGAAATGTTAGAACACCATAACATTTCTGGCCTTCCAAATAATTCAACATGTAATAGAAAACCTCATTTTTTGTTCTTCACTTGCTTGCAAATTCACATCAAGACACTCTGCAACATTGTTCCCATTTAGATGATTGATCATACACATAGAGTTCAGTTGGTACCACACCATCCTTGCATGGGGGAAGTCTCTCAGTGCATGTAGTGTGGTTTCCTCTTTGTTGTCACATCTTGGGCAAAAACTATTGTCTCTTAAATGTCTCTGCAACCTCCTATGATTAGTCATTATTGTTGTATGCACTACCAGCCACTTGAAGACCCTAACTTTGTTAGCTGTCCTCAATTTCCATATTGTAGTCCAAGGGCCTTCAAATTGTGTTACATCATCTTTGTGGATAAAAGTATAGGATGAGGTTGTTGTGTAACTTCCTATAATATCGTGTTTCTAGTTCCAGTTGTCCATGATGTCATTAAGTTTTGGAGTAGGAATGTTCAATATGCATTCAACACAGTCATTAGGAAGGTATTTCAGAAGGAATTCTATGTCCCAATCTCCATTTAGATTCACCAAGCTAGCGACCTTCATGTCCCCGATACTTGCATCCATTGGTTGTAGGTATCATCCAACAGACTTCCTTGCTTAGGTACCCAATTTTTTGTCCATACTAGAGTATCCTCTCCATTATTAATAGTTTTAATACAATTTGAGTGTATGAATTGGCTTCTACATGATAGTGCTCTCTAGAAGGGTGTTGACCTATTATGATTCTTATCTATGTACCCATTATACTTGTTCTTGAGGACTTCTCTCCATATAGATGTCCTCCCATTGCTAAAGTACCAAGTTTTTTCCACGGTAGAGATGTATTCTAGTCCTACACAGACTTTACCCCTAAACCACCCTTCACCGTGTTAGTGGTAAATTTCTTCCAAGAAACTAAGGAGACTGGTTTAGGATTGTGCCCCCCAGATGAACCTCTAGATAATCATATCAACAATCCTACATATGTTGCTAGGTAGTTTTGTTGTCTGCATTGAGTATATGAGAATAGTTTTCAACACTGACTTCGCTAGGAAGATATGACCTACTAACAAGAGTGTATGAGTCGCCCGCCCATTGACCTTTGATTCTAGGTTGTTTACAATGTATTTATAAGTAGCTTAATTGACCTTATAGTGTATAATAGGAACTCCTAAATAGGCCCCTAGATATATTTTCTCAGATATATTACTGGTAGAGCATATTTTTGTTCTAGTATGTTGATCGACATAGTTGAAGAAGAAAATCTTTGATTTTTCTACTAAAATGTGTAGCCCCAAAGCTTCCTCAAAGGATTTGAATCACTACATTATACTCATTACCTAATCCATAGATGCCTTTGCAAATATAACTATGTCATCCATAAAACTCATGTGTGGTATGTGAGGGCACTGTTGAGATACTTCAACTGGTTTCCACCTACCTTCCCTTACATATTCATTGATTAGTTGAGTAAGACATTCTAGGCACATGACAAACAAGTAGGGAGATAAGGGGTCTCCTTGCCTTAATCCCCTTTATGTTTTAAAGGTTGGAAGTGTTTCCCCATTCCAGATGATGTTGGTGTTTCCTGAAGACAGTGAGTTCATAATGTATTTCTTTATATTCCTAGAAAAAGAGTCTTTTTCAGAGTGCCTTGTATGAATGCCCACAACATTATGTCCTAGGCCTTCAAAGGTCAACTTCAATGTCCATTTGAGGAGCTGAGGACTTCCTTTTCATATTGTGTATGAGTTCCTTGACCATAACTATATTATAAACTATACTTTTTCCTGAAACAAAGTTGGCTTGAACATGAGAAATCCAGTACGGCGTGTATTTCTGGACTCTCTGTAGATGCTAATTTAGATGCTAATTTCATGCAAGAATTGTTGAGAGAGATAGGCCTTAGTTGGTTAAAATTAATAGTCTTCTTTGACTTAGGGATCATGACAATGCTTGAATCTCCCATGGTATCTTGAATTCGTTCCCCATTTAACATCATTCTTATAGATTTGAGGAGAAATTCTCTGATTGTTTTCTAGTTCTATTTCATGAACATATTATTAGTGCCATCAGGTCATGCCACTTTGTAAGGGTTAGAGTCTTTGAAAATTTTCCAGACCTCATATTCAATGGGGGTGACCTTTAGCATATGTTCCTATTCGGTATTTGATCTCATGAAATTTGTTGGCATTCTCTCTACGGCTTGTTTCAAAGGTGTATTCGAGGCTATAAACAAATTCTAAAAATGATTGGTTACCTTTTTCTAGAGTTCTAGCTGACTGATAATCCACTCACCATTGTTGTTATGTAAGTTGTTGGTATAATTGGTTTGTCTCCTATTATTGACATATGCATTATAAAATTTGTTATTTTTGTCCCCATGGTTCATCATATTAATGTGGATTTGTTGCTTCCAGTCTTCTTCTTCCTTGAGTAAAATAGTCTCCAGTTCCTCCTCCATCTTTAAACATTGTCTCTCCTTCTCTGCATTGTATGACACCTCTAGTTCCTTTTGGATCTTCATGATGTTAGTTGTTAATTTTCTCTTTGTTTTATTTTGTTTCCTCCCAGTGTCATTGTCCCAATTCATGATTGGGTTCTTCACTTTAATCAACGTCTCATGAAAATAGGCCCTTATGTCGCAGTGGTCCTTCAACACATTGTGCATGTCTGGATACTCCTACCGAGATGCCCTTTATTGGAATCTTTTGTGGTGCTTATTTGATTTCACTTTTAGGAGATCTATAGGATTGTGATCTGATCCAATTGTAGGAAGATTTTTACATACAAAGTTTGGATAAATTTGGATCCATTCAGCATTGGCAACAACACGTTTAATGGGTTTGTGTAGTAAACCCTTCTTGTAAGTGAAACGGTATGCCGTACTACCTATATTCGTCAAGCCAACTTCTATAAGTGCATTGTTAAATTTTGTCGCTTCATTGAAATTGAATCTCTTACTTCCAATCTTCTCATTAGGAAACAACATATATTTGAAGTCCCCCATAACAATCTAAGGTTTGCTAATGGAGTGGGTTAACAGAATAAGGTGCTCCCAAAGGATCGGCCTATCCCCTGGTCTTGGAGAGGCAAAGATGTATAGTAGAGGCTTCCATTCACATAGCAATGTACACAAAACCTATGGATTTATAGAATTTGAATATCACATTCTGCCTCATTCCATAGTACCCATATCCCACCAAAAAACCCTCTAGCTTCTACTCTATGGGAGATCGAGAAGCCTAGTTCCCCAATCACCTTATCAGTTTGTTCTACCAAAATGTGAGGTTCAATAATGGAGACAATTTTTGTTTTGTTCTTAGCTATCAACTATTTGAGGGTGAACCTAACTTTCTACTTGTCAGCACCCCTATGTTCCATGTGATTGTATTAATCATAAAACTAATAGAAAAAAACACTTATTGGTTTGGGATACTTGAAGCCCCCTTGTTATCGTATACTCATGTCTTATCTCTGCTCCTTGTATTATATGAATGGCTTTTTTCTGGGCTACCAACCCCTTGTTTGGTTTTCTTTTCTTTTGTTTTCTATCCTGTATCTATATCACTTCTTCCTCAATCGAGTCTTTAGTGTTCTCCCTGTCATTCACTATGTTCCCATCCTGGGTATCTTCATGGTTCCTTGAAATGTTATCTGAATTGTTTAGGTCTGCACATGACTATTTTGTTTCTTTCTAGAATGACCATAGTGTGATTGGCTTCTGGTTGGTTTTTTCCCTTACCATCATCACTGGCCAAAGTTTCCTTCTCTTAATTGTGAAGTTTAATTCTTGGGTTCTTTGTAGTCACATCAGAATCTTCACTAATCCTTTGTTTCTTCCTTTAGATTTTCGAACCAAAATTATTTTTTTGGTGCATAATCTGTTGTTGTGTCTCCATCTTTTCTACTTGGGTTTTTCCAAGATCTCCCTGCTCCTCCTTGAACATCTGATATTTATTCATCATATGCCTCCCCTTTGGGTTAATTTTCCCGATGGTGTCTTTATTTCTCAATTGGCGATGAGTTAGCATATTTTTCCTATAGAAAACTTGCCACTTCTCCTCTTCATCTACCCACTGAATTCCACCTTCATCATCGTCTTGATGTATAGTAGAGATGGATGGTTCTTCAGCAACTAAAAATTCATCCTAGTGCATTCGACTATGTATTAAAGTGGGTAGAGGATATTCCCACTCAAGCTCCAAATGCAAAATCAGTGATGAAGTTATTCCAGAAGATCATCTTTCCAAGATTTGGGGTTCCAAGAGCAGTCATCTCAGATGGTCGAAGTCATTTTAATGAGAGAAACTTCAACAATATTCTGAGTAAGAATTGTGTAAAGCATAAGATCTCTACACCATATCATCCACAAACTTCAGAGTAGGTTGCAAATTCAAATAGACAATTGAAGGCAATATTGGAGAAAACAATCTCTAATTCAAGAATAGATTGAGCAATGAAATTAGATGATGCACTATGGGCTTATTGGACAGCTTACAAGACACCTATCTATACTAATCCATTCAAGTTGGTCAATGCAAAGTCTTGTCATCTACCTATAGAAATTGAGCATAGAGAATTGTGGACAATTGAATAAGTAGGAGAAAGAAAGTTGCTTCAACTCAATAGCTGGAAGAGCTGAGATTACATGCATATGAAAATGCCAATATATATAAGGATAAAACAAAGAGATGGCATGTTAAATGGATTTGTACAAAAAATATCAAAGAATGATATTTAGTGCTTCTATTCAACTACAAGTTCTAAATGGTTCGGACCCTTTTTAGTGTTTAAAGTCTACCCCTATGGAACCATGGAGTTGTAAGGGAAAGAAGCCACATTCAAAGTTAATGGCCAACGCTGCAAATTATACACGGAAGGAGAGAAGATAGACCAGGGAGCCTCCAACTCCTCTCAAATGCTTGATGTTGATGTCTACAGTCTCACTCCAAACTCAAAATGGAGGACCTTGTGGGAGTTGAGCCCACATTTAAGATATTTTTCTTTACTTACATTTTCTCGAGAACTTTAACATTTCTAAAACACATTTGTCATGGATGAATGTAATAATTTAGACCCTTATGAGTATATATCATCATCATTGGAGGTGTTGAGAAAAGAAAATAAACTTCTATAAATATTCAATGAGACATAGAATGTGAAACACAGTACATGGCATTTCTCCACTCACAAAATATAAATTCTAGCAAATCTCTGAAACATGTGACGTGTCTATTTTAAGATATGATGTGTGCCATTCTAGAAGTAAGTTGCTGGAAAGTCACACGTGTAGAAATTCAAGCATGGTGTGTCTGCTAGTTCTTTCAAATGCTAATTATCTTCTAGAAACTTACTCTGAATGCCTTCAATCAAACATGATGTGTCATCATCAGCTTGAAGATGTCAATGGGTTCGCTAAAAAGTTACACGTCGTCTGAAAATTCACACATGATGTGCAATACATGAGGAGGCTCTTGCTGGAAACAAACACGGCATGCAATTAATCAAAAAAGGGGTGTCCTCATCAAGCAAATGAAAAATAAAAAGGACAGCTGACATGCACATTAGAATACATCATGTACTCCAAAACACACATCGTGTTCACGAGTGAAAAATAGGGGTTTTAGCCCCAATCTCTAGCCGCCACCCTCATTTCTTCTATCACTCATGACGTGTGCGCCTCTCCAATAATCATGTTTGTAGAAGCCATCGCCCTCTATTCGTGCATCTATCATCATCATCAAGATCTACCTTTTTCCTCAACTTCAGTCACCAAAGCATCCCCCAACTCCATCATATCCTCTCCTTTTTTGACAACACACCAACGAGGAGTTGTGCGAGCCGCCATTCTTCACCGACAACCACCATCCTCATGAGCATCTCCAACCTCGACCAAAACCAGCTATCATGCCTCAAATACACCCAAGAACATTGACATCAAATCTAGATCCAAGCAAACAGTCATCACTCTTCTACATCCCACTCATTTGAGCACCATCATCATCATTGTGGCAAGCTTCCACCCACTTTCACTTGATCTAGGTCATCCTCGACATGAAGCTTTCTGTCCGCACAAAACACACGATGTAATCAGAGCAAACACACTATGACATTTCCTTTGTCCTCAACCTATGACTCATTTTCTCTCCAAAACACTTGGCTTGTGAAATACAATACATATATCCTGTCATTCAAAATTAGCTACCATCCACACATAAGACATGTCATGTCCCTAATTTGACACGACGTGTTCTTTGTTCGAACAAAACAAAACAGACCACCAATGGCACCAATCAAGAAAGCCTCCAAATGATGATGGGGAGAGAGATCTTCCTTAGCTCCCGGCTATGTCTCCACCACTCAGTTCAGAGTCATAGAGGCAGAAGACGCCACCTACCATACATTGATCTCTCATAGAGTTCTCCCTACATGCTTTTCTTGTGAGAAAATAATGGAGGCATTGGGATTCAAAGATGAAGTTTAAGGTATACTACAAGATTTTGGACTCAAGTACACTTGATGCACAGTGAACAATACTTACTCGAGACTCACTTGTGAATCTTGACTACATTGAAAGTTGAAACTGACTCCAAAAAGGCCCATGAGCCATTTGCTATCATTCACTTCTGTCTTTTTGGTTAGAGTTATAAGTTAACATTCAAACAATTAGGTGAGGCATTTAAATGCCACTATTGGGGTGGTTTAGCTTATCCTCCATAGTTTGACAATGATGGTTTCTGGAGAGAACTAACATATGATGACATCCATGAAGCGACAAAAGCCAAGGTAGTATGCATTCATAATCCCATATTCTGTTATGTCTACTGCCTTCTTAGCACATGGGTTTTTGCAAAAATGAAACCCAAGGAGTATGTGGGAAGATAGACCTTTTTTTTGTGGGAAATTTTCAAGAACTAAAAAATCAATGCATGCATTCATAATCCCATCTTCTATTATGTCTACTGCCTTCTTCGCACAGGGGGGGTTTCAAAAAGAAACCCAAGGAGTATGTGGTAAGATGGACCTTTTATTTTTGTGGGAAATTTTAAAGAACTAAAAAATCGATGCAGGGTACCTCATTCTCACCATTTTCTTCAATATCAAGAAGTTGCCAGGCAATATCATGATTGAAGGTTTGATCACCCACATTGCCTACAAAGTTGGTGTTAAATTTATAGGTCTGGAGGCTATACCTCAAAATCAATTTGACATACAATTGCTTATTTCTTCATGTTTACTTGTTCGGGTTCACAATGATGATTTCAAATTCAGAAAATTCTTTGATGATGACCAATTCATTGAATTACCTAACTTGGAAATCATAACTTTGACAAACAAGGACAATTGGAAGTTTGATCTCTCTAGTTCTGTTCATAATGAGCATGCCCCCGCTACAACCACCGCCCCCCTCCAATGGTACGTTGACAGAGTATAGATGGGCCATGCCCGATGTGTGGCACCTATATGGATAGGTCTAGCAGAGATTCGATCAGTAGGATAGTCATTTATATCTAATGAGCCAGCAATATTTTGTCATGATATAGAGGATGGACATGTGGCATATTTCCCTGGGCCACTATGCCATGCCTCCACCATCACCTCCACCTCATTTATATCCAACACTTGTAGACCTTCCCACTGACGATGATCTTCTCATCTAGGATTTTCCATCTAGTCATGGGAGTCGACCCTTCATCTTGGTTCTCCATGATAAGTACCTGGTTGCTACCAAGTTGAGTTTGATTGATGCATGAGGACACTGTACATTTCAAGATTAGGGGTAAGCAACCGGCCTCGGTAATTTAGTTGTAGTTTCCCTTTCATCATGTTGTCCTAGTTTTTGTTTTAGTTTTTGTTCTTGTTTGTGAAAAATCAAGTATGATTTGAGGCATTTCCTTGTGTTAGGATTTAAATCCCTCCTTTGTTTGAACTAGTTGTCCCATCTTGTACCGAAACATAATTTAAAGGAAAAATATCAATTCATGCATCATTTAAATTGAATCTCTTACCAACAACCCCTGCTTCATCTTGATTTATTTCTTATATCTGCATGTTCACCTTTTACATTCTAGAAAAAGTAATACATCCAACAACAAAAACCTACTTGCAGTAATCAACTTTACAATCTTATTTAGCATTCTAGATGACACTATCAAATTTGTAGTGCATTTTCAACCAAACTCTCAATGAAAATTTTTAATAAATGACTGAAATCCTATAAACCTAACAGTCCAATCAACTCTTCTATGCTTGGGGAAAATAGTTTTTTGTTTAAGGCTATGTGGTTCTAAAGCAGAACCTGACTCATTCTTGATCATTGTGGGCCTATTCTTGTATTCACCCCTATGAGAGATGGCTAAACCACCCACATAGCATGTGAGTCTAGTGTAAGTCTAATCTGGTTGTGATGGTTAGGTGTTGCTCTTAAAAGAGGGTATATAACCCAAACCGGAATTCCACGTATGCATAAGTCTACATTAGCTGTTGAGATCCAGAACCCATGCTTCATTTCTTATAAAAAAAGTAAAGAAATTGCTTGTGGACCGTTGGTTGATTTGGATTTCATCTTTTACATCTATAATAATTGAGAGATTTAGTTTGCATATTCATTACTCTTTTTCTCTTATCATCAAAATTATATCTGATGTTGTTTTCTTAATTCTTCCATTTAGACTTTTGCACCTTGTTGAACTTACACTTCCAAACTTGAGTGTTTAAGGTGATCTTATGGCTACTTGCAATAAATTTTATCCATGGTTGAATTGGCTTGAAACAAAATTTTCAATTTATTTAAATGATTCATGATCTTAATAACTTCCTCATTTGTGTTTTCATGTTCTTTTTACTAGAGGACGCTCAATAGTTCAATATTTTTTTTAGCAAAGTTAGGAGATCATCTATTCATCCCGCTCTCCTCATGCAGGCAAATATTGAACGATAGATTATAGGATACACTAGAAGAATTAAACATGGTAGTACTACTACCATTACAGAGATCTTTATTACGATCAATAGTTCAATCTTAGGGGTATTTGATGTGCACAATTTATATAGACTTTTTACCCATTTTTGCACACATTTTCTATCTATTTTGTACATTATTTTGCCTCTGATCATACTTGATTTTGCACCTTTTTAGTTACTTTACTTGCCTCATGTTTGTGATCATAGGTACATGATTTTGATGAAGAATTATGATCAATCCAAACCAAATTCAACCTTAGTTGGATTCCTAAAGAGTTTGCATGCTTGGAAGAGTTGATCTTGAAGAATTTGAAGAGAACACGACGTGTGTTATTTTATACACATTATGTATGTTTACATATGCTTGTGTCCCCAGTAGTAGAGAAAGGAAACAGTGTGTTTGCATGTTCAAATGCCATATTTCAAAGTTCTATCAAGTCATATGACGTGTGCTCATTAAGACACGTCGTGTGCCATTTTTATAGGACAAACTCAGGTTGCAGCTAGACGGTGTGTCTTTCAGTGACACGATGTGCACTCTTCACGGGGGAAGTTCCAGTTAGCAGTTATACATTGTGACAAGGCATGTCTTCCATTGTACACGTTGTGTCTCTATCAGTTTCTAAAAATTTTGAAAATAACCACCCCTTGTTTTGAATGCAAGGATAGTCATATGTGGAATTTATCTCTCATCATTTTGAAGCACATTTCATCTAGAGAAGAACCATGAGTAAGGAGGAGGCAATTTTGGGGAGAAAGAGGTAGTTTCTTAGAAGAGAACCTCCATTCTTCCCATTTCTTCTTCAAGAAGTGTAGTAGGAGCTTTCTCTACCTCATCTAGACCTCTTGGGAGAGGTTTTTATAATGCCCAGGCCCACTACCTAAGGCTCTAGCAGAGTTTTAGGAATGATGACTGGCCCCACAGATCACCACTAGCCTTAACTGCATGCTTTTTCCTCACTCACACACAATCCAGGATAAACTTCCTAACTGGTCTCCCAACCTAGTATTACTCCAAGCTCAGCACGCTTAACTATGGAGTTCTTTAGAGATGGGCTCCCAAAAAAGGAGGTGCACCTTGGTGATATGGGTAGTCCAATCATTCCTTATAAGATCATTATATATGAGGCCTCAAATCCTGGGATGTTATAATCTCCCCCACTTAGACTCTTGACATCCTCGTCAAGGCTCAACTATAAGACCTCATAACATTGCCCCATTTCAGTGCAGACCCAGAATGGCCCATGGATACCCAGCTCCCGGTCACAGAATACTAGTGCAAGGGTGGCTACGTCAACCATGGATAGCCCTTTCCTACATGCCTGGACCGCACAACTCAAGACTAGCATGTCACCTGCCCATGTGGGTCCCACCTACTAGAGGGGTTATGGCTCTGATTCCATTTATAACATCTGGGCCCACTGCCCAAGGCTCTAGTAGAGTTTCAGGAATGATGATTGGCCCCATAGATCACCACTAGCCTTAACTGCGCACTTTTTCCTCACGCACGCGCAAGCCAGGAGATAAACTTCCCGATTGGTCACCCATCCTGGTACTACTCCAAGCTGAGCATGCTTAACTATGGAGTTCTTTAGAGATGGGCTCCCAGAAAAGGAGGTGCACCTAGGTGATATGGGTAGTCCAATCATTCATTATAAGATCATTATATCTGAGGCCTCAAATCCTGGGACATTATAGTTGTTTGAGTAGGAGCACCATCAAGCTAGGATTTTGTCCACAAGTCAAAGCTCTACCTTGCACAACTTCACTTCTTCTATTTGTTCTTTTCTTCTCTATTCATGTCAAACTCTATAATCTGTAGCTTGTTTATGTGTTTCATGATCATGGATGAGTAGTTTTCCTTTTTCTTGGCCATGGGAGAGTAGCTCCCATGCCATTACTCATGTAAACTCGAATTTCTTAACTAATGCAAATTATGAAAAATTCTACCTACAGTCACTTATCCACCCAGTGGTCTACCCGGAAGTTGAAAACACGCGATATTTAATGCATGGCACAATGCTCCACCTGCTGCAGCAGACTGTTTAAATTATTTCTCATGCAGCAGCCATGCAAATCTCATGCAAAGTGTAGACATGTCTGCAGCCAATTTATTCTGCATGTCTATACATGCAAAAATTATGCAAGAGATGATTATCTCTCCACCAAAAACGAAATATGTATTTTTCCTCAAACTTCGATTTCCCTATAAATATTGTACGTACCATTTGTTTATGTTGAACTAGTTTTGCACAGTACTAAGTAAGTATTGTACTTTTGATTCGCACTAAAATAAAAATTATAGTGGGATACTGTACTTACTAATTCAATGTTCTAGTCATGCAAATAGTTTTGGATACTGTACATGGCAATGGACCACATGGGTGACTAATGTCTTGTTGAGTAGGCGTAATTAGGTTTGTTAATGATATGAGAATAATATTTAGGTACAATACTTATTGTTGAATTGTACAAGTGATTAATGGTTTGTTGGGTATTGTACTTTGGCTTCTTACAGAAATTAAAATCATAATAGGGTACTGTACTTACTGAAATAATTTAGTAGGTACTGTACTACAACTTTATACATTGTATATTTATCCCCACTGCAGATTATGTAAGTACTGTACCTACAATAAATACATATACATTCACAAATGAATTTGAGAGGTACTGTACTTATATTTGACAAACTTGGTTGGAAATTAATAATTGGGTACAATACCTATACATGCATTTTATAGTTGATTATGAACCAGATGTGCACTGCATTTTTGTAAAAAAATTATGTCCAGGCGAAAAATGTTGTTATTGGATTCCGTAGGTACTGTACTTATGCTTCCAGATCAGTTATACAATTATGCTTGATTTTGTAATTTGTTAGGTACTGTACTTATGCTTGGTTTTATAATTTGGTAAGTACTGT
Source organism: Alisma plantago-aquatica (assembly GCA_963693085.1). Classification (NCBI taxonomy): domain Eukaryota; kingdom Viridiplantae; phylum Streptophyta; class Magnoliopsida; order Alismatales; family Alismataceae; genus Alisma; species Alisma plantago-aquatica. The sequence goes on along the minus strand of OY856411.1, from coordinate 750,565,346 downwards.
ACTTATGTTTGAAAAAACTGAGTTGGAATTAACAAGTGGGTACTGTACTTATTTTGCTTGGATTTCGTAGGTACTGTACCTATGTCCAGATAAATATTGTACTTATTTTGCATGGATTTCGTAGGTATTGTACTTAGTTGGAATTAACAAGTGGGTACTCTCTAACCATCACATCCTTTACATGATGTACTGTACTACACATCATGAGTACATACTCATAAACAGTGTTGGTCAAGTACTGTACTTATTTTGGACATACTCATAAACAGTGATGGGCAAGTACAGTACTTGTGCTTCAACTCTCTGACCATCGCAACCTTTACATGATGTACTGTACGACAGAAGTAGAAAGATTGATGAAAACTGGGGAACAGACGTACTATACTAACGTGCAAATATTGGTGGGTTGAAATAGAGTCGGAAGGAGGAGTTGCAAGAGAGAAAACAAATTAGTAAAAATGAGGGCTAGAGAAAGGAGTGGAGAGAGTTAATTGCTGAACAATAAAAGCCGGCTGCATGGAGTTAATTGGCGTGAAGTTATTTTGTATTAAAAGCCTTCTGCATGGAGTTTTGACGTGTATTAAAAGCCGACTAAAAGCCTGTTGTATGGAGTTAATTGGAATGTATTAAAAGCCGACTGAGACCACATTTTTGTGTACTCCCGATACACGGGTGGGTGGCCGGGTATAGAAGGAACTGTGTGTAGCGTAGCTCCAAATTATCTTGCTTTCTCCAAAAGTTTTTATGGTATAAATAGCTAGTATGTTTGCTTGGCCATCAAACGTTCATATTTTATGCTCCTTTACATGATCTGGGAGGATTTGTAGGGAAGTAGGGAGTAGATCTCTTGGCAATGAACCCTTGACCATAGAAGTGGCTTGTATACATTGTGGGTCTAAGGTTTTTGTTTGAATTTTGACATAGATACGAGAGTGTTATGTTGAAATGAGAACGGTCTCATGTCATTGGGATATGCATGACGACGTCAACCTCCTTTGCAAGTTAATTTGTATGTTTGTTTCATAATTATATGTGAATAATGGTGTACAGGTGAAATCTTATGACCAAGATCTCCTAAAATTTGATCTAAGTCCTCTTACTTTAGTTTTCTGTTTGTTTTGATTGTAAGTTAGTAGATCATAATCAAACTCAACTTTTACAAACCGATCTGGATGTTGATCATTAATATGCTTGCACCTAATGGTACTTGGCTCCCTTGGACAATCTCATTCTTACTACACACACATGCATACTTGTGGAGTAGTGCTCGAGTTTATATATATTAAAGCTTGCACAATTAAGCTAACATTCACCTCTGAGTTGGAACAAAGTAATTACCACTCCATCCATGGTATGAGAAGCATCGACCACTCCATACATAGTATGAGGCATGATAGTGAGATATCAAAAACGACCTAAATAATATTGATCACACTCTTGATTGAATCTTTGATCTCTATACCTGGAATGTCTAGATTTATACAATTTTATTCAAGGTACGAAATTTCTATTTTATATTGGAAAGATTATACCCTCTTGAAAGCATGCATTGTAGACAATTTGGTTGACCTAAATTCTATTAAAATGTTTAGACTTCCTCTTTGAATGGTCACCAATAAACTCCTAGATATAATAGAGCATTAAATGTAAAAAAGGGCAGGCAGGTGCCCATTAGTTTAGTGGAATTATGCTTCCACACCTCTACACAAAGTTAAAGGACATAGGGTCCATCTGTATATGGGGAAACTTAGTTGGTGTGTTGTTGTTCTATGTATGAGACAACACATGCCTTCCCCGACAAGTACACACTGACATGTGCTATTTATTTGAAATTTGAATTACTAGTCTCAAAATTTGAAGTTGAATCCTATTGAATTCAACAACCCATTATCATGTTTGATACTTTCCTAGATTGTTTAATTCATTGCATATTTTTCATGAAATCCTTTTTTTATAGGTTCATACTTTTACTTTCTAAATATCAATTTTGTATTGGTCATTTGATCAACCTATGTTTACCTTCTTTGGGTCCATGTATTGTTTTGTTCCCTCTTGGGATTCATGGATAGGTGACCAAAACAAGACCTAGAAGAGATTGTCTGAGATACGCTCTTTTATAATATGAAGATTAGTTTAGATTAAAAAAATCACTAGCATTTGATCTATATGTATCTTTCTAAGAACTACATGTATCCTAAGGAATTTGTATGAATTAAAAGACTAGTTTATATTTTTTGATAAATTTGGTTTTTAAAATTTGATCGAAAGGATCAAGTCTTTACAACATGGTATGAAATCCATAAACAGCCAGTACTAATGCATGTCTCGTGGAATTTATATCTACTTAGGAACACAAATAAAATAGTTACAACTTAGAAAAAACAAATAGCTCACAACAAGCCCTAGTATCATTGACCTAATTATTGATATATACCTAGAACACAAGTAGGATACAGTAAGAGACTAACATGTGAGGTATGTACATTAATTTATAGATTAATGTAAGATACCTAGCTCATTCACTAGCTTTTGGGCTCCCCTAGGAATCTATTTTTATGAAGATATTATTGAGGAAGAATTTGAACTGGCCAACAATGATATCATCGACCTGCACCCTCCCTTCATTGACATATCTCTGACATAAAACATAAAGGAATTCGACCTCTACCTCCCTACTTCCTACTTCCATCACCAACCCCACTCAATATCAACTTTTTTGAAGATCTTCAGCTTTGTTAGGCCTCCTTGAATCCTCGACAATGATAGACCGCATGCTACAAAGTAGAGACCACAGTTCTACAATGTTGCGTGCTAAATACTAGAAATGTTCAGACCTAGTTGTCTAAGTGAGGGATCGATGGGTTCACCTCTGAGTTGGATCCAAGAATCGACCATTCCATCAATGGTATGAATCATGATTGTGATGAATCACATTGACCTCAATAACATTGATCACTCTCATGGTTGAATCTTGGATATCTACACCTAGAATGTCTGGATCTATATGGTTTTATTCTAGGTACAAAATTTGTATTTTATATTTGGAAATCTTATTCCCTCTTGAAAGCATGCATAGGAGATAGGTTTGTTATCCTAAATTCGTTCAAAACAATTTATCCTTCCTCTTTGAAAGGCCACCAATAAACTCCTACATATAATAGCACATTTATTAAACATTAAAAAGGCAGGCTGGTGCCCATTAGTTTAGTGGAATTACACTTCCACGTCTCTGCGTAGAGTTAAAGGACATAGGGTCCCTTAGTATAGTATAAATCTTAGTTAATAAGATGTCATTCTTTATAGGATATAACACAAATATTTCACAAAAACTAGACATTTACATGTGCTATTTATTTGAAATTTGAATTACTAGTCTCAAAATTTGAAACTAAATCCTATTGAATCTGAAAAATCATCTTTCCATTTGATACTTTCCTATATTATTTTATTCATTGCATATTTTCATGAAAATCCTTCATAGATAGGTTCATACATTTACTTTCCAAATAAAATTTGTACCGGCCAAGTGACTTACCTCTGTTTCCCTTTTTGTGGTCCATGTGTGATTTTTTTTCCTCTAAGAATTCATGGACATGTAACCAAAACATACCTAGAAGAGATAGCACAAGATGCCCTCTGTTAGAAGTTGAAGATTATATTAGATAAAATTTTATTCACTAGATTTTATTTGTATATGTATCTTTTAAGAAAACCATCTACTCTGAGAATTTTATATGAATGAAAAGACTTGTTTATACTTTCTGATAAATTTGTTTGTAAAAATTTGATCGTAAGGATAGGGTCTTTACACATTGTGATAAGACTTATCTAGGGTTGCATGGTCAAGACTCATCTCATGTCATAAAACATACTTGAATACTCCAATATCAAATGTAGGTCATCAAGAAGAAGCTCATCATAGCAACATCTGTCATGTAACAATTTTTATACCCTCATCCTACCCCCACTGACTATAGAGTCAGTAGCAGTAGGATTTGGCTATTTGGGCATCTATTTGTAGAAAGGCACAAATATTTCACATAAGCCGTATATACATAAAAGTAGTAACAACAAGATGTAATGAGATACATAAAGGAGATATAGACATGTACCCATTTCTATTTCAAGATATCCCATCGGTGCTTCATTTCAAACTTAGAGTCTTGAGTGCAATTGATCTTTATTGGCAACTAAAATATTAATAAACTAAAAATATTAATGCTAAATTGTTAAGTATTCTATGAAAAGAAAGGTAATCATGGTTTAAGAGTATAATTAAAGTTTCTTGTCTAGAAACAATATAATAAGAAAGACAGAGAAATAAGGCAAGAACACTTTAAATGGTATTCTTTTATAAAAAAAATATGTTTTAGGTGACATTTTTCATTATATCAACATTAGGCCTTTGATCAACTTCCTACGGAAGGGGGCATAAGGGGCATATGAGTCATAAAGTCTAAATGTCACCTGATTTCTATGTCAGGGCTCTCAAGACCAAAGTCAATGAGCTAACCCTATTTCAATCATGCCTTGTGCCCATATCTAGGAAATTTAGGAAGTTACACAAAGGTTATATAATGGATTTCTTGGTTATGTTCAAGGTTTGTCAACATGGTATTATCAAACAAGAAAATAATATTCATAGGAACAATATATCCATCAAGTAACTAAGTAGCCAAGCATTCATGATTTTAGACATATAAGAAAGTCAATATCATAGTAGGGTCAAGTGACTAAGTGTACCTTTGAGTAGTAAACAAGTCAGGATACAAGAGTAAAATTGCTAGAGAGGGCCCATATCAACTTGGGCCTAGATGTGAAAACATATATGGGGTCTTATATCATTAGTTTTTAATAAGATAAACATCATATGTGTCGTGTGGATGTTCCCCTATACCTAGGTTTCATATAGATCAAACTTAATTCCAATCTCCCAAACATGCATGTAATAATTCAATGTAGTCCAAGGTTCAACATTTAGCCCGAGGTCTAGGTGAACCATTCACATTATGAGAGTTGCCAGATAAAGATAAATCTATGATTTGGTAATAGGGAAAGCATTATGTTGAGATTATCATTAAGGTTAAATCATGCAAGATCATATCTAGTCATACTAGATCAATTTGATGTACGATAATTACATTTCCAATTCATAGAAGAATTTAATATATTGAGTTGGATTTAGAACTAAAAAATGGTAAAACTACTTACTTGAAGTCTTAATATAACATGGGTAACATTAGTGCATCCTTCTTGCAAGATTAGAGTTCAACAATCAACACATGCATTAGAGTATGATAGGTGGCATAAGTATGTCACAAGTAATCAAAAGTCCACAAGAGTGTATTACATGGCATTAAGTGTCACAAGACATTGTAGGGATTAATTTAAAGAGCATCATAGAGGTTTAAACATTTAGGATTGTTGCTTAAGGATTTAGATATTAAAATATATAAGCACTCAAACATTACATTTTAGGACATAATAGTGTACAGCGGTAGCCTTGCACATCATATGAATTGCTTAAGGAAAAAAAACACAAGGTATTAGTCAAATATGGAAAAAAACAACATAAACTTTACTGATTTCGAAGTGGGCAAACATATGATAGAAAAATAGCCCATAGATTCCATCTTGGTTAGGCTACGTTGCACATACACATAAAAGAGGTTTCTTTTAGGTCAAGGAAGTCATTTAGGGTACATACATATGATTCAAGGCATTATTCATGTCAAAAGTGAAGAAACGTTAATGCCCTAGAGGTATTATCAAGTTTTGGAGCATATTGGATCAAGGTTGGGAATTGAAGTACAAATTTTCATTTGCAAGGAACTTAAGCACACGCATTAAAGTAAAATATAAGTAAGATGAGTAGAAATAGGATTTGAACCATTTTAAGTAGATAGGAATCAATTTTCTAATCATAAAGGTATATTTAAAGTCAATTTTTGGATAAACAAGCTATTTACTAACCTTTTTGCAAGGTTAAATGTATTTTGGAATATTTGAGAGGAGATGAGGGTATTTATTAATTTTTCAAAAAAGGAGAGGTGTCAGATGTGGGACAAACTTGGTATGCCATAGATCTCGGGTCCTCGGGTCGTGATCCCTGGAGGAGGGGTTCAGTTGACATTGGACTTGGCACTAGGCCAACTAGTTGATATTAGGGACTGCCCAATCCACTGTGTTGACCCAGTACGTCACATTCTAGCTTGGGAAATGTACATGGGGCTCACACAGGGTGTCATTGTGCTTGTGCAACTTGTCGGATCCCAAGGTGGGAGGGCATTTGGCCATGACGGTGCCTGCAAAACCACCAACTAGGACCTGTGAAGCCTCCCTAGCCTAGATCTGGCCCTAGGCAAGGTCAAGGGGGCTCAAAATGAGAAGCCCCAAATTCCCTCATAGTGGCAACACCTTAGGATATAGGGAACAAGATGTAGGTCGGGGTTCTAGGGTTCACAATAGTTCAAATAAAAAGAGGGGAAAAGAAATGAGGGTAGAGAGAAGTTGAAATGGGATTAAACTTTGCAAAAAGAAGCAAGATGAGAGGTGATTACTGGTGCCAAAGGGAAGTAGGTGAGACTGCCATAGCCCCATTGGCTCTAACATTGTACGATGGAGTAAGAGAACCCCCATGTCATTGGATCAACCTTCGCTCCTTGCATAGCAGTGTAAAGGGGCCATATGGATTGAGTAGTGACTTGGAAAGCCATGATTGGTTGGGGTTGAAAGTGTGCGATTTCAACTGAGGAGCTCAAGGCACATTGGGCTACGAGCTAGTAGGCCCATCTCATGGAGAAAGGGGAAAAAAGGTATGATTAATAAGAGATTTTCAAACGGGCTTCAATACATTATTAGATCTTTGTATTTAGTGAAATTAGATGTGTGGAAATCTGAGAATGTGATCTACATCATAAATACAAGATTAGGGTATAAAGAGAATCATAGAGGGTATCAAAATAGGGATGACAAGGGTAATGTATAATGTGGTTGCAAACTAGGTTTTTAATTTAAATTGAGTGTCACCCAAGACACCATGTACATGCGACAAACCAACCGAGCATCAAACAGATTCAATCATGAAACTAAATTCAAGATTGATAAAAAGAGTAAAGATGAAGTGTATGGCTCAAATATGAGGAGAGAAAAGTTCTAAGTTGTGCAACATCAATATTAACATTGACATTGATATCAATATCAACATCAAACATAGATACTCTATACTACTAGTAGCCTATCCTTTATCATGGATCTTGAAAACTCTAGATAATTCATCAACTATCTAAACACTCTCATCTAGGCTGATGTTACATCTCTTTCTTTTAGGTTACATGGATACTCACTGTTGGTATGTATGCCCATAGAGTAAGTCATATGATGATTGTAATGGGATACTTTGTAAATGATTTGAATAATGATAAAGGCAATTTCCAATCTATATGTTTAAACTGTTTCTGAGATGACGGTGTAACATGATAGATGTCTAAAGATTGTTTTACTCAATGACATATGCTTTTAGGTTCATGACCTAAACGATGAGATCATATGAATGTTAAGAGTATACATTCTTGTATAGTCCCTAGTCGGTTGTTATTGTGGAAATAACCATAGACATCAATAACACTAAAGACTAGATTGTGTGTTGGTTGATGACAGAATCTCATTAGTCATGATATAGTGATATCAAACCAAGCACATAGGTACTTGTTAGAGAACAAGGTACCGGACAGACCCACCGTGAGAGTGACACATGGAACCATGACTTGGTAGTCACAGTCAGCTCTCACAGTGATGGTGGTGAGTGTGATTCTTAGACCTGAAATCACTGCACTCAACACATGTCGTTGGGTACACTTTGACATCATCAAACGCAGTCCTGAAACATGGGTTGTTATAAAGGTGATGATTGGGTGGCTTTGACACATGGGGCTTTTGAGGGGTGAGTGATAGATATGGGATTTGTCCCTCCTGAGGGAGTTTGATATCCTTGGCCACTTGATGAGTAGGATTGAGAAAGGCATGCGCATGCACGTGTGAATCAATATGTGATATTGATGTCATACACATCTCACTCGGTCTACTCTGAGATCAAGGAAATGAATGAACATTGACAGGATGACTATTCCATGCCTCGAGTTCATTCTGGATATCAGTGACAAAGGAATTATACATTCATTGTAACACCATTCACGGATTGTAGGATGAAAGTTGTTCTCCAACTTTCTACTTTCACTTGGGTAGCAATGATGTGTGACTAGGCACCGCTCTTTTCTTGTGAAGTCATACGTGTTATGGACTTTCACTGCCAACGTGAAATGGACCTGCAGGGTCACACACATAGGATTTAACCTGGAAGAGGAGTTTTGTCCACAAGCAATGTTTAGATTGATTACTAAAGGAGTTTAGTAGTTCAATTAAACACTCAATCAGTCGATGGCTCAATATCGTATGGTTCAAAGTGTTGGACGCATTGATTGGAGTATCGGATTGATTGAAATCGCAATTGACTGATTTTGCCCAACCTGTGCTCCCAACCGATCGGTTCATGTGATGAACCGGTCGGCTGAGGATGCTGAACCGGTCGGCTGGAGTGTCCAGGCCGATCGGCTCATGCCCAGGTTGAAACGACCGGTTCAAGGGTTGAACAGATCGGCTCAACTGGTGCAACCAACCAGTTGGGAAAAGTCATGTCGGCAAGAATTTTCCTTTGGTTTCAAATTGCCCAATTCGATTGGGAATAACATTGGTATTCGATACCAATTGGGAACGAAACAAGGAAAGTCTTTTTGAGCCGGATTAGGACTATGAACCGATCGGTTCAGGGCACCAACCGATCGGTTGGAGTGCCCCAAATGATCGGCTCAGGTCCAACCGATCAGCTCAATGGCCGAACCGATCGGTTCAGTTGTGAACCGATCATTTCAAGTTGCGAACCGGTTGCTTTTTGTGGAAAATTCTCGAACCCTTCTACTCCTGCTTTAGTCCCGTATTGCCGGGCACAGAGAACCCTGTCCCATGACCCGCCTATATATATAGGGGTATTGGGGGCTTCTCAGAGTACAACTCAGTGCAAGTTGATTGCTCTGCAAAGTTGTCGTTCTCTCTGGTTTTGGTAACCGAGAGAGAGCCCGAGCAAGTGCTTCCCGCAAAGGGAGGTGCAGCAAGGGAAGAACAACTGCAGTTGCAATTGACAGTAGGAGAGTGTGTTGACGACTAGTACGTCAACAGGAGGGTGCGACTCCTTCCACTTCCTTGTGGGACAAGGAGAGTGGAGTTCCGGGTGGTCCGTGTGGACTACTTTAGAGGCGGGAGGTCACTGCCGCTCAGGAGGACAACTGTCATCCGACAGTCCGGTAGGAGGAGGAGTCTTCAGTCCTGGTGCGACCAGGAGCTGCACAGACACCGTCTAAGACCGGAGGTGAAGACCGCGCAAGGCGCGTGGTATTGTCACCGAGCAAGCCTCGGGACAAGGTATGTTTCACAAACCATCTTTCCTATTATATAGATGTTGACGTGATTCCTTTTGTTCCGGGTTTGGGGAGAAAATTTTTGTTTCCGCTGCTTCACTGCCTCCTATAAAACCCAACAGTGGTATCAGAGCCACGTCAACCTCTCTATATTTTAGGATTATCGATATGATCAATTTTGGTTTGTCGCCATTATTTATTGCATGCGATGTGAATAATATCGGCTTTATACATGTCCAATCCACAAATCCCTAATATACATATATGATATGTAATATTAATGCACTCGATACACGTCGTCCTTAAACGAGTTTTGTGGTGGATGTGTAGCATGATTATGGCCTATAAACCCCTATATCTGTGTATGGTTGTTTGTTTGGTTTCTTGCATCTCGGTCTGCGCACCGATTCCCTTTCTCATATTCCTGATGTAACTCGAAATAATTCGAGAATTCTTTTCCTACCTTTGCTCCCCCCGAATGTAACTCGGGGTTTCACAATTCAATTGTAAATAGGATAGATTTTATTTCCTGTTATGTCAAAGAACGGCGGACAACCTGAAGACGATCGGTTCAAGGAGTGAACCGATCGGTTGGTGATCCAGATGGCCGGTTCGAGGAACAAGATGAGCAGGTGGCGACCTGAGGAGATGCACGATGACCGGTGAACCGATCGGCTGGAGGCGCCAGTCGATCGGCTGGTGGCACCCGAACAACCTACATGATGGCGAGCCGATCAGTCATGGAGATGAGCTGATCAAACCCAGAAAGGCAGGCACAGATTTCATCTTGTACAGGTTGCATATGATGTAGACCTAGATGACCGTGATTCCTCTTGGCTCAAGGAATCACAAATAGGATGGCCATAATCATTGCTTTTTTTATCGTTTATGCATGTTTTCTGTGGGATATAGCATGTATATGATACATACTATATATTGTGGTGATTGGATATGTATATGTATATAAAACCAAATCCCTCATTAAATATTAAGTCTTATATGCCTTCCATTAGTGACACACATGGCAAACTTGATCGACCAAGCGTAGGTTATGCCAAAGCGTGGTGCGCCGTCTATCTTGTGGAAGTGTGAAGGGTCGACATGTAGGTTCTTCCAAAGCAGGGTGCATGTTTACCGTGTCGGCTTTTGGGTTAGACTTAACTGGTGATTCTTAGAGCGTCTAAGCCCAGAGGCACGGAATGTTCATGGCAAGGTGTTGCGCATGTTCATTCATCAAGAGTTGCATATGATGCAATTGGCAAGAGTTGCCTACCCAGAAGATCTGAGTTGTGGGTGACAGCCAAAGCTGGTCCATGGCTTAGAGGATTCTAGGATCTTGACCCACTAGAAGATTTTACGCTGCAATCTTCCGAATTGATGGTGAGGGCTATCAATTTGAGTCAAAATAGTGGGAGCGGTAATTAATTAAAGGCCTAATTAACTATCGTCAAATTTTATTCAAATCAAATCAAAAAGGTTTTGACAAATGCAAATTTTCTCTTGTAGAATGGTAAAAGAATCATCTTTTAAAATGGGCAAATTAATTGAGAATGAATTCCATGACTGGTTGAGGACTGTGAGAAATGTTCTGCACAATCTAGATATACCAGGAGCCTTAGAATCCACTCTATGTACGCTTAATGCGTTGGTGAAGAAGAAAGTAGGTAAGGGAGAGAAGTGTTCTCTCCCCAAACCAATTTCTTCTACATGGAGAGGATGGAAGGAACAATGGAAGAAGAAGTCGGAGATAGAGATCTCTACTTCTGGTGTATACGTAATAGAGATTAACTTTACTACTTCTTCGTCATGGGTACTTGATACCGGATGCGGATCTCACATTTGTTCAAATGTGAAGGATCTTAAGAGAAGTAGGCCTTTGGGGAAAGGCGAGGTTGAACTACGTGTTGCTAATGGGGCAAGAGTTGCCGCCAGTGCCGTAGGAACCTATGAGTTAACTCTACCTAGTGGGCTAATAATAGAGTTGAAGAACTGCTATTATGTACCTGCCATAAATAGGAATATCATTTCCATTTCTTGTTTGGACAAAGATGGATTTGAATTTCTTATTAAGAATGGAAAGTGTTCCATTTCTAAAGATGGGATCTTTTATGGCAGTGCCCCAATGTCTTATGGTCTATACTTGATAGACTTGGAGACAAGTGTATACAATGTAAACACCAAAAGGCAAAAACTCAACGACTCAAACAAAACATATCTCTGGCATTGTCGTCTAGGGCACATAAATGAGAAGCGCATTTCTAGACTCCATAAAGATGGTTATCTAGACTCTTTTGATTATGAATCAATAGAGACATGTGAATCTTGTTTGTTGGGCAAGATGACCAAGACTCCCTTTTCAGGTAAAGGTGAGAGAGCTAGTGATCTATTAGGACTCATACATACTGATGTATGTGGGCCTTTTAGAACTAATGCCAGAAATGGGTGTCAGTACTTCATTACCTTCACTGATGATTTCAGTAGGTATGGCTATGTGTACCTGATGAAACATAAGTCAGAAACCCTTGAAAGGTTCAAGGATTTCATGAATGAAGTACAGAACCAGCTTGGTAAAAGTATTAAGGCACTTCGTTCCGATCGAGGTGGAGAATACTTGAGCCAGGAGTTTGAGGACCTTCTGCGAGCCCGTGGTATTGTATCACAATGGACTCTGCCTGGAACACCACAGCATAATGGTGTGTCTGAAAGAAGGAATCGCACATTGTTAGATATGGTGCGATCTATGATGAGTTTTGCTGATCTTCCAATTTCTTTCTGGGGTCATGCTCTTGAAACCGCCGCGTTTACACTCAACCGTGTACCATCTAAATCGGTTCAAAAGACACCATATGAGATATGGACTGGGAAGCGTCCCAATTTGTCTTTTATGAAGATTTGGGGTTGTGAGGCCTACGTCAAGAAAATGTTTCCTGATAAGCTTGGACCCAAATCTGATAAATGTTATTTTGTTGGATATCCCAAGGAGACCAAGGGATATTATTTATACCACCCAACTGACAACAAAGTGTTTTTTGCCAAGGATGCTGTGTTCCTAGAGAAGGAATTTATTTCCAAAGGAAACAGTGGGAGGAATATAGAGCTTGAAGAGGTTCAAGCCCAACAAGAAAACAATGAACCGGTAGATGTACCAGAGGAAAATGGAGATTCACAAGGTATTGTGGAATCTCAGTCTCCTCAGGTAACACAAGGACCTCGTAGATCTAGTAGGACCCGCCTTGAACCTGAGAGGTTTGGATACCTTGTAACTCAGGAAGGTGGAGAGTTGATCATAGATGATGATCCAACTACCTACATAGAGGCTATGGAGGGACCAGATTCTGAGAAATGTCTAGAAGCCATGAGATCCGAGATGGAATCCATGTACTCCAACAAAGTATGGACTTTGGTGGAACCACCCGAAGGGGTAAAACCCATAGGGTGCAAGTGGGTCTTCAAGAAAAAGACCGACATGGATGGCAATGTGCAAACTTATAAAGGTAGATTGGTTGCAAAGGGTTTTCGACAAATTCAAGGTGTTGACTATTACGAAACCTTTTCTCCAGTTGCCATGATTAAGTCCATCAGGATCATGCTTGCTATTGCAGCTTATTATGACTATGAGATTTGGCAGATGGATGTTAAAACCGCATTCCTTAACGGGAATATTCATGAGGATGTGTACATGACACAGCCTGAAGGTTTTGTAGATCCAAAGAATGCCAATAAAGTCTGTAAACTGCAAAGGTCAATCTATGGATTGAAGCAAGCATCTCGGAGTTGGAATCTTCGATTTGATGAAGAAGTCAAAGTGTTTGGCTTTATTCAAAATGAAGATGAACCTTGTGTGTACAAGAAGGTTAGTGGGAGCTCGACCACATTTCTCATATTGTATGTGGATGACATACTTTTGATGGGGAATGATGTCTTAGCCTTAGAGAAGGTAAAGACATGGCTTGGGAAAACTTTCTCAATGAAGGACTTAGGAGAAGCATCCTATATTCTAGGAATTAATATCTATAGAGATAGATCTAGAAGGCTTCTCGGACTAAGTCAGAGCACGTACATTGACAAGGTGCTGAAGCGGTTCAGCATGGAGAACTCAAAGAGAGGCAACGTCCCTATGCTACATGGAGTTACCGTCTCTAGAGCTCAATGTCCCCAATCTTGTGAAGAGAGGGAGCGTATGAATGGGATCCCATATGCATCAGCCATCGGATCCATCATGTACGCTATGTTATGAACACGCCCAGATGTCTCGTATGCTCTCAGCATGACGAGCAGGTACCAGTCAGATCATGGGGATGCTCACTGGACAGTCGTGAAGAACATCCTCAAGTACTTGCGAAGGACTAAGGATCAGTTTCTTGTGTACGGCGGCGAGGAAGAGCTGGTTGTAAGGGGTTACACCGATGCAAGCTTCCAAATCGATAAAGATGATTACAGATCACAGTCAGGATTTGTGTTTTGCCTTAATAATGGAGCTGTGAGCTGGAAGAGTTCCAAGCAAGAAACAGTTGCCGATTCTACTACAGAGGCCGAGTATATTGCTGCTTCGCATGCAGCAAAGGAGGCTGTGTGGATCAGGAAGTTCATTTCTGAACTTGGTGTAGTTCCCAGTAGTTGTGATGCAATTGAGCTTTACTGTGACAATAATGGAGCTATTGCACAAGCTAAGTAGCCCAGATCACATCAGCGGTCCAAGCACATACTGCGGCGCTTCCATCTCATACGAGAGATCGTACAGTGAGGAGATGTGAACATTTGCAAAGTACCAACTGAAGACAACATAGCTGATCCACTGACTAAGGCCCTTTCTCAGCAGAAGCATGATGGTCATGCTAGGTCACAAGGACTGCGTTTCCTTGGTGACTGGCTCTAAGTGCAAGTGGGAGTCTGTTGGTATGTATGCCCATAGAGTAAGTCATATGATGATTGTAATGGGATACTTTGTAAATGATTTGAATAATGATAAAGGCAATTTCCAATCTATATGTTTAAACTGTTTCTGAGATGACGGTGTAACATGATAGATGTCTAAAGATTGTTTTACTCAATGACATATGCTTTTAGGTTCATGACCTAAACGATGAGATCATATGAATGTTAAGAGTATACATTCTTGTATAGTCCCTAGTCGGTTGTTATTGTGGAAATAACCATAGACATCAATAACACTAAAGACTAGATTGTGTGTTGATGACAGAATCTCATTAGTCATGATATAGTGATATCAAACCAAGCACATAGGTACTTGTTAGAGAACAAGGTACCAGACAGACCCACCGTGAGAGTGACACATGGAACCATGACTTGGTAGTCACAGTCAGCTCTCACAGTGATGGTGGTGAGTGTGATTCTTAGACCTGAAATCACTGCACTCAACACATGTCGTTGGGTACACTTTGACATCATCAAACGCAGTCCTGAAACATGGGTTGTTATAAAGGTGATGATTGGGTGGCTTTGACACATGGGGCTTTTGAGGGGTGAGTGATAGATATGGGATTTGTCCCTTTTGAGGGAGTTTGATATCCTTGGCCACTTGATGAGTAGGATTGAGAAAGGCATGCACATGCACGTGTGAATCAATATGTGATATTGATGTCATACACATCTCACTCGGTCTACTCTGAGATCAAGGAAATGAATGAACATTGACACGATGACTATTCCATGCCTCGAGTTCATTCTGGATATCAGTGATAAAGGAATTATACATTCATTGTAACACCATTCACGGATTGTAGAATGAAAGTTGTTCTCCAACTTTCTACTTTCACTTGGGTAGCAATGATGTGTGACTAGGCACCGCTCTTTGCTTGTGAAGTCATAAGTGTTATGGACTTTCACTGCCAACGTGAAATGGACCTGCAGGGTCACACACATAGGATTTAACCTGGAAGAGGAGTTTTGTCCACAAGCAATGTTTAGATTGATTACTAAAGGAGTTTAGTAGTTCAATTAAACACTCAATCAGTCGATGGCTCAATATCATATGGTTCAAAGTGTTAGACGCATTGATTGGAGTATCGGATTGATTGAAATCGCAATTGACTGATTTTGCCCAACCTGTGCTCCCAACCGATCGGTTCATGTGATGAACCGGTTAGCTGAGGATGCTGAACCGGTCGGCTGGAGTGTCCAGGCCGATCGGCTCATGTCCAGGCCGATCGGCTCATGCCCAGGTTGAAACGACCGGTTCAAGGGTTGAACCGATCGGCTCAACTAGTGCAACCAACCAGTTGGGAAAAGTCATGTCGGCAAGAATTTTCCTTTGGTTTCAAATTGCCCAATTCGATTGGGAATAACATTGGTATTCGATACCAATTGGGAACGAAACAAGGAAAGTCTTTTTAAGCGGGATTAGGACTATGAACCGATCGGTTCAGGGCACCAACCGATCGGTTGGAGTGCCCCAAACGATCGGCTCAGGTCCAACCGATCGGCTCAATGGCCGAACCGATCGGTTCAGTTGTGAACTGATCATTTCAAGTTGCGAACCGGTTGCTTTTTGTGGAAAATTCTCAAACCCTTCTACTCCTACTTTAGTCCCGTATTGCCGGGCACAGAGAACCCTATCCCATGACCCGCCTATATATATAGGGGTATTGGGGGCTTCTCAGAGTCAACTCAGTGCAAGTTGATTGCTCTGCAAAGTTGTCGTTCTCTCTGGTTTTGGTAACCGAGAGAGAGCCCGAGCAAGTGCTTCCCGCAAAGGGTGGTGCAGCAAGGGAAGGACAACTGCAGTTGCAATTGACAGCAGGAGAGTGTGTTGGCGACTAGTACGTCAACAGGAGGGTGCGACTCCTTCCACTTCCTTGTGGTACAAGGAGAGTGGAGTTCCGGGTGGTCCGTGTGGACTACTTCAGAGGCGGGAGGTCACTGCCGCTCAGGAGGACAACTGTCATCCGACAGTCCGGTAGGAGGAGGAGTCTTCAGTCCTGGTGCGACCAGGAGCTGCACAGACACCGTCCAAGACCGGAGGTGAAGACCGCGCAAGGCGCGTGGTATTGTCGCCGAGCAAGCCTCGGGACAAGGTATGTTTCACAAACCATCTTTCCTATTATATAGATGTTGACGCGATTCCTTTTGTTCCGGGTTTGGGGAGAAAATTTTTGTTTCCGCTGCTTCTCTGCCTCCTATAAAACCCAACACTCACTACTTTTTTGTATGTAGTAACAGTTTTGATGTGTACATATATACTAATATATTAAATAGGTTTTCTTCGACGTTGAAAAATGTGATGGAAACCATTATACTCCATTCAAATAAAACAAAAACCAAAAGCAAGTTACCACACACATTAGGCAGTCTAGTACCATGTCACTGAGAAAACTAGTAAGAAAATGATGCACACTTGTGTAGCTACCCTAAGCACATGCCGCAAACATATGTCTAGGGTGGTAACTAGAACATTTACCTTTCTCATCCTACTAAACATACATCCCATACTATTGTAAAAGGATGAGAATAGAAGAATTTTAGGATTTATACAAGAATCCAACTAATTCTAGAATATTGAGGTTCTAACCTAGAGGTTGAGTTAACTTTAGTCCACAAAGGACAATTTATTAAGTTTCTAGGGTTGATGTAAGGTTCAGTTAATTTGTGTTTTGTGAGAGCATATGTGTGATGTAGTTATTTTTCATGCTCAAATACCATATGTTATAGAACCTTCTGTTACTCAAATCCAACCTCTAAATTACTACTAAGTAAATAGTAGAAAGACCTAGGAATTGGTCTCGAGGATGGTAATATCAAAGTGTGAATGAGGAAGAATAAAATCTTAGCATACATGAAAAAATAACAAGATGAAACCACCAACATAATCTCAACATTCAACATGTATAAACTTATAGTTACATTATTTATTACATAGTTTCAATTACAAAGTGAATAGAAATTATACAAATTTGATCATATACACTAGGTAGTATCTTACAACAAGTACAAACTAAACACTTTCTCACCAACCATAAAATACCATGCTTTCTCCGAACCTAAATTATATGATAAACAAGTGATCGAATACACAAGGTGTTGAGTACAAGGCAAAAATATACAAAATCTAAGATTTTCATAATTTGAACAGATTTATAGAAGTAAATGAACAAAAATAAACAAGTTATGTAATTATAAAATGGAGAGAAAGTATTTAACATAATTTTACTCCAATTATACTAACAATATCATGATCATAAGGCATTTGACCAGCTTCCCATTGGAAGGGCCTGTGTGGGTTCTTAAGACTCGATGCCATTAGATAACCCTATTTATCGACATGGTCCGCTCTATCTTGACAATTCACTTGGGATGCTTTGCCTCGTGTCCTTACCCTAAGAATGTAGTTAGGAGGAAAAGGGTTCTATAATGGAGTTCTATATTATGTGTTCAAGTTATAAATTCAAGGAGACAAAGCATTGAGTGTAATACTACAATACTACATGGCAATAGTAAACAAGCATACATACACATCAAGTTCCAAGAAGGGAAACCACTTCATATAATTTAGTAAAATCTTACCCGGTTTATGAAAATTCATAACCCATCCTTGACCATCTAGATCACAAGCAACACGTGATTAAGATCAAGATTACATTGTATCAGACTCTCATCGCTAACCCTTGCTAGGTCCCTTGTAGGGTTTAGGTCAATCTGGGTTCCAATTTGGTTGTTAGTACATTTGATGATATTTTATTGATTTAGGGTCCATTATAAAAGTGTCTTTCAAGTTTCAAGATATTTTGAGGTTCCATCTATATTATATGATTATTTTAAGGTACATGTCACTTATGTACATTTTAGGGTCAAAAGACTCATAATAGGGAAAGCATGGTTATGATCAAGACATGAGGATTGATGCATGTGTTTTTAGTCGTTAGGCTCATTTTCCCTTATTTTCATGTGTAGTTTGGGCCTTTATTTGACCTATTATGCATGTATTGTCATAGATAGCCTATATTTCCTTGAATGCATCAAATTATATAATTTCAACCATTTTTACTAGCATTTTATGCATTCAAAGTACTCATTATGCTTTTATGCAATTTGAGGTACAAGGCAGTTCTACATAGCTTGGTGCTATCGACCTTGTAAGAGTCGGTGGTACCGACTTACCCTCAGGGATGTGCCCAAAGACCAGCAACATCTTGGTGCTACTGACAAAAATAGTTAGTGCTTCCGACATAGCATCAGTAAGCCCAGCATGAATGAAGAAAACTCGGTGCTACTGAGTTGATGTCAGAGAGGTTGTTCGAAATCACAAAAAGTCGGTGCTATCGTGTCCCAGTTGATGGTACTGACGGGATTGAGATCACACGACTAAACCTAAGTGACTCAGTACTACCGACTCACCTAGTCGGTACAACTGAGTATGCTCGATCAGGCCGACCGCAGATCTATTCTAATCCATCAGTGGACATAATTTCGAATGCTAAGTGATTGATATGACTTAGGGGGACTACATCCCGACCTAAGGGAGCCCTCATTTTAATCATACGACTACTAGAGAGAGAAGAGAGAAGGACGGAGGACTGAACGCTTCACTCGGGAAGATCTGAGCACCTACGGAGGATGGTTCTATAGATGGAAGATAGAAGAACGCACGTGCTACAGAGGGGGTCATCCGTATGAGTAAAGATCCAGGGGTTACCTTAGTTTCTTCTATGTTTCCCACATTTTTTTCTTCCCTTCTATGTGTTTTGTGATGAAAACCATACAAGGCTATAAACACATATTCTTTATGATCCTAGAGTAGCTCAGATATACACTACAATTGATTTCTATGCATTAATATCAAGTTATCTCTTTATAACTGGATATAATTCTATGAAAGTTTCATGTTCCTTTCGTGCTTGATCACCATGAATGGATTATTAGATGATTAGTCATATCGGGAGAGGGATTAAGGGTTGGAAAGCATAGGATTGCTCCTATATTGCACCCTTTGGGGAGAGTGGAGAATATATGAGAGGAGAAACCCAGAGTACAAGTATAAAGCACCAAACTAATCAAACCAATAACCGAGGGAGTGGGTGGGATCAGATGATAGATGTGTTCTTCGAACGCTACTTTCCTCCAACAAAGACGAATGATCTAGTGAAGAAGATTCATAAATTCAAGTAGCAGGTAGATGAGCAGTATTCAGAGGCATGGGAAAGATTTCAAAACATGCTTAGAAAAGTACCTCATCATGGCATTGAGCTATAAGGGTAGTCCAAAATCTTCTATTATGGTCTACACAAAGGGTAGAGAACAACCCTTGATAGTGTAGAAGAAGGGTTCTTTCTCAACAACAAGCCCGCTCGCTACCTTGAAATCCTCAAGAACATGTCTAAGAATCAATCATGGGGGGAAGAAAGAGAATTACCAGCTACCATAAAGAGTATCAGTGAATATAAGGTGATATCCACTTTAAATGAAAAGTTAGACCTTATTGCCAAGATGTTATGTGCTCCAGATAAAGGCTCAGATGAATAAGAGGAAGGGGAGTGCAAGTACGTGTGCTAGGGTCAATACAAGAACAATGATTATTCATGGAGGAAAGACACCAAGTTCTCATCGAAAGACACTAATAATTTCCAACAAGATCCATCATAGGCACAACAACAATAACCAAGGCCACAACAGTATGGTGGTCAAGCCCAATATCCACCAGAATAGTAGAAGATTGACAAGATTGAACAAATGTTAGGTAAGCTGGTGAGTCAGAATGAGCTACAAATTGCATAAACATAGAGGGACCTTCAGAATCAAGGGGCACGTATTCGCAGCATTGAAACATAGATATCCCAGATAGTAGCATATGTGAGTGCTTTAATGCAACTGACTCAACAAGGCTTTCCGGAAAATACCAATGTACCTACTAGAAATCAGCATGCGAAGATGATTCTGCTTTGCAGCGGCAAAAAGCTACTAGATAGTGCACCACACAGTGCAGTCACAGAAGAGGTAGAAACTTAATCTAAACCAGTGGAAGTGGAAGAACCAGACATGTCAGCCCAAGAGAAAGCTACGGAGAAGCAAGTTGATGAGGTTGTAGGAAATAACACTCAAGCCTACATACCACCTCACCAAAGGGCACATGTGATTCCTGTGCCATTCCCAAATAGTCAAAAGGCTACCGAGATGGACAAGAAGTTCAAGAAGTTTCTAGATAACTTTCGAAAGCTATCTTTGAACATTCCCTTGATTGATGCAATAGAGCAAATACCATCTTATGGGAAGTTCTTGAAAGATATCATTACAAAGAAAAGGAAAATTCTAGAGTATGATTTGGTAGTACTCAAGGAACAAGTCAGTGCTTTCATTTTGGGCACATTTCCACCTAAAAGACAAGATCCAGGGTGTTTCAATATTACGTGCTTTATAGGGAAGACAAAATTTGGAGAGGCTTTATGTGATTCAGGAGCAAGCATCAATTTTATGCCTTCATCTACATTCAAGAAGCTGGGAATCAAAGAAACTAGGAAGAGAAGCATGACAATCCAGTTGGCAGATAATTCAGTAGTGACGCCATATGGTATATATGAGGATGTGTTGGTAAAGGTGGACATGTTTTTCTTCCATGTGGATTTTGTAGTGATGGAGATGTAGGGCGATCACAACAATGAAATTCTTTTGGGGAGACCATTTCAGGCTACTATATATATATGATACTTGAGATGGGTAGAGAATGTCTCACTATGGGAACCCAAGATGATAGGTTTGAGATAAAGATGTTGGAGCACTCTCAAGCTAAAGGAGATAAGGTACATTGCAATATGCTTCAGCATGTGGACAACAAATTCTCATTATTTCTAGGAAAGCCATTCCCGGATATGGCCCATGTGATGACCAGGGTGGACAAAGACACTCTAGCTGTGGACATCCTAGAAAACACAAAAGTGCTCTCTCTAAACTAAGCTATGAGCTACCCAGGAGATGGCGGGGAGGACTATGACCCAACTGCAAAAGAAGCAGCCATGGCTATTTTTTGATAGAGTCATCTCCACAGCTACCCTTAGAGGCATGCTTGATAAATAGAATGGAAGGAAGCTTATTATCTGGAGGAGTGCATCTTTCTATTGAACACAATACCTTGCTACTATGTGAGGCACTTTAAAGACTTAAGACCACCACCCCCACCATTGGTCTCGTCTCTTTTGAGCCCACCAGAGTTGGAGTTGAATCCATTACCCCCACACTTGAAATATGTGTTCCTCACTATAGAAGAAAAACTCCTAGTGATCATTTCATCTTCTCTTAGTGTTGAGGAGGAGGAGTAGCTACTCACTGTTTTGAAGAACCACTGAGCTGCGTTCGGTTGGTCGATAGCTGATATTAAAGGAATTTCTCCAGCCTTATGCCAACATAAGATCCAACTTGAAGAAGGGGTGAAGGAAATTCTCCAACCTTAGCAACATCTCAACCCAATCATGACAGAGGTAGTAAAGAAGGAAGTCGACAAACTTCTATCGGCAGGTATAATATACACTATCTCTGATTCAATGTGTGTTAGTCCTACTCAGGTCACTCCAAAGAAAGGGGGGAGCACATTCACTACGAATGCAGCTCATGAACTGATTTCCACTTGGTTAGTGACAGGATGGCGTGTGTGTATTGATTATCGCAGGTTAAATGCAGACACCCTTAAAGACCATTTTCCCTTACCTTTTATTGTTCAAATCTTGGAACGTCTATCCGGGCACTCTCACTTTTGTTTTCTTGATGGGTATTTCGGGTATAACCAGATTTCTATAGAGCCTAAGGACCAGGAGAAATCCACTTTCACCTGTCCTTTTGGTACTTTCACATACCGCTGAATGCCTTTTGGTCTTTGTAATTCCCCTGCCACGTTTCAACGATGTATGCTCACCATTTTTTATATGCTAGAGAGGTGCCTAGAAGTTTTCATGGATGATTTTTCTATCTATGGGAAGTCATTTAATGATTTCTTACACAATTTGGATAGGGTGTTGCAAAGATGTGAGGACAATCACCTAGTGCTTAACAGGGAGAAGTGTCACATGATGGTGAGTGAAGGGATAGTTCTTGGATACAAGGTGTTCCACAAAGGCATGGAAGTCGATCTGGTAAAGATTGAGGTTATATCCTCACTACCCCCACTAACATCGGTGAATGGAGTTAGTATTTTTTTAGGACACACAGGATTTTATTGACGATTCATAAAAGAGTTTTCAAATATTTCTAAACCATTATCTAAGCTTTTAGAGAAAGACACTGATTTTTCTTTTGATTAGTGTTGTTTGAAAGCCTTTGTAATAATTAAGGAGAAAATGATTTATGCGCCTATTGTGTAGGCTCCTGATTGGAGCCTCCCATTTGAACTAATGTGTGACGCATTACATTATGCAGTGGGAGCAGTGTTGGGTCAACGTCAGGATAAAACTCCAACTATCATATATTATGTGTCAAAAACCTTGAATGATGCATAGATGAACTACAGTTCTATTGAGAAAGAGTTGTTAGTGGTAGTGTTTGCCTTTGAAAAATGCTGAAAATACCTAGTAGGATCCAAGGTGATAGTTTGTACTGACCATGCTGCTATTAAATACTTGTTATAAAAGAAGGATGCCAAACCCAAACTTATTAGGTGGATTCTTTTGCTGCAGGAATTTGATATTGAAATTAAAGACAAGGAAGTTGTGGAGAATGTAGTGGATGATCATCTATCTAGGTTAGAAAGGTCAGATGAAAGAGATGTTGCTATCCCCATAGTTGAGGAATTTCCAGATGAAAAATTGTTTGCAGTTGAAATGAAAGACCATTGGTTTGCAGATATAGTAAATTACCTGGCTTGTAAGGAGATACCTACGGATTGGGGTTACCAGGAGAAAAATGTTTTTTCCATTCTTTGAGTTTTTGTATCTAAGATGACCCAATTCTTCTTAAAAAATGCAGGGATGGGCTGTTAAGAAGGTGTGTACCCGAGTGTGAGATTGAGAGCATCTTATCACACTGTCACTCTCTACCTATAGGTGGGCACTGTGCTAGTTCTAGAACTGCTTATAAAGTCCAAGAAAGTGGGTTTTATTGGCCCACTTTGTTTAAGGATGCTCATAACTATGTTGGTCGTTGTCGCCCATGTCACTGTGCAGGTACTATCTCCAAGTGACACGAGATGCCCTTGAATGTGTTTCAGGAGGTCAAGGTTTTTGATCTTTGGGGAATATATCGTATGGGTTTGTTTGTGTCGTCTAATTCATACATGTATATTTTATTTGCAGTTGATTATGTGTCTAAGTGGGTGGAAGCAATTCCAACCCGCACCAATTATGTGCAAGTAGTGTGCAAATTTGTGAAGTATCACATCTTTTTGTAGGTTTGGTGTCCCCTGCCTAATCATTAGTGATGGTGGCTCACATTTCTCTAATAGGTAGTTTGGAGATCTTCTGAGCAAATATGGGGTAAAACATTGAGTGGGTACTCCATATCACCCACAGAGTCAAGGACAAGTTGAGGTGTCGAATAGGGGAGTTAAGAAAATCTTATAAAGGACTGTATCAACCAACAGGTCGAACTGGAGTGATGTGCTAAATAATGCACTCTGGGCTTATAGAACAGCTTACAAATCTCCAATAGGAACTACACCTTTTAGGCTGATCTATGGTCGTGCATGCCACTTACATGTAGAGCTTGAACACAAAGCTAGATGGGCTCTAAAGAAACTAAACTTCATCATTGATGAAGCAGGTAGGAAGAGGTTTTTGGAACTAAATGAATTGGATGAGCTGAGGATGAACGCTTATGAAAGCTCTAAGATATATTAGGAGAGGACAAAGAAAATTCACAATAGACACATTCTAGATAGGGTGTTTCTCCCTAGTCAGAAAGTCATCCTTTTTAATTCTAGGCTGAGATTGCATCTAGGCAATCTGAGGTCCAAGTGGAGTGGACCATTTGTAATTGACAAAGTCCTTCCCATGGTGTTGTGAACATTGTAGATGGGAATAGGTCATTCCTTGTCAATGGCCAAAGACTTAAGCACTATTTTGGAGGGGAAGTAGAACCACAAATAGAGGAGGTGCAACTTTGCACCATTCCTTAGATTTCTTGCTCTACGCACCGTCTAGTCTAGGACGTTAAATAAGGGTACTTGTTGGGAGGCAAACCAACTTTTTTTTCTTTGCTTTATGCTCACTTTTCATTTTTAGTTGGCACTTTATTAAAAAAATGGTACCTTGACTCATTTTGTGGAGTGTACAAAAAATCCAAGTTGGTACCACTGAGTCTATCAGTCGGTGGTACCAAGAAGGGGTCAGCATTTTGGGCAAAGTAGTAGCAAAAACTCAGTGCTACCAACCCTCAATGTCGGAACCACCGAGTCTCTAAAAATTTTTCAAAGGTTCACTGATAAGGACTCGGCACTACCGAAAATTTTAGTCGGTGTACTGACTTCTGGCCACTCCCAGGTTTTGAATACTGAGTCAAATTTCTCGATAGCACCGACGGTTCAAAAATATCGATACTACCGAATCCGTCGTGAGTAGTTATAAAAGTAGGGGTGGTGGAGCCATTTTCTTCACACCTTCTACTCCCACTCCTCCTACACTTCAGAGCAGGGCTACAACATGTAGGGCATGTATGGGATGTTGTAGTAGATTCAGACCAGCCAACAGTAGCACTAGGAGGCCTTAGTCGGTGTGCGAGATATACAAGGGTAGTTGTACCAAAACTAGCAGACAATCTATGAGAATGAATGCCTTCTCTTGGCCAACCAAAAGAATGTTCATATGCGCCTACAAAGGATGGAACAGTACCAGCAACCCTTCTTTCACAACTAATGGAACCATGGATACTTCAGGGAGTACCCATAGCCACCGTTGATGCCTCCTATAGATCTTTCTTTCTAGGGGATGTTTCCTCCCCACAACCCAAACATGCCACCTCCACCATTCTGATTAATGGTACCATTGTTCCACCTCTTGGGTGAGAGTATTGACTATGAGGATATAGTCATATTCAAGATTGGGGGTGCTGGAACAACATTCTATCCTATTTTTTTTATTTATCTTTATTTTCATTTGCCATTTTAGTTGTTTGCTTTGTTTTTAGTTGTGCAAGTGTATATTGAAGTATGAGGCAACTTCTTCCGTCATCATGATCGGTTCATCAATGAGGTCTCCACTAGAATTCCTCAGTTTGTTCACCCATTTTCATTTGTTTCTTCTTTTGATGACTACATGGTAGAAATGACTATTCCTCTCACTATCATTTAAGTAGTTGATTTTTGATTTTTCCTTCCATATCCCCTCTTCAATTTCACTCCTAGTGTTAAGTTCCTGTTCAACTTCAAGTAGACGACTGTTACTCTAATCGCTTGGTTGATGATCAAAATCCAACTGGAGTTGTTGCACGATCTCCTCAAGATCATACCCTTTATGCACTATGTGACCCAAACACTTGCTGAGTCAACATTTTCATTTCCTGTCTCAAGTTCTTCATGTTGAGGAACATCTTCATAGAAGGCTCCTCCCAACCCTTATATCTCCACTCCTTCTTGATAATACACTTAGGGGATTGGGATACACCCTCTTGAAGGTGAAGGGTGTCTTCGGCAGATCTCCTCGATCGTCATAGTTGCTCAACAACAAGGGATAATGATATGAAGCTTTGTCCCGCATCAAGTGTTTAATCTTTGATTTGTGTTTAGTAATCCATGATTGATCCAAGAACCCTCTATATACCCTCTTCCATTTTGTGGGATTATCTTTTTGTTTGTCCACCCAAGTGAACAAGTTGCCATCAAAGCACATTTCTAGCACAACCAACTAATTTATCTAGGTATTGAAATCCTTCATGGTTCTAGGTTCTGGGGGATTTGACCCTCTATGTTCATCGTCATGTCATATCACATTGAAATCACCCACAATCACCCATTGATCCTTGTCAATCACAACCTATAATTGCTTCAAGCTCCCCAAAGTCTCCTTTCATATATATCACACTTTGCATATAACACTATCACAAAGACTTGTTGTCCCTGCCTATCCAACTACACCATGGTAACCTTCTGATCATTGTCTTCAAATAGAGAAACACCCACGGTCAACATAGAACCACACCTTACCACCTTACCGTTCATTTGAATAGAAACATTCTAGCCTTACCACATCCACTAGTTCTTCAATTCTGATCACCCTCATGAAACATTCAAAAATTGCTATGACCCTCAGCCTGTACTTGGATCACATATGTCTTAAAATCTTCCTCGTATTGTTATTCACCACTCCCTCATATTCCAAAAACTCATGTTAAACATGGTGTAACTAAGAACATCCCATGGACCATCCTACAAACTATTGGTATGATTTGTTCCTCCCATACCTCCTTGCCACATCTCCCTGTCTCTATAGGGCTAGGAATTCTTCTCTCGAAATATCATCCTGCATCCTGAACACCCCACAATCATCGCCTGACCATCAGTTAGGAGCCCCATAAAAAGCCTCCCTTGGACCAAGGTTATGCCTGAAGTCTTCCATCCTCCTTGGTCTACTGATGGACCTTCTCCTGCTTGAGTGTCTTTTCCTTTATTCTGGATTGTTTGTTAAGCATGTTTTATCCACATCTTTACCCACCACATAACGGGCTTCATGTCTCATGGTCTGGGGTCTCTTCTTGTTGGTCATCTCATTTACAATTGATCTAGCCTTCGATCTCTCCCGTCTCTCAAAATGATGCTAGCTCAGTTGCGTGGTAGGTACATGGTCAATAACTATCTGCTCAACCACTCTAGCAATGAAGGGGGTTGAAAGAGCAAAGGCTTTAGGGGATAGTTCCACCTTGTCTGTGTTGTCGAAGCTCTTCACCACCAACAATAGATTTGTATGGAAGCAAGTTGCCCCACTGAGACTTTAAGCACCTTAGGGATATATTCATGGAAATCCCGCAGTGCCACAATGATATATGTATAATTATGTGGATAATGGTGATAGGGAACCCTAGGAAGCTCCCAACACTCTGCAACACTTCTTTGATCAAATCCTCATTTCTATAGACATATGACACTCCTTTCATCTAGCACCAGAGTTCACACTTTCACATTTCATTTGGAATCCAATTAGCCCTCTTCACTTGTACCTCTATTCCTTCCCCCTGTGGTGGAGAAGATGTAACAACTACTTCTACTTCACTACTCAAGCCAAAGAAAATTATGACCATACTACTATTAGTCCTCTCCATAGTCACAATTTCTAGCCACACCTACTCCAACTGGATCATGATCACTGGCTGCGCTGCGTCCACACCCCATACTACTATATTATAGTAACTAGGTCCTTCCCGACTTCTTCCTACAGGTATTGATTGTAACCTATTATGACTTTTATCATAGAGGTGGTGTTGACCCAAGAAGGGGGGATGGTGTATGTGGAGATCCCAAAATGAAGAAATCTCCACGCCTTATCTTGAAGCCTTGTGCTTTGGAAGGTCAAGTGATCAAAACATGGTTTAGGCTAGGGCAACGATAGCAAGCGCGCTTGTTCATACACCACCTCTGCCAATGGCCTTTCTTCAAAATATGAAGCACACATCTTTAGGTAGTTCAAGAAACCTCCGGGTTGGCCCTTTCTTCTATTTCTGGTGAACCGCCAATAATCCCTTCTTCATAGTCCATTCCCCTTTTTCCAACCATCTACCTAAGAAGCTTCTTCTATCACTTATCTTTCTAGAATTTATGGGGAGCCCTGTATCGTCGAGGGGCCCTCATTGCTACCCAACTCCTTGTTCAGAAACCCAACCAGTTCCTCATTACCACCCATCAGGTTGGCCAAAGCGATGATGGTATCCTCTAAATGCACTCACAATTCCGAATCTGCCTTCCTCCTATCACATCACAATACGATAGACTTTGAGACTGTATGATAGTGATTGATTCCTCCTAGTGAGAAGCGAGACGTAACTAGGAGGGGGCTTGCCCATAAAAGAGCCAGAACACCACTCAAAATATCACCTCACACTTAAGAAGGTGGAAGGGTTAGGGATTGGATTGTATATTCCCTAATCTAGATGAGTGTACTCATGACGGCAGATGGGAAAAAAGCACCCAATATCACCACTTTGAATCTCCTCACTAGGTCAGGGTTTGAGGTGGAGATACACCAAAGGGGGGTGTATCTAGGGGAGAGTCCTTGTGGGGATGAAGGCAAGATGACAGATGTAGAGGACCCATGGCCGGCGGTGCTTGTTGGAGCATAGACCAAATCGCCCCTCCCTCCCCTTCTAACATAACCTCAAAAACCTATCATGGACCCTTTCTCCTACATGGTTAGCTTTCATAACATTTATATAAAGTGTGTATTCTACTCTTATATGTATTATCATATATGTCTTCTGCCCTTTACATAAGACATGTCTTCTCCCCCTTTGTCATATCAAAAATAGAAGGAGTTGAAGAACTAAAACACAACTTGTTAGAAAAGGGAGTGTAGAAGAGAAAAAAAACTAAGGTCTTGTCCAAGCATTGTATATAAAGAAAATCAAGACATGCATTAGAACAACCTTAGATGCAGTTCTAGCAAATAATCAAGGTAAGGCTATGAAAGAAAGTAACTCAAGATAGTAGATATGCAAGTCAAGGAACAAGCTTGAGTATCTACGAAACAAGATACAAGCATAGCATATAGTTGGATACCAATTGTTGTGTTAGATACCAATTGATGAACAAGACTAGTACTAAATGTAGATGGACTACTAGTAGATGTTACAAGTTAGAGCTACTAGCAGGATCTAGATCATAGTAAAAGATACACAAGTTAAAGAATAATCTATGAGTAGATGTAGAGAAATATCCAAACAAAGAGATATGCAATTTCAGGGTAATGAAAGGATATTACTCACTAGAAAATATGCATCATTACCAAAAGATGATTAAAATTAAGAAAATCATGGTTGTGTCAAAATATATACAACTAGATAGATGTGATGTAGTAAGTTAGAGCACAAAATAATAAATTTAGATCACAACCAAGAGATCCAAAGATGCCATCATCAAAACATGCACAACAACTCAAGATAAGTAATTACAAGATATGGAAATACCAATTTAGAGAAATTATTGATATAGAGTTGTATGCAAGATAGGAAATTTAAATCATGGAAATGTTCATATCATATAAAAGCACCAAGGGGAGTGCCATAAAATAAGTCTATTTGTTGAGAAAGTCTATTTGAGAGGGAAAGTCTCATCCAAAAAGCCATATGTATTTTCTGTGTATAGTAATGTCAGTCGAGTTTCTGGTTTGAACTTCTTGGCCAACAAAAGCTGTTGGGAAAACCCATTGGTGCTTGTTGGTTGAATTTATTTCAAGACAACTTCAACTGACAATAGCTGCTATCAAAAATCACATATATTTTAGAAGAACATATCTAGAGGTATGATAAAAATATAAACTATATCCAAACATGTATAAGCAAGTTAGTAATGCACTAGGAGAGCATCAAGGATAGTTTTTGAGAAAGAGAGTGATAAGAATCACAATATATTAATTTCAACTAAAAATAATATGTATAGTACATACTAACTTGATAATAACAAGCTATGATGGGATATGAACAAGAATGACATTACCTCTATTCTTACCATTTCTCTTACATTTGTTGCCACCCCATACACATCTCACCTTTGTTTTTTTATGTGGATTTACGAACCAATTTTTAGATCAATATCATATGTCAATCCATTTGCAAGGTACCTACAAGAATAAAGATGAAATCATCCCCAATCATATTTTTGGGTCTGGAGGGGTTAGCTTAGCAATGC
Organism: Alisma plantago-aquatica; assembly: GCA_963693085.1. Lineage (NCBI taxonomy): Eukaryota > Viridiplantae > Streptophyta > Magnoliopsida > Alismatales > Alismataceae > Alisma > Alisma plantago-aquatica. The sequence goes on along the minus strand of OY856411.1, from coordinate 750,535,118 downwards.
GAGTCCTATTACTTTTGGGTGGTTTCCTATTAGGGAATTATGTAGAATAATGACCATTTTCATTACAATGATTGAAAGTGCCTATAGCCTTGGAACTAGAGGATTGTCCATTAAAAGTTGGAGGTCCTTTGTATTTGTTGTTCCTTTGGCTACTATCAAGTCCAATACCATCTCTACCCATTTGTTTGGTAGTATGGTCTAGGATTTGATTAAGATTATTTTTTTCATATAAGGATAATTACATAGAGGATATCAAACTATGATTATCATGCATAAGAAAAGTAATAGTTGAAGACAATTGATTCATATCATTTCTAGCATGCAAAATATCAATTTCAAAGCAAAGAGCTTTGTTCATGTAAAAAAAAATTTCAAAATGAAGAGAAAAAATATTATTCTCTCTACTAGTAGAACTAGAATAAGATTCAAGAACATTGATTTTAGCAAGCAAGGAAGCATTTTATTTTTCAAGCAAAGTAATCTTAGAAAGATAAAGACTATTTTCAGATTCTATTCATAAAAAACAAAATCCTTATCCTCATTTTCAATATTAAAAATGTCAATATCAAGCATGAGAGAATTCACAAGATTACTATGCTCTACATTAGAACTAGGCATAAGAGGTTGAACTTCTAGAAATCTAATGTTATCAAGTTATTTAGCATTTTCAAGTTTAAGAGTAGCTATTTGTTTAAGATAAACATTGTTTTCTATCTCAACACTATTGAACTTCAATTCAAGTTCTAGATAATAATCTTGAACATTGTCAGCATCATCTTTGAAGCAATATCAACATGTTCAAGATCATATTTTTCTTCATGCAAGTTATCAAAAATCTTAGCAAGATTTTTCTTTTTCTTTTTAACAGGCTTAAGAGAGGTACGAGTAGCAAGAATAATGACAATTAAATATTCTTTATCTAAAGAGTTTAGATTAATCTCATTTGAATCTTCTTTTGAACTTGCCATGGAATTCTTCACCATCACTAGAGATTGAGCTAGATTCTTCATTTGAGCTTGAGTTGGAGGAGTCACTAGAGATTTTATTCCATTTCTCCTTCATCTTGTGCTTCTCTTCCCTTTTCTTTTGATGATGGGACTTTTTCCTTGTGGGCAATCTTCCATGAAGTGACCCTTCTTTCCACATTTAAAACATCGGGAAAAGGAAGAAGACTTGCCTTTGTAAAGTCTACCTTTGGAGTACATATCATCTTCTTCAACTTGAGAGGATGGAGAAACTTGACTAACAATATCTTCAACTTGGATTTTGATTTCAGCTTCCTTCTTTCTATTGAGCTCTTTCTCTTCTTCTCTTTCTTTTTCCTCTTGCTTGTTAAGTTTCACTCTAAAAGCACATAGATTTCCTATAAACTCTTCCATAGGAGTATCACCAAGAGACTTTGTTTCTTCAATGGTAGTCTCCTTTGTTTTTCATCATTTGGGTAGAGACTAATGATCTTTGAGTTCATCTGTCCTCGATCCATAGGATGACCTAGGATGACAAGACCATTTACAATGGTGTTGAGCCTAGAATACAATTTAGATACCCTTTCCTTCTTTCCCATCTTGAAGTTCTCAAGAAGGCCATTGAGGATGTAGAATCTACTTTCCTTCACTTACTTTGTCCCCTCATAAGTGACACATAACTTTCTACATATCTCATAGGTCGTGTTTTAAGATGAAATCTGATTGAACTTGGTGGGGGCAAGAGAGTCATAGAGGATGTTGATTGCTCTTGCATTGAAGGTTGCTTTCTTCAAAGTAGTCACATCCCATTCTTCTCCATTTGTCTATGGTAGCTTGTATGGAGGATCCACCATTATCCATAGCTCAAGACTTGATCCTTGGATGTAAAATTGTAATCTTCTCTTACAATAGAGGAAGTTTCTCCCATCAAATATTAGAATGTTGATGTAGTATCTCCCACCTTGATAATCACCCATATTCTCTTACTTGTGGAAGTATAGCTTTGGAGAAGACCCACTCTGATACCAATTATTGGATCTATGATGGGATCTAGAGTGGGGGTGAATATATCTGAAACCGCTTAAATAAAATTAATTATACCTTCATGTTATATCACAGGATAATGTTTCATATATGAAACTTGAGTGCGACTAAACATGCATAGCAAGGGAGAGAGAGATTGCACAAGAAAAATATAACACAAGTTATTTATAGTGGTTCCAAACTCCAAACTAGGAGATGTACATCCACTACTTAGAGAGGTCAACCTCTAGGATTTTCAACCATGCATCACTCCTAATATTCCATTATTAGAGTTATAACATAAGACCTCCCCTTTATAGGTCAAAGGTTCCTAGCATTCCTTTTAGGATCAAGGAGCCAACAACCTTAAAAGGACTTACCTATCCATGACCAAGAGTCTTCTAGCTTGCCAAGGACTTAACTACTCTTACAATGAGTCTTCAGACTTCTTTAAGGATTTACCCACTCTTTCAACAAGTCTTTTGCCTTCGAGGATTTACCCACTCTTGGCTTGGATCTTCAAACATTGACTTCACCTTCACCAAGGAGAAACTTTCACCAAGGGACTCCTACCCTTCTTCTTCAACTCTCTTAGCTAAGAGAGAGAATCTTCATCTTCATGGTAGAAAGAGAGATTGGGAGGTGGAGGAAGTGAGAGCCTCACAAGATATACATGTAGGACTAGCTCTCTTACAAATATCCTACTCACTCTAGTGGATTTAGAAATTGATTAAGCTTATGAGAGTTGATGGAGGCTCTTGGAGGAAAATCTCTCTCAACTATAATATAGGGACCTTCGTAGTGCTTGGCTAACTATGGGATGAAGACCAAGGGGTACTATTTATTTTTAAGGTTGCCTAATAGCTAATAGAGACACTTAGGATCAAATTCTAGCCATTTTTGGTGTTTCAACAAATATATTTTCAAGTTTTGTAACACTCCAACGGCTAGAAACACTTCTATGCACTTTTATGTATAGTGTTGTAAGTTGAGTTGTCTTTCAAGAAGCTTGACCGACGACATTGTATGACAAGTCAAAGTGGAGGTGTTGGTCAAGTTGCCACCAGGACAAACTCGAATGACCTTGGGCATTTTCTAAAAGACAGATAAGTTGTCGACTAAGTTGTCACTAGGACAAACTCGACATACAAGGCAACCCATAATCACTTTTGACAAATGCCCAAATGTGAATAAAAATTCTAGTGAAGTGTTCTTGATTTTTTTATGATTAATTACAAGTCATACAAGCATTACAAGTCATTTGGATCAAAGATATATGTAGGAAACTATATATTCTTCAATCTTGATCTTTATTCATGTATGACTTGATTTCTTGAAGTTAGGATGCGCGAGTTTAGGCATTTGGAGAGTGTCTTACCAATTTGAAATCACTCAAGTAGAAGCATTAGACACAATTGACTGGAATGGTTAGTCATCATCAAAACTAGGGTTTAATCAATTTAGACCTTGAATCAACAATATATTACTACAATATAAGAGATATGACATGCAATAAAATGGTCTTTAGGGATTTTGAAGCTCAAAACATACAAAAGATACCAATTAGTCTAGAATACCCGATCCAGCGAGCCGATAACTACTACAAACCAAATAGAAGACCTTCATAATCAATTTTGATGTGTTTAACAACTTCCTAATTCAAGGGAAAACATGCTCATTGTTTTGATGATGATAAAGGTCCAAAACTGAAGGACTCCACTAGGAACACATTGTAGATGAAAAAATTTATTGGCTTCGAGGAAAGTAAGTCATGAAAATCATCCATGATAGAATATCCTTTTATGATCAACATATGGAGACTATTCCTAGGCAAATGTACACAACAACCCTTTTTTGTTGAAGATGCCATGGAAACAAACACCCAATACACTCTGGAAGGAACCTACCCAACACACATCAACTCCAACACAACACACATCTTCTCAACCACATCCTGTACCAGCATCAACCACCCAACCCACAATGGATCTTGAATCAAAGCATATGTTGAACCCAAACCAAGAATTCCTCCATGAATATGCAACTGCAACTGATGAGCTATTACCGTGAAGACGATAGTAGCAACATCCAATAACTTTGATAGGGATGTATGTTTGGTCTAACACAATAAGACCTAGACCTTATCATGAAAAGGCTAAAGCCTAAGCACCATGATCTTTTAGTCATCTTTGAGCACATGGAAGTAAAAGTTCTAAAGATATATCTCTGCAATATCATTAAGGTCAGAGGATACATGACAATGAACATAATGACAACTTGTCAACTACTATCGAGTGATGAGGTGGATGACAATTACATGGTAGATCATCAACTCATTAGGGGACACGATTATCAAAAAGGGATTCATGGAAGAGGAAAGATTGATCAAGTAGTTATAGATACACATTACTCAACTCGTTTTTCTACCTATTCTTCATGATGGGCATTGGATGTTGTTAGCCATTATCACAATGAACAAAACTACCATCTTATACAAAAACTCCAATGCTCTCTTCAACATGAGAAGAACCACAAACAACATGAAACCCACTAGTGTAACATAATAGAAATATGATAAAGTGTGCAAAAGGCATAATTGTGTTGATAAAGAAATATAGAATGGGATATTTTATAGAGGATCAAGATTTTGGAAAGCCACAATTCTATCATAGGAGCACACAATAGACAAAACAATTTTATGATTGTGGTTTCCAAATCTTGATCTGGATGCAAGTAGTGGTTTCCATGGATAAAAAGATAGAATAATTCTATGATGATTGTTACCATCACCTATGGTGAGACGATCTGATCCATAAACCACAATATAAACTTAGCGGAAGCATTCGATTAGCAGCGGAATATAAAAACCACCGAAAATTAAAACTTTTTGAGACAAGATCTCAAAATCATAAAATTTCTTTTATAGAAAAAAGATAAACAGTTTACATCTCTGATAAATCACTTCTTGAGTGATTATACACAGCCAAATACAAAATCTCAAGATTCAAAACCAAAATCTCAGACCTACTAACTCCTAGGACCTGAGAGTATAGAGACGGCATAGGACTAACTAACTACATGACTCAGCAGTCAGTATCTCCACCTGAGATTCACTGCTGCTCCTGGTGCTATTGCTGCTGATACTGATCACCTGTAGACTGGTTCCTTCGTCCTCAACGACCACCTAAAAAGTTGAAATCTATGGAGTGAGACAATTTTAAATAATTGTCCCAGCGAGAGTTATAACTCTCCGCCAGAAGCTTTATTATAGCAATCAAAGAATAACATAAGCAATAAAAGCTTTTAAGGTGATCATCAGCAGATTGACATTAAGTAGGACAACAGCATTTAAGCAATATGAAGAACATGTATACTAGACAGTGTAACTTCAATCTTTGTATCTCATAGTTCAACCTAAGCAGATATGCTACACGGTTGATTATGTTTTACAAACAATATTATGCCCTACGAAGATGAGGTATACCGCTCATACTCCAACCGATCACTATTAAGTCGCATCGGTATCATACATAGGTCATCAAAAGAGCCGGATTCTTATGACCTCATCTTCCTCAATCAGAGTGAGGATAAACATGCAGGACATCTAGTGTCTCTGCTACTATAGCTCACCAAGGTATTCTGGTACTTCGCTATTAGAGCCACAGTGGCATTCTGTACTCTCTTCGCTATCGAAAGATCTCTTGTTTATCTGTCATCGATGCGGTATAAAAGATTTCCTCGAGAGAATAGTGTTACATCACCCCGGCATAAACATATAGTGAAGGATTGATAGATTAAGATACATCTACATCAATTCCTACACTAAGATGTAAGGATATTCACATCCATATTCCCCCACATACTCAAAAGTATGTGATCCAGGAGTTCCCTTAGGAAAACCAGTTTCACCATCATTTAGCTTCTGACAATGATGGATCTATGATCAGGGCTTTACATAGTATGATTATACTTGATTAGTTAGGTACATTTCAATATTCTTTTAACATAATACATGTTCTCGAACATTAATCATTAGAATAGCAGCTATGAAAGTAGAATACTAAATATATCAAGTCTAACTCACATCAGATATCATTTCTTAATCATCTCATCACAAGTCATCTAATTAGCATGACCGTGATGATACTCATGGCTCTTACAGCCTATCAACCTCATAAGATGCCACTTACTAGGCAACAAGATATGTCACTATTCATAAAGCTAATAACATGCTTTCAATGAATATGGTATGATAATCCTTACCTAGATATGATCATTCTCATATAAGAACCTGCATGGTTAATTTAATTAACAACAATAAACAATTCATATCAAGAGTTGTACCTCCCTACTCAAAAAGCATAACCTGGAATTAAGGTTTATTGTACATTTCATCACTTCACCCTCAATTAGGGTTTACTATTCACATTACATGTTATTACCCTAGAATTAGGGTTTACTATTCACTTCATGGTGAATTGAATTCATAGCATCATCATGTATGAGAAACATCATCATTGATGACTTCAAATTAGGTTAAGATTCATCAATTATTATAATTAGGGTTTCCATGATCTCACATAGGTGGATCATACCCTAATCATACACATTCATATACATTGAAGTTATTTTACCTGAGTTTTGTCCATAAATGGAACCATCTCTCTCCTCTTACTAATAGAAGGTGATTACATCACTTTAAATTAGATTAGGTCAAATCATCTTTGATTAACATAAGCTAAGTCACCACTATCATGTCATTAGGGTTTTAATTAAACAAGGTGTCATCTACTTGGACCCTTCAAGGTACATTGGTAATGTACACCATTGATCACAATCATGGGCCAATCTATTAATCACTTAACCCCTTAATGTCTTTAAGTATCATTAGGGTTTGGATTAGACCACCATTGAACCAATTTAAACCTTCAAAGTACTAAGCAATCACAACCCTAAAGTCTCCAATCGGTTACACACTTTCAACCTCCAAACGGTCCTGAGACCGTTTGGATGTGTTGACCGTTTTCTATAGTTGACTTCAAGACCACATGACACTCAAGACCATTTGAGTGTGTTGACCGTTTGAGAGTGTTGACTTCCAAACCGTTTGGATGAAACGACCTTGAAATCGCATGAGTTGAAACGATCTTGAGATCGATTGGACCAAACGACCTGGAGATCGTTTGAGCCCAAATGGTCTTGAGATCGTTTGGCCTCAAACGGTCTTGGGACCATTTGGATCCAAACGGTCTTTAGACCGTTTGGTCCAAATGGGCTCAAAACCGCATGGACCTCAAAGGTGTATCAAGGGTTATACTCGATTAGGGTTATCTATGTTGAAGCCCTCAATTGGCCACATCCTTGTTAACCACTTATCAATTGGGCCAATTAGGGTTAGACTTAACCAATTGGACACTCAATTGACCCTCAATTGATAGCCAATTAGGGTTTAAACTGATTCAATTAGGGTTTGCAATCGGTTAACCATCAACATTCATCAATGTGAATCAAATTGAAGTTGAACCCATCAATTGACACTCAATTGGGACCAAACTTGGCCCAAACGGTCTTGAGATCATTTGGACACCCTCCAAACGGTCTTGAGACCGTTTTCCCAAAGTTTCATCCAAATCTAAGTCAGTTTGATAAGGGTTGAACCCTAATTAGGTCTAAAATAAGCACTTTTAATCAATTCAAAAACCTATTGTGATTGGACCCTCAATTCATCAAATTACCTTAACCCTAGACCTCCAAACGGTCTTGGGTTGTCACCAAACGGTCTTGAGACCGTTTGAGTGAACTCCCAAATGGTCTTGAGACCGTATGGGCCCTTCAACCCAAAGTTCACCAAAATCTATCCTTGAAATCATCAATTGAACCTGATTAGGGTTTAGAAGGTTGAAGTGCCTTCAACTTGTGATTGGTTTGCAATTAGGTTATGATTCTTTGTAGATATTAAATTCAACATGTGTAAAACAGACCTATAAATGGTCTTCACTTGGTCAACCCTACCAAATGGTCTTGGAGACCGTTTGAATCTAAACGGTCTTGCAAGACCGCATGAGATCAAACGGTCTTGAGACCGTTTGATTTCAAACGGTTTGCAAACCGTTTAGACCAAATGGTCGAAGGTCGTTTGATAAAGATACCTAGGAATTCACGCCCATCATCTTCAACCTCTATTCAGGTCGGTTACTTCATGAATTTCTTGCATAAGTACAAGAAAGAGTGGGGAAGAAGAAAAACTAGGTACTAACTTGCAAGAACATAGATATGCATAATAAAGCAAGAGGTTTAGAGTTATAAAACCCGCCTCAAATGTTGTTCCTAGAGCTCCAAGATTCCAAGATTCAAGCCTTTAATGGCATCTTGAGCTCCACAGGTTGGCCCAAAGGTGTTTCTCCAAGGAAAGGTTGGGGAAAGTCGGCTAGAACAAGAAACCTAAGTGAGATAACCATAAAACCAACCTTATACAAGGAATTCCTCCATGAATCTGAGCTAGAAGATGGTCTCTTCTCACCTTAGAACAAGTTGGTCGTCTTCTTGAGCTCCAGAGCTCTGCCTTAGTCGGTTGAGCAAGATGATAAGTGAATAAGAGAAGGGAATACATTTACTTGGTTTGCAAAGAAAGAAGCTTATATAGCTTGGGTTAGTTTTCAACATAAGGACCTCTAGTTTATGGGTTTCTCATCTAGGTCCCTCCTTAACTTCTAAGGCACGTTCAATCTATCATAACTTTAAGAAAAGCCCATCAAAACTCAAGATCTAAGGGTAAAGAAAGCCAACATGCAAACTAAGGTACATATATAAAGGGTCTCCTTACTCATACTAGGTGATTCTACTACAAAGGTCATTCTTCTTATCTAATTATTTAATTGAAATGCCCCTTTCATCATTTCTACTCTATATGATGTCAAGAGTCATAAAAGATACTCTAAAAGGTGTATTTTACAAGTGGCACCCCACATTTTGGGTAAATTGCACTTTACTCCAAAACTAGGGTTTTAAGCACAAGGATTGCTCCACAAGCTGCATCTTGATGCCCAAGCTTGGGAAATCCATCATACCTCATCATATTCGCTCATATGATGTCTCATCATCAGAGGAACATCTTAACCTGTGTAATTTTGCAAGTTAACCCCTCTAATTGGGTAATTTGCACATAAGTCCCTGTATTACAAAACAATACTACAACATTGTTTAAAAAGGACAGAAATGAAAATGTATGTTCCTCAGAAACTTAATTACATGCCAAAAGATAATCACAAGTATTTAATTACATGATTAAGCAAAACACCTAGGGTTAACTTATAACCTAGGTCAGGGATGTTACAAATTATCCACCCCTTACAAGGATTTCGTCCCCGAAATCGATAAAACATATTAGGAGAAAAGAGCAGGGTATTTCCTTCTCATCTCTTCCTCTAGTTCCCAAGTGGCTTCTTCAACACCATGGTGATTCCAGAAGACTTTCACAAGACTTATGTCTTTCTTCTTTAGCTTTTTAATTCTGTTATCAAGGATTGACACTGGTCCTTCCTCATAAGTTATATCATCATTCAATTCTACCTCCATAGGTTGTAGAATTGACTCGGTGTCAGGGTGACATTTCCTCAGCATAGAAACGTGAAACACGGGGTGCAACTTCTGTAACTCTGGTGGTAACTCTAGTCAATAGGCTACCTTTCCAATCCATTCAATGATTGGATAAGGCCCCATAAACCTAGGAGCTAACTTCCCTTTCCTTCCAAAATGAAGGACTCCTTTCCAAGGCGAGACCTTAAGGTACACTCTGTCTCCAACCTGGAACTCTAAGGGTCTACGACGTCTGTCAGCATAAGATTTCTGCCTATCTTGTGTAGTCTTTAGTTGTTGTTGTATTACTTTGATCTTCTCTGTAGTCTGCTGCACAAGATTCGGATCTAACAACTGATGTTCACCAGTCTCATACCAACATAAGGGTGATCTACAACGTCTACCATACAAGGCTTCATAAGGTGCCATATCAATACTATGTTGATAGCTATTGTTATAGGCAAACTCTATCAAGCTTAGGTGTAGATCCCAACTCCCGGTAAACTGGAGAACACATGCTCTCAACAAGTCTTCCAAGGTTTGTATAGTCCTTTCCGACTGTCCATCTGTCTGTGGATGAAAGGTTGTACTAAACCTTAACTTGGTGCCTAAATCTCTGTGCAACTGCTCCCAAAAATGACTTATAAAGTGGGGATCTCTGTCAGAAACTATAGTGACAGGAACTCCGTGCAATCGCACTATCTCTTGAACATACAGTTGTGATAACGTTTCAGCAGAATAGGTTGTTTTGATAGGTAAGAAATGCATTGTCTTTGTCAACCTATCAACTATTACCTAGATGGAATCATGTCCTTTGTTTGTCCTGGGTAGGCCAACAACAAAGTCCATGGTCACATGGTCCCACTTCCACTGTGGTATGGGTAAAGGTTGCATTGTTCCTGCAGGCTTCTGGTGTTTAGCTTTAACTTGCTGACACACAAGACACCTCAGAACAAACTCAGCAACATCCTTTTTCATCCCAGGCCACCAATACATATCTTTTAAGTTTCGATACATCTTGGTGCTTCCTGGATGCATAGCGTACATCGAAGAATGAGCTTCTTCCAGGACTAACTTCCTCAAGTTATCCACATCCGGCACTATCATCCTCCCATGATAACATGCCACCTGGTCATCTGAGTCATGAAAACCATCTCTCTTTTCATCACCATACTCCGATTTGATTTGCTGAACTGTAGCATCAACTTGTTGTGCTTCCTTAATCTGCTATCTTAGAGTAGGTTTTATATGCATCTCAGCCAACAATCTGGCTAACAATGATACCTTCAACTGTACATTGTCTTGCCTTAAAGAGATAAGCATATCTCTTCTGGGGCATACTAAAGAGTTTAGTTGTGCCCTATCCATGGTTGATGTTGTTGATTTCCTACTCAAGGCATCTACAACCACATTGGCCTTTCCTGGATGGTAATCAATTGTACAATAATAGTCCTTGATTAACTCCATCCAGCGATGTTGCCTCATGTTAAGTTCATGTTGTCATAAGATATACTTAAGGTTCTTATGGTCTGTGAAAATCTGGAATGTCTCTCCGTAGATATAATGTCTACAGATCTTCAAGGCATGAACCACAGAAGCTAACTCCATATCGTGTGTTGGATAATTCTCCTCGTGTTTCTTAAGCTGTCGGGAAGCAAAAGAAATCACTTGCTTATTCTGCATTAACACGCATCTGAGTCCATTCTTGGAGGCATCACAGAAAACTACATATCCTTTACCTTGCTCAGGTAGCACAAGTATAGGTGCACTTGTCAACCTCTCCTTCAACAGCTGGAAAGACTGTTGACACTTATCACTCCAGGCAAAAGGAACATCTTTCCGGGTTAACTTGGTCAAGGGTAAGGCTATAGAACTGAAGTTCTTAATGAACCTTCGGTAGTAGCCATCTAACCCTAAGAAACTACAAATCTCCATCGGTTTCTTCGGTTGTTCCCATTGTAGAACGGATTCTACCTTTTTAGGGTCAACACAAATACCCAAGGTAGATATCACGTGTCCAAGAAAAGATACTTCCGGCAACCAGAACTCACACTTGTTGAACTTAGCGTATAGCTTATGTTCCCTTAGCGAAGTTAGAGCCTGACGAAGATGTTGTTCATGCTGCTGAGCATCTCTACTATAGATCAGAATGTCATCTATGAAGACGACAACACACTGATCGAGGAAAGGTCAGAAGGTTCTATTCATGAGTTCCATAAATGCAGCTGGTGCATTAGTTAGTCCAAACAACATAACTGTGAACTCATAGTGACCATATCTTGTCCTAAAGGCAGACTTGGATATGTCACTATCCTTAATACGAAGTTGATGATATCCTGACCTCAAGTCTATCTTTGAGAAGATGGTTGCACCACGCAACTGGTCAAAAAGATCATCAATCCTCGGCACAAGGTACTTATTCTTTATTGTTACTTTGTTTAGTTGTCTGTAATCAATGCACAACCGCATTAACCCGTCTTTCTTTTTAACAAACAAAACCAGAGCACCCCAAGGTGAAGTGGTCATTCGGATGAAACCCTTCTCAAGTAACTCCTGAAGCTGTTTCTTGAGTTCTGCCATTTCGGCACCCGCCATCCTATACGCTGTCTGGGCTATAGGTTGTGTATTTGGGACCAAATCGATTTCAAAATCAATTTCCCAAGGCGGTGGTATACCTGGAAGTTTTTCAAGAAACATGTCTTCGAATTCCCTGACTACAGGAACTTCAGTAGGGTTGGGACTCTTCATGGTAGTATCTACTACATGGGCCAAGAATGCATAACATCCTTGTCTCATCAGCTTCTCAGCAACCATAGCTGACACAAGACAGGTGGGCAGAATCTTTCTCTCTCCTTGAAAGATCCATGTGTTGCTTTCATCAGCAAACACAGCCTACTTGGATTCACAATCCAAGACAACCCTATACCTTTCCAAGGTATCCATCCCAAGGATTATATCAAATCCTTGCATCTCAAGTGGTATAAGATCCACTTGAATGCGATGATTAGAAAAGAAGAGGATGCAGGGAGAGCATACATCCTGCAATACATCAGACCCTCTCAACGGAGTCTCAAGCAACAAGCTATCTGCCCTATGACTGACTGTCATATTGCAGTTACGAATCAGTCTTCGAGTGATAAAGGAGTGCGTATCACCCGGGTCAATCAAAACAAATACAACACAGGATGTAGACATATCAGAATATAACAATTCCATCTGACATGCCACAACCTGTGGATTGATCACTGCATCAGGTGGGTTCATTGCATAGAACCTTGTTGTCGCCTGAGGTTGAGTTGGTGCTGACGATCCAGCTTGAGACGCTTGTCCACGTCCTCTAGCTGCTCCTTGAAACTGCCTTCTCTGTGATCCCTGTTGACTCTGTCTCTGAGGCTGTGTCACACTGACAGGCCTAGACCTGCAGTCCTTCATCAGATGTCCCACCTTCCCACAGTTGTAGCAGCTTCTTTCCCATTGTTGTGGTCTTGGTGGTCCTGTGACTGACATTGATGCTGAACTGCGAGTCTCTTGTAGTGGTAGGCTTCGTCCTCTACCTCTACTCGGTGTCCACTGTGTCTGAGCACTAGATCTGGGTGGTGGAGGTGGAGGTGCAGAGAATCTAGGCTTCTTAAATTCTCTAGATGAAGAACCCTGGAACTGCGGATATCTCTTATGGGTTTGCCTCTTCTCGGCTACGGATCTCTCTATCCTTTGGACTGACTCAACAAAGGTAGCGAACCTCTCCCAGTTCTCTAGGGTAGACACGGGAGTAGTCAAGTCGGCATTCAAACCCTTCTCAACCCTTCTAATCCTCTCTTCTTCTGTGGCAGCCATGTGCGGGAAGAACCGCAGTAACTCCATGAACTTGGCTTCATACTCGCTAATGTTCATCATGCCTTGCCTCAATCTCTCGAACTGAGAGATGTTCTCATCCAGGAATGTCTTTGGAAAGTATCTGTTGACAAATCCCTAACGAAAGTCTTCCCATGAGATCTCTACTCCAGGCCTCTTCTTCTCTTCCATGGTCCACCAGTGACCAGCACTTCCTTTGAGAAGATAGACAGCATGTCTAACCTTTTCAGCTTCAGGGATGTTCAAGATTCGGAAGGCTTTCTCCAACTCGGTTAACCACAGATCGGCATCTGCGGGGTCAGCTGTCCCAAAGTATTTGGTTGCTTCGACACGATGAAGTCACTCAAACGTCTTATCGATACCTTGTCCTTCAGGATGGACAGGTGTCCTAGGTGCAGGCATGGGCATCCTGTCGGTGATGTGTGTCATGGCAATCATAAACTGCCCGAACATGGTCTGAACAACTGGATTGCCCATGTCAGGTGGGTCAAACAGAGGTGGCTCCCTGGGTGGCTCAAGTACAGGCTGTTCTATTTCTGGGTTCCTTGCACCTTCTTGAGGTGCAGCAACGCTACTCTCAGCCACGTACTCCTCATGTGGTTCAGACATCCTTAGTTATCTTCTTCTCCTGAGGAGCAGAAGATTCTATTAGATAGGAAAGAAACACTAAGGATAGACTCGACATCCTAAGTCCTATGTCTCTGTAGACTCAGAGAACCTAGAGCTCTGATACCACTAAATTGAGACGATCTGATCCATAAACCACGATATAAACTTAGCGGAAGCATTCGATTAGCAGCGGAATATAAAAATCACCGGAAATTAAAACTTTTTGAGACAAGATCTCAAAATCATAAAATTTCTTTTATAGAAATAAGATAAACGGTTTACATCTCTGATAAATCACTTCTTGAGTGATTATACACAACCAGATACAAAATCTCAAGATTCAAAACCAAAATTTCAGACCTACTGACTCCTAGGTCCTGAGAGTACAAAGACGGCATAGGACTAACTAACTACATGACTCAGCAGTCAGTATCTCCACCTGAGATTCACTACTGCTCCTGGTGCTGTTGCTGCTGATACTGATCACCTACAGACTGGTTCCTTCGTCCTCGACGACCACCTAAAAAGTTGAAATCTACGGAGTGAGACAATTTTAAATAATTGTCCCAGTGAGAGTTATAACTCTCCGCCATAAGCTTTATTATAGCAATCAAAGAATAACATAAGAAATAAAAGCTTTTAAGGTGATCATCAGCAGATTGACATTAAGTAGGACAACAACATTTAAGCAATATGAAGAACATGTATACTAGACAGTGTAAGTTCAATCATTGTATCTCGTAGTTCAACCTAAGCAGATATGCTACGTGGTTGATTATGTTTTACAAACAATATTATGCCCTGCGGAGATGAGGTATACCGCTCATACTCCAACCGATCACTATTAAGTCGCATCGGTATCATACCTAGGTCATCAAAAGAGCTGGATTCTTATGACCTCATCTTCCTCAGTCAGAGTGAGGATAAACATGCAGGACATCTAGTGTCTCTGCTACTATAGCTCACCAGGGTATTCTGGTACTTCGCTATTAGAGTCACAGTGGCATTCTGTACTCTCTTCGCTATCAAAAGATCTCTTGTTTATCTCTCATCGATGTGGTATAAAAGATTTCCTCGGGAGAATAGTGTTACATCACCCCGGCATAAACATATAGTGAAGGATTTATTGATTAATATACATCTACATCAATTCCTACACTAAGATGTAAGGATATTCACATCCATATTACCCCACATACTCAAAAGTATGTGATCCAGGAGTTCCCTTAGGAAAACCTATTTCACCATCATTTAGCTTCTGACAATGATGGATCTATGATCAGGGATTTACATAGTATGATTATACTTGATTAGTTAGGTACATTTCAGTATTCTTTTAACATAATACATGTTCTCAAACATTAATAATCATTAGAATAGCAGCTATGAAAGTAGAATACTAAATGTATCAAGTCTAACTCACATCAGTTATCATTTCTTAATCATCTCATCACAAGTCATCTAATTAGCACGACCTTGATGATACTCATGGCTCTTACAGCCTATCAACCTCATAAGATGCCACTTACTAGGCAACAGGATATGTCACTATTCATAAAGCTAATAGCATGCTTTCATTGAATATGGTATCATAATCCTTACCTGGATATGATCATTCTCATATAAGAACCTTCATGGTTAATTTAATTAACAACAATAAACAATTCATATCAAGAGTTGTACCTCCCTGCTCAAAAAGCATAACCTGGAATTAAGGTTTATTGTACATTTCATCACTTCACCCTCAATTACGGTTTACTATTCACATTACATGTTATTACCCTAGAATTAGGGTTTACTATTCACTTCATGGTGAATTGAATTCAAAGCATCATCATGTATGAGAAACATCATCATTTATGCCTTCAAATTAGGTTAAGATTCATCAATTATTATAATTAGGGTTTCCATGATCTCACATAGGTGGATCATACCCTAATCATACACATTCATATACATTGAAGGTATTTTACCTGAGTTTTGTCCATAAATGGAACCTTCTCTCTCCTCTTACTAATATAAGGTGATTACATCACTTTAAATTAGATTAGGTCAAATCATCTTTGATTAACATAAGCTAAGTCACCACTATCATGTCATTAGGGTTTTAATTAAACAAGGTGTCATCTACTTGGACCCTTCAAGGTACATTGGTAATGTACACCATTGATCACAATCATGGGCCAATCTATTAATCACTTAACCCCTTAATGTCTTTAAGTATCATTAGGGTTTGGATTAGACCACCATTGAACCAATTTAAACCTTCAAAGTACTAAGCAATCACAACCCTAAAGTCTCCAATCGGTTACACACTTTCAACCTCCAAACGGTCTTGAGACCGTTTGGATGTGTTGACCGTTTGCTATAGTTGACTTCAAGACCGCATGACACTCAAGACTGTTTGAGTGTGTTGACCATTTGAGAGTGTTGACTTCCAAACCGTTTGGACGAAATGACCTTGAAACCGCATGAGTTGAAACGATCTTGAGATCGATTGGACCAAACGACCTTGAGATCGTTTGAGCCAAACGGTCTTGAGACCATTTGGCCTCAAACGGTCTTGGGACCGTTTGGATCCAAATGGTCTTGGGACCGTTTGGATCCAAAAGGTCTTGAGACCGTTTGGTCCAAATGGGCTCAAAACCGCATGGACCTCAAAGGTGTATCAAGGGTTATACTCGATTAGGGTTATCTATGTTGAAGCCCTCAATTGGCCACATCCTTGTTAACCACTTATCAATTGGGCCAATTAGGGTTAGCCTTAGCCAATTCGACACTCAATTGACCCTCAGTTGATAGCCAATTAGGGTTGAAACTGATTCAATTAGGGTTTGCAAACGGTTAACGATCAACATTCATCAATGTGAATCAAATTGAAGTTGAACCCATCAATTGACACTCAATTGGGCCCAAACTTGGCCCAAACGGTCTTGAGATCGTTTGGACACCCTCCAAACGGTCTTGAGACCGTTTACCTAAAGTTTCATCCAAAGCTAAGTCAATTTGATAAGGGTTGAACCCTAATTAGGTCTAAAATCAGCACTTTTAATCAATTCAAAAACCTATTGTGATTGGACCCTCAATTCATCAAATTACCTTAACCCTAGACCTCCAAACGGTCTTGGTTGTCACCAAACGGTCTTGAGACCGTTTTAGTGAACTCTCAAATGGCCTTGAGACCATTTGGGCCCTTCAACCCAAAGTTCACCAAAATCTATCCTTGAAATCATCGATTGAACCCGATTAGGGTTTAGAAGGTTGAAGTGCCTTCAACTTGTGATTGGTTTGCAATTAGGTTATGATTCTTTGTAGATATTAAATTCAACATGTGTACAACAGACCTCTAAACGGTCTTCACTTGGTCAACCCTACCAAATGGTCTTGGAGACCGTTTGAATCTAAACGGTCTTGCAAGACCGCATGAGATCAAACGGTCTTGAGACCGTTTGATTTCAAACGGTTTGCAAACCGTTTAGACCAAATGGTCCAAGTTCATTTGATAAAGTTACCTAGGAATTCACGCCCATCATCTTCAACCTCTTTTCAGGTTGGTTACTTCACGAATTGCTTGCAAAAGTACAAGAAAGAGTGGGGAAGAAGAAAAACTAGGTACTAACTTGCAAGAACATAGATATGCATAATAAAGCAAGAGGTTTAGAGTTATAAAACCTGCCTCAAACGTTGTTCCTAGAGCTCCAAGCTTCCAAGATTCAAGCCTTTAATGGCGTCTTGACCTCCACAGGTCAGCCCAAAGGTGTTTCTCCAAGGAAAGGTTGGGGAAAGTCGGCTAGAACAAGAAACCTAAGTGAGATAACCATAAAACCAACCTTATACAAGGAATTCGTCCATGAATCCGAGCTAGAAGATGGTCTCTTCTCACCTTGGAACAAGTTGGTTGTCTTATTGAGCTCTAGAGCTCTGCCTTAGTCGGTTGAGCAAGATGATAAGTGAAGAATAGAAGGGAATACGTTTACTTGGTTTGCAAAGAAAGAAGCTTATATAACTTGGGTTAGTTTTCAACATAAGGACATCTAGTTTATGGGTTTCTCATCTAGGTCCCTCCTTAACTTATAAGGCACATTCAATCTATCATAATGTTAAGCAAATCCCATCAAAACTCAAGATCTAAGGGTAAAGAAATCCAACATGCAAACTAAGGTACATATATAAAGGGTCTCCTTACTCATACTAGGTGATTCTACTACAAAGGTCATTCTTCTTATCTAATTATTTAATTGAAACGCCCCTTTCATCATTTCTACTCTAAATGATGTCAAGAGTCATAAAAGATACTCTAAAAGGTGTATTTTTCAAGTTTCACCCCACATTTTGGGCAAATTGCACTTTACTCCAAAACTAGGGTTTTAAGCAAAAGGATTGCTCCACAAGCTGCATCTTGATGCCCAAGCTTGGGAAATCCATCATACCTCATCATATTCGCTCATATGATGTCTAATAATCATAGGAACATCTTAACCTGTGTAATTTTGCAAGTTAACCCCTCTAATTGGGTAATTTTCACATAAGTCCCTGTATTACAAAACAATACTACAACATTGTTTAAAAAGGATAGAAATGAAAATGTATGTTCCTCAGAAACTTAATTACATACCAAAAGATAATCACAAGTATTTAATTACATGATTAAGCAAAACACCTAGGGTTAACTTATAACCTAGGTCAGGGATGTTACATATGGGTTACTTAGACCATCCACTTGTTGTGCTCCCAATGGGCAACTGAGGGACTATAAGAGCTTAATTAAAACTCACCTATTTACATCTAACCTCATACTTCCAAACCCCAAGAATCAAGTGAAGGACAAGTTTTCTTTGGGGGTGTGTGAATGGGTGAGATAGGTACACCCTCATTCCCCATCTTTTCAAATATCAACCCTACCTATACACCATCTGCATATACCATATCTCCAACAATTTTGAAAATTTTTGAAATTTTATTAGCTTGGCACGTTTCATTACAATTATTGGTTTAATATTTAGTTAACATTTAATGAAATGAAGTAAGTTTTAACATTAGGTAAATATTTGTTCAAAATTTTCCTAAAGTTATCTTCACTCCTAGACTAGATCTAATTTTATCCAAGTTATCCTTCAGCACATTGTTGTATCAAGTAACAAATTTGGGCAACAAATCCATATAACTTGCTAAGTTATCATGTTTCTATGTCAACCTTACCTTAATATATTGTATGCTATGAATAGAATACTCACTGACCTGGGAATACTTCTTAACACTAGGGTGTATCTTCATCTGATATATTTATGAGTGATCATCTGAGATGTTGAGCACTAGTCAGATATGCAAAAATCATACTCCAAGGAAAAAGCCACCCCTTCTAGTTGCAAATATCCTAAATAGGATAAGTAGAGGCTTGTAAACCCATATGAGTTTTGTGCCCTATTATCAGCCAAAATTATTTCCTGAATGGTGTATAGTTGCATTAAAAAACATAGAAGTGTCGTGATTAGTAATAGAAACTAGAAGCTCTGTAAAATAACCCCTTATTATTTGAAGGTGTTCATAGAAACAACTTGACAATACATGGGAATTCTGGTTGAGTGAACAAAAAAAGAACAAGTTACGCATGAACCTTAGCCAACCCTACACACTATTTAGATTATTCAACAAAATAAAAGTCAAGAGTGAAAGCTACCTTGTATAAGATTTATGCATGGTATGACTCGAGAAGAACTCACAGTGGATATCATAGAGGGAGAACCCAACCTTGGGGAAGGGGAGTAATAGGTGACAGGTCAAAATACCTCATGTTTTAAAGGAGATTCTAGAGACACAATAAGCAGACAAAGCATGCAGAGGAGATTCAGCATAGAGGTAACATAAAGATATGACTATGATGTAATGATTGACTTAAAAAAAGACCTTATTTGTCACCACATACTTTGATTCTACTTTTTAGATTGAGGACATTATACACTCAAAGTCTGGGGGGGGGGTTGACAGCATCTAGTTTTGTATAGGTTGTATGCCTATTTTACCCTTCATTTCCTTTACTATCCTTGGATTTGATATGATAATTCTTGTAGTTAATTACATATATCAACATCTATTCTCTTTAAAAATAATTGTGCATTTATCTACTGGAAAACATCAACTTTGGGGAACATGTTCATTTCATCAGTTGACTACATTCAAGAACTATAGATTTTTATGCTAAACACATCAACTAACAAAACAAGAAGACCATAGTTTCCATCAATACTCATAAAGTGTTAGAAAGTCCACACTCTCAACCGATGAAGGATCGTCTAGAGTCTACATATGGTGCCCCTATATCATCAATCAATGAGAATCATATCTCCCATCTATTGATGAGTCGACTGGTCCAATCTATAATGGATCCAAGACTTCATTAACTATGAGAAAAATACCTCTTGTATACCGGCGAGAATTCTAAACACACCAATCTTAAGAGAGGAGAGAATTTATACTAATGATAATTGTTCATAATCTGCAATAAGAGCATACAATGGGAATGAGTGCTTGCATATTTGTGAGTGCACTTAGTTAGTGAAACCCGATTAAAGCTCTATCTAAATATCAAAATCTATTAAAAGGTCTATGAATTATTTTTGTTATGTTAACTTAATGTTTTTTAATTTATTTTTTTGTTCTTGTTTGTTACCTTGTACCTCAAGGAACACCAAATCTCCCCTTTTATTTGAATTACCTAATCTAAGGCCTCAAATCCTAAACAAATTGTTACCCTTGTCCCTATTTTTGACCCCACTTACTAATAGGAACCCATATTATCATTGTGGGTGTATAAAGTATCAAGTATGAATTTGAAGTCTTATTCTCCATTTTGGATGTGCAAATTGTAGGCAATCAGTGGTTTGTTAAACTCATTTACATCCTAAAATTTTGTATGAAATCATTTTCATGCCACAATACCTGAGATGCCCACTTACTCCAAATTGTCATAAGAAATGATGTCTTGCAAGTAAATTATAGATTACTTTAATATGTTGAGTCTCACTCACACCATTTGAGAGATCATATAAGAAAAGATTCCCAAGAAATTGAGGGACCTAGGATCCTTTGGTCTTCCATGTTTCATTGGAGATTCAGTCTATATAAAAGTCCTCTTATATTTGGGAGCAATCATCTCTGTCACAGTGTTCTCTTTCTATAAGTGACTTGGCCTCACCAACTTGAAGCATACACATATAAGTAATTTTAACTCACAAACCTATCCATGGTGGTTACCAAGGGAATCTTTGAGGACATCTCTATTAGAGTTGGTAACTCCTTTATACCATGCAACTTTGGTGAAATGGATGTGAAGGAGGATCCTCACTACCCCCTCATCTTTGGATGCCCTTTCCTCACAATAGTGAGGACCCTCAATAGTGTGGAGGTTTTCATCCTAACCCTATGCATATGAACATAAATATGGACTTCAAGGTCCTCAAGTACATGAAGGGTCCTTCCATGCAAGAGTACATTTATTTCCTTGACTACATCGACCACATTGCTAAGGAACAACATACCCACATGATGCAAGAGAACCCCTTGGTCTCTCTCTCTCATGATGATGGATGTAAGCACCCTTTATGATGACTCTATCGATAAAATTCTTCTACAACTTGACAACACTTTCACAGTATCATTAGAGATACCATACAAAGAATTGAAGCCCATATCCATTGTCACAAGCTTGAACCATGAGAACCACATCCCTTCCATCAAGTTCTAGCCACATTTTAACCTGACATGATAAAGAATGTACAAGAATAAGTGACAAGACTGCTCAATCATGGGACCATAATCCCTATTTGGAAAGACCTAACTTCCCTCATCTCGTATCTTGATCACAAAAAGGTGACTTTTACATGCCTGGCGTGTGGGAGTGCATTATGTCTCACATGATAAAATTTATATCTAACCAAATACATACTTGAAATCTTGTTAGACATGAGCTACTACTATCATTTGTAGGCATGAAGCTTTAGATTTGTAAACCAATAATACAATGCATAGTACTCTTAAATGTAGGAGGTTTAGTTGTAGTGGGATTGGGATCGATCTGAATATGTAGGCAAGAATCTTAAATTGCTGTCAACTTTGCATTTGCCACTTTGATATGAAGATAAGTTAATTTTGGTTGGAAAAAATGACTAGATATAAGATATGCCAAGTAGTAAAGGCTAAACTAGATTAGTTCATATGAAAGTAAAGGTATTTGATGATCATTAAGAGGTAAATATCTAGATCAAAGCATTCTACTTCCTAATCAATCCTCTTATCCACAACTGACTATCACAAACACATAAATTAGACTCTACTAAGTTACCTGTAAAAATCACTCTCCTAAACCTTCACTGGTATTTGAGCAAAAAAGTAGCTTAAGTTTACATTGCTTCTCTCGAGGCTACATGGTAATACATATGTGTTATGGTGTGACAAATAAAAGACCAGCAATACCTACTTGTTTGGGGTTAGGATGAATCTTCTCTCAACCTGGATTCATCAATAGGCTATATCCATATGAACAACATAGAGATACTTTCCATAGAAAAATATGAATGGAAGGCTAAATTAGATGAAAAATGTAATACATTGATAGTTACAAGTAAACCATAAGAAGGCTTGAGGAACAAAAACTTCCAATCCAAAGACGGAAACTAGACACTCAAGTATGAATCAACTTAAAAACAATTTGGTATATATATGAGTTCCATCACTAGTTATAAGTTAATTGGAAGATTAGAATCATAGGTTGCTAGGGGGAAGTCGATACAATTATGTGATGCTATAGTATGGCTGCAAGCCTATCTAGTATTCTATCTCCGAAGAGGTGGTAGTAAAGTGGTATGACAACCTATCACCAATTGTAGGGAAAGTGTTTGTTAAAATGGCACATTGTCACTTAAAGAAAGGTGGACAATCAATGTTATATGTGGAGGAATGGAGTAAATGAGAGAGGAGTTTAGAACCCCAAGAATGTTTGTGTATGTGTTCTATTATAGGAATATGATGTGAATAGAAGGGCATAAAAGACATTTTGTCGATACTCAAGTGGATGGGTCAATAGAAGGTCATATATGATATGGGTGATATTTACTATTTGAGCACTTCACAACTTCTTTGGTCGAATGTTGATCTTACAATTTCTAGATCCAGTACATAAGAAATCATTCACTCAAATCTTTCATGACTTTTAGGGGTCACTCCTTATATTTGTCAGGATGAAATTGGTGTACTCAAACCAACTTTCGAGACTTGGGACTTGTAGATAGATCTTCAATTACTCAAGATCCGTTAATCTCAGTGTGGTTGAGTACATTCACCAGCTATCTGAGTGTGTAGCAAACCAATCAGACAAATTTGCATAGAAAGTTGATGACAATCTGTTTGGTAGTGTTGGGTCCTTCTTCATCAGATTCATGATATTTTCATGTGGCGAAGCACGCTCATAGGATGGATTTACTTGAGTGAGATAATGTATCTTGAATTTTGGTTGAGTTAAAATCCAAAAGTGGTTTCATCATCCAGTCTACACAATAATAGAAAGTATCAAGATTCGAGCATAATGTGATGACATTTCTCTTTTCTCTGAGGTAAAATAGTACTATCTATAGTCATTAGAATAGAAAAAATGTATGTGATCAACCACTTCACACTTAATAACTATTTTGTCCTTAAGAATAATAGTTGACTAGAGTTATGAAAATATTTTGATGAAAACAATTTTTGTTCTTTGAAAGAATATCATTTTCTATGAAAGAAAATACTTGAAATTGCTTAATGCTTTTAAATACAAGGAAATTCTATTTCTTTTTCCACTTCATCTAACTTCATGAGAACATACTCATTTTCAATAAATTTATCATGTGAATTTCAGTCATTTCGTCATGTTCTTGCTATTACTAAACCTGGCTTCTCATATTTAAGGTTTTCATATTAGTTATTCGATCTTATAAGGGTTGATGTCTCTTATGTAAAATATTTTATTAGATTGTAAGTAAAAAAATATTCATCTAGTGTACCCTCTATATGGATGATGATAATTCTCCTCCTTTAAGAATCAAGAATGATTTGTTCCCCCAATTATATCACATATGATACCACAAAACATGTAAAACATTGTTCACCTTCAAAAAGTTTTTCTTATATTGGCAGCATTGTTTAAGGTGTTGTGACTTGCCTCGATGAAGCTAAACAATGTCAAACTAGTTTATATAACTAAACTTCCACCTTTGGTCATTGTTCTCTTTTAATTTATTTTTATATTCTTATGATAGACATTTTATTTAATTCTTTTCAATAGCATATATCACGGTTCAATATTATCCAAAGTTAATTCCCCAAGACAAAAATCTCATGAATTCATTGATAGTAACAATTTAAAAAGACAACACAAGTAAAATACATCATTTACTACAATTACCTACCATTTCACTTCTCATAAGAGAATTAAGTTATACTTATAGAACATATTTTTCTAACTATACTCTATTTAAAAAGGCGACATGATGAGATAATTAATATGCTTTGATTTGTCAATTTTTTTTGTTGTAATTCTAGTAAAAATGCTTACTATTGAGAAAAAGAATTAATACTTATGGATATCCTTTTTAAACACAAACAGTCATGTCATATCTTCTAGTAGTTTTGACTGTTTAAGAAGAAATTACAAAACTTACAAAAATTAAAGGGAAATATGGAGAATTGTTCAGAAAAGAAATGTTTAGTTAGATAATCAATTTATCCCCATTGAAAACTTAAACCTTTACTTTTACTCAAGCATAGAGGAAATAAATAAATTAGAGTGAGACAAAGAGTAGAATGGTGAGTTGTTATCTTGGCTGTAGGTAGCAGCATGGCAGGTGCATGCGTTTGGATTCCATTATGATTGGTGTTGAGGGATTGAGAATGAATCTTATAAGCATAACTGATAATGTGACATTTGTGGTCCTTCTCCCAATGAGTTATGAGTAGCAAGATCTTTGACCTCCTAAGGTGCGTCTCTCACCAAAACACATTGAATACAATTGTGGAGGGGAAGAATAGATCCATCAATCATTAAGTAACCAATAGGTTGAAAATGAACATTTTATAAGTGGGAGGAAATGATGATATTACTATAATATGTACAGAGAAGTGATAATTGTCACTCTACACTCATAATTGAATCATTCTAATAGAAATCAAATACATGACAAATACAAATTTTACTTTCTAAGTTTAGTAAGGTGGCTGCATTAGATATCTTAAAGCTGACTTCCTATTGAATATCTAGAAATGAGTGCTTAGTTTCCATGCAAATGGTTTTTTTGTAAAAGAAGAGAGTGCCATATTGTTATAAAAAAAATGTGCAAGACAATATGCCATCTTTTTTTATAAATCAAGGCTCATAGATCCTGAGGGTAATGGATTTATTAATGATGGTTTTGAAAACATTCTTGAACCTCCTTGAATCCTTTTGGTCAATTTCTCTTTTAAAGTGCCAGAGTAGAGGTGAAGGCATTTTCTTGAGACTGTATCTAGCCTCTTTTGCTCATTTTGTTGTTTGTCTTTTCCTCTAAGTCATGCCTCAGAGGATTTTCTATCCCGTCTACTTCCAACAAGTCTTCTACTCAAGTTTTCCAACTGCTAAACAGCTTGTGTTTTGGAAAATTGGGAATGGATGTGCCTATGTAGGTTACCAATGTAATCTGTAGAAACCCACAAGTGCAAACCTATATAACATCACAAAAGCATGGATAATTGATTATACTTAGATATTGTCACGAATAGCATAACTTTCATTGCAATAATATGATGCCACTGATTTACATTCACATTCTTTACATAGAACATACAATAAAAGAACTTAATGGATGATAATTTGGAAAAATAGATATACCTTTATGTATCATATAGATGACACCCTACCATGTCTTTAACTTTTGTGTCAATCAAACTCATGAGAGCTATCCCATATTATATTTCATATATGTGCATCCACACATAGCCCTGCATTTGAAAAACCAACACAAGCGGTTGATTTTAAAAGTAAATAATAATATGAGAACAAATTTAAACATAAAATTATAATGTAAAACATTACTTATGCTCAAATTTAGGGATTAAATCTCTTATTTATTAATCATTACATGATTTGTATGTAGGAAAAATATACACATGGGTCTGATCTGAATTGACACAAAACAAGGTGCACATAAAAGGGTTGGTCTATATCATCTGATGTGAGCCACCATAAACATAAATTGACGTGTAATGTCCCAAGATTTGAGGCCTCAGAAAATATGATCTTAAAAGGAATGATTGGACTACCCATATCACCAAGGTGCACCTTTTTTTCAGGGAGCCCATCACTAAAGAACTTTGTGGTTAAGCGTGCTCAACCCAAAGTAGTACAAGATAGGTGACTAGTGAGGAAGTTTATCATGTCTTACATGTGAGTGAGGACAATGCACATAATTAAGGATAGTGGAGGTATGTGGAACCATTCGTCATTCTTGAAACTCTACTAGGTCCTTGGGTAGTGAGCCACGCATTACAAATGGTATCAGAGCCATAGCCCCTCCAGTTGGTGGGGCCCACATGGGCATTTGGCATGACAGTCTTGATCCTGGTGTCTAGGCATGTTGGAAATGATGTAGCTACCCTTACTCTGGTATTCCATTACAGGGAGTTGGGTGTCTATGGATTATTCTGGGTCTACACTGAAATGGGGAAATACTATGAGGCCATATAGTTGAGTCTTGATGTGGACGTCAAGAATATAAGTGGGGGAGATTGCAACTTCTCGAGATTTGAGGCCTCTGATAAGATGATCTTAAAAGGAATCATTAGACTACCAATATCACCAAGGTGTACCTCCTTTTCAGGGAGCCCATCACTAAATAACTCTGTGGTTAAGTGTGCTAAGCCCAATGTAGTACTAGGATCGGTGGCTAGTCGGGAAGTTTATCTTGGATTGCGCATGAGTGAGGACAAAGAATGTAGTTAAGTCTAGTGTTGGTCTTTGGGGTCCTAAAAATCTACTAGAGACTTGGACAATGGGTCATGCATTACACGATGTGTCCTCACCATATGTCATCAACAATTATAAGACTGAGTCCCTACATATCATTCAACAACTGAAAGGTTTCTGTGTCCTTTCCATATGTCATAAATGGCTACATGACTGAGTTCCTACATATGAATAAATAGCTAAAATTTGTTGTGTTCTCACCATAGGACATCAACGGATACACGACTGTGTCCCAACATAGGGGTCAAAAACTAAAAACTAGGGTGGAGTCCTACTCACA
Organism: Alisma plantago-aquatica; assembly: GCA_963693085.1. NCBI lineage: Eukaryota > Viridiplantae > Streptophyta > Magnoliopsida > Alismatales > Alismataceae > Alisma > Alisma plantago-aquatica. Next base: position 750,507,787 of record OY856411.1, on the reverse strand, counting down.
ATTATCTTGACTTATATAATCTCAAAGAATCAAGTCCAAATAATCATTTTGTGCATGAACATGAAGTATTTCCCAATTACCAATCTAATCTTAGAATTTTATAATAATTAGCTATAAAATTACTTTAACATGAGGAATAATATGCATTGCATTTATAGGTACAACATGTTCCATGGTAATATACATTTATGTTGTATAAGAAGAAAACATAAGGACAATAACTAAACCCAAGAGTGACCACTTACCTTCATTGCAAATTAGTTCTTGATTCCTAAAGTCTAACTCCTAATTCCTAAAAACCCTATGAACATTTCATGAACATTGCTTATACTTAACTCAAGAATCCTAGGTCAACTCAATGTTTTGTATTAGATCCCATGTGTGTAAGGGTCACAAATATGTAACCTTAAATTCATTGCTAATAATCACATCTGATATCAGATAAATGTCTGACATACTTTGTTCTAATCTTTGCAAATTTACTTATCAACATGCTATATTCTATAAATATGTAAGGGTCTCTACCTCAAGTAAGTTTTCTAGTATAAAATTGAGGAATGAAGAATCATTAATTAAATCAGTTATCATACCATTCTACATCATAAAGGGGATTCACTAACATGATTTGACGCTTATAAGGTAACATATTATAATAATCACCAATTACTCATCATTAATCATCCAATAATTTATATCATATAGTTATTAGTTAGTTAAAAGATTGAATACCCCGATCTAAGCTTACAAGATGATAGATCACATTTTCTTGATGAAAATGGTATATAAATTTGTATTTTTGTGATAAACTAACTTTCTCCCTCTACCTGTTGGCACTCTATCTCTCTATTACTGACTCACTTCTTAATTGGATGTCAAATTCATGGTTTGAGTGTTGTGGTACTCCAATTTGGTTACCTCAATGATTAGTTATACTATAGGAGACATTAATTTGTAAAAGTGAATAAGTGTCATGCTTTAATGTATAACCATCTTACAACTAAAACTAAAACTCATTAAGTGACCTTATTTCTCTTTAATGTATCTCATGTTGTAGAGTTGTTGATTGTGGATCCAAAAGCACAAAAACCACCTCAATTGGACCATCATGGCCCAACTTATGTCCTTTCAAAATTTGACAAAATTATAATTAATTTATTCAAATTCATTTTGTTTTTGACCCTATTTGGGCCTTAAATTGAGTGTGCAGCCCATATGTCGGGTTGTTTTTCCTTTATTCCCTCTTTTTATCTCAATCCATTGGTTTTCTCTTGGCCCATCCTGACCATTGATTCATGTCCCACATATTTCCCCCCATATCCAATGGCTGGGAGTTCCAATTTTACCTCCACCCATACACTGTAGCTCTACTATAATGTACCCAATGAGGACCACCCAATTCACTCATTTATCTCTTCATCCCCTCCCATTGATACAAATCTTCCTTGTTCCTCCTATCTCACCCCTCCATTTTGTTCTTGTTCCTTACCCTAAGACTCCTTATTCTTCCCCTTATTTCCCCAAGCTTCATGGCCCACCACCATAGCGCCGCTTGGGATCAACCCTCGGGCACTATTAAGGCCGGGAGCAAGTCCGCATAACCCACAGAAGCTTTCCTAGCATACCGTGGGGTCCCATTCACCTTGCTCAGGGCTGACCGTGGTGGCTCCGATGAGCAACACGTGAACCAGCCACTACACATTTAAGAAAAGGGCACAAGGAAGGAGAAAACCCCATGTCGTTGGATGCTAGGGTATTTATCCAACATTGGCCCAGATATCTGAGGGTCTCACTCTCTATGTGCAGGGTTGGTGGCCACATGAAAGATAGTGTTTGTTGATCACACCCAGGATCTCAGTGGTTGTGATCAACAGACCATCGGATCTGGCCACTCATAGGGGCCAGCGGGCTAAAGCCTTAGTGGTGGACAACCACGCATCCCTGGATCGTAAGCAGGAGGCATCCACCAACCAGGGTCCACACTTGCACCCAGAAACCAGATCCTTGGCAAGAAGTTGTGATAAGCTGCATGCTTTTGGTACACCCCTTATTCTCAATTATATTCTTTTGACACATAATGTTCTAAAATTGACAACTTTCTGAACTCAAGGCCAAATTTGGCAAAATTACATATCAAATTGATCATCTCAACAAGACCTACAACATGGACATGGGTTTGGACACTAAAATTCACCACATATCCTTGGACCACAAAGGGGAGATGACCACCAAATTGGGCCCACACCTGCACCCAGACACCAATCCTTGGCGAGCGATTGTGATAAGCTACATGATTTTGGTAACAGCCCTTATTCTCAATTATAATCTTTTGATACATAATGTTCTAAAATTGACAACTTTATGATTTTAAGGACAAATTAGGTGAAATGTCATATCAAATTGATAATCTCAAAAATACCTACAGCATGGGCGTCGTTTTGAACACTAAAACACCTTCCTATATTCCAATTTTGGTAACAAATACGATCTTGACTATGGTTGACCGTACCTAATGTATGGATATGAATAATATTGTACCAAGAATGAACCTTTACACCCTTAATCAAATTGATATATTTTATGTTCTCATGAACTATATGAGGGTCCCAATCACCCCTTTTTACCTATAATTGACACACGTGAATGTCTTTTTTTGAGAGTTTAATGATGCACTTGCTTCTATATGGTAATATTTCTCCTAAAGAAAGTCTAATTATGTCTAACCAACCTCAAAATTAGCAACCTTATGCCCTATAAAACACTTATATCAATTTGTAGTATCCTTTTTCGATGGTTGTTCCATATGAGACCTAATGCATGTTTCTGCCCCTTTTATGTGAATGCATGTTATACCTTAGATCTGATGATGTGTTTGACCTAAATTGTGTATCAAATGCCTTTCCATTCTTGAAATTAGTAACTCCATGATGATTAGAGACGCTAATGTTCAAGTTCACACAATGTTTTGATATGATGGTGTATGTGACCCTAAATCCACTACGGATGACCTAGTGTGACACTCATGGCTTGGTTTAGCTCTTTTTTTGTAATTGTGACATAGGTCTTAATATCATGTCTTATCCTCTCAAATAAGGAAATACCTACCCTTATGATCACTTTTATTTGGCTCTCTGACATATTTCTTATGTTGATGATATGATGAACTCTATTGATATTTGTATGTTAGTGGAAATGTTGAACCAATTGATGTATATATGATGCCTATACCTTGGGAACATTCACATAATCTTGATATGTATTTCTTATGTCCTAATCTTTATGATCTAAACCATCTTACATTATTGGTCCTTGACATGTGTATAACGTGTGTGCAATACACAAGTGTACATATCAAAGTAATAAGGCCCTGTGAGGCCCGAGTTGAACACAGGGAAGCATTTCTCAAGTAGACTACAACTAACTACAGATCAATCAGCTAGGCCAGTGATGGTTGTTTGAATTGAGTCAAATTGTCAAATGAGCACTAAAGTAATTGAATTAAAGGTTGAAGTAAATCAGAAAGAGAATGAATTCTTTAGGACGGTGGTTTCACCACAGATACCACTAACAATCTATCCCACACACTAATATCTATTATCTCAATCCCTGGATAAGGAGCCTGTAGCTAGAATTACCTGCTCCCACAGTGTATTTCACTACCTAATCTAATGCCAATCCCACTCCCGTGGTTATTGGTTTGATTAGTTAGGTGCTTTATACTTGTACTCTGGGTTTCTCCTCTTTTATATTCTCCACTTTTACCAAAGGGTGCAATATACGAGTAATACTATGCTTTCCAACCCTTAATCCCTCTCCCGAGATGACTAAGCGTCCAATTATCCATTCATGGTGATCAATCATGAAAGGAACATGAAACTTTCATAGAATTATATCCAGTAATAAAGAGAAAACTTGATATTAATGCATAGAAATCAATTGTAGTGTATATCTGGGATACTCCCGGATCCTAAAGAATACAAGTTTATAGCCTTGCATGGTTTTCATCACAAAACATGTAGAAGGGAAGAAAAAAATGTGGGAAACATAGTATAAACTAAGGTAACCCCTGGATCTTTGCCCTTCCAAATGATCCTCTCTGTAACATGTGTGTTCTGTTGTCTTCCGACTGTAGAACCATCCTCCATAGGCGCTCAAATCTTCCTGGGTGAAGCGTTCAGTCCTCTATCCTTCTCTTCTCTCTCTCTATGTTAGTCGTATGATCAAAATGAGGGCTCCCTTGGGTCTGGCCATAGTTCCCATAAGTCATAGAAATCACTTAGCGTCTAAAATTACATCCACTAATGGATTAGAATAGATCTGCGGTCGGTCTGATCGGGCAGACTTAGTAGTACCGATTAGGTGAGTCGGTAGTACCAAATCACTTAGGTTTAGTCATAGGATCTTGATCCTATCAGTACCATCAATTGGGACTCAATAGCACTGACTTTTTGTGATTTTGAATAGCCTCTCTAACGTCAACTCAGTAGCACCGAGTTGGAAACTCGTTAGCACTGAGTCTTCTTCATTCACACTGGGCTTACTGATGCTATCTCAGAAGCACTGACTATTTTTGTCGGTAGCACCGAGATGTTGCTGGTCTTCGGGCACATCCCTGAGTGTAAGTCAGTACCACTGACTCTTACAAGGTCGGTAGCACCGAGCTCTATAGAAATGCCTTGTACCTGTAATAGAATAAAAGCATAATGAGTACTTAGAATGCATAAAATGCTAGTAAAATTGGTTGAAATTATATAATTTGATGCATTCAAGTAAATATAGGCTATCAATGACAATCCATGCATAATAGGTCAAATAAAGGCCCAAACTAGGCATAAAAATAAGGGAAAATGAGCCTATAATAATGAATGAAAACACATGCATCAAACTCCCCTAAGCTTAAATGTTGCTCGTCCTCGAGCAACACTCTCTCACATATGTTTGATAAAAGTCAAAAAAAGGATAAAACACATACATTCTCTTCTCAAACAACTCCACCTAGCAAGCTTTGAACTGGCCTTCACTGACCATTGAACCGATAACTGCTCTAAAGTGACCAAAAACTTCCATAAGAGATTTCCACCCTTAGACAATGACACTATCAAGAATATAGTTGACATCATAATTACTCAGGCATTCACTTGGTATATTTTGTGATTCCCTACACTAAATTGCTCTTTCCTAACTACCAACTAACTGGAAGCAGATCTCCATATAAGCATGTGTGAGGAGATAAATCATTAGGGGTGACCTACAAATAAGAGCAATTAACGGTGAAAGATGGGTGGCAACTTGAAACTCATGAGTACATTCAATCCATTTATGCATAACAAGAATGTACCTATAAGGATGCAAAAGAATGTAATGCATGAATCCTAATACCTAAAATTGTTCTTTTTCTTATATGAGATGATTCATGTAGAACAAGTTGAGAAATTTCTTTTCAACTCAAGAGATTGCACATGTGGATTATACTCATTCACATTAAAATGATGCAGAACATACTACAACTTTTTTTTCTCTTTTGAAATTTATCATCATTTCTTCACCATGCCTCACTTTGTGCCTCTTGCTTTCATTCAAGTATTAAAATTGTTTTTTTTCATTATTCTTCATAACCTTGAATTTGAAATCCACATGGAAAAGGAAAAATGCATGCTATGATGAAATGTATGCAATTATATGAATTGTGTTATGCAAGATAAGATGATATGAAACATAGTTAATGCCTACAATGCAATATTTTTTCAAATGCAAGCAAACTGCCCAATATGTCCCTAATTTTCTATGCAATGCAATCAAAGGAATTGTCTTGGAGTACTCAAGAATTTATGATGTGGTGAGTCAAAATGAATAGGTGGAACAGATGGAATCACACAACTAAGAGACAATGACTTTCATTATGTTATGATGTGTCCCTCTTTAATGACATGTGTTCAAGGTGATATAAAGGTTTCTTTCTCATATATTCATTTAAGATCTCATTATGGTTTGGTAAGCTTAGGCTCAACATCCTCATCATTCACATTCCCAAGTTGATTTAGATTTTCATGTATGTCCTAAGTCCTGAAGCTGACTAATCCAAACACTTCCTTAAGTGGTGTTACAACAGGGTTTTGCATTTTAAACTTTTAAGGACATGACTTTCAATTCATTAAACACCATGGATAGTACAAAACATTCAAGACTAAAACCATGTAATTATGACTCCACGATTACACAGATTCTTCACCGAGGACAAAATGTGCTCTGGAGGGGAGATGAACACTATCCTAGACAATTTGGATGAAGTGGTGTCAGCAGAAGATAATGTGATCCTCCTGGTGATACACACAACTGAGGAGATATTGAAGAATCTCAAGATGATTGATGTTAACACCATGTTAGGGTCAGATGGATTATTAGTATCATTCTTTTTGGATGCATGGGAGATCATTAAGGAGTATGTGAAGGACATGATTATGAGTTACACAAGGGGTGTGACCCTAGCTCCTCCAATCTTGCTTTTTGTCGATGATATGATTCCATTCACCATTGTGAGTCAAAAATCACTAAGGAGGTTAGTGGAGGTCTATACTCTAAGAAAAAGGTGAACCAGCACAAATCATCCTTTATGATGGGAAGAGACGCTACATTGAGAGGGCAAGTAGTCAAGGAGATGATAGGTTTTGAAGATATGGGTGACATGACAACTTATATGGGAGCACCACAAGTGAGACAAGGTCTGAAGATGCACCACTTTGAGCCTATTCTAGAGAAGATTCAAAAAAAGATGGTAGGATGGAAATGTCATCTACTCTCCTTTTTTGGTAGATCGATCCTTATAAAACACAGGCTATCCTCTATGTCGCTCTATGTGCTAGTGGCAGCACCAGCTCTGGAGAAGGTAACAGTGAAGATTGTAAAGGCCCTTGTAGGTTTCCTATGGTGAGCCAGAGAAGGTGAATGATGCAAACCATGGGAGGCACAGAGAACAATGTTGAAACCCAGCCACAAGGATGGTCAGGGGATTCCAGACATAAAGTGTATTGTCAAGGATTTTATGATGAAAGAGTGTTTGGAGTTTCACAAGGGGCAATCCCTTTGGGAAAAGTTCTACAAGTCAAAGTATACTAGACAGAGGGCTAGTGAGGGCTACAATCACCCTTGGGAGGTTGGGTTGTCAGCAGCCCAGTCATTGCTATGGCTCAAAATGTGAAAGCTTTTTCCCATGATTATTCAGCACCTCAGATGGAAAGTGAAGGGGGGTGACCTATCCTTCTAGCATGATCTTCGGTGTGAGGAAACTCTTGCTCTGCATGAAAGGAGGCATCTTGAGATGGAAAGATATGTTAAAGTCATGGATCTGTTGAGGGAGGATGGTGATTGGGACTGGAAAACCTTGGTGCACCTCTTGGATGTAGATGAGTTGAATCAGGTGGCGAATAGCTTGAGAATAGTGGAAGGGGAGGATGACATCCCAATGTGGGGATACACTCTTATGGGTGATTTCTCCATCAAATTGGCTAAGAAGCTTCTAATTGGAGATAGAAGTGATGAACGATTGAGATCTTGGTTGTGGCATGCAGAGGTCCCCCCACGGGCCAATGTTGTGATGTGGAAGGTGCTCTATTAGGCTCTATCAACTGATGATAACATCAGGCGATGCAAAATCCCTTTAGTGTCTAGATGTGAATGTTTCTCTCTTCCAGAGTAGGAAACCTTTGATCATCTCCTAGTTTATGGGGAGATGGGGTGCGATCTGGGGCAAAGTAGTCAAATTGACCAATCTCACACACGTGGTCTTGCTAGATAGAGACATTAAGTAGGTGACCCAAGCCTTTTGGAAGGAAGATGGCGATGAATCTTTCCTGAGATGGTGTAGAGAAATCCTCCCTTTGTTGATCCCATGGGTGTTGTTGCGACATAAGTGTCAGCCTAGGTATGAGGTGTAAGCCATAGGGATCCACTCCCTACTAAAATAAAAATGCAACATCCCTTATAACCAAAACCATCATAATTTTTTTCTTAAAAGGGATGATAACCAATTCATTCACATGAATGTATCATAAAATCAATAATGTAGCAGCGGAAGAGAAATATACACAACTATCACAATTGAGTATCTATGAAAGTTCTTTACCACACAAAGTGTACATAGAACAAAACAAAAGAAACTATTAAGAAGAGGGTCGTCCCACTATCTCAATCTACCTCCCAATGCTAGATAAGGTAACTCCTATGTAGCCTTCATAAACTTTAGGCAGCTTCTCCTTTCTCACTGCCTAGGGGTTGGAAGCATACCCCGAAGAGAAGAAAAATATGGAAAATTATCAGCAATCAAAGTTAGTATGTGCATAAAATAGGGATTGGACAATATAAATGAAATAGGGACAACAAATCACAAGGCTTCTCATAGAATAAGAAAGAAGTTTCCAATTGGATATCAAAAAAGAATTCTTTGTATAACAGGTTAAAAGAGATTATATGAGAAAATAATAAAGTTCAAAATAGTCAAATCTTGCCTTTAAACCTCAAGTAGAAAACAAAAACTAATAATAAGGATTATGCATGTGGGTAAACTAAACAAGAATAACATTTGGGGTATATGACATCACCACCATAACCCAATATATATTATGGCATCACCACCACAATCTTTGGGGGAGTAATGGCATCACAACACAATTACCCAGGGACAGGAATCACGATCTACACTCTTTGTTGGTATCACACACAATAGGGATGCATCACCCAATGTGCACATAAACAAGTTACCCAAACTAAACATTCATTTTAAAATAGAGAGGCAAGCAGAGATATAGTCACATCACCATAAGGTGTCCAAATTTCAAGATCCAAAGTCACCAATAAGAAGTATAGGCATAATCAATTATACCATCATGGCAAACACATGGCAAATTAAAGTTTCCATTAAATATAGATTATCAACACCAACAAGATACAAACTGAATAAATAGCCATAAGAGATCCAAGTAGCAATTATCATAGTACACAAGTCCAATTTCAAGATTAGGAAACAATTGGTTCAACTATAAGCAAATATGTGACATCTAAATAATGTGTCACCATCAAGTCCAAGAGAGATAGAGGAATAACCAATTGTCCAATATGACTCATAAGAGGATGCAACATACCTCACTATGTGTATATGAGGTTAGGATCCACACCCTAGATCCAATCACAGTTTATCTTCACCTAATATCATATAGGATGTAAATCATTAATTAATGTACATATTTCAACCCTAGAAAAATCACTTTTTTATTAAATTGGATTTATACTTTGAAAACAACCCCAAATGATTTATTAGGTTCTCTTGATCAAGAAACATATTTTTATGTTCATTTTGGATTTAATATGATTAAGTCATAATTTTTATGGATTTTATGAATTAAATTTATTTTCTAAAAATCACCCTTCAATAAACCTTGAAACATGCTCTGAAACTTTTTTTATTAGAAAGATCTTATTTTTCCAATTCCAAAAACAAATTTTTACTTAATTTTTAGACATGTGGATTAAAAGATATGAATTTTCCAATTTCAGCCAATCAAGAAAAGACACCTCAGCAAACAAAGTGAGAGAGAGGAAGAGAGAGGGAGAGGGGCCAACGGTGTGACTTGGACCAATAGGGTGCCACCAAGTCACAGGCCAAGCCCGTGTGGCTTCGTTAAAGCAAGGGGGAAAACAAAAGTCAAAATTCCATATTACCCCCAAATGCAAAACCAAACGAGGAAGAAACGAAGGGGCAGAAGAGTTAAAGACCAAGGGGAATTGTACCCTACCTTGCTCATGCCATGGGTTTTGAGTAGCAAGAAGAAGCTTGCTTTGATTTTGGGAAAATCCACAAATAAGAACCAAACATGAACTGAAGCCATGGAAACGAAGAAAGATGGACCAAAAACTCACCCCTGGTCTCAATTTGACCGCCAATGTTGACAAGATCCAAGGCAGGAAGTTGCAAACTTTGAGCAAAGTCTCAATCGGCGGTGGCAAGTTGGCACCTAGGGTGAAATCAGAGCCAGAGGAAGAGAGAACTAGGAACGGCATATGTTTTTGCGTAGTTAGATATATATAAGGTTCTACAAAAAGGAGGTTGTGCGAGGAGGATACGGGAGAGGGAAATGGAAAATTAGGCAAAAGACACATATGGCAAGTTAGATCTCGTATAGGTAGTCATTGGGTGTGCAATTATTAAGAGAATTTATTGGAGAAAATAGGAGAAGGAGACGACGTCAACATCACTGGATTGTGGACCATAATGGTCCACTCAAATCCTGACTGTCTGTTGGTGCAAAAAAATGGAAAATGACGCGTGACAGATTAAATCAACTCCGACTAAAGTGATACTCACATTTATTTCTCATTTTCTCTCTCCTCAATTGAGGGTGCAAACCAACTCCAAAATTAATGAAACTTAAAACCTAAGCTAACTCAAATATGTAGAATCTAGATATGCAATTAGGTTTTCCTTTTGAGAACTTTTGGTTCATAAATTAAGCAAATATTATTTTCTCTTTTCATATGCATTAATAACACTAGGATTCTCCAAATTTGATGAAACTTCACCACAAAAGCAAACTAAAGCATATGCAATAGAATTGGCCATTAATTTTATTTGTTGAAGTTATTTTTTATTTTATTTAATGATTTGAAGGTTCTATACACTTTCTCTCTCCTAATTTTTCCTTTCCATCAAAGATTTTCTAAATTGAATGAAAATTCACCCAAAGGCCTATTTTAACATGTAGAATATGGATTTGGTATTAGTTTATTTTTTGATGTTTATTATTTTATTCAATACATTTAAATATTATCACTTATTTTATCCTTTTAATGAATTAAAGGCATCAAGAACTTTCTAAAAATATACAACTTGGTCTACAAGAAATACTAAGTATGGGGAATATGATTTTACCATTGATTAATGTTTTTAACACATTATCTAATATTTTTGTTCTTTAAATCAGATTATTTCTCCTGGATAAAATAAAATATTTAAGAATTTCCAAATTAGATGAAAATTCACAGATATACTAATTTTGACATGTAGATTATGAATTTGGGTTTGTTTCCACTTTTGAAGTCATTTAATAATTTATTTAGTAACTTAGAGAAAACTCAATTTTCCAAATCCAATTAATGCAAAGATATTTATTAATTTTCCAAAATTGTGAAACTTGCCACTTAAGTAAACTTTTACTCCAAGAAAATGAATTTGGATTTAGAATTTCCCTTTTATGATTTTTTAGGCAATTTACTTCATATATTGGCTAATTGTCCAATTAATTCATTTAATGTCACCTTTTCATATTCATAGGACTCCCTTTTCTTTTAATTATTCCAAAAGGCCATATAAACTTATAGTACGGATTTATTTACTATTATCCCGCTTAAGTGGTTAAATTGCATTTTAGTCCTTCATTGAAACATCCACTAAGCTATTTATGCTTATGACCTTACATTGACACAATTAGTGTTCAATTACATTCCAAACCATTAATATTTCCACAAATTAGACATCAAGGCCATAAGGGATAGATAGGATATGTAGAACTTAAATTAAGTGCTAAACTAGCAATTTATCCATGTTTCGATATGTTACAACACTCCACCCCTTAAAGAGGATTTCATCCTCAAAATCTAATCATCTATGATCTATCAAGGTACTATTTCCATCCCTCCACCCCTTAAAGGGTTTGACCTACCAAGTCAAACTAACTAGAGATGCCAAGATAAGTCTAGAGCACAGGTAAAACATTACCTACTAACAACACTTACACTTTATCAAAAACCAGGGAAAAAGGATAGCACAATTAGGTTAATGTAAGCTTAAAGGTTACCTTTATCATTAGATCCTTCTCCATTGTGGTTGTTACCATTATCCCTACGTCATACTGGTACCTATCCTCCATAAAGTTGAGGGCAACGAGGTTTGATATGAGCATGTTCTCCACAATGATGGCATATGATAGGGTCGTCAGGTTTAAGAGGAGAACGTCTAGGGGAATGCTTCTTATGGAACTTGGAACATCTATCACTCTTTGAGTCTTCACTAGGTGTCTTCCTCTTATGATTTATCTTTTCTTGATAACCAAGGTAAGCTTATATAGATAGGGTCTTATCCACCAATTGAGGAAAGGTCAAGGCTAGATGAGGGATCAACATACGTCCAATGCTAAAGCATAACCCATCCAAAAAGAGACTAGCACGTTGCTCATGAGTCAGACCTATGGCATAACACTCCAAATGTATAAACTTCTACTCGTACTCTAATACAATCATGGAATTCTGACGTAGGTTGTAGAATTAAGACTCCTTACTTAGGGTTACAGAGGAGATATACTTCTCTCTAAACAAGGCTAGAAACTGACTCCACGTCATAGTATCAACATCACGAGTCTTAGCCAGGATATTTCATCAATGTCGAGCTAGCCCATTGAGCACATAAGTAGCAAAGCAAACCTTTTGGTACTCAGGACAAGCCATGCCATCAAAAGTCCTCTCAGAAGTAAGAATCCAATCATCAGCTTTATACACCATGTTGACTTCATTCTCACCATTAAAGTATGTGGGGCGCATTTTTAGGAATTTTATGAGATTATACTCCTTGGTCTTCTCAAGTATAGAAATAGTTTCAACCTTTCCTACTAGGGTTTTGGAAAGCAGCTGTCAGAGGAAAGTCAACTCTTGCTCGGAAGAGAGGCCCAAACTTGCAGATTGTGGGATAGGTTAGTGCATAACATGTTAACCATCAGATGTCACTGGAGTTTGAGATTTTGGAGGATTGAAAGGAGGATCCATCCTAGGAATCCCAAACATAGGGTTCTAGGGTGTCATAAAACCTTCTAGGTTGTCAACAAATGACTTTTCACCAGCCACATGCATGTGCTTGCACAAGGCAAGGGGCAGGGTATAAGCAACCTATGGAAAAAAAGGTAAACAACCTATGGGAGATAAATTGAAATAATTAGTTCAACCGACTGCCTTGACTCTGTTACCATGCTGTAAGGAGTGGAATCCCATAGGGATCCACTCCCTACTAAAAAAAAGGCAACATCCCTTATAACCAAAACCATCATAATTTTTTTCACAAAAGGGATGATAACCAATTCATTGACATGTATGTATCATAAAACCAATAATGTAGCAGTGGAAGAGAAATATATCTAACAATTACAATTGAGTGTCTATGAAAGTTATTCACCACATAGGGTGTACATAGAAGAAAACAAAACAAACTATTGAGCAGAGAGTCATCCCACTACCTCAATCTACCTCACAATGCTAGATAAGATAACTCCTGGATAGCCTTGGTCAACTTTAGGTAGCTTCCCTTTCTCACCACCTAGGGGTTAGAAGCATACACCAAAGAGAAGAAAAAGATGAAAAATTATCAGCAAACAAAGCCGGTATGTGCATAAAATAGGGATTGGACAATATAAAGGAAATAGGGACAACAAATCACAAGGCTTCCCATAGAATAAGAAAGAAGCATACAATTGGATATCAAAAAGGAATTCTTCATATAACAGGATAAAAGAGATTATATGAGAAAATGATAAAGTTCAAAATAGTCAAATCTTGCCTTTAAACCTCAAGTTGAAAACAAAAATTAATATTAAGAATTATCCATGTGGGTAAACTAAACAATAGAAAAATTTGGGGTATATGGCATCACCACCATAACGATATATTATGGCATCACCACCATAATCTTTGGGGGATTAATGGCATCACAACACAATTACCCAAGGACGGGAACCACCGTCTGCATCCTCTGTTGGTATTACGCACAATAGGGATACATTACCCAATGTGTACATAAACAAGTTACCCAAACTAAACATGCATTATAAAATAGAGAGGCATGTAGAGATATAGTCACGTCAATATAAAGATGTCCAGATTTCAATATCTAAAGTCACCAATAAGAAGTATAGGCATAATCAACTATAGCATCATGGCCAACACATAGCAAAATAAAGTTTCTATTATATATAGATTATCAACACCAACAAGATGCAAATTAAATGAAATAGCCACAAGATACAAGGATAGGATCCAATTAACAATTATCATAGTGCACAAGTCCAATTTCAAGATTAAGAAATAATCGGTACAACTATAAGCAAATATGTGACATCTAAATAAGGTGTCATCATCAAGTCTAAGAGAGATAAAGGAATAACCAATTGTCCAATATGACTCATTAGATTATGCAACATACCTCATTCATGTGTATACCAAGTTAGGATACATGCCCTAGATCCAATCAGGGTTTATATTCTCATAATATCATACAGGACGCAAATCATTAATTAATGTACATATTTCAACCCTAGAAAATTCACCTTTTATTAATTTGGATTTAGACTCAAAAAATATCACCAAACAATTTATTAGGTTCTCCCGATCAAGAAAATATATTTTTTGTTAATTTTGTAATTAATATGATTAAGTTGTAATTTTTATGGATTTTATGCATTAAATTCATTTTCTAAAAATCACCCTTTGACAAACTTTGAAATCAGGCTCTAAAACTATTTTTATTAGAAAGATCTTATTTTATTATTCCAAAACATATTTTTACTTAATTTTTAGACAAGTGGATTAAAAGATATGTATTTTTCAATTATGGCCAATTAGGAAAAGACACCTCAGCAAACAAAGCGAGAGAGAGGAAGAGAGAGAGGGAGAGGGGCCGACTGTGTGACTTGGCCCAATAGGGTTTCCCCAAGTCATGGGTCAAGCACACTTGGCTTTGTCAAAGCAAGGGGGAGCAAAAGTCAAAAATCGATATTACCCTCGTACGAAAAACAAAATGAAGAAGAAACGAAGGGGCAAAAGAGTAAAAGACCAAGGGGGATTCTCCCATGCCTTTCTCACACCACGGGAACCGAGCAGCAAGCAGGAGCTTGCTCCAATTTTGGACAAATCTGCAAACATGAATCAAACGATGAATTGAAGCCATGGAAATGAAGAAAGATGGATCAGAAACTCACCCCTGGTCTCAATTTGATAGCCAATGTTACCAAGATCTAAGGCGGGCAGTCAGAAGGTTCGAGCAAAGTCTTGGTCAGAGGTGTAAAGGTTGGTACCTAGGACAAAATTAGAGAGGAAGTAAGAGAGAACTAGAAACGACAGATTTTTTCCTTAGTTAAATAGATATAATGTTTCACAAAAAGGAGGTTGTGCGAGGAGGCTACGATAGAGGAAAATGGAAAATTGGAAAAAATCCACATATGGCAAGTTAGATCTTGTATAGGGGGTCATTGGGTGCAGAATTATTAGGAGAATTTTCCAAAGAAGATTTTGTGAGAAACCGTCCACGGAAGAGGGAGTTATCGCTATTCAAAAATCATAGCCAAGCTGTATTCATACATGTGAGTGAATAGGGGAAGGAGACGAAGTCAGTGCCATTGGATCGTGGACCACAATGGTCCACTCAAATATTGGTTGTCTGTTGGAATGGAAAAAAAGGAAAATGACGCGTGACAGCGTAAATCAACTCCGACTAAAGTGATACTCACATTTATTTCTCATTTTCTCTCTCCTCAATTGATGGTGCAAACCAACTCCAAAATTAATGAAACTTGATACCAAAGCTAATTTGAGTACGTAAAATCTGAATATGTAATTAGATTTTCCTTTTGAGAACTTTTGATTTATAAATTAAGTAAATCTTTTTTCTCTTTCCTTATGCATTAATGACACTAGGATTCTCCAAATTTGATGAAACCTCACCTACAAGAAAACTAAAGTATATGGAACATGAATTGGCTATTAATGTCATTTGTTGAGTTTTTTTATTATTTGATTTAATGATTTGAAGGTTCTACACACTTTCTCTCTCCTAATTTCACCTTTCCATCAAATATTTTCTAAATTGCATGAAAATTCACCCAAAGGCCTATTTTAACATGTAGAATACAAATTTGGCATTAGTTTATTTTTTTGAAGATGTTTATTATTTTATTTAATAATTTAAATCTTATCACTTATTTTCTCCTTTTAATGAATTAGAGGCATCTAGAACTTTCTAAAAATATAAAACTTAGTCTACAAGCAATACTAAGTATTTGAGAATACGATTTTTCCATTGATTAATTTTTTTAACATATTATTTAATATTTTTTGTTTTAAAATCAGATTCTCTCTCCTAGATAAAATAAAATATTTAAGGTTGTCCAAATTAGATAAGAATTCACATATATACTAATTTTGACATGTAGATTATGAGTTTGAGGTTTGTTTCCACTTTTGAAGTCATTTAATGATTTAATTAATAATTTAGAGAAAAACTCATATTTTCTAATTCCAATTAATGCAAAGATAATTATTAATATCATGTGCTTGGTAACTTCCCATTTTGAAAAGGTTTTGTCTGCACCGATTGAGAGTCGCCACTCCAGGAGACAGAGACCCGATGCAACTATCCTAGGCTGTTTTAAGAAGCTAAGTGGGGAGGAGGCTGCTAGACTTGCTGCAACACCAATGTCCGCGGAAGTACAAAAGGTGCTGAACAATATGCACGCTTACAAAGCTGATGGGCCTGATGGTGTCAATGCGGAGTTCTTGAAATACAACTGGAATACTGTTGGACACTCAGTTACCAAATCGATTCAGGACATGCTACAAGGAAAGCCCATCCTAGACGAGGTCTGTAATGCCACTATCATCTTAATCCCTAAGTGTCCAAATCCTGATAAGTGTGAGCAGTTGCGCCCTATCTCCTTGAACAACATAATGCTAAAGTTAGCTTCTAAAGTCGTGGTGGAAAGGCTCAAGAAGCATATCCCAAGCTGGATCTCTGAGGAGCAGAGCAGCTTTGTCCCAGGGCGCCAGATCACTGACAACATTGTGTTGGTCCAGGAACTTATACATGGCATGAAGAATCCGAAGGGAGCAAAGACCATGGCCATTAAGATCGATATAACGAAGGCGGATGATCAAATGTCATGGTAGTTTATCAAGGATACATTGGACTGGGTGGGAATTCCAGATTCCATTAAAGCTTATATTACCAATTCACTCTCAGGCGGAGATACCTCGCTGATATGGAACGGAAAGTCTTCTTGCCCTTTCAAAACTAGTTGAGGACTGCATCAGGGAGATCCACTCACCCGTACTTGTTTGTTCTCTGCATTGAGCGACTTAGCCAGATGATCCAAGAGCATACTTATATAGGGATATGGAGGCCTGTTAAACTGGGCAGATCGGGCATTTTGGTTGCTCATGTGTGCTTCGCAGACGACCTGATTCTGTTTGCTCAGGCGACCAAGGAGCAAATGAGGTGTATTTTGCAGTGCTTCAAGATCTTTGAGCAGGCGTCGGGACAATCCATCTCAGCATCAAAGTCTCGAATCTTCTTCTCCGCTAGTGTTCCGATTTCGGTTCGTAGACAGATCCAGCGGCGTTGTCATTTTCAAGTCACAAGTGATCTGGGGCGTTACCTCAGAGTACCAGTCATTCACTCCAGAGTGACGAAGCATACTTATGCAGACATCGTCGAGAAGGTAGAGGGTAAAGTCAGTGCCTGGGCTGCGAGGAGCTTGCCTCTCGCAGGGAGGTTGTGCCTCGCCAAATCCACGTTAACTGTAGTCCCTACGTATGCTATGCAGACAGCGATCTTACCCCTCACGCTCTGCGATAGGCTGGATAGCATTATACGGAAGTTCATTTGGGGAGGAAGCAGAAGTAGGTCCATATCACTGGTCTCTTGGGACAAGGTTACTAGTTATAAAAGCAAGGGAGGCTTGGGGATTAAAACGATGAGGGACTGGAATCAAGCGTTGCTGGCCAAACACGCTTGGGACCTTCTTGCAGGCAGGGAGACTACCTGGTGCAAAGCAATGCGACATCGCCTTAGCAGATGCAGTGTAGGGGGAGAAGGCGCTCTTTCGAGACTAGGGAAAGCCCGCATCCATGCGTCAGTTCATGAAGGACAACATTAGGATGATCCCTTTGAGCAGTAAATCAGTGAACGTTTGGGATGACATCTGGGTGAATGAGCACCTGAGGCTGAGGGAGGTAGCAAAGAGGCCGATTCCAGAGGACATCACAGACCTGAAAGTGAACTCCCTAGTAGTTGAGGAAGGACGATGGGATATAGCTTTTCTACAGGACTGGTTCGAGGATGATATTGTACAACAAATTCTCAATGTCCATGCACCGCTAGCAGATGATATGGCGGACCGCAGCTGCTGGAGCCATACCGGCAATGGTGTTTTTTCCACAAGCTCAGCTTACGATTTGATTAGAAGGCATAAAGAAGTAGTGACGTCGGGAAGGTGGTAGTCACCATGGAAATTACGCATGGAAGGCAGAATTAAGGCCTTTTCTTGGCTTTCTAGACAAGATGCACTTCTCACAAACGTCAGAAGGAAGTTCAGGCACATGACTGAGGTGGGCACCTACTCTAGGTGTGAGGAAGAAGATGAGTCTCTTATTCATGCCTTAAGGGACTGCAGCGTATCCTCTTTTGTGTGGCAGGACCACATACCTATGTCTCAGTAGCAACCGTTCTTTGCAGCAAGAAATCTTGAGACATGGTGCAAATTCACTGTCAAGGAGACTGGACTCCACGAAGAACATTTCTGGGTAATCTGCCATGGACTGTGGCAAGCTCGGAATAGCTACATCATTGAAGGAAACCATTTAAGCAAGGAAATTATACGGGCAGGCATAAGGAGGGACATCCGTCTACATGGATTGGCATGGGCGACCACATCTACTGAAACCACACATATCATAGACGAAGATTGGACTCCACCACCTTGCGGCACCATTAAGGTAAATGTGGATGCAGCAGTTACAAAAAGGGGGGCAGCTGCAGCTGCCATTGCTAGGAATCACAAGGGAGAATGGGTTGGGGCATGGGGCATGCCGGTGGAAACGTCCATTGCTGCCGAAGTTGAGCTTGCCAGAATCATGTTGGCACTGGAACAAGCTAAATTGAATAGCTGGACTGCTGTCATTCTGGAATCGGACTGCAGTGTGGCAGTGAGGATGATCAAAGAAGATGATGGAACATGGCCTAAATTTGCTCTCTGGCTCGAGAAGATCAGGAAGAAAAATCGGATGAATGTTGAAATCTGATTCAGACGAAGAACTAGTAACGCGCTAGCTGATAGGCTAGCAAAGTTACAGCTAAAGAATAAGGATCATTGCTGATTCTACCAATGGCCGCCCAGGGAAATTTCAAGTCTGTACAAACAAGATTTAGACAGAGTCGATAGTAGTGTCGATGTAACAAGTATTTGATTTAGTAGTTATTTGATTCCAAAAAAAAAGATAATTATTAATTTTCCAAAATTGTGAAGCTTATCACTTAAGTAAACTTTTACTCCAACAAAATGAATTTGGATTTAGAATTATCTTTTGAGTTTCCATTTTATGATATTTTAGGCAATTTACTTAATATTTCCACTAATTGTCCAATTAATTCATTTAATGTCACCTTTTCATATTCTTAGGACTCCCTTTTCTTTTTCTTATTCCAAAAGGACATAGAAACTTCTAGTATGAATTTATTTACTATTATCCTTCTTAAGTGGTTAAATTGCATTTTAGTCCATCGTTGAAACATCCATTAAGTTATTTATGCATATGACATTACATTGACATAATTAGTGTTCAATTACATTCCCAACCATTAATATTTCAACAAATTAAACATCAAGTCCAAAAAGGATAGATATCATATGAAAAACTTAAATTAAGGGCTAAACTAACAATTTACCCAAGTTTCGATATGTTACACGAGGAAAACAAATGTCGGTGGATGAAGCATGGCACGATATCATAGATGTGTTGGGGCAGATGAGTGGAAGACAAAGATTCAAAGATGATCGGGATGACATGAGGTGGCAGGAATAGTTGGATTTTTTTTTGTGTGGCAGCCAAAGAGGATGTTGAGGTAGTTGGAGTTGTTCTGGTGGCTTCCCCCAGATCTTCATAATCTTAAGGTTAATATAGCATATGGATGGGTGAACGGGTCTAAAGGAGATAGAGTGGGATGGATCATGTGTCTATTTAGAAATCACACGGGATGACTGGTCGTGGTTGTCTGTTTGATGGTTCGATGTGACTCAGAGTATGAACTTGGCTTGATGGAAATGGTGGTGATGTTGAAAACTCTAAAAGACATGAATACCCAGGTTCAATACCTAGAGATGGATAATGTGTAATTAGTTTATATGTTATGGGGATCTGATAGGGTGCCTTGGAGAATAGGGGTAGTTCATGAGGTCATTCAAGAGGAGGTTCATGGGATGATGATAAGGGGTAGCATCATTCCCCATGAGGGTAATGCTATAGTGAAAGCCATGGGAAGAGGTGGCGACTTGCAAGGGGTCTATGGATTTCACATGAACCTTGTATTCTCCCAATTAAGGTCTGGTGGCTGATGATGTTGGAGAGGAAAAAAGTATTGTATATACTGAGCATGTGGAGAGATAGAGAGGAGACTAGAGACTGATACATTTCCTTTTTGTTGATTATAGTTGTGTTTTTATAGATTGGTGGTTGGTGCCCTTTGGGCCATCTGGGTGTGGTTGTATAGTTTTTCTCTATTGTCTTTCAGGTCGTCAGGGATGATTATGTTATATGTAACCTTTTTGTTAGATGCTCACATGGGATTGTGGGATGAATGAAAGTTACTCCCACAATTAGAGAAAGATGTAGAAGAAATAGCATCAATTGAGGGGGAGTATGTGGACTCCATTAGCATCAACTGAGGGGGGTCATATGAACCCAATTTTATCAAAACCCCTAGGGGTCTCCAAAGGTATAATTTTACTTAAATACTTTCATACATTTATGGAATGGTTGGTCATCTTTAAAAAGGGGGAAATGCTGATATAAGGTCTAAAATGACCAAACTCTTGTTTTGATGATGACTAACCATTCCATTCATTTGTGTCTAATGCTTCTACTTGAGTGATTTCAGATTGGATAGACATTCTCCAAATGTCTAAACATGCACATCCTAACTTAGAGAAACCAAGTCATACAATCATAAATATCAAGATTGAAGAATAGATAGTTTCCTCCATAGACCTATGATGTAAATCACTAGTAATGATTGTATGATTTGTAATTAAGCTTAGAAAAAATCAGGACAACTTTACTCAAATGTCGAGTACTTTTTGGACATTTGTCAAAAGTGATTACAAATAGCCTTGTCAAGAAAGTTTATCCTGGTGACAACTCAGTCGACAACCTGTCTGGTTTTTGGAAAATGCCTAGGGTCATCCAAGTTTGTCCTGGTGGAAACTCGACCGACACTTGCACTTTGACTTGTCATATAATGTCTTCAGTCAAGTTTCTCAAAAGACAACTCAACTGACAACGTTGTACAGAAAAGTGCAGAAAATATTTCTAGTCATTGGAGTGTTGCAAAACTTGAAAATATATCCATTAGAAAACCCAAAATGGCTAGAATTCAATCCTACACATTTCTACTGGCTAGTAGGCAACCTCAACTATAGTTAGGACCCCCTGTCCTTCATCACATGGTTATCCAAGCACTATGAAGGTTCATATATTATAGTTGAAAGAGATTTGCCTTCAAGAGCCTTCAAACACTCTCATAAGTATAATCATTTGCTACATCCATTAGAGTGAGTAGGAGACTTGTAAGAGAGCTAGTCCTACATGTATATCTTGTGTGGCTCTCACTTCCTCCACCTCCCAATCTCTCTTTCTACCGTGAAGATTAAGATTCTCTTTCTTGTCTAAGAGAGGTGAAGAAGAAGAAGAATGACTTGGTGAAGGTGAAGTCAAAACCTAAAGATCCAAGTCAAGAGTGGGTAAATCCTTGAAGGCGGAAGATTTGTTACAAGAGTGGGTAAGTCTTTAGAGAAGGTGGAAGACCAGTTGCAAGAGTAGGTAAGTCCTTGGTAAGGTAGAAGACTCTTGATCATGGATAGGTAACTCATTTTTAAGATTATTGGCTCAAGGAATGCTAGGTACCCTTGACCTATAAAAAGGAGGCCTTATGTTGTAACTCTTATAATGGAATATAAGGAGTGAGACATGGTTCAAAATCCTACAAGTTGACCTCTCTAGGTAGTGGATGTATATCTCCTAGTTTGGAGGTTGGAACCACTATAAACAACTTGTGTTATCTTATTCTTGTTCAATCTCTCTCTCTCTCTCTCTTGCAATGCATGTTTAGTTGCACTCAAATTTCATATATGCAATATTATTTTGGGATATAACTCGAAGGTCTATTAAATTTTATTTAAATGGTTTTATCTCTATTCACCCCCCTCTAGAGTCCATCATTAATCCAACATATATGACAACTTTTCATTCAACTAAGTGCACAATTGAGAACAATGAGTGATCATTGGCCTTGTAAGGCAGCGTAACAAGCTTTATGTTCATAATGCTTCTCAATGTAGTGAGAAGTTCATCGATCGAGGGTGCCTTGGAATTCCCTTCATAGAGGCTGGCAGACAGACCCAACGTAGCACTGAAAACAGATCTTGCTTTACTTGTTTGCATGAGTTCCTCAATAATAGTTTCATCGAGTACCTTGAAGAACCTTTTGTTGATGGAGGCCTTAGCTCTGAAGGCTCGTTATCCCTCTTGAATCTACAAAAGAGCTCCATAAGTTCTTCTTGTTCCCAGACTCTTTTACTACAGAAGGCACCAACAACAAAAAATGGGTGTGATATTGCCCTCCCCAGTCCTCCAAGGCCTTTATTTATAGCCATTGATGACATGTGGTGGAAACTAGAAATCATAATTCAAAGCCCAATCTAATTTTAAGCAATAATATATGTTACACATTGGGAGCCATCTTCTTTCCATTTAGATTTAACTCCTATTTGGATTGACGACACACACAAGATCAATTTTTATTAGGTCCAAATTCAAATAGAACATGGGTCGTAACCTTCCTATTCTAACATAAACAACCTATGTCCTAATGCTCTGATGAAGGTTGAAACCTGCAATACGTGACTAACAAACCAGCAAGCTTACCAGCCCAACTAATGAGTGATCTCTTTGTATTCTTTGATTTTTTTTTTGTCCTCTATCTCTCCCTCTCACTTTTATGATTAGTGTTTTTGCTTGTTCGCCTCCCATGAGTTTATGCTCTTGGGTTCAAGCGATTCTAAATCATCTCTACCTGTCCTTTGTGCCCACTTCTTACCCACATCTGATCCTTTGGGGCCCATGTGGAGTTTACGGTCGGGATTTACTGGGCACATTGTGGGAGGATTTGAAGCTAGTGCCGTCTATCAATACTCATATGAGAAGAGCAGCTCGTATTTAGCTGTTAATAAGAGAGTTACTAGCACACGCATTCTAATAAGGCAGTAACATCCCGGTCGGGCATGATCACCCAGCTACCACCTACCAGCGATGATAACAACAGATGCATAACAGCTTTAAGGAACAAAAGCGGGGGAGGCCTTAGCGGGTTGGTGGGAGAATCGGGAAGACATTTCCTGTCGATAATGACCCGCAATTTTTATCTGGACACAGGTTGGTAGGTGCGTGGGGGCAAGAGAAACGAGGACCATTGTAGATGTTTCAATATACATGCAAGCCCTACCCCAGTGTTAATAAATTGTTGGGGTCATGGTGCCCCAGGCATGATATCGAGCAGCCTTCACTATCGTAGATTAGGGTTTGACAATGCCGTTTAGCTATGTTGGATAGCCTCATACATGCAAAAGCTACAGGTAGTGGATGGAAAATTCCGCAAAAGACGGTGCTCCTAGTTCCTTCACGCCTCAACAGTTGGGGCCACGCAACACCAAGTCCGCACGTTCGTTTTCAGGGATTATGTCTAGTTGAGTTGAGTCCATTGAACAACGTCGATTGGTTAGCTGCAGTTTAGAAAGAAAATGGGCTACAGGTTCTTCCAATTGGTCCGTGAGTCTGTTTCGGACATCAGCTGTTTCAATCGACTGG
Organism: Alisma plantago-aquatica; assembly: GCA_963693085.1. Classification (NCBI taxonomy): domain Eukaryota; kingdom Viridiplantae; phylum Streptophyta; class Magnoliopsida; order Alismatales; family Alismataceae; genus Alisma; species Alisma plantago-aquatica. Next base: position 750,483,853 of record OY856411.1, on the reverse strand, counting down.
AGACACGCATGCAACAACATGGTTGAGAAACGCAACTTAAGCTTTAGCAAGGGTAGCTGCTTCTATCAATCAAAGTGGAGACAGGATGAAATTACATCCTTTTCGTTCCTCCTCATCAGCTAAATCATACAGGGATTCACATGTCAATCAACATCCACAGACTGTACGATCCCACAAATGGCTGACATATCCGCCTTGATTGAAATGAATCCGATCGACTGAATCTCTGCCCTGTACTATGTTGAATTCAACAACAGTGAGCGATGAGAGATGTTGGGGTATAATTGAATCTTCATGGTAAACAGAGAGCAAATCCAATGTGGGGCGTGGAGCTAGCATGAATGACATCACTTCTTTCCACTCAGGCGAAACCCAGCCCTTCAGAAGAGTCCACGCTTCCTCAAAGAGTTCCACTGCTCTTGGCTACCTTTTGCGTTTGAAAAGGATTGGTCGCTCGCTCAGTAGTGAGTGCGCGATATATGAGACCCACAAAAGAACGCACCTGGGAGAGTCCCATCTGGATTGCAGAATGAAACGTTCATAACCGCGAAAAGATCCAGTCCTGAGCGGGTGTTTTCTCGACGTCCTGAACTCCATCTTGTCCGCACAAAAAGGTCGCTTTTTCACAGACCGTTAGATCAAATCTAGGGGCATTTCCGGGTTGGCAAAATTTTATTTTTGGCGCCAAGATTTGGCAATCTTCTGACAACCCTCTCTCTCCCATGCGTGGAGACAACCCATACGAACACAGTTTTCGTCGTTGTCATCTCATCTCCCGCTCTTGCTCGCTCTCATTTCTCTCGTTTTTCCTTTCCTTCCAAAACCTAGATCGCTTGATCCCTCTTCGTCGGCGGGAGCGATACGGTGGCGGCGAGAAAAATCTTGTACGATCGTAGTTGTTGTTGGTTGTCTTAAGGCCCGGCAGCGAGAAAAATCTTGAGATTGTGGTTGTTGTCGGTTGTCTTAAGGCCCGACGGCGAGAAAAATCTCGAGTGATCGTGGTTGCTGTTGGTTGTCTAAAAATCTTGAGCAATCGTGGTTGTTGTTAGTTGTCTTATGGCTCAAAAGTCCTTCATCGCCTGCACCAGACTAAGATCGGGGTTGGCTCTCAGCAGTGAGAAAAAACTTTACCGATCGTGGTTGTTGTTGGTTATTTTAACGCTCATCGTGATTGTTGTTGGTTATTTTAACACTCAAGCAGAGTTCGACGCCTCAACCGGGATCATTGTTGATTTTGTTGTTGTTACGTGATCTTGCATATAAGTGACATCACCAAATCATATATTTTGCCTCTACATTAACTACATACCTCTAAGTGATGGATTTTTTTTTATGAAAGAAAACTTTTTTATTCTCGTAAACTTTGTTCGCTTCTCCCCAACTTTTTTCTTGGAAAAATGAAACAGTTTCATTTATTTCTCTGAAAGGAAACTCTTTTACATTAACTGTATTTCTCTTTTATTCTCGTAAACGTTGTTCGCTTCTCCCTAACTTTTATCTCAAAAAAATGAAATAGTTTCCTTTAAAACTCTTTTATTTCTTAAAAAGTTGTTTTCTTTCATTGAAAGAATGTTATTTTGTTAATATTGTTAAGGAAACAATGAGTAAAAGAGTGATCTTTAATATCATAGCTAGTTACAGTGGTAAAGGTTTGCTTTTTCATATCATATTGTCATTTTCTACAGATTAGTACATCATGGCTGACAAATGGATGGACCAGATTGACATGGAGTTAAATGACCTTCAACATGCTCATTGTTCAGAAGCTGATGTGTCCTCACGGTGCCAAGATTCAGTTGGTGTTTTGCCATCATCAACTCCCCAAAGACCTCTATAGGGACAAGCCTCCTATGTGTCGGCGTCATCACGCCAAGATGTCCAACATATAAATTATTTCAGGAATACATGTTTGACGTAGATCTAAATGACATGGGTTTTCAAGAACATAGTTGTCAAGGAATATCAGAAGAAAGTTGTCATGTTGAAGATAATTCATATCATGTTGAAGACACAGCTCCTTCCACAAATCCCTCTTCCGCATATATAGATGTGGAGTCGCATGTCGTTCGGATTGAAATTGATCTGAATCACACATGTGCGATGTCTGATTTCACCGGAGACGACATTGGTGGGAAATCTATTCATGTGGACTCTGATGGTTAGTTACTTATTACAGTTCCTTTTTTCCTTATCGTTGTTAATTTTTACATGATTATTGTTACTTTTGTCATAGTGATATGTTCCCTTTCTCGCTATACTTGTATTCATGATTTCGTCATCTTTTCCTTTTCTCATTCCTTCCAGTCGTTCCTATTCTCGTTCTAGTCATTCCTATTCTCGTTCCAGTCGTCATATTCTCATTCCAGTTGTTCCTATTCCCATTCCAGTCATTCATGTTCTCGTTCCATTGGTTCCTATTCTCATTCCAGTCGTTCCTTTTCTCCCTACCTGTATCATGATTATTTGCTTTGGTTGTTCCTTTTGTCATGCTGGTTGAGCATTATTTATTTTTTAAGAGACTTTATTAACCATGTTATCTTTCATGATCTTAGATGAAGTTGATAAATAGTATTACTAGGAAAAACTTGAATTTAACTCTGTACACGAGGCACATCAATTCTATAATGATTATGCTCATCAGAAAGAGTTTGCCATGAGGATGGAATGGGAGAAGAAGTTTATGGGCAAGAATATGGATCATGAAAAGATTCAATTTATGCAATATGTCTACAATAAACAAGGCTTTCGAAAGGGGAGTATAAGGCATGCCACTGGTTCAGGCGAAGAATTGATAAATCACCGATCAGGAATCGAGAAGAGCCGCAGAGAAGAAAGGACATGGTGCAAAGCACATATTAATCTAAATATTGATCACCAGCTCAATGTGTACAAGATTAGTAAATGGGATGTTGGTCATAACCACACACTTCACCCGCACGAATATGCACACCTTCTTAGATCCAACCGCATTGAACAAGTCCAAGGAGTTGTAGCAGAGATCAACCAAGATGCTGGAATTTAATTAAGAAGTTCTTACGATGCAATGTCATTGGTGGTCGGTGGATGTGAATGTGTTGGGTTTTAGAAATTAGATTTAAGGAACCATTTGAGGCGGAGGAGACAAAAGACAATGATAGCTAGTTAGGACACTGCTCTGCAAGAGTACTTTCGCAATGAAGCATACAACAACCCATCATTTTACTATGACATTGAGGTTGATAGCGAAGAGAGAATTGCAAACATTTTCTGGGCCGATGGGAGGATGAAGCTTGATTATCAGTTATTTGGTGATGTGATTTCTTTTGATACAACTTTCCGGACAAACAAGAGCTACCGACCATTAGGTACTTAATAGAGTCATGTGTTCTATTAATATACAATATTGTTCTCATGTCGGATATCATGTGTTCCTGTATTAGAAATTTTTGTTACACTATTCTATAATATGTGTTCCAATATCCGACCTTTGAATCGTGTGTTTTGGTATTCTACAATATATGTTCCAGTATTAAAACATATCCATTCCAGTATTCCAACTCATGTCTTCCATTATTCGTCTCAATTATTGTATTTGACATGTGTGTTCCCGTATTAAACCATATCTCATTCCATTAAGTCAAGGTGACAAAAAAATCATGTAGCTCTATTTGTTCCACTATTATACAACATTGTTCCCGTATCAGATACCATGTGTTCCTATATTAGAAATTTTGTTCCACTATTCTACAATATGTGTTCCAGTATCCAACACTCGAATCATGTGTTCTGGTATTCTACAATATGTGTTCCAAGTGTTGAAACATATCTGTTCGAGTATTCCAACTCATGTGTTCCATTATTCATCTCATTTGTTCCTGTATTCGACATGTGTGTTCCAGTATTAAACCATATCTCGTTCCATTAAGCCGAGGTGACAAATTCTTTTTTATGCAGTTCTATTTGTTCCACTATTCTGTAATATGTATTCCAGTATCCGACCTTCGAATCATGTGTTCTGGTATTCGACAATATGTGTTCCAGTATTGAAACATATTTGTTCATGTATTCTAACTCACATGTTCCATTATTTGTCTTATTTGTTCCTGTATTCGACATGCATGTTCCAGTATTGAACCATATGTTGTTCCATTAGGCCGAGGTGACAAAAAAAATTTTATGCAACTCTATTTGTTCTACTCTTATATAACATCATTCCCGTATCAGATATCGTGTGTTCCTGTATTAGAAATTTTACTTCCACTATTCTATAATATGTGTTCCAGTATCCGACCTTCGAATCATGTGTTCCAGTATTCGAAAATATGTGTTCCAATATTGAAACATATCTGTTTCTATATTCCAACTCACGTGTTCCATTATTTGACTCATTTGTTCCTGTATCCGACATGCATGTTCCAGTATTGAACCATATGTCATTCCATTAGGCCGAGGTAAAAAAAAATTTATGCAGCTCTATTTGTTCTACTAGTATACAACATTGTTTCCATATCGGATATCGTGTGTTCCTGTATTAGAAATTTTTGTTCCACTATTCTACAATATGTGTTCTAGTAATATGTGTTCCAGTATCCAACCTTCAAATCTTGTGTTCCAGTATTGAAACATATCTGTTCCTATATTCCAACTCATGTGTTCCATTATTCGTCTCATTTGTTCTTGTATTCGACATGATTGTTCCAATATTAAACAATATCTCGTTCCATTAAGACAAGGTGACAAAAAAATTTTATGCAGCTTTATTTGTAGGTTTCAGCCACCACCGTCAGGGTGTCATATTCGGTGCAACCCTCCTCTAGGAAGAAACTATTGAGTCCTTTGAGTTGTTATTTCATACATTTCTTAAATGCATGTCAATAAAGTCTCCTTTAACTATTTTCATAGATCAAGATGTTGCAATGGCTGCAGCTATAAGGAATGTTCTCACCGATACATTCCATGTGTTGTGTACATGGCATATATTACAAAATGCTCATAAGAACCTCACTCAGTTGTTCACACTTATTTTGCAAAACCATTTTAATCTCCTTATGTATGAAGTTGAAGATGTAGATGAATTCAATTTTGGTTGGACAAAGATGGTTGAAGAATGTTTTCCTAATGGGCCACACCGTTGGATTATCAGAATACATGGCTATCGCAAATAATGGTCCTCAGTTTGGGTAAGACAACATTTTACTGCGGGTATGAAATCAACCCAGATCAGTGAATCATGTAATGTTGTAATGAGGCTCTTTCTACAACCAAATCACAACTTGGTTCAGTTCTTCACACACTTCAATATAATTCTTGCAACAAGGAGGAGCAACGAAAGGGAACAAGAGTTTCAACCAGCTAATAAATTTACAAACAATATATTTTACTACAGCCCAATTGCAATAAGGGCCGCTGAGGTTTATACTCCTAATGTGTTTGCAATCTTCAAGGCAGAGTTTAAGAAAATGATGGAGTATGTAATCCGCCTCAGGATTCAAGACACTATTGGAGGGAGTTATACATACACTATTTTCAAAATCATAGACAATATAACAGTAGATGACAGAACTATGTTATTCTAGCCAGCCAATATGGTATTCAAATGTTCCTGTCATATGTACGAAAGCATGGCAATGTTGTGTAGGCACATTCTTAAAGTTTTTGAGATTCTAGGCTCTCTGGGAGAACAACATTTGCAAAAAATCCCCCCTCACTACATAGTCGGTCGTTGGACAAAGCTTACTAAGAGTGGGATTAGTATACTCGACTCTCCTGTCGATGTCAATAAACCAGCAGAATATGGGGAACGCTTTCAACATATGTACAGCAAAATGGTTCAGATGGCGACATCAATTTGCATGGATGATGATCTTTACCAAATGGTAGACAATGAGATAAATTTATTATGCTCAAAGGCTAACTCACTCAAGGGGAAACGTAATGAAAATGGTGTTTCATATCCTGTTTCTCAGCCGAATATAGTTGATGATGAACTGACTCCTCCTGGAAGTCAGTTTAAAGGCAAGTCAATAAAGGTTCGTCCAAGTTCAATCCAGTCAAGAAAAAGATTGATTGGTATTATGGAGAATGCGAGACAGAGAAAATGGTCGAAGATCCGTCGCCAAATAGAGAATTAGTTCGGATAAGGACAAATGCCCAATTTTGACTTGGGACTTGACGGATAATGACTACAGGAATGACATTGGGGAGTACATGATCACGGAGGATGAGAAAAGGATCATGGAGGGTGAGTACAGTAATAAGAGTTGTAGCATTAGTAATTAATGTAACACTAATTTCCTCAAACACGTCACTCAAGTAATAATAATACAAAATCATGTTGCATTTACATTTATAGGTACAAATGTTGATACATGCAAACTACAGATTCAGATACATGCGAGCAGCAGTAGTTGCACTCATGACTTGCCATAGGTGCTGGAAGCGGCATCAGTAAATTCTCATCTCATTTTGCCTGTTCTCTTCCTCATTTTCCTCATATACCCTTCTCTGACCATGTTCTCGCTATTCCCTTTCTCCTCATTGTTCAGGTGACAGCGAGGACGGTGACTAAAGGAACTAGACTGGAAAGAAAAGGAACAATAACGTGAACAACGGTAATATGTATGGTGATATTGGGATACAGTATAGTAATGTAAGTACTATAACAATGTGCAGGATTATGAATCTTCTTGAACATGGTCAGTCGTTTTTTAACATGGTCAAGAAAATTTGCAATCCTGCACAATTCTACAGCATATGCATCGCACCACATGATATCCCCACAGATACCCCCTAGACACAGATGTCTCTAAAGAGACCCTTGGGATAAGACTGCAGATCCAGATAGCTCTACATTTTTCTGCCTCTTCTGGGATTGGACTATGATTGTAGTCCAACCCAAGAAGATTTTTTTATGTCGTAAGCTGGACGGGTGTTACACCGTGTCTTTTTATCCTTTCTCTTAGGATAGAAAGCATGGGAAACGCTTGGAGTAACACCCGGTCAGATATAGCTTTAGGTTAGGAAGCATAGGAAAAGGGGATGGAGTTATGATCACAAACAGAAGAAATCTTTCGATCCCATGAACTCCAATGGACACCAGTTGTGGCCTTCAGGAAGAGTCTCAGAGACGGTACCATTTTGGTGCATATTTGGTGGAGTAGGTGGAGATTTGGTTGTGTTTCCAGTAGGTGGTGCATCCTGCACTGAGATGGTATTGGTACTACCATTGGCCTCAATTTATAGACTGGATGCGAGCAAGAGCGAGGAGATAGGAGTACGGGAACCAATATAGCGAGAGAACATGATCATCATTAATTGCACTCGTAACTTGCGACCAGCAGTAATTGCACTTGTTACTTGCCACTGGTGCTGGAATGGACAACACAAAATCCTTATCTTGGCCATCATGTTCTCCTCCTCGTTATCCTTGTCCCCTCCTCTACCATCCCTTAGTCGCCTTACAAGGACGGCAACTAAAGGAACTGGATTGGGGAGAAAAGGAGCTAGAGCTGGGAGTATGGGAACCATAACAGTGAGAGAACGAGATCATATGGGGGGGCGATGATGAAAATGAGGAAGCAGAGCCAGTGTTGTCCAGCCCGATTTTATCTACATGCTCCCCTGATGATACAACGAAACAGCAGTAATTGCACTCGTGACTTGCCACTGGTGCTAGAATGGACAACATGAAATCCTTATCTTGGCCATCATGTTCTCCTCCTCATTATCCTCATCCCCTCCTCTACCATCCTATAGTCGCCTTATGAGGACGACGACTAAAGGAACTAGACTAGGGAGAAAAGGAGCTAGAGCTGGGAGTACGGGAACGAGTACAACGAGAGAACGGGATCAGATGGGGGCGACGATGAAAATGAGGAAGTAGAGTCAATGTTGTCCATCTCAGTTTTATCTACCTACTCCCCTAATGATGCAATGAAATAGTAGTAATTGCACTCGTAACTTGCCACTGGTGCTGGAATGGACAACATGAAATCCTTATCTTGGCCATCCTGTTCTCCTCCTCGTTATCCTCATCCCCTCCTCTATCATCCCATTGTCGCCTTACGAGGATGGCGACTAAAGGAACTAGACTGGGGAGAAAATGAGCTAGAGCTGGGAGTACGGGAACCAGTACAATGAGAGAACGGTATCAGATGGGGGGTGACGATGAAGATGAGGAAGCATAGCCAGTGTTGTCCAGCCCGGTTTTATCAACCTGCTCCCCTGATGATGCAACGAAACAATAGTAATTGCACTCGTGACTTGCCACTGGTGATGGAATGGACAACACAAAATCCTTATCTTTGCCATCTTGTTCTCTTCTTCATTATCCGTGTCCCCTCCTCTACCATCCTGTAGTCACCTTACAAGGATGGTGACTAAAGGAACTGGACTAGGGAGAAAAGGAGCTAGAGCTGGGAGTATGGGAACCAGTATAGCAAGAGAACAGGATCAGATGGGGGGCGACGATGAAAATGAGGAAGCAGAGTCGATGTTTTCCAGTCCAGTTTTATCTACATGCTCCCCTGATGAGGCCATGAAATAGTAGTGATTGCACTCGTGACTTGCCACTGGTGCTGGAATGGACAACACGAAATCCTTATCTTGGCCATCATGTTCTCCTCCTTGTTATTCTCATCCCCTCCTCTACGATCCCGTAGTTGCCTTACGAGGACGACGACTAAAGGAACTAGACTGGGGAGAAAAGGAGCTAGAGCTGGGAGTACATGAACTAGTACAGTGAGAGAATGGGATCAGATGGGGGGCGACGATGAAAATGAGGAAGTAGAGTCGGTGTTGTCTAGCCTGGTTTTATCTACCTACTCCCCTGATGATGCAACGAAACAGCGATAATTGTACTCATGACTTGCCACTGGTGCTGGAATGGACAACACAAAATCCTTATCTTGGCCATCATGTTGTCCTACTCGTTATCCTCGTCCCCTCCTCTACCATCCTGTAATTTCCTGACGAGGATGGTGACTAAAGGAACTGGACTGGGGAGAAAAGGAGCTAGAACTGGGAGTACGGGAACCAGTATAGTGAGAGAACGGGATCAGATGGGGGGCGACGATGAAAACAAGGAAGCAGAGCTGGTGTTGTCCAGCCTAGTTTTATCTACCTACTCCCCAGATGATGCAACAAAATAGTAGTAATTGCACTCGTGACTTGCCACTGGTGCTGGAATGGACAACACAAAATCCTTATCTTGGCCATCATGTTCTCCTCCTTGTTATCCTCATCCCCTCCTCTACCATCCTGTAGTCGCCTTACGAGGACGGCGACTAAAGGAACTGGACTGGGGAGAAAAGGAGCTCGAGCTGGGAGTATGGGAACCAGTATAGCGAGAGAATGGGATCCGATGGGGAGGCGACGATGAAAATGAGGAAGCAGAGCTGGTGTTGTCCAGCCCAGTTTTATCTACCTGCTCCCCTGATGATTCAACAAAACAGCAGTAATTACACTCGTGACTTGCTACTGGTGCTGGAATGGACAACACGAAATCCTTATCTTAGCCATCCTATTCTCCTCTTCGTTATCCTCGTCCCCTCCTCTACCATCATGTACTCACCTTACGAGGACGGTGACTACAGGAACTAGACTGGGGAGAAAAGGAGCTAGAGCTGGGAGTACGGGAACCAGTACAACAAGAGAACGGGTTCAGATGAGGGGCGACGATGAAAATGAGGAAGCAGAGTCGGTTCTATCCAGCCCAGTTTTATCTACATGCTCCCCTGATGATGCAATGAAATAGCAGTAATTGCACTTGTGACTTGCTACTGGTGCTGGAATGAACAACACAAAATCCTTATCTTGGCCGTCATGTTCTCCTCCTCATTATCCTCATCCCCTCCTCTACCATCTCGTAGTCGCCTTACGAGGATGGCGACTAAAGGAACTAGACTGGGGAGAAAAGGAGCTAGAGCTGGGAGTATGGGAACCAGTACAATGAGAGAACGGGATCAGATGGGGGGTGATGATGAAAATGACGAAGCAGAGCTGGTGATGTCCATCCCAGTTTTATCTACCTGCTTTCCTAATGATGCAATGAAATAGCAGTAATTGCACTCATGACTTGCCACTGGTGTTGGAATGGACAACACAAAATCCTTATCTTGGCCATCATGTTCTCCTCCTCGTTATCCTCATCCCCTCCTCTACCATCCCGTAGTCGCCTTATGAGGACGGAGACTAAAGGAACTGGACTGGGGAGAAAAGGATCTAGAGTTGGGAGTACGGGAACCAATACAGTGAGAGAACGAGATCATATGGGGGCGACGATGAAAATGAGGAAGCAGAGACGGTGTTGTCCAACCCGGTTTTATCTACCTACTCCCCTGATGATGCAACGAAACAATAGTAATTCCACTCGTGACTTGCCACTGGTGCTGGAATGGACAACATGAAATCCTTATCTTGGCCATCCTATTCTCCTCCTCATTATCCTCATCCCCTCCTCTACCATACCGTAGTCTCCTTACGAGGACGGTGACTAAAGGAACTGGACTGGGGAGAAAAGGAGCTAGAGTTGGGAGTACAGAAACCAATGCAGTGATAGAATGGGATCAGATTGGGGGCGACGATTAAAATGAGGAGAAGGAACTATTGGTCCACCGGATGAGAATGAAGATTGTCCTCCGTTACTAGTATGGCGTTGTTACTTCACTTGGATTATATGTTACTTTACTCAGGCGATATGTTACTTTAGTCGTAGAGGTTGATCCTTTTCTAAACTTCTACCTTGTAATTCTGAAATTTTCTATTGAATGACCGTTTATGATATTTAATGTCATTCATGTTCCTGTTGTTGATGTACTTACTGGAGGAAAAAGATGAGCTCTCCGAGGACAAGCCACTCCACCGGAGGAGAATGAAATGCTGGTCCACTTGAGGAGAACGAAGACTGTCCTCCGTTACTCGTCTGGCATTACTACTTTATAAGAGACAATATGTTAATTTACTCAGACAATATGTTACCAGGGGGAGAGGTGGCACCAATTTTGGAATTAAAAGATTTTTATAAGGCATTTTCTCTCTCATTGATTTTTCTTATAAAAACACCTTTTACAACTCAAATCAAAGGCTTTTTTTAATCCACTTCTTCTCTTTGCTTGCAAAACGACCAAGGGAGCTTTGGAGGATCAGGAGGATGACCCCCAACCTGTTGGTAAGCTTCTTGACTTCCTTTCACCTTAATTCCATGGTGGAAATCGAAAATCAATGCATGATTTCTTCTTATCTCGATCCCATCTTCATTCCTAACCATTCCTTTTCACCCAAAGCTTGAGGACGAGCCTTGGGATAGTGAAAGGAGTTGCATCCACCATTTTTGATGTGAGCTTGAAGCTTTGAATCTCAATCAGAGGCGGGTTATATAACTTGAACCCATTACATTGTTATTCAATTATCAATCTTACAATTATATTGATTCCTTCTTCTTCTTGATCAATTGCTTGTTGTAATTGATGATGTTATGCAATCAGTAGAAATATGAACTACATGAATGAAGGTAGATGATGATGACATCATCTTGGGCACTTTTCCCAAAGAAATTCTATTCCAATCAGTTTCAACAAATTCTTCAATCGGTTTCAACAAAACTGTTTAAAATCAAACGGTTTCAGCAAACCGTTAGAAACCAAACAGTTTCAAACCATTTGGAAGAGTTGACCACAGTTGACCATTTCGATAGTATATGCTAGTGTTGATGGTTGATGACCCATTAAATCTAATTGATTGATTCCAAAGGGTTCATCAGTTGAAGGTTAATCAATTATCAAACCCTAATCGGGTTAAGTGTTGGAATTTCAATTGGTTGATTTAAAATTTTGGGTTGCTTAACCCAAACGGTCTCAAGACTGTTTGGAGATCACCCAAATGGTCTCAAGACCGTTTGGAGGTCTAGGGTTGAGTATGGTTGAGTAATTGAAGATCCAGAGATATCAAATTGAAATGCAATCAATAGCTAAATTGATGATCAATCCAATGATCTAAACCTTAATTGAATTTCACAAATTTTAATGATGGATGGTGCAAACGGTCTCAAGACCGTTTGGAGGTCATCCAAACGACCTCAAGACCATTTGAGGTCAGGTCATATCATAATTTGATGATGATTCATTGATTTCAATGGAATTAGTTCTACAATGTTAACCATTGATGGTTCCTCGATTTCAAAACCCTAATTGAAGGTTTCTTGACTATAAATCCTAATTCAATTGGGTTCAAAACCCTAATTGATGGTCCAATTGAAGGATAGTTCAATTGATGAATGAATCAAGGATTCAATTGATAGTCAGTTCATTGATTGAAACCTTGAATTGATTAAGGGTTGAAAGACCTTTTTGGTCCATTCAGTTTTGAGAGGGTTTGGACCAAATGGTCTCAAGACCGTTTGGAGACCCAAGTCCAATTGGTTTCAACACATTTCTTTCCCAAACGGTTTCAAGGGCAATTTTCCCAAACAGTTTCAAACTGTTTGAATTCTGAGAGACCAATACCGTTTAGGGTTTAAGTTATCAAAACCATTTGAGGTTCAACATGGTTAATCCATTTGGATATCTAATGTAATTGAAGACTCAATTGGTTGATCCACTTGGACACCTAATGTAATTAAAGATTCAATTGGTCAATTCATTTGGATACCTCATGTAATTGAAGGTTCAATTGATCAAATCTTTTAGACACCTAATGTACTTAGATGATTGATACCCTTAGTGGGATTAATCATTGATGCATAATGATGCAATAATTCAATACATCATGCTAACCCTAAATGTATGTATTTGAATAAAGAATAGGCTCAATCTAATCAAGAATTGAGTAGTGGACATCCTGAATAGGATGAGAGAGACTTTCATACATGTAAGATAATCATGTAGCAATCAAGCCTAACACATTCAAAATAAGTGTGGTATACAATTAGGGTATGATCCTTGATAAAGAGATCATAAAACCCTAATTGAGTTGATTGATGAACTCAAACCCTAATTTAGGGCTATTCTGAGTGAAACCCTAATCTAGGTTAACAATGTAACCCTAATTAAGGGTGATGACATGAGAAACCCTAATTCAGGGTATCTTGATGATAAACCCTAATTGGGATGAATAGTAATCCCTAATTATGGGTAATGGTATATGAAACCCTAATTTAGGTATTTGTATGACAAACCCTGATTTGATGTGAATAGTAAAATCTAACCCTAATTTGTATGTATGGATATGATAATCCCTGATGTGATGTGAATAGTAAACCCTAATTCTAAAATAGGGTGAAGGTGTGTGAAACCCTAATTCTTGGTTATACTATATAGCATGAAACCCTAATCTTGGACAATAAAATGATAAATCATCGGTACTAATTGTGAAAAAGGGATGAGTAACCCTGATTGAAATAAAATGGGAAACCCTAACCCTGGTAAGGGATTAGTGGTGTTACCCTTGAATAGCATGAAACTGAATTATGATTGATATATATGCTATCACATGTGCTAACCATGCAGGTATCCTGAGATGATGAACATAGTCAGGTATGAGCTAGGATGTTTATTTATTGAAATTATTTATTGGGCCTTGTGTGCCTTAATATGCCTTGTTACTTAATGAAAGGTAACAAGAGAGTTAATGGGCCTCAAGTGCCATAAGAGATGCTTGTGTAGCAAGTGTCATGATTACCTTGGTCAGATAACCTGAAGGTGATAGTTACCTAAAAAAGTGGTAACAGTGCTCAGTGATGAGCTAAGGGTTTGAATACCCAGAACCATATGATTATGGTATTGAGAATTGTGAAGGGATGATAATTCCCAGTATTGAAATAAGAGACTGAGATCCCAATGTCTTATAAAGACCGAGAAGTAACTGATGAAAATAGTACATGTTTCTTTATAGCATTTGTCCTAATAAGTTATGTTTGAAAACTTGGCTGATGCTAAAAGAATATGATAATGTACTTAATTAATCAAGTGTAATCTATTCATGTAGTGCTCTGACCATAGATCCTTCATCGCCAGTAGTTGATGATGGTGAAACAGGTTTTCCTACGGGATCTCCTAGAGTTTGCATATTTTTTAATATGCGGGGGTTGATGGGTGAAAATATTCATACATCCTAATGGGGGAATTGATGGAAGGTAAACATTAAACCTCTCAATCATTCATTATATGTGTCGGGATGGATGTATCACGAATCTCCCGATGATGTTAATGTTGGATCGATGGAGGTAAACATGAAATCTCTCAATTGCGAAGAGAGTACAACCTCCACTGTAACTATATAGTGAAGATGCCACTATACCCTGGAAAGCTATGTAGCAGAGACACAAGATGTCCAGCATGTGATCTCACACTGACCGAGATGTGGGAGGTCATGGAAGTCGTCTCTTCCATTGACTTAGTATGGTACCGATTTCGATTTCGCAATGTTCAGTTGGAGTATGAGCGGTATACCTCATCTCCTTAGAGCTTAAGCTTGATTGTAAAATTTAATCAGTTGTGTAGCGTATTTGCTTAAAATTGAAATACGAAAATCACTGGTTGATGTTATCTTACTTAGTATACTCTTGATGGATAAATATTATATATGTCACTTATTCAATACTCAAGTTGCTTTATCAAGTCATAACTGAAATGCTAGAATAGGAATGTTGCTCTAATCTGCATAGATATTGATTTATCTGTTGTTGAAATATATGATTCCACTACTCAGTTTATTTCTACTAAACTACAATAATAATGTTTTTGGAAGAGAGTTATATCTCTCGCTGGGGCAATTTACAAATTGTCTCACCCCTGTGGGATCCAACATTTTTAGGTAGATGCAGACAAAGAGGCAGAAACTTTATAACAGGGGAAGAGCAGCAGCAACAACAGGGACAACAGTCAAATCCAGGGGGAGATACTGGGTATCATGTGTAGTATATAGAGTCCTATGTGTCTTCTATGTACTCCCAGGTCCTAGGAGTTAGTGATTTTAATAATTCGATCTGAGATTTTGGTGTCATGCCTCGAGGATTTTGTTACTTGTGCTTTTTAGCAAAGCAATGATGTATATATATTCCTCGAGAAGAGATAGTGCAGTGAATGTACTTGGTGAACCAGTATGTAAATATAATATTGTGGTTCTTGTTTAAAAGAGTTTTCCTGAGAATGGATCTCATTGTAAATGGTTTTAATTTTTAGTGATTTTCAGTAATCCGCTGCTAACAAACGCTTCCGCTTAGTTAATGATGTTTTGTTCGAACGGTGTATCACAAATTAGTGGTATTAGAGCTCTAGGTTCGTTGAGTCTATAGAGACATAGGATTAAGGTTGTTGATTCTGTTCTAATGTCTTCCAGATTATCTGATAGTGTCTTCTGCTCATACAGGAGAAGAAGAACTTGAAGATGTCTGGATCACATGATGAACATGTTGGTGAAAGCAGCATTGCTACACCAGGAGGAGGTACAAGGGGTCAAGCTAGGGAGGAACCGGTACCTCAGATTCCTCATCTTGATCAAGCTGCATTAGAAAACCTAGCCTTCCATGACCTGTTCGGGCAGTTTATGGAGACTATGACGCATATGGCGGATAGGATGACACCACCTGCACTGAGGGCACCGACCCACAATGAAGGGCAAGGAGCTGGAAAAACCTTTGAATGGCTTCGTTGGGTGGGAGCAACATACTATGCTGGTATAGCTGACCCAACTGATGCAGATTTGTGGTTGACTGGGTTGGAGAACATCCCAGAAGCTGAGAAGGTGAGGCATGTTGTATACCTTCTGAAGGGGAGTGTTAGCCACTGGTGGACCATTGAGGAAGGCAAAAGGCCAGGAGTTGAATTCAGATGGGATGAATTCTAATGTGAATGTGTCGCTAGATACTTCCCTAAGACGCATCTAGATGAGAAGATCTCTCAGTTTGAGAGGATTAGACAAGGACAGATGAACATTAGCGAGTATGAAGCTAGGTTCATGGAGTTTTTGTGGTTTTGTCCGCATATGGCATCTACTGATGAAGAGAGGATTCGGCGTTTCGAGAAGGGGTTGAATGTTGAATTGACCACTCCTGTGTCTGCTCTGGAGAACATGGAGAGGTTTTCCACATTTGTGGAGTCTGTTAGGCGGATAGAGAGGTCTGTGATCGAGAAGCGATAGACCAGTAATAAGAAAGTGTATCCTCAGTTTCATAGATAACGGTCTAAAAGCTTCAAAAGCCGAGATTTTCTGCACCGGCAGCACCATCAAGATTCAATACTCAGACACAATGGACGTCGAGTAGGGGTAGGGGACATAGTGTTCCACTAAACAGAGCCCCTAGTACAGTATCAACATTAGTGACACGACCACCTAGGCAGAATTTGGGAAGCTACAATTGCTTGTAGTGCGGGAGGCCAGGACACTTGGTGAGAGATTGTCCTGAGAAAGTCAGGACTGTAACTCAACCCCAGAGGCAGAGTCAGTAAGGATCACAGAGGAGATAGTTTGCTAGCAGTGCTCGAGGATGTAGACAAGCATCACAAGCTAGATCGTCGATACCCAACAAGCGAGAATAGGGTCAACAATAAGCAACGGCTAGATTCTATGCTATGAATCAGCCCGAAGCAGTAGTCAACCCTCGGGTTGTGACAGGTCATATGGAACTATTTTATTCTGATATGTCTTCATCCTGCTTCAGATCTGTGTTAATTGATCTGGGTGCTACACATTCCTTTATCACTCGAGGAGTGATTCATGACTGCAACATGATTGTCAACCATAGAGCAAATAGTTTGATGTTAGAAACCCCTTTGCTGGGATTTGTAGTGTTGCGGGAGGTGTGTTCTCCCTGCAATCTTTCCTTTTCTGATCATCGCATTCAGGTGGATCTTATACCACTTGAAATGCATGGGTTTGATATAATTCTTGGGATGGACACCTTAGAGAAGTGTAAGGTTGTCTTGGATTGTGATTCCAAGCAGGATGTGTTCACAGATGATGGTGACACATGGATCTTTCAGGGAGATAGAAATATTCTTCCAACCTATTTAGTGTCATCTATGGTAGCTGAGAAGTTGATGAGACAGGGATGTTTTGCATTCTTGGCTCATGTGGTAGACACCACTATGGAAGGTCTTAATCTTCTTAAAGTTCTGGTTGTTAGGGAGTTTGAAGATGTGTTTCCTGAGGAACTTCTAGGAGTTCCACCATCCCGAGAGATCAATTTTGAGATTAATCTAATCGTGGGTACGCAACCAATAGCACAAATGTCGTATAGAATGGCACCTGCTGAGATGACAGAGCTCAAGAAACAATTACAGGAGTTGCTTGAGAAGGGTTTTATCCAACCGAGCACTTCACCCAGGGGGTGCTCCGGTTCTTTTTGTTAAGAAGAAAGATGGGTCTATGTGTTTATGCATTGACTATAGGCAGTTGAATAAAGTAACTATAAAGAACAAGTATCCTCTGCCAAGGATTGATGATTTGTTTGATCAGTTGTGTGGTGCAACTATCTTTTCTAAGATAGATTTGAGGTCAGGATACCATCAGTTGTGTATCAAGGAGAGTGACATACCTAAGTCTGCCTTTAGTACAAGGTATGGTCAATATGAGTTCATAGTTATGTCATTTGGACTAACTAATGCACCAGCTGCATTCATGGAACTCATGAATAGAATCTTCCAACCTTTTCTTGATCAGTGTATAGTAGTATTCATAGATGATATCTTGATATATTGTAGAGATGCTCAACAGTATGAGCAACACCTCCGTTAGGCTTTGACTTTTCTAAGAGAGCATAAGTTGTATGTTAAGTTTAGCAAATGCGAGTTTTGGCTACCAGAAGTTTCTTTTCTTGGATATGTAATATCTGCCTCAGGTATTCGTGTTGATCCTAAGAAGGTAGAATATGTCCTACAATGGGAATAGCCAAAGACACCAATGGAAATATGCAGTTTCCTAGGTTTGGTAGGCTATTATAGGAGTTTCATTAAGAACTTCAGTTCTATAGCTTTACCCCTAACTAAGTTGACCAGGAAAGATATTCCTTTTGTCTGGAATGACAAGTGCCAATAATCTTTCCAGTTGTTGAAGGAAAGGTTAACAAGTGCACCTGTGTTAGTGTTACCTAAGCAGGGAAATGGGTACATAGTCTTATGTGATGCATCTAAGAACGGCCTAGGATGTGTGTTGATGCAGGATAAGCAAGTGATTTCTTTCGCTTCTCTACAACTTAAGAAATATGAGGAGAATTATCTGACACACAATCTAGAGCTAGTTGTTGTGGTCCATGCTTTGAAGATCTGGAGACATTATCTCTACGGAGAGACATTCTAGATTTTCACAGACCATAAAAATTTAAAATATATCTTCTCACAACATGAGTTGAATATGAGACAACGCCACTGGATGGAGTTAATCAAGGACTACAATTGTATAATTGATTATCATCCAGGGAAGGCTAATGTAGTTGTTGATGCATTAAGTAGAAAATCAGCAACACCAGCCTTAGATAAAGCACAGTTAAACTCCTTAGTGTGCTTTAAAAGAGATATGCTTATCTCCTTAAGGCAAGACAATGTACAGCTTAAAGTGTCATTGTTAGCTGGGTTGTTAGCTGAGATGCAAGTGAAACCTACTCTAAGGCAGTAGATTAAAGAAGCACAACAAGTTGATGTTGGATCAATGGGCTCTAGAAGGGGGGGTTGACTAGAGCTTCACAAACTTCACAAAAGTGATTAGACCACCAAATTATATTAAGTGCAGAACTTAAATCAAAACAGCAATTTGATGTCCTAAACTAGCATACAAAGCAAGGATAAGAGACAAGGAATAGCATGCACTTGGACAGGTGGTTTAGAGTGGTTCCATGTCCTAAACTTAGGAGCAATGTCAGTCCACTACCTAGAGTTGGTTAGGCTCTAGGATTTGTAACTTGGTTCTCTTATATATATCACACAATAAGATTACAAGCTACAACTACCAACCAACCAAGGACTTATATATCAAGCCAAGATCTTCTACCTCACCAAGGACTTACCCACCAAACAAGTAGTCTTCCGCCTTCTTCAAAGGACTTACCCACTCTTGCTCTAGTCTTCGGCCTTGCAGGATTTACCTATCTTGCTTGAGCTTTGCCTTGCACCTCTCCTTCACTTGGAGAGCTTTAGCACCTTCCTCCTTCACTCGGAGGCCTGGAGCAGCTAGCCTTCTTCTCCTTCACTCGGGGAAGAACAGCAACCTTCTTCTCTTTCACTCAGAGAAGAAACTTCAATCAATCTTCATAGAGAATGGAGATGGGAGAAGTGGAAAGGAGAGTTTTACAAGATTACAAATGATAGCTCTCATACATGTGATCCTAACTCACTCATACTAACGAATTTGCTTTGAAGGTAGAGAGAGAAAGGGGCTCAAAGGATTAGAAACCACTCAACTAAGGCTAGGACCAAGCATATGTGAATGAGCAACCTTGGAATGAAGTCCAAGAGGTCCTATTTATAGTTGAGGGTGTCCCTTTGAGGTTGGGAGAGTTAAGGGGCACAAACTAGCCGTTTTACAACTTGCAACGGATCTATTTTGAGTCCCACCTACTCCCCCAATGGTTGGAATTGCTTTTTCTGCATTCCAGTACAGTCTGATCGGCCGAGTTTCAATATAGGCAACTCGGCCGAACCACTAAACGACAAGTCTGAAAGATAGACTGTCGGCCGAGTTCCCTTGGAGAAACTCGGCCGATCGGTCGACTTTCAACTTGGACCGATCAGTGGATCGGCCGAGTTTCCCACCATAGGAACTCAACCGACCAGGGATCGGCTGAGTTGGTAACTCGGCCGATTGCCCAGAAAATTCCAGAATATATGGATCGGCCGAGTTTGGAATTCGGCCGACCAAATCCCTGTTATGGGTATTTTGGAATTTTCGTAAAACTGTACAAATGATGGATTTTTGAGTCCCAATCAATTTATCCATCTTAGTTACAATACAAAACATGAGTATAAGTGATTACATTAATTGTTCTAAGCCTCTAAGGGCTATATTACAAAACGGTCAAAAGTCACATGTTTTGCATGTGCTGGATGAGTAGCTTTGGAGTTGAATGTGATTCTTTTCTTGTACCTAATGTCTGAAACAATCTCAAATAGATTTGTTAGATACATATGAATGGAATGGTTAAGTCATTATCAAAATATGGGCAATGTGCGACACCTAGGTCAACATTCTCCCCCTTTTTGACAATGACAAACCATTCCTCAACATATTGAAAAGAATGTGAAAGTTATACATTTTCTTAGGGAATTGCAAGGGGATGCAAATATGATCAATTTGTAGTGCTCCCCCTCAATTCATGCTTACTCATTCCTGCATGGTTAGTTAAAAAAACAAGCAACCACAGCACATATGTATATTATATGATTCTAAGCAAGTCTAGATGCATTTCAGTTAATAGACAAGAAAAGAACCATACAAGCAATAAAAACAATATGATTGAGCTTTTTCTCCCCCTTTGTCATCTCAAAAAGGCAGGGGGGTAGAAGAGCATAAAAGCAAGGTCTTCTCCAACAAAAACACTCAATCAAATCACTCCACAGAAAGACAGAGGAACACCAAGATAAACCATGAAAGCAAAGCATGTCATTAATCAAAATATGGAAAACACTACAAGATAAACCATACGAAGCGTTTCCATAAACAATAAAACAAAACTACACGGATATCATAGAGTAGAAATAGTACAACTCAGATGATGTGCCTAATGTATATAGTACAATCATAGTCCAAAGAGATATAACATAGTCATCTGAGACTAAAACTAGACACATCAGCCCCTAAGCTAAACTACTCTATGTCTACATCATCAACAGCAGCATCCATGTCCTCGTCTGGCCGATAGTCCTCATCGCCATCATCAGAAGGAGGAGCAGCAGCCGGTGTAGCCTCAGCATCATGATCAGCATCGTCGTCATCATCCTCGTCTTCAGCATCCGTCGCAGTAGCCTCATCAGCATCAGTCTCAGCATCCTCCTGGTCAGGCATATCCTCGTCTGGAGGACCAGAAGCATGCCCGGGCCACCTCGCACTCTGCTCAGACCAAGACATGCCTAGAGCATGTAACTCATAGGCAACCTCAATGGGGGGAGCAGAAGAAGTGTACTGGTCCAGAAGCTCAGACAGACGACCACCTGGGAGCGCCAGAACCGGGGAAGGGCATCCACCTGCAGAGGGTTCAGCGGAAGTAGAAAAGGGTGGAGCAGGGTAAAACTGGCTATACGCGTAAGAGGCGTAGTCACCACCAGGGTAGGGCTCGTAGGTGGGGTAAGGCTGAGGGCAGGATAAAGACATGGAGGACATGATGTGACACAGATCCTAATGATGGTGTTGCTGGACCTGCATGTTGTAAGCCTGCTGGTGCATGAGATACCCCATGAGGGCCTCATTTGAAACGTGGAAATCAGCAAAGGCAGGCTGCGGAGGAGGCTGGAAGGAAGGCTCAGGTGGAGGAGGGGCAACTGTGGAGGGTGGAGGTGCAGCTGAGGAAGGTGGAGGTGGAGGTGGAGGTGGAGCTGAGGAAGATGGAGGTGGAGGTGGAGGTGGAGGTGGAGCTGAGGAAGATGATGCACCAGGGGTAGGCACACTCTTTTGGAGAGTGGTCTCACTGATATAAACTCCTTTGCGATCAGGGCGGTAGAGAAAATCGGCAAAGAGAGATTTTCCAGTGGCATGCTGGAAAAGACCACAAATAAGGGCAGGATATGGAAGATGTGTGCCCTTTGTGTTCTTTCCCGAGTCAAAATAGGTCATATGATGAAGGATGTAACGGGCCCATTTGACTCCTTGATTGTTCAGCAGAAGATACATCATCATCGCCGTATTCTCGGCAATGTCTGTTTGATTCTTCTTTGGGTGGACATTGCAGCTGAGGATAAACGCCAAGACGCGGCGAGGGGCAGAAAGGGCAGAGGAAGGCAAAGTACCCCTTTTTCTATAAGGAAAGTTGGGTTGCTTGAGAAATTTGTGGATGTCGGTCAAGTCAACATCAATTGTCTTATAAACATCATCGGGGTAATGAAGATCAAGATAGAGAGGGTAGTCGGTGATCCAAGATGTTGTGCCAACATTTCCATTGAGATAGAGATTGAACGAACGCTCAGTAATATGGAAAGGTTGTCCGGCGATCATGGACGTCAACACAATAGAGGTGTCCGCGGATGGGACCAAAGAGTCATAGTTCCATCGCAAATTTGCGTAGAACTCACGGACGGCTTTGGAACTATATTTCAAATTATAAAAACGGGCATCCTCTATGCAAAACGCCTCAAGGTGATGGGTGCGAAAGATTTGACAAGCTTCAAGGAGGTCGGCGTGAAAACTGTTGGGTTGATGAAGAGCTCGAAAAGGGAAGGGAGAGCGAGGAAGGAGCTCTTTGAAATGAGAAACAGCAGCATTGTCAATAAACGAGAGATTATCGAACACCATATACCTTGGAGCAAGGGGAGTCGCCATGGCAGGAGCAGGAACGGCTCGTTTCCGGCGTTGGGACCTCATGGAGAGGAGAAAGAAGAAATAGAGCCGAGCCGCGCGGAGAGAGAGAGTAGACGACGCCCCTAGAACAGCAAGAACGAAAGCACAAGGTCGATCGGAGGTGAAAACGGCTGGAAAGAGGGAAGAGAGGACCAGGGTTAGGAAGGGTCGGGGTTTACGGCTAGGGTTCGGTCGACTTTGCTCTAGTTGAGAGGGAGAAAGTCGGCCGATTCCTATATATATAAAACCAGTCTGCCGCCAATCGGTCGAGTTTGGGAAATGGAAACTCGGCCGATCGAGCGCACAGGTGTGCCTGTATCCCGACCGTTCGGCCGAGTTGGAAACTCGGCCGACCAAAACCCTGATGTGGAAAAACCGAAATTCTAGCCCTAGCCTCAAATGACCGAATGCAATTTTTCTTTTTGGTCTAGATTGTATATTAAGCATATTTAGGCACATTCCCATCATCATAGAGTACTATTTGTCGATTAAAACCCGATTTGCGAGAAAAGCCCGAAAAAGAGATAGAAACTAGAGAAAATTAGCAAAAACAAGCATTTTGAGCAATTAAAGCATTTATAAGAAAGAGCAACACATATAAGATGTAACCAACTAATTAGAGAGCAATTCAATATCATCAAGAGAAATTATGAGAAATTTTGATCTAATAAAATTAAATTGTTCTCTAGCAAGCGGTTTAGTGAAAATGTCGGCCAACTGATTTTCCGTATCCAGATGTGTGATATAAATATCCTTTTTGACAATGTGGTCACGGAGAAAATGATGGCGAACTTCTATGTGTTTAGCTCTACTATGCAATATTGGATTATAAGAAAGATTGATTGCACTAGTATTATCACAGTAAATATGAGAAGCATCAAAATGAATGTTAAAGTCTTGGAGCATTTGCTTCATCCATAGGACCTGGGCACAACAACTTTCGGCTGCAATGTACTCAGCTTCGGTAGTTGATAATGCCACTGTGCTCTGTTTCTTGGAGAACCAAGACACCAAGCATGGTCCCAAGAGGAAGCAAGTGCCACTTGTGCACTTTCTATCAATCAAGCAACCTGCGTAGTCAGCATCACTATATGCCACAAGAGTAAAGTCCCTTGACTTAGGGTACCATAGTCCAAAATTTGGAGTTTTGGCTAAGTACCTCAAAATCCTCTTAACAGCAATAAGATGTGATTTCCTAGGGCTTGATTGAAAGCGAGCACACAAGCCAACACTAAACATTATATCAGGTCTAGAGGCAGTTAAATAAAGTAAACTTCCGATCATACCTCTATAGAGCTTCTCATCTACCTTCTCACTTTCTTCATCCTTGTCAAGTTTGGCAGTGTTTGACATGGGTGTATCCATCGGCTTCATGTTCTCCATCCCAAAGCGTTTGAGTAGTTCAGTTGTGTATTTGACTTGGTTGATGAAGTTTCCTTCCTTTGTTTGTTTGATTTGAAAGCCGAGGAAGAAGGTCAGCTCACCCATCATGCTCATCTCAAATTCACTCTGCATAAGAGAGCTAAACTCTTTGCAAAGATCAAGGTCAGTTCCGCCAAATATAATATCATCAACATATATTTGAATTATGAGAAAATGGGTAGAAGTGTGTTTTAGAAATAGAGTACAATCAATTTTGCCCATGATATACCCGTTATCTAACAAAAAGTTCTTTAGTTTCTCATACCAAGCTCGAGGTGCTTGTTTGAGTCCGTAGAGAGCTTTTTGCAAGAAATATACATGATTGGGTAACTTATCATTTTCAAAGCCTGGAGGTTGAGCAACATATACTTCCTCCTCGATTGTACCATTTAAAAACGCACTTTTAACATCCATTTGATAAAGTAAGAAATTTTTATAACTAGCAAAGGCAAGTAGCATACGAATAGATTCTAATCTAGCAACAGGAGCATAGGTTTCATCAAAATCAATACCTTCTTGTTGATTGTAACCTTGTGCTACTAACCTTGCTTTGTTCCTTACCACTTTTCCTTGCTCATCAAGCTTGTTGCGGTAGACCCATTTGGTGCCAATGATCTTTCTATCATTTGGTCTTGGCACTAAGGTCCACACACGGTTCTTCTCAAACTGCTCAAGCTCTTCTTGCATGGCAAGGATCCACTCATCATCACCAAGGGCCTCTTTGACGTTCTTTGGCTCCAGTTGAGAGATGAAGGCACTATCTGCTTGTTCTTTGTTGTGAGCAGCTCGTGTCCTCACTCTTTCAAACGGGTTGCCAATGATCAACTCCTTGGGGTGATTCTTTGCAAAGCGGGGAGTGGGATCCTTCCTTTCTTCTTCTTTTTCTTCTTCTTCAACCTGCTTACCTTTGTCTTTGATGTTGAGATCTTTTAAGATAGGAATTATTTCATCTGCAACATCATCATCACCAATATGCTTGCCAATGACAGGGTTAGTTTCAATCAATTTAACATTTATAGATTCTTCTATTTTAGATAGTTCAATGTTAAACACTCTAAAAGCCCTGCTAGTAGTGCTATAGCCTAGAAAGAAAGCATTGTAAGATTTCGGATCAAACTTGTCGAGAGAATCCTTGGTGTTTAAAACAAAACAAGGACATCCAAAAACATGAAAGAAATCAATAGATGGCTTCCTACCACGCCATAGTTCATAGGGGGTTTTCTTAAAAATCCGATGTGTGAAAACTCGGTTTTGCACAAAACATGAGGTGCTAACGGCTTCAGCCCAAAACTTCTTAGGAGTGTCATACTCAAGAAGCATGGTCCTAGCCATCTCTTGTAGCGATCTATTCTTCCTCTCAACAACTCCATTTTGTTGGGGTGTGCGAGGAGAAGAGAAATTGTGCGAATAACCCGATTTTTCACAAAAACGCTCAAAAAGATCATTTTCAAACTCTCCCCCATGATCACTACGGATGGAAACAACATGGCAAGAAGCTTCGTTTTCAACTCGTTTACAAAAGCTCGAGAAAACATCAAGTGTATTGCTTTTAGAAACGAGAAAGAAAGTCCAAGTATATCTAGAAAAATCATCGACAATCACAAGACAATACTTGGAGCCGCGAAGCGTTTGTGTTCTCATAGGTCCGAAAAGATCAATATGAAGAAGCTCTAGAACTCTCTTGGTACTCATGACTCCTTTGGATTTGAAGGAGGATTTGGTTTGTTTCTCTTGTGTACAAGGTTGACATTCCTCATCCTTTTCAAAATCCAATTTAGGAAGTCCTCGAACCAAGTCTTTTTTGTTCAGTTTCTTCATTTGATGCAAGTTCACATGACCCAAACGACGATGCCAAAGCGAAAGATCGTTTTTATCCACAACTAAGCATCTATTTAGTATGGGCTTTAGAGCATCTAGAAAAATTACATATAGATTACCATTTCTAGTTCCCTTATATATAACAGTGTAAGACAGGGAATCTAGAAGCAAGCATTCTAAGGAAGTAAAAAGCACAAGATAACCATTATCACATAATTGGCTAACACTAATTAAGTTGTGATGTAGGTCATCAACTAGCAAAACATTCTTAATGCACAATTCATTTCCTACATCACCCTCACCTATAACCTTACCCTTTTTGTTGTCCCCAAAGGTTACCGATCCTCCTTTCTTCTTCACAAATTTGTTGAAATGGTTGATTTCTCCAGTCATGTGCTTAGAGCAGCCACTATCAACAATCCATTTCTTTGTGACCTGCAAGAAAAGAGGATGTCGGAACCCAACTCAAACTTTGGGGTCCGGGGTTAGCTTGGGGACCCATTTCATATTTGGGTTGGTCCCCTTAGGCTTGTAAGGACAATAGGTAGAATAATGATCATCACATTTGCAATGCATACATACCATGGGGTTTTTAGAGCCGGAAGACTCTCCATTGAAAATTGGAGTTTCCACACTCTTTTTCTTACCCTTCTTCTTCTTCTTACCTTTTGGAGTAGTCACATTGTATCCTAGACCACTAGTACCAACTTGTTTGGTAGAGTGCTCTAGAACATCATTTAGAGACTTCTTACCCGAAAGAAACCTTTGCAAAGTAGATCTTAATTTAGCATTATCATCACTAAGATTTGTAATGGTAGTAGATAAACTAGCAAGATCTTCTCTAGCATGCAAAAGGTCGGCCTCAAGACAGAGGGCTTTAGTAAGAAGAGAATCTTTTTCAAGAGTTAAGTTTGCAACTTCATTTCTAGGCAAGATAGGTCTAGAAGATAAATCATTTGTTTGTGCAAGAAGTTTAGCATTTTCAGATTTAAGAACAACAATTTCCCTTTGATAAGAATAAACTTCATCTCTCCTAGCATCATCAATAAGCTTAAGTTCAACATTTTCAGTTTTTAGAACATCTAGCTCACCTAGGCAATTTTGGTTCTCTATCTTAAGATTTTCAATAGTTTTAAGATAAGTACCATTCTCAACCTCTACTCCATTATATTGAAGTTCAAGGTCTAGAAATTTCCCTTGCAAGGAATCTATGCTATCAAGATGTAATTTCTCATTTTGATCTAGAATATCAATCTTGGTATAGAGATCATCAACTATCTTTCCTAATCTTTTTCTTTTAGCTTTACATTTAGCAAAAGATGATTGACAATCATTAAGCATTTCAATGAGGGTTTCCTTAGATAACTCAAGTAAATTTTCATCACTTACCTTGCTTACCTCACTTACCTCAATTACTTCTTCACTAGTAGATGCCATGAGTGCAAGGTGACATTCTCCATCCTCGGAGCTTGAGGAACTTGAAGTAGAAGACTCCTCCCATGCCGCATGAGCTGCATCTTTGGATCGTCTCTCCTTCTTGTCCTTCTTCTTGTACTTGGCTTCTCTTTTGTATTTGTCATCCTTCTTGTGGCTGCTCTTATGATAGCCCTTCTTGGCTTTTGGGCAGTCATTCTTGTAGTGGCCCTTTTGACCACACTCGTAGCACCTAGGAGTGGAGGAGGATGGTTTGCCCTTGAAGTGTCTTCCTTTTGAATAGTTGGCTTCATGATCATTTGCACCTTCATCTTCGCTTGAGGAAGGGCAGGGAGACTTCATGGCAAGTTGTTGTTGCCGCATCATTTCTTCAACTTGAGCTTTGAAGGCTGTGTCCTTCATCTTCTTGGACTCCTTCTCTTCTCTTTTCTCCTCTTCCTCTTGCTTGTCGAGCCTTGGTTCATGTGCTTGGAGGTTACCAACCAGCTCCTCGGTTGACAACTCGCTCAGCTTTTAGACTTCTTCAATTGAAGTGACCTTTGGCTCCCATCTCTTTGGAAGAGATCTCAAGATCTTTGCATTGATGGTACCTCTATCCATGACACTCCCAAGGGCTGCAAGGCTGTTCAAGATGACATTCAACCTTGTGTACATGTCCGCAACTCTTTCATTCTTCCCCATCTTGAAGTTCTCAAGTAGACCGCCGAGCATATAGACCTTGGCCTCCTTGACTTGCTCCGTCCCTTCATAGGTGACACACAACTTATGCCAAATCTCATGCGCCGTGTCCCAAGAAGAGATGCGGTTGAACTCCGATGGTGAAAGGGCGGCGTAGATGATGCTCACGGCTTTAGCATTGAGTTGCGCACGCTTCATCTCATCTTCCGTCCACGTGGTGATGTTCCCCTTCGGCTCTTCATACTTGAGATGGACTATCTTCCACATCTCGTAGCTCACGCCTTGGATGTAGAATTGCATCCTTCTCTTCCAATATAGGAAGTTTGTGCCGTCGAAGACCGGGGGTCTCATGGAGAAGCTTCCTTCAAGATTGAGTGACCCAAGAGCTGAATCGCCCATCTTCTCCTACTTGTTGAAGTAGCTTGGAGAAGACCTGCTCTGATACCACTTGTTGGATCAATGGGCTCTAGAAGGGGGGGTTGAATAGAGCTTCACAAACTTCACAAAAGTGATTAGACCACCAAATTATATTAAGTGCAGAACTTAAATCAAAACAGCAATTTGATGTCCTAAACTAGCATACAAAGCAAGGATAAGAGACAAGGAATAGCATGCACTTATATATATCAAGGATAAGAGTTGGTTAGGCTCAAGGATTTGTAACTTGGTTCTCTTATATATATCACACAATAAGATTACAAGCTACAACTACCAACCAACCAAGGACTTATATATCAAGCCAAGATCTTCTACCTCACCAAGGACTTACCCACCAAGCAAGTAGTCTTCTGCCTTCTTCAAAGGACTTACCCACTCTTGCTCTAGTCTTCGGCCTTGCAGGATTTACCTATCTTGCTTGAGCTTTGCCTTGCACCTCTCCTTCACTTGGAGAGCTTTAGCACCTTCCTCCTTCACTCGGAGGCCTGGAGCAGCTAGCCTTCTTCTCCTTCACTCGGGGAAGAACAACAACCTTCTTCTCTTTCACTCGGAGAAGAAACTTCAATCAATCTTCATAGAGAATGGAGATGGGAGAAGTGGAAAGGAGAGCTTTACAAGATTACAAATGATAGCTTTCATACATGGGATCCTAACTCACTCATACTAACGAATTTGCTTTGAAGGTAGAGAGAGAAAGGGGCTCAAAGGATTAGAAACCACTCAACTAAGGCTAGGACCAAGCATATGTGAATGAGCAACCTTGGAATGAAGTCTAAGAGGTCCTATTTATAGTTGAGGGTGTCCCTTTGAGGTTGGGAGAGTTAAGGGGCACAAACTAGCCGTTTTACAACTTGCAACGGATCTATTTTGAGTCCCACCTACTCCTCCAACGGTTGGAATTGCTTTTTCTGCATTCCAGTACAGTCTGATCGGCCGAGTTTCAATAAAGGCAACTCGGCCGAACCACTAAACGACAAGTCTGAAAGATAGACTGTCGGCCGAGTTCCCTTGGAGAAACTCGGCCAATCGGTCGACTTTCAACTTGGACCGATCAGTGGATCGGCCGAGTTTCCCACCATAGGAACTCGACCGACCAGGGATTGGCTGAGTTGGTAACTCGGCCGATTGCCCAGAAAATTCCAGAATATATGGATCGGCCGAGTTTGGAATTCGGCCGACCAAATCTCTGTTATGGGTATTTTGGAATTTTCGTAAAACTGTACAAATGATGGATTTTTGAGTCCCAATCAATTTATCCATCTTAGTTACAATACAAAACATGAGTATAAGTGATTACATTAATTGTTCTAAGCCTCTAAGGGCTATATTACAAAACGGTCAAAAGTCACATGTTTTGCATGTGCTGGATGAGTAGCTTTGGAGTTGAATGTGATTCTTTTCTTGTACCTAATGTCTGAAACAATCTCAAATAGATTTGTTAGATACATATGAATGGAATGGTTAAGTCATTATCAAAATATGGGCAATGTGTGACACCTAGGTCAACAGTTGATACTATGATTCAACAGATCAGGTCAGAGTATGGTAGTGAGAAACGAGATGGCTTCCATGATTCAGATGATCAGGTAGTATGTTACCATGGTAGGATGGTATTACCTGATGTCGATAGCCTAAGGAAGTTAGTTCTAGAAGAAGCTCATTCTTCGATGTATGCTATGCATCCAGGGAGCACCAAGATGTATCATAACTTGAAAGATATGTATTGGTGGCCTGGTCTGAAGAAGGATGTTGTTGAGTTTGTTATACGGTGTCCAGTGTGTCAGCAGGTTAATGTTGAACATCAAAATCCCGCAGGAACAATGCAACATATGCCTATACCGCAGTGGAAATGGGATCATGTAACCATGGACTTTGTAGTTGGTTTGCCAAGAACAGCCAAAAGTCATGATTCCATATGGGTGATAGTTGATAGGTTGACTAAGACAGCACATTTTTTTCCTGTCAAAACAACATACACTGCTGAGAAGCTTGCACATATATACATAGATGAAATAGTGTGTTTTCACGGGGTTCCAGCTACTATTGTATCTGATAGAGGTCCCTAGTTCACAAGTCATTTTTTGGAGCGACTCCATAAAGCTTTTAGTACGCAGTTAAGGTTTAGTACAGCCTTTCACCCTCTGACAGATGGACAGTCTGAGAGGACTATATAAACTTTGGAGGACTTGCTTAGGGCATGTGTCCTTCAATATGTAGGAAGTTGGGATCTACACCTAAGCTTGATATAATTTGCTTACAATAATAGCTATCAGCACAGTATTGATATGGCACCATATGAGGCATTATATGGTAGACGTTGTAGATCTCCTTAATGTTGGTATGAAACAGGAGAATATCAACTTTTGGGTCTTGAGTTAGTGCAGCAGACAACTGAGAAGATTAAAGTAATACAACAACAGTTGAAAGCTGCCCAAGATAGGCAGAAATCTTATGCTGATAAGAGTCGAAGACCCTTAGAATTCCAAGTTGGAGATAGAGTGTACCTCAAGGTCTCACCTTGGAAAGGTATCCTTAGATTTGGGAAGAAGGGCAAGTTAGCTCCTAGATTTATAAGGCCTTATCCAATCATTGAAAGGATGGAAAAGGTAGCCTATAAGCTAGAGTTGCCACCTGAGTTGCATATATTTCACCCAGTGTTCCACATTTCCATGCTAAGGAAGTGTCATCATGACACAGAATTAGTTTTGCAACCTATGGAGGTAGAACTAAATGATGATATATCATATGTTGAAGGACCTGTGTTGGTTCTTGACAGAAGAATCAAAAAGCTGAAAAAGAAATACATATGTCTTGTAAAAGTTCTCTGGCATCATCGTGGCATTGAAGAAGCTACGTGGGAGCTAGAGGAAGAGATTAAGAGGAAGTACCCTTCTCTTTTCTCTTGTTGTTTTCATTGATGATTTCGGGGATGAAATCCTTGTAAGGGGTGGATAACTTGTAACATCCCTGACCTGGGTTATGCTTTAACCCTAGGTGTTTTGCTTAATAAAGTTGATTAGATGATTGCTCTTTTCTGTTGAAAAGTAGTTAAGGCTCAAGAGGAACTTATATTTCAATTTTAGTTCTTTTTGAATAATGTTAAAAACAATGTTTTGATTTTTGTGGACTAAAGTGCAATTTACCCAAGTTGAGGGGTTAATTTGCAAATGTTACATGATAATATGTTACTCATGTGTTGAAGCATCATGAGAATGAAGATGATGTAGAGATATGGCTAGAGAAATCATGGGTACCTAGAAAGAGCTGATTAAACAATGTTTGTACATTAAAAACCTAGTTTTGGGATAATGTGCAATTTACCCAAAACCTAGGGTTCAATATGTAAATTTCCACTTCAATAAGGTCCCTAATAATTCTTGGAATCTTGTAGATGCAAGAAAATGAGAGGGTAATCTCATTTGAGCTACTTTGAAGAAGAGAGAATCTTGATATTAAAATAATCAAGATTTAAGCATAATTGAAATCCTAATTCAATTTAATGTAAAAATAAATAAAATAATTTAAGGGCCTTCAACCAAAAACGAGATGATTGAATTTTCTCAAGTGTGAACATCCTTGTCCTTTGCTAGGCCACGAAATATCTAATTTGAGTGGAGAGGCAACTCACATTAGTTAATTAAAAAGAAATATCCACTAAGTTATGGATATTACTATTATATGATTAAGGTGCTTAATTTCTTTTCCTTTAATTCATGGATAATGGAGAGGAATTCGGAGGTAAGGAATATATCTTTGCATGCAAAGAATTGAGGGGGGATAGGTGGCACCAGTTTTGGAATTAAAAGATTTTTATAAGGCATTTTCTCTCTCATTGATTTTTCTTATAAAAACACCTTTTACAACTCAAATCAAAGGCTTTTTCGAATCCACTTCTTCTCTTTGCTTGAAAAACGACCAAGGGAGCTTTGTAAGATCAGGAGGACGACCCCCAACCTGTTGGTAAGCTTCTTGACTTCCTTTCACCTTAATTCCATGGTGGGAATCGATAATCAATGCATGGTTTCTTCTTATCTCGATCCCATCTTCATTTCTAACCATTCCTTTTCACTCAAAGCTTGAGGATGAGCCTTGGGATAGTGAAAGGAGTTGCATACACCATTGTTGATGTGAGCTTGAAGCTTTTAAGCTCAATCAGAGGTGGGTTATATAACTTGAACCCATTACATTGTTATTCAATTATCAATCTTGCAATTATATTGATTCCTTCTTCTTCTTGATCAATTGCTTGTTGTAATTGATAATGTTATGAAATCAGTACCAATATCAGATACATGAACGAAGGTAGATGATGATTACATCATCTTGAGCACTTTTTCCAAAGAAATTCTATTCCAATCGGTTTCAACAAATTGTTCAATCGGTTTCAACAAAACCGTTTGAAATCAAACGATTTCATCAAACTGTTAGAAACCAAACGGCTTCAAACCATTTGGAAGGGTTGACCACAGTTGACCGTTTGGGGATTATATGCTAGTGTTGATGGTTGATGACCCATTAAATCTAATTGATTGATTCCAAACTATTCATCAGTTGAAGGTTAATCAATTATCAAACCCTAATCGGGTTAAGTGCTGAAATTTCAATTGGTTGATTTAAAGTTTTGGGTTGATTAACCCAAACGGTCTCAAGACCATTTGGAGATCACCCAAACGGTCTCAAGACCATTTGGAGGTCAACCAAGATCGTTTGAAGGTCTAGGGTTGAGTATGGTTGAGTAATTGAAGATCCAGAGATATCAAATTGAAATGCAATCAATAACTAAATTGATGATCAATTCAATGATCTAAACCTTAATTGAATTTCACAAATTTTAATGATGGATGGGGCAAACGGTCTCAATATTGTTTGGAGATCATCCAAACAACCTCAAGATCGTTTGAGGTCAGGTCATGTCATAATTTGATGATGATTCATTGAGGTCGTTTGGGCAATTTGCCCAAACGATTTCAAACCGTTTGAATTCTGAGAGACCAAGACCGTTTAGGGTTTAAGTAATCAAAACCATTTGAGGTTCAACATGGTTAATCCATTTGGATATCTAATGTAATTGAAGACTCAATTGATTGATCCACTTGGACACCTAATGCAATTAAATATTCAATTAGTCAATTCATTTGGATACCTCATGTAATTGAAGGTTCAATTGATCAAATCTTTTGGACACCTAATGTACTTAGATGATTGATACCCTTAGTTAGATTAATCATTGATGCATAATGATGCAATAATTCAATACATCATACTAACCCTAAATGTATGTATTTGAATAAAGAGTAGGCTCAATCTAATCAAGAATTGAGTAGTGGACATCATGAATAGGATGAGAGAGAGAGATTCATACATGTAAGATAATCATGTAGCAATCAAGCTTAACACATTCAAAATAAGTGTGGTATACAATTAGGGTATGATCCTTGATAAAGAGATCATAAAACCCTAATTGAGTTGATTGATGAACTCAAACCCTAATTTAGGGCAATTCTGAGTGAAACCCTAATCTAGGTTAACAATGTCCCTAATTAAGGGTGATGACATGAGAAACCCTAATTCGGGGTATCTTGATGATAAACCCTAATTGGGATGAATAGTAATCCCTAATTATGGGTAATGGAATATGAAATCCTAATTTAGGGTATTTGTATGACAAACCCTGATTTGATGTGAATAGTAAAATCTAACCCAAATTTGTATGTTGGGATATGATAATCCCTGATGTGATGTGAATAGTAAACCCTAATTCTAAAATAGGGTGAAGGTGTGTGAAACCCTAATTCTGGGTTGTACTATATAGCATGAAACCCTAATCTTGGACAATAAAATGATAAATCATTGGTACTAATTGTGAAAAAGGGATGAGTAACCCTGATTGAAATGAAATGGGAAACCCTAACCCTGGTAAGGGAATAGTGGTGTTATCTTTGAATAGCATGAAATTGAATTATGATTGATATATATGTTATCACGTGTGCTAACCATGCAGGTATCCTGAGATGATGAACATAGCCAGGTATGAGATATGATGTTTATTTATTGAAATTATTTATTGGGCTTTGTGTTCCTTAATATGCCTTGTTACTTAATGAAAGGTAACAAGAGAGTTAATGGGCCTCAAGTGCCATAAGAGATGCTTGTGTAGCAAGTGTCATGATTACCTTGGTCAGATAACCTGAAGGTGACAGTTACCTGAAAAAGTGGTAACAGTGCTCAGTGATGAGCTAAGGGTTTGAATACCCAGAACCATATGATTATGGTATTGAGAATTGTGAAGGGATGATAATTCCTAGTATTGAAATAAGAGACTGAGATCCCAATGTCTTATAAAGACCGAGAAGTAACTGATGAAAATAGTACATGTTTCTTTGTAGCATTTGTCCTAATAAGTTATGTTTGAAAACATGGTTGATGCTAAAAGAATATGATAATGTACTTAATTAATCAAGTGCAATCTATTCATGTAGTGCTCTGATCATAGATCCATCATCGTCAGTAGTTGATGATGGTGAAACAGGTTTTCCTACGGGATCTCCTGGAGTTTGCATATTTTTTAATATGTGGGGGTTGATGGGAAAAAATATCTATACATCCTAATGGGGGGATTGATGGAAGGTAAACATTAAACCTCTCAATCCTTCATTATATGTGCTGGGATGGATGTATTACGAATCTCCCGATGATGTTAATGTCGGATCGATAGAAGTAAACATGGAATCTCTCGATTGCAAAGAGAGTACAGTTGTCATTGTAACTCTATAGCGAAGATGCCACTATACCCTAGCAAGCTATGTAGCAGAGACATAAGATGTCCTGCATGTGATCTCGCACTGACCGAGATGTGGGAGATCATGGAAGCTGGCTCTTCCATTGACTTTGTATGGTATCGATTTCAATTTTGCAATGGTCGGTTGGAGTATGAGCGGTATACCTCATCTCCTCAGAGCTTAAGTTTGATTGTAAAATGTAATCAGTCGTGTAGCGTATTTGCTTAAAATTGAAATACGAGAATCACTGCTTGATGTTATCTTGTTTAGTATACTCTTGATGGATAAATATTATATATGTCACTTATTCAATACTCAAGTTGCCTTATCAAGTCATAACTGAAATGCTAGAATAGGAATGTTTCTCTAATCTGCATAGATATTGATTTATCTGCTGTTGAAATATATAATTCCGCTGCTCAGTTTATTTCTACTAAACTACAATAATAATGTTTTCAGCGGAGAGTTATATCTCTCGCTGGGGCAATTTACAAATTGTCTCACCCCCGTGGTATCCAACGTTTTTAGGTAGACGCAGACAAAGAGACAGAAACCCTATAACAGGGGAAGAGCAGCAGTAGCAACAACAGGGATAGTAGTGAAATATAGGGGGAGATACTGGGTATCATGTGTAGTATATAGAGTCCTATGTGTCTTCTTTGTACTCTCAGGTCCTAGGAGTTAGTGCTTTTAACAATTTGATCTGAGATTTTGGCGTTATTCCTCGAGGATTTTGTTACTTGTACTTTTTAGCAAAGCAATGATGTATATATACTCCTCGAGAAGAGATAGTACAGTGAATGTACTTGGTGAACCAGTATGTAAATATAATATTGTGGTTCTTAATTAAAAGAGTTTTCCTAAGAATGGATCTCGTTGTAAATGGTTTTAATTTTTAGTGATTTTTAGTAATCTGTTGCTAACAAATGCTTCCGCTTAGTTAATGATGTTTTGTTCGAACAGTGTATCACATTACGTGTTCCCTTTTTTGTAAACATGTATCCTATCATCTTTCCATTGTTGTTCCTGTTGTATACTCTTATCCTTCATCGTTGTTCCTATTGTCCTGTACGTGTATCCTTTAGTCGGTCATCATTATTCCTTTTCTCCCTTGCATGTATCCTTTTGTCGATAGACGGTCTTCCTGCTCTCTGGGCTTGTTTCTAATTTCCCCATCTCACAATCCTCAATCCCGTTCTCCTCTTATCTACTACCATTTTCACCTTACGTGTTTCCTTTTTCGTAAACATGTATCCTCTTGTCCTTCCATCATTGTTCCTGTTGTATCCTCTCGTCCTTCATCGTTATTCCTGTTGTCCTATGTGTGTATCTTTTAGTCCGTCTTCATTGTTCCTTTTCTCCCTTGCACGTATCCTTTTTTCGATACCCTGCTCTCGAGGCTTGTTCCTAATTTCCCCATCTCACAATCCTCAATCCCGTTCTCCTCTTATCTACTACCGTTATCACCTTACGTGTTCCCTTTTTTGTAAACATGTATCCTCTCGTCCTTCCATCGTTGTTCCTGTTGTATCCTCTCGTCCTTCATCGTTGTTCCTGTTGTCCTGACTGCGTATCTTTTAGTCTATCATCGTTGTTCCTTTTCTCCCTTGCACGTATCCTTTTGTCGATGCCCTGCTCTCTGGGCTTGTTCCTAATTTCCCCATCTCACAATCCTCAATCTCGTTCTCCTCTTATCTGCTACCATTATCACCTTACATGTTTCCTTTTTCGTAAACATGTATCCTCTCGTCCTTCCATCGTTGTTCCTATTGTATCCTCTCGTCCTTCATCGTTATTTCTGTTGTCATGTGCGTGTATCCTTTAGTCCATCATCGTTGTTCCTTTTCTCCCTTACACGTATCCTATTGTCGATAGACGGTCTTCCTGCTCTCCGGACTTGTTCCTAATTTCCCCATCTCACAATCATCAATCCCATCCTCCTCTTATCTGCTACCGTGGTCACCTTACATGTTCCCTTTTTTGTAAACATGTATCCTCTTATCCTTCCATTGTTGTTCCTATTGTATCCTCTCATCCTTCATCGTTGTTCAAGTTGTCCTGTGCGCGTATCTTTTAGTCTGCCATCATTGTTCCTTTTCTCCCTTACATGTATCCTTTTGTCTATATCCTTCTCTCTAGGTTTTTTCCTAATTTCCCCATCTCACAATCCTCAATCCCGTTCTCCTCTTATCTGCTACCGTTCTCACCTTACGTGTTCCCTTATTCATAAACATGTATCCTCTCGTCCTTCCATCGTTGTTCCTATTGTATCCTCTCATCCTTCATCATTGTTCCTGTTGTCATGTGCGCATATCCTTTAGTCCGTCATCATTGCAAATAATTTAGCCTCTTGTGTGAAATACACGTTGACATGGCAACACACTGACATAAGAATTTTTTTAACAAATATATATCACAAAAGGGGAATAACATGTTAAATTAATAGCCACTATCTTTTGCTTCCAATGTATGATTAACTATTAAATCTAAACATAAATTTCGACGAATACAGACTATCTTTGTAGCCATCTTCATACGCATTTGTGAAATATACTACGGATCATTCTATTGAATGAATTTATTCAACTGGATTTCACCGTTCCAATGTTTCATGAACAACATCGTATAGACCCCGCAGCTATATTCGTCCCTCTGTTCGGGAACAACTAGAATATCACATTTCTAGTTGCTCCAGTCTTCCACCCCTCTTGTGATAGTGAGGAAGATCTTCATGTACTTCACCACCTCGTCGCAAATTTCTTTGTAAAGACTCCATTTAGTTGGATCCCGAGTGTCTAAGCTGTTAAGCAAAACGAACTACTCTGTGGGGAAGTCAAAATAAATGACGAAGAAATGATCGTGTTGGCAAATAGGAATCATGTACTGTATTTAAAATGGTGTAATTAGAGTCGCAATTAGAGTACAGTTGAGAATAGCCACCAAATTCCCAAGATATATATATGTACAAAATACTTACATAATCACAAGTTGAATGAACTAAGTGCGGACAATGTTGCTTGTATAACTCGAAGAAATTGCGGATAAAGGTGAGGTGACGCTCCTCGTTGATTGGCTCAGCGGACTTAAGATTGAGAATAACATATTTCTGCAAAATAAGAAAACATATACATCAAACAAGAGGGATTTGTCAAAAATACAAATCGGCTGCACAATAAGTACAAACAAATCTGGAATAAGGACCATGCCACCAGGAACAAAGAGAAACGTAACAACAGCCAAGCATAAAGGGAACATGAATTGTGAGTAAACGAAGAAGTAGCACATCAAAAACAATTGCGCAATACAAGAAAAGGAACAATGAAGCCAAAAAAGGAAAAAATAAGCCAACAAATGGAGCAATGAAGAGAAGAAAAGGAACATGGAGCGGTATCAAAGGAACGTGATCAATGAAAAACGGTCAAGTATTGGGACAAAAGGAACAATGAAGGGCAAAAAATGTGCAAGTAAGACGACTAAGAGAACTGGGAGGGGAACAAGTCACGTACACATAGAAGCATCAGAACATTAAATCTATTGGCCCTTCTATTTGTCTGCTCCAGATTTTTTCTGTTCATTGTATGAGCATGTGTGTCGATCATCTCGTCGGTGATGTAGCAGCCTTCCATGCAAGAGCGGATATCTTCCGTCGTTAGGGTTAATAGTGTTTCGTCCTCCTGGTAGCAGACGTATGAACTGCAAAACAAAATATAACATTATACTTTCTGATTTGTTAGAAGAAAGGTAGTTAGACCGAAGTAGAGCGTTATATACTTTGGAATGTTGTTGAGCCAAATCCAGTTCATCATGTCAGTATGCAAAAGAAGGATAGCAGGTAACTCAGGGCGCAGGCCTTCAGAGTGCAGGCGTTCAAACAAGCATCCTATGGAACGCCACTTCAACAACGGCCCTTTAGATTTTTGGCGACGAGGTTTAGTTAGGCACTGACGTGTCTTCGGTTTTGATGGACTGCACACGCCCTCCTCATCTTCGCTTGATGCAGAAAATCTAACTATTCGTCTACGGCGGGTGGCTGCAACCGATTTCAGGCCGCTTACCCTTGACATCGTCTGAGCGCTTACACCCTCTCTTGCTTTTGACCTCGGCGGCAGTTGTTTCACGCCGATTCTCGGCGTCGCCAGTGCAAGCATCAACTGGAAACCCCTTGTTCTCTTTGAACTCCGGTGGGGGCGTTGAGAAATTCCTTTCCTTCTAGATAGGCTCCTCATCGTCGCTTGAGAGGAATATCAAGCGATGGATTTTTTCGTCCGCCATGTTGAACGTCGTCGGTGTTGTTGTTGTTGTTGTTTTTCCTGCTGGAGAAGGATCATCGTTGGTGTTGTTGTTCGGGAGGGAGAACAGAAATGCTTGTTGGAGAAGGCTTTCCGTAGAAGGCTTGCTGGAGAAGGTAACGAGGACTGTCATCATTTCGTCGTCTAATCGAGTCTCCTGGCAGACGAAGGGGCGCCATGACGTGGGCGTGCCAGTGTTAGTGGGAGTGGCCAAAGACTAAGTTGCCTCCGCATAGATCGGACGGCTACACTTCCGTCCATGAGAGCGGGAATTTAAAATTCTAATCCTGCAGCCAGAACGGTCGTCGGGACGTCCCGAGAAAAGAAGTCGTCGGGACCTAATCCGAACCGTTCCTAACCACCCTCAACAGTAGCTACTACTGTTTCTGCTATCAATCCGTACAGCAGTTTCTGCTAGTTGTACTCGCACGGGAGGCCGACGGTAGTGAGCACATAATGTAATCAATTTGATGTCGCTCTATTTCTCTGCATATGTGCTATCAAATAGGCATTCCACTCATGAGTGTTTCTTCTACCAACTGTCGACGTCACCATTGCTTTTTTTGGTAGTTGATCCATTTTCTTTTAGCTGGGCCCAGCTATTCAGGTATATAGCTGCCAGCTATGGCGAAATGCAATGAATCCAACAGTGCATGACAAGGGTTCCTCTTGCATCTGTACCATTCTTATTCCACTGCCTCGGCCAACCCTCATAGCATGATCACTACTGCCTACCTGAGATGGAAGAGCACTGGCCACTGGCACTGCATCCAATTCCATACACTCCGCATGCGCCTATTCCTGTTCGTACTGTCCCCTTTCTTCCTGTGATGATGGCGTGTAACAAGGAGTAACTTATTTGTTCATAACACTATACCCAGATGAAACCTACTGGCTTCACGACACGGTGCTTGGGGAAGATCAATACCATAGGTTTCTCAAAGTCTGCTTTGGTGACATTTTGTTAAACATGTTCTAGATGCATCATTAGTGAGCTTCTGCCAACCCTTACATTACCCAAGGGTCACATAATATCATGAGCGGAAACCCACCAATGACCATATTTGGAAAGTTCAATGATATGTTTGTGCTGCCGATACATAACAGCCACATATCTGGTAAGCAGACACTAATTCCAATTTAGAGGTTTATGCATTGCTAATAAGGTCATTGTCTCCTCCCAATTCCACGAACCATCCTTTTCATGGAAAATAATAGCTTAGCCATCAATCATGCATGACTTTGGCACAGACGACCCTTTAACAACGAAAGTAGAGTGATCAGTCACTCATTTACTTGGTTAAGGACAGATATCACAGGTGCGAGATCGCTTGGTAAGATCCTTTTCAATAATTTATACGTAAGAATACCTCAATTGTTTTAACAATTATAACACCACTGCTCCTTGTGCGTTCACAAAAGGCTCCAGAGCCTCTGCTTTTACGAGATAATGGATGACCTCATACCACTCGCAGCAGTTTGCATGCGTACATTTGTGGATCAAAAGGTACCACTATCTACATTCTTGAGGAAAATCAAAAATGGAAGAAAAAATTAAGAGTACATCTGATACGGCTGGCTGCCAAGCCATGGCTTTTTGTGCTGCGCACTCACAGAAGCAACAGAAGCAGCCCACACGTTGACACACGATCAATTAAGTAGGCAAACATCACTTCGTCATGCGACGTCAGTGACCCAACGCCCTGTCAATGCACACTCACTTGCTGTTGCTAGGGTTGTAAATGGATACAGGTAGACCCGCGGACTCACAAATCCAGACCCTTAAAAAACCCATCATTGGTCTAATTTTTTATACCCGCATACCCTCGGACTCGTATACCTTAGACCCGCTTATAAGTCGGTCTAATAATGGGTATACTTGGACCCAGACCCGCTAGACTTGTGTACCCGCTATACATAAATAATTACTTAAATAATATGTTATATATATTATACTTTAGTAGTCTAACTGATATAATTCTTGAGATTATATTCTACTCTAACCACAATAAGGTTGAGACTTGTCATACAATTAATAATTAATTATTCTAGTTACAATAATGAACATCATATGTGAACTTAAAATCAAAATGTCTACTAATTTACATTACTTTCTACATAGGTTAAACGTTATGATGATGACTACAAATATGTAAATAATTAACTCAATTAATGTTAATCTATAAAACATAACATTATCTAATATAACTATTGCATGTTAATATACTATATATTAACAATATCTTGTTACATTAAAATATATAGAACATAATAATTTCTCTTACATAAAGAATATGATATTTTATAGAACCGCTTACCTGCATACCTGCATCACATACCTGCTATTATTGCGGGTAAGGGTATGGTGTGGGTCCAGGTTTTGTATTATGCGGATCTAGAACCGGAACCGGACCCGCTAAATTAAATGAGTATGGGGATGGATATGGCCAGATCTGCATGGTACCCGCACCGTTTACACCCCTAGCTGTTGCGTTACGATTACGTACTAGATATCAAATTGGTGGAGTTTCTAAACATTTTAAATTTGAAGTACACGGCCCAATAAGTGGTCGTGCAAACCTAGGGTGTATGTATCCAGCCGGAGGAAGAAAAAGAAACATCTTGCTGTCTTGCGTCGGTGTTTATTTTTTTCGATGGAGTTGAATCTCTAACAACATTAATAAGGAATTAATTTTGCATCGAAAGAGCAAGATCCCAAGAAAATATCCCTTCAACCAGAAGAAGATGAGTGCATAAAAGGGGATGTATCTCCCACAAACAAAGGGTCATGAGGTGAAAGTTTCAGTTGAATTGTAATTATGAAGAATATGTATCTCGTGATTTCAAATTCCAAAATCTACAAGATTTTACATTTCTGCAAAAATTTAGTAATATTGTATATTCAATTCAATCCATCTTGGAAATTTACCTAATTGAACATTTTGGATTCTGAAATTATTTGAATTTTCCCAAATTGAGGTCGGTGTATGTTCCGACCATGCAAACCTTAAGAACTGATGTTAGCGAGTAAGCAAATTGAAACACTAATCTCAAAAGAGAAATTTGCTTCAACAGAATAGAATAGACGTGTGATCCTACCAAGGGAAAATATTGTCCTACCAACTAAATTACCTCAATATACCCCCGAATCATAACATATTATCACCAAATGTTGTGCATGTTTTCATATGAGCACTTCCTTTTGTTAGATAACTGATTACGGTAGTTGTTAGTTACGTAACTGTTGTAGCTATTAGCTAGTTACTGTAGCAGCTCATCACTGTAGCTAGGCTATTGTGGTAATCACTTATTTAGCATGGGATAAGCCCAATGTAGTGCAGCAAGTACATGTGAGAATGTAGTGTTGTTTCTAGTGCAAATAGCAAAGAAGTTTTATCCCATATTGCTCACACCTAAAACTTTTGTGGTCCTCATATGTAGGATCACATGGGGCACTAGTGTCCAAAGGAGTCCTAGGAAGGAGGTATGCTCACCTCCTTGGTGGGTGGGGTTACCACATCACAACGCACGCGCGCGCGCCACGCCTCGCCTCGCCGGGCCGGGCTCGGGCTCGGGCTTGTGGATTGTGGATTGTGTACGTAATTAATTGTTGCTTTCTTATTCGGATTTCTTAAATCCTAATTAGAAAGTGTTTCTCTTTTACGGATTGTTCCGTATTGTGTACGAGAGCAACCGAGTGTTGCGTCTAACTGGGAATAGGATTAGGGACGTGCGTGACTATTTATTTGACTCCGGTCATTAGGGTTAAACACACCGAAAACAGTTTTCCTGCCGCCGTGTGTTTTGTGAGCCCTAATCCCGAGTGCGAGAGTCGTCGTCCCCGGAGTTACTTTGCGGAGTTGTCCTCCTGTGCGAAGCGAGACTCGTCCTTCCCTTCCGACGCAGCTGTCAGGCGGTGGTACCTGCGGTGGCTGTGCTGCACTGGTAGCAGTGCGACGTGCGCGCGCAAGACGTGCAACTTCCAGGTTCGTGCCGGATCGAGACTGGGAGAACGGTGCCTATCCGCGAGGATTGTCGGGCACTGGTTTCTTTAAGTAACACGTTCGTTTCTCAACGAACGATCTGGTTTGCGAATCTAACTCTTATTTTTGTTCTCCTGCATTGCTTGTTCTTCGAATCTTATTTTGGATCTGCCTGCACTGTTAATTAAATTGCACCTGTCGTTGTTGCATGAACGACAATAACCTATTTTATTTCCAACAGTCTTAAAGAAACCATTTTCTGTCGTTAATTAACATGGCCGGTCAGGGTAGTTCGGGATGTAGGATTGATACAACCAATATGCCTGAAAAGTTTACTGGTACGAACTTTGCCTGTTGGCAGAGTCGTATGGAAATTTGGCTGAATATTGCGGGATATGATCAGTATTTAACTGAAACTGAACATGTATCTGATGACACAATTCCTGATAATGCAAACATTATTGCTAATTGGAAGAAGGGTGATAAAATGTGTCGCGGTTTGATTCTGTTTGGTTTAAATAATAAACTGTATGATTCTTACTCAAAGCCGCCAGTCACTACGTCCAAGGTTTTATGGGATTTGTTAATTAAGAATTTTAGCACTGAGAATCAGGGTGTTGAAAAATACTGTGTGTCTAAATTTCTTAAGTTTCAGATGGTTGAGGGTAAATCAGTTTCTGATCAAACACACGATCTACAACTCCTAGTTCATGAACTCTCAGATGCCAAGATGGTGTTGCCTGAGAAATTTGTTGTTATGTCTATCATAGAAAAATTCCCTAAGTCTTGGGAGTCGTTTGGTATGTCTCTGAAGCATCGCAAAGGGACACACACCATGGATGAATTAATGATGGATATTAATATACAAGAAGAACACTTAAAGGAGAAAGGGGTCAAGGTGCCTACTGATGTTAATCCAACTGTTAATCTTACTTCTACGAAAAACACCAAAGATAAGAAATCTAAGAATGCACATAAACCCAAGGCAAAGATCCAA
Source organism: Alisma plantago-aquatica (assembly GCA_963693085.1). NCBI lineage: Eukaryota > Viridiplantae > Streptophyta > Magnoliopsida > Alismatales > Alismataceae > Alisma > Alisma plantago-aquatica. The sequence goes on along the minus strand of OY856411.1, from coordinate 750,439,563 downwards.
AAGAAACCGAAGAACAAACCTTGTTAGACTTGTGGACAGGTTGGCCACTGGAACAAGGATTGTCCTACTAAGAAGGCAAAGAAAGCTACCATGTCTGCAACTGAGGAGGATGTGGTCAACATGATGACTGCATCCTTGAACCTCAATGATGGGTACATGTCTATTAAACCTGAAATTCTCTCTATATTTGAACCACTTTACTGGATAATTGACAGTGGGGCTAATGTACATGTATGTGCTGATAAATCCTTGTTTGTGTCTTATCAGGCCTCTCGAGGTCGGTCCGTGACTTTGGGCGATTCCAGCTCTGCAGAAGTCAAAGGCGAAGGACGGGTGGACTTGAAGTTCCCTTCGGGGAAGGTTTTGACTCTTAACAGGGTCAGACATGTTCCAACAATTCGACGCAATATCCTTAGTGGCGTCATATTAGTTAGAGAAGGTTATAGAGTAGACTGCAAATGTAATAAGGCTATTATTACACGCCTTCGTGATTCTTTGTTTTTTGGCAAGGGGTACTTATGTGATGTGGAGACTTGTTTAAGATTCATGTTGAACCTGTTTCAAATTCCGTTTTAAATTTGAATGATTATAGTTCTGTTTGCATGAATCTTGTTTCATTCGATGTATGGCATTCACGTTTGGGACATGTTAATGTTGCCTCAATGAAGCGTATGATGAATCTAGATTTGATCCCTAAATCTGAAGTTAGCAACAATAAATGTGAAATCTGTGTACAAGCTAAATTGCCTAGGAAGCCTTTTCATTCTGTGAATAGGAATTCGGAAATTTTGGATTTAGTTCATATAGATATCTGTGAATTTAATGGTGTTGCTACGAGAGATCAAAAGCGTTATTTTATAACTTTTATTGACGATGCGAGTAGATATTGTTATGTCTATTTACTTAGAAGTAAAGATGAGGCATTGGATAAATTTCAAATTTATAAGAAAGAAGCTGAAACTCAAACCGGTAAAGTACTTAAGCGATTAAGGTCTGATAGGGGAGGAGAGTATACCTCGAATTTGTTTTTGGAATTTTGCCAATTACATGGTATAGTTCATGAGGTAACTGCTCCTTATTCACCACAATCAAATGGAATAGCTGAACGTAAAAACCGAACCTTAATAGATATGGTAAATACCTTACTCCAAACATCTGGATTACCCAACTTTATGTGGGGGGAAGCTTTGAATACGGCTTGCCATATTCTGAATAGAGTTCCCCATAAACATTCAGAAAGTAGTCCGTTTGAGTTATGGAGAGGAAGGAAACCGAGTCTTAAATATCTTCGAGTGTGGGGGTGCCTTGCTAAGGTACTTGTCCCTGAACACAAAAGGAAGAAATTAGGACCGAAAACGGTTGATGCCATATTCTTAGGTTATGTAGAGACAAGTTATGGTTATAGATTCCTGATTGTAAAATCAGATATCTCTGGCATTGAGGTCAATACAATTGTGGAATTACGTGATGCTACATTCTTTGAGGATGTGTTTCCTATGAAAACTGGTGTGCCCAATGAAGTTTCTCAAGAAGATTCATTTACCACAGGTTCCATTCCCGAGCACGTGGAAAGGATGACAAATGTGGGGGGCGACTCAGAACAAGCTATTTCTGAATCTGATGATTCTGAAGAAATAGTTGAACCAAGGAGAAGTAAACGGCCTAGGACATCAAAGGACTTTGGAAGTGAGTTTCTCACTTACAATGTTGAGGATGATCCTGTTACTTTCAAACAAGCTATGGAATCTCCAGAAGCTAAGTTTTGAAAAGAAGTCGTTAATGATGAAATCCAATCAATTCTCTCGAATGGAACTTGGGAATTGGTGGATTTGCCTCCTGGTTGTTCTGCAGTTGGTTGTAAATGGATTTTTAAGAAGAAACTTAATGCAGACGGGACAATCAATAAGTATAAGGCTAGGTTAGTTGCTAAGGGTTACACACAAAGGGAAGGAATAGATTATTTTGATACCTATTCACCTGTTTCCCGTATGACCACAATCTGAGTGCTTATAGCATTGGCTTCCATTTATAATCTCTATATCCATCAGATGGATGTGAAGACCGCGTTCTTACACGGTGATCTTCAAGAAGAGATATATATGGAACAACCTGAGGGATTTGTGGGTCGTGGGAATGAGTCCAAAGTGTGTAAACTTGTTAAGTCATTATATGGCTTGAAACAAGCCCCTAAGCAATGGCATGAGAAGTTTGATTCTGTGATATCATCGTTTGGCTTTATTTCTAATGAATTTGATAAGTGTCTCTACTGCAAGGTTGTCGATAATGGATTCATTTTGTTATTCTTATACATCGATGATATTCTGCTTTTTGGTTCCGATATGAAAGTAGTAAAAGAGACAAAGTTATTCTTGTGTAGCAAGTTTGAGATGAAGGATATGGGTGTCGCTGATGTGATTTTAGGGCTTAAAATCATAAGGTCTACTGATGGTATAACTCTCTCTCAGTCTCACTATGTTGAGAAGATAATGGAGAGGTTTGAGTACACATCACGTAAACCTGTTAAGACTCCATATGATTCATCCAAACCCTTATTCAAGAATGAGACTGGGGTTCCATTGTCTCAATTACGATACTCTCAGATTATCGGAAGTTTGATGTATCTTATGAACTGTACACGTCCAGACATTGCATTTGTCGTGAACAAGTTAAGTAGATACACCAATTGTCCCGACAAGACCCATTGGGAAGCTCTTGACAGAGTTCTGAGGTATATCAAGGGAACACGTTCCCTTGGGCTGCATTATGGTAAACATCCTTCCGTAGTCGAAGGATATAGTGATGCAAGATGGATTGCCGTGAATTCTGGGAGTAATGGTGTCTCAGGATATGTATTCATGTTGGGAGGAGGAGCTGTTTCCTGGAGGTCTAAGAAACAGACCATATTGTCTCGGTCCACTTTTGAGGCAGAGTTGTGTGCTTTAGATGAAACTGGATTGGAAGTTGAATGGCTACATGGACTTATGTCTAGTTTACCTATGGTAATGAAGCCGCTTCCTGCAATTTCAGTTCACTGTGACAGCACTACAACTATTGCTAAGATAAAGAGTTCCAAGTACAATCAAAAACAGCGTAGACACATCCAAGTCAGATTGAAATTTGTAAGGGAGTTAGTGTCTAATGGGGTCGTGGCTGTGGACTACGTCGGTACCAAAGATAATACAGCTGATCCTTTCACTAAAGGTCTTACCTTGGCTTTAGTGGAAAAATCCAGGTTGGGAATGGGACTGAAACCCCTATAGATTTGCAGGCAGTAGCAACCCAACCCAAAAGAGTTGAGATCCCACAAATTGGGTTCAATGTGGTAATAACAAGCTGTCGGGTAAATCAGATGACACTATGTAATCTTATTTGATGCTTCTCGCATCTGTGTGTCTATTCCCTGGAAAACCTGTTAGTGTCATGGCTGCAAGTTAGTAAGAGAGTAGTCTCTTAATGGTGTCAAGTCTTAGGACAGGATGTTAGCAGTACATCCTTGGAGACTCCAGCTAAGTGATTGATGTTGTGTAGGCCGCAACAGGAGAATTGGGTTGTTCTCTGTTATCAATCATGATTTATATTTTGTATGCATGGCCTTAATGCATTGTTTTTCTTTACTACCATGTCTTTATTGTGTTGTTACCAACCTATACTCTTGTACCCAAGGTTTAGGTTCAAGACTTTTGTTCACCTAGTTCCTATAGGGGTCACAGTTGGATAACTCAGGTAGATTCAAACCGAAAGGTATCTGCTGAAAGCATAGTATGGAGGACTGAATGGTAGAGCACACTACACATTGGACTTTGTGGGGGATTGTTAGATAACTGATTACAGTAGTTGTTAGTTACGTAACTGCTGTAGCTATTAGCTAGTTACTGTAGCAGCTCATTACTGTAGCTAGGCTATTGTGGTAATCACTTATTTAGCATGGGTTAAGCCCAATGTAGTGCAGCAAGTACATGTGAGAATGTAGTGTTGTTTCTAGTGCAAATGGCAAAGAAGTTTTATCCCATATTGCTCACACTTAGAACTTTTGTGGTCCTCATATGTAGGATCACATGGGGTACTAGTGTCCAAAGGAGTCCTAGGAAGGAGGTATGCTCACCTCCTTGGTGGGTGGGGTTACCACATCACAACGCACGCACGCACGCGCGCGCGCGCCACGCCACGCCTCGCCTCGCCTGGTCGGGCCAGGCCGGGCTGGGCCGGGCTCGGGCTCAGGCTTGTGGCTTGTGGATTGTGGAGAATGTCTTCCGTCTTCCGTCTTCTTTTTGCACTAGGATACAACTACGTAATTAATTACTCGTGTAATTAATTGTTGCTTTCTTATTCGGATTTCTTAAATCCTAATTAGAAAGTGTTTCTCTTTTACGGATTATTCTGTATTGTGTACGAGAGCAACCGAGTGTTGCGTCTAACTGGGAATAGGATTAGGGACGTGCGTGACTATTTATTTGACTCTGGTCATTAGGGTTAAACACACCAAAAACAGTTTTTCTGCCGCCGTGTGTTTTGTGAGCCCCAATCTCGAGTGCGAGAGTCGTCGTCCCCGGAGTTGCTTTGCGGAGTTGTCCTCCTGTGCAAAGCGAGACTCGTCCTTCCCTTCCGACGCAGCTGTCAGGCGGTGGTACCTGCGGTGGCTGTACTGCACTGGTAGCAGTGCGACGTGCGCGAGCAAGACGTGCAACTTCCAGGTTCGTGCCGGATCGAGACTGGGAGAACGGTGCCTATCCGCGAGGATTGCCGGGCACTGGTTTCTTTAAGTAACACGTTCGTTTCTCAACGAACGATCTGGTTTGCGAATCTAACTCTTATTTTTGTTCTCCTACATTGCTTGTTCTTCGAATCTTATTTTGGATCTGCCTGCACTGTTAATTAAATTGCACCTGTCGCTATTGCATGAACGACAATAACCTATTTTATTTCCAACAGTCTTAAAGAAACCATTTTCTGTCATTAATTAACATGGCCGGTCAGGGTAGTTCGGGATGTAGGATTGATACAACCAATATGCCTGAAAAGTTTACTGGTACGAACTTTGCCCGTTGGCAGAGTCGTATGGAAATTTGACTGAATATTGCGGGATATGATCAGTATTTAACTGAAACTGAACCTGTATCTGACGACATAATTCCTGATAATGCAAACATTATTGCTAATTGGAAGAAGGGTGATAAAACGTGCCGCGGTTTGATTCTGTTTGGTTTAAATAACAAACTGTATGATTCTTACTCAAAGCCGCCAGTCACTACGTCCAAGGTTTTATGGGATTTGTTAATTAAGAATTTTAGCACTGAGAATCAGGGTGTTGAAAAATATTGTGTGTCTAAATTTCTTAAGTTTCAGATGGTTGAGGGTAAATCAGTTTCTGATCAAACACACGATCTACAACTCCTAGTTCATGAACTCTCAGATGCCAAGATGGTGTTGCCTGAGAAATTCGTTGTTATGTCTATCATAGAAAAATTCCCTAAGTCTTTGGAGTCGTTTGGTATGTCTCTGAAGCATCGCAAAGGGACACACACCATGGATGAATTAATGATGGATATTAATATACAAGAAGAACACTTAAAGGAGAAAGGGGTCAAGGTGCCTACTGATGCTAATCCAACTGTTAATCTTACTTCTACGAAAAACACCAAAGATAAGAAATCTAAGAATGCACATAAACCCAAAGCAAAGATCCAAAAGAAACCGAAGAACAAACCTTGTTGGACTTGTGGACAGGTTGGCCACTGGAACAAGGATTGTCCTACTAAGAAGGCAAAGAAATCTACCACATCTGCAACTGAGGAGGCTGTGGTCAACATGATGACTGCATCCTTGAACCTTAATGATGGGTACGTGTCTATTAAACCTGAAATTCTCTCTATATTTGAACCACTTTACTGGATAATTGACAGTGGGGCTAATGTACATGTATGTGCTGATAAATCCCTGTTTGTGTCTTATCAGGCCTCTCGAGGTCGGTCCGTGACTTTGGGCGATTCCAGCTCTGCAGAAGTCAAAGGCGAAGGACGGGTGGACTTGAAGTTCCCTTCGGGGAAGGTTTTGACTCTTAACAGGGTCAGACATGTTCCAACCATTCGACGCAATATCCTAAGTGGCGTCATATTAGTTAGAGAAGGTTATAGAGTAGACTGCAAATGTAATAAGGCTATTATTACACGCCTTCGTGATTCTTTGTTTTTTGGCAAGGGGTACTTATGTGATGAGGAGAACTTGTTTAAGATTCATGTTGAACCTATTTCAAATTCCGTTTTAAATTTGAATGATTATAGTTCTATTTGCATGAATCTTGTTTCATTCGATGTATGGCATTCACGTTTGGGACATGTTAATGTTGCCTCAATGAAGCGTATGATGAATCTAGATTTGATCCCTAAATCTGAAGTTAGCAACAATAAATGTGAAATCTGTGTACAAGCTAAATTGCCTAGGAAGCCTTTTCATTCTTTGAATAGGAATTCGGAAATTTGGGATTTAGTTCATACAGATATCTGTGAATTTAATGGTGTTTCTACGAGAGATCAAAAGCGTTATTTTATAACTTTTATTGACGATGCGAGTAGATACTTTTATGTCTATTTACTTATAAGTAAAGATGAGGCATTGGATAAATTTCAAATTTATAAGAAAGAAGCTGAAACTCAAACCAGTAAAGTGCTTAAGCGATTAAGGTCTGATAGGGGAGGAGAGTATACCTCGAATTTGTTTTTGGAATTTTGCCAATTACATGGTATAGTTCATGAGGTAACTGCTCCTTATTCACCACAATCAAATGGAATAGCTGAACGTAAAAACCGAACCTTAATAGATATGGTAAATACCTTACTCCAAACATCTAGATTTCCCGACTTTATGTGGGGGGAAGCTTTGAATACGGCTTGCCATATTCTGAATAGAGTTCCCCATAAACATTCAGAAAGTAGTCCATTTGAGTTATGGAGAGGAAGGAAACCGAGTCTTAAATATCTTCGAGTGTGGGGGTGCCTTGCTAAGGTACTTGTCCCTGAACACAAAAGGAAGAAATTAGGACCGAAAACGGTTGATGCCATATTCTTAGGTTATGTAGAGACAAGTTATGCTTATAGATTCCTGATTGTAAAATCAGATATCTCTGGCATTGAGGTCAATACAATTGTGGAATTACGTGATGCTACATTCTTTGAGGATGTGTTTCCTATGAAAACTGGTGTGCCCAATGAAGCTTCTCAAGAAGATTCATTTACCACAGGTTCCATTCTCGAGCACGTGGAAAGGATGACAAATGTGGGGGGCAACTCAGAACAAGCTATTTCTGAATCTGATGATTCTGAAGAAATAGTTGAACCAAGGAGAAGTAAACGGCCTAGGACATCAAAGGACTTTGGAAGTGAGTTTCTCACTTACAATGTTGAAGATGATCCTGTTACTTTCAAACAAGCTATGGAATCTCCAGAAGCTAAGTTTTGGAAAGAAGTCGTTAATGATGAAATCCAATCAATTCTCTCGAATGGAACTTGGGAATTGGTGGATTTGCCTCCTGGTTGTTCTGCAGTTGGTTGTAAATGGATTTTTAAGAAGAAACTTAATGCAGACGGGACAATCAATAAGTATAAGGCTAGGTTAGTTGCTAAGGGTTACACACAAAGGAAAGGAATAGATTATTTTGATACCTATTCACCTGTTTCCCGTATGACCACAATCTGAGTGCTTATAGCATTGGCTTCCATTTATAATCTCTATATCCATCAGATGGATGTGAAGACCACATTCTTACACGGTGATCTTCAAGAACAGATATATATGGAACAACCTGAGGGATTTGTGAGTCGTGGGAATGAGTCCAAAGTGTGTAAACTTGTTAAGTCATTATATGGCTTGAAACAAGCCCCTAAGCAATGGCATGAGAAGTTTGATTATGTGATATCATCGTTTGGCTTTATTTCTAATGAATTTGATAAGTGTCTCTACTGCAAGGTTGTCGATAATGGATTCATTTTGTTATGCTTATACGTCGATGATATTCTGCTTTTTGGTTCCGATATGAAAGTAGTAAAAGAGACAAAGTTATTCTTGTGTAGCAAGTTTGAGATGAAGGATATGGGTGTCGCTGATGTGATTTTAGGGCTTAAAATCATAAGGTCTACTGATGGTATAACTCTCTCTCAGTCTCACTATGTTGAGAAGATACTGGAGAGGTTTGAGTACACATCACGTAAACCTGTTAAGACTCCATATGATTCATCCAAACCCTTGTTCAAGAATGAGACTAGGGTTCCAGTGTCTCAATTACGATACTCTCAGATTATCGGAAGTTTGATGTATCTTATGAACTGTACACGTCCAGACATTGCGTTTGCCGTGAACAAGTTAAGTAGATACACCAGTTGTCCCGACAAGACCCATTGGGAAGCTCTTGACAGAGTTCTGAGGTATATCAAGGGAACACGTTCCCTTGGGCTGCATTATGGTAAACATCCTTCCGTAGTCGAAGGATATAGTGATGCAAGCTGGATTGCCGTGAATTCTGGGAGTAATGGTGTCTCAGGATATGTATTCCTGTTGGGAGGAGGAGCTATTTCCTGGAGGTCTAAGAAACACACCATATTGTCTCGGTCTACTTTTGAGGCAGAGTTGTGTGCTTTAGATGAAACTGGATTGGAAGCTGAATGGCTACATGGACTTAAATCTAATTTACCTATGGTAATGAAGCCGCTTCCTGCAATTTCAGTTCACTGTGACAGCACTACAACTATTGCTAAGATAAAGAGTTCCAAGTACAATCAAAAACAGCGTAGACACATCCAAGTCAGATTGAAATCTGTAAGGGAGTTAGTGTCTAATGGGGTCGTGGCTGTGGACTACGTCGGTACCAAAGATAATACAGCTGATCCTTTCACTAAAGGTCTTACCTTGGCTTTAGTGGAAAAATCCAGGTTGGGAATGGGACTGAAACCCCTATAGATTTGCAGGCAGTAGCAACCCAACCCAAAAGAGTGGAGATCCCACAAATTGGGTTCAATGTGGTAATAACAAGCTGTCGGGTAAATCAGATGACACTATGTAATCTTATTTGATGCTTCTCGCATCTGTGTGTCTATTCCCTGGAAAACCTATTAGTGTCATGACTGCAAGTTAGTAAGAGAGTAGTCTCTTAATGGTGTCAAGTCTTAGGACAGGATGTTAGCAGTACATCCTTGGAGACTCCAGCTAAGTGATTGATGTTGTGTAGGCCGCAACAGGAGAATTGGGTTGTTCTCTGTTATCAATCATGATTTATATTTTGTATGCATGGCCTTAATGCATTGTTTTTCTTTACTACCATGTCTTTATTGTGTTGTTACCAACCTATACTCTTGTACCCAAGGTTCAGGTTCAAGACTTTTGTTCACCTAGTTCCTACAGGGGTCACAGTTGGATAACTCAGGTAGATTCAAACTGAAAGGTATCTGCTGAAAGCACAGTATGGAGGACTGACTGGTAGAGCACACTACACATTGGACTTTGTGGGGGATTGTTAGATAACTGATTACGGTAGTTGTTAGTTACGTAACTGTTGTAGCTATTAGCTAGTTACTGTAGCAGCTCATTACTGTAGCTAGGCTATTGTGGTAATCACTTATTTAGCATGGATTAAGCCCAATGTAGTGCAGCAAGTACATGTGAGAATGTAGTGTTGTTTCTAGTGCAAATGGCAAAGAAGTTTTATCCCATATTGCTCACACCTAGAACTTTTGTGGTCCTCATATGTAGGATCACATGGGGTACTAGTGTCCAAAGGAGTCCTAGGAAGGAGGTATGCTCACCTCCTTGGTGGGTGGGGTTACCACATCACAACGCACGCACACACGCGCGCGCGCGCCACGCCTCGCCTCGCCTGGCCGGGCCGGGCCGGGCTCGGGCTCGGGCTCGGGCTTGTGGCTTGTGGATTGTGGATTGTGGAGAATGTCTTGCATCTTCTTTTTGCACTAGGATACAACTACGTAATTAATTACTCATGTAATTAATTGTTGCTTTCTTATTCGGATTTCTTAAATCCTAATTAGAAAGTGTTTCTCTTTTACGGATTATTCCGTATTGTGTACGAGAGCAACCGAGTGTTGCGTCTAACTGGGAATAGGATTAGGGACGTGCGTGACTATTTATTTGACTCCGGTCATTAGGGTTAAACACACCGAAAACAGTTTTCCTATCGCCGTGTGTTTTGTGAGCCCTGATCTCGAGTGCGAGAGTCGTCGTCACCGGAGTTGCTTTGCGGAGTTGTCCTCCTGTGCGAAGCGAGACTCGTCCTTCCCTTCCGACGCAGCTGTCAGGCGGTGGTACCTGTGGTGGCTGTGCTGCACTGGTAGCAGTGCGACGTGCGCGAGCAAGACGTGCAACTTCCAGGTTCGTGCCGGATCAAGACTGGGAGAACGGTGCCTATCCGCGAGGATTGCTGGGCACTGGTTTCTTTAAGTAACACATTCTTTTCTCAACGAACGATCTGGTTTGCGAATCTAACTCTTATTTTTGTTCTCCTGCATTGCTTGTTCTTCGAATCTTATTTTGGATCTGCCTGCACTATTAATTAAATTGCACATGTCGCTGTTGCATGAATGACAATAACCTATTTTATTTCCAACAGTCTTATAGAAACTATTTTCTGTCGTTAATTAACATGGTCGGTCAGGGTAGTTCGGGATGTAGGATTGATACAACCAATATGCCTGAAAAGTTTACTGGTACAAACTTTGCCCGTTGGCAGAGTCGTATGGAAATTTGGCTAAATATTGCGGGATATATATGATCAGTATTTAACTGAAACTGAACCTGTATCTGATGACACAATTCCTGATAATGCAAACATTATTGCTAATTGGAAGAAGGGTGATAAAACGTGCCGCGGTTTGATTCTGTTTGGTTTAAATAACAAACTGTATGATTCTTACTCAAAGCCGCCAGTCACTACGTCCAAGGTTTTATGGGATTTGTTAATTAAGAATTTTAGCATTGAGAATCAGGGTGTTGAAAAATATTGTGTGTCTAAATTTCTTAAGTTTCATATGGTTGAGGGTAAATCAGTTTCTGATCAAACACACAATCTACAACTCCTAGTTCATGAACTCTCAGATGCCAAGATGGTGTTGCCTGAGAAATTCGTTGTTATGTCTATCATAGAAAATTCCTTAAGTCTTTGGAGTCGTTTGGTATGTAACTGAAGCATCGCAAAGGGACACGCACCATGGATGAATTAATGATGGATATTAATATACAAGAAAAACACTTAAAGGAGAAAGGGGTCAAGGTGCCTACTGATGCTAATCCAACTGTTAATCTTACTTCTACGAAAAACACCAAAGATAAGAAATCTAAGAATGCACATAAACCCAAGGCAAAGATCCAAAAGAAACCGAAGAACAAACCTTGTTGGACTTGTGGACAGGTTGGCCACTGGAACAAGTATTGTCCTACTAAGAAGGCAAAGAAAGCTACCACATCTGCAACTGAGGAGGTTGTGGTCAACATGATGACTGCATCCTTGAACCTCAATGATGGGTACGTGTCTATTAAACCTAAAATTCTCTCTATATTTGAACCACTTTACTGGATAATTGACTGTGGGGCTAATGTACATGTATGTGCTGATAAATCCCTGTTTGTATCTTATCAGGCCTCTCGAGGTCGGTCTGTGACTTTGGGAGATTCCAGCTCTGCAGAAGTCAAAGGCGAAGGACGGGTGGACTTGAAGTTCCCTTCGGGGAAGATTTTGACTCTTAACAGGGTCAGACATGTTCCAACCATTCGACGCAATATCCTTAGTGGCGTCATATTAGTTAGAGAAGGTTATAGAGTAGACTGCAAATGTAATAAGGCTATTATTACATGCCTTCGTGATTCTTTGTTTTTTGGCAAGGGGTACTTATGTGATGTGGAGAACTTGTTTAAGATTCATGTTGAACCTGTTTCAAATTCCGTTTTAAATTTGAATGATTATAGTTCTGTTTGCATGAATCTTGTTTCATTCGATGTATGGCATTCACGTTTGGGACATGTTAATGTTGCCTCAATGAAGCGTATGATGAATCTAGATTGGATCCCTAAATCTGAAGTTAGCAACAATAAATGTGAAATTTGTGTACAAGCTAAATCGCCTAGGAAGCCTTTTCATTCTGTGAATAGGAATTCGGAAATTTTGGATTTAGTTCATACAGATATCTGTGAATTTAATGGTGTTGCTACGAGAGATCAAAAGCATTATTTTATAACTTTTATTGACGATGCGAGTAGATACTTTTATGTCTATTTACTTAGAAGTAAAGATGAGGCATTGGATAAATTTCAAATTTATAAGAAAGAAGTTGAAACTCAAACCGGTAAAGTACTTAAGCGATTAAGGTCTGATAGGGGAGGAGAGTATACCTCGAATTTGTTTTTGGAATTTTGCCAATTACATGGTATAGTTCATGAGGTAACTGCTCCTTATTCACCACAATCAAATGGAATAGCTGAACGTAAAAACCGAACCTTAATAGATATGGTAAATACCTTACTCCAAACATCTGGATTACCCAACTTTATGTGGGGGGAAGCTTTGAATACGGCTTGCCATATTCTGAATAGAGTTCCCCATAAACATTCAGAAAGTAGTCCGTTTGAGTTATGGAGAGGAAGGAAATCGAGTCTTAAATATCTTCGAGTGTGGGGGTGCCTTGCTAAGGTACTTGTCCCTGAACACAAAAGGAAGAAATTAGGACCGAAAACGGTTGATGCCATATTCTTAGGTTATGTAGAGACAAGTTATGCTTATAGATTCCTGATTGTAAAATCAGATATCTCTGGCATTGAGGTCAATACAATTGTGGAATTACGTGATGCTACATTCTTTGAGGATGTGTTTTCTATGAAAACTGGTGTGCCCAATGAAGTTTCTCAAGAAGATTCATTTACCACAGGTTCCATTCTCGAGCACGTGGAAAGGATGACAAATGTGGGGGGCGACTCAGAACAAGCTATTTCTGAATCTGATGATTCTGAAGAAATAGTTGAACCAAGGAGAAGTAAACGGCCTAGGACATCAAAGGACTTTGGAAGTGAGTTTCTCACTTACAATGTTGAGGATGATCCTGTTACTTTCAAACAAGCTATAGAATCTCCAGAAGCTAAGTTTTGGAAAGAAGTCGTTAATGATGAAATCCAATCAATTCTCTCGAATGGAACTTGGGAATTGGTGGATTTGCCTCCTGGTTGTTCTGCAGTTGGTTGTAAATGGATTTTTAAGAAGAAACTTAATGCAGACGGGACAATCAATAAGTATAAGGCTAGGTTAGTTGCTAAGGGTTACACACAAAGGGAAGGAATAGATTATTTTGATACCTATTCACCTGTTTCCCGTATGACCACAATCCGAGTGCTTATAGCATTGGCTTCCATTTATAATCTCTATATCCATCAGATGGATGTGAAGACCGCGTTCTTACATGGTGATCTTCAAGAAGAGATATATATGGAACAACCTGAGGGATTTGTGGGTCGTGGGAATGAGTCCAAAGTGTGTAAACTTGTTAAGTCATTATATGGCTTGAAACAAGCCCCTAAGCAATGGCATGAGAAGTTTGATTCTGTGATATCATCGTTTGGCTTTATTTCTAATGAATTTGATAAGTGTCTCTACTGCAAGGTTGTCGATAATGGATTCATTTTGTTATGCTTATACATCGATGATATTCTGCTTTTTGGTTCGGATATGAAAGTAGTAAAAGAGACAAAGTTATTCTTGTGTAGCAAGTTTGAGATGAAGGATATGAATGTCGCTGATGTGATTTTAGGGCTTAAAATCATAAGGTCTACTAATGGTATAACTCTCTCTCAGTCTCACTATGTTGATAAGATACTGGAGAGGTTTGAGTACACATCACGTAAACCTGTTAAGACTCCATATGATTCATCCAAACCCTTGTTCAAGAATGAGACTGGGGTTCCAGTGTCTCAATTACGATACTCTCAGATTATCAGAAGTTTGATGTATCTTATGAACTGTACACGTCCAGACATTGCGTTTGCCGTGAACAAGTTAAGTAGATACACCAGTTGTCCCGACAAGACCCATTGGGAAGCTCTTGACAGAGTTCTGAAGTATATCAAGGGAACACGTTCCCTTGGGATGCATTATGGTAAACATCCTTCCGTAGTCAAAGGATATAGTGATGCAAGCTGGATTGCCGTGAATTCTGGGAGTAATGGTGTCTCAGGATATGTATTCCTGTTGGGAGGAGGAGTTGTTTCCTGGAGGTCTAAGAAACAAACCATATTGTCTCGGTCCACTTTTGAGGCAGAGTTGTGTGCTTTAGATGAAACTGGATTGGAAGCTGAATGGCTACATGGACTTATGTCTAGTTTACCTATGGTAATGAAGCCGCTTCCTGCAATTTCAGTTCACTGTGACAGCACTACAACTATTGCTAAGATAAAGAGTTCCAAGTACAATCAAAAACAGCGTAGACACATCCAAGTTAGATTGAAATCTGTAAGGGAGTTAGTGTCTAATGGGGTCGAGGCTGTGGACTACGTCGGTACCAAAGATAATACAACTGATCCTTTCACTAAAGGTCTTACCTTGGCTTTAGTGGAAAAATCCAGGTTGGGAATGGGACTGAAACCCCTATAGATTTGCAGGCAGTAGCAACCCAACCCAAAAGAGTGGAGATCGCACAAATTGGGTTCAATGTGGTAATAACAAGCTGTCGGGTAAATCAGATGACACTATGTAATCTTATTTGATGCTTCTCGCATCTGTGTGTCTATTCCCTGGAAAACATGTTAGTGTCATGACTGCAAGTTAGTAAGAGAGTAGTCTCTTAATGGTGTCAAGTCTTAGGACAGGATGTTAGTAGTACATCCTTGGAGACTCCAGCTAAGTGATTGATGTTGTGTAGGCCGCAACAGGAGAATTGGGTTGTTCTCTGTTATCAATCATGATTTATATTTTGTATGCATGGCCTTAATGCATTGTTTTTCTTTACTACCATGTCTTTATTGTGTTGTTACCAACCTATACTCTTGTACCCAAGGTTCAGGTTCAAGACTTTTGTTCACCTAGTTCCTACAGGGGTCACAGTTGGATAACTCAGGGTGATTCAAACCGAAAGGTATCTGCTGAAAGCACAGTATGGAGGACTGAATGGTAGAGCACACTACACATTGGACTTTGTGGGGGATTGTTAGATAACTGATTACAGTAGTTGTTAGTTACGTAACTGCTGTAGCTATTAGCTAGTTACTGTAGCAGCTCATTACTGTAGCTAGGCTATTGTGGTAATCACTTATTTAGCATGGATTAAGCCCAATGTAGTGCAGCAAGTACATGTGAGAATTTAGTGTTGTTTCTAGTGCAAATGGCAAAGAAGTTTTATCCCATATTGCTCACACCTAGAACTTTTGTGGTCCTCATATGTAGGATCACATGGGGTACTAGTGTCCAAAGGAGTCCTAGGAAGGAGGTATGTTCACCTCCTTGGTGGGTGGGGTTACCACATCACAACGCACGCACGCGCGCGCGCCACGCCACGCCTCGCCTCGCCTCGCCTGGCCGGGCCTGGCCGGGCTCGGGCTTGTGGCTTGTGGATTGTGGATTGTGGAGAATGTCTTCCGTCTTCCGTCTTCTTTTTGCACTAGGATACAACTACGTAATTAATTACTCGTGTAATTAATTGTTGCTTTCTTATTCGGATTTCTTAAATCTTAATTAGAAAGTATTTCTCTTTTACGGATTATTCTGTATTGTGTACGAGAGCAACCGAGTGTTGCGTCTAACTGGGAATAGGATTAGGGACGTGCGTGACTATTTATTTGACTCCGGTCATTAGGGTTAAACACACCGAAAACAGTTTTCATGTCGCCGTGTGTTTTGTGAGCCCTAATCCCGAGTGCAAGAGTCGTCGTCCCCGGAGTTGCTTTGCGGAGTTGTCCTCCTGTGCGAAGCGAGACTTGTCCTTCCCTTCCGACGCAGCTGTCAGGCGGTGGTACCTGTGGTGGCTGTGCTGCACTGGTAGCAGTGCGATGTGCGCGAGCAAGACGTGCAACTTCCAGGTTCATGCCGGATCGAGACTGGGAGAACGGTGCCTATCCGCGAGGATTGTCGGGCACTGGTTTCTTTAAGTAACACGTTCATTTCTCAACGAACGATCTGGTTTGCGAATCTAATTCTTATTTTTGTTCTCCTGCATTGCTTGTTCTTCGAATCTTATTTTGGATCTGCCTGCACTGTTAATTAAATTGCACCTGTCGCTGTTGCATGAACGACAATAACCTATTTTATTTCCAACACCTTTGATGTCAAAATAAAAGTACATGGGACACCAACTGGCAACGTATTTACACATATTAGGGGTCATTGGTGATGCATCGCATGATACAACAATAAAATGATCTCTTTTTTTTTAAAAGAGAACAGCAATTTCATGCGGGGAAAAAGAAGGGAAACTTCTAACATCATCTAGGTAGATGGGTAAGATAGACGGTTGGCACGAGTGCCAGCCGAAGGTCTGATCGGGTTGCTTAAGGCAGAACTTTTCCAGTTGGTCAGTAAAATGATCTCTTTTTTTTAAAAGAGAACAGTGATTTCATGCGGGGAAAAAGAAGGGAAACTTCTAACATCATCTAGGTAGATGGGTAAGATAGACGGTTGGCACGAGTGCCAGCCGAAGGTCTGATCGGGTTGCTTAAGATATTTGTTGAAGTGCTCGCTTGCCTAATTTTGTTTACCAACAGTCGGTATTTGTCTGGGGTTGGATCAGCATTGGCAAACCATCGGGAGGCGTTCCTGGAATATGTGAAGAGGTGCACCTTTGGGAGTTCGACTTTGATGTTCCTTATTTCAGGAGGAGCAGCCTACTCCTTTTCTAATCAACTTGCACGTGTCCCTGCTCATAGATTGGTAGGGTGGGGATTCTTTTGGTATAACACGGCATCATCTATAATATAAGGTGTAGCCTGCTCCTTGTATAATTAAGAACAGCAAATCCTAGGGCCACCTTTGGAGGTTTCAGGCGTTGAGCTAGGAGAATGCCTTCTAGGATGGCGAGGCGTTCACCTTCCATCGGGTCTGTGCCTGAGAGAACTTTGGCAGTTCCTAGAATCCACTCGCCCCTTGAGTTCCTAGCGACTGCGCAAACAGCTTTCTTGTTGTCTTTGTCGGAGGTAGTTGTGTCCACGTGGTAGATCGTGGCTTGCCGTTGGATGGGGATGGGCTGGATTGAGGTGGTGGTAGCTGCGTTGTAAGGTGTTGTCGTGCATGGAGAGGACATTGTTGAGATGATGCTTTTTGCTTCGACAAGAATGTTCACCGCAAGGACCCTGGCCGGGGTCACCTTGTGCTCAAAGATTACGGGCTTTCCATAAGAATCATCTGCCGACCGCAAAGATAGTGCTCCATTCAGTGTAGTTTTGAAGGGAGCGCAGGTTGTAGCCCAACCAGTCCGTAGGTGACGTGAGGTCGAAGAAGAGAGGAGTGTCCTGAGGCAGCAGGAGGGTCCAGGTAGCTTTTGCAATGGTACAGTCGCGGATGGCGTGGAGGCAGTCCTCATCTTCCTCGTTGCATCTTGAGCATGTGGACACCTCAGTCATCTTCTTTTGCCGGCGCAAGCAGTTGGTCAAGAGGTGGTTCTTGTGAATGAGCCACAGGTGCATCGTGATTCTGTGAGGCAGCGGCGAGGACCAGATGACATTGTAGTGCTCAAGGTTTGTGTCAACAACACGTGTGAGAAAACGATAGGCGGAGCCCGTGGTGAAGTTGTCGTCTGCGGTGGATCTCCAGATACGGGTGTCAACCCCTGCCATCAAGGAAGGAGTGGGCATCTGTTGGATAATGGAGACTGACTCTTGGGTGAACGTACCAATGGTTGAGAAAGTCCATATCCCACGTACCCTCGTCACTGCTAAAAAACTGCTCATTGATTATAGATAACCACGTCAAATTTAACATAAAAGATAACAGAGTTCAACATCATATATCAAATGACTGTCATCTATTAAACGTAATCTATGCACTATGTTAGCTTTAAGAAATTACGTTACCTATACTTGATTTCTCAGTAACTCAGACGTGAGATTAGGTGACAGCACATACCATAATCTATAAAAGAGACTATGTTCAGCAACGTCACCTTTCACACAAAAATTGATAATAACTGCAGTAGTTTAACAGATAAAAGGTAACAGCTCAGCATGTCATAGGTTAAATCAAAGATTACATGTTCATGGATTAACATCTCATCAAAAATATCAAGCCGTCAACTTATTAGCTGCATAAAGTTCAAAACTCAATGCCCAATATACAGAAGTAAATGACAAGATGAGTCATACTAGACGTGAATTGTGGTGCATACATTAACATCGATCCATGTTTCAATCCATCAAATCCACATTTTTTCAACAAAAAACTATATACTCCAAGCAAGCACAGCAAACATACCAAGTGGAACATTGCGCATCAAAGTCACTTAAACCAACTTTTCTTTTTATTGATAACGAAGCACACCAAATAAAGGTTGTGTCTGTGCAAAGTATAGCTGTCATCTAACTGACAGAACAGAGAGAAAAATATCCCATGAGTGAAACAAAACAGAAATATATATATATATATATATATATATATATATATATATATATATATATAGCTTGGACGGGGCGCCGACTTCCTTGGCGCTCTCAGCAGAGGCAGCATTGTCCTCGTTCTCCTTCTATTGGGCATTGGTCGCAGCAGCTTCTTTGTTGCTGGCATTCTCCTCAGGAAAGGCCACATTATCCTCTGCCCCTTCGATCTTCTCCTCCTCCCCCTCAGCCCTGGTCTGAGCATCCTCCTCTTTGCTTGCGCTCTCCTCAGCAAAGGCGACACTATCATCCACCTTGACTTTCTTCCCCTCTCCTGTGGTCGAAGCGGCCTCCATGTTCCTGGCGTTTTCCTCAGTAGAATCAACAGAAATATCATCTGCCATCTCTCTACTTGTTTGTTGTTTGTCTGGACGATCGTTGAATGAAAGTTGCAGATCCTCGGAGATATTGATATTATCATCGAGGTGATGCCCATCAACCTATTTATCTTCATCAAACTAAACAGGAGCATCATCCATGGTGTCAATTCCAGCTGATGCAGTAGGTCTACGACAGTCATTTGACAAAGCATCAGTACCAAAGTGACCACGTTGTAAACACTTACAGCTTGACCATAAATACACGTGCAAACCCTTCAACCACAAGAAAATTGACCACCTAACAAATAGATGACCCAAGTAGTACCATACTACATTTGCCTCTCGAACAGTTAGCCCTCCTTTCCTCAGAGATGGGAGGAGACATCAACCACTACCTTCACAAGAAGCATGAAGGCAATAGAAGCATAAGAGGATCATGGACAAGAGTGGCACGAATCATTACTAGTCCAAATGTTAACAAGTAGGCAAATCCTAGGTTTCGAGGGATGATATGATTAGTCTAGATGAACTTGCCGTCTAAGCATGTTGAAATGATGGATTTGTTGAGCATAGCTTGAGTGCATTTGTTGAGCATAGCTCGAGCCTACAAGCATGAGAACTAAAATCTATGACAACACCATGATCCCATCATGAATACTAGCTAGTGTAACTTGAAAGAAACAAGTAGCAAAGAGAAAAGTAGATATTGGGAGACATAATAACCAACAAAACAAAAGTAATGATGTTGAGATCCAATTATAAAAGATTTAGTGTCATTTATATCGGTATGCATTATTTATAGATACTACTACAGCAACAATATTCTCTATTTAGCAATTTACTATAGGAGTGGTTATATGTAATACCTAACTAAGGTGTATACAACACAACAAAGCAATGATACTCATTTTATATGGATCTTTAGAATGGATCTTTACATGAAAACAAACCTTTATAAAAATGCACACCTGAATCAGTTTATCAATAGGTTCCAGTCTGCCAATTGTCTACCAGTGAATATTGCAGATGCTCAACTCAATGCTAATTATTCAACTCGGTACGACTTGTTCTCATGTAGAAACACTAGTTTCTTATCTAGATCAAAGGTGTAACCCCCCTCGTGTCCAATGTGATTTTCTGCATAAGGATAACAAACCCATTCTTCTCTTGATAATGTTTGTAAGGAACATTGTTGTTCAAGATGAATTTGATCCTCACTTCATGCCCTTCCCAAATCCAGTGCCTACAAAAAGCACAGTGAAAATATTCAAATATATTAGGCATGAGATGAAACCAAAGATTCACTAATATGTTTAAGAGCATGAATATGTTTACATTTAGTTATAAAACATCTTAATGCTATGGAAAGAAAAAATGGTATTCTAAACAAATGTCTCAATTTGTTTAGTATCACAAATCATTGTGGTGTGTTGTATCTGGATTAGAATTACATGCTTTTCTTAAATATGTTTGAAGAGGATCTAGGTTGAATATGAAACTAAAACTCAGTTAATGTCTTGCTTCCCAATTGATGTTCCTAACAATTACCTTCAATCCTCCTCCATCCTTTGTTGTTGCTCCTCTCCTCTTCATCCCCTTTCATCTCCACTAGCTACTTGCATATTAGAACTTCAGTTATGGGTTCTGAACATGCCATGAGGGCACTATTGGAACTTTCTTTCTCATGCCATGTCGTTCTTGATGCTCAACTTGGATTATCACTGCCACATGTCTTCATCCCTTTATCCTAATTATTTCCATTCATGCTCCACCCTCCTGTCCCATCCACCCATATTCATATGTGCCTACCACCACCCTACTGTTCATATATTAAAAGGTGCAATAAAGTCTTAATTGTGTGAACAAAATACAACAAAAAGTTCAGATATTAAAAGGTATTCCTACAAAACTATCAACTAACAAAATCCTACTGACTTACCAGTTCACAACAGTAGTTGAGAGTGTACAGCTTGAACACAAAGTTCTGCAGCTTGATTGCTCAGGGAACAACTCCGCCATCCCTGACTGTGAAGCTAGTAGGCATGTCGGCAATTATAAATGCCAACGCACCGCTTAGTTGGAATCACTAAAGATCATGACTTGGACATGCATCTGTTGGGTCTATTGACTTGGACCTAGAAGAAAGCTTTAATATAGAGAAGGAATGCCAATGGAAAGTATAAAAAAATACAAACATAATAATGACTAAAGATTGAAGTACTTACTGATGTTGTAATCATACCTTTACATTACATATGCCACCTATAGATTGAAGCAAAAGGTGTCATATCATGAGAAACATCACTATGGTAGAAATTGAAAATAGTTGCATACACTGATAACCTTGGTGAAGAAACAAGGCATGCAGATGTTGTATAAAATTCTGAAAATCGAAAGAAGGTGCAAAAGACACTTACTCTAAGAATGACAGTGTGAAATACCTAAGACCATGCTCTATGAAGGTCTTGCTCCAACTGTGATAGCCCTATTTTTCTAGATCCCAACAATAATTAGAAACAAAAAGGCACACCAGGAGGTGTGCTTAGCAACCCAAAAGCAATTGAAAGTTTCTCACTGTGCAACAAAAATAATTTTTTGTTGGCTTCATCATCAACAACATGCAATGTAGGGTACGGTGAATAGCCAGCCTTTCTAATAGACTTCTCAATCTCATTCAAATTTTGGTGTATTGAACTCAACTGTAGGTCAATCTTTTCACCATACTTGAGTGTTTGAATGACACTTCTAGGTTGAATAGAAATATAATAGTCCGGATTACCAGAGACCATGCTCTATGAAGGTCATAATCATGTCAACAATACAGAGAATAAGCATTTGTTACTGTCTAGTTACAATAGTTACAACAAGC